>OY757019.1:109301218-110571110 GCA_963580285.1 Lucinisca nassula | reverse complement strand
TGATAATTACCCATATCCCCCTATAGCTGGCCCATTTAAAGTCATATAGGTTGTTTTTAATGTTTATATGATAGAATATATCACTTAGGACAAATAAATAATCAAATTTAGTAACTTGTAACAATTTAACACGCATTATAGATAAACGCGTGTAGTGTGACGAAAAATTTTCCAGTTGGTTGCCTTGGGTTACCACTGTAATGATCATAGTTCACACACGTCTATTATAAATAATGTTAGATAACTGTAAACCTCAAAAATTTTATTGATTTATTTATTTATTTCTTCATTTATTCATTTATTTATTTATTAAGAAAGGAAGAAAGGAAAGGAAAATAAATTGACAAGTGAATGTTTAACGGTTGAGTGAAAAAAAAATAAAAATAAGAAACATGCAGAATATACCGCTAAAAACATATATCGTAGACATAGACTGTTGGTATTCTTTGGACCCCCCCAACCCCCCCCCCCCCCCCCCCCCACGAACGGTGCTGAAAGAAACTGATCGGGCTGCACCTCTGAAATGCTTCCCCGCTGAGCTGAAACGGAACCCGCGTTAAACCTTCATTCAAGCAAACAAACACTTATTTAGAACCGCCTCACCGAGGCGATGAGGCGGTTCTAACGAGTTGCAAAAATCCATGTTTTGAGCCGATATGAAAAGAAAAAATAAATAAATAAATAAATAAACAAAATGAAAATAAATTTTAATTGAAAATTCCATTGTGATGAATATATTTCGGCCCATATATTTCAATAGGTGTGTTTTCGAAAGAAAGAAAGAAAGGACTAACTAACCCATTACGAAAACACGCCTATTAATTATACAGGAAATTGTATCCACCAAAATGAAAATTTCCAGAAAAAAAAAATCCGATATTTTAATTTTTCTCCGCAAAACCCCGTTAGCCCAAATCCACCGTTAAAACACCGAAATCAACCATAATATTGGAGTCGTTGCTTCCAATTTTGTGGGACTTTTACCTGACACATTGAAATGAAAGGACATCTCAAGCCCTGCCGCCAAATTAAACCAATTGGATTTATATGCATGGACGGTCCGACTCGTACCACTTTTCTTGGGTAGGCTTAGAGCCTCTAAGCGGTCGGTTTCAGCTCTGCGTGGAAGCATCATGTAGCGCGAACTATTTTTCAAGCCCCGATGGGCCGGGGGTGGGACACTATTGATAAGCGTCTATCTATATTTATCATCATCATTATTTGTGATGAAGAATAGGTACTTCAAGTCAGAATCTCCAGAATAATTCTTGCCTGACTCAGAAAAAAGTGGAAAGGAACTTACCTGCATGGGCCATAGAAGTAGCAGTTATGTGCAGGCTGAGTAAATGCAATGCACACAAATGTGTTTTATGTGTGAAACCTTTGGAAATGTGTAATAACATTTATGTCTAAACGTATTAAATCTTGGGGAGTCTGCATAACTTCTACTGTCAGTCAGTCATCGACGGAAATTTATCTATTAAACTTGACAATACGAAAACATGCAGCATGCCTATATAATTTTAACCCACTTAAACTCACCTTTATACATTAAAACTGGTGTTTACATGGGTAAATACACATTGTGGGTACTCTTTAGAACGGCCACGCCGAGGCGGTTCTAACGAGTTCCAACATTCCAAGTTTCGAGCAGAAATATGAAAAATATCTTACATTTTATCAGAGAAGTTTCATTTTTGTTGGTACATTTACAATTTATTTACAATTTATTTAAATAGGCGTATTTTCGTAATGCAAGCCTTACTGAAAACAAATTCATGTCCAGCTCCTGCCGCTTGGAGCCCCAACAGAGAGGAGCCGCACGTGAGTCAGGCTTACAAATTTAAAAAATTATTGATAATAATAATAATTCAAAAATTCAATCAAGTACAACATTAAAACAAAAAGAACCACCATCGTGTCCATTTTTCATCTTATAATATTTAATTATTATAGCAATATCGTCAAAGCCAGACCTGAACAGCGGGCCAACGTCGGGCCGACAGAGATACGACGTTGCCATCTATTGCTATCGGCCCGATATTGATCCGACACTCTTTGTTTGTCGTACAGTATCTATTACTTCCGAAAAGAATTTGATAAACTCGAACATATCAATAAAAATGCAAAGAAATTAATTTTTGAGAAAATGGAATGAAAAATGGAATTTAACAATAACAAGATGTGTTTGTGAAACACAAATGCCCCCGGACAGCGCAAGGTGAAGGTCACGAGGTCAAAATTTATGGTACCTCTTGAAAGGTCTTGTGACAAGGAATGCACATGTGAAGTATGAAAGCTGTACCACTTACCATTCAAAAGTTATGCCCAATGTTAAAGTTTTTGCAGACGGACAAACGGACAAACGGACAAACAGACAAACGGACAAACAGACGGACAGACCAAAAACTATATGCCCCCCAGAATCTTAGATTCCGGGGGCATAAAAATGAATAAATAAATAAAAATCCCCTGACCGGAGATCATGACATTAATATTTGACGATGAATTAGAATAGTGACAATGCAAGTGGTCGTAGCCCAGAGGTATGCTCGAAACACAGCTCTTACCCACAAGGTCACGGAGGCCAAGGGTATATGAGAAAAAAAAAACACTTTAAAATGTATGTTGAAGCACCGGTCAAGCACATTCTGCTCTTCACAATCTATTTTATGTTCATAACAAAATGGATTTAAACTGAGTCGGAGAACACCCATTCATTCATTTACTCACGTGAACAAGTCCGTAAAATGAACATTCCATAAACCCCACCTCATACAGAGAAGGGGTATACATAATTAGAGGATATTTACTTCTTCTCTTTTTTTGTTTCTTTGTTTGAGTTGAGGTTTAACGTCCCCGTCAACACTGTAAAGGTCATTTTTGAGACGTTGCTTCCAATTTTGCCTGACTTTTACCCGACAATGAGATGAAATGACATCTCAAGCCCTGTCTTCTAATGAAACCAATAGGGTTTATAAGCATGGACGGACCAACTCACACCGCTTTGCCTGGGAAGGCTTAGATCCTCTAAGCGGTTTACCAGTTCTCGTATGCGGGTCGGATTCAGCTCTGCGTGGAGGCATCATGCAGCCGTTATATTTCTTCAAACCCCGATGGGCGGGGGCCGTCTACTTTTTGTTTAGATAAATACCAAAAATGAGTGCTGATAAACCGCTACTTTTTTAGATAAATACCAAAAATGAGTACTGATAAACCGCTTAGAAGGGCTAAAGCGGCCCAGGCAAAGTGAAGCGAGTCGAACCGTCCATGCATTGTTTGTTTGTTTGTATTGGAGTTTTACGGCCCAGTCAACACTATTTAGGTCATTTTTGAGCCGGTCAGTTTACCTATCAACACTTTCCTGGGCAGGCTTATACGTAAGCGGTTAACCAGTACAGTGCACATTCTTTCGCCAGAAACTGACAACTGCCCTTCTTGAATCAGCGGAAGGGAGAGAATGACCGTAGAAAAGATTTCATGATCAATCTCCACGAAAGAATGTTGCCGACCCCGGCGGGAGTCGAACCCGCGTCCTCCTGATCACCAGTCAGACGCGCATCCGACTGAGCCACTGAGGCCGGCACCGTCCATGCATATAAACCCTATTGCTTTCATTGGGTAGCAGGGCTTGAGTTGTCATTTAATCCCAATGTCGGGTAAATGTCCAACAAAATTGGAAGCAACTTTTCCAAAATGCCATTAACAGTGTTAACGGGGACATTAAACCTCGAATCAAACAAACAAACCCAAACAACATGTACCGATCGTTTATTTTGACATAATTGATATTGACGGATGTACTTTTCCAGTGGCCATACAACGTCGGAAAAACATTAAAACCACATTCATCCAACGTCATGACATTGAAATGAAGTCTATTCATCAATGGTCGACTGGGCTTTATTAAAACATTGAAGAAAAATTGGTTCCTCTCCAGTATGGATAATTTCGACCATAATGTAAAAGACTGTGAAACTTATCGCCCCTACCCAAAAGGGCTTCCCAACATTAGGAAACCTCATTTCACAGTCTTTAGCAGAATGGTGGAACACAAATCTTTGAGGACTGTTCTAACACGCGCCTACAGCCCATATTGCTAGCATAAATGAGCGACATATTACACACTTTCCTAAAATCAACTATACATACTGTGTTTTCGTAAAAGACATGCGCTTAGCGAATGCTCTGTTCAAGCTGCGTGTCTGTGCAGTCTGGTCATGACCTTTACTATTCACTTATGGAAAATGACTGAACGCTTTTGCAAGCCACGTGTGAAAACTCAGATTCTGAGAGCGTGAATGCGCCATCACTTGGCACAGATTTTAATTGAATGAATAGCTGTTTATGGAACAAAAACATATAAACATACACACACACACACACACACACACACACACACACACACACACACACACACACACATGGTGTCAGAAAGTACAAATATTAAGTTAAAATTGTAATATCTTTATATATTTTGCTTTCGACAAAGATTGTGGGTGCTCGTTAGAATCGCCTCAATCTTTGAATAAGAGGCAGATAATGTATACCCCCGTAAACCCCATTTTCCTCTATGTAAATTTGGGTTTACAGGGGCCTTAGTTTCACGGACTTGTTATCGTGATGTGCATAATGCTTCCACGCAGAGCTGAAACCAACCGCACAGGAATACTGGAAATCCGCTTAAAGGTTCTAAAACTCCCAGGAATCATGGTGCGACTTTGACCGTCCATGCATATCAACCATATTGGTTTAATTGGATGGCAGGGTTTTGGATGTTATTTAACCCCAATGTCGAGGCAAAGTCCCACTAAAAGGAAGCCTCGCCTCTAAAATGACCTCTAAAGTGTTGACGGGGACGTTAAACTGCGAATCAAACAAACAAAACCTGGGCCTCGGTGTTCAGTCCAATAAAACAATGTAGCGCATCACAAAATCACGCCTGTTCAAACTCATTTATATTGAGGATACTGTAACAATAACAAAGAAAGAAAAAAATACGATAAAAATACGGTGTTTTTTCATCTGTTCTAGACATAGATTCTGGGTACTTGTTAGAACCGACTCGTCGCGGAGGTTCCAACGATTACCCAAAATCTATGTTCTGATAAGAAATAAGAAAAATAATGTATACCTATGTAAAAGTTTTACAGAATTAAAGTGTTATTTTTTTTTCTTTCTTTTTGTTTTTGCGTGGATAGGGCAGCAAAATTACAAAAGTGTGTTACCGTGATAAAACACACACCCTATCGAATTCCGCTCCCATTGAGTCCCCTTTTACACACTAAATTCGAGTTTTACAGTAGTTAACATCACTTTTCTTAGATTTTTTCTAAAATGTAGAATATGGGTGTTCGTTATAGAACCAACTGGCTGAGGCGACCCACAATCTATACTTTTGAGCAGAAATAGGAGACCTTTCCCAATTTTTCAGCATATAAGTTTCGCTTTTTCTTTTTTGTTTTGTATATTATTATTTTTTTTATTATTATTATTTTATTTATTTATTTTGCGTTTATATAGGCATGATTTCGTAATGCAGTCGCCATCACGTGAAAAAGTCCGTGAAATGACCCCCAAAACCCCACTTCATATGAAAAAAAACTGGGGTTTCCGGGGGTACACATTATTTTTCGTATTTCTGCGTCAAGACATATGTTGCCGGCACTCGTTAGAACCTCGTTAGAAACGCCTCAATGAGGCGGTTCTAACGAGCATCCACAACCTATGTTTTGAGCATGTTTAAGAAAAATATCACGGATTTTCATCAGACAAGTAGCCATTTTGGAGATATGAAAAGCCCCCGCACATCCGTCACTGGTCCAAACACGCCCGAGGAAGTAATTTTGGGCTCAGGATATCTCTTTTATGCCTATGCTCGGGTTATATGAAATGCTGCTGAGTGGGTGAGGGACATCTCAGACGCTATCAAAAATTATTAATAAAATATTAAATTGAGACGGACGGGTAATTCACATTCACATAAAACTGCTAGTCTATTGGTTTATTGGCCCCTGCAGTACCAGCGGGGCGTGACTTGACACATTTGCTTTGGGTATGAAGCGTTCTGATTGGCGAGGATTTTTGTTCGAATGAGCCCAGCGCTTGACCACTGGGCGTGACTTAAAGCTTTCTAAAGGTTTTTGTCTGAATAAACAGGCTTTTTATAAAAAAGATAATATAGAAAGAAGGAGATTATTCATTTATATTTTAAACGTGCTTCTTTAAAAATAAATAAATAAATAAATAAATAAATAAATAAATAAATAAATAAATAAATAAAACGATAATATTGAATTCCAATACTACTTCTACTACTACTACTTATAATAATAATAATTAGAATATATTTTTTCTTGACTATTGACGTATCTTAGCTCTTGACCTTACTGTTCAAGTGACAATGCGTATTTAAATATTTAACAGTCTAGAAAAGTCAGACACATCATGAAAACGGTCCAAAATAATTTTGGCCCTCTTTAAGTCAACTTTTATATAGTTTATATAGTTAAACTGGGGTGTTCAGGGGTCAACATTATTCTTCTTATTTCTGCTTAAAAAAATAAATTGTGGGTACTCAATAGAACCGCCTGTCGGGTCCCCGCAAACTAATTTATGAGCAAAAATAAGAAAACTATCAGAATTTTTATCAGAAAAACATTATGGTGGTAACTTTTTTCAATACATTTGTATAGGCGTGTTTTCTACATATTATTTTATTTTCTTCCAATATAAGTTAAATTTTGTTGACTTGGATGGAAAACCAAAATGCACAGAAGCGAGTAAATACTATTTCTTTTTTCATCCTTTCTATTCTTCCTGTCTTTCTCTCGTATAACGGCTAAAACATAGACTGTGGGTCCTCATTATAACCGATTCGACGAGGCAGTTCTTTGGTGTATCACAATCAATGTTTTTGATCAGAAATAAAAAAATAATCTTTGTTCCTGTAAACCCCAATTTTACTTTATCATAGTGGGGCTCGAGCGGACAAAATTACATAGCCATGTTTCCGTGATGCTTTCGTTCATCTTATTTCTTTCATTCTTTCTTTCGTTATTTCTTTCTTTCTTTCTTTCTTTTTCTTTCTTTCTTTCTTTCTTTCTTTCTTTCTTTCTTTCTACCATCATACTTTTGACGAGGATGCGGAACTTAAAAGAATGTCTTTCTGTTTCTTTCTTTCTTTCTTTCTTTCTTTCTTTCTTTCTTTCTTATTTGCTTGATTATAATCTAAAATAAAGAAATAAATAGACAGGTAATGGTGATCTCTGTGCGTGCTATGATCATAGGACAGCCTAAGGCAATCTGTGTATTCTGACTTGAAGATGTTTTGTCGCACTACACCTGCCTAGTAAGTGCGTATATATATATAAAAAAGGATAACACAGATAAATGACATTTTATTAATCTAATCGTCAATAGAATGTCGAATTAAATTTGTAATGTTTAAGACCTGTTTAAGTGCACATTGAGTTCAAACCCTTTCCATTTCAGCTACAGAAAATTGATTCATATTCATGAGCGAGGTGAGCGGTAAATAGTTATTGTGTAATTTTCATCCACCCAAATATCAAAGTTACTAAATTTGATTATTTATTTGTTCTAAGTGATATATTCTATCATATAAACATTAAAAACAACTTAACTGACTTAAAATAGGCCAGTTATAGGTGGATATGGGTAACTATCAGGTGGATTTGGGTAAATACAGTGGATTTGGGTAGATTTGGGTTTTTCGACTCACCCCAATATTCGTGCAGGTTATCTAGTGACCGTTGAAGGCCGTCAGGTGTTTCGGATACTAAAACCGCATCATCAGCAAATAATAGTAAATATAATTGGAGTTGGTCTAAGACCACCCCATCTTGTATATTTTCACCTAATTGCATTTCGATGTCATTTAGGAATATTGAGAACAGAAAAGGTGATAATATTTCCCCTTGTAACAGACCAACTTTACAGGTGTATATGTCCGACAGCGAATTAAGACTTTTAACCCTTAATTTGAGTTTGTCATATAATGAACGAATTATATTTAAAATTTTGCCATCTATGCCACTTTTGATTAAGTATACAATATACTCGTTACTGTCCGTCTTTAATATGAGCTAGAATGACAATCAAATGTGTGAAAATTGATAACAATGATCTGTTTATCATCAAGGATCTCTTTATTGGGGAAAAGGGATTAATAACGCCTGGTTGTTTATTGAGCTTCACACTTTACTAATTTATGTCAATAATTAATTGTTCTTGTAAAACTTTTTGCTAAATAGTGTACTAACCTGAATTTCATTAATCCTTACCCCGCTGAACACGATAATCCTTAACTTTGCAAACAGTGTAGATCCTGATCAGATTGCTTCTGCCCTCTGAACCGGATCGCACCGTTTTTCATGCAGTTTTTGAATTGCATGCATACATTATATTAATTGGTTTACTTACGAGGATAGTTCTAGTTCAGCGAACATGAACACTGTTAACTACCTAATAAATAAATTGATAAATTGTTTGTTTGTATTGGAGTTTAACGGCCCAGTCAACACTATTTTAGTTCATTTCGAGACAGTCAGTTTACCTTTTCACACTTATCCTGGACAGGCTTATACGTAAGCGGTTAACCAATACAGTGCACTTTTTGTTTTTGTTTTCGCCAGAAAATGACAACTGCCCTTCTTGAATCAGTAGAAGGGAGAGAAAGACCGTAGAAAAGAATTTATAATCAATCTCCACGAAATAAAGTTGCCGGTATCGAACCCGCGTCCTCCTGATCACCAGTCAGACGCGCATCCGACTTAGCTACCGATGCCAAAAAATAAATATATTAATAAATAAATATATAAATTTGTTAACAAATATAAGATTATCCCCCATCATCACCATGACTGACGAAACAGAGAAATGATTTATATATATATATATTTTTTTTTTTGGGGGGGGGGGTTTACGGCCCCAGCCACCAATCAATCCAGATTTCCATCCAATAAGGAAAGAAAATTAGGTATCATGTTGTTATTGAAATTAATTTAAAAAGTATTTTAGCGGTGTGGAATTTTTTCGGATAATAAAAAAGCCTATAAATGATCAAAAGAGCAGAAATGTAGAAAAAAAAAACATGCCGCAATGCAATTAGAATTATACATTGTAATAAAAGAGGGGAATTTTCAAATAGTCCATTCTTCTTAAACACTGCATGTAAATGGACATATAGAATATAGATTTTCTGTTTAGTAACGTTATAATATATAATAAATATATATATTATAGGTTCAAATATTCGTGGCTCCCTATCAAAATAATCAAATCAGCAAATAAAAACTCATTGGGCATCCAACCCGATCTCCTATTTAAGTGGAAGCCCCGTCAAACGCAAAGTGGGGCCGAAGTGTCTAGGTATATGGGGCCGACGTGTCTAGGGGCCGAGGTGTCCAGGGGCCGACCCGTCTAGGGTTTCAATTTTATGTGGGGCCGAGGTGGTTTTGGGGCCGAGGTGTCTAGGGGCCGAAGTGTCTAGGGGCCGAGGTGGTTTTGGGGCCGAAGTGTCCTGTTACCATAATAATTACCTGTCTACAAGTTCAATTTCTTACCTGGTTCCAGGGGCTTATTTTCCCATTTGGACGAACTGTATATATTAGTCATCTCCGCCTCCAAATCATTGATCTGATTAAAGAATGAAAGGATAACTTATATGAAGAAGAAATCTTAACAACTTTAGTGCATTCCCCGAAGTTAACTACATGTATTGGGATGCAATACTGTTCATGCCTCCTCAATGCATGCATTCACGGCACATGGTTATTTGGTGATGTCAAATAACCATGTTTTTCGCCAACATTCCTCCGTATTCTTACCCCTATAATTACTATAAACGTGGAATTATAAGCCGGAACGAATTATAATTCTTATTCTTGTGGATTTTATCGATGTGTTAACTCCGGCGAATAAATCGCAATGATTCGACGGAGTTATCCACAAAAAAATCTTCGGGCTTTATGCAGTGTGTCAGTATTTCGCCGGGTTTTATACATCGATAAACTCCACAAAAATCATCATAGTGTAGTTTGTATTTTCTTGTCCTTTTGGATCATTGATTCCATTGTGGAATTTTGAAAATAATCGAGGGTCACTGATGAGGCCTAATTGGCCGAAACTAGCTAGTCTGGCCCAGAAAACATGTACACTTAATATTTTCCAGTTCTGTGGTGTATTCTTGCTTTCAAAGGATAACCCTTTTATAGAACATATGTATGCA
The DNA here is from genome assembly GCA_963580285.1 of Lucinisca nassula. Taxonomy (NCBI): domain Eukaryota; kingdom Metazoa; phylum Mollusca; class Bivalvia; order Lucinida; family Lucinidae; genus Lucinisca; species Lucinisca nassula. The sequence goes on along the minus strand of OY757019.1, from coordinate 110,560,858 downwards.
GTGTGTCAGTATTTCGTCGGGGTTTATACATCAATGAAATCCACAAAAACCTTCGGGTTTTATGCAGTATGTGAGTAATTCGCCGGGATTTACACATCGATAAAATCCACAAAAATGAAATTCATTCCTATTGTATATCAATGAGACGTCCCTAAGAGTGATAAAATTTTGTACTTGAGTAAAAATAAGTTAATCCTCACTATTTTCTCTACAACACGTGAACAAGTCTGTGAAACGAACACCCCCGCAAACCACACTTTATATAGAGAAAACTGGGGTTTACAGGGGTATACCATATTTTTGTTATATCTGCAGCTCCAAGACATAGATTGTGGGTACTCGTTAGAACCGCCTCAACGAGGCGACGAGGCGGTTCTAACGAGAACCCACAACTTATGTTTGCAGTATAAATAGGAAATATCAAGGATTTTCATCAGAAAAGTAGCATTGTCGAGCTATGAAAAATGGGTGTATTATCGTTTTTTTTTTTTTTTTTTTGTTTTTGTTTTTGTTTTTTGTTGTTTTGTTTTTTGTTTGTTTGATTTGATGTTTAACGTCCCCGTCAACACTGTATAGGTCATTTTGGAGACGTTGCTTCCAATTTTATGGGACTTTTACCCGACATGGATATGAAATGACATCTCAAGCCCTGTCGCCCAATGAAACCAGGGCAGGCTTAGATCCTCTAAGCGGTTTACCAGTACTCGTGTGCGGTCGGAATCAGCTCTGCGTGGAAGCATCATGCAGCCCATCTATTTCATCAAGTGTGTTTAATCGTAATGAAACGTATTCTGCAACGATGTTCTTCCTACCAACGCGTTAACCGTTATCCTGCTGCACATGGCAATCCCTGCCTTTGCAAACAGTGAAATCCAGACATTACGAAAAAACTATACAATTTTTTTTTTTTTTTTTGCTTTGGGTTTTACGGCCCTTTCAAGATTATTTCACTCATATCGAGCCGATCGTTAATCATAGGTGGGCGAAAACCGGAGTACCCGGAGAAAAACCACCTGACCTTCCGTTGCAGAACTTGGCGTCTCACACGTGACCCGAACGAGACTCGAACCCACGGCGGTGAGAGACCTAATGACTAAGACGACTATACAATAGGAAATTTTACCACCGAAATGTCGAATATTTTATGATAAAAATTGTGATATTTTTCTTATTTCTTCTCAAAATATACACTACGGGTACGCGTCAGAACTGCCTCATGGCGGCGGTTCTAACGAGTACCCGAAATCTATATTTTCGAATAAGGTGTACCCCTGTAAACCCCAATTTTACTGTATAAACGAGGCGTGTTAGGGGGTCAGAATTATATAGGCGTGTTTTCGTGATGCAGATGAAGAACCATTTATCTGGAACTTCACTGTTTGTCATTCGGAGTTTGCAATGAACATTAAAACATGTCCGTGTGAAATAATGGCGTCCGACATGATGTCAGAAATGACACATTTTTGGTGAAAAATAATAATATCTTTCTTATATCTGCTTTCAGCATAGATCGTGGGTGCTCGTTAGCACCGCCTCATTGAGGCGGTTCTAACGAGCACCAACGATCTATGTTTTTGAGCAAATATAAGGCAGATAATCTATACCCTCGTAAACCCTAGATTTCTTTTTATACATGTAAAGTGGGGTTTAGGGGGGATGTTCATTTCACGGACTTGTTAACGTGATGTCGATTACACCATATCAAGTAATTTTATCGGTTGACTATCAGAAATGGGTTTGGTAAATTAAATTTATTCAGCAGGACAGTGGTTAACGATATGCAAACTAGCACTTGGCCGGCTCATCAGGATAAATGTCACGCCTTGAACATAGAAGCCTCCGTGGTGTAGTGGTTATTCTATCCGAATTGTAAACCAGGGGTCGCAGGATCGATTCCTGGCTTATCCAGACTTTCGGATGAGTCTTTAAACCGAGGTCCCGTCTCCATATGACCTTAGATGTTGGTGCGACGTAAAACTCAAACACTCACTCACGCATTGAACATACCCTTCTGAGTGTTTCAGTGTCCTCATACCCGCTAATTCCGACGTCACGAATGAACTCTAGTTGTCTTTTGATGGCAGGGTCTGTGATCTGTGACAGGTCAAACTGAGAGGCATTCCGGGCTTGCTCTTTATGAAATTGGGATACTTCTAGCCTCTTGTTCGTCTTGAAAATATACAAAAAGAGGCTATAAATGTACAGTCAACTGTAAATACTCGCAAAACGTTGAATGACTATTTACAGATACTTTCACTAGCCAAAATAAATCGTTAAAATTGATTTTTATAGTCAACTGTCAGTAGCGAAAATAAAATGTTAAATGGCTTGTTTTTGCTTGCCAGAATGAATCAAAATTGAAATTTAGAATCAACCGTCACTAGACAAAAAGGAAAACAACAACAACAAAAACAACAACAAAAAAGAAAAACAACAATATTAAAATGTTTATTTACAATCAACATTCATCAACCACAACAAAGCAACCAATAAAATGGCTATTTCCAGTCGACTGTCCGCGGCAAAAGAAAACAAAAACAAAGTTAAAATAGCAATTTACAAATGCATCAGAACATTCATGACCACGCTATGTGTCGTCCAATGAGGGGCTGCACGCTCAAACTGTTTGTTTTAAAGACGCAACCAATTTTGTCAGGTGACTGAAGTAAATTCATCTGGAGATCCACCAAAAAAGGAGAATGTAGCTCTTTATTGCATGCGCGAGAAATGGCAGTTGTGATTTTATTTTATTTTTCTAATAATGTTGAAAATGCGGGCACAATGTGAATCTTAGTACTATAGAATCGGTGGCAGTGAAAGATATTTATGTTTAAGGACTGTAAAATCTGACAGAAAGCCTAAAAAGGACAAACATGGCTAGTTCAACACTTTACAGGCGAACAAGTCAACGATATAATAGTTCTCATGTGGGACTAACTCAAAACCCGACAAGTCTGTATAACTCAATTCTCATATTGCTCCGGCAACTTTCACATATGAGGGCTGTTTTGTTTGTTTTGTTTTGTTTTGTTTGATTTGAGGTTTTACGTCCCCGTCAACACTGTAAAGGTCATTTTGAAGACGTTGCTTACAATTTTGTGGGACTTTTACCCGACATTGAGATGAAATGACATCTCAAGCCCGGTCGCCCAAAGAAACCAATAGGGTTTATTAGCATGGACGGTCCGCCTCGCACCGCGGTTCCTGGACAGGCTTAGATCCTCTAAGCGGTTTACCAGTGCCAGTGTGCGGGCCGGATTCAGCTCTGCGTGGAAGCATCATGCAGCCCATATATTTCTTCAAGCCCCTATGGGCGGGGGCGATATGAGGGCTGTTCTAAAATTAATGGAAATGTAGATTTATTTCGCAACAGTCGTGCGATGTATGCTCAAAACCAGCTCGTGTCGACATAGTGGGCACTATAAAGAGTTACATACAGTAGAACTTCGATGGCTCGAACACCGTTGGCTCGTTTACCATGGATGTGTCGAACCCATTCTTGAGCCACTAGCGAAATCCTCTACATAAGAAATAGTGGGGGATGATTAAGGAGATTTTAGTCTTTTGTCTTGCAAATGTATGCTGTGTGTACTCGTTAGAATCGCCTCGATGAGGCGATTCTAATGAGTACACACAGCATACATTTTCATTTTGGAACATCGAAAAGATGTCTAAAAGTATCTCGTTATGCCTCCTGGCAGTCCCCTCAGTGGCTCGAACTTCCCCTGTCTCGAACAGATTTTCGAGGTCCCAAAGGTGTTCGAGCCATTGAAGTTCGACTGTACTAGTTTAAATATTGCTCACAACTTACTTCACTGACCTCATTACGCAAACATTCCTATACAAATGCAATTTTAACTTTACTGCCAAAAAAAAAAAAAAAAAAAAAAAAACAACAACAACAAAAAAAAAAAAAAAAAAAAAAAAACACGAAAGTATTAAGATGGAAAATTGTGCCATTTTTCTTTTTTAATATTTTGAGCAGAAATAAGGAAAAAAAAAACACTTTTTTCATCTTAAAATTTCCGTGTTTTTTTTTTTTTTTTTTTTTTTTTTTTTGGTGGTTTAAATTACAATGTATGTTCGTAATGAAGAACCAACATGCATTTACACCATTTATGTGCTATATCGGATGTTATTTTGTTATATACGTTACCATAACCTCCTGGTTATACGCTGTTAAATTTGTGTAGTAATCCCATGCTGTCAGAGATGATCTGTAGTACAGCTGTGCAACCCGGTCGTTGTAGATGTTTAAGTATGTCTGCGCTTCGGCGTCTTGATTAGCCAGGACGGTTGCGAGCGTCATCAAAAACGCGACAGCCAATGCCGCCCACGAAGACATGCTGATTAAATACAATTTTGTTTTCAGCTGAAAAATGAAAAAAGATAAAAACCTTTAAAACCGACTTATGACGTATTAATGCTGTAAAAAATCTCTTCTAACCTTATTTTCATCACGAAAACGCCTATCTAATTTGGACCCCCTTGAACCCCACTTTTATGTAATAAAACTGAGATTTACAGGGGTAAAGCTTATTTTTAGCTCGCCAGAGCCGAAGCCTCCGGGGGAGCTTATAGGATAGGCAGTTGTCCGTCGTCGTCTGCGTCGTGTGCGTCGTCGTGTGACGTCAACACTTTCAAACGACATCTCCTCTGAAACCACTCGGCCGACTGGGTCCAAATTTCATCTGTAGTATCCTTGGGCTGGGGGATTGAAAGTTTGTGTTTTTTTATGAAAATCGACTCTTTAGTTTAGTTGCTATGACAACTTAGACTTTCCATAGACTTATAATGGGGAAAATTGAAAAATGGCATTTTCTGCCAAGTGATTGCAAATGTTTTGACAAAACTTTCATAGAAATGTTCCTTTGGCAATCTACTATCTGCCATATGTTTTTAGACATACTGCTCATTTCTATTGGTTGCCATGGGAACCAAAATAAAAAAAATAGAAGAAAAAAACCCCCTCAAAAATCATCTCCTCAGAAACCGAATGCTCTATTAGGCTGAGAGTTTTTGGAAATATTCACCACATTTGCCTTTACAGGTGTGGCTCTTTAGTTTGGTTTATATGGCAACTTAGATTTTTCATAGACTTGTAATGGGGAAAATTGAAAAATGGCATTTGCTGCCAAGTTATTGCAGATATTTTGACAAAACTTTTATAGAAATGTTCCTTGAGTAAATGTCTCTCAGCCATATGCTTTAATGCCAACATGGGGGTCCCCCAGATTAAGCCGGGACCATGCCACACGCCCTCCACTTCTTAAAAACCCATATAACTCGGAAACCATCCAGATCCCCACCCCAAAACAATATATATTCTTGTTCCTTACGATAATATGCATTCAGTGACACCAACCTGGGGGTCCCCCGGTACGTGCCGGGGTCATGTCCCACCCCCTCCATTCCATAAAAGGCCCAATATCTTGGAAACAATACAGATCCCCACCCCAAAACCATATATATTCTTGTTCCTTATGAAAATATACATTCACTGACACCAACTTGGGGGTCCCCCGGGGTGCGCCTGGGCCTTGCCCCACCCCTTCTTCTTCACAAAAGGCCATATATCTCAGAAACCATTTAGATCCCCACCCCAAAACCATATGTATTCTTGTTCCTAATGATAAGACGCATTCAGTGACACCAACCTCGGGGTCCCCCGGGTTGTGCTGGGGTCATGCCCCACCCCCTCCATTTCATAAAAGGCCCAATATCTTGGAAACCTTACAGATCCCCACCCCTAAACCCTATATATTCTTGTTCCTTATGAAGAGACTCATTCATTGACATGGGGGTCTTTCTGGGTGCGCTTGGGCCTTGCCCCACCCCTCCACTTCACAAAAGGCCATCTATCTCAGAAACCATTCAGATCCCCGCCCTAAAACCTTATATATTCTTGTTCCTTATGATATGACGCATTCATTGACACTAACCTGGGGGTCCCCTAGGATGTGCCGGAGTCGTGCCCCACTCCTTCATTTCATTAAACACACAATATCTTGGAAACCTTACAGATCCCCACCTCTAACCATATATATTGTTGTTCCTTATGATAAGACATATTCATTGACGTCAACCTGGAGGTCTTCCGGGCCAAACCAGGGCCTTGCCCCACCTCACCACTTCACAAAAGGCTATATATCTCAGAAACTGTTCAGAGCCCCACCCTAAACCATATATAATTATCTTCTTTGTGATAAGACACATTCAAATAACACTCGCTTGGGAGTCATCCGGACTGCCCAGGCCATGCCCCACTGCTTTACTTTATTAAAAGCCATATATCTCAGAAATCATTTAGATCCCCACTCATAAACTATAATATTCGTGTTCCTTATGATAAGACTCATTCAGTCACACCAACCTGGGGGTCACTTTGTGCTAGGGCAATGCGCCCCGCTCCTCCACTTTAAAAGGCCATATATTTCAGAAACCATTCAAATCCCCACCCCATAATCATATATGTTCTTGTTCCTTATCAATAGCACACCCACTTAGGGGTCGCAGGGGCCATTCCTCTCCTCTCCACGTCATAGAAGGGCCTCATATATCAGAAACCATTCAGATTCCCACCCATAAACCATATATATGTATATTTTTGGTCCTTATAGGGACAACACTCTTGGGCTTTCCTTGGATCAACAGGACATGCCCCAAACCCTCAACCGCTTAAGAGGCCTTATAACTCCGGTATACAGATCCCCACTGCTACACCATATGTATTCTTATTCCTTATAATAAGACGCATTTAGTGATACCAGCCAGGGCTCCATTTGGTCCATGCTCTTCACCCTCTACTTAATAAAAGGCCTAATGGTTTAGATACTGAGTTCAGATGGATGCTCATTTGCATATAGGGGTTCATTTTGGAGACTTAATAATTGGTAGATTAAAATGATATCATGTTAAAATACATAGCTGTCATTGGGCAGTGCCCACCTGGTGAGCACAGTGGCCCATGGGCCTCTTGTTTTTATTTCTGCTCTAAAATATAGATTGTGGGTACTCGTGAGAACCGCCGAAGCATCATTTATTTGCAAGTTCTGCAGACAACCGATTCCCTCACGTGGTAGTCAGTCCTACCGCGCATTAGAGTTGCCCAGAACCGGAGAGCAGAAGTGGCATTCTCCATAGTAAGCGAAGTCACATTTTTCGCCTGCCCCTGTGCATAGGTAGCCTGTCATCTTTTGCATTAAAAAGAGGGGTTGATAGAGGCGATAGAAATTCTTTCTATCATTTATTGCTGGTTTTTATTGAGGCACTTGGTAAAGAATCCGTATTGTACAGTGCCTGCCCAATGGTGACATTGATGTTTAGTTGTGAAATAAATGATCAGTGTTGTGAAATAAAAATTGCCTTTGTCTTTGTATTATCACGGTTCATTTGCACTTCTGTTTAGAAACTCTGAAATACTTAAGAGCAAAAATGAGTAGCCCAGACCTTATAGGTGGTACAGTTATTAGACATACATCATAGACCCAGATCGGACAGACAGTACATTGCTTCTGATCAGGGTTGGAACGGTTCGCCATATGTATGCAGCAAAACGTTTTGAACATGATTCAGGCCCAGAGGCGGGTTGAGAGTGCGAATTTCAGGTATATTGCAGAGGGTTACAAACTGTATGAATGCGGGCTAATTTTAAAAGTGGGGAGGGGCTGTGTTTACACCCTCCCAACTGTGTGCGGGCCTGCATCAACAGGTAAAATGAACTTATTTGTTTGAACATATCGCTGAATGTGCTCTGTTACAGATCACTGTTATTCAGGAGCCGGGATGCAGTGGTGGGACTGAGGAGAAGAAAGAGAGGAGAAAATTTGACAAACATTGTAGATGCTGATCAGAAGCCATCGATGGATCTACACTGTTTGCAGCTGGATAAACTGTTTAACTTGTAATATTTTTTCAGCACCGGTTGTGTTGCATAATCAATGAAATAATCTAAATTCAGAAAGATGAATTAATATAGGCGTATATAGAAGAGAAATAATTAAACGCATTAACGAATGACAAGCACATGTAAATAATTTGTCGGCAAATGATACCATATTTTTTCTGACAAAAAATTGACTGAATACTTATAATGAAGCGTTTTAACGCGTAACCACAGTCTACATTATAAAGCAGAGAATATGTTACTTACTATTGTCAGCATGACTATCCCTGACCATTACGATAACACACCCGTGCGACATAGTGCATTTTTCACATCTCCAAAATGGCTACTTTTCTGATGAAAATTTGCGATATTTTTCTAAAAAATATTGCAAACATAGGTTGTGGGTGCTCGTTAGAACCGCCTCATTGAGGCGGTTCTAACGAGTACCCACAACCTATATATTGGAGCAGAAATAAGAAAAATAATGTATACCCCCTTAAACCCCAGTTTTCTCTATATAAAGTTTGGTTTAGTGGGGTGTTCATTTCACGGACTTGTTTACGTGATGACTATCACTGACCATCTCTGTCGCACGGGTATGTTATCGTAATGTGTGCTCGTTTTTGTTTGATTTGAGGTTTCAAGTCCCCAGGTCATTTGGAGACGTTACTTCCAATTTAATTGGATTTTTATCCGACACTGAAATGATATCTCAAGCCATGACTCTCACTGAAACCAATAGGGTTTATGAGCATTGACGGCCTGACTCGCACCACTTTGCCTGGGCAGGCTTAGATCCTCTACCAGTACTCGTGTGCGGTCGGTTTCAGTTCTGCATGGAAGCCTCATGCAGCCCAGCTATATATTCAAGCCCCAATGGTCGGGGCGGGAGGAATGTTCTCGTGCACTTGGGCATTGGCAAACAGAATCTACATAATCGGACGCCACATAACGCGATGTCTGATCAGATCTACTGTGCTTGTAGTCCCACCAGTTCTCTCAGTGTTTTGATTCAAATATGAAAGAATGCACTTTTTCGGACGGGTGTGTCCTTCTAATACCCAGCAATGTGAGTGGGTCATGCCAACAGGTAACAACTATGTGATGCACAGATAACAATACAATGCAAACTGACCTGAACGGCCAAAGAAGACTAAGATCACTCTGGGCAACCGTGCAGTCTAATCGGGTTATATAGAAGCCGCGTGAGCCATGTATAGATCATCGAATTTCCAAAGATATGCATCCAGTTTTGTATAGCCTCGTTAGCTCAACGAGATTTTTAGTGTTCAAATTATTTACTGTTATAGCAGTTAAAATATGCAAAAGCGACTCAAATTTTCTCCGCAAAAAATATCAACATATTTGCCATATTAAATGATCATTCGTTCCGGCCCCGCCAATCGGGTCTTGGAGAAATAGTTGGCCTGGGCAGAGTTAGATCCTCTAAGCGGTTTACCAGTACTTGTGTGCGGTCGGTTTCAGCTCTGCGTGGAAGCATCATGCTGCCCATCCGATGGGCGAGGTCCGGATAGAACTAGCCCCTGTATTATTGATAATAATGCTTAAATTAAAAAAAAATCACTGGCAAGGGATTTTTTCTCCCAGGTAAGGGGGTTAATATATATGCAGAGACTTTAGCCAACGAGGAGTGCCCCAGCTTTGTTAGAAACCGGGAAGCCAGGTTACTTTGAAACGTTCCGAGTCCGTTTATACTTCGAGCACATTTTGACGTTATTAATAAAATTAATAGATTTAGATTTATTAGGCTTATTAGATTTGAACATACGACTTTCCCGAAACGCCAACTACATGTACATTCTTTTCAGGACATCACCAGCAAATGTGAGCAATATAATATTGCTTCCATTACGCAAACACGCCTATACCTTTATCGCCGAAAAAATGAAAATTTTATGATGAAAAATTGTAAAATTTTTCTTATTTCTGCTCTAAAATATAGATTGTGGGTACTCGTTAGAACCGCCTCATCGCTCGAGGCGGTTCTAACGAGTTCCCACAATCTATATTTTGGAGCAGAAATAAGAAAAATAACGTATACACCCAGGAACCCCAGTTTTACTATATAAAAGTGGGGTTCAAGGGGGTCAAACTTATATAGGCGTGTTTTCGTCATGAAAGACGCTAGTTGTAGCATTGTCCGTGTGTAAATACATGTTCAGATTTTGAGTGCCTGTGAGAAAGCATAGTAAGCCGCCCAAACTTATGATTTTGCATAAATATTGAAAAAAAAATAACCGATAGACAACAGGGACTGATAGTACACTGGACTGTAGACTTCAAATTACGAAAACACGCCTATACAAATCGTCGCCTAAATTCTATAGTTTTCTCTCTATATTATTTGAAATATGAAAGCTATATGTATATACCGTTGGATAAAGAAGGAAAAGTTCCTATCCACATGTCATAAAATCATTTCTATCAAGCCTTTTTAGCAGATTACAAGAGCCCCGCCAAGCCAATTTGTGTCTTCGAGCATTCCGTCATGACAAATTTTAACTGCGCATGCCCAGCCATTCAGAGAGGCCGGGGATATGGCTTTCTGTCTGAAGGTTCCACTTGATTCACTACTTGTATGAGCGAGCAGCGAAGGTTCTGGCGAGATTGCGCGGATGCGCAGGCTCGCCTGAACCTTCGCTGCTTGCATAGGCGATAAGTACCAAAATCGCTTGACGGGGCCCATATACAGATTTGTTTGTTCTATGTCCAAAATGATAAAATCTGTGAGTGCTTTAGTGTTCCAAGTCCATCAGCCAATCCAAACACTTGAATGCCACCATGTGACCTCCAACACAATTACATGTACATCGAAAGGAGCATGGGTGAAATTTGACTAGGCTTATTTATTTGGCACTCTTCATCTTTATTCAATGTACATGTATCTTATTTTTGTCCAAATCAGTTTACCACTTTACCCTGCTTATCAGATGGACTCAGAACACTGCGCCATATCAGTTCATTAATTTCATCATATGCAGTTGTTCGCCGAGGCCGTTTAGATTCAGCATTAGCATTCCCTTCATATTCATCCATGATTTCCCGTTTTCGTTTCATTATCGTCTGAATTTGCGTCCTACCAACACCCATTTCTTCAGCTATTACTCTGCTGGCTTTTCCAGAATCTGACAGCTGAATAACTTTAATACGCTCCTCCAAATTTAAAAATTTACGTTTAGACATTTTTCTCCACTTTTTAAACAAACAGCTCTCGTGTAAAATATAAAATGCAATGAATTTGTTCAATTCAGCTCACTCACTAACTCACAAACCGTATCATGTTTGACCAGTTTGCCAGTGGTAAGGACAACAATAGCAATCAAGCAGGCCAATTATTTCCTAATCACTGGCGAAACTTGCCTCGAAGCAAAAATCGTGAGCGTGACTGACTCAATTGTAGACCGTTATTCAAGGACAGCAAATGAATTTGGGACTGATTAACGTGACCGTTGACCGCAGTGCGCAGTGGACCGCTATTCCCAGGTAATTTGATGGGGAATTTCGATGGGAGGGGTTGAAACTGGCCGTTGTAATAAGGGGACCGTTATTCGGAGGTGACCGTTGGCACAGGTTCGACTGTATCTTATTTTTGTCCAAATCAGTTTACCACTTTACCCTGCTTATCAGATGGACTCAGAACACTGCGCCATATCAGTTAGCTTTCTGTGTGATGGTGTATCTCCATATAAATGGGAATAATGATAACAAAGGAAATGATGATGATGATAACTTGGTTACTTTGCGCAGAAAGGTTGCAAAATATACTGCTTCTACGAACATCTTGTGTTTGATGATGGTGGTGGTGGTGGTGATGATGATGATGATGATGATGATGGTGATGATGGTGATGATGATGATGGTGATGATGATGGTGATGATGATGATGATTGTGATTATGATGATGATGATGATGATAGTGATGATGATGATGATGATGATGATGATGATGATGATGATGATGATGATAAAAATAAACCAAATATGCACTCTTAAAAACAATCAATTTGATTAATGGCCATGATATTTAAACACATTTAACGGGCCTCTGTGTCCCAGTGGTTAAGAGAGCTGACTCTTGATCATTAGGTCTCTCACCCCTGTGGTTTGAGCCTCGCTCGGGTCATATGTGAGACGCCAAGTTCTGCAAGGGAAGGTCAGGTGGTTTTTCTCCGGGTACTCCGATTTTCGCCCACCTCTGATTAACGATCGGCTAGATATGAGTGAAATCATCTTGAAAGGGCCGTAAATCCAAAACCAAAAAAATTATATAAGCCAATGGGACCATTCTATGAACAAGTGTTCTTTCACCCACAGTGACAAAAATTTGTATAAAATTTTCAGAGATTGTTCTATCTTCAAAGCAAAATTCTCATTTTTTTTTTGGGAGAACTATGTGGTTTTATAAGCTGTAAGTGCATATGTTCTTTAAAAAGAAAAGGTTTTAACATATGTGAGAAGCACATGTTGCTTATTTTGAGGTCGATTTTCTCCACTTTTTTTAATGGACATAGAACACTATAGATTTATACGGAACCCTGGAAGGGACATGATTTTTTATTTTTATTATGTTGTGCGAACAAGATAATATCTTGAGCAGACAAGATATTATCTTGTTCGGACAACATATCTTGTGCGGACAAGATATTATCTTGTGCGGACAAGATATGATCTTGTTCGCACAACATTATATCTTGTGCGCACAACATGTTATCTTGTTCGCACAACATATTATCTTGTTTGCACAACATAGATCTTGGGAAGTTGTGCGGACAAGATATTATCTTGTGCGGACAAGATATTTTGTAATAAAACCATCCACCGAAGTTTGCGCCCGCCCCCGCCCATAGGGGCTTGAAGAAATATATATGGGCTGCACGATGCTTCCACGCAGAGCTGAATCCGGGCCGCACACTAGTACTGGTTAACCGCTTAGAGGATCAAAGCCTGTCCAGGAACCGCGGTGCGAGGCGGACCGTCCATGCTAATAAACCCTATTGGTTTCATTGGGCGACAGGGCCTGAAATGTCATTTCATCTCAATGTCGGGTAAAAGTCCCACAAAATTGGAAGCAACGTCTCCAAAATGACCTTTACAGTGTTGACGGGGACGTTAATCCTCAAATCAAACAAAACCGAAGTTTGCGCGACTCTTCCTTACTCTTGTCCTCGTTATTCCGGTCACATTAGTTGTTTTCTAGGTGTGGTACATTGCGAATACTTGAATTTAATTAAAAAACCAATAGACAGACGTGCCTGTGAATAAATGGTATGTTCTTGTACACACCGATTTATTTTTAATATCCGATGACCATGATGACTGCTCATTCGTTTTTAACCTTTTGTTTGACTGTCAAGATAATTATATGCATAGACACACGTTTAATCAAACATTTGTTTTGTGAATATTTGTTTGTTTTAGGGGAGGTTTAACGTGCCCGTCAACATTATTTAGGTAATTTTGCAGACATTGCTTTCAATTTTGTTGGATTTTTACCCGACATTGAGATGACATGACAGTCAAGCCCTGCCGCCCAATGAAACCCAAAGGCTTATATGCATTGGATGGTCTGACTCACATCACTTTGCCTGTGCAGGCTTAGTCCTTCTATGCGTTATACCAGTACGCATGTGTGGTCAGTTTCACCTCTGCGTGGAAGAACCACGCAGCCCAATCTATTGTTCAAAGTCCCGATGGGCGGGGCGATGTTTTGTGAATACATCACGAAAACACGCCTATAAAATTTTGACCCCCCTTGAACCCCACTTTTATATAATACAACTGGGGTTTCCGGGGGTATACCTTATTTGTCTTGTTTCTGCTCTAAAATATAGATTGTGGGTACTCGATAGAACCGCCTCATCGAGGCGGTTCTATCGAGTACCCACAATCTATATTTTAGAGCAGAAATAAGAAAATTATCACAATTTATCATAAAATTTTCATTTTTTAGGCGATAAAGGTGGCAATGTATTTGTATAGGCGTGTTTGCGTAATGATAAAGGGGGTACATTTACTCAGCATTGTCATTTCGTGATGCATCAGGTTGACACCCCACTAAACCCTGCTTTATGATGAGAATTGTGGGTTTTACGGGGGTATTCATTATTCTCCTTATTATTGTTCAAAAAGTTAGACACTCTATGTCACACGGGGGTGTCAATGTAATGTAGACGTTCGGCGGTTCTAAGGTCTAATGGTTCTAATATTTGCATGTGTTTATGAGTTAAGATACTGCCCACCGACATATCACCAAATTTAATCAATCATGACCTTATCTTGACAGCTTCAGGAGCAAAATCAACCTTAGATTTTCTGCCAACCCCCCTCCCCGCCCCCAAACAATCCGTGAAAATAACAAGCAAATGGCCACATTACATACATAAATTATATGCATTATTCTTGCACAACAAACATAGATAGTGGGTACTCATTAGAACCGCCTCGATGAGGCGGTTCCAACGAGTACCCACAATCTATGCTAGGGAACTCATTAGAACCAGCTCAATGACGCGGTTCTGGTGAGTACACACAGAATCTGCTTTTAGCTGATATGAGAAAAAGATCATTAAACCAAATTTACACCAGAAAAAAAAAATATTTTAAGTTATTGTGAGAATACATCTCATTACATAGTGGTGTTATTTGTATGTTTTAAAGATTTTGCGCATACGTGCAAGATATCTATTTCTTGCACACCAGACAAGGAAATCCGTGACTTTACCCTGGGATAGAAATTTATGTTCTGACCCTGGTGTTCCGACCCCAAATCGAATATAATCGCGTGTTTTGATAAATGCACTGGTTAATTACAACCTCATGCGCGGCGTCGTCATGCGTGACGTCACTTAACATTCCTGTTGTGTCATCACAAAATGGCGGACGTCGGTAACCGAAGTGACAGCAGCGTTAAAAATTCGCAAAAGAAAAGGAAGGTATGCAAGAAAAAGAATCCAATATGGATGTGAGGGGTGGATAGAAAAATCCGCCCCTCGGGATCACTGCCCGGCATCACTCGGCAAGCCTCGTGATGCCGGACAGTGTCCCTCGGGACGGATTTTTCAATCCATCCCTCACACCCATATAAGATTCTTTTATTCCCCCACATTGGCATGATTCAAATTACAGAAGTCTTTATTTATTCATTGATAGGTAAACATTGTTGTATATTATTATCATAATAACCATAAACTAATAAACTGCTTGACCCTGCTTTTAATTTTGGAAAGGGCGGGCGCTGACGCTTAAACATTAGGTCTCTCACCACTGTGGTTCGAGCCTGTCTCGCGTCGTATGTGGGACGCCAAGTTCTGTAACGAGAGGTCAGGTGGTTTTTCTCCGGGTACTCCGGTTTTTGTCCACCTCTGATTAACGATCGGCTCGATATGAGTGCAAAAATCTTGAAATGGCCGTAAAACCATAATAATAATAATAATAATAATAGAGTAATAATAATAATAATAATAATAATATAGGAAAGGTCTAGTGCCAATAGCCAAACCACGTTAAAATGGCTATTGTTAGTCGATATATTTCGGCCCCCGCCCATCGGGGTTTGAAGAAATAGATAGGCTGCATGTTGCTTCCACGCAGAGCTGAAACCGGCCGCATACAAGTACTGGTAAACCGCTTAGAGGATCTAAGCCTGCCCAGGCAAAACGGTAAGAGTCGGAGCGTCCATGCTTATAAACCCTATTGGATTCATTCTGCGACAGGGATTGAGAAGTCATTTCATCTCAATGTCGGGTAAAAGCCCAACAAAAGTGGAAGCAATGTCTACAAAATGACCTTTACAATGTTTACGGGGACGTTAAACCTCAAATCAAATAAACAAACAAAACTGTCGATATATTTATGAAGTGCGGTCATTCAAAGGCGGAGTATTCTCGCTGGAAATGCTTTGCATTGTTTTAGTAGCACTATTTAGGCCATATCGAGCCGGCTAGTTAACTCGCAACACGTTTTCATAGGCAGAGTTTTACATGTATGCACGTTCTTGTATCAGTGTGGCGGATAAGTTCACGTGAGGCAACGCTATTTATTTTATAAAAGGAATGATCCCGTTACTTCCTGATCGCCAGTCAGACGTACGCCCGAAAAAGCTACCGAAACTCCACTTCGGTTTATATTTTAGAATCCGTAATATATTTCCCAAATGTAGCCTCTGGGGTCCCGATAAACACCAAGTTAACAAGCCCGTGAAATAAAACATCACTCAACCCCACTATAAAGAGAAAACTGGGGTTTATGGGGTATGCGTTATTTTTTTTTTATTTCTGTTCCAAGAGATAGGCTGTGGGTACTCGTTAAACCGCCTCAACGAGGCGGTTCTAACTAGTACCCACAACCAATGCGGTTATAACTTACACCCACAACCTATATCTGTGTTAAAAAACAAGAAAAATATCAGAAAAAGTAAACGTTAAGAAAGAGTGCACTACGTCTCCCGGAAAGTATCGAGTTTCAAACTTGAGCAGACTGCTTACAAACAAGGACCCAGTAAATAAAAGACATCACCAAAAAGGCATCGCATTGAGTACATGTCGGACCCGTCCATGCTTATAAACCCTATTTGTTTCATTGGGCGACAGGGCTTCAGATGTCATGTCATCTCAATGTCAGGTAAAAGCCCCTCAAAAGTGGAAGCAACGTCTACAAAATGACCTTTACAATGTTGACGGGGACGTTAAACCTCAAATCAAACAAACAAACAAAACAGTCGATATATTTACGAAGTGCGGTCATTCAAAGGCGGAGGATTCTGGCTGGAAATGCTTTGTATTGTTTTTAGTAGCACTATTTAGACAATATCGAGCCGGCTAGTTAACTAGCAACACGTTTTCATAGGCCAGTATAGTTTTACATACATGTATGCACGTTCTTGGATCAGTGTGGCGGATAAGTGGGAATTTTCACCAAAAAAAGTTCATTTTGTGATACAGACATGATACAAGCATGATACCAAAAGTGAGTAAGAATAACAAAGTTGACCACCGTAAATTTGTTTATTTTGATGTTGGCCGCCAAGTTTTTTATTTGCGCCCAACTTCATTACGATAACACACCCGTGCGACATAGTGCATTGTTTTCACATCTCCAAAATGGGCATTTTTCTGATGAAAGTCGGTGATATTTTTGTTATAAATACCGCAAACATAGGTTGTGGATGCTCGTTAAAACCGCCTCAGGTTCTAAAGAGTAAGCATAACCTATGTCTTCGAACAAAAATAATCAAAATAATGTATACCCCCGTAAACCCCAATTTTCTCTATATAAAGTGGGGTTTAGGTAGTCGTTAATTCACGGACTTGTTCACGTGAGGCAACGCTATTTATTTTGAAAAAAGAATGCTCCCGTTACTTCCTGATCGACAGTCAGACGTACGCCCGAAAAAGTTACCGAAGCTCCACTTCGGTTTATATTTTGGAATCCGTAATTTATTTCCGTAATGTAGCCTCTGGGGTCCCGATGAACATCAAGTTTACGAGCCCGTGAAATGAACATCACTAAACCCCATTATAAAGAGAAAACTCGGGTTTTTGGGGTATGCGTTATTTTTTTTTATTTCTGTTCAAAGACATAGGCTGTGCGTACTCATTAGAACCGCCTCATTGAGGCGGTTCTAACTAGTACCCACAACCGAGGCGGTTTTTACTAACACCCACAACCTATATCTATCGTAAAAACAAGAAAAATATCAGAAAAAGTAACCCGTTTAACGTTAAGAATAAAGAGTGCAATACGTCTCCAGGAAAATATCGAGTTTCAAACTTGAACAGACTCCTTACGAACAAGGACCCAGTGAATGAAAGACATCACCAAAAAGGCATCTCATTGAGTACATGTCGGACCCGTCAATGCTTATAAGCCCTATTTGTTTCATTGGGCGACAGGGCTTGAGATGTCATTTCATCCCAATGTCGGGTAAAACCACCTCAAAATTGGAAGCAACGCCTCCAAAATGACCTTTGCAGTGTTGATGGGGACGTTAAACTTCAAATCAAACAAATAAACAAATTGAGTACATGTAGTATGAGTAATGCATAAATTTCCAACGTTTACAAGGTATTAAATAGTTTGGGCTTAAATTGGATTTCCCATACAAACGAATACTATTTCTTAAAAATTGTTTTCTTTGCTGAAAAAAAAGTATTCGAAGTATGAAAAATTAGGCATCTTTGTGTACGGAGGCGTACTGATTCTGTAAAGTTACATTTGAGATAACATCTGAATTACAGAAAGAGATTATGGATCTTCTATCAAATGATGTCATGGCCATTTCCCTCGGCCTCCAAAAAGAAAAAAATATGTGATCTGTGGCTAAGATGAAAAAAAAACTTCGTATTTTTAAACATAGTTGTCCATCTATCATGTTAACATAATGGGAAAATCCTCTTATTCTATAAAAGGAATGATCCCGTTACTTGGCATTGGCGATTCTATATGTACAAACCTGGCCTTATTCCTAATCTTCTGTTTGGGGTGTAATTATCCCGAATGTAAAGAAGCCGGTCCAGTTAAGATACTTATGCTATCATGTGATAGCGGCAATAAATAAGAAATCTTACCCATAGCCGCATCGCATGAACTCTGCTTAATGTCAAGTGCGCACTGCATATGTAGCATTCAGGTTACACACCCATACGGCATATTGCTATCTGGCGCGTCCCTTAAAATCATATATTATATTATATTTTAAATTTTGCAAGTCTCGCTACTTTGCAAGAATAGGGTTGTCAGGTTTGTTTTTGTGTTAAGTTCTACAAAAAAGTTTCTTAAAGAAAAAAGTGTAGTTTAACACTGTTTGCTGATGTCCCAAAACAGGACGCTAGACTGATGCCCGAGACTTCCGTGGAGTGCTGGCCATGTTTGCTGATGTTGGCTCGGTGGGGGACGCCTTTAAGTCCTAGGGTAGGCCTCTCTTGCCTGATACCTCAAATTGACATGTCTCGTGAGCTACGTCGGTCGGTGTGTGCTCGGAGGGGGGTGTGCTGTGCTTGCCGGGTCTTGTCCATCATCCGTTTCCGTATCAGAAATTTGGGGTTGAGACACACTGATGAAGAGTAAATATCAGAAAGGCCTCTGTGTCACTATATTTGGTATAATTACGCCTTGATATGACACTTGAATCAGCCACCTACATGAAAGAATTTTGGAGCAGTCCATTTGCAAGAATAGGGTTGCCAGGTTTGTTTTTGTGTTAAGTTCTACAAAAATGTTCTTAAAGCAAAAAGTGTAGGTTAACACTGTTTGCTGATGTCCCAAAACAGGACGCTAGGCAAATATGACTAACACAAACTTTAACTGGTCTCAGTCAGTAATATTTTTGAACATGTCTATTTTTTATATTCTAAATATAGGGGCTGGTTAGCTTAGTGAGGGGGTTATAACGGGTGCCTTAAGGCAATGCAAAAAAAAAAAAAAAAACTACAAAAAACCACGCTTCTCTGTGGGTTACAAAATTTTGTAAACAAAACCTTGTAATCCTCGTCGATGTCCATATGGTGACATTACGCAAAGAGGTTGGACCTCTTGAAGCCCATTTTATATAGCAATACTGGAGTTAACAAGGGTAAACCTTATTTTTCTTATTTCTGCTCTACAATATAGACTGTGGGTACCCGTTAGAACGGCCTCGACGAGGCCGTTCTTACGTGTACCCACAATCTATATTTTGAGCAGAAATCAGAAAAATATCATAAATTTTCATCTTAAACTTATTTGTATAGGCGTATTTTCTTAATGGGAGATAGCTCTTTACATATTCTTAATCATAAAGCCTCTCATCGCTGTGGTTCACACACGTGCGACACCAAGTTCTTCAATGAGAGAGCAGTTGGTTTTTCTCCGGATACTACGGTTTTCGCCCACCTCTGATTAGCGATCAGCTCGAAATAAGTGATTCAGATCTAATCTTGAAAGTGCAGAAAAAAACGAAAACCGAAACCTTTTTGCATATCTATTTCACCCCGGGTTTCTAAGTGGACACTTCCATCATTTGTTTAGAATTTTACAGCCAATTCATCACTATAAAGGTCATATCGAGCCGATCAGTTTATCCTGCTCATTGAGAGCTAACAAACCTGAATGTTCATTGTTTGCATAGGTGGTTTACAAGGGTACACTCATTTTTCTTAATTGTGTTCAAAACATAAGAGTGTGGACACTCGGTGGACGGTTCACAGCTGGCACAAACCAGCGGCCCCAGTTTTGGAAACAGTCTCATACGAGTGTGTTACCTTAGTATATACTGTTTTTTTTCGACTCCTCCTCCGTTTCCAACTCCATATCGTATAAAGAATAATATAAAACTGAATGGATGATCAATTATAAATTTACAAAATTTACGAAACAGCCCCCGCCCATAGGGGCTTGAAGAAATATATGGGCTGCATGATGCTTCCACGCAGAGCTGAATCCGGCCCGTACACTAGTACTGGTAAACCGCTTAGAGGATTTAAGCCTGTCCAGGAACCGCGGTGCGAGGCAGACCGTCCATGCTATTAAACCCTATTGGTTTCATTGGACGACAGGGCTTGGGATGTCATTTCATCTCAATGTCGGGTAAAAGTCCCACAAAATTGGAAGCAACGTCTCCAAAATGACCTTTACAGTGATGACGGGGACGTTAAACCTCAAATCAAACAAACAAACAAAAACAAATTTACGAAAGACTAGAGGTATGTACAATTTACATATGCATACCGCACTTTCGCATCCTCGCACGCACGTACACGCACATTCGCCAAACACAAATGCGCGCGCGGATGCAATCAAGCACGACGTACACACGCGCGCGGGCATGAAGCGAGACCCTTACGGACTCGAGCATACGCATGCCGTGTGCTATGAAAGTATGTATGTATGTATGTATGTATGTATGTATGTATGTATGTATGTATGTATGTATGTATGTATGTATGTATGTATGTATCAAAATCTTATTCAGCGTTCATAGAACGGACAGTACGATATGTTTGAGAGGATTACAGTTTTGTCTGGCCAGCAATGAGAGTACCGACTCAATTCAGGGACTACCAATTATGGCGGTCCAGGAATCCATTGGTTGTCCCGACTTGAGTCGACATCGTCACACAAAACATAATCCTCTACCTCATACTATACTGGGTTAAAAGAACTTCAACCATAACCGTACTGTTGCGTAAACGATTTTTACAAGGTACATGTACTTTTTGATGACCATTCTCTCCCTTCCGCCCATTCAAGAAGTCCTATAGAAAGAATGTGCATTGTGCATGACGACCACTAATTTATAAGCCTGTCCAGTAAATGTCCCGCATAAGTTGGACAAAATATGCTTTAATCTTAATTCACCTGGGTCGAAGGAGAGCTGATAGAATCATGGTTCTTCCGACGTCCAACCGCCCATACAGTCGTCTTTGCGCACCTTTTATTTTTCTGCAGTCTGCGGGTTAATCTCAATTATTGCTCATTAGTAGCATGCCTTTTGTCGGAGGGTGTATCCCATTTTTTTTATAAAACTCGAATGAAAATTTGGTTGCTCAGACTTAAAATGGGAAAATACTTGTCAACGCTGTAGAGCCTCCACATTACGAAAACACGCCTATACAAATGCATTGTAACTTTTAAAGCCGAAAAAATGAAAACGTAAGAGGAAAAATTGTGATATTTTTCTAATTTCTGCTCAAAATATAGATTATGGGTACTCGTTAGAACAGCCTCATCGAGTCGGTTCGAACGAGTACCCACAATCTTTATTTTAGAGCAGAAATAAGAAAAACAAGCAAAGCTTTTTACAAAAAGCTAGGTCTACGCTTAGCACATATTAAATGTGAATGTCTAGAGTTATATCCCAGAAATGTGTTTTATACAATTAACTGTCTTTGGCAATATTCTAATTTGCCATCCTGCCGACTGAAGTATAATGTCTAAAATGTTGTAATATTGTAAAAAAGTACTTTTTCATCTTTCAAAAGGCACGTGTATGCTTGTGACATCTTTCAAATTGAATGCTTGAAAACTGTTGTTTAAGTTAGACTTTATAGAAGACTAATTGAAGATTAAACCTAAATGTTTACTAACGGCGAGGTATGTTTTTTTAAGCTCACCAGAGCCGAAGGCTGCTGAGTAGCTTTTAGGATAGGTAGTGGTCCGTCGTGGTCGAGAGTTTGTAGATGTATATTTTTGTATTAGCCTGTACAATATGACAGCAGATATAGGCTTGTACAAATGTAATACATGTAACAATTCTGTGCCAGAGCTCTGCGCGCCGGCCTCTTTTTGTGTGAAAGCTTACACTTGCTATAGGCTGCTCTTCTCTTCTTGTGAAAGCTTATACTTGTTGTGTTGCATAAGAACGGAAAGGTCAACCTGCACTGTGGGTAACTAATGGCTGTACTTCCGTGTTAAACTCAATCTCTATAATGTCTACGCCCATGGGCGTAGACAATAAGGTATACCCCTGTAAGCCACAGTTTTACTTTATAAAAGTGAGGTTCAAGTGATGAGTGAGTGTTTTATTTTTACGTCCCATCAACAGCTAAGGTCATACGGAGACGGGACCTCGGTTTAAAGACTCATCCGAAAGTCTGGAGAAGCCCGGGATCGATCCTGCGACCCCTGGTGCACAAGGCGAGTAGCGTAACTGCTACACCACGGGGGGGGGGGGGGGCTTCTAGCGGGGTTCAAGGGAATCAAAATTACATAGGCGTGTTTTCGTGATGAGCTTTGTTCGGCGCTTTCCTTAACTTAGAATGTTGGTTGAGGATAAAAACTCGGATAAGTTCGAATCCTGTGAAGGTCGGCTTAGAGTTATTTCCCGATGATTGCTAAAATTGCCTTTTTGACCTTGTTATAACAGTAGTCCTTCAGTTTTGGAATCTTTCTTAAACATACATACATGTACAAGAAGGCTGGAGACGAGTTTGAAAACTGGCAAGTCGAACCATTAATCATAGAGTAATGTCCCTTTGATTGCAGAACATGTCCAGTTTTAAGCTTGTCATCATTGTACATGTATTTATCTATCTATCTACATGTTATTCTGATACTGCGTCGGTCACATTTGACCATTACCGCAGGTGTATATTACATACACTTCAGGGTTTGCAGGATGAAAGCCTACACAGTAATCATGTAATTACGGTAGGGATCTTTAACCTGCACAGGGGATGGTTCTCCTTGCACAGAGGGCCTCCAGTTAACGTCCCGATCCGAAGGACGGTGCACTTTATGACATTCATCCCTGCAAATGATGCCAATGGAGCGTGTAAGTCTTTTAGTTTTAACCCAATCTTCCTGAGTGTTTTAATATTAAAATTTTTATCAGCACTTGAACTTCAGTTTGATTGGATTTTATGGAACTTCCACTTACAGTCTTGGTCGAATTTCCCTGAAACTGACATAGATGTTAGCTGTGGGAGTTTAAAAACTGGCGAGGTCGGTCTATCGGTCATAGCGTTACGTCCCCCCGGTTGCTGAAAATGAATATTTTTTTTTCGCTTTGCAATCAGCGAAAGTTTTTATGTTTTGAATAAACCTTCCTGAAGCATATATGCATCACGAAAACACGCCTATACAATTTTGACCCCATTGAACCCCACTTTTATATAGTCTTTTTGTCTTATTCCTGTTCTTAAACATAGGTAGTTGTTAGATGGATGAGGCGGTTCTTACGTGCACCTACAATCTATATTTTGAGCAGAATGCAGACAAATATCATATTTTTTCATCTAAAAATTTTCGTTTTTTGGCGGTAAAGTTTGCAATGTATTTGTATAGGTGTATTTTCGTAATTATAAGCTAAGGAAGGCTGGTTTCGAGTTATGTCCCCTTTATTGCAGAAAATGACTATTTTTTACCTTGCCAGCTGCGTGCGATTTTCATTTTTAACTTGGCTTTTCTGAAATTTGCATTTAAGATGGATGCGGACGAAAAGCTGGGATGAGTTTGAACTCTGGCTCGGCCGACCTAATTACTAACGTCCCCTTGATTCTAAAAATACCTATTTTCGACCACGTTATCAGCAAAACTTTCTCAATCGGGAATAAACTGGTGGAGTTGTAAAGTTAGGTGTTTACTTTTTCTCTAGGTACTCCCGTTTTCGTCCATCTCTGATTAACTTGCGGCTTGATATAAGTGAATAACATCGAAAGAGCCGTAAAATAAAAATAACGGAGTGGCTACTGACAGACGTCTGTCACCAGCAAATTCCTCATGCATTGGCTTGTGACAGACGTCTGAAAATAGCCGATTCATGATAGCGTTGTATTCCTTTCATTGCGGAAAACAACTATTCTCTGTTTCGTTCATATCCGATGCTTACATACATAACGATAACACACCCGTGCGACATAGTGCATTTTTCACACCTCCAAAATGGCTACTTTTCTGATGAAAATCCGTTATATTTTTCTTATTTATACTGCAAAAATAGGTTGTGGGTGCTCTTTAGAACCGCCTCATTGAGGCGGTTCTAAAGAGTACCCACAACCTATGTCTTTGAGCATAAATAAGAAAAATAAGGCATACCCCCTTAAACCCCAATTTTTTCTATATAAAGTGGGGTTAAAGGGGGTGTTCATTTCACGGACTTGTTCGCGAGATGTAAGTGGGCTGGGAATAAAAAAAAGAATCAGAAGCCCACGAAAAGTCATGAGCAAAGATTACAGCTTTCCAATGACACCAATCGGAAGAGTAACAAAAGATGAAAACATTAAAAGGGAAAAAAGCTAGGATGTGTTTGAAAACTGGGGCTATATAGCTCCGCCTCTTCATTACGAAATCACGCCTATTCAAATATATAGGAAAAATTTACCACCAAAAATAAAAAATTTCAGTTTAAAATCCGGATATTTGTCCTATTTCTGCTTCAAACATAGATTGTTGTTACTCGTTAGAACCGCCTCGACGAGGCAGTGCTAACGAGTACCCACAGTGTATGTTTTTGAGAAGAAATAAGAAAAATATTTATACCCAATGTAAACCTCAGTTTTACTTAATAAAAGTCGGGGTTAAAGGGGCCAAAATTATATAAACTTTGGACGTGTTTTCTTCATGAGTATTGGTTTCTGAAGGTGCAATGTTAATTTAAAGATGTTAATTTGTCCATAAGGTGTTCACTCAAACTTTGCTCGTGAAACAACTTGTTGTTCATACGTCCATGAACATTAATTGAATTGTTTTAATTTATTAAAAAGACATCATTAATTATGATTCGGCGCGTCAGAATTAAAATGACGTTGCAGTGCCTTTCGCTTTTAATATGAAATGCATGAAATTGTCTTTGACATAGCTTCCAAAAAAATTAAACGACTCGAAATGTGAGAGACTTTATGTCATGTGACCAGAATCAGGCTTTCAACAAAAATAATTACGTTTTCGACGCTTAAAAAATCGTGCTATGTAACGTAATAGCGAATGACTATGACGTTGTTCTCGTTGCGCTTCAAACCAAACAGGATTTCATAATTTTCAACGAGCTACTTATCAGTTCAATTTTAATGTATTATCGGAGACTCTCTTTTCATATTTTGTCTTTGTATGTTGAATTTCCTCATTCAAAAGACAGATGATATATTGTCGGCATCTAGTAAAAGGCGCTAAAATGATTCGACGTTGCTGCACCAATGCAACGCAATCACGCGACGTACGAAAGCATGCCTTTATAAATGCTTTGTAAACTTAACCGCCGAAAAAAACACGGACATTTTAGGATGAAATCTTGTGATATTTTTCTTATTTCTACTCAAAATATAGATTGTGGGTACTCGTTAGAACCGCCTCATCGAGGCTGTTCTAACTAGTACCCACAATCTTTATGTTAGAGCAGAAATAAGAACAATAAGGTTTACCCCTGAAAACTCAAGTTTTACTATATAAACGTAGGGTTTAAGGGGGTTTCAAAATTATATAGGCATGTTTTCGTGATGTGATCGGAAAATGGCATCGAACAGCAAGTGTATGAAGTTGGCTTGGAGTCTGGAGTTTGGAATTCGATTTATTCCGTAGTAGTAAATTATAATAAATATTAGTGAATGTTAGGCGAAATCGATATTCCAAGCCGCGAATCCCAAGCCAAGTTCACACACTCTCGAACTATAATCTAGCTCCTTAACAAAGATGGTGACCCAATGTGTTTGTCCGCGATTACATTTTAGATTTTTATGACCTTAGTGTTGTCAATATGTCAAGCCAAATTGTGCATTATGAAAACACGCCTATTCAAATATATTTGAAAAAATTACCACCAAAAATGAAAATTTCCAGACAAAAATTATATTTTCTTATTTCTGCTCAAACATAGAATGTGGGAACTCGTTAGAAACCGTTAGAACCGCCTCGACGCGGTTCTAATCTAACGAGTACCCACAACCTATGTTTTGGGGCAGAAATAAGAAAAATAAATTTTACCCCTATAAACCCCAGTTTTACTACATAAAAGTGGGCTTTAAGGTAGGTGGAGGGATTATAAAGGCATGTTTTCATGATGTCTAATCTGGTCGCAAACCCATCACGATAACAAGTCCGTGAAACGAAGACCCCCCTAAACCCCACTTTATATAGAGAAAATTGGGGTTTACGGGGGTATACATTAGCCGCCTAATTTTTACTCAAAAACATAGATTGCGGGTACTCGTTAGAACCGCCTCATTGAGGCGGTTCTAACGAGCACCCACACTCTATGTTGAAAGCAGAAATAATAAAGATGTTATCATTTTTCTACCGAATATTTATCATTTTCTGACACCATGTTGGACGCCATTATTTCTTACGGACATGTTTTCATAATGCCAGAAGACAAGTTCTCATGTGTAGAAGCCCATAAACGTTATCAACAATTTTGGCAATCCTAATGAAAGATAAGGAACTCCAATGTGTACTTGTGCCGAAAGTTCAAATACAAATATGTCAGAAACAATAAGCTTTTTGTTGTTAGCGTTAATAAGCCGGACACTTTGTACAGGAATAGAAATTGAATCAAAGAATGGAGAAAATCTACGAAAACATTCCCTGGAACTATTTCAAAGTGATTCGACTCAAGATGAATATCCGAAGACAAGTTTGGATAGTAAATATGTTCCGATAAAAAGGTTTGCATCTGGTAAAGTTTATTTGTTTGTGTTTTAGCGACCGAGACAGCGCGAGTTTGGTCATATTGATTTGTTTGATTTGAGCTTTAACGTCCCCGTCAACACTGTACATGTCATTTTGGAGACGTTGTTTCCAATTTCGTGGGATTTTTACCCGACATTGAAATGAAATGACATCTCAAGCCCTGTCGCCCAGTGAAACCAATAGGTTTTATAAGCATGGACGCTCCGCCTCGCACCGCGGTTCCTGGACAGGCTTAGATCCTCTAAGCGGTTTACAAGTACTAGTGTGGGGCCGGATTCAGCTCTGCGTGGAAGCATCATGCAGCCCATATATTTCTTCAAGCCCCTATGGGTGGGGGTTAGTCATATTGAACCGGTCAGTTTACCTAACCACACTTTTCCTCAACAGGCTTATGCATAAACGGTTAGCCAGTAGAGTACACATGTTTTCGCAATAAACTGACAACTGCTCTTCTTGAATCACCGCATGGAGAGTAGGGCGGAGCAGGGTATTAACTGGCTCATTCACAAAAAAAAAAAAAAAAAAAAAATCCGGAAGCAGTTCCCGTTGAGACATAGCCATTCAGATTGCTGCTTTCGCCTTGTACCGTTTCCTCTTTGACAGGGAAACTTAGCTCCGGGTAACATTATGAAAGCACGCCTATATACAAATACAGTGTAAACTTAACCGCCGTAAAAACGGAAATTTGTATATGAAAAATTGTGATATTTTTCTTATTTCTGCGCAAAATTCAGTTTGTGGGTACTCAGGCGGTTCTAACGAGTACCCACAATCTTTATTTCAGAGAAAAAATAAGAAAAAAAAACAGATTTACCCCTGTAAACCCTATTTTACTAAATAATAGTGGGGCTCAAGGGTGTCAAAATTATGTAGGCTTGTTTTCGCGGTAAGGTCAGTATTTGGTGATAACTGAAGGTTAATTTTCGTCAATTCCCTGTAAAAACCCATATTGTGGGTATTCACTTGGACCAGCTCAGTGAAGCGGTCCAACTGAACACCCACAATATAGGTTTATATGGAGAAATAAGAAAATTATCAAAAAAGAAAATTATCGTTTAATTACGAGGACGGTTTAAATATGAATGCAAGTAGAACGTTTTCTCATGCACTAATGCGAAAATCACCTGGAAATAAATATCACAGCGTAGAAAAAACATTTTACCTATACATTGATACCAAACCTGTTAAAATCCGAGCGCTTTAGCCATGTATATCGTTCGATAAACACTGTCTACTCTTGTATACTAATACAAAACATGGTTGGAAGAAGGTCAGAGCACGCCGTTGAAATACGGTCCTATATTAAGAATCTTGTATTCTTGGTATACGGTGCAAAGACATTGTTGATGAAATATGTTCGGTTTATGGGCATAATGAAATGTCTTTTCCGACAGTTTTTCGTTGGTGTAAGAAATTCAGCTGTGGGCTAGGCTCAACAGAAGATGCACCACATGATCGTCGGCCGAAAAGAGCAACATCTGCCAAAATGGTTGCTAGAGTGAAAGAAATAGTTGCTACCGATGGCAAAAAGCTAGTATGGTTGGCATCTCATTAGGAGCAGCTCATACAATTCTGAAACGGGATTTGAAAATTAGAAAGATCTGTGCTAGATAGATTCCCCATCTGTTGACAGATCAGCAGAAAAAGACACGCGTTCAGTGCGCCAAGAAGTTGCTTAAAATGTTTCCAAATTACAATGCACGGTCTTTCGCTAGTGTCGTCACAGGTGACGAGACATGGGTTCACTTTTTTGAGCCAAAACGAAAGATTCAGAACAAAATATGGGCAACAAAGTATTGCAAAAGACAATGCATTGCAAAGCGGACCATGAGCGTCAAGAAGGTAATGTATGTCATATTCTTTTCAAATCAGGGCCCTGCTATTCAGGTTGCTGTGCCTAAAGGCAAATCTGTAAATGCGAAGTTTTACGAGAATAAAATTCTTCGAAAATTGAAGAAATATTTCAAAGAACGAAGACCCGCAACTGGTTTGGCCAATGTCAGATTGCTACATGATAATGCGTCATCGCACAAGGCGTTCATTGTGCAAGACTATCTGAAGCAGGAAAAAGTTGTTGAACTCTCTCATCCCCCGTATTCACCTGACCTTGCCCCGTTTTGTTCCCGCGGCTGAAAAAAAATACCTTTCTGGTCGAAATTTTGTACAGCGCAAACACCTCGGTTCTGCAATATTCCAGTGCCTTCATAGTACACCTCGAAAAGACTACCAAAATGCATTCAATGATTGGATCAGAAGACTGAAAGTTTGTATATCTGTTAAAGGGGAATACTTTGAGGGGACAAAATAAATTTTTCATCGAAATCTATCACGGAATCATTTTTGTGTGCTTAGTTGCATTCATATTTGAACAGTCCTCGTATCACCAAATACCGTATTAATTCCTATAAAAAGACCACATCTGTGACTCTTCAAAAGTGGTCTTAAGATCACTTTTGAACAGTACCAAAGGTGGTCCCTGACCTGGGGACACTGTGTGCAGAAAACACTCAGAAAAATAACTGCACCCTTCTAAATAAGCTTTTTAAAGCAGAATAAGTAATAATTTTAGGTGGTCTCAGTAGCGGAATATTACAGGTATCTAACTTTTAGTCTGCCAGCACAATGCAGCCGGGCAACGTCGGACCAGATAGCGATACGACCTTGTCAAGCCGTATCGCTATCGGCCTGACGTTTGCCCGGCGTTCCTTGTTGGCTGGTGTGTTTAATTTGAGGTTTAACGTCCCCATCATCACTGTATAGGTCATTTTGGAGACGTTGCTTCCATTTTTGTGGGACTTTTGCCCGACATTGAGATGAAATGACATCTCAAGCCCTGTCACCCAATGAAACCAATATGGTTTATCAGCATGGGCGGTCCAACACGCACCGCTTTGCCTGCACAGGCTTAGATCCTCTAAGCGGTTTACCAGTACTAGTGTGCGGTCGGTTTCAGCTCTGCGTGGAAGCATCATGCAGCTCATCTATTTCTTCAAGCCCGATGGGCTGAGGCGTCCTTGTTGGCTGGGTCTGGAGCTATGAGGGGGAGATATTATAAGAATCTTATATGGGTGTGAGGGGTGGATTGAAAAATCCGTCCCGAGGGACACTGTCCGGCATCACCGGGCTTGCCGTGTGATGCCGGACAGTGATGCCGAGGGACGGATTTTTCTATCCACCCCTCACAGCCATATTGGATTCTTTTTCTTGCATACCTTCCATTTCTATTGCGAATTTTTAATGCTGCTGTCACTTCGGTTACCGACGTCCGCCATTTTGTGATGACACAACCGGAATGTTTAGTGACGTCACGTATGACGACGCCGCGCACGAGGTTGTAATCAACCAGTGCATTTATCAAACTAGCGCTTATATTCGATTTGGGGTCGGAACACCAGGGTCAGAACATAAATTTCTATCCCAGGGTAAAATCACGGATTTCTGGTGTGCAAGAAGGTCCAGTCCACTATTCGGAGGTTCTGATACAGGCCTAGCTGATATACATGAATTAGCTTGCACAAGTTTTGCAATCATCTTATTGAGCCACATTCCATTTTACAGAACAGAACGCCGGTTCGATACCTGCCGGGGTGGGCAACATTCTTTTGTGAAGAGTGATCATGAAAC
Organism: Lucinisca nassula; assembly: GCA_963580285.1. Taxonomy (NCBI): domain Eukaryota; kingdom Metazoa; phylum Mollusca; class Bivalvia; order Lucinida; family Lucinidae; genus Lucinisca; species Lucinisca nassula. The sequence continues at coordinate 110,530,230 of OY757019.1, read as the reverse complement.
TTTTGCTACGGGTTATTCTCTCCCTTCCGCTGATTAAAGAAGGGCAGTCGTCAGTTTCTGGCGGAAGAATGTGCACTGTACTAGTTAACCGCTTACGTATAAGCCTGCCCAGGAAAAGTGTGGATAGGTCAGAATCAGAATCAGCGGTAAACCGACCGGCTCAAAAATGACATAAATAGTGTTGACTGGATCGTTAAACAACAATACAAACAAGCAAATACAGAACAGAAATTATATTGCCGTAAATTATACAGTTGCTAGGCAATGTATAAACTGATAAAGGTTTAACAAATTTACATTAAAAGTAGCAGAAATAGCCCTTATCGGGGACAATTCTAATGAATGGCAAAATGGTGTCGTTGTATATAATGCGATTCATAAACACACCGCTACAAAATCGAACTCAAACAAGCTGGAAAAAACTGGAATATCAGTTGCATGGCGATGACGGTTACTCATTGGAAGCGGTTCAAACAAGCAGCCACTCTACTTTTGCAGCAGAAAACAAAACAACAACAACAAAAACCGTATATCAAAACATTTTCAGCACAACATTGACAGATTACGAGACTTTTAAGAATGTAACTTCTCACCCATTAGACATGAATATTCAACTGTTCGACAGTGTTGATTTCTTGATCACACACTGCTGTCTCATCCGAGGGCTTTTAGCAGTCTCAATATATCGGTCATTCCTTAATTTAGTAAAACATGTACATCGCAGTTGAACTATTTTGTTGTCAAAACTGCCTCGTGGTGCATGTTTTGTTACCCATACAAACATGGAAGTACCTTTTTTCTGTTTTTCCCCAAGATGTACATTTTTACAGCCACAATTCAAGTCCTTGATCAACTTTGCATCACGAAAACACGCTTATATAATTCTGAACCCATTGGACCCCATCTTTATACAGTAAAACTAGGGTTTACAGGGGTAAACCTTATTTTTCTTATTTCTGTTCTAAAATATAGATTACAAGTGGGTACTCGTTAGAACCGCCTTGAGGCGATTCTAACCTGTACCCTCAATCTATATTTTGAGCAGAAATAAGAAACATATCACAATTTTAATCGGAAAATTTTCATTTTTTGCGTGATAAAATATACAATTTATTAGTATAGGCCTACGCGTGTTTTCATAATTCAATGAAATGGACATTCAGTTATAAACCCTATTGGTTTCATTTGGGCGACAGGGCTTGATGTGTCACTTCATCTCAATGTCGGGTAAAAGTCCCAAAAAATTGGAAGCAACGTCTCCAAAATGACCTTTTCAGTGTTGACGGGGACGTCAAACGTCAAATCATACTAACAAAATCAGACTAGTCAAGAGTCTAGGAAGGAAAGCCATGAAATGTACATTAAAATGTACAGTCGAACTTAAATGGCTCGAACACCTTTGGGACCATGAAAATCTGTTCGAGACAGGGGTAGTTCGAGCCACTGAGGATTACTGCCAGATGGCATAACGAGATACTTTTAGACATCTTTTCGGTGTTCTATAATGAAAATGTATGCTGTGTGTACTCATTAGAATCGCCTCATCGAGGCGATTCTAATGAGTACACACAGCATACATTTGCAAGATAAAAGACTAAAATCTCCTTAATCATCCCCCACTATTTCTTATGTAGAGGATTCGCTAGGGGCTCAAGAATGGGTTCGACACATCCATGGTAAACGAGCCATCGCTGTTCGAGCCATCGAAGTTCTACTGTAGTTTTTTTTTTTTTTTTTTTTTTCAGAAATCAATATCTGGTTTTAAGTTCACAATTCCGTTGAAAACGGAATTAAGAAGCTCACTGGACAAAAATATTTTTCAACAGCTTTAAGAAAGGCTCTACCTTTTCTCGCTCTGTTATGGTTGAAGGGGCCATTTTAAGCAGCCCTTCCCAAGCTGACCGTTCGAGGGCGGTTTTCTGTCACGGTTTATTTTGCTATAGTTCGTCTTGGGATGTGTGTATCGCTTTTTTCTTTTTTTTTTCTTTTTTTTTTTTTTGTAATTTTGATAGCCAATTGGCTATTTTGTAGACTGTCTGCTATTGTTGTTTCCATTTGGGTCTAGTTATTTCATGTTTTTGTTGCCTTCTCTTGGTGTTTCTGATGGGAGCTGTGGCCGGTCATTGGCTTCATCACTATGCGTTTTGTCTGTATTCTTGGGCAGTATGTTGTCTTGTTTGTTTGTTTCTTTGATTAGAGGTTCAACGTCCCCGTCAACACTGTAAAGGTCATTTTGGAGACGGTGCTTCCAATTTTGTGGGACTTTTACCCAACACTGAGATGAAATGACATCTCAAGCCCTGTCGCCCAATGAAACCAATAGGGTTTATGAGCATGGACGGTCCGCCTCGCACCGCGGTTCCTGGACAGGCTTAGATCCTCTAAGCGGTTTACCAGTACTAGTGTTCGGGCCGGATTCAGCTCTGCGTGGAAGCATCATGCAGCCCATATATTTCTTCAAGCCCCTTTGGGCGGGGGCCCGGGCAGTATGTTGTCTTTAGAAGAATTTTATCTTTGAAAATACATTCTTAGAAGAAGGTGGGTGAGAAAAAAATCAATCACGGGGTTCAGACCTCGACAAAGAATCTCGTTTTCAGTTATTTTAAGTCGGATTATGCTTAAATAATCTGAAAACCTGCCTGGGATTTCTTTGTCTCTCGGTCTCATAACCATCATATACTCTCAATCTGTATTAATGTCACACGGGTGTCCAATCCCATCACGAAAACATGCTTATATAATTCTGACCCCCTTGAACCCCACTTTAATACAGCAAAACTGAGGTTTACAGGGGTAAACCTTATTTTTCTTATTTCTGCTCTAGAATATAGATTGTAGGTACAAGTTAGAACCGCCTCGATGAGGCGGTTAGAACCGCCTCGATGAGGCGGTTCTAACGAGTGCCCACAATCTATATTTTGAGCAGAAATTCGAAAAAATATCACAATTTTTCATCATAAAATTTTCATTTTATCGGCGATAAAGATGGCAATGTATTTGTATAGGCGTGTTTTCGTAATGGCATTCATTCCACTGGAGTACAACAATGTTTTATTTTATTAAATTCTAGCAAGAACTTGAAGTCGAAACAAAGGTTCGAAAATTCGCAAGAAGAACACCAGCGGTCAGAGAGGTTTCTGCTAAATGGTACGTATCATGTCTCAGCTTTTGTCACAAAACATCGATGAATTGTTATCACCATGTCAACAGGTTTGTAAAATAAACTGCCTGATAAATACCCTTCTTATGAATGCTAATCACGAAGCCCAAAAACAGTTGTTTGTCTTTCTTTCTTTTCTTTCTTTTCGCCTAAACCCTTTTTGTACCGGAAACCCCAAACGGGTGGTTGGCAAACAGTGCAGGCCCAGATCAGGGCCTACAATGTTTGAAAAAAATCAGCCAGTTTCCAAATAGATTTTGAAGAAAACACAACATGGCACCCCCCTTAATTTTGAGCTGGACTCCTTGTAACACTACGGATAAAATATTAGTTTTTCAGTTGCTTTTCTAAAATGTACTTGTAGTATATGTCAAGGTTATCTCTTGGAGGGTACATGGAAGTGTGTACGTGCTTGGTGTAATCATGTGAGATAGGAGTGCAACTGACGTATGTAAGTATGGGTGAAAGTATAAATAGCAATGTCTATCTTTGGGTATGTTTGGAAGAGCGTGAGTGATGACGACGTGGTTGTTATGGAGACAAGGAAGGGAAGATGAGAGCTAGAGATAGCATAAGCAGTTTGTGGTCTGGCGTACTAGAGTATAGACGTAAAAAAGAACCTGGGAAGTATAGAGTAAATAAAAAATGGATAAGAACTGGTTTTAATATATTTGACTTACTGACCATCCCTGGCCATAGTGTCACATGGTCATCTTATTTGGTGCCGTGAACCAACATGTCATCTCTAGCGTCGTGTGCCGTGACAGTTAGTGACAAAAAGACATAAAATGTGACAAAAACTTTGTTTGTTATTCCATCATCTGGGACGATCAAAGCTAGGAAACAAGCCAGCCTGGAGAATCGGTAAGTGATTATTAGTTTTATTTGCGGAGATTTTCAAACATGGGAGAACAGGCTCAATTTGTTGCGGCTCTCAAAAATGTTGGGGACCAAATGTCTGGTTTGTCAACTGCTGTGAACGCCCAGGGGGTAGCTAAAGTAATAAGGTCTTTTGATGGGAATCCACGAGAATTTAAAGAATGGGTAAAAAGTGTTGAAAAATATTCAATTTTGACAAGAGTCCCAGCTGACCAAGTTAAATTGGTTGCCTACCAGTCATGTAAGGGCCCTGTGTCAGATTTTTTGAAAAGGCATTTAGCAGCAAATCAAGGGCAGGAATGGGGTGATATAAAAAAAGAATTGACCTCGCGATTTGCAGAGGTCACCGACACACAATATGCTCTTTCGCTATTAAGGAAAGTAAGGCAAAAAGCAGGGGAAAGTATACAGGTCTATGCCGAGCGTCTCTTGGCTCTTGCCGAGGATGCATTCGATGATGTAAATGCAGCTAATCAGCAATTGGTAGGTTTTTTTCATCGACGGTCTCTGGCAGGACTACATGAAAATGAAGGTGATGCGTAATAATCCAGCCACTCTTCAGGACGCCATTAAGGTTGCTAACGAAGAACAAAACCTACGTAGACGCTTTGACCTTAGGTCGCATAACCACTCTCAGTCCTTTTATGGTACTGCCGAAGAGCCGATGGAAATCGGGCATGCGCGGCCTCCAATCCGTTGCTATAAATGTAACAAGCAAGGCCACAAAGCTAAAGAATGTCGGTCGCACAAGGTCACGGTAAATGCGGTAAACAATGGCAGTAACCCGGGAAGGCCAAGGCCACACGCTGATATTGTTTGCTGGAACTGCGGAAAACAGGGGCATATTGCCAAAGATTGTTGGCAAAATGGAAAAGGTAGACAACCTGGCAGGTTTCCAGGTCGGGCAACTGCCACTAATAAGCAGGGAAACTAAAATCACCTTTCCACCAGGAAGCCAGTGGAAAGGGTAGATCAAAAAGTAAACTAACTTATACTGTAGCAATTTCGGGAAATCCAAATTCATGTCTTATAAAAGTAGAAAAACAGAAACTTAGAGCACTTATTGACACTGGTGCTGAGTGTTGTCTTATGCACCGTCGGGTATATGATAGCTTAAAAAGTAAGCCAAAATTGCATCATCGAAATGCTGCACTGCAAACTGTCAATGGCGAACCATTGCAACTTGATGGTTGTGCTGAGCTACCATTCGAAATAGGGGGCATCAAAATTAGTCAGACATTTTTCGTAGTAAGAAATATGAACCGGAAAATTATCTTGGGACGCGACTGGTTGCAAAGCCATGGTGTTAGGCTATACTATGATCTAGGGTGCATTAGGGTCAATAAAACGTATGTACCATTGCAGGAGGATATTCACGTTTCCTCCATTGTGCGTAACCATGCAAAAATTAAGGTAAAACCCCAAACAGCTGTCATCTGTAAATGTAAGGTTAGAAATAGTCCTGAGTTGCCAATCTCAGAAACTTATCAGATATCACCAGTAGATACCGGTTTCCTAGGCCATGAACCTGGTTTAATGATAACAAATTCTGTTGCCAAGATGTCTGGAAATCGGTTCATTCCTGTTTTGTTGGTTAATAGCACAAACAAAACATATACCGTAAAGAAAGGTTGCCCAATAGCAAAAGTAGAACTCATTCAAGGTCAAACAATTTCCTTAGTTGATCAGCGCAAGAAAACATCGAACACGTGCCAAGCAAATGAAAACTTCAAAGACACTGATGTACCTGATGAATATAGGTCAGACGTGATTAATCTGCTTAAGGCTAACCCAGACTTATTTGCACAGAAAGATTCTGAACTAAGTCATACTGATACAGTTACGATGAAAATTGATACTGGGGAACACCCACCAATTAAGCTTAGGCCTTATCGTACTCCTCTGAATAACAGAAAGGTCATTGATAATGCCATTGATGAAATGCTTGATGCAAAAATTATAGAACGGTCAAAATCGCCATGGAGTTTTCCCGTAGTCATTGTTGATAAGAAAGATGGCTCAAAACGCTTTTGCGTGGACTTTCGTGCTTTGAATAAAATCACTAAATCAAATTCATACCCTTTGCCTGTCATTGACGACATTTTGGCACAACTTGGCCAAGCCAAATATTTTACATCGTTAGACCTAAAAAGTGGGTACTGGCAAGTTCTCATGAATGACTCAGATAAGGAAAAGACAGCTTTCGCCTGTCACCGTGGACTGTTTCAGTTCAATGTCATGCCTTTTGGACTGACAACAGCACCGGCTATTTTTCAGGAACTAATGTCAAGAGTGCTTGAGGGACTTGAAAAGTTCACAGTTGCATATTTAGATGATATACTAATCTTTTCTGCCACACTGGAAGAGCACTTGGCTCATATCCAAAAGGTATTTGATAAGCTGAGAGAACATGGCTTACGTCTGAAACTAAAAAAATGTAGTTTCCTTAAATCAGAAACAAATTACCTAGGTTTTGTTATCAATGAACATGGCATTAAGCCAGAAGCAAGAAAGGTGAATGTTATCAAAGCCCTGGCACCACCTACCACAGTTAGAGAAGTGCGTAGTTTAGTTGGCATGTGTTCATATTATCGCCGATTTATTTCCCATTTCTCAGAAATAGCTGAGCCGATAATAGCTCTGACGCGCAAATACGCAAAATTTAAATGGGATAATAAATGTCAAAAAGCCTTTGAGACCTTGAAAGATAAACTATCTGAGTTTCCTGTTTTAGGATACCCTGACCCAAATAGAAAGTACATACTTTACACGGATGCTAGTCAGGATTGTATTGGTGCTTGCCTTACGCAGCCGTGTGATGATGTACTTGGTAGTGGGCCATGTGAAAGAAATGAAAGACCTATATATTATCTTTCACATAAATTGTCTGATACACAGACAAGGTGGTCCACAATTGAGAAGGAAGCATTTGCGATCCATTTTGCATTGCAGAAATTAGATCACTATCTGCACAATGCAGAGTTCATTATACGGACGGATCACAAACCATTGAAGTACCTTCTCGATTCGCCCATACAGAACAAGAAAATACAATTGTGGGCGTTAGGCATATCAGGCTATAATTGCCAGATAGAGTATATCAAAGGTACCGACAATTCCTGTGCTGATTTGTTATCACGCATCCCAGAAAGTGCTGGGTTAACGCAGGAAAATTATACCTATGAGCCGGACATTAGTGATAAGGCTTATCAGATAAATGCATTAATCTCTAATAGGTTTGATCCTAGAGAGTATGCAAGCTGTAAATTGCCACCTTCAGACTCGGTGATAAAACCCACCTTGGGAAATGAAGTGGATATGGCGACCGAACAATCCAAGGATGCCTTGATAATGGAGCTTATAATTGGCCTTCAGCAGGATAAGCTCTCAAAATCTGTGCAGAAAAGACATATGGTGATGGATAACCTTCTTTATTACATCTCAAATGCTGATTCAGATCCAGTTTTGAGACTGTACATTCCCGAACACTTGCAAGACTCAGTCCTCAAACAATATCATGACTGGAATGGGCACATGGGGTTGGATAAGACTTATGATACAATGAAGCAGAAGTATTACTGGCCGAACATGTATAAAGACATATATACCTATGTTGGTCGGTGTGTTACTTGTCAAGTTAGGAGCCTCCAGAAAATTAAGGCACCTTTACAGGAGACAGACCTACCGCCATACGCTTTTGCCAAAATCGGCCTTGATGTTTCTGGCCCATATCCAACTTCGTTGTCTGGAAACAAGTATATAGTAGGGTTTGTTGATTGGTACAGTGGTTATCCGGAAGCATTTGCTGTTCCTGATAAGAGCGCAGACACCATAGCTCACCTAATTATCGAGGAAATATTTCCTAGGTATGGTGCCCCACTGGAAATAGTGTCTGATAATGGCAGCGAAAATGTCAACAGGAAGGTCAAGGAAACACTGGAAACCCTGAACATACACCATGTGAAAACTAGCCTCTATCACCCTGCAAGCAATAGCAAAGTAGAGCGTTTTCACAGGGTACTGCATGATGTTCTTGCCAAGAAATTGAAAGATAATGTTACCAGCTGGGATCAATTTCTTAACCAAGCGTTGGCAGCTATCCGTTTCAATGTAAGTGAATCATCAAAATTCTCACCATTCTTCCTCTTGTACAATCGTGACGTAGTTCTTCCATTAGATCACATTTTAAAACCTAGGAGGAAATATGTCGGGGAAGATGCCCATCAGATTGCACTTGAGCAGCAACATAAGTCATTTGTGTTGGTGCACAAACATCTCAAGCGCGCTAGGAAACGGCAAAAGAAATATGCGGATAGGAAAGCAAAAGACATAAAATTTGAAATAGGCGATCCGGTATATTACAGTGTTCCAAAAAAGAGCAAACTTAATCTTGGGTGGAAACCATATTATCGTATTATAGATAAGACATCACCTTTAACATTTAAGATCAAACATCAATTAGATGGTTCCATCATATCCTGCCATGCTGATAACATCCGTAAAGCAAATGTTGATAAGTGGGAAATACCTGAAACTAGTGAACGTAGGCCACTGCGTAAAGCAACCTATGTTGTGCCACCTGGCACTGATAGCTCAAGTAGTGCCAGCAGCGATGATGATGTACCTTTAGCACGTCTCGCACAGCGTTATCGGCATCAACGCGAGAATTCAGATAGTGAAGGTCCTATTCCTAAGATGGAACTGGCTAAACATGGCAAACGCAAAGAGAAGTGGTATGAAGATGAGTCAGAGCAGTATTCTGATTCTGCTTCATCTGCTTGCTCACAGTTATCTGATAATCAAGGAATCACAGATGAATCTGAATCAATGAATTACGAAGAACATCACTGTGATTCACAATCCGAGAAAAATGACATAAATATGTCAGCAAATGAAACAAATGTTGTTCCATATAAAACATCAAAAGAAATTGGGGAAAATAAACCATTGGAAACAACCTGTAACTTGCTTACGGCAATAGTTAGTTTACTTGAGGCTTCCAAAGCAAAACAGTAAAAATAATTTTCTGGTATTTTTCAGAAAATGGGAGTTCCAGGCTTGGTGGCAGTTTTAATGGGATTAACAGGGGCTGTTATTATCAATGAAAATGTTATTTTCCAAAAGAGTAATGAAGTCACTATAACCCATGCCAAGTGGCTTGCATCATTCGTAATTGATCTAGAACCATTTAATGGGTTCTTAGATAAGTTAGATAAGGATATTAATAGTGCCAAAATTACAGCAAACACTATCCTCTCGAAATTTCGTGGTAGAGATAAGATAGAATATTGGACTACACTTCATGCACTTCAGAAAGAAGTTGCTTACCTAAATGATACTCGCAATTATATTATTAACGGCTTGAGTGAATACAAGTTGCTGCCACGTCGCGAGAAAAGGTCTCTGCTACCTATTATCGGGGAGGCAGCAGGCTGGTTATTTGGTCTAGTAACAGATTCTGATCTGGCTAATATCCGGAAAAATATAAGGAACCTTGCTGCAAATCAACGTGATATAATGCACGTAGTTCAGGAAAGTATGTCTATCATAAATGTCTCGCGGACTGAGATAGCAGAAAATAGGCATGTCATAGCAGATCTTCTCATAAGTGTACAGGAACTTGACGGAAAACTCGAAAAACTGATAGATGACGTCAGAAAGCAAATGCACGAAACAAAGTACTTTTTGGAAATGTACCTGAAACTTGATTTAATCACCATGGAAATAAAGGATATGGTTCAAAGTGCCATGTTCTATCTTGAACATCTTAGAACACAACTCAACTTTTTATCTTTGGGAAAACTAAATCCTAGTACTTTATCTCCATCTAATTTGCGTAGCTTACTTTTGGAGATAAGACACAAGCTTCCTACAACTTTGGCACTAATTGGTGATCCAACATCAGATTTATGGCTCTTTTATCAGAGGTTGCAGACAAGTGCTTTGCTTTTTGATAGCAAAATCGTAGTGATTGTTCATATTCCTCTGATTGAAGTAAACAACCAATTTGATGTTTACCAGGTGTTTAGCCTTCCACTAGTAGTACCAAGTGTAGAAAAAAATAATGATTTTATACAAGGCATGACTGCTATGTACCGCCTTGAAAGTAATGGCTTTCTGATAAATAAAGCTAGAACAAAATATGTTCTTTTGACAGATTTGGAAACCAGCGTATGCAGTAACTCAGCAATAAAATATTGCAATGTACAAGGCCCAATTTACCCAGTAAACCTTGCGAAATTATGTGTTATAAATCTTTTACTACAAAAGCAAGACACCGTTAAAAAGTATTGTGAAAGCATTGTGAGTCTGAATACAAGGTTACCCTTAGCAGTAAAACTAATGGATTATCTTTGGGGAGTTGTATCGGAAATTGATTTACAATTTTCCATTGTTTGCAAAAATGATGAGACCAAGACCTTTATTTCGAAATCACCTATTGATATCTTGGAAGTTCCAATGGCTTGTGTAGATTCCAATGATCATTTCACACTTGCCTCTTCATATCATACCCGCAGTGAATTTCAGATAAGAGATAATGATCTTACTTTGCTGAGATCTATAAACATCTCAAAGATCAATGTGTTAAATGAATTACAAGAAAAGTATCCAAATTTCACTAAAATACATCTACCAAAATCACTTAAACCAATTAAACAAATTTCCCTGGAAGGCCTGATGAATAAACTTGATGGCACCCGGGAAATCAGGGTAAAAGATGATGCATGGCCTCATTGGGTTTATTTTTGTATTGGCTCTTGTATAATGGGTTTCATTATTCTGGGCATATATATGTACATGAAGTACTTTGATCGTATAAAACAGTCCTGTTCTTCCCTGCGAGAAAGTTGCCGTACACATGAAACGGTAATCACAAAGCCTGAGCCAGGCGTTTCGACAAAGATCGACAATCCAGATTCCGATTGTGGTGGTCCCTCTCCATCAGCGCCTGCTGTGACACGAGATAAGTGTGTCAATGACGTCATTAGACTGTATCCTACGTTGTTCACGGAGGATACGAGGATGTAAAAGTGCACTCGAAGAGGAATTATTAGGGATATTTCGGTGAACGAAACTTGTATATAGTGTATGCGGATCCAGATTAATAAACAGTATTCTATGTACTTTGATTTGTAGTACATGTGTAATGTACAGTAATTTGATTCTTTTACATGTGGAATAGACATGTAGTGTAACCCAAGTTCTTAATTGTTTGAACTATGATGAACGGCTAGATGTTAATTATGGACATTAAATTAACGCCAGACCAGACAGTCAAAAGTTGGCAAGTTGCCAAGGAAGACACAGACTGGTCGTGGTACAATCGCAGTCACGACCGTGGTCATACCAAGTCTCCAGAGTGTATTCCAGACAGTTACCTGAGTGTTGGAACGATGCCAACGTTTTCCCTGGAAAAATTCGCTTACCTGGACATCTATACCTTTACCTGGACAATTATTTCGAGAAGTTATCAATGTCTTATCATTTTGGGAGAATAATGCGGAACTGATATCAGGAAACACCTTTGCTGCAACTATTAACACCTTTTACCTTGCAAAATGTAGACAAAAAAATCAAACAATACCACGCATTCAGTTGCAAACAAAACTTCATAGAAGCAACAAAAGAGCTTAAATATTAAAAGAAAAATACAAAGAAAAGAATGGATATGTCGAAACTTTTTGATTTGGTTTACAGAAATATTTATCGTCGGCTTGAACAAAACCAAGTGACAATGGGCGTAGAGACAACCCAAGTATGTCAAGTGGCAGCCATGGACGTAGTACTGGCAACAACACGGCAATCGGAAAGCAGCCGGTTAATAAATGTAAGAGTAAACAGCAAAGCGGTGCAGACAGAAGAAGATGGGACAGCAAGTGAGGTTATTTATATAGACTCCGACTAGACGTACAAACTGGAACCAGCATGTGAGGACGTTAATATGGAAGTTGTTACAAGTGACATGAACTAGTTGAATTTATCTAAATGGATTTTATTCTTTTGTGTGTTTTCTTTTCACTGTAGTGGACTTAGTTAGTGCTTAAAGTGATATGTTTTCTATTCAATATTTCTATTGGATTTATTTAGTGATTAATCTTTAATAAAAATGACATCAAAAGACTCCGGAAGAAGGACATTTTATTTCCTGCTAGTATAAACGGACTCCAGTAGAAGGACATCTTTAACTCATGTTTTAAAGCCAACATAAAAACTTAAGTGATAGGGGCATGTGTAACACTACGGATAAAATATTAGTTTTTCAGTTGCTTTTCTAAAATGTACTTGTAGTATATGTCAAGGTTATCTCTTGGAGGGTACATGGAAGTGTGTACGTGCTTGGTGTAATCATGTGAGATAGGAGTGCAACTGACGTATGTAAGTATGGGTGAAAGTATAAATAGCAATGTCTATCTTTGGGTATGTTTGGAAGAGCGTGAGTGATGACGACGTGGTTGTTATGGAGACAAGGAAGGGAAGATGAGAGCTAGAGATAGCATAAGCAGTTTGTGGTCTGGCGTACTAGAGTATAGACGTAAAAAAGAACCTGGGAAGTATAGAGTAAATAAAAAATGGATAAGAACTGGTTTTAATATATTTGACTTACTGACCATCCCTGGCCATAGTGTCACATCCTACTATATATAAGAAGGAAGATTCCACTTGGTACTGAAAGAGTTAATCCCTTAATGGGACACAGACGGTGTAAATAGTATGGAGTGTACAAGTTGATTGATCATAGAAGCTAGTTTAGGCCAACCAGGCTTCATCAGTGATACGCATATATCAATGAAATCAATGATCCAAAATGACTGGAAAATATTCTGTAGCCGCCACTCAGCTCTATTGAGGTTAAAGGCCATTCAATGGCGTTCTGATTAAAATGGACTTGCCCACTTGATGCAGTCTAAAATTAGCAATTATCATTGAGGCTGTTAGTTCTTCCAGAGCACCCCGTATCACATAACACCTATATCACCACCCCACCGCCGCACTTCATTGGCAAGCTATTCAAAACTAACGACGTCGTTGGTTAACACATCATTAATAATAATAATAATCGATTTAATTTATAGAGAGTAAAACATTTAGTAAACAAGTACCAGTCTTCAATGGAGATTGATCATGAAATCTTTTCTACGGTCATTCTCTCCCTTCCGCTGATTCAAGAAGGGCAGTTGTCAGTTTCTGGCGAAAGAATGTGCACTGTACTGGCTTACGTATAAGCCTGCCCAGGAAAGTGTTGATAGGTAAACTGACCGGCACAAAAATGACCTAAATAGTGTTGACTGGGCCGTTAAACTCCAATTCAAACAAAACAAAACCAGTCTGCAATGTGGCCCTCTTATCTGCCACTTCCTTGGTATAAACCAGTACAAAGCAATGTGGATAAAGTCTCTTGCTTAATGAAACACCACTTGGCACTTGCGATAATCGCACCCGCTCCCTCAAACCCGATGATTTACCACTGTTCCACAGCGCTCCACAAAACTTGTATCATTTAATATGCAAAATATACTACTATTTCTTGCTGAAAAAGGGTGGATAGTTTTGCGTATACTCATATTTTTTCTGCATAAATACCAACATTTAGGAAATTGTACTTGCTAGAACAGTTAACAATTGGGCTCCGTCAAGCGATTTTGGTACTTATCGCCTATGCGAGCCGCGAAGGTTCAGGCGAGCCTGCGCATCCGCGCAGCCTCGCCAGAACCTTCGCTGCTCGCTCATACAAGCAGTGAATCAAGAGGAACCTTCAGACAGAAAGCCATATCCCTGGCCCCTCTGAATGGCTGGGCATGCGCAGTTAAAATTTGTCATGACGGAATGCTCGAAGACACAAATACGCTTGGCGGGGCTCAGTTATGATCATTGATGAGCTCGTTAAGCTGACGAGATTTTGGACATATGGCCTTGGGTCCAGTTGTTCAGAACTAACGTCAACATAGGGTCCAGTTGTTTCAAACTGTAAAATTACAAAACACGCCTATACAAATACATTGCCAATTTTTGGCCAAAAATTATAAATTTTAAGATGAAAAAATGTGATATTTTTCATTTTTTTTTTTTTTTTTTTGGTTTGGGTTTTACGGCCCTTTCAAGAGATTATTTCACTCATATCGAGCCGATCGTTAATCATAGGTGGGCGAAAACCGGAGTACCCGGAAAAAAAACACCTGACCTTCCCTTCCGTTGCAGAACTTGGCGTCTCACACGTGACCCGATCGAGGCTCGAACCCACGGCGGTGAGAGACCTAATGATTAAGAGTCAGCGCTCTTATCCATTAGGCCACGGAGGCCCGTAAATATTTTTCTTATTTCTGCTCAAAACATAGATTATGGGGACTCGATAGAACCGCCTCGACGAGGTGGTTCTATCGAGTACCCACACTGTATGTTTTTGAGCAGAAACAGGAAAATAGGTATACCCCGGAAACCCCAGTTTTTACTATATAAATGTGGGGTTCAAGGGGGTCAAAATCATATAGGCGCGTTTTCGTGATGTTGCTAACGTATAGTTCAAACTTTGATCATTTAATATCATGGCAAATATTCTAACATCACGAGAACACACCTACATAATTTTGAACTTTTATATAGTAAAACTGGGGTTTACAGGGGTAAACCTTATTTTTCTTATTTCTGCTCTAAAATAAGATTGTGGGTACTCGTTAGAACCGCCACAATCTATATTTTGAGCAAAAATAAGGGAAATTTCTCAATTTTTCATCTTAAAAGTTTCGTTGTTCTTTTCTTTCGGCGGTTAAGTTTACAGTGCATTTATATAGGTGTGTTTTCGTAAAGTATTTTTGCGGAACAAATGTGAGCAGCTTTTGCAAATGTGAAGTTTGATGTGGTAAATAGGAGTCAGTCAGCCTGTTGGTTGGTTGGTTGGTTTGTTGGATGGACTGTGTACCCGTCCGTGACACATTTCGTTCTTTTTATTCTAACTACTTCCACATTTCTTCACCGATTTACTTCAAATTTTGCATATGCATTCACAATATGGTGTAGATGTGCGTGACATTAATTTCAGATGTGTCAAGTTAAGGTCAATGTCATTGTTGCTAAAATAAAACAAAAATCACGTGTATCTGATTGTACGTCCGGACATCCTTGACCCACGTTTTCTTGTTATGCGAACTTCTTCCACATTTCTTCACCGATTGAATTAAAATTTTGCATACACATTCACAATATGGCGTAAGTTTGCGCGAAATAAATTTCGGGTATGCGTCAAGTCAAGGACAAGGTCACTTTTGCTAAAAATAGAGACATCCATGACATCAATCTTGTTATGCGTACTTCTTCCACATTTCTATGCACCCACAATATGGTGTAGAGGTGTGTGACATAAATTTCATATGCATCAAGTCAAAGTCACTGTTGTTAAAAATAGAACAGAAATCCATGACAACAATCTTGTGATGCGAACTACTCTCTCATTTCTTCACCGATTGACTTCAAATTTTGCATATGCATTCACGGTATGGTGTAGGTGTGCATGACATAAATTTCATATGTCATGGTCAAGGTCACTGTTGCTAAAATAGAATAGAAACCCATGAACCAACTTTTCCGCATTTCATTTCCGACGAATTCTGCATATGCATTCACAATGTGGTGTAGATGCGTGTGGCATAAATTTCATATGTGTAAAGTCAAGTTGAATGTAAATCTTGCTAAATATAGAACAGAAATCAATTGCAACACCATTGTGATGCGAACTACTTTCACATTTCTTCACCAGTTGAGTTCAAATTTTACATAACATTCACAATGAGGTGTTAATGTGCGTGACATAAATTTCGTTTGGGTCAAGTCAGTGTCAAGGTTAATGATGCTAAAAACAGACTAATCTTGTGATGCGAATGAATTTCACATTTTTTGGCCGATTGAGTTCAAATTTTGCATATGCATTCAGAATGAGATGTAGATGTGCATGACATAAATTAGATATTGGTCATATGAAGATCAATGTCACTGTTGTTAAAAAAAGAATAAAATCTTGTGATGTGAACTAATCCCCAATTTCTCCACCGATTGAGGTCAAATTTTGCATATGCATTCTTAATGAGGTCTGTATGTGCGTGACAAGAATTTGATATGGACCAGGTCAGAGTCTCACTTTCTATTTGTGTTTAGAATTTTGCCTTGATAAAAGCTGTACAAGTAAAAAAATGCTCCATGTTGGAGCAAAGGAGGAAGCGCTGCGGAAAACAACTTTTTTATACCCGCTTTCTCGAAGAAAAATCGGGAATATTGTTTTCGTGTCAGAGTCGAGTGTCTATCAGTCCGGGGGTCTGTATGTATGTTTGTTTGTATGGAAGTATGTGTGTGTACATACGTCCGTCGAGTTTCCGTGAAATGGATCTCCTCTGAAACCGGTTAAGATACATTTTTCAAACTTTGCCTATGGATAATAAATGGAATGTAGATGGCACTGGGCTACTTTTGGAGTGACCTTGACCTCAACATGGCCCCAAGGTCAAAGGTCAAAAAGTATTATTTTGCCATATCTTCTAAACTATTGGAGTTACACTTCTGGAACTTTGGTTATTGGATGACCATTGGAATATAGAATAAATTGGGCTCCTTTTGGTATGACCTTGACCTCAACATGACCCCAAGGTCAAAGATAAAAAAGTATGACTTTGTCATATCTTCTTAACTATCGGAGTTACACTTCTGAAACTTTGGTTATTGGACGGCCCTTGGAATATAGAATATATTGGGCTACTTTTGGTGTGACCTCGTTCTCAACATGACTTAAAGGTCAATGGTCAAAAAGTATGATTTTGCCATATCTTCTAAACTATTGGAGTTACACTTCTGAAACTTTGGTTATTGGATGGCCCTTTGAATATAGAATAAATTGGGATACTTTTGGTGTGACCTCGACCTCAACATGACCCCCAAGGTCAAACGTTAAAAAGTATGACTTTGTCATATCTTCTAAACTATTGGTGTTACACTTCTGAAACTTGGATATTGGATGGCCGTTGGAATATAGAATAAATTGGGATAATTTTGGTGGACCTCAACATGATCCCAAGGTCAAAGAAAAAAAGTATGACTTTGCCATATCTTCTAAACTATAAGAGTTACACTCCTGAAACTTTGCTTATCAGTTAGAATGTTCTTTGCAACTTTTTTTTAACTCATATGTAGTTTTGGCTAGCTAATACATAGTCATTAGTATTATTCATAGAAAAAGCGGGTATTTGTGATGGTATACCATCGACTGCGCGATCTAGTTTACCTTTAATTTCATTAAAAGATTTCATAATTGTGCATGTCTTTAAAGGGTTGGACCTAACACATGAGAATGAGCCTTTTCTTACCGATTCATTATAAGGAAGGTTTTCTAAGGCCATTCCCAATTGCGGGCAGTACAAATCATAAAGAGAGGAGGTGGAAAAAGAGTATGAAACATCGCGAGCAGGTCATAAAGAGCATTTCGCCGCAAATAAGCAACAGAATACTTTAGGAATTTTGAATGACTTCAGAATTATAGCTCTGAGATCTATCTGTCACCAGTCAATGACACATTACATAATTGTTCGTTATTTTCCCCTGATCGATACCATACGTCCGTGTGTTTTTGTTTGATTTGAGGTTTAACGTCCCCGTCAACACTGTAATGGTCATTTTGGAGACGTTGCTTCCAATTTTGTGGGACTTTTACCCGACATTGAGATGGAATGACATCTCAAGCCCTGTCGCCCAATGAAACCAATAGGGTTTATTAGCATGGACGGTCCTCTTCGCACCGCGGTTCCTGGACAGGCTTACATCCTCTAAGCGGTTTACCATTACTAGTGTGCGGGCCGGATTCAACTCTGCGTGGAAGCATCATGCAGCCCATATATTTCTTCAAGCCCCTATGGGCGGGGGCTTAACGTCCGTGTGTGGGTGTTTGTGTGGGTGTCCGTGTGTCCGGAAACTTGTGAACAGGATTAAAGACAATGCAATCATCGGAGAAGCATCATACCTTCCATAAATATGGAACAGTATTTAGGTAAAAACTCCATTATGCAACATTGAGATTGCAATATGCAATTTTATGGAACAGGATTTAGGTAAAAACTCAATTATGCAACATTGAGATTGCAATATGCAATTTTGATATTCTGTTATGCTATATTCAGTTACAATTGTGCAGAATATTCCGCTTCTGCTTCTTCTAGTTCTCATTATTCTCGTTAAGTGGCGCTGTGATCGTTTTTCCGTAAACGTCCGCCTGTATTCGGAAAATACCAAAAAGAATCTGCAAGCGTATTGGTGACACGGAGGAGTGAAAGAAACGAGAGAACTATATTTTTGGCATAAAACGGACGATTTGGGGACATTACACCCTTCCCGATAAAATCATTTACACATAATTTTTATTTTATATGTCAGACCAGGAATCAGCTTTGCTGTGTTTGTTTTGTGTCCAAGTTTTATCTAAATATATCGCAAATGTGTTCAGGCCATTGCACCTCTAAAATATAAATTTGTTGTAAATACTTATAATAATTTTGTATGGCACAGAAAGGCTCCTGTCCATTGTCGTGTAGACCTTGGTGAGACTGCTCCTTTATGATCACCTGAAGCAAACATAGTTACAACTCTCTTCTGTGAAAATGCTTTCAGATGAGAACCTCTAACATTTATTTCTGATTTAGGGCACATCCAACGGAATTCTAAAACTAGGCATTCTGGTTCTGTTGTTTGATTTGATGGTTAACGTCACCTTCAACACAGTATAGATCATTTTGGAGACGTTGCTTCCACTTTTGTGGGACTTTTACCCGACACTGAGATGAAATGACATCTCCAAGCCCTGTCGCCCAATGAAACCAATAGGGTTTGTAAGCACCGCTTTGGCTCGGTATACTTAGATCCTCTAAGCGGTTTACCAGTACTGGTGTGCGGGTCGGTTTCAGTTCATGCAGCCCATCTATTTCTTCAAGCCCCGATGGCCGGGGGTCTGATTCCCAGTTTGTTTTGTCACATGTTTATATAGATGTTCGTAACTGTTTGTGTTAAATGCATTCATTAATTTATAAGAAAATAGAAAACTATCTGACTTTTTATACTAGATTTTTGGCTTCAAGTGACAAAACGCAAAGGTTTCCACTTTTTAGCTCACCGTCACATAGTGACGAGGTGAGCTTTTGGGATCACTTTTCGTCCGTCGTCAGTCCGTGCGTCCGTGCGTGCGTCCGTGCGTCCGTAAACAATTTCTTCAAACGACATCTCTTCCTAAACCACTGATCGGATTTTGACCAAACTTCACAGGAATGATCCTTAGGTGGTCCCCTTTCAAAGTTGTTCAAATGGTTCCGGTCCGTTGCACATCTAGGTCATAGGAGCCAAAAATAGATTTTTTTTCACCAAAAACTTAAAAAATCTTCTTCTCTGAAACCACAAGGCCCAGGTCTTTGATATTTGGTATGAAGCTTCATCTAGTGGACCCCTACCAAGATTGTTCAAATTATAGTGCTGGGACCAAACATGCCCCCGCTCCGGGGCCCTTTGGTTTTACATGGGCTTATATAGGGAAAATCTTTAAAAATCTTCTTCTCTGAAACCGCAAGGCCCAGGTCTTTGATATTTGGTATGAGGCTTCATCTTGTGGACCCCTACGAAGATTGTTCAAATTATAGTGCTGGGGCCAAAAATGCCCCCGCCCCGGGGCCCTTTGATTTTTCATAGGCTTATATAGGGAAAATCTTTAAAAATTTTCTTCTCTGAAACCGTAAGGGCCATGTTTTTGATATTTGGTATGAAGCTTCATCTAGTGGACCCCTACCAAGATTGTTCAAATTATAGTGCTGGGACCAAACATGCCCCCGCTCCGGGGCCCTTTGGTTTTACATAGACTTATATAGGGAAAATCATTAAAAATCTTCTTCTCTGAAACCACAAGGCCTAGGTCTTTGACATTTGGTATGAAGCTTAATCTTGTGGACCTCTACCAAGATTGTTCAAATTATAGCCCCTGCCCTGGGGCCCTTTGGTTTTACATAGACTTATATATAGAGATAATCTTTGGAAATCTTCTTCTCTGAAACAGCAAGACCTAGGTCTTTGATATTTGTAGTGAAGCTTCATCTAGTGGACCTCTATCAAGATTGTTTAAATTATAGCTCTGAGGCCAAAAATGTCCCCGCCCCGGGGCCATTTGGTTTTACATAGGCTATGTAGGGAATATCTTTAAAAAATGGTCTCTGAAACCCCAAGGCCCAGGTCTTTGATATTTGGTGTGTAGCTTCATCTAGTGGACCTTTGCCAAGATTGTTCAAATTATAGGCTTTGTTGATATTTGGTATGAAGCTTCACCTTTTTAGACCTCCCTCAACATTATGCACATTGTAGCCCTGGGGTCAATAATGGCCCTCTCAGAGGCCCACTTGTAACTCTATCATATGGGTCAGGTGAGCGATCCAGGGCCATCATGGCCCTCTTGTTTGAGAAAAACACAACGCGCAGCAAATTCTTTCATACCGGAGTGCAGGTGGAAAACCCGCACCTGCTACAATGTAACATATCAAGCGCTGGAAGCCTCTGTGGTATAGTGGTTATGCTACTCGCCTCATTAACCAGGGATCGCAGGATCGACCCCGGCTTCTCCAGAATTTCGGATGAGTCTTTAAACCCAGGACCCATCTCCGTATGACCTTAGCTGTTGTCGAGACGTAAAACTAAAAACGCACTCACATACCAAGCGCATCCCACCATAAAATAACATCTTTATAATTCTTACCCCCCCCCCCCCCCCCCAACACACACACACACTTGATCCCCACTTTTATAGGGTAAAACTGGGATTGACAGGAGTAAACATTATTTTTCTCATTTCTACTCCAAAATATAGATTGTGGGTACTCGTTAAAACCGCATCGAAGAGGCGCTTCTAACGTGTACCCAAAATGTATATTTTAAGCAACAGTCAGAAAAATATCATCAAAACTTTTCATCTTTCAATTTTTGTTGTTGTATTTTTCGGCGGTAAAATGTACAAATCTAATGCATCAAAAACATTTTATTTTCTAGATTCTGTAAACTTTAATAATAAGTAAATAAATAAATAAATAAATAAATAAATAAATAAATAAATAATGTCGTTAAGTTCCGCAAGGTAAACCTGGGTACGCTGTACGCGGTCTAACTGTAATAAAACAAGAAGAAAAAAAAAAGTTTGGTGTAGACCTAATACATAGAAATACATGTAAGTACAAAATGGTTTGGATTCAGCCAAATCGTTACATGTAGAACTTGAAGAAATATGTAGTAGGCTGGTTAAGACAGTCGCGACACTAGCTCAGCAAGGTTTTGCTGGCTGAAGACAGACGGACGGACGGACGAACTGACAGACGACCAGCTAATATTTTCGCGTTGTGATTCTGTTGGATGAAAGCTATCCTGCCCCAGTCTAACTTATGAAATCAGACAGACGGACATATGAATAGGACAGCTGTCATTGTGACCACAGGTGCGTTTCTATGGTTGCGGGTCGGGGCTGAGAATGAGTAAGTACTGTTCATGCTAATGGATGAAGTATTTACATCGGAATTACAATGGGAATTGGGGAACTAGTTGTTGTTTTCCAAATTCCCCGTGTGGTCAGCTGGTGAGGTCTCAGGGAACGAATCCCCGTTGCCGGTGAACAGAGAGACAAACTGGTTTAGAAGGTAAACGGGCGCCATAAACACATAGGGGTTACCCCACCGCTCGGCGATACGCTGTGCGGACATATACATACTTCTATAATATCCAAACATTTGAATTTTGAGTGAGGTTGCAATTAGTAAATAATATCTTTATAAGTAACACCTCAGAAGGATAAGATTTATGAAAATTGTATGAATTAATCAATTTTAACAATAATTGCTCATTTCAAATCCACGGATTCGGCACAGACTCATGGTAATTTATTTTAGTAAATGTTCAACGATAGAGTATTTTCCCCTACGTCAAACAAGTATTAACTTTTAAATAAAAATCCTGTTTCTCATAAATAAGGAACCGCGCTGTAAAATTTATTTTAAAGATGCAAACGTACACATTATTGAAAATATCCGAATTATTGAATAGCTGGATAAAATTTATCGCTGCTCGCTTGAATTTGGCCCCTGGAAAAGCGAATGCGATCTTCTCAAACGGACGCTTGTCATCGGAAAAAAATACGGCAAATCCACGGACATTACCGAACGTTACCGTCACCTCAATGACTGGTACCCCGTCTAACCACAGCAGAATCGAAACTGAATAATGCAAAATAGGACGTCCAAATGTCATATTTAAATACAATGGTCTCAAATTAGAATGTGCATGTTGCATATTCGAATAAAGTAGTAAGATATGGAAAGGTTCATAATGCAAAATGCGGTTTCAACAATTCATATTGTAATTGCACATTGCATAATTGAGTTTTTACCTTAATACTGTTCCATACATAAATGTTTCCCATGGAAAGAGAATATATCCTATTGATTTTCAAGGTCAAGGGTCAAATGCCAAGTTAACAATGGACTTGACATTGAAAACATTGTGAACAGGATAAAAGGCAAAGCTATCATCATTGAAGTATCTAACATTCCACAAATGGTTCCCGTAGAACGATGATGAACACTATAGATTTTCGAGGTCAAGGGTCAAATGTCAATGTCACGATGCACCGTGTGAAAAACACTGAAGTGTTCTATGCACTCTGAGGTGAGTGACTCTATATTTGCCTTCTGGGATGACCCTAGGAAATGCTGGTTCTTCTCTATCGGTAGAGTCACATACCGGAATCAGCATTCGGAATTATTACTGAGAATACGTCAAATGCCATTCAAAGACCAGGACCTGTGAAGTTATCCCTGGCTCTCACGAAAGAGGCAAAATTAGCTTCAGTATTATCAGCATCTTCAACTGTGGAACTGATCGAATCGGAAAGAGCATTCCACTCTCTAATGGTCCGTCGGAAGAAAGATTCTTTGTACATATGGGACAATTGGGATCATCATGCCTCATGTCAAATCAAGGGACTTTACCTGTACTGGCATTTTTCCAGCTCCGAAAATCCCGAAAAAATTAAAACAACCTCAAAATGACCCAATTTGTTTTTATTTGATTTTCTCAAATTTAACACTGGGTGAAAGAAAAATAATTGCTCTACTTAAATTTTCAGTCCCATTTTTCATTACATAATGAATGTTTTAAATACTGTAGTTTAAAATCAGTATGGGAATATCAAGAACCCAGCAGGCACACGTCGCAAGGGCAACGTCAACTCAACGTCGGTGCAATGTCACGACATTGCACCGACGTAGATGTGACGTTGCATTAAAGTCATGACGTTGCACCGACGTTGATGTGACGTCACAATTACGTCATGTGCCTGATGGGAAGTAACCAACAATGTCGGAAATCGCTGTTAATTCCACCCCTCCCAAACCCACACAAAAACACTTTTTGGGTCGATTGTTTGCCAATCGACCAAAGTTACTAAGCACACAACTGTCAACGTTGCGCTCACGTGACTATCACTCTTTACCAAAGAACACCTATTCAAATACATTGAACATTTTACCGTCATAAAAACTTTCAGATAGAAGAAAATCTGAAATTTATCATATTTCTGGTCAAAATATAGATTGTGATTACTCGTTAGAACCGCCTCGGCCCGGCGGTTCTAACGGGCATCTACAAGCTATTTTTAATCAGAAATAAGAAAAATTAATGGGTATCACCGTTAACTCTAGTTTCAGTATATAAAAGTGGGGTTTAAGCGGGTCAAAATTATATAGGCGTGTTTTTAGGAAATCAAGGTAAGGCTCATTTACAAAAAAAAAAAAAAAAACGCCCCCGCCCATCGGGGCTTGAAGAAATAGATGGGTGGCATGATGCTTCCACGCAGAGCTGAAACCGACCCGCACACGAGTACTGGTAAACCACTAAGAGGATATAAGCCTGCCCAGGCAAGGCGGCGCGAGTCGGTCCGTCCATGCTTATAAACCCTATTGGTTTCATTGGGCGGCAGTGTATCGGGCGGCCCCCGTTCATCGGGGCTTGAAGAAATAGATGGGCTGCATGATTCTACCACGCAGAGCTGAAATCCGACCCCACACGAGGACTCAGTGGTAAACCGCTTAGAGGAATTAACCCTGCCCATGTAAAGCAGTGCAAGTCGGACAGTCCATGCTTATAAACCCTATTGGTTTCATTGGTCGACATGGCTTGAGATGTTACTTCATCTCAGTCTCGGGTACAAATCCCACAAAATTGGAAGCAACGTCTCCAAAATGATCTTTACAGTGTTGATGGGGACGTTAAACCTCAAATCAAAAAAAAAAAAAAAAAAAAGCCGCGTTATTTACAGCTTAGAGAATTATCTGTAGAATCTGGACTGCAATCAGGTGTTGGGTTTTGCAAACAGTGTATACCCATATCAGAACGCGGTGTCGGTTCAGGGTCTACACTGTTCGCTTAGGGTAAAGGGTTAAACGAAACAGTTTAAGTTCCCCTTCAGGGCCATTTTTTCAATCTACACTCAGAGATACTCGACCTATCAGTGCTGTCAGTGCTTTGATTTATTTACCCTTCAACCCTTCCACCCCTGAGTTATCCGTGTGGGCTCTACCATCACTGATTTTGGGCACGTCCATTCTACTTTATATAGTATCTAGCTTAAAAGAGTCATCAGGATAACAAGTTATATATCCCTATAAGGTGGCTCATTATGCGCCATCTCATCAGGATCTACATGTTTGCATTAGTATCTGTGCCGGGCTTCAGGGTTGAAAGGGTTAACCATTGCTGCAGTAACAGTCTTAAATATTGCGCAGTAAACAATCATTGGAATCGAAAGTGTACGTTTAAACCTTAGATTGTACCATTCTGTGTAGAAGCACTGTCATCTATTTTAAACGCACATCCATTTCAAACAATGAATTTTAATTTTTGGATAATTCAACAATGAAAAAGTAGGAGTACATGTATATTCAGGACTGTACTGACTGAAAATAAAATAATAATCAAAACCGAATACCCTTTCGATGATTATAACAAAAAACATAGTTCGTTATTAAAAATCCAGAATGTATCAAAAATAGAATTCGAATGGCAAAAATTCAGATTTCAAATGTATAATTGAATGTAGTAGCAAATTAAAATTGTTAAAAAAGTGTTTTAATTTTATCAATAACGCGAACTTCTGTAACTGACAATTCGCTTACATCATTGAAAAGTCAAGTTTCATGATTACATAGTCCGTGTCTCAAACTCATTACAAATGGCACTGCGTTGGTACGCAGCGCAATGATGAAGTATCTTCACGTTAACAGGTTTACATCCCAATTTCAGTAAAATGCGCTAAAGCGGGGGTATAGCAATCAGACTTTCACGAAAACACGCCTATATAATTTTGACCTCCTCGAACCCCACTTTTATATAGAAAAACTCGGGTTTACAGGGTAAGCCTTATTTTTATTATTTCTGCTCAAAAATATAGATTGTGGGAACTCGTGAGAACCGCCTCGAGGAGGCCACAACGAGTACCCACAATCTAACGAGTACCTACATTCTATATTGTGAGCAGAAATAAGAAAAATATCACAATTTTTCGTCTTAAATGTTCAGTTTTTAGGCGGTAAAATTTACCATGTATTCGTATAGGCGTGTTTTCGTAACGCTCTCTGACAGTTCTTGTTTCCATTGCGCTCTATTTACTATCAATTTGAACGCAATTTAATTCTCCGCCACGTGGACATCGGCAGTTGAAGAACTTTTGTATGTTTATCTTTGTGTCAATTGAGAGACAACTGACAATACCTCATTAATCATATACAGTAAAATGCCTATATTAAGACCACCTTTGGGACTGTTCAAAAGTGGTCTTAAAGACCACTTCATCAAGAGCACACTGGATGTTGTAAACACAAAGAAAATCTACATGAAATCTTCTAAATATGCTTTTGAGAGCGTATTATGTCTTAATTTTAGGTGGTCTTAATAGCAGAACTTCACTGTACGCCAGGTTGGCTGTTTTTGTTTTGATTCCAGACTGGCTTTTGATGATGAAAGGTGTAGCAGGAGCCCAAGGGCCAGACCTCTTTCAACTTTGGCGATCAAACCAAACACTTAATCTTAATCAGCCATTGGCTCACCAACTCACTTCCGACTTTAACGGGCATTTTAAACCAGACCTGTCCAATCACTGGACTGACTACTGTATCGACCAGGTATGTTGCATTAGGGTTATAGATACAAAACTCCTAAAACAGATTTGATTGATTGATTGATTTGCGGGTTAACGTCCCCGTCAACACTGTATATGTCATTTTGGAGACGTTGCTTCCAATTTTGTGGATTTTTACCCGACATTGAGGTGAAATGACATCTCAAGCCCTGTCGTCCAGTGAAACCAATAGCGTTTATAAGCATGGACGGTCCGACACTCACACCGCTTTGCCTGGGCAGGCTTAGATCCTCTTAGTGGTTTACCAGTACTCGTGTGTGGGTCGGATTCAGCTCTGCGTGGAAACATCATGCAGCCCATATATTTCTTCTAGCCCCGAATGGCGGGGGGCGCAATCAGGGCAGGTTACTCCTAAAACTTGTTTGATTTGAGGTTAAACGTCTCCGTCAACACTGTAAAGGTCATTTTGGAGACGTTGCTTTTAATTTTATGTGACTTTTACCCGACATTGAGATGAAGTGACATCTCAAGCCCTGTCGCCCAATGAAACCAATAGGGTTTATTAGCATGGACGGTCCGCCTCGCACCGCGGTTCCTGGACAAGCTTAGATCCTCTAAGCGGTTTACCAGTACTAGTGTGCGGGCTAGATTCAGCTCTGCGTGGAAGGATCATGCAGCCCATATATTTCTTCAAGCCCCTATGGGCGGGGCCGAATTCCTAAAACGGAATTGGGAGTTCTTTTAACATGTTTTAAGGTAAACATATGTTGTTGTAGGGCCTGCTTTTAAAGGAACGAATTCGCAATCAAGGAGCAAATCCCTTCCTTCAAGAATAGCCCCCATTTTCAGCCAGACTCCGTTTAAATGAAAGAGAACAGAAAGTCCGTGAAAAAACATTTTTTTTTTTTTTTTTTTTTTTTTTTTTGGAAAATGGTGTCACATCTTGTTAGCAAGTCCATGGAATGAACACCTCTGTTATCCTCTCTTCATACAGAGAAAATATGGATTTACATGGCTATTCATTTTTCTTATTTCTGCTCCACGACATAGGTTGTGGGTACTTGTTAGAACCGCCTTAGGTTCGTACAAGCACCGACGACCTTTGTTGGGAAAAGAAATAAAGGAAAGATATATCACAAACATTCATCTGTAAAAATGCTATGTCTGGAGACATTACCACTCCTCGGGAATAAAGTCTTGCCCTTAGAATATAACAAGTACCGTTCCAGAGGGATTTACATTACGCAAAAACGCCTATACAAATACATTACCACCATTATCATTTTTAGGGCGATAAAAGAGGCAATAAATTTGTATAGGCGTGTTTGCGTAATGCAACGGAGAGAGCCAAGCAATCACTAACGTTGTATCTCTTAAGAAAATGGCACCAATGTCATTTTAATCACTCCCCTTATTTGCCTCTTTTTTCTAGCTAAGCTAATTAATCGTTACCTCACTCTAGGCTAAATCAACAAACGAGAAATTGTTGCTACCTTTTTAGTTTTCACAGAAAAAAGGGCTTGGCATCTCATGCAAATGAGATGTCAATTCCTGTTTTCAAGAAAAAAATATAAAAAATATTTCAAAATGTCGTCTGCTGTGAAAATACCTAGCATGCAGAGTTAAAAACCTTTGTTTGCCTTTCTGTGATAAAAGGGAGACAAATACAGTCCACTTAAAGTAACTTTAAGCCATAAAGATAACACGCACATGTGACATAGCGCGTTCACTTTTATTTGTCCTGTCCATAATGGTAACACACCCGTTCGACAGAGTGTATTTTTCAGTACTCCAAAATGGCTACTTTTCTGATGCAAATCCGTGATATTTTTTCTTATTTACATTCCAAACATTGGTTATGGGTGCTCGTTAGAAACGAGAACCAACAACCCGTGTCCTGGAACAAAAATAAGAAAAAAAAATAATGTATACCATTGTAGACCCCAGTTTTCTCTATATAAAGTGGGGTTTATGGGGGTTTCATTTCACGGACTTGTTCACGTGCTGCTTTCTTACTTCTCTGCCAATGATCCAAACATAGATCGCAGGTGCTCGTTAGAACCACCGCAACATTGCGGCTGTTCTAACGTGTCCCCACAATCTTTGTTTTGGACCAGAAAAATAAGAATAATATGTACCCCTGTCAACCCAACTGTTCTCTATATAAAGCTGAGTTTGATTGTTGTTCATAACACGGGCATGTAAATCAGTTGAAGACGATTAGTCGAATCCATTACGCACACACGCCTATACGTACAAATACATTGCCACCTTTATCGCCGAAAAAATGAAAATTTTAAGATAAAAAAATTGTGATATTTTTCTTATTTCTGCTCAAAATATAGATTGTGGGCACTCGTTACAACCGCCTCATCGAGGCGGTTCTAACGAGTACCCACAATCTATATTTTAGAGCAGAAATAAGTGATAATTTTCTTATGTCTGCTCAAAATCGAGGCGGTTCTAACGAGTACCCACAATCTATATTTTAGAGCAGAAATAAGAAAAATAAGGTATACCCCAGGAACCCCAGTTTTACTATATAAAAGTGGGGTTCAATGGGGTCAAAATTATATAGGCGTGTTTTCGTGATGCTCCAGCTATTTAAGATTATACATGTACGAATCCCATCCACTATAAAAGTGCAGACCGCTGCAGCAGAGAAAATAATTGTTCCTTAACACTTGTCCTGCTGAATAAATTAAATTTCAGAATTGTCGCCATTTTCTTAAGAGATGAAACGCAAGAGACTTCTTGTGATTGCCACACCCACTTCTAATTATCAACCAACCAAATTATTTGATATAATGTATGTGCCGAAATATTGATGAAACACTTAGAATGCTGATATCTGATGACATGGTCATTCCATTTTTCATTATTAGTAATAATGAAAAATGGAATGACCATGTCATCAGATCTCAATTTATCATATTTTATAGATCGACGAAAATGTTCTAGAAGTCTTAACACGTGTCCGGTTGACTACATCAAGTATGCCCCATCTGCTTCTGAGCACCACGTGGCAAACAAATAACTTGATATAATGCATTAGTTCATAGTCGCAAGATGGTTGACAAAAACATTGTAGATGCTGATCAGATTGTCTGAATCTACAATGGTTTTCAAAGTTGCGGTTATTTTCGTTCAGCAGAAAAAGGTGAAATGTTTAGCATAGACATGTCACCATAGCAGAATATCATAAATAGTTGTTGGAAATATTGAATAACTAATCCAACAAACAAACAAAGGAGGCGGCTTGTTGTTGGTATATGAGTATGCAGTTCACTACGGTTTAACAGTTGATTAACTTGAGAACCATCACGAAAACACGCCTATACAATTTTGACCACCTTGAACCCCATTTTTATATAGTAAAACTGGGGTTTCGGGGGTATACCTTATTTTTCATATTTCTGCTCTAAAATATAGATTGTGGGTACTCGTTAGAACCGCCTCGATGCGGCGGTTCTAACGAGTACCAACAATCTATACTTTGAGCAGAAATAAGAAAAATATCACAATTTTTCATCATAAAATTTTCATTTTTTCGGCGATAAAGGTGGCAATGTATTTGTATAGGCGTGTTTTCGTAATGACGGATAGTTGCCTTCATTACGCCAACAAGTCCGTGCAATGAACACCCTATAAACCCTACTGTATACATAGAAAACTTTATAGTGGCATTTTATTCGTCTTATTTCTGCTTAAAGATATAGGTTGTGTGTTTTTGTTTGAGTCACCTCAATGAGACGTTTCTTACGAGCACCGACAACCTTTATTTGGAGTATAAACAAGAAAAAAAGTATAATACAGTTTCATCGGACAAATAACTATTGTAGCATAAGCCCGGTCGTCCATGAAGTCAAGCCACGCGGTCACCCATCCTTACCGCGATCCCCGTTACTTATCTTCGGCAAAAAGCCAAGCACTATTAGTCCAGCCGATTATTGCATATTCCACAAGAAACCTGCATTTTATGGTACAAACATGAAACTTGGCACGAACAAAGTTTAGGGTCATTTAGCGATTTAAGATATGGAGGCATTCGAAATTATGACCACTTTTTGTTTAAATCCAAGATGGCCGCCAGGCCATATATTTCCATATGTTTGACAAGATATTAAAGCCGCTTTAGCTTTACTGTGCCGTTTTTTTTTTGCCCCGTCACTTCGTAATTTAATGGAAAGATTGAAGGGTTTTATTGTTCTGAGTTAATTTAAGCACCAGACGAAGACTAACGGTCAATTTCGGCACTTCCGGTTTAGAATAATCAGACAATATATGTGTTATTGTTACAAATCTCATGATCGCACAACAAGCACACGCGCGCAACTAAACATCAATACAGTTTTATAAAAGTCACTGTTCGAGCATACATAGTGTAGACACACACCAAAACTATATTCCTTGATTTATATTAACCGGCCCGGACTCAGGGAGGTGGGGGGGGGGGGGCTGCGAACCATCAACGTAAAGGATCCGGGGGCAAAATCTCAGTCAAAACCAATCTTTACAAAATATATATAAACACAAACTTTACCGGTTTATGTTGGATTTTGCTGGGAGTGCGTTCGCACCCCCATGACCCCTCGACCCCCCTCCCGCCCCCCCCCCCCCCCACACACACACACAATCACACGCTAAGTGTCTGCCGCATTAAGCCCGACACAGCCTTGCCGCCGCCCTTCGTACGGACCTGTTAATGGCTGAGCATACAGAAGTTTCCGCAGACAGGTTTTGACCATTTTAGCTATGACGTTGCTACGTACATTTTAGCTTTGACGTTGCTACGTACATTGTATTTACAGGAGTTATAAATAGAATTTGCCAATCCTTCGCGAAATTCCCGCGGTTGTGAAATTCAGTGACGTCATCCGCTATAATTCAGTGACGTCATCCGATATAATCTGTTTCTACTGAAACCATGTGTGTGCTAGCAGCGATTTTTCACTGATAGAAAGAAAATACATTTTTTCTTGTAGATTTTGACAAAGTGAATATTTTTATGATTTATCATCAATTAATGAGCTCTGAAAATTAGCCTGACAGTATTTACACAAAACGTTGTTTTGAGACCATCTGTCTGACCATTACTGAATATCTACTCTCTTCTGTCTGTCTGTCTTTCTCTCTGTCTGCCTCTGTTTTTCTGTCTGTCTGTCCATCTGTCTGTCTCGCTCAAAATGGCGTCAAAGTCATTAAAAATCATTACCCAGGCAGAAACGGGTCAGGCTGCTGCTAAAGAAGAGCCAGTCGATTTGGCAAAATGCTTTCTTTGCCAGGAAAGAACAGAAGAGCGTTTAACAGACCCTAGTCTGCTAAAAGCTGCCAATCGTGATTCAGGGTATGCGAACTTTAAGGAAATCGACAGCCTTCCAATGAAGCTAAGAAACAGCTTGTTAGAATATGACGATTCAAGCTTTGAAAACACCCTTAGATTGAATAAGGCAAAATGGCACAAATTATGCTATCTTAAATTTAATAACCAGGGATTGAAAGGTGCTGAAAAGCGTAGTTTAGATTCTGTCACCCAATCTAGCACAGATTCTGAAGAGGTGAAAGGGAAAATTGACAAGACGCAGTTTGCCATGCAAGGTGTCTATGAAAGACACGTAGTTTGCCATGCAAGGTGTCTATGAAAGAAAACAAATGCTTCTTCTGTGAAAAGCCATTGCCTGAACAAAAAGAAGAGAAACGCGAGTCTGCCACCAAAATCATTAATAATAGAGTAAGAGATTGTGCTACCAAACTGCAGGACACTGCCTTATTGGCGAAACTTGGTGCTGTTGATTTGGTTGCCCTTGAGGCAAAGTATCATGTAAAATGTTTGTTGGCGCTGTACCATAAAGCAGAACGGCTTGAAAACGCACAACAAAAGCAGGGTTAGCTCAAAACGAACGCACGTGTCATGCAAGGGCCTTAGCTGACATTGTCAGTCACATTGAAGACCCAAATTGCGACCAGACTACTGCACCAGTATTTCAAATGCCTGAACTCTCTCAAATGTACAATGACAGACTAAAACAAATGGGTATTGATACCGATTCCACTGTTCATAGTACAAGATTGAAAAACAAGCTTTTGGAAAGTATCCCAGATCTTCATGCCGCTAAAGAAGGCCGTGTGAGTATATTAGCTTTCAATGATGACATTAGTCCCACACTTAAGAAGGCCTGTGAGACAGATGAACTCGATTCAAACTTCATCAGAATTCACAAAACGACCAAATTTATTAGGAAGGATATTCTCAATATGTCAACTGAATTTCAAGGATCGTTGGTGCTACAACCGCTAAGGATTCCTTTCATGGGACAGGCATCTCTCCTTTCCAGTTTCGAGACAGCCAATCAATTCGAATAAGTCATGTAGTAGAGGTGAATTTTGATCCTAAGACATTTAATTCACAAACTCTCAAGCCTTAACCAGAGTCATATACAACTGTTCCTGCAGCTGTTCTCAATTCACAAGAACCAATCATACCAGAAACGGCTTGTAATCTTTCACAAGACCATTGCGATGATGCCTCAAGGCGTGAACAAGAGTTTCTTTGGCTAAAGCACGTTCAAGAAAAAGTAGGGGATACATTTGATGGTAGTTTAACCGTTTCTTGGTCAGCCTTTCATGCTAGCCGCGAACCAGAAACCGAGAGGCTTCCGTCCTTGACAGCTTTATTCCCACTCTTTGAGGAACAGTCTAAATCTGTGGCAATGATTCGCCATTCTATGAATATGGTAAAAACATCTGTATATCTCTTGAATACAGGGCAGATTCCTGTGATTGCGTTTGATCAACCACCCTACGCTATTGCTAAACTAATTCAATGGAATTGGCCTGATGTGTATGGTGAAAACAAATTTGTCATCATGTTTGGTGGATTGCATATAGAAATGGCAGCATTCAAGGTACTAGGTGAATGGCTAGAAGCTTCTGGTTGGACCCACGCTCTTTCACAGGCGGAAGTGGCATCATCGGGCACTGCTGATTCTTTTCTGAAAGCTTCTCATGTCACAAAGACACGTCGAGCTCACAAGACTACAGCATGCAGCCTGTTTATACTTCTGCCCGCTGCATACAATGAATATTCGCTTGAATGTGTCGATGGCATACCTCTAGACTTTACAAGGTGGTGTGAAAAAATGTCCACTTAAAAACCTTAGTTCAAGTTTTTGTACTTGACACTTTTGTTGCAGCTGGATGTTTTTACATTCATCAGATCAATAAGGGAGTGAAACTTTAGGCTGTACATAGCCTCACTTACCAAACTTATTCCGTGGTTCTTCGCCTTGAACCACACAAACTATGCGAGGTGGCTCCCTGTACACGTTAGGGATATGAAAGCTCTACATTGTAACAGTCCATCAACTGAATCCGAGTTTCAAGCAGATCACTTTATTATTCATAAAACTCTCAAAAGGTTTTCAGGGCTTGCATTAGACCAGGCACACGAGCAAAATAATGCTCTAGTTAAATCTGATGGTGGCGCAGTTGGTCTCACTGAAAATTCTGGTGCATTGCGACGTTGGATGGTGGCCGGTCCGGAAATGTCACGACTGTCAAGAGAATTTGAAGCCTTGTATTCCTGTCAAGAGGACGCACTTGGTGGCCACCGTGAACAGAAAAAAAAGTGTTCAGCGAACTTTTCATCAAAATGTAACATCCTTGATAGAAACGTTGGATGACTTTTTAGAACAAAGTGAGGACTTGCTTGCTCTTGACACAAAGGACATTGCAGATCCACGTGTAGTGCAGACTGTGAGGCAAATTTAAAAGCCTGGACAAGATATGTACAAACAGTTTGTTGACAAAAGTCTGGTTAAACGTGAAAAGAAAGTGTTTGAACCAATAACGAAAAATGCAATAGCTTCGTTTCGTACCCCCTCAGCAAAGGCACCTTCATAAGAAAAGTCCAACCTTTCACTTCTCAAAAATGACTGCACCCTATTCTCTCGACTATACATATCCTGTCAGACACGAGGTGGAAATGTTGAAGACTTTTTCAAGCATGAGAACCAGCGTTTTCCACCATCTTTAAGTCAGAACGGTAGTATACGTTTGGGAAGTAAGTCTGACCTTCTCTCAAAGTGGTTGGAACCACTGTCAGTGGTGTCAGAAGAGGCACCGTCAGTTGATGCCACGATAATTGACGGTGCAGCTCTTGTGAACATGCTACGACCTGGTGCTAGTAAAACATTTGATGAGTATGCATTGAATTTGGGACATATACATACATGACAGCTTGAAAGGCACTGCAAGAGGGAAAAGGGGCCAGGGAATACGACGTCGGGTTCAAGCTCAAAATTCTGTACCAAAATACTGGCAGATGTTCTTGCGGGTTGATGTAAACAAAACAGAACTGTTTGAAATTCTCACACAGCGTATACATGAAATGCCTGTTACAGACAAACATATAGTTACAACATTCAGAAATGAGGTTCTCTGCAATTCTAACCTTACTCAGTCAAATTTGTCTCCATGCTCGGACGAGGAAGCGGACGCCAGAATGATCCTTCATCTTGCTGATGCAGCTAAAACCGGATACAATCGAATTTTGATTCGAACTGTGGATACGATGTGGTTGTTCTGGCTGTCTGTTACTATTACACAGTACCAGCTCTGAAATCTGGATTGCATTTGGTACTGGCAAGCATTTAAGATACATAGGAGCTCACGTTATTGCAAAAGCACTTGGACCTGAAAAATCATCAGTATTGCCCTTATTCCATGCATTTAAAGGTTGCGACACTGTTTCAGCATTTCATGGAAAAGGCAAGAAATCAGCATGGGATGCTTGGATAGCTTTTGGCTAATTAACAGAGGTTTTTGCTACGATGATGCACCCTGTTGCGGCAGCGAATTTCGAGCTGTTCATTCCAGTCGTAGAAAGGTTCGCAGTCGTTATGTACGACAGGACGAGCAGTGCAATGTACGTTGAGGAAGCCAGACTGCACCTGTTTGCTCAGAAGGGAAAGCCAATAGAAGCCATTCCTCCTACCGAAGCTGCATTGTTGGAGCATACAAGATCCATATATCAGGGTGCGCTGGTATGGGGGGAATGTTTTAGAACCAAACCCAACCCTTCCAAATCCAGTTGAATGCGGCTGGGTCAAAACCATTGGTCGTAAATGGGAACCTTTGTGGACCACGCTACCGGAAGCTGCAATTTCTTGTCAAGAGCTGGTGCACTGCAAGTGCAAAATGGTGTTACGAGATGGAATGGAAACCTCTCTGGTGCTTATGCACATCTAAATTATTTTAGTAGATATATGGTAAGGCGGTGCGAGTGAAATATTTTAGCTGAAATATGGTAGGCAAATTGTGCTGCTCCATGAACAAGTCATGCACATATCATACGATGTATGCATGAGTGGTTTATGGAGATCTGTTTTTACAATACAGGGGGCCGCTATAAGGCTGAGTTCTATAAAATTTGCCTAAAAATCGCCAACCGCCAAATTGTGCCACATATGATTTTCATTCCCGTCACGTGTTGTGTGGGTGTTCGTTTGACAGGAGTCATGGCATTGATTTATAGGGTCGTTTCATCAATTTTTCCTATGGGAAATATACTATTTGAACGCAAATCCATTATCTACTCGATTTTTGCTATCTAGCTTTAATTGTGGACGGTATCTCCACCTCGCCACGATTGAAGCAAGGTAATATGAGTATGCATGATTTTCTGGTAGTATTCATAGATATAAAAACCCTGAGAAAAACGAACACTTTAGCAGCAGGTCAAGTTGTAACGAGTATACGCAACATTGTGTCGGGAAAAAGAAAGTATATTGAAAGTTATGTTAAATCTATGTTTAGTATTATTTTTGTATGAACATGCTTGTAGGTTTTGGAGGGGTTTACTTGTAGTATACCCCAACTTTCTGAAGCCTATTCTGAATTCACTGTTGAGGCCTGTAGTCATTAGGCTACTAGCTTTGCCAGCTAGACGTCGCAGGATCGATCCTTGGCTTCTCCAGTAGTAGAATGAGTCTTTCTAAGTGAGGTCCTGTCTCATTCTGACCCTAGATGTTGGTGAGGCGTAAAGTTTGGACACCCGCTCATGCTGGATTCATTTAGGCTTTTAGACCCCTTTTGTAGAATGCAATTAATAAACGCCGGGTCACTTGTTTGATCCATGACTTTTGACTAGCTGTGGTTAGAAAACCGTGGTTCCGTCCCAATATGATATTAGGTGTAGAGGGGACGTAAAATTAAGACGGGTTTAACCATATCTTCATCATCAGGGCAAACTCTTACAAGAGCCTGTCGGGTTATCCGTGATGATGAACCGTAATGAATTTTATTTTACAAGCGTGTTCACTTTGAGTAGAAATAATTTTGTTCCAGAAGAATTATAAGTTCATTTTGTAATGATGCCGTTTTTGTCTGATAACTCAGTTTGTGCATGTATGTACATATAAAGAACGTGATGATGATAAGTGGGAGTATTTGGTCGCCACACGTCATAACGGCCTGAGTGGCGGGGATGACGTCAGCTGCGTCATCGGCGTCGCGAGGACGGTTGTGACGGGGTGCCTACCAAATACAGAGAGAAGTTACGGCAAACAGTATTGGCCCTTATGAGACACTAACATATGTTGTGGATTATAGATGAAAATCTTCTGTTTGTAGTTTCTGTCTGTTAGTAATGTAATGAATTTGTGAATAGCTATATTTGTGAGCCGTGTCGCGGAGAAGGATATGAAATAGAGATTGTTATGTTTCCTGTAATTGGCGGCTGACCAGGTAGCGCCAAGGCGTGGTCTGTTCAATTGCCTCTTACTTTTGATAATGTAGTGAGCACAAATTTGATGAGTATTATGCTCAGTAGTAGTGAGCATTAATTGATTTCTGTAGTGCTCAGTAAGGAAACATGAACTTTGAGTATTATTGTGTCAAGCGCTGGGTGCTGATAATTTGATGCACAGTCAAGTTGAGTTCTGCTGTACGGTTATTTGTCGCATGCACAAATCAGCCTGTATGTCTGGTCTGCGCATGCGCAATAACGGTATATGCATGAACATATTCTTACTTCTCCGGGAGGGGGATCATGATAGAGCATGTATGTTTTGTGACTTGTGTCTTAGTCCAGTTATCGTAATTTGCAGGCACAACAATGTGTGTTGACCTGCTGCTCCCTGCAATATAGCAGCAGGTACTGGTACGACGCCGGGGGTTAGGGTCCAGCACGGGCGGACAGACCACCATAATCAGCTCATACCATTGTCCATTGTGAACAAATGTGAGACCATCCAAATGGAAGAGGTCAATTAAATAACCTGCAGGTGATTCTGACGAATCAGATAAGTGCGATCGCGTAATAATATAGATCAACCTGTGATCGGCAACAATGTCGATAGACTAGTTTACACTAGTTCGCGAGAGGAAGATTCACGCGAGAGGGGAATTCACCCTAAGTTATAAACTGGCCAGTCGCGTCTTGAGTTGTTTCTTTTTTTATTTTTGTTGTTGTTTTGCTTGTTTGCTTCTGTAGGTATTCACGTCACCCGTTCCGAGCACTGAACATTGTTTTGCCTTCGGAGCCGACGTCGTGAGTTGGCTACAGAAGCAACAATTTGTGATGTTTTGTGTTAGTAAGTGTTAAATGTAGATACTGTAAATAATTCATGTCATTCATCTAATATCTTTCTTGTGCCTTACCCCACAGCTGCCCGTACACCTGTCAGAGATCACGCTCGGTTGTCTTGTCAGCATGGGGGTTTGCGGGACGCCGTAAACCCACATGTAACATTTGGTGTCAGAAGTGGGATTTTGATCTCTGGCTGGTGTTCCCGGCTGTGGAACAGCACATTGATACTCTGAATCATCAATTTAAAAAAAAATGTATTGACAGCCACATTTAGAAATTAACTTGAATCTTCCTTCCTGCGTTGATGAAGTGCGAAACCCATGTATTCAACTAAATGGATACTGACAAGTTGATAATTTCTGAGCAGGAAGGCAAGGCAAACCCCACTTTTTCTTGGTAACGAAAAATTTAAGTAGACCCCACTTGATTGTGTTACCTGACATACTACTAAGTTAAACTGGAGTTACTAATTGATCTTACCCACACATGGTTCTGACGTAGTGACGTTAACAATTTACTGACGTTGACATAACGGTAGCGTTTATAGTTACGCTGTGGCTTGAGGTTAGGTATGACGTAATAGAAACATTAATGGTGACTTGTTATGATCGGAGTTTTGTAATGTGATGAAACTTCGGATTGTAGCATTTTACTGTAAACGTCGTCAGTTTATGACGTCATATTAGACTACCAGTACGCAACGTCATACTTTGCTGAAAGCATTTGACATTTCAAATCGCGTGTGCTTTAATAACTAACGTTTTAGTTAGATTAACGCGTATAACACATATCTTAACGTTTTAGTTAAGCCCATTCAATCATCACTGATCATAACTGATCAGTTTATAGTGGTTTTGATAGTAACGTGAGATTTACGTTATCAATAATGGAGCGTTTAATGCAAATGGGAAAGGACTTAGGTTATGAGGGGAAGGAGTTACAAAGTAGAAGTAAAACAAAGATCAGGAATTGATACAATTAACTTACTCCATCCATAAAAGACACCAAAGGGAAAGAAATACAAACATTAAGCGACCAGACCATAATGGAAACCTAAACAAAGGTTTTGTTAAGGAGCAGCAAGATATTGAGCGGGCAGAAAGGCAAGAGCAAAGGGATTTAGAAAGGTTAAGGTCTGAAGAAAAGGAAAAGGAAAGGGCTGAAAAAGAAAAGGAAAGGGCACATGAACTAGCTATGTTGAATGTTAATAAGGAACTTGAAATGGCACGCATTAAGACTGAAAGGGAGGCAAAAGAGATTAGTTAGGCCCATTTAGAACAAATAAAACATGGGTTTGAGCTACAGCACCAAGAATTAAGGAACCAATTAGAAATGCAGAGAACGAAGCTCGAGCTAGAATTTGAAAAGCAAAAAGCTGAGAAGGTGGCTCATGCCCGGGATCCAAAGTTACCTTATTTTGAAGAGGATAAAGATAAAATGGATAGTTATTTATCTAGGTTTGAGAAATATGCTACGGCTAATAAATGGGATAGGAGTGTTTGGGCCGCGTATTGCTCAAAGGGCGCGCACTTGATGTATATGACCGGTTGTCAAATGAGGATGCGGTGGATTATGATAAGTTAAAGGACGCTTTATTAAAGAATTTTGACATGACGGAGCGTGGATTTAGGAAGCAGTTTCGTTATAGTAGGCCCGAGAAATCAGAAACGTTCATACAGTTCAGTAGTAGACTGAGAATTTATTTAGAAAAATGGCTTAATATGGCAAAGATAGAAAAATCTTTTCCGGCTGTCTGTGATTTCATGGCAAGGGATCAGTTCCTGGAGTCATGTAATAGAGAACTGTATGTACATCTGAAGCCAAAACAGTTTGGTAATTTAGATGAAATGGCTAGGGAGGCAGATTTGTTTGCAGAAGCGCGCGGGGGCGTATATAATTGCATTAATAAGGGGCAACGCGATAGTAGAGGCGCAGCGCAGGGTAAACAGGACAAAGTTGACTCGAACAAACCGAGTGGTAGATCGGATATCAAGTGTAGCATATGCGGTAAGGGGCATTAAACAATTAAATGTTTTAAGAACCCCGACAGGAAACAATTGTATAGCGCAGAGGTAGGAGCAACTGGAGTTGGGGATAGCGGTGTTAAGGAAAATTTTAACACGCGCGTAGAGACTCAAGGTTCTCAGGTTAAGAATTAGAATACGCAGAATGTAGGTCGTGGTTATACACGTGGTCTTGGTAATTTTAGAGGGTCTTTTCGCGGACGCGGTAAAAATAATAACACACCACGTGGCGCAGCACACCAAGTTAGTTTTTGTCAAACGGAAGTAACTAGGAAAGGTGATGAGATTGGAAGTATTTTTGAAAATAAGGTTGGTGATCCTTTGATTTCGGATAGGGAGGAGTGTAGTAAGGAAACTAGGGAAGGTGTCTGTTACTTCTTAAAGGCAAGGTTACCGACGGCACAAGGATTGGTTAATAATAAAAAGGTGGTTGTATAAAGAGATACTGGGTGTACAGGCTGTGTCGTTCGGAGAAGTTTGGTTTCGGATAGTCAGTTAATAGGGAAGGAATCAAATGTTACGTTGATTGATGAATCCACACAAAGGTATCCTTTGGCAATGATTGGCATTGATTGTCCTTTTTTCACTGGGAAAACTGAAGCTTTGTGTATGGATGATACGTTGTACGATTTGGTTATCGGTAACATGGATGGATCAAAACTTCCTGATATGTCTCATTTCTCAGCTGCGGCTGTAACTAGGTCTCAAACTAGGCAGGATGAGAAGCCTTACAGAAAACTTATGGTTCCCGATCAGATCATTAACGATGACAAGGAGACTTTCAAGCAAGCTCAGGTTGATGATCCAACTTTGGAGAACATCAGGAAGAGGGTTGTGTCTGGGAACAAGACTGTGAGTCGTGGTTTAAACCGAGGTGAAACTAGGTTTATTGAGAAAAAGGGTTTGGCATATAGGGAGTTCACCAAGGGTAACAAAGTCTCTTTCCAACTTGTGGTCCCTCAAAGGTTCCGAGGAAAGGTGTTGAAACTGGCTCATGAAACGCTTATGTCTGGACATATGGGTATTAGGAAGACATTGGATAGAGTTGTAACTGAGTTTTACTGGCCCGGTATTTGCGGTGATGTCGCTAGATTTTGTAAATCTTGTGATATTTGTCAGAGAACTATTCAGAAAGGTCGGGTCACTAAAGTACCTCTAGGAAAAATGCCATTGATTGATACGCCATTTAAGAGGGTGGCAGTGGACATAGTTGGTCCAATTGAGCCTCGATCTGATAGGAAATCTCGGTATATTTTAACCATGATAGATTATGCGACAAGGTATCCAGAGGCGATAGCTTTACCGAGTATTGAGACGGAACGTGTCGCGGAAGCGCTTATTGAAATGTTTAGTAGGGTTGGCATTCCTGATGAAATGTTGACTGATTGTGGATCACAGTTTACTGCTGAGGTAATGAAAGAAGTCAGCAGACTTCTTTCTTTCTCTTCAACAGTTAACGTGTAGTCCGAGACACCCAATTTGCAACGGCTTGATTGAGCGTTTCCACGCTACGTTAAAGCAGATGTTACGTCGCATGTGTGCTGAACGTCCAAAAGATTGGGATAAATATCTTCCAGCTCTATTATTTGCGGTTAGGGAAGTCCCACAAGAGTCTTTAGGATACTCCCCTTTTGAGTTGTTATATGGACGTAACGTCAGAGGTCCAATGGCAATATTAAGAGAATTATGGGCTGAAGAGGTACGCGATGAGCAAGTTCTTTCGACGTATCAATACCTTATTGAGCTTAGGGAACGGTTAGAGCAGACATGCAAATTAGCGCGTGATAAATTAAAGAAGGTTCAGATTAAGCCGAAAGCTTACTATGATAAAAGCGCGAGGTCGCGTAAAATTGGCGTCGGCGATAAAGTTCTGTTGTTACTACCGACAGACAGTAATAAATTATTGCTTCAATGGAAAGGTCCTTATGAAGTGGTTGAGGTAGTAAACAGAATGGGTTATAAGATTGGCGTCGATGGAAATATTAACACATATCACGCTAATATACTGAAACAGTATGTTGAGCGTCAGACTGTGACGTCTCATTGTCTGATCTCTAAACCTATTATGTCGACAGACAGTCATGACAGAAAT
The DNA here is from genome assembly GCA_963580285.1 of Lucinisca nassula. Lineage (NCBI taxonomy): Eukaryota > Metazoa > Mollusca > Bivalvia > Lucinida > Lucinidae > Lucinisca > Lucinisca nassula. Next base: position 110,488,311 of record OY757019.1, on the reverse strand, counting down.
GACGTCGACGAGTCTTCATTTGAAGACAGCAGTTTTGAAACTGCAGAGCAACCGGAAAGTGACGGTGACGTTAGCGTCCCACGCACACTAACGTCAGAGGAGAGTGAGGAGACAGAAGGGCTGAGAGAACAGCGCCTTGCAGGACGGACATGTCAGACAGACCAAATTATATGTACCACATTTATGTCAGAACCTGTAAAAACAATCAAATCAGTTAAGCCAGCAAGGCCACCTCCAGTAAGATTAAAACGATATCCGTTTTCTAACAAACAACAGAATGTCAGGGGAACAGGAAAATTCTGGGGCAAACCTCCTAAATTTTACTTAAGAAAATTTGGGGGCAGACTACCTTAGTAGGTAATTTTTCGCACGGTTGTTGTGTAAATAGCTGTCTTGTTTAGATAGGTTCATCCTATTCCATCTCTGTACACAAAGAAAAAACATTCTGATTGTTTTTTCTCCAAAAGGGGAAACCTTTGTTACGAGATGGAATGGGAAACCTCTCTGGTGCTTATGCAGATCTAAATTATTTTAGTAGATATATGGTAGGGCGGTGCGAGTGAAATATTTTAGGTGAAATATGGTAGGCAAATTGTGCTGCTCCATGAACAAGTCATGCACATATCATACGATGTATGCATGAGTGGTTTATGGAGATCTGTTTTTACAATAAAGGGGGCCGCTATAAGGCTGAGTTCTATAAAATTTGCCTAAAAATCGCCAACCGCCAAATTGTGCCATATATGATTTTCATTCCCGTCAAGTGTTGTGTGGGTGTTCGTTTTAACAGGAGTCATGGCATTGATTTATAGGGTCGTTTCATCAATTTTTCCTATGGGAAATATACTATTTGAACGCAAATCCATTATCTACTCGATTTTTGCTATCTAGCTTCAATTGTGGACGGTATCTCCACCTCGCACGATTTAAGCAAGGTAATATGAGTATGCATGATTTTCTGGTAGTATTCATAGATATAAAAACCCTGAGAAAAACGAACACTTTAGCAGCAGGTCAAGTTGTAACGAGTATACGCAACATTGTGTCGGGAAAAAGAAAGTATATTGAAAGGTATGTTAAATCTATGTTTAGTATTATTTTTGTATGAACATGCTTGTAGGCTTTGGAGGGGTTTACTTGTAGTATACCCCAACTTTCTGAAGCCTATTCTGAATTCACTGTTGATGCCTGTAGTGATTAGGCTACAGCTAAGTGAGGTCCTGTCTCATTCTGACCCTAGATGTTGGTGAGACGTAAAGTTTGGACACCCGCTCATGCTGGATTCATTTAGGCTTTTAGACCCATTTTGTAGAATGTAATTAATAAACGCCGGGTCACTTGTTTGATCCATGACTTTTGACTAGCTGTGGTTAGAAAACCGTGGTTCCGTCCCAATATGATATTAGGTGTAGAGGGGACGTAAAATTAAGACGGGTTTAACCATATCTCATCATCAGGGCAAACTCTTACAAGAGCCTGTCGGGTTATCCGTGATGATGAACCGTAATGAATTTTATTTTACAAGCGTGTTCACTTTGAGTAGAAATAATTTTGTTCCAGAAGAATTATAAGTTCATTTTGTAATGATGCCGTTTTTGTCTGATAACTCAGTTTGTGCATGTATGTACATATAAAGAACGTGATGATGATAAGTGGGATTATTTGGTCGCCACACGTCATAACGGCCTGAGTGGCGGGGATGACGTCAGCTGCGTCATCGGCGTCGCGATTGACGGGGTGCCTACCAAATACAGAGAGAATTTACGGCAAAGTGTTGGCCCTTGTGAGACACTAACAAATGTTGTGGTTATAGATGAAAATCTTCTGTTTGTAGTTTCTATCTGTTATTAATGTAATGAATTTGTGAATAGCTATATTTGTGAGCCGTGTCGCGGAGAAGGATATGAAATAGAGATTGTTATGTTTCCTGTAATTGGCGGCTGACCAGGTAGCGCAAAGGCGTGGTCTGTTCAATTGCCTCTTACTTGTGATAATGTAGTGAGCACAAATTTGATGAGTATTATGCTCAGTAGTAGTGAGCATTAATTGATGTCTGTAGTGCTCAGTAAGGAAACATGAACTTTGAGTATTATTGTGTCAAGCGATGGGTGCTGATAATTTGATGCACAGTCAAGTTGAGTTCTGCTGTACGGTTATTTGTCGCATGCACAAATCAGCCTGTATGTCTGGTCGGCGCATGCGCAATAACGGTATATGCATGAACATATTCTTACTTCTCCGGGAGGGGGATCATGATAGAGCATGTATGTTTTGTGACTTGTGTCTTAGTCCAGTTATCGTAATTTGCAGGCACAACAATGTGTGTTGACCTGCTGCTCCCTGCAATATAGCAGCAGGTACTGGTACGACGCCGGGGGTTAGGGTCCAGCACGGGCGGACAGACCACCATAATCAGCTCATACCATTGTCCATTGTGAACAAATGTGAGACCATCCAAATGGGAGAGGTCAATTAAATAACCTGCAGGTGATTCTGACGAATCAGATAAGTGCGATCGCGTAAAAATATAGATCAACCTGTGATCGGCAACAATGTCGATAGACTAGTTTACACTAGTTTGCGAGAGGAAGATTCACGCGAGAGGGGAATTCACCCTAAGTTATAAACTGACCAGTCGCGTCTTGAGTTGTTTCTTTTTTTTGTTTTTGTTGTTGTTTTGCTTGTTTGCTTCTGTAGGTATTCACGTCACCCGTTCCGAGCACAGAACATTGTTTTGCCTTCGGAGCGGACGTCGTGAGTTGGCTACAGAAGCAACATTTTGTGATGTTTTGTGTTAGTAAGTGTTAAATGTAGATACTGTAAATAATTCATGTCATTCATCTAATATCTTTCTTGTGCCTTACCCCACAGCTGCCCGTACACCTGTCAGAGATCACGCTCGGTTGTCTTGTCAGCATGGGGGTTTGCGGGACGCCGTAAACCCAAATGTAACAAATGGCATGTCGTAAAGCATGCAAGTGCTTCAAAATTGCCCTTTCATGCACTGCTCTGTGCTCTTGTGGCGGTAATTGCGGCTAATAAGTGCATGTTTTAGCTTTGAGACTTGCAAGAAAACTGTATAAGAAAAGACAATACAACCGAAAGTGGCACTTATCCCACCGGAAGTAGCAATATTTTGACATGTAGTGTGCACTAACTCACTGAGATGTGTTTAACAATTTGTCTAAAATATGTACGGTACAAAGGCATTCATATGGTCAGGTTCCCTATGGCCAATTCTGTATTTAAGCTTTGATGAAATACTTATGCCTGGCTATCTTCTTATAAACCGGAAGTAGGCATATTTGAATATTTTGTTTCGCTTTCCTCTCCTATTTTCACTGTTTTGTTTAAGAGTATCACTAGAAAATGCCCCTGAGGCTTGTTCTCATCTTCGTTGTTTAAGTACTCTTTAACTGAAACTAGACCAGACAAACTAATGAAAATTGGCCGCCATCTTGAATATAACCGGAAGTTAAACGTTTTGTTTGCTTTTGATCGTTTAGTAACAATCAAACACCTTATTTCTATACAATTTGCATGTAAAATGCAGTTGTGTGACAAGTTATAGCTGTTTTAGCTTGTATCTTCTTGTTAATTCAAGGTTTTGTTACAGCAGATCTGCCATCTTGAATAAAACCGGAAGTAGAATTATTTTTCGATGCCTACATATCTAAAATCATTACGTCTAAATAACATTTGTGCAACGTTTCATGCTTGTACCACAAAATGCAGGATTTTTGGAGAATCGGCTGGACTATACCCGCGTCGCCAAAATCGCCGACTCCTACGAAGTGGTATTTATCCTTAAATTACATTTTTCTCCATCATCGACTTCGTCCCGAAGTCACACTTGCCTCTCTATGCAAACCCGAGGGTGGGGACTACGCAACAAACCAGCCGCACCGTTTCAATCCCACCGCTGCTACCAATTTAGCGTAAGCCGGGTCGTCCACGAAGTCAAGCCACGCGGTCACCCCATTCAGGTACTCACCGCGATCTCCGTTGCTTAACTTCGTGAAAAGGCCAACCGCTCAACCCGCCGGCTCCTACAGCAAGGCTGTAGACGTGGTTTATATCAATAACCGTTATAATATACACTATACGAAACGGATGTACAAAATGGATGAGCCTTTACAACAGTATACATGTTGCTCTTATCAGACGGACATTTTAAAATTTTGGAATTTTTCGATAAAAATCGAAATGTAAACACATGTCCAGCCTATTTGTGTTCATAAATTCCATCCAGCCAATGTAACGTCCAACTGAAGGGACATTGTACAGTGTATTAGTATGCAGACAGTCAAAAACATAAAATATGTGGTTTGTTACCGTATCGACCAGCAAAACCTTAGTACAAAGCAAAAGATACTTCGCCTTTGTTCTGCATTGTGATGAAAGCTCCAAACTTATTGAATTGCTCTCGAACACTAATTCCGGATGTTATCACGCGCGCGAGAGAGATAGTGACTTTTACACCATTGCTGCCCATCTACACCTGGGTCGAGTGGGGTATTGTCAAAACGTGTCTTGCTCAAGGACACATCTCGCCTCCGGTAGCCAGTTTCGATCATAAGTTTCCGGATGTTATAGCGCGCGAGAGAGAGAGGTAGTGACTTTTTCACCACTCATTTACACCAGGGTCGATTGGGGTATTGTCATATCGTATTTTGCCCAAAGACGCACCTCGCCTCCGGTAGCCGGTGATTATAAGTCGCACGGGCTAACCGCTATCGAGGCTATCGGTATATATTTCGAAGACATGCAAATGTATTGTAATTTCTGGGGGCGGTCCCATCGCCGACCTTTTTCTGCATTAAAGGTAAAAGTGTCCATCTACAACAACGGTGTTGAAAAAGCATTTATTTTATTCGATGCACGTGGAGCGGACAAAATGGGCTGGTTTACAGATAGCAGAGTTCTTAGGTCTTCTTGGACTGATCTCGTGATTTCAAAGAAAGAGTTGGTCAGCATGGCGGGGTAAGTTTAGTGTTTTGATAAACTGTTAAAGTTTCTTAGCATCCTGTAAAGCAGACAGTGTAATGAAAACCCTGTAGACCTCATTTCAAACCCTGTAGACCTCATTCCATATAAAGATTTTTTTCTCTTATTTCTACTCCAAAACAGGCCGTGAGTAGTCGTTAGAAATGAGGCGGTTCTAACGAGCACCTACAACCTACAATTGGAGTATAAATAAGAACGAGAGCACCGCATGCGGGTGCCAACGCTCGGCTGCAGTTTCTTTTAGTTAAACAAAACTTCTAAGTCGAAAAAGGGACATAACTGTGCCAAAAATATTTTGAGGGTTACCTCACCTATTTGTATGGGTTTCTTTTTGCATAATGAACAACTTATCCGAGTTTCAAGTACATTTTTTCAGTAATGACAGAGATTTTATTCAGTAATGACAGAGATATAACAAAATGTCCAAGTTTTTGCACGACGACGACGCGAAAAGTCTAAGTCGAAAAAGGGGCATAACTGTGCCAAAATATTTTGTGGGTTACCTCACCTATTCGTATGAGTTCCCCTTTTCATAATGAATAATTAGACCGAGTTTCAAGTAAATACGTTCAGTAATGACAGAGATATTACAAAATGTCCAAGTTTTTGCACGACGACGACGCAGACGACGCCAGAGCTATGACAATACCTCGTCGTTTTCTTCGAAAACACCCGAGCTAAAAATGTCACAAATGCTCGCCAGAAATATAAGCTTTTTGGATATATAGTCAGATTCTATGAAACGGCACCACTTTTAGAATTTTTATTTCTTCAGTTTAAGGTAAAAATGCCTAACATTTTCAACTGATAATTACGGTACCGAAGCATGAGTTTGTTTCACACGAACACTGCGTGATTTTCATGATGTGCATGTTCAATCGCAAAATGGAAAAAAAATGCAAACTTTTCGTAAACACGATATTTTTGGTACTTTCTTTACTGTCATCATAAGTTAAAAGGCAGCAAAAAATCATAAGAACAAGCCAATGGGGACGGCTAAGTAACGTCGATCGTCATCGTGCCCTCGGTATGGCTGAACCGACAAGTTGCAGAGCGTATGGTTTGTTCGGACACTTCGATTGGTTGAAATTCCCAGCGCTACGGGGTCGATAGACAACGCCCTGGTAGTGAACGTGCTATTATACGTCAGCAGGACCGGTACATTGTTATGAGTCATTTATGTCATTTTATGTTCCAAATAAGATTTGCTGATTATAGACATAACCGCATTGCGGCCTAAAGTTTGTCCAATACACTTGTACGCCCCAAGTGTCTTCATGTGAAGTGAATTTTGTGGCACATTCCATGGCCTTTAAACTTGATGTGCAGACATGATCAGTAACAAAAGAGAAAATAACAAAGTACATGGATATAGTAGCAAAAACATTATCCTTCTCCTGTTTAATGATTATCGTTAAAATACATGTATTGTTTGATAGCAATGTGTCTGACAGTCATCATAGATATAATTACATGTATTGTGTCATGTTTGTAACTTTATATGCTTTTGTTTGTTTGTTTCATTCCCCGTCAACACTATACAGGCCATTTTGGACACATTGCTTCCAATTTTGAGGGACTTTTACCCGACATGGAGATGAAATGACATCTCAAGCCCTGTCGCCCAATGAAACCAATAGGGTTTATAAGCATGGATGGTCCGACTCGCGCCGCTTAGCCTTAGGCAGGCTCAGATCATCTAAGAAAATTACCTGTCCACGTGTCCGGTCGGATTCAGCTCTGCCTGGAAGCATAATGCAGCTCATCTATTTCTTCAATCCCCGATTGGCGGGGCGGGATTTTTATATGTTTTACACTTAGCAGTGAAACCAATGCATATCTGAAAACCCGAGGTGAAATATTTATGGTATTCTCCTCAAATCTATAAATAAAAATGCAAGTACTGCATGATGCTACGCCACTACAATTACATCAACCAAGTGTCATTGGAATTCAAAGTAAGGATGCATTACTATTTCCCTCATGGCTCTAAACGAAAGTAAACCAGAATTAAAATTCTCATTTTCAGTTTTTGGGTGCCGGTGCCCTTTAAACGAAAGTCAAGGTCTTCAAAATGTAGTAAAATCTTTAGTCATTTGCAATGATATATTGTACCAGGTTAGACCGCATTTCATTGATGTGTTCATAAGATTTGGTGCAGGCAAGCGATCTTTGGCCCAATATTGACCGTTTTGTGGAGCCTGTACCCTTGAAAATCAGGCAAACGTCACCAAAACCTAAATGCTGTTTCCCCCATCCTAGTGATGTAACCATGCCAGTTCTGGTCAGAATCAATCATTAGCTTCAAACAGACTACATGATAGAAATGGCTATGTTCAAGGGGCGATAACTGAAACAGTAGGAAAATCAAGAGTTATTGTTTATGGTTCTGCACGTCGTCTCATTCTGTTCTGCATATCTGTGAAGTTTCATAGAAATATCCCAAACGGTGTCGATGTTATGGAGCGGACACGAAACTATGACAGAAATCACTACGTTCAATTTTCAAAGGGCAACAACTCCAAAAGTAGAAAAAATCCGAGTTACGATTTATACGTTCTGCATGTTATCCCATAGTGCTCTACATACCTGTGAAGAGTTACACATGTGGACACAAAACCGTTCAAACTCCTATGAATAACTTTCAATGAATCTCTTTGCATCAAGTTAGTTTGACAAGCAAATGTCATTCATGAAAGAATTCTAAAACTAGATCAAGCTATTGATTGGTCTCATTTTGGAAAACACTTTCTGATTGACGTTTGAGATGTATTTTGATTGGACAGTGCAGGAGTCCGCAATGAAATGTATACCACCTTGTGTTTTGAATTTATTTCTGTCTGGCAGTTGACTGATAGAATGTGAGGATATATTGAATGATGTTTCAAGTCAGACTGCAATGAAGCTAATCAAAGTTTGAACGCTTGTGTGTCCACAGGTGTATGACGCGGACACAAAACTGATAGCAGCAGCTATATTCAAAGTTCAAAGGGCAATAACTCCAGTTGTAGGAAAATTAGAGTTATGGTTCATATGTTCTGCTCGTCGTCACATGGTGCTCTACTGTATACCTGTGAAGTTTCATGGAAATATCTCAAATGGTATCGAAGTTATGGAGCGGACACGTAACTATGAACAAAATGGCTATGTTTAATGTTCAAAGGGCAGTAACTCCATAAGTAGGAGAATCAGAGTTATGGTTCATATGTTCTGCACATCGTCTCATGATGCTTTGCATGTCTTTGTAGTTTCATTAAAATATCTCTGATGGTATGAGTTATGGAGCGGACAAGAAGCAGATAACAGCAGCTATATCCAAAGTTCAAAGGGTAATGAATCCAAAAGTACATGTAGGAACCAGAGTTACGGTTCATATGTCCTTCACGTCGTCTGATCGTGCGCTACATATCTGTAAAGTTTCATGGAAATATCTCTAACGGTATCGAAGTTATGGAGCGGACACGAAACTATGACAGAAATGGCTATGTTCAATGTTCGGTGGGCAACAACTCCAAAAGTAGGAACATCAAAGTTACGGTTCATATGCACGTCGTCTGATATTTCTTTACATACATGTATCTGTGAAGTTTCGTGAAAATATCTCAAACGGAATCAGAGTTATGGAGCGGACACGAAACTATGAGGCGCTGACGGACGGACACTCAAAACTTCGGAGGGAATAACATAATACCCCGCAATTTTTGAATGGCGCGGCATAAAAAGGTCTTACACGAGTGGTCATTGCATGTGGAATTATTGAAACGAGCCTTCAGCGTTTGTCATAAAATTCATATGAAGCAACCACGAGTGTAAGATTTTAAAACGGATTTTATCGCTGAAGAAAGGAAACCATACAGTTGTCATGGGCGACATCATGACGTTACGCCCCAGAAACCACGTGTCATTACACGAGTGGGCCTCGGAACGGTCTGTGAAAAGAATTTCACTGGGTGGGGGTCGGGGGGGGGGGCTGAAATAGATTTTAGGCGGCCGCTTTCCTCGCCCTTAATTTCTTCGCGATTAAGACAAATAATTTGTCTACAGAGAACACATAAAATAAACAACCACAGAGATGATACAACGGTGAGGACTCCTATTGGCCAAACCAGAGCAGTTGGACCGTTAAACCCCAGCGGTTTCCTTGGGCGGCAGAGCTTCAGCTGTTATTTCATCTCAGTTTCATGTAAAAGTCACACACGAATATTTATGGGGACGTAAAACCTCAAGAAGAACAAACAAAACGGTAAACTGGCCATCAGAATCAGAATCAGAATTGTTACTGGTGTCACGTCAAATGACATTCATACACCATTAATAACTAATTCCAAAAGTGTTGAATCTCGCTGAAACAGTCTAGTGAAATTCCGTTATTAGGCTATATGTATCTAAAGGCCGTTCTTTGAGACATTGACAAACATTGTAGACAATGAGGAGCGTGATAGCTCAGTGGTTAGTGAACTTGCCTCTGATGAGGCGATAAAATGTTGGTCTCCGAACACGCTCCATTGGCATCATTTGCAAGGGGCACCGTCCTTCGGATCGGGACGTGCCCCTGTGCAGGGAGAGTCCTGCCCTGTGCAGGTTAAAGATCCCTATCGTAATTACATGATTACAGTGTAGGCTTTCATCCAGCAAACCTGGTGTGTATGTAATGTACACCTGCGACTAATGGTCAGATGTGACCGATCGCAGAACGAAAGACCCCGATTAGACGCTGCGGACGTCTCATCTGAGTCTAAAGTATGTATATTTGTTTTGTAAAACTTACAGTACACAACAAACAGACAAATCTGACACCCCTTTAATTGGACATTATGTTTGTTTCAACTGAGTTTTAACGTCCACGTCAACACTATTTAGGCCATTTTAGAGACGTTCCCCGACACTGGGATGAAATGTCACCTAAATCCCTACTGCCCAATGAAACCCATAGGGTTTATATGCATGGACTCACACCACTTTGCTTGGGCAGGCTTTTAACTAACTGTTGGTTTTCGTTTGCTCCAGCATTTCAGTGGTTTCTTGCTGTCGAGTCCTCACCGTTGTCCCACCTCTGTGGTTCTTTGATTTTTTGTGTTCAAGGAGATGTTGCACTGATGAGTTAGGAGGCCTTCATGCGGACTGAACACATTATTTGTCTAAATCGCGGCGGAAGTAAGGGCGAGGATTGTGGCCACGTAAAATCGATTTAAGCCCCCCCCCCCCCCAGTGGAAATCTCTCCACTGACCGTTCCAAGGCGGTTCTTCTGTGGCGATTTATTTATGTTGTTGTTTGTTACTTACTGTGTGTATCACTTGGGTCTTTTAATTTTGGATGGCCATATGGCCCTTTTGTGGGAAAGTAACTGTCCTTATGGCCTTCCTTTGTTTAGGTTTCCATTATGGTCTGGTCGCTTAATGTTTGTATTTCTTTCCTTTTGGTGTCTTTAATGGGTGGAGTAAGTTAGTTGTATCGATTCCTGATCTTTGTTTTACTTCTACTTTAGACCTCTAAGCAGTCTACCAGTACTCATGTACAGTCGGTTTCAGATCTACGCGGAAGCACTATGTAGCCCCATTTATTTCTTTAAGCCCTAATGGACCAGTCCAAACTCATTATAGGTGGATTATTCCATTGTCATGTTATTAAGACAAGTAAAAACTAAAACTGTTTCTCCTTTCAAATAAATATTTAAAATGTTTTGTTGCTCTATTTTTTTTTTTTTTTTTGTGGATGTGTGTGTGTGTGTGTGTGTGTGTGTGTGTGTGTGTGTGTGTGTGTGTGTGTGTGTGTGTGTGTGTTATCGCATTCTTCTCTGTTAAGAAAACACAGTTTATGACTAATCAAATTGTCTTAAAAACCATTAATGGATTGATTTTTAGCTCCCTTCAGTCAAAGGCTCCGGGGAGCTTATAGGCTGGTAGGCCTCCGTCGTCCGTCCGGCGTACGTCAACCATTTTCAAAGGCCTTCTTCTCTGAAACCACTGGGTCAATTTCAATTTAATTTCACATGCAGAACGAAAGTTCGCAAGCATGGTCAGGTCACATGACCAAGATGGCCGCCATGCCCAAATATGGTAAAAGCATTAAAAATCTTCTCCAAAACCACTAGACCGATTGGCTTGAAACTTATTTGTAGCATCGGTTTACTGAGTATTACCAAGTCTGCAAAAAATGGTGAACCTAGCTTGACCTTTCCATATTTTACGCCAAGGTCAGATTTGGCTCCTTAGGCTTTTCAATGGGAAATAGGTAGCGCAATGCATTTTTTCGAAAAATATTGTGGTCTGTGATATCAATATGGGTAAATAATGAATGCCTGTGGATGCTAAGAGTCAAGGTCATTATTGACCTTGGCCGAAGGTCACTTGTGTTGCAGGTCTATTGACATATTGGAAAACATTTTCTCTAATACCACAGGGTCAATTTCATTTACATTTTATATGCAGACTTAGGACACTTACTGAACAAAAATTAATTTGGATGGTCCAGGTCACATGACCAAGATGGCCACCACGCCAAAATATGGAAAAAACCTTCAAAAATCTTCTTCTCCAGAACCACTAGCCAGATGATCTTGAAACTTGGTAAGTAGTATTGGGTAACTGAGTACTACCAGGTTTACAAAATCGATGACCCCAGGTTAACCTTGACCTATTTTACGCCAAGGTTAAATTTGGCTCCTTAGCCTTTTCAATGGGAAATAGGTAAATCAATTTATTTTTCGAAAAATATTGTGGTCTGTGATATGAGAATGCGTAAAAAATGAATGCCTGTGGATGCTCGTGGTCAAGGTCATTCACTGACCTTGGCCAAAGGTCACTTGTATTGCAGGTTTATTGATATATTAAAATACATTTTCTTTTACAGCACTGGGCCAATTTCATTTAAATTTTATATGCAGCCTTAGGACACTTAGGGAACACAAATGTACACAAAAAATAAACCGCGACAGAAGAGCCACCTTGGAACGGTCACAAGACCAAGATGGCCGCCATGCCCAAATATGGTAAAAACCTAAAAACCTTATAAAATCTTCTTCTCCAGAACCACTGAGCCGATTGCCTTGAAACTTGGTATGTAGCATCGGGTTACTGAGTACTACCAAGTTTTAAAAAAACAATGACCCTAGGTTGACCTTGACCTATTTTACGCCAGGCCAAATTTGGCCCCTCTGGCTTTTCAATGGGAAATAGGTAAATCAATGCATTTTGCGAAAAATTTTGTGGTCTGTGATATGAGAATGATTAAAACATTAAATGCCTGTGAAGGTCATTCATTTGATTTGCAAATGTTCAGCCATTTTCCAAGTAATTTAAAGACAACACGACCTGGTATCCCTCAATTTTGAAATAGACGTCTTCTATATATCTGTATATATAAGGAGGAAGATTCCATTTGGAACAAAATAGGCTAAACATGAACACAATATCCCAATTTATCATATGACGTCGTTGATAATCAGTGGATAACGTCGTGTAATAAAAATCGTATGACCACACGTGTAATAACACTTTGGCGGGATTAAGTAACGTCATGACGACGTCCATGTCAACAATGCATGTTTCGTAGAAAAAATGTCAAATTAAAAGCCGATAAAATCCAGTTTAAAGTAGTCATATGATAAAGAGAATCTTACACTCGTGGTCATTTCATATGATATTTATGAAACTCGCCGAAGTCTCGTTTCATAAATATCATATGAAATGACCACTCGTGTAAGATCCTCTATTTCATAGCCAGGCGGCGACAGGTCAGGAATTTGTTATCGTTGGTCACTCTGCTGCGACATGCGAGTCCTTTGGCTGGATAATGATTTCCACTAAAGCAACGTGTTTCTATGAAATGGGGGACAGCAAGCCTACCTTTTACTACGCACCAGGAAGAACGCAGGCCCACTGGGGTTTCAGTAAGTAGTTTGTCAAAAGTACATTGTCAGTACATGTAGTTGTCAAAAGTACATTGTCAATACATGTAGATTCTACCTTATATCCAAAGACAAGGGGGGTTTACACACATTATTTTTATTATTTCTGCCCGAAAACATATGTTGTTTGCACTCATTAGAAGCGCCCCGCTTAGGCGCTTCTAATGTGTACCCTCAACATATTTTTTAGGAATAAGATAAACGTAAGTACTTTTCGGACAAAAAATACCTTATATTGAGCTATCATATATGAATGGTAGCCAATTACAGTTGAACTTCGATAACTGAAAAATCCCTTGGACCTGAAATAAGTTCGAGATAGAGATAGTTTGAACAGTGCGATTGGGAGAAGTAAGGGGATATATTTTCAGTCTTCAATAAAATAACGATCTGCTGTGTGTAGTTATTGGAATCGCCACGGTGAGACGTTTCCAATGAGTACAAAAATATACCCTTTCAAGTTAAAAGCAGAAAAACAACCATAAATCAATATACATGTATAGAAACTCAAGACTATGCTAGGAACTACAGAACTGATTTGAAGTAGCCATGGTAAACGGGTCATTCGTGTTCGAATTATGGAAGTTTCACTGTACTATGAAAGATGCACCATTTGCATACAGAACAGGCATTTGTGTAAACGGACTACACATTAAAGAAACGTACCTAATTAACATATGATTGGAAACTGACCGAGTTAACAATTATTGTGCAATTGGTTGGATAATCTAACACTTCCATCTAATACGCACGTGTTATGGTTCCATCACGAAAACACGCCGATAATATTTTGACCCCCTTGAAAAATAGAAGTGGAGGCAATGATCAGAAATCGATACAATTAACCCACAGCTCCCATTAGACACACCAAAGGGAAACATGAAACAGCATACCCTAATCGAAACATCAATAGCGGAAAGCCAAAAGGACAGTTACTTTCCCACAAAATGGCCAATCGGCTATCCGAAATAAAATAATATAAGCGACATACATACCCAAAAACTTACCATAACAAAAAATAAACCGCGACAGAAGAACCACCTTGGAACGGTTTGTGAACACGAATTCCACTGGCGTGGGGGGGGGGCTTAAATAGATTTTGCGTGGCCACAAACCTCGCCCTTACTTACGGCGCGATTAGGACAAATAATTTGTTCAGTCCGCATGAAGACCTCCTAACTCATCATTGGACTCCACTTTTATATAGTAAAACTAGGGCTTGAAGGGGGGTAAACCTTATTTTTCTTATTTCTGTTCTAAAATGAAGATTGTCGGTACTCGTTAGAACCGCCTCGATAAGGCGGTTCTAAGGACTACCCACAATTCATATTTTAAGCAGAAATAAGAAAAATATCAAAATATTTCATCATAAAATTTTAAATTTTTCGGCAATAAAGGTTACAATGTATTTGTATAGGCGTGTTTTCATAACGCTTGGTGTAACAGTTTGTTACCGGAATGAAGTAAACAAAGAAAGTTTATATTAATATGAAATTAACAATGTGCGATTTATGAAATGTAAGCAACGTAGTTTAACAAATTAGTTTAATTTGCATTGGAATTGGTACATGTTATACAGTTACAGGCTTTTCTCCATATTCGATATTGAAACTTCAGAGTCAGTAGTCATGATGATTTTTAAAGACATTATGGGGTGGTGTTGATGGCCAGAAAAAACATTGTTTTATTGAAAACCTCAGGAAAACACGCCTAAACAAATACACTGTAACCTTTATCGCCGAAAAATGAAAATTTTAAGATGAAAAAATGAGATATTTTTCTTATTTCTGCTCAAAATTGATTGTGGGCACTCGTTAGAACCGCCTCATCGAGGCGGTTCTAACGGGTACCCACAATCTATATTTTAGAGCAGAAATAAGAAAAATAGGGGTTACCCCTGTAAATCCCAATTTTACTATATAAAAGTTGGGTTCAAGGGGGGTCAAAATTATACAGGCATGTTTTCGTGATGTATTGAAAAGAACGGCCCAAAATTGGCAAGAGAAAGAAAAGTTTTAAAATGGTACTAAATGCGATTAACCTGCAAATATTTGTTTAAACGTTTTGTATATCTTGCTTAACTATACAAATCACGTGTTGTATTTGTTTACTTTAAACAGCTAACCCAGCTACTGGTGACGTATTTGCTATTCAAGCTCACAAAACATGTAAGTGATTTCAGCATAAAAAATGCGTATGTGATACTGACACTAACGCACACAGTATATGGTCAAAACAGAAGCGAAGGCAAAGTTCAAGTACTGATACAATTAACCTCCACCTCCAGTCGGAGACACCGAAGGGAAAGAAACACAATGTTAACATGAAATTAGTAGACCCTAATGGAAACATCAACAGCGGAAAGCAAAAAGGACGGTTACTTTCCAATCAATCGCCGATTGGCTATCCAAACCAAATAAACATCAGCGATGCACATGTTCAAAGACAAACTACAACAAAAAATAAAATAAACCGCGGTAGAAGAACCGCATTGGAACAGTCAGTGGAAAGTAATTCATGGAGGTTGGGTGGGGCTTACATCGATTTTACCCGATTTAGTCAAATAATTTGTCCATTTCGCATGAAAACTTCCTAGATCATCAGTACAACATCTACGAGAAAACAACAATTGAACGACGACAGAGATGAAACAATGATGTGCACTCGACAGCAAGAAACCACTGAAATGCTGCAGGAAAGAAAACCAAGAGTTAGGCTCCGATGGGCCCGACCAGAGTCAGCGCACAACATGTAGGTAAAAACCAATATTACATAAAATTAAATTTTAATGCCAAGTAAGCCTTTACGTTGAAACCGTCATAGAAACTGATGCCTAACCCACAGACGTGCAATTAATGAGGAAGCAAAATTATCAACCGTATTTGGGTTTGCAGGTCTCGTAGAACATTTAGAGTTTCCTTTTTATATCCCCGGTAGCGATAACGGTAGTGGACAACTTTAACGTTGGTCAAAACTTTTAAACCGTTTGAGATAGAACAGTTATATTTGGCATGGAGGTTCCTTGTGACAAAAGCTTTAAATTAATGCAAAAATATTTGACCTTTTACCTTGACCTTTGACCTACATAAAAGAAGTTAATATTGGTCATAACTTTTGAACCGTTTGAAATAAAGCCTTCATATTTGACATGTAGGTTCCTTGTGACAAGAGCTTTACATTCATACAAAAAATTTTGACCATGACCTTGACCTTCTAAAAAAAGTAATATTGTTTTAATCTTTTGAACCGTTTAAGATAGAGCCTTCATATTTGGCATGTATGTTCCTTGTGATAAGAGCTTTACATTCATGCAAAAATATTTTGCCCATGACCTTGACCTGTTACCTTGATCTTGACCTTTGACTTACTTAAAAGAAAAAAATAATATTTTGATTATAAATTTTGAACCGTTTGGAGTAGAGCCTTCATGTTTGGCATATAGGTTCCATGTGATAAGAGCTTTACATTCATGCAAAAATATTTTGACCATGACCATGACTTTGACCTTTGACCTTGAAAAAGTAATAGTGTTCATACCTTTTGAACCGTTTAAGATAGAGCCTTCATATTTGGCATGTAGGTTTCTTGTGACAATAGCTTTACATTGGTGCAAATTTTTGACATGTGACCTTGACCTACTGGTGTCTTTGATGGGTAAAGTTAATTGTATCGATTCCTGATCTTTGTTTTACTTCTACTTTTAAAGAAAAACTATTATTGTTCATATCGTTTGCACCGTTTACGATAGAGCCTTCGTATTTGACATGTAAGTTCCTTGTGTCAAGGGCCACCCACTCAAACAAAAAACATAACCTGTGACCTTGACCTTGAGCTGTGACCAACTTTGAAAAAAATGACCATGCCCGGGGACATGTTGATGTTTCACAAACACATCTTGTTGTGTTATAAGAACGACCCATTTCAGCAACACAAATTGCTTAACCAGTTAAACAATGCAGATATTTAGTTGGAGTTATTTATTATGAATAGGTGTGTGCTTTGATGTTTACGTGCCACCAACAGCTTAGGTTATACGAAGACGGGACCTTTGTTTAAAGACTTATCCGAAAGTTTGTAGAAGCTCATGATCGAACCCATGACACCTGGTCGGTAGCATAACCAATACACCACAGAAGCTTTAATATTATGAACAGGTTTAATTGTCAAAAATTTTGAGTTTTGCGTTGTATTCCTTGCTTTCAAATGACATATCTACATTCACCCCAGTTAGCGTTAAAGGAATGTGTGGCGAAGGTAAAGGTCTCTTTGTCCTTCATTATTGTGTTGATTTTATTTTGTCCTTCGGAATCAGTGTTGGGATCAGTGATTCAATTGAGGTACTTTGAAGATGTTTGAGGGTCACCGATGAAGCCTAATTCGCCAAAACTAGCTAGTCCAGTACTAAAAAAATTGTAAACACTACAATTTTCAGTTTTGCGTTGTATGCCTTGCTTCCATTAGATAACCGTTTTGTAGAACATATTTGGAACTGTGGGCGAGGAGATGATAGTCCGGAGTTCAGCATACTCTTCTGCTGACCGTCGCAAGGCCATCGTCCATTTAGATATTCAGTAAAACTTCAATGACTCGAACAAAACGGCTCGTTTGGCATGTTTATTTAGACCTCGCTCTTCATTCACTAGAGAATACGTTCCATTGCCTCAGATGTACGTATGTTTTATTCTCTGCAGATCTGTTTCCATCGCTCCACTTTTTAGATAACTCGCTCTAGAGTCAACAACAGAATTCTTCCCATCGCCCAAGATGTCTGAATCTTTTGAATATTACGCTCTTGATTCCCCAGAAAGTTATTAAAATCGCTCCAGATGTCTGTATCTTTTGGAAAATTCATCTTTGATTCTCTAGAGAATTCTTCCCTTCGTTCCCGAGTCTATATCTTTTGGGTAATTAACCTTTGATTCCCTAAAATGTTCTTCCTATCACTCCAGATGTAAATATCTTTAGATTACTCGCTCTTGGTTCCCTAGCAAATTCTTCCCATCGCTTCATATGTTTATATCTTTTGGATAACTCGGTCTTGATTCCATAGAGAACTATTCCCATTGCTCCAGACGTCTATATCCTTTGATACCTCGCATTTGGTTTCCTAGAGAATTCTTCACAGTCAACCCAATCACGGTTGACAACTTTGCTTCACTCATTACTTGCACGCCGTCGGGTCAGGTCTCAGATTCTATGACGGTTCATGCAAAAAGGCTTACTAAATATGTTCTATAAAAGGGTTATCCTTTGGAAGCAAGGAATACACCACAGAACTGAAAAGTATGGAGTGTACATGTTTTCTGGGCCACGGCATAAGATAACCTGCAGCTGATAATAATAATAAAAATAGTAAATGCTTTTTTTATTATTATTATTACTAAGAATTAGAATTTGATTCTTCAATGAATCTTAAAGGGTATTGGTGCTCACCATTACAGGATTGCGTCTATGGATGGAAGGAGGGAGGGGTGGACAGACAGAAGGGTGGACAGACACCAGGCTGATCGCTATATTCCTTGTATATTTTGTAAAACTAGTTAGTAGTTACCTAGAAAGGATTCAACACTAATATTCTCAAAGCTCACATTGGACATCTGTGTATTCTTCCCAGTGTTTAGAAGATGAAGTATCTTCGAAACTTTGGCAACTTCTAGAGTGTTCTGTGGCAATCGATAGTAGGTACGATGGATGCGAACGTCATGCCCCATGAACTTGGCTAGGATGTCTTGGCTGGTTTCTGTCAAGTTTAATACCTGGCACATTGTTGCCAATTGCTTTCTCAGGTCAGTGGAGGTGATTCTATCTGCATGTCGCAGTTCTGCTTTGTCAGCAATTTCTCTTAACACATCTGAACCTCTGAAAGGCATATTGCCACGTGGTCTCTTGAACACATAATCGCTGGTAATACCAAGGCTATTTTGCATTTGAAGTAGGTAATCTAAATTTTCCTTCATAGTCGTTGTGAACAAAACTGGTACCTTTCTGCCTCTCTTACCCCTCGTTTCAACACTGTAGTGTGTTTGGCATAACTCTTTTTCAAACCTTGTTAAACATTTGCTCACTTCCTCATCAACACTCTGATTCACTGAACATGTCAGAAAGTCCTCCTTTTTCAATCTTTCTGCCTCCCCAGCACGCTTTCTGTTAAACAAGATGACTTGTGCAAGAAGAACTTTACAAAGGCTAGTGTAGGCATGTACTGTGTCTGCTTCATTCTCTTTGATGTCATTTACTTGCTTTACCAAGTATTTGGACAGATTGGAAACATCTTCTACCAGGGGCAGTAACTTAATTTTATTGAAATGTGCAGTAGCCAAGGTGTCCGTGGCCATACAACCAACCCTGTCATAGAAATCATCATCATGTATGTCAATAAACCTGTCCATTTGTTCTTTTGCAGTATCATCTTCCATCTCTGAAGCTTTGGTTCTTAGCATTTATTTTTATTATTATTATTAGAATTATTATAATTATTAGCTCAGCGAAGCTCCAGGTTATCTTATACCGTGGCCTGTTGTCCGTCGTCCGTCCTTCGTTTTTACATTTTCGACGTTTTCCCCCGAACCGGAAGTCTGATTAAGCTGATACATGGTGGGGAAGCATCCTGGTGACATGGAGATTCAGATTTGCTAAAATGCTTCTGTCTCGATTTTCAATATGGCAACTATGGTGGACATCTTGAAATTATTCAAACGACATCTCCCAAAAAGGTGGAATTGAGCTGAAACATCGGGGTGACATGGAGATTCAGTTTTGCTAAAATTGTTCCGTTCGGATATCCAAGATAGCCACAATGGCAGCCATATTGAAATTTTTCAAACGACATCTCCCAAACCAAAGGTCGAATTGAGGTGAAACTTGACGGGAGGCATCGGGATGACATGAAGATTCAGATTTGATAAACATGTTCCATTCCGATATCTAAGGAGGTGGCCATCTTGAAATAATTTAAAAGACATCTTCTCCCGAACCAAATGTGGAATTGAGCTGAAATTTGACTCGGGATGACATGGAGATTCAGATTTGCTCAAATTGTTCCGTTCCAATATCCAAGATGGACGGTGGCCATCTTGAAATTCTTAAAACGACATCTCCTCCCGAACCAAAGGTCGAATTGAGCTGAAACTTGATGTTAGGCATCGGATTGACATCGAGATTCAGAATTGCTAAAATTATTTCATTCCAATATCCAAGATGGCCGCCTTGTCGGCCATCTATGGTGGCCATCTTGAAATTCTTCAAACGACATCTCCTCCCGAACCAAAGTTTGAATTGAAGTGAAACTTGATGGGAGGCATCGGGGTGACATGGAGATTCAGATTTGCTCAAATAGTCCGTTACAATACCCAAGATGGCTACCGTGGTGGAAATCTTGAAATTCGTCAAACGACATCTCCTCCCGAACCAAAGGTTGGATTGAGCTGAAACTAGATTGGAGGCATCGGGGTGACATAGAGATTCAGTTTTTCTAAAAGTTTTTCATTCCAATATCCAAGATGGCCACCGTGTCTGCCCTCTACGGTGGCCATCTTGAAATTATCCAAGCGACATCTCCTTCCAAATCAAAGGTTGAATTGAGCTGAAACTAGTTGAGAGGCATCGAGGTGACATAGAGATTCAGATTGCTAAAATTGTTTCATTCCAATATCCAAGATGGCCACCGTGTCGGCCATCTATGTTGGCCATCTTGAAATTCTTCAAACGACATCTCCTTCCGAACCAAAGTTTGAATTGAGCTGAAACTTGATGGGAGGCATCGGGGTGACATGGAGATTCAGATTTGCTCAAATAGTCCGTTACAATACCCAAGATGGCTACCGTGGTGGAAATCTTGAAATTCGTCAAACGACATCTCCTCCCGAACAAAAGGTCGGATTGAGCTGAAACTAGATGGGAGGCATCGAGGTGACCTAGAGATTCAGTTTTGCTAAAAGTGTTTCATTCCAATATCCACGATGGCCACCGTGTCTGCCCTCTACGGTGGCCATCTTGAAATTCTTCAAGCGATATCTCCTTCCAAATCAAAGGTTGAATTGAGCAGAAACTTGGTGGGAGGCATCTTAAAAGTACTCAAACGACAGCTCCTCCCGAACCAAAGATTGAATTCAGCTGAATATTGATGGGAGGCATCGGGACGTATGGAGATCCAGATTTGCTAAAATCGTTCCGGTCCAATATCCATTCTTCAAACGACATTTCCTCTTGATCCAAAGGTCAAATTGGTCTGAAGCTTGATGGGCGGCATCGGGGTGACATGGAGGTTCAGATTTGCTTAAATCGTTCTGTTCTGGTATCCAAGGTGTTCGCAATGGCAGCCATATAGTAATTCTTCGAACGTCATCTCCCAGATTCAGAATTGCTGAAGGCAATGCGATCTGAGACAAAATGGCCTTCAAGGCGCAATGTTATTTGTGATCAGCCTCATCCAGGTGAGCGATTATGGCCCACTTAATAATAATAAATATTAATAATAATCACCTTATTTATAGAGGGTAACACATTTAGTACAAGTACTAATCTTCCATGTGGCCCTCTTTTCCTGGGTAGGAACCAGTACTAAGCAATGTGGATAAAGTCTCTTGCTCAAGGAAACAACACTTGGCGCTTGCGGGGATCGAACTGGCTACCCCTCGGTCTCAAATCCGAAGCTTTACCACAGCACCACGGCGCTCCACCACTTGGGCCTCTAATTATTATTATTTTCACATAGCCTGTTCGTCTACGTCCGTCACTGTGTCCGAGATGGTGTTAGAAATTCGCATTTAAGCAATCTAAATTGCGCTCCTTGTCCTTTTGACCGATTTCTAGTCTGTTATTGTGTTTACTGAGTAACATGTTCGTCGGAGATGGCTAACCGTGATTTTATTTCACGGACAATAGGAATTCTTCGGTCAAAATAATGTGGATATATAGAATAGAATTCACTCGAGCGTTTTGTGTGCATATTGCTTTACGCAAAGTCACAAATTAGCGCATTTGTTTTCTGGAACGAACCTGGCGTCATTTTACATTCAAATAAAGACGGGACGCTATGTTTGTAGTTCAAACTAAACGAAATATCACGTGTTTTCCTGAAAGCACAGATACCGTGTTTTATACATTTTTGCTAACACTTTATTAAACTAACACTTTAACTGTAACGCGGATAGGTTGATTACTGCAATACCCCTGTGTGTTAAAGTGTATTCTTTTAGTCTGGTCATTTTCTGATGACAATTTTAGACATGTAGTTTTAGACTATAGAGGCGGTTCTAGTGAGTACCAATTACCCATGTCCTAAAGAAGAAATAAAATAAAAAATATATACCTCAATAGACCAGTTTTCTCTATAGACAATGATAATATAATATAATCTCTATATAATTTTCACCCACTTGAAGCCAACCTTTATATAGGCCCCGTCAAGCGATTTTGGTACTTATCGCCTATGCGAGCAGCGAAGGTTCAGGCGAGCCTGCGCATCCGCGCAGTCTCGCCAGAACCTTCGCTGCTCGCTCTTACAAGCAGTGAATCAAGAGGAACCAAAAGACAGAAAGCCATATCTCTGGCCCCTCTGAATGACTGGGCATGCGCAGTTAAAATTTGTCATCACGGAATGTTCGAAGACACAAATTCGCTTGGCGGGGCTCATATAGTAAAACTGGTGTTTACAGGGGTATACCATAAGAAAAATATCCCAATTTTTCATCTTAAAATTTCGATAATGCTCAGTTCATGGATTTGGTAACGTGGTGTTACCTATTCTTTGCAGGTAGCCCGGTCACTACGTCGACCCCTACACCAACTCCAGCGACTCCCTATTGCTCCTTTAAGGGCCATAACTACCATCAGAATGAGACTTGGAAGGATGGATGCAGTCAGAAATGCACATGCTCTAATGCAGCCAATGGTATCTACTCCTGTCGCAACCTGTAAGTATAAACTGAATCATCACGAAAACATGCCTATATAATTTTATCCACTTGAACCCCACCTTTATACAGTAAAACTGGTGTTTACAGGGGTATACCATAAGAAAAATATCACAATTTTTCGTCTTAAAATTGTGTTGTCTTGCATGTTAAGGTCGATCATCGCCGTAAGCAAATGAACGAACATCGATTAAATATCAACTGGTGACGCAAATTATAGGTCGATTAACCCATTGCATGCGTGACACACCTTAAAGGCTACATTCGCAAACAGTGCAGGCCCAGATCAGACGTCTGATCAGGAACTGCAATATTTGCTAACAAACTAACAGTATTTTTCATCAAAAATAGAATAAAAACAAGAGGACCATGATGGTCCTATATCGCTCACCTGAGCTTAGAGATTTACATGTGGGTCCCTGGGTGGGAAAATGTTTGGCCTCAGGGCTCTAACTTGAACAATCTTGGTAGAGGTCCAATAAATGATGCTAACTATCAAATATCATAGGCTTGGGCCTTCTGAAATCAGATAAAACCTTTTTTTAAGGTTTTCCCTATATAAGCATATGCAAAAGGTGTGGGCCCCGAAGCGAGGCCATTTTGGGCCCCTAGGCTATAATTTGAACAATCTTGGAAGAGGTCCACTATATGAAGCTTCACACCAAATATCCAAGATCTAGGCCTTTTTGTTTCAGGCAAGAATATTTTTAAAGGTTTTACGTGTTAAGGTCTATGAATTGTGAAGCTCCACTTCTAGATACTTGGATGATTAATTAAATATTGATAATACTTATTTCGATGGTTTGATCAGTCAAATTTACCCCCCCCCCCCCCCCTACCAGAACTTCAGTTAAGTAAGACAAATTCTTCTGATACAGAGGCCCCGTTTTTGGATTTACATCTATGTATTGTAGATGGGTTTGTTTCGTGCTAAATTTATGATAAACGCGATGATTTTGATTTTGAGATTGCAAATTTTTGTTTTTTGGATGGTGATGTTCCTCGTGCGCCAGAGTGTTAAATTAATTCGATTTGCCAGAGTGTGTAGTCATGTAACTGACTTCAACACTCGTAATAAATTGTTAACGGCTAAACTTCTTATTCAGGGTTATCGGTACCATAAACTTCGCAAAGCCTTTTCAAAATTTTATAGACGCCATTCTGATTTAATTTCAAAATTCAACATTGGACTTAAATCTCTTCTGCAACAAGGGTCTATCGGAACCCGAATTTTATGGTGACTTAGTATATAAATTCAGAAAAATTCATAGCCGCAATGACTTCAGCGCACAGTTTCGTAAAATCATTCTTCGATATAAAAAGTTTTGGTACAACATAAATGTTATACGACAGACTGCATGCATGGTAGTTAACCCAATCACGTAAATTCAGAAAAATTTATAGCCGCAATGACTTCAGCACCCAATTTCGTAAAATCATTCTTCGATATAAAAAGTTTGGGTACAACATAAATGTTGACCGGCCCCGATAGCTCAGTTGGTAGAGTGTCCGCTCCGGGGAACGGGAGGTCACGGGTTCGACCCCGGGCCGCGACATACCAAAGTCGTTAAAAATGGTACTAGCTTCTCCTCGCTTGGCACTCAGATGTACGGGGTAGAGCTAGGACTGGTCGACCCAGTGTCAGGATAATGTGACTGGGTGTGGTAGAATGTTATGTGTCTGGGACATGATACTTCAGTGAGGCAGCACTATAAAAGTGAGCATTGAGCTCCCTGTCGCAACCAGACACCGTCGTGATATGACTGAAAAATTGTTGAAAGCGACGTTTAAGACGAATTCACACACACACAACATAAATGTTATACGACAGACTGCATGCATGGTAGTTAACCAAATCACGGTTGACAACTTTGCTTACCTCTTTAACTGCACTCCGGTGGGTCAAGCCTCAGATTCTATGACGGTTCCAGTGTAAAGGCTTTATTGAGAATTAGAGAGATCTAATTCAAGGTAATGTTGGCTGATTCCTGATGCTCTATCTATGGTCGGGCCCATCGGAGTCTAACTGTTTGTTTTCTTTTGCTCAAGCATTTCGGTGGTTTCTTGCTGTCGAGTCCTCACCGTTGTTTAATCTCTGTGGTTGTTTGATTATTTGTGTTCACGGAGATGTTGTTGAGTTAGGAGGCCTTCATGCAGACTGAAGCGGTTCTAACATGTACCCACAACCTATGTCTTGGAACAGAAATAATCATTTTAATGTATACCTCCTTAAATCCCAGTTTTCTCTATATAGAGTGGGGTTTAGGTGGTGTTTATTTCACGGACTTGTTCACGTGATGTAAAATCTTAGGCACTCATTGCACTGATGTATTATAGACAACCAGTTCAGAACCTGACCTGACTCAGTTAATCAAATGAGCCCCGCCAAGCGAATTTGTGTATTCGAGCATTCCGTCATGACAAATTTTAACTGCGCATGCCCAGCCATTCAGAGGGGCCAGGGATATGGCTTTCTGTCAGAAGGTTCCTTTTGATTCACTGCTTGTATGAGCGAGCAGCGAAGGTTCTGGCGAGAATGCGCGGATGCGCAGGCTCGCCTGAACCTTCGCTGCTCGCATAGGCGATAAGTACCAAAACCGCTTGACGGGACCCAAATGTACTCATAGGTGTGCAATTACATGAGGACAAACTACGCTTGACAGATAACCCAATTTACACACTGCCCTTGACGTCAGCAACCGTTACCTTGTGTCCCCGCCCATCAGGGTTTGGAGAAATAGAGTTGGCTGCATGGTGCCTCCGGGCAGGGCTGACACGCTTAGAATGTATAATATATTCTATAAAAGGGTTATCCTTTGGAAGCAAGGAATACACCACAGAACTGGAAAATATGAACTGTACGTGCTTTCTGGGCAAGACTAGGCAGTTTCGTCCAATAAGCCTGACTAGACAAAGTGGTGTGCGACTCGGACAGCTCCTTAATATCTTGCGGCTGCCATGAGCGGTTGGGCTTAAGATGTTTTTGTATCTCGATGCCGGGTTAAACATCACGTGAACATGTCCGTGAAATTGCGACCCCAATAAACCCGACTTTATATGGGGCAAAAATGGTGTTTACATGGGGTATACATTACTTTTCTTATTTCTGCTCCACTAAATATCATCAGAGAAGTAACCATTTTGGAGAAATTAAAAATGCGCTATATGCCATTACGCAAACACGCCGACAAATACATTGCCACCTTTATCGCCGAAGAAATGAAATTTTATGAGGAAAAAAAAAATGATATTTTTCTTATTTCTACCCAAAATATAGATCATCGAGGCGGTTCAAACGAGTACCCAAAATCTATATTTTAGAGCAGAAATTAGAAAAATAAGGTATACCCCCGGAAACCCCAGTTTTTCTATATAAAAGTGGGTTTCAAGGGGTCAAAATTATATAGGCGTGTTTTCGTGATGCACTATCGCGCACGGTTGTGTTATCATAATGTTCACACAAAACCGGATGCAAAATCTCCAAAATGACATAAATAGCGTTGACGGGAACGTAAAACCTCAACACAAACTAACAAACAAAGCAGTCTTCACCTGAATTTCGTACAAACGTTATTTGAGACAGTCACGAGGACATTAGCAATATGTCAGATTAACCCTTTTTGTACCAAATGGAATCTCGGCCCCCGCCAATCGGGGCTTGAAGCAATAGATGGGCTGCTTGATGCTTCCACGCAGAACTGAAGCAGACCGCACACGAGTACTGGTAAGCCGCTTTGAGGATCTAAGCCTGCCCAAGCTAAGCTGTGCCAGTCTGACCGTCCATGCTAATAAATCGTATTGCTTTCATTGGGCGACAGGGCTTTAGTAGTCATTTCATCTCAATGTCGGGTAAAAGTCCCACAAAATTGGAAGCAACGTATCCAAAATGACCTGTACAGTGTTGACGGGGACGTTAAACCTCAAATCAACAAAACAAAAAAACAAATGGAATCTTCCTCCTTATTTATAGGACGAGTTCATTTCAAAATTGAGGGTTGTCAGGTTGTGTTCGCTTCAAAATTTATAAGGAAAATGGCTGAACATTTTGCAAACAGTGATGGCCCTGATCAGACGCCGCGTTGCCAAATACCCGTTTTAGGGCTTCTGGTGCTAAATGGATTAATGTCGTAACTTTTTGACGATTCGTCACGAAAACACACCTATATAATTTCGACCCCCCTCGAACCCCACTTTTATATAGTAAAACTGGGGTTTCCGGGGTATTCCTTATTTTTCTTATTTCTGATCTAAAGTATAGATTGTGGGTACTCGTTAGAACCGCCTTGATGAGGCGGTTCTAACGAGTGCCCACAATCTATATTTTGAGCAGAAATAAGAAAATTATCACAATTTTTCATCATAAAATTTTCATTGTATTTGTATAGGCATGTTTGCGTAATGGATACAAAATCGAACCAAAAAGTACACGACTGTATACGTTATAACCATTTTCGTACCTGCTATACTTTATAGGTGCCTGTCATGGTTTGGTTTACCACAGTGTCATCTTTTGCCTGCTCCGCCTGGGCTGTGCTGCGAACAAGTCTTTTGCCCATCTGGTATTGTGGCAATTCCTATGGCTTACAAAGACGAGTATCCAACAATAGCGAATTCTCAATATAACTATGTATAGCGCATTACAACAACACGCCCATTCAAATGTATTGAAAGTTTTACTACCAAAAAATTAAAATTTTCATATTAAAACTTCCATTATTTTTCATATTTCTGCTTAAAACATAGATTGTGGGTACACGTTAGAACCGCCTCGGCGAGGCTGTTCATACATGTAACCACAGTCTATGTTGTTGAGTATTCATATAAAAATAATGTATATCCCTATAAAGCCCAGTTTTACGATATAAAAGTGGAGTTTCAGGGGTGAAAATGGGAGAGGCGTGTTTTCGTAATGGTTATTCTTAAATCCTGTTGTTTTAAAGCATTTTGTTGTTGTTGAGTTATGTATTGTTTTTCGGAAATAAATACATAAAAAAAATTATGCTTATTTCAATTGGTGTCAGACATATATAGGACAAGCTGCCCTTAACACGAGAAGTGTTAAACCGTTTAGAAGACGCATAGAAATATTCCAAAAACTATGTGCGAAGTTAAAACATTCTCTGTATGCAAAAACATTTTTGAGTCAAGACATTTCATAATAGAGCCCTGCGAATGCACTGATGTACAGGAAGATTTCAACCAAATATGCCTAGCGGATTTTTTTTTGGACATTGGCAAACAGTGTAGCCCAAGATAAGACACCATAGAAAGCGATGTCTTATCTGAGTCCACACTGTTCGCTTAAAGTACGTACACGTTTTTGTAAAACTTAATGCACCAATAACAAACCTTACACACTTATAATTAGAAAGGGATCATTCCAAACTCATTAGGTGGAATATTCCATTGTCATCTATGGATTAAGGCTTTGTGTCACCTTCACCGTGTTTACGTCACATTAAACTTGGAATTTAAGCATTTTATAAAAAGTTTGTTTTCACTGCAGCAGACAAGGCCGCTAACAATGTGGTCGTTGTTTGAAGGCTCCACTATGTTAACACTCTTCAGCAAGAACTTGGTGGTACTAAGGCCTATGGACTGCAGCCTTTGGCTGTAGAGAGGGCTGTAATTGATGACAACGTTTGTAATTCCACACCAAGTTTGCTGTATGTGTTAAGAAAGGCCGAGACAATCTTCCTACGTTATATTGGTTACCTAAATTTCATTAAAGACCATACAAAGCACGATGTATTGCAAATTCAAGCTCTTGTACCACCACAGGACTTTCCAAACTATTCACTTCATTTTCTACTGCTATCAAAAACATGCGATTAAATATTAGGACAAAGTCTTTGATAGATCAGGGAGAAATCTGTGTTGGTCTATAAAAAATTCTAATGAAGTTTAAAATAAATTTCAATCCAGACATTTTCATGCTTCAAGTCTGTCTACTTATGATTAATCCACACTTTACACTACACTTCCTCAAAATCTTATAAACGAAAAACTTAATGATTTAATTGAAAGGACATTTCATAGGGAAGACTGCCTGTATCTTGCACGTAATGTAAGATGTGTTTTTATCACTTCTGAAGAACATAAAAAATATACTTTATGGTCATATCAGAAAGTGTATGAAGCTTTCACCTTTCAACTTGACAATGTTTACATAAGATTTGGTACAACGTTATTTAGACAAGTTATGGGTATTCCGATTGGTACGAATTTGGCACCCCTTGTGGCTGATCTGTTCTTGTTTTTTTATGAAAGAGACTTCATGATGTCCTTTTCCGTTCAACACCAATCTGAAATTATTGAAGCCTTTAGCTCGACTTCGAGATATTTGGATGGTTTATTAAGCATTTACAATACCTATTTCGATGGTTTAACCAGTCAAGTCCCCCCACGCCCCAGAACTTCAGTTAAATGAAGAAAAGGCTTCTGATACCGACGCCCCGTTATGGGGTTTACATCTATCTATTGTAGATGTGCTTGTTTCCTTCAAAATTTATGATAAACGGATGATTTTGAGAGTGTAAATTTTCCTTTCCTGGATGTGGATGTTCCTCGTGCGGCATCCTATGACGTTTATATTCTACAATTCGATTCGCCAGAGTGCGTAATCATGTAACTGACTTCAACACATGTTATTAATTGTTTACTGATAAACTTCTTACTCAGGGTTATCGGTATCATAAGCTACGCAAAGCCTTTTCAGAATTCCATACACGTTATTCCGATTTAATTTCAAATTTCAATGTTGGACTTAAATCTCTTGTGCAAAAAGGTTATAAGCGGCCGCAATCCTCGCCCTTACTTCCGTCGCGGTTCAGACCAATAATATGTTGAGTCCGCATGAAGGAGTCCTACCTCATTAGCGCAACATCTCTCAAGAAGCCTCCAAATTGACCTTAATAGTGCTGACTGAGACGGTACACCTCAATTCAAACAAACGAACAGAATTAGCAGGGCGCAGTAAAGAAAGATAATCCGAAAGTAGCGAAGTGTTTTTTTTTTCAATAATGAAAAGTTCGAACAAACAAGTCAAATACCAGTTTTAAGACCATTGTCCTGTCTGCCAGGGTATTTTGGATGGCCTTATGGCCATTTTGTGGGAAAGTAACTGTCCTTATGGCCTTCCTTTGTTTAGGTTTCCATTATGGTCTGGTCGCTTAATGTTTGTGTTTCATTCCCTTTGGTGTCTTTGATGGGTGGAGTAAGTTAATTGTATCGATTCCTGATCTTTGTTTTACTTCTACTTTTTATAATTTTCTGTAACGTATCGTTCAATTTGCTTGATATTTTATCTCCTTACAATTCTTGTACAAATATGAATAACGACAGACAACCTAATTTCCCTAATGTGGGTAAATTTGCTGCAAATTAGATTTATTGCTTAATTTCTGCTAAATAGCAGGGTTGCCTTATACTATTTTATTATCGATAATTTACCAAAGCATAGAAATGAAATGGAAGAACCTAACCACTGGCGTCTTTTGGTATCGGATATTTGGGTCGATTGTAACTGTTACGTATAGAAAATAGCCGCGCTTTCCTTACCACTGTGAGGTCAAAGTGTTGCGTCAGAGGTTATCCATAAAAACTAGAAGTGAATGCAATGATCAGGAATCAAAACATTTAACCCAAAGCTCCCATCAGAGACATAAAAGAGAAAAAAAAAAAAACAGAAAAAAAATAAGTACACCATAATGTAAACACCAATAGCGAAAAGCCAAAATGACAGTTACTTTCCCACAAAATGGCCATTTGGCTATCCAAATAAAAAAAATATGAGGGATGAACACTCAAAGACAAACCATTACAGAAATAAACAGCGACAGAAGAATCGTTTTGGAACGGTCAGTGAAACGAATTCCACGTATGTGGGTGTTGGGGGTGTAAATCGATTTTAGGCGGCCGCAATTCTAGCCCTTGCTTCCTTCGCGATTTAGACAAATAATTTGTTCAGTCCACACGAAGGACTCCTAACTCATCTGTGCAACATCTCCGAGAGCAAAAAAATCAAACAGCCAAAGAGAGGACTCGACAGCAAGAAACTACTGAAATGCTGTAGCAGAAGACAATCAACAGTTAGAATCCGATGGGCCGACCAGCGATAAAAAAATAGAAGTGAAGGCAATGATCCGGAATCGACACAATTAACCGACAGCTCCCATCAGAGACACCAAGGGAAAGAAACATAAACATGAAACAACTAGACCTTAATGATTAAACATCACTAGCGGGAGGCAAAAGGACAGTTACTGTCCCACAAAATGGCAAAATGACTATCAAAAGCCAAATAATATAAGCGATACACACACTCAAAGACAAGCCATAACAAAAATAAGCCACGGCAGAAGAACCGCCCTGGAACGGTCAGTGAAACGAACTCTATAAATTCAGAAAAATATATAACCGCAATGACTTTAGCACCCAATTTCGTAAAATCATTCTTCGATATAAAAAGATTGGGTACAACATGGATATTATACGACAGACTGCATGCATGGTAGTTAACCCAAACACGGTTGGCAACTTTGCTTCCCTCTTTAATTGCACGCCGGTGGGTCAGGCCTCAGATTCTATGACGGTACCAACGTAAAGGCTTATTGAGAATTAGAGAGATCTAATTCAAGGTAATGTTGGTTTGTGCCTGATGCTCTGTCTCTGGTCGGGCCCATCGGAGTCTAACTGTTGGTTTTCTTTTGCTCCAGCATTTCAGTAGTTTCTTGCTGTCGAGTCCTCACCGTTGTCTCACATCTGTGGTTCTTTTATTATTTGTCTTCACGGAGATGTTGCACTGATGAGTTAGGAGGTAATGTGGACTGAACATATTATTTGTCTAAATCGCGACAGAAGTAAGGGCGAGGATTTCGGCCACGTGAAATCGATTTAAGCCCCCCAGTGGAAATCTTTCCACTGACCGTTCCAAGGCGGTTCTTCTGTGGCGATTTATTTATGTTGTTGTTCGTTACTTACTGTATGTATCACTTGTGTCTTTTAATTTTTGATGGCCATATGGCCATTTTGTGGGAAAGTAACTGTCCTTATGGCCTTCCTTTGTTTAGGTTTCCATTATGGTCTGGTCGCTTAATGTTTGTATTTCTTTCCCTTTGGTGTCTTTGATGGGTGGAGTATGTTAATTGTACCTTACTACCGCCGCGATTTAGACAAATAATTTGTTCAGTCCGCATGAAGGCCTCCTAACTCATCAGTGTAACATCTCCGTGAACACAAATAATCAAAGAACCACAGAGGTGAGACAACGGTGAGGACTCGACAGCAAGAAACCACTGAAATGCTGGAGCAAAAGAAAACCAACAGTTAGACTCCGATGGGCCCAACCAGAGACAGAGCATCAGGCACCAACCAACATTACCTTTAATTAGATCTCTCTAATTCTCAATAAGCCTTTACGTTGGTACCGTCATAGAATCTGAGGCCTGACCCACCGGCGTGCAATTAAAGAGGGAAGCAAAATTGCCAACCGTGATTGGGTTAACTACCACGCATGCAGTCTGTCGTATAATATCCATGTTGTACCCAATCTTTTTATATCGATGAATGATTTTACGAAATTGGGTGCTAAAGTCATTGCGGTTATATATTTTTCTGAATTTATATACTTAGTCACCATAAAATTCGGGTTCCGATAGACCTTGTTGCAGAAGAGATTTAAGTCCAATATTGAATTTTGAAATTAAATCAGAATGGCGTCTATAAAATTTTGAAAAAGTTTATGGTACCGATAAACTGATTAAGAAGTTTAGCCGTTAATAATTTATTACGAGTGTTGAAGTCAGTTACATGACTACACACTCTAGCAAATCGAATTAATTGCGAAATATAAACGCCATAGGATGGCGCACGAGGAACATCACCATCCAAAAAAGGAAAATTTACAATCTCAAAATCAAAGTCATCGCGTTTATCATAAATTTTGCATGAAACAAACCCATCCACAACAGACAGATGTAAAGTAGAAGTAAAACAAAGATCAGGAATCGATACAATTAACTTACTCCACCCATCAAAGGGAAAGAAATACAAACATTAAGCGACCAGACCATAATGGAAACCTAAACAAAGGAAGGCCATAAGGACAGATAGTTTCCCACAAAATGGCCATATGGCCATCCAAAATTAAAAGACACAAGTGATACACACAGTATGTAACAAACAACAACATAAATAAATCGCCACAGAAGAACCGCCTTGGAATCCAAAAACGGGGCCTTGGTATCAGAAGGATTAGCTTTATTTAACTGAAGTTCTGGGGAGTAAATCTGACTGATCAAACCATCGAAATAGGTATTATCAATATCTAATAAATCATCTAAATATCTAGAAGTGGAGCTAAAAGCTTCAATAATTTCAGATTGGTTATCAATGGAAAGGGACAACATGGAGTCTCTTTCATAACAATACAAGAATAGATCAGCCACAAGAGGTGCGCAATTCGTACCCATCGGAATGCCCACAATTTGTCTAAATAACTTAGTACCGAATCTAATATAAATATTGTCAAGTAGACAGGTGAAAGGAGAAGCCTTTTTTCGAAACGTAATTCAGTGAGACGTTAATGACTTGGTTATCATTTGATTGTTTACTACGTTTGACTCGAAGTCGATGTTGTGTCACTTGAGGTTCTTCCTATAGACAAATCGTAGGTATTCCAATTTGTACGAATACTGCTGCCCTTCTAGTAGAAATCAAGCTGACATTATTGAAAAATAGACGTGAAGGCAACGATCAGGAATCAATGAATCAAACTCAACCTAAAGATATTTATTAATAGATGATCTTTTCAATATTGACACCCTTTACTTTGAAGGCATGGGGAATCAAATTAATCCAACCGGCCTACAGTAAAACAAAGTCAGTAATTCTGATATCGAAGCCCCGATTTTGGATTTGCAATTTAAAATTTCAAGTTGTTTTGTTTTCAACCAAAATTTATGAAAAGTGCGATGATTTTGATTTTAATATTGTTAACTTCCCATTTTTAGATAGTGGTGTTTCTCGCTCGCCAGCTTACGGTGTTTATATTTCGCATCTTATTCGCTTCGCAAGAGTGTCAAGTCATGTCGCTGATTTTTACACTCGTAATAAAAGTTTAGCTGCTGAACTGCTACATCAGATATACCAATATCATAAACTTCGGAAAGCATTTTCTAAGTTTTATCGTTGTCGCTATAAATTAATTTCTAAATTTAAGGTCGGAACAAATAGACCTTTACAGCAAGGTATGTCACAGTCTGAGTTTTCGGTGACGTTATATAAATTAAGCAGCCGCGATAGCTGAGTGATTCGCGCGTTCGACTTAAGATGGAAAGGTTGTGGGTTCGAATCGGGCCACCAGGTGAGAGGTGTGTCCTTTAACACTGCTAAATTCCACCCAGGTGTAAATGGGTAGCAAATAAACATGAAGTTTACATCGTAATCGAAGTTACATAAATTCGTATAAACTAAACTAAGAAAAAAAAAAAACAACCCTAACTTTACGGAACAAGTTTTAAAAAATTAACGGGGGAAAATCAGAACCACCAACATGAGAAACATTAAACAGGAATGGGGCCTCCGTGGCCTAATGGATAAGAGCGCTGACTCTTAATCATTAGGTCTCTCACCGCCGTGGGTTCGAGCCTCGCTCGGGTCACGTGTGTGACGCCAAGTTCTGCAACGGAAGGTCAGGTGGTTTTTCCCCGGGTACTCCGGTTTTCGCCCACCTATGATTAACGATCGGCTCGATATGAGTGAAATAATCTTGAAAGGGCCGTAAAACCCAAACCAAAAAAAAAAAATCAAACAGGAATGGCAAACGTAACTAAAAATGAACAATTAAAAAAGGAGGAAGAATCAGAATCACCAATATAGCAACATACAACATTGCATGTAAATATCTATGCTAAATGTTGTTACCCTCCATAAATAAAGACCTTGCTTGCTTACTTACAAATGTACTTAATTACTTACTTTCTTACTTACTTACCTTTGTAACGGGTTCCGGACAGGCTCCCAAAGTTTGTTGGGACAAATATTTCAGTGTTCTAAACGGCAAGACTTTAACTTTATAGTTTTAAGAAAAGTAGAGGCTGTTATCCCTTACTTGCTCCAGTCTGCCAGCTTAACTATAAGTAAACTGCTTTTGGTATGTCCGACCCCTGTTTCGAACCACGGGATTCGAGCCTCCGTAATGGTACGAACACTAGTTACATATGACAACTTGTGCTCGGTGAACCCAGCATGCGTACAGACGGACGAATGAATGGACGGACGGACAGACAAATCAGTCACCCTTCACGACGGATTCATCAGCGGCAGACAGACGGACAAGCTAGAGCAACATGCCGAGTTCTTACTTTTAAGCTTGTCTTATAGGGAAAATGACAATAAAGTACTACTGTGGTGATTTAGTTACAATTATGAAAGGTTTGAAATGCAGTCAGAGATTTTAAAAGACCATAGCACCCTAGTTCAAACCAGTGTCATAATAAACTACGGTTAAGAAGTTACTCAAGTAATCATGGTACTTTTATGTAACAAACCTCTCTCGGTAAAACCGGTACCGTTTAAGACGTTTCACCTTTAGCTAGGCGAAGCCAAGCCGTTGACAGTCTGAGAACGAATTCAGAACGTACATTCACTTTGGCACACGACAGTCAATGTTAATCCATTTTGGTGAGAATCACTGTTCACAGTTCTTGTCCATCATTTTCTTCAGAATGTCGATGTAGAATTCCTTAACCAACTGAATATTTAACTTTGATGTTATCAAATAGATAATTACCCTATTGACAGATAGAAATCACAAATACACGTAACTTTCAATTGGATAATTTAGAATGGGCCTGTTCAAGGGAAGTAACCATGAAACGCACAAAGTAAGTTGATAAAATACCGACTTACTTTCCGGAAAATAAAAACTTCAACCCTTACATTCCCCTCATCCAAACAAATATTACACAATGCTATACATTTGTTAAACAAAGACGCAGGCTGCTTTCCTCATTATCTAATAATTGAGAAATTGAATGTTCTAAAAGACACTAAGTTTAAGCTCTGGTCCATGAGGTTATTTGCTTCAAAAGAGCATCAAAAATGGAAATGTGTAAGATTCGACTGTTTACTTTCTTTTTAAAATAGAAGTGGAGGCAATGATCTGGAATCGATTCAATCAACCCACAGCTCCAATCCGAGACACCAAAGAGAAAGAAACACAAACATGAAACAACAGACCTAATGGAAACATCAATAGCGGAAAGCCAAGTTTGGGAGTCAGTGCTTTTTACATAAGTATGGGCCTTGTACTGGTTCTGTCCACTGATTGTCCTTTTTGTGATGGTGTCGCTTTCGTCTCTATTTACGGTTGGTCCTTACTTTAATTCAACTAGAGTATGTCTCGCCCTTCTTTCCGCTGCAGCCTGATTCCTAGCATCCACATTTAGGGCTTTTACCTTTTTTGACATCTGGCCTCACCAGGTGGGCTATACTTTTTTTATAACTAAGTCCTTATGAATGTTCATTTCCGCATCATTCTTGTGTTTTTTTCTATAATGTTTCCTTATAACACCAACATCTGTTGAAGTAAAACAACATAAACCATCAGTAAGATGGTGCATGCACTTATATATTGAATTTTGTTTTCTCTGTTAACATTATGCCAGTGCTTCCAGATTGTGTTTATACTTGTTTCCCTGGTTCGAACTCCGGCCGTAAGTCATCGTCCAAGCTGGATAGCTCATTGTAAGAGACCATATCATCTAATGTCAAGCCCAGTGGATCTCTGCTTCCAAAAGCCATTATTGAGAGTCTGGAAGAGTAAAATTGATATGTGAATCAAAACGCAATAATAATTTATTGCGGATCTATATATAATTGTTTGCAGCACAGACTATTCCATCAGCGCATTAATCACTTTCATAAAATGAATGAAATCGCGAACACTTGGAAATCATGCTGGAAGTAGTAATGCATGAACACAGAAGTGGTGTAAGTAGAAATGAATGAAAATGATGCAAAAATAGCAGAGGATCGAGAGCGTAAGCTGATTAAGGATATGGGTCAGATTTAATACTAGATAACTCACACATTAAACTTTTTAATGTTCCAAACGAAAACCGTAAATATTATTTCAAGAAAAACTACTAGTACCCGTTACAGACAGAAACTATTGCCCCCGACCATAGGGGCTTGAAGAAATATATTGGCTGCATGATGCTTCCACGCAGAGCTGAATCCAACCCGCAAACTAGTACTGGTAAACTGCTTAGAGGATCTAAGCCTGTCCAGGAACCGCGGTGCGAGGCGGACCGTCAATGCTAATAAACCCTATTGGTTTCATTGGGCGACAGGGCTTGAGATGTCATTTCATCTCAATGTCGGGTAAAAGTCCCCCAAAATTGGAAGCAACGTCTCCAAAATGACCTTTACAGTGTTGACGGGGACGTTAAACCTCGAATCAAACAAACAAATCAGACAGAAACTTCCATTACCCGTTTCAAATGAACATATGTGAATTGATTCTTCTGTCGTGGTTTATTTTTATTATGGTTTGTCTTTGAGTGATTGTGTCGCTGTGTTATTTTATTTTGGATAGACTATTGGCCATTTTGTGGGAAAGTGACAGTCCTTTTGGCTTTCCGCTGTTGGTTCTTCCATAAGGGTCTGTTGTTTCATGTTTGTGTGTCTTTCCCTTTGGTGTCTCTGATGGGAGCTGTGGGTCGATTGTATCGATTCTAATACCTGTTTCCAAAGAAACTTCCAACCCAACTGAAATACAATGTGTACATTTCTAGAATCACTACACACATATTCATTAAATCTGATCCAAATGTATAATGAAAATGTGTACATTTCTAGAACCACTACACACATATTCATTGAATCTGATCCAAACTTATAATGAAGTGAACTTCTAAGAGCCATCTCAGAAGCCTCAGCGGTGTAGTGGATACGCTATTCGCCTTGAAACCCGGGGTCGCAGTATCGATCCTGGGCTTCTCCAGTCTTTTGGAGGAGTCTTTAAACCGAGGTCCCGTCTCCGTATGACCTTAGCTGTTGGTGGGACGTAAAACTCAAACACTCACTCACTCAAAGAACCATCTGACATACATTCAGTTCTACCATATTTAAAACATGGACTAACTTGCCGACTGTCTAAGATAGTTCACATGCGGGTGAGACATTAGGGATTCATAACAAACAGAGCATGGTTTTGCATGGGAGTAAACAAGCAACTCATGGATATAATCTCAGCTAGCTATCAAATGAGACCAGAAACCCCGAATCACAATCATGCTTACTAATACAGTTTGTATGAATACAAAATATGGATACATACAAGGTACGACTGATTAATCATAAATCGGACTCCGACAGTCTGAGAAAACTTTGAACATGAGATGAGGTAATATGAAATGGGCCCCGCCAAGCGATTTTGGTACTTTTCGCCTATGCGAGCAGCGAAGATTCAGGCGAGCCTGCGCATCCGCGCAGTCTCGCCAGTACCTTCGCTGCTCGCTCATACAAGCAGTGAATCAAGAGGAACCTTCAGACAGAAAGCTATATCCCTGGCCCCTCTGAATGGCTGGGAATGCGCAGTTAAAATTTGTCATGACGGAATGCTCGAAGACACAAATTCGCTTGGCGGGGCTCAAATAATGAAATGAAGATCTCTAATGCTCTTAGGATTATTTTGAGGTTATGGCTGCGAATGAAAGACTATTTACAATAGGGGAGGGGAACTGGAATGTACTTGAGACTATGGTCAATCCCTTGCTAATTATTGAAGCCGTTCTCATAAGAAAACTTTGTTACGAAATCGAAACATTGTAATTGATTAAAACTAGGATTATGTTTAATTTTTAAATCATACTGTTCACTGATTCTTATGTTAAAACATGCAGGTACCCTGTCTATGTTCCACATAGGAGAATTTTATTCATCTGCTTACCTCATACTGGTTAGGTGGGTTGACTTGACGTCCATATCTTGTGCAATATGGCTCAGGTTGTTTAGCTTATGCTTCTTTTTGAGATTGAGTATGATCGGGTACGGTACTGCCGCATTGTGGCTCACAGACCTTTCGCCTTCATTGGAAGCACACCATGCAAGAGCAATTCCTTGTCCCAAATACGGTTTAATGTCATCAACGTGGATCTTAATGGGTTCAGTTTTAGTGTCTCTCCTAACCTCATAGTTTACACTGGAAAAATTCAATACAGACTTGTATGTGCCTGTCCAGTCAAGACATAATTTAAAGCTGCCAAACGAGGATACCATCTCTATACAAATTGCTCTGGTGTATACTGCTTAACTTTTAGACCTACATCATAGGATTTATTTTGTAGCGCTGCAGACTTCTTCCTCGGAGTCTAACTGTTGGTTTCTTTTGCTCCAGCATTTCATTGGTTTCTTGTTGTCGAGTCCTCACCGTTGCCGTTGTTTCATCTCTGTGGTTGTTTGATTATTTGTGTTCACGGAGATGTTGCACTGATTTGTTAGGAGGCCTTCATGCGGACTGAACAAATAATTTGTCTAAATCGCGACGGAAGTAAGGGCCATGATTGTGACCACGTAAAATCGATTTAAGCCCCACAGTGAAATTCGTTTCCGCTGACCGTTCCAAGGCGGTTCTTCTGTCGTGGTTTATTTTTTGTTATGGTTTGTCTTTGGGTGTTTTTTGTCGCTTGTGTTATTTTATTTTGGATAGCCTATTGGCCATTTTGTGGGAAAGTAACTGTCCTTTTGGCTTTCCGCAGTTGTTGCTTCCATTAGGGTCCGTTGTTTCATGTTTGTGTGTCTTTCCCTTTGGTGTCTCTGATGGGAACTGTGGGTGATTGTATCGATTCCTGATCATTGCCTCTACTTTTATTATTCTAACGGTTTTTGAATACAAAGTTGTATGTTTTTGCCATCGTGTAAGTAAGCCATTCTATAGATTGTATTTGACATTGGACATTTCATACATTGGGCTTTTTCCTGAAATAATGCCAATGGGCATGCAACATTCCCTATTTAGCATTAGCAAATTGGGACGGCAGCCAGTACTCTCATTTATGGTAGACCTGTATGCCATAAGTACAAACAGAAGTTGATCATCCCAGACCGAATGGTACTTATTAACAATTGTAGCAACGGTCTGTTGAAGCGTTCTACTAGGCCATCTGATTTGGGGTCTGTACGGGGCAGTTGTAGTCTTTTGGGGTTGTAAAAGCATAGCTAGCCTTGAGAAAAGGACTCAAATTCTCTACCTTGGTCAGTATGTATTTCCAATGGTTCCCCCCAAATCTACTTATAGACTCGGTAACCAGTTTATCTGCATCAATGAGTGCAGTATGATTTGGTACCGGACAAGCTTCTACCCATTTAGGGAAGTAATCACAAACTACAACTTCATATCGATTACCACTGTCGGACTGGGAACATTCTAATATACCAATTGCAATACGAGCCAGTGGATAAGACGACTTCGACTAGTGTAGAGGTGATTTCCCTTTACCAGGACCAGGTTTTCTCCGTGCACATAATTCACATTGCCTTATCCACCGTCTAATATGCGATGACATGCCAGGCCAATAGAATCGCCGACGAATCGCTTCGATAGTGCGACGTCTTCCAAAATGACCTGCGGTTTTATCACAATGTTGTTTTTGAAACGGAACTACAAGCACGGTCTGCAATGTACCATGTTTTCCACCAATCCCTTTGATTTATATTGGGATCTTTGAGTTTATTCTTTTATTTGGTAAGTTCATCGTTTTTGGCTTTTCGAATAGAAGAAGTGACTTGGTTACTGACTTGTTTGTATTTGTTAAAATCTGGCTGTTTATTTGGAATATGTTTGTTAACAAGGTTTAAGATTGTGCCTGTTACATTTTGAGCATAAATATCGGCATCGCTGTCATTCAGTTAGTTTCATTTATTTCACGACAAAGTGTTTGGAAATCACCTCTATGATATGAATAGATTTGTCTTGTGTAAGTTGGGATGTGATTTTGTTAAAATCAAATTCACAATAT
This sequence comes from Lucinisca nassula, assembly GCA_963580285.1. Classification (NCBI taxonomy): domain Eukaryota; kingdom Metazoa; phylum Mollusca; class Bivalvia; order Lucinida; family Lucinidae; genus Lucinisca; species Lucinisca nassula. Next base: position 110,447,457 of record OY757019.1, on the reverse strand, counting down.
ATAGGGCAAAGATTCCTTATGTTTTGATCTAGAAAGGGCTCAACAACGCCACTCAGAACATCCCTGTTCTTGTTTGACACCAGAAATATGTCAATAATTGAATCAGTGTTCTCTGTGTGATGGTTGGTTTCGGTTAAGATTTGGTCCAAGTTAAATGCTGATAGAATTCATCAATCTTCCTAAAAGAGGCTTGTTTCTATACATCAAAATTAAAATCTCCTGCTATCGTTATATTTGGGATATTAGTATCAAATGAGTCATCAATAAATGTATAGATTAAGTTATTTGAATTTGGAGGTCTATAAAAAGTACCCAACAACTCTTTTCTGTTATGAATCGAGATTTCTACCCATAAACATTCAATTTGTCAAAGTTCAAGATCAAGTCGTCTACAAAGAAAAAGAGAATCACGCACATAGACACATATACCTCCATGGTTATCTCCCACGCGGTAACGACGATATAAGGGAAATCCATTTATTTTTATTGTTTCATTAGTTACTGGGTTGTCTTATCATGTTTTTGTGAGGCAAATAGCATCAAAATTTCTTAATTCAGACACGTGTTTGTGTCGCTTATATTATTTTATTTTGGATAACCTGTTGGCCATTTTGTGCGAAAGTAACTGTCCTTTTGGCTTTCCGCTATTGATGTTTCCATTAGGGTCTGTTGTTTCATGTTTGTGTTTCTTTCCCTTTGGTGTCTCTGATGGGAGCTGTTGGTTAATTGTATCGATTCATGATCATTGTCTCCACTTCTACTTTCTATAACGTCTACTTTGCTAACTAAGCTCTGAATATCATAATGAACAATAGAAAACTTACTTTTGAGGGTCATTTCTCCAAAGGTAGGCCAGGCCCAGAGGTCGATGAAGTTAAAGACGCGTCTAATGGTCCGGGATTTTTCTCTATGCCCCCTATTAGTAGCATTGCCATTGACAAGATGATCAAAATAGTTAAGATACTCTAGACCTTTAGCCTTAGCTTGGAAACCCTATCCGTATCCTACATATTTGAATTTCAAGCATGTTATGCAATCAATAAGAGCACGAAGTGGTTTCTTTTGAACGGATAGGTTGTGTTTTATCACCCCCTAAAATAATTGAAACATACATCCGGTTTCCTCCGTGTAGCATTGAAACGACATAAACTGGTTTACATGATGGGCAAACATACAGAAACATATAGTATTTACATAATCCAAAACATGGTGGTACAAGTAGAGGAAATGGGGCAAAAACATGAACACATGATGGTGATAACAACATGCTAAATGCATATAAGTGAATGGAATTGGCTTGTCTTTACTGAATCAAATTGGACGTATATTTTGTTCAAGGTGATATTGGAATTCCTTTAGAGTTTTATATGTTCATTACTAGCTCGGAAATGTGGATTGCAATTGTTCCTTATATTTTTATAAGCATATTATGTGTCTTTCCTCATGTTTCGATGGCTTGAAAGTATTTTTTTTCTTTCTTCAAAGTTTTCTTAAGTGACCATTTTGGTTTATTCGCTGATCAAACGTATCTTTATCCGCTTTCACTTTTTACTGAACTTCAGTGTGGGTAGTTGACAAATTCAACATAGTATATCGTATTATTAATTAATTATCCTGTATTGATCAGAAGATATCCGTATCGAGACCAGATCATCCAATATTAACCGGAGGTCAAGTGATATTAGGCTGATGTCGAAAATCATGTCTTTTAATTGTGTCAATTAATACAATTGTCATTTATCAAGTAGATTGGTATTGGCCAGTTCGACCATGAGCCAATACAGCAGACCTCGGACCTTTTGGTTGGTTGATTTGAGGTTTAACGTCCCCGTCAACACTGTAAAGGTCATTTTGGAGACGTTGCTTCCAATTTTGTGGGACTTTTACCCGACATTGAGATGAAATGACATCTCAAGCCCTAAAGCCCAATGAAACCAATAGGGCCTCGGACCTTTAACTGGGCCAATACGAAATTACTTGATGAATGGCATCATCGTAAAACGTGGACACGTCAGAATAAAACCCAAACAGCATATGGCTGGAAAACCGCTCCCAATTCCAAGATCAGGGTTTACGGAACAAATATCAACAATCTACAGCTGATCCATTGAAACAGTGTTAATTTTATAGTAAGCAGTATTATCTATGCATATTTGAAAGCAATGAAAGTGATTTTTCACGCTTTGAAAATATATGATATTTTCATATAACTAATAGCTGACTGGACTACCATCGAGGCGGTTCTAACGGGTACCCACAATATATTTTAAAGCGGAAATAAAATAACGAATACCCCAGTAAACCCCAGTTTTTACAATATAAATGTGGGGTTCAAATGTATCAAACTTATAGACGTGTTTTCGTGATGATCACTCTAATTTGACCTTTTGTACTTAGTGCAGGACAGCCAATTGTGTTTCACAAATGGCTGTATTAATAGCTCCAGCGGTTTCGAAATTCATGCGTTTATTTCAAATACTGTCATTTAGTGTAAAATAATTATATTCATATATGCATTCATATTGAAGACAATCTACTGCACCAGCTACTTTTTCAATTCAGAAAAAAACACGTTATTTCCCGAATATTTCCATTCATACCAATAACACATTAACGTAAGCCCTCAATGTCGCTCCCAAGTTACGTCATAAAAATGTAAAAATGAACCTGCAACCGGATATTACATAGGGTGGACCAAGCGGAAACGAATTCTTGACCATTACCACCAGCGAAGACTCGGCCGATTATTCTCCTCACCCGCTCAGGCCGATCGAAAACATCGCTGTGCGTCATTGGAAGCATCCTGAACTACTCTGGTTGAATGGGTGACCAAGCACACCTGCGTATTCGCTGGTCGTAAGTCCAAGGACACAATTTCGCCTGCCGTGTCTCACATCGCGATAGTTTCTCATGTTTTCTTTCATCTCATCATCCTTTTCCTGTCTTTTTGTACACACATTTGCTGGTTCCATAAACTCAAACTATTGACAAACAGTTTGATAGATGGATTTATTTATTGAACTTTCGTGTTCAAAGTCATTACGCAACGTAATTTCCGATCGTTATTCTGGGCCATTCTCTAATGTCTAATTTCCATTCAGCTTCTTGTACATAATGTTCAAGACCCATAGGAATAAACTGAAGTGCATTATCAGTTTAAGTATTTTTTTTTTCTTGGAGATAAATGCAGTTCTAGACATGAATGAGCATCAAGCCATCCTAATCGTTTTGCAAGTTGTTTTATTTTAAACCGTTTTTACGACAAAAACAAGATGTATCAATAAATAATGTAATAAAAGTTTTAGAATACTTGCTTTAAGCGGATACGTATGCACTTTTATTCTGCAGTTACCAGCATGAAAACACGCCTATACTGATACATTGTAAATTTTATCGCCAAAAAGTGAAAGTTTTAAGCTGCAAAAATATGATATTTTTCTTATTTTTGCACAAAATATAGATTGTGGGTATTCGTTAGAACCGCCTCGATCTATATTTTGAGCAGAAATAAGGTAAATATCAGAAATTTTCATCCCAAAATCATCGTTTTTTTTTTTCGGCGTTAAAGTTTACAGTGTATTTGTGTAGGCATGTTTTCGTAATGTAGAGTCATGCAAGAGCCCTCCTAATTGTTTTGCAAGTTGTTTAATTTTAAACCATTTAATGAAAAAAACAAGATGTATCATAATATTATTATAATGTAATAAAAAATTTAGAATACTTGCTTTAAACGAACTTGTCTAGCGGATACGTATGCACTTTTGTTCTGCAGTTACCAACATGAAAATACAGCAACTTAAAATATAGGAAAGGGGTGCATCACTATAACACGACTATATAATTCTGAACCCCTTGGACGCCACTTTTATATAGTAAAACTGGGGTTTGCAGGGGTAAACTTTATTTTTAATATTTCTGCTCTAAAATATTGATTGTGGGTTCTCGTTAGAAACGCCTCGATATGGCGGTTCTAACGAGTACCCACAATCTATATTTTGAGCAGAAATAAGAAAAATATCATAATTTTTCACCTTAAAGTTAACAAGTTAACAATGTGTTTGTTTAGGCGTGTTTTCGTTATGTGTATCAATACATAATGAAATATTTTTTATAATACTTTCTTTAAACGAACTTGTCTAGCGGATATGTATGTACTTTTGTTCTGCAGTTACCATCATGAAAAAACAGCAACATAAAATAAAGGAAAGGGGGGGGGGCATAACGAAAACACGACTATATAATTCTGAACCCCTTGGGCGCCACTTTTATATAGTAAAACTGGGGTTTGCAGGGGTAAACCTTATTTTTATTATTTCTGCTCTAAAATATAGATTGTGGGTACTCGTAAGAACCGCCTCGATGAGGCGGTTCTAACGAGTACACACAATCTATATTTTGGGCAGAAATAACAAAAATATCATATGTTTTCATCTTAAAATGTCAGTTTTTCGGCGGTAAAGTTAACAATTTGTTTGTTTAGGCGTGTTTTGTTATGTGTATCAATACATAATGAAATATTTTTTTATAATACTTTCTTTAAACGAACTTGTCTAGCAGATACGTATGGATTTTTGTTCTGAAGTTACCAACATGAAAACACAGCAACTTAAAATAAAGGAAAGGGGTGCATCATGAAAACACGCCTATATAATTCTGAACCCCTTGGACGCCACTTTTATATGAGCCCCGCCAAGCGAATTATGGTCTTCGAGCATTCCGTCATGACAAATTTTAACTGCGCATGCCCAGCCATTCAGAGGGGCCAGGGATATGGCTTTCTGTCTGAAGGTTCCTCTTGATTCACTGCTTGTATGAGCGAGCAGCGAAGGTGCTGCTCACATAGGCGATAAGTACCAAAATCGCTTGATGCGGCCCATATAGTAAAACTGGGGTTTTCAGGGGTAAACCTTATTTTTATTATTTCTGTTCTAAAATATAGATTGTGGGTACTCGTTAGAAACGCCTCGATGAGGCGGTTCTAACGAACACCCACAATCTATATTTTGAGCAGTAATAAGAAAAATATCATAATTTTTCATCTTAAAATGTCAGTTTTTTCGGCGTTAAAGTTAACAATGTGTTTGTTTAGGCGTGTTTTCGTTATGTGTATCAATCCATAATGAAATATTTTTTTATAATACTTTCTTTAAACGAACTTGTCTAGCAGATACGTATGGACTTTTGTTCTGTAGTTACCAACATGAAAACACAGTTACTTAAAATAAAGGAAACGGGTGCATCACGGAAACACGCCTATATAATTCTGAACCCCTTGGACGCTACTTTTATATTGTAAACCTGGGGTTTACAGGGGTATACATTATTTTTATGCCTCCGAGAATCTTTGATTCGGGGGGGCATATATTATTTGCCCTGTCTGTGTGTTTGTTTGTTTGTTTGTCTGTCTGTCCGTCACAAAAACTTTAACCTTGACCATAACTTCAAAAGTATTTGACCTAGCCCCATGAAACTTCACACACTTATTCACCATAACAAGGGCTACATTCTGAGCAAGGTCAATAACTCTGTTGTCATTTTTGGCTGAATTGTCTCCCCTTGAAATTTTGTAAAATCTCAGAAATTGGCTCCCTAGGGGTCATTTGTCACCTATAGTGACAGCTCTTGTTCGTATATCTGCTCTAAAATATAGATTGTGGCAACTTGTTAGAACCCCTTGAACCCCATTTTATAAAGTAAACCTTGGGTTTGCAGGGATATGCCTTATTTTTCTTATTTCTGCTTTAAAATATAGAATGTGGGTACTCGTTAGAGCCGCCTCAATCTATATTTCAAGCAGAAATAAGAAAAATATCACAATTTCTCATCTTAAAACCTTCAAGATTATGGCGGTAAAATTTACTGTGTACAGTAGAAGTTCGATCGCTCGAACACCGATGGCTCGTTTACCATGGCTGACTCGCACCCGTTCTTGAGCCCCTAGTGAAATCCTCTATATAAGAAATAGTGGGAGATAATTTTGGAGATTTTCGTCCTTTATCTTGCAAATGTATGCTGTGTGTACTCATAAGAATCGCCTCAATGAGGCGATTCTAATGAGTACACACAGCATACATTTTCATTATAGAACATCGAAAAAATATCAAAACGTATATCGTATTCCTCCTGGTAGTAGGCCTCAGTGGCTCGAACTACCCCTGTTTCGAACAGATTATAAGGGTCCCAAAGGTGTCCGAGCCATCGAAGTTCGACTGTATTTGTATATGCGTACTTTCGTATTACTGATGATTCATTAAGGTTTGGTATATTATTATTTGTCATATCTTCAAAATGGCTAATTTTCCGGTGCAAAATTGGTTATTGCTGTCGAGTCCTCACCGTTGTTTCATCTCTGTGGTTGTTTGATTTTTACGGAGATGTTTCAATGATGAGTTCGGAGGCCTTCTTGCGTACTAAGAAAATTATTTGTCTAAATCGCGACGGCAGTAAGGGCGAGGATTGTGGCCACGTAAAACCGATTTAAGTCCCCAATGGAATTCGTTTCCGTTGACCGTTCCAATGCGGTTCTTCTGTCGTGGTTTATTTTTGTTATGGTTTGTCTTTGATTGTTTGTATCGCTTATATTATTTTGTTTTGGTTAGCCAATTGGACATTTTGTGGGAAAGTAACTGTCCTTTTGGCTTTCCGCTATTGATGCTTCCATTAGGGTCTGTTGTTTCATGTTCGTGTTTCTGTCCCTTTGGTGTCTCGGATTGGAGCAATGGGTTAACTATCGATTCATGGGCATTGGCTTCACTTCTATTTTGGAACGGTCAGTGAAACGAATTCCGCTGGGGTGTTGGGGGGGGGGGGGGGGGGGCTAAAATTGATTTTACCCAGCTGTAATCCTCGCCCTTGCTCCCGTCGCGATTTAGACAAATAATTTGTTCAGTCCGCAAGAAGGCCTTCTAACTCATCAGTGCAACATCTCCGAAAACACAAGAATCAAACAACCACAGAGATGAAACAACGTCGAGTGCTCGAGAGCAAGAAACCACTGAAATGCTGAAGCAAATGACAACCAATAGTTAGGCTCCATTGGCCGACCAAGCATTAGCAAACTAGGCAGACAAAGATCAGACCGCAGTCTGATCAGGATATACACTATTTGCCATTCCGATAGCAACCGTTTGACTCCTTGCAGGATCGTGAAAGAAATTGTTACTATTTAAGGAGATTTCAGCAAGTCCTGAAGGGGTCCAAATTTTAGGATTTTACGGTAGTTACCGTCTGCATTATTTACCCTTTTTGTACCAAATGGAATCTTCCTCCTTATATATAGCAGGAGTCCATTTCAAAATTTAGGGGTGTCAGGTTGTGTTTTATTCAACTTTTATTAGGATATTGGCAGAACGTTTTGCGAACAGTGCAAGCCCTGATCAGACGCCGCGTTCTGTGGCGTCTGATCTGGGCCTGCACTGTTTGCCAACTACCTGTTTTGGGGTTTCTGGTACTTAATGGGTTAACCCAAATATGAAATTCCTCCACTTTATCGATTTGGACAGGTCAATTTCAAATATTGGGAGTGCCTGATATATTTCCGTGTTTGTAAATGTCTTGAATGGAAGTGAAAGCAATGCTCGGGAATGGATACAATTATCTCACACCTCCTGTCCAAGACACCAAAGGAAAGAAACATGAACATAAAACGACTTCCCCAAAATGAAAACGTCACATGCAGAAAGCCATACGGACTATAAGAATCTTATATGAGTGTGAGGGGTGGATTGGAAATTCCGTCCAAAGGGTCACTGCCCGGCACCACGAGGCTTGCCGAGGGATGCCGGACAGTGATCCCGAGGGACGGATTTTTCTATCCACCCCTCACACCCATAAGGATTCCTTTTCTTGCACACCTTCCATTTCTAAGCTCGGATTTTAATCCTGCAGTCACTTCGGTTACCGACGTCCGTCATATTGTGATGACATTACAAGAATGGTGAGTGACGTCACATAACGTGCTGTGACGTCAACCTTACCGACGGCGCATACAAGGTCGTATTCAACCAGTGCATTTGCAAAACACGCGATTATATTCGTTTTTTTTGTCGGAATACCAGGGTCAGACCCCAGGATAAAATCACGGATATCCGTGTCAGATGTGCAAGAAACATATTTTCCCACAATATGTCCTACATAAAAGGAAATTAGCAAGACGAACTACATATTTAATAAACTAAAATAGAATAACCGCCTTGGAATGGTCAGCAACCTCGCTGTAGTTTGAAGAAACAGTAAAGATTCTTATCAGACGCCGCGTTATGTGGCGTCTCATCTGAGTCTTTTTTGTTTGTCAATGTTTCCTTTTTTTTGGGACGTTGGGCATATATGGGTTAACTGCAAAGCATAATCAATTATATACGAGACATATCCCCACTGTCCTAGAATTGATTAACTATCCCAGGACAAGACGTCAATAATAAATGAATTTATCAAACATAAAATAGACGTTAAGTGGAAACCGATACAGCCCGAACTAACTGAAATGAGCAGATAAGCAGAAGAAATGAAATTGAAATAATGATCGTCAGGCAGTGGAGAGGAAGATATAATTTGAGTGATAAGTTTGATATACCTCTAATAAACAGTTGTTCTAGATTATCCTACCATTACGAAAACACGCCTATGCAAATAAATTGTAACCTTTATAGCTGAAAAAATGAAAATTTTAAGATGAAACATTACGATATTTTTCTTATTTCTGCTCAAAATATAGATTATGGGTACTCGTTAGAACCGCCTCGACCAGGCGGTTCTTACGAGTACCCACAATCTATATTGTTGAGCAGAAATATCAAAAAAATAATGTTTACCCCTGCAAACCCCAGTTTTACTATTTAAAAGTAAGTTTAAGGGGTAAAATTTATATAGGTGTGTTTTCTTGATGAGAAGGTAGACCAAATGGTGAATTGCACATTCTGAAGCGTCTGGTACAGACACTTCATGCTGGTCTATGGCGCGGGTTTGTTAAGCCGTCTGTGCAATTAATAACACGTTTTTTCAGTTACCCCCTATATTAAGTGCATTGTAATACCCTGGCCTTATAAATATATGGTATCTCAGGACAAATGAGCTTTATCAGGTAAACGTGACATTGTACTTCTGGACTGCTGGAAAAATTGGCAAGCATTTTAGAGTGCACATTGGATTAACTGATAAATAGAATACCAGATTCGTGTCATTTGATGTCAAGTTTATCAGGCTCGGCTTTGGGAAGCATGTAGAATCGCTCGGCAAGCCTCGCGATTCTACGAGCGTTCTCGAAGCATTGCCTGATAAACTTGATATCAAAAAGACGCGAAACTGGTATACTTTATAACTCCTCTTAAATACACGCAACTGTCCTTTTTACTTTCCGCTTGTGACGTTGATGTTTCTTTCCCTTTGTGTCTTGGATGGGAGGTGTGAGATAATTGTATCGATTCTTGATTACAAGAAAGCCAAAAGGACACTTTCCTACAGAATGGCCAAACGGCTATCCAAAAAATAAGATATTAGTTGTACGTAGATGCAAAGACGAACTATAATAATAATAAACCACAACAGTCGAACCCCCTTGGAACGGTCAGTACAAATTGTTTACTGGGTGGGGGGGGGGGGGGGGGAGTCGGGGCTTAAATCGATTTTACATTGCCACAATAGTTTTTCCCCCAAGCCTTTTTTTTTTTTTTTTTGCTGGCGCCATGCTCGTTATAGATAGAGTATATGTTTCCCTACATTTTGGTACATGAAATCACTGAAAAAGACAAAAAATAGCAAAGTTATGCCTGTTTAAATAATGATGATTCTAGACACTTTTTTAGCAATCAAACGTTACCTATTTGACAGTCCCTATTAATGCTTGACTGCTAATCCTCCTGTTTAGTGTACTTAATTGACTCACTTTTAGAACACTGTTTTGATAATTAGTGTAAGTGACACCACTTGAAGCACTTAAAAGTGAAAGTGTGTCTGGCCAGTGCCATGTCTGTGTTTGTTGTGTGTATTAGAGAATGAGAGCGACCAAATTTATCTCGTTTGAATATACAGATCTTAGTGATCAGCTTGCTTACAAAACTGAAACTTCTTGTCACCAATGGAGAATCAGACATATCTCTTTTCGCAGCATACTATTTAACATTGAAGACAAATGATAAGAGAAGGATTTACGCGCAGAGATATTTTCTGGAACAAGGTTGTGCGCGTGAATGGGACCTCTTCATCACGTGAACAAGTCCGTACAATTTTTACCCCCTTGAACCCTATTTTTATATAGTAAAACTGGGGTTTCCGGGGTATACTTTATTTTACTTATCTCTGCTCCAAAATATACAGTGTGGGTACTCGTTAGAACCGCCTCGATGAGGCGGTTCTAACGAGTGCCCACAATCTATATTTTGAGCAGAAATAAGAAAAAATATTAAAATTTTTCATCATAAAATGTTCATTTTTTCGGCGATAAAGGTGGCAGTGTATTTGTATAGGCGTGTTTGCGTAATGGAGAGCTGGGGGAAATACTAGAAAAACCTCGTCCTTGGCTCTGTCGTGGTTAACATAAATAATTTGTTCAATCCGCACATGCAGAAGAAATATGAGAACAATAATCCACAACAGAAGCACCGCCTTGGAACGGCCAGTGACAACGTTTGTCACTGATGGGCTTAAATCGAATTTTCGCGGCCACAATCCTCGCCCTTACTTCCGTTGCGATTTAGATAAATAATTTGTTCAGTCCGTACGAAGGCCTCCTAACTCATCAGTGCAACGTCTCTCACAACAAATCAAACAGCCACTTGGATGAAAGAACGGCGAAGACTCGACAGCAAGAAACCACTGAAATGCTGGAGCAAACGAAAACCAACAGTTAGACTCCAATGTGCCCAACCGTGTAATTGTTGGAGATGAAACGGTGTGAGACTGCTTTTCCATTATTATGTTGCCTGATGTGCCTCATGTCCGTCAGTGTTGACGGGTCATTGTAGTCGTTCTCTGGGCGTTTTCACTGATTGTTCTACATACTGGAGTCCGCATTTCTTACAATTGATAACGAAAATCACATTGTGGTTTTGCAGGTGAAACCACCTTTGAATTTGTCATTACGAAAATACGCCTATACCAAAACATTGTAACCTTTATCGCCGAAAAAATGAAAATTTTGAGATGAAAAAGTGTGATATTTTTCTTATGTCAGCTCAAAATATAAATTGTAGGTACTCGTTAGAGCCGCCTCGATGAGGCGATTCTAACGAGTACCCACAATCTATATCTAAGAGTAGAAATAAGAAAAATAAGGTTTACTCTGTCTCTGGTCGGGCCCATCGGAGTCTAACTGTTGGTTTTCTTTTGCTCCAGCATTTCAGTGGTTTCTTGCTGTCGAGTCCTCACCGTTGTCTCACCTCTGTGGTTCTTTGATTTTTGTGTTCACGGAGATTTTGCACTGATGAGTTAGGAGGCCTTCATGCGGACTGAACAAATTATTTGTCTAAATCGCGACGGAAGTAAGGGCGAGGAGTGTGGCCACGTAAAATCGATTTAAGCCCCCCAGTGGAAATCTTCCACTGACCGTTCCAAGGCGGCTCTTCTGTGGCGATTTATTTATGTTGTTGTTTGTTACTTACTGTGTGTATCACTTGTGTTTTTTAATTTTGGATGGCCATATGGCCATTTTGTGGGAAAGTAACTGTCCTTATGGCCTTCCTTTGTTTAGGTTTCCATTATGGTCTGGTCGCTTAATGTTTGTATTTCTTTCCCTTTGGTGTCTTTTATGGGTGGAGTAAGTTAATTGTATCAATTCCTGATCTTTGTTTTACTTCTACTTTACCCCTACAAACCCCAGTTTTACCATGTAAAAGTGGGGTTCGTGGGGTTCAAAATTATATAGGCGTGTTTTCGTGATAATTTATTTATTATTTTTTACATGCACAGCACGTTTTCCACAAGGTTAGCTGACTTTATCTGTGATTGGAGGATCTATGTCAAAACGGACCAGTAACTGTTTGAGGTTTGTAGCTCTTTTGTAGACGATCAATGATTGGATAGAACTCTTCAAAGTTTTCGTGTATCCGTCTGATTTTTGACAGAATGGTTCCCAGGGATTGTGGGTGATGATAAATGGTATTTTATTCTTTCTTGATTTGCCTGTATTCTTTTGTTGGAGTAGGTCACCGAGATTCTTGGATGACGCCATTTCAATAGCACTTCGGATGAATTTGCACTACAAACAAATCGTTAAGATTTTTATGTGTCTTTCAGACAGTTTTTCAGTGAATTGACCTATTAAATTACAAAATGTACTCACAAATGACCGACGAACATTGATTTGGTTACTTAATAATTCACAGAAGATCTGGTCTGTTTCGAGTCCAACACATTAACCCATTGCATGCTGGAAACACTTAAAGGTGGTACCTTAGCAAACAGGATGCGGCGTCTGATCAGGGCCTGCACGATTTGCTTACAGAATTTTCTTTCAATAATAGAAGACAAATGAAAAGATAGGCCTGAAACCCCTTATATGGCAAATGGACATGTCCAACATAAAGCAATAGAAAAGTCCACTAGTATACAATGGGTTAAAATCAACAATAACAATAACAATCAACATCCCACCAACATTTCGCCAATAAAAGAAGAAATCTCACCAATATTAATGACCATATCATTCACATTAATGTCCTTCTGTAATACTTTTGATGCGAGAAAATAAGGTTTAACCATCTGACGTCATTGAGTGGCGTCATAACTTGAAACGTCTGTTTTGTTTTTGAATCGCGCCCATCCGTCCAGTGATTTGTCGCAAAATAAGTCACGGTTACATGTCGCCCAAGGAAACAGAGAATGGCCGAAGACAGTTTTACATGACCAATTTCAAAGAATTTTGCAGGGTCCAACAGGGACTGAAGCCATGCCCTATTGATCGCCAGTACAGTCGACTGAGCCATGGAGGCCGACTCAAAGCTTTATGAATGAAACTTCATAATTAAACCTACATGTACAACGTTCTGTGACACTTCAAAGGTTCGTTCAAGCCTGACACACTGAAAGAAGTTTGTTTTATACAAGGGGATCATTTGATGGCGCCAGTGTTGGTAGGGGTTGGGCCATAATGAAAATCATTTAGGATATCATTCATATCTACAATAATATAATGATATGTTAGAAAATCACGGTTTCATGGAAGTAAGTAAATTTTCATTTAACGAGGGTAAACCAATGAATTCACAGTGGAATGTCGCTGTTAAGACACCTAAAATCTAGATCAATACTCTTTTGAAATCTTATTTAGCAGGTTGCAATTATTCTGTCTTTTTATTTTCTGCATACAGTGTCACCTGGTCTGAGCTGTCTCAAAAATGTTGTCTTGATATAGGAATTTTACTGTATTTTGGCGCGCTATGTTAGAATAGCCCTTATTGGAATTCCTTTTATCGACAAATTGTATATACATGTACCGGAAAACTACTGCCGTTATAACGAGGGCCCCATGTTATATGAATGTACATACAAAATACATAACAACGTGAGCACCTATTACACAATCATTTTTCTCTCTATCACGAAGGAAACGATTCAGATGTCAAAAGCGGCTGTAAGCTCATTTGGGCTGAAGGCTCATTCATGAGCTTATAGTATGGCTCATTGATGAGCTTATATGTAGTATGGCAAGGCTCCGTTGTCTGTCTGACTGTCTGTCAACCTTTTCAAACATTTTTTTCCGAAACAACTAAGCGGACTGAAGTAAAAAAATTCATGTGGCACATTCATCTGATATTGGAACAAACTTTTGTTCGCGGAATCCAGATCACAAGATCACAATGGCCGCCAGCCCATCACGAAAACATGCCTATATACTTTTGACCCCCTTGAATCCCACTTTTATATAGTAAACCTGGGGTTTCAGGGGGTATACCTTATTTTTCTTATTTCTGCTCTAAAATATAGCTTGTGGGTACTCGTTAGAACCGCCTCGATGAGGCGGTTTTAACGAGTGCCACAATCTATATTTTGAGAAGAAATAAGAAAAATATCACAATCTTTCATCTTAAAATTTTCATTTTTTCGGCGATAAAGGTGGCAATGTATTTGTATAGGCATGTTTTCGTAATGAGATCACAATGACCGCCAGCCCATATAAGGTAAAACCCATTCAATAATCTTCTTCTCTTGATCCGTAGGGCCGATAGTCATGAAACGTGGCATGTAGCACTGGGGACTCGACCCTAGTATAGTTTGTTCTAAAGATAACCCAGGCTGATCTTCACTTACTTAACGTCAAGGTCAAATTTGTTCACATATGTTTTTGTGTGAAAATGACAAAATAGAAGTGAAGGCAATGATCAGGAATCCATACAATTACCTCACACTTCAAATCCAAAACACCAAAAAAACATGTATTTTTTGGAAACTATTGCAGGCTATGATTCGAAAATTAGTGGGTGCATTTAGCTACATGAGTATTCAAGGTCAAGGTTATTCAAGTTGATTTGTCTACTTACAACTGGCCGAGAAACTCAACATGTCAAATCCCAGAGCTGATCCATTTCGATTCTGACACACTAAAACCCGACATTAATTTGTTTCCTTTCAATTCTCCCAACTTTTCGCCATTGATAGAAGAAATTTCGTTAATATTATTGAATGTCACAGTATCGTACACTATTATCTCTTTTCGTTATATGTTTTGGTGCCAGAAAAAATGTTATACCGTATAACGTGAAAAAATCTTCTGATGGCGTCATAAAATGGTGGCTTTACGCGTCACATTCTCCCGCTTTGTGATTTGTTGCAGACTAAATCATACTTCCTTTCGATTTCCTCTATAGGCACACTGTGTTAAAATAAGAAGCAACGGATGGCTCGTATGAAGGAGCATATAATTTTCTTATGACAGGAGCATATAATTTTCTCACGTAGCAGTAGCTTTGGTCCAGGTTAACTCATTGCATGCTTGGCAAACAGTGCAGGCCAAGATCAGACGCCGCAGAACGCGGCGTCTGATCAGGGCCTCCACTATTTGTGAACATACTTCTTCTTCAAATATAGAATAAAAACAAAAAACAAAAAAAAAAAAAAGAAAAATAGGTCTGGCATCCATTATATGACAAAATTAATGTACTTGTCCAACATATAGCAATGCAAGAATCCACTAGTATACAATGGGTTAAGCTTGTCCAAGTGTTGTTCCACTGGCTGTAGCTTCTCAGCAAGATTGGCATTATTTGTATGTGTTTGTGTACGTGTGCTGCTAATTGGGATTATGGTGCTGTTGCAAATGCTTATCAAACAAATAATATTGCAAGGTTGTTAATACTCTGTGGATTCTCAGAGCAGGAGTAAATGGTTAGTCGCTCAACCATCACATTTGACGACAGGAAGCTGTTGATCCTGTGAGAGACATATACTCTCAGGTTAAACTGTGTGCTCATCCTCTAATGATTTCATTCGCAGCTGCAGTTCAAGAAAGAAATTGTCACAGACTTTATAGCGGTAAAATCGCAATGGCTGCAAATTGATAGAGAACATATACTGTCGTTATATCGAGGGTCTTCTGTATATACATGTATGAACCGCGACATGCTTGACATGAAACGCTTCGGGTCCATCCATACAGCGCACAGCGGATGTGCAGTCAGATCTGAGTCTTCGCTGAGTGTTCATGTCTTAAGACAATTTTTAGCTTGAATTGGTTCATACATTCATCATTGGCAATCAATATATAAATCTGATAACTATATAGAATTAATAGAAAGGTTTATTAATTGATTATCGTGTATTACACATGGTCAACCAATATTCAAAAATCATAAATCATGTTTTTAATTGCCTCAATTAGTAAAATTGTCATTAATCAAATAATTTCGTATTGGCCCAGTTGCAGGTCCTCGGTCAGCTGTATTGGCCTTGGCCTTCGGCCTCGTGCCTACACAGCAGACCTCGGACCTGTAACTGGGCCAATACGAAATTATTTGATTAAATTATTTTTTTCTTATTGATACTCCAAACATTCTTTTTAAAATATCGTTTTTTCTCACTCATTACCTCGCCTAAAGTATTTGACCTAGTCAAGAGCTGCATTCTGACCAAGGGCCATAACTGTATTGTTGGTTTTGGCTGAATTATTTCCCTTTTTCTATTTTTGTTTCTGAAACACATTTTTCATCTCTTTTCAACACTCTTCATAACAGAACATTCCAATCCTTGAGACAAGTCCTTTCCAATGAAATGAGACATTTTGGCATGTGACCTTGACCTTTGGACTTTGACCTTTTTTTTTTTTTTTTTTTGTTTGGGAAAATTTAACCAAAACATTTAATTTTGATCAGTTTTCCAAATCTCTTTGGCCTGCTTTCATGTAACTTCATACACATACTCAACATCACAAGAGCTACATTCTAACCAAAATATGTTCTAGAAAGGGTTATCCTTTGGAAGCAAGGAATACACCACAGAACTGGTAAATGTGGAGTGTATATGTTTTCTATAATTTTATCATGCATTTCTACTGAATTTTTTCACCTTTTCTCCCCACTAAAAACGTTTTTGTCACTCAATTTAATATCATTAACAATACAACCTGCAATCTTAACATGGATGTTTTTTTTTTTCGGACAATACCTTTTCATTGATACCAGGGCTTTTGACCTGTGACCTTGGCTTTGAAGTTTGACCTATGTTTTGAAAATGTAACCAAAAACTTTAACTTTGACCAAATCTCCATAACTGTTTGCCATAGCTTCTTGAAACTTGACACAAATATGTATGATCACAAGACCTACGTTCTTAATAAGTTCCATAACTCCATCATGCAATTTGACTGATTTACCTCTCTTTGTGACATACGAAAAAAAAAACGTTTTAAGAAAACATTTTGGTTATTTTAATACCACTTACAATACAGCTTTCGAAATTCACATGTGAGCCCCGCCAAGCGAATTTGTGTCTTCGAGCATTCCGTCATGACAAATTTTAACTACGCATGCCCAGCCATTCAGAGGGGCCAGGGATATGGCTTTCTGTCTGAATGTTCCTCTTGATTCACTGCTTGTATGAGCGAGCAGCGAAGGTTCAGGCGAGACTGCGCGGATGCGCAGGCTCGCCTGAACCTTCGCTGCTCGCATAGGCGATAAGTACCAAAATCGCTTGACGGGGCCCATGTATGTTCCTTGGGGCAAGACTTTTTGACCTGTGGCTTTGACCTTTTAACTTTGACATATTTTTCGATTTTGTTTTACTAAAATCTTTAACCACGGCTAGATTTCCACAAGTATGTGGCCCAGCCACATAAAACTTGACACACATCTGTATCATTAGAAGAGCTTCTTTCTGATAAAGTTCGATAACTATACCATGCAATCTGACTGATTAATCTCCCTCTGCGACATACGAAAAAACAAAGCAGACAAGCATGGCATCAACTGGCAGTGCTCTTGTTTTAATACTGCACACAATACATACTTCAGTAGTCATATGGATGTTCCTTGGGACTAATACTAATTCTTTTTGGATCAGTGGCCGTGACCTTTGAACTTTGGCCTATTTTCCGAAAGTGTAACCAAAAGCTTTAACATTGGCAATACTTCCAGAAGTATTTGCCCTAGCCTCGTGAAATTGACACTGATCTGTATGATCGCAAGAGCTACATTCTTACCAAGAGCCATAACTCCATCATGCAACTTGGCTAATTAAGTTTCTTTGTTACATACGAAAAACACCCGTTTCAATTAAACGTCTTAACGTTTAATTAAACGTTAATTCAACAAACAACAAAGCTTTCAAAGTTCCCATATGTGTTCCTTTGGGGCAAGATCTTTCCATTGATATCCAACTTATTTGACCCGTGAAATTGACCTTTGCACTTTGACCTATTTTTCGAAAATTTAGCAAAACACTTCGTTCGTACTACGTTTCATAACTCTATCGTGCAATTTGACTAATTTATCGACCTTTGTGACATATGAAAATAGAACATGGCACTCAATTGAGGCGCTTTTGTTTCTTTATAAAGTAGGGTTTAGATTGGTTTTAAATACGGACTTGTTAAAAATGTAACAGGACTTATCATATAACGTCGGTGTTATATAGTGGTAGCGCCAGGTTATTTGTTTTTTGTCTGAATTGCAGTTTAACGCCCTCGTCAACACTATTTAGGTCATTTTGGAGACGTTGCTTCCAATTATGTGGGAGTTTTACCCGCCACTATGGTGAAATGATATCTCATGCCCTGCCGCCCAATGAAACCAGAAGGCTTATATGCGTTGGACGATCTGACTCACACCGCTTAGCCTGGGCAGGCTTAGTCCTTCTAAGCGGTTTACCAGTTCTCGTGTGTGGTCAGATTCAGCTTTGTTTGGAAGCACCGTGCAGCCCAATCTATTTCTTCAAGCCCCGATGGGCGGGGGCTCTAGCGTCAGGTTAACACATCGTTATAAAGAAAGTTTGTTTTACCGATTACCATTACCTAACAATTTCTTCTGAAAAATCGGATCCTACACGCGGATGGCCAGTGTCCAGAGAAATATGTAACGTGATCGAAGTGTGTTGTTCGTGGATGAAAATGATTGATTTCACCTGATAATATCCTTACCAATCATATTTTCTGTTCCTATGTATGATCCAATGAACAACAGAATTTATGACGGGATTGAGACTGAAGCATGGAGTTCTCAGGCAAGGTTTTTAGTTATTTTAAGTCTCATGCGAGACAATGCTGAGAATTTGGCTTGAATGAATTGAAAATGGGCCGGACATCCCTTTGACGAGGTCTCAGTCGCATCACTGATTATATCTCTCGCCTAAGACTTTAGAAATGCTACAAACAAATGCTTCCAGAGATACTCTGCAGGCACAAAACGTTGACACAACGTTGAAATAACGTTGAAACAACGTTTTCACAGTTGTGTCAACGTTAGTTTAACGTTGAGTGCCTGCTGGGTATGCATCAGACTGACCAAGATAAAATTTTAAACATATGCTCGGTGTAAACCTCTATAATTATTTTCGTCTAAGAAAGGCGTTTTTTTTTTCTATCATCTGCTCAACATAATTACATATACACACTCTTTTACATTTGACATGAAAACCAGTTGTTGATTTCTGAAAACAACTTTGTATGTGCATTCCAGGGTTTTATTTCCTTGACACTTGACAGCAGTTTGATGACACACCCAATGTCTATTTCGTTAACCCTTTAGCTAGCAATCACAACATTTATCGTCTACTTTGTTGTCTGCTGATTACTTTAAACTTCATAGTTTCAACCAGCGGGACTCAGATCAGACTGCTCCTCTCAGGATCCACACATTTTACCCGTATACTACAATATGTTTGCAAGAAGATTCAGTAGACGACATAAAGGGACGTTTTTTACTTGGCATCTTAAGGGTAACAAGAGCACCGCAAGCGGGTGTCATGCTCGTCTGTTTTTTTTTTTTTTTTTGTATGTCAGAAAGGGAGATAAGTCGGTCAAATTGCAAGATAGAGTTATGGAACTTGGTCAGAATGTAGCTCTTGTGATGATATATGAGCTCCGCCAAGCGAATTTGTGTCTTCGAGCATTCCGTCATGACAAATTTTAACTGCGCATGCCCAGCCATCCAGAGGGGCCAGGGATATGGCTTTCTGTCTGAAGGTTCCTCTTGATTCACTGCTTGTATGAGCGAGCAGCGAAGGTTCTGGTGAGACTGCGCGGAAGCGCAGGCTCGCCTGAACCTTCGCTGCTCGCATTGGCGATAAGTACCAAAATCGCTTGACGGGGCCCATATACAGATGTGTGTCAAGTTTCATGAGGCTGGGCCAAATACTTTTGAAATATGGCCAAGGTTAAAGTTATGTATTAAATTTTGAAAAATATAGGTCAAAGGTCAAGGATATAGGTCAAAACGTTTGATATCATCCATATGTTATTGTTATTAATGTATGTATGTGTATTCGCTATTTGCTGCTTGCTATCCTGTATATGAAAGTTATAGTATACGTATATATGCTCATGGGCCGTAATGGCTTTTTTGCATTAATAAAGTATCGTATCGTATCGTATCAATGGAATGGTCGTATCCCGGGGAACACGCATGTGAATTTTGAAAGCTGTATGGTTTGTGGTATAAAAATGAGAGGCCAAAACGTGTTCTTGAAACCTGTGTTGTTGTTTTTTGCGTATGTCACAAAAGGAGATAAATATGTCAAACTGGGTGAAAGAGTCATGCAACTTACATGTAGTAAGAATGTAGCTTGTGTAATCATAAAGATCTGTGTCAAGTTTCATGAGGCTAGAGCAAATATGTATGAAATACGGCCAAGATTAAAGCTTTTGGTCACATTTTCGAAAAATAGGTCAAAGTTCAAAGGTCAAACGTCAAAAAGCTTGGTATCAATGAAAAGGTATTGTCGCAAGGAACACCCATGTGAAACTTGAAGGCTGTATTATAACTGGAATTAAAATAAAAGTCCAAAACCTTTTGTTTTTAAACTGAGAGAAAATGGGAGATAATTCATTTAAATTGCATGATAGAGTTATGGACACTTGGGTAGAATGTAACTCTTGATGTTATAGCCACGGTTAAGTTTTCCGGTACGCCAACGACGACGACGTCAGCGACAACGATAACGCAGACACCGGAGTGACGACAATAGCTCGATAAACATACAAACTAAACATTGACCAAATGCATAATACTGTGGTCGTTCAAAAGTAGATCTATCATCTAAGGATAAATATGAATAGTGCCTCCCTGGTTTCATCATAGGTAACAAAACAAGCAGCAGACGACCGTTTGGGGGAAACAATAGTCCCGGCGTGATGTACATGTTAATGAGTGACAGATGGTGATAATTAATAAAGCCTAGGGTTAGGGGTTAGTTGGTTGAGACGAAGGTGCAATCTTATGTCACTGGGGCGTCCAACTGATATTAGTGTGCAGTTGGGCAAGGCCTGTTGACTTTTCAACAGAATTTGTAAAGCATTATGATAACACACCCGTGCGACAGTGCATTTTTACACATCTCCAAAATGGCCATCTTCCAGATGAAAATCCGTGATACTTTTCTTATAAATACTGCAAACATAGGTTGTGGGTGCTCGTTAGAACCGCCTCGTCGAGGCGGTTCTAACGAGTACCCACAACCTATGTCTTGGAACAGAAATAAGAAAAATTATATATATCCCCGAAAACCCCAGTTTTCACTAAATAAAGTGGGGTTTAAGGGGGTGTTATTTTCAAGGACTTGTTCACGTGATGGGGTGTTTTTACTTCTTCTGTTGTTTCACCTTCATTCCTATTCCTCCTCCCCTGTCTCTTTCTTTCATCTTCCCATTACGATAACACGCCCGTATGGCATAGTGCATTTTTTCACATCTCCAAAATGGCTACTTTTCTGATTAAAATATGCAATATTTTTCT
Source organism: Lucinisca nassula (assembly GCA_963580285.1). Taxonomy (NCBI): domain Eukaryota; kingdom Metazoa; phylum Mollusca; class Bivalvia; order Lucinida; family Lucinidae; genus Lucinisca; species Lucinisca nassula. Next base: position 110,426,086 of record OY757019.1, on the reverse strand, counting down.
TATAAATACTTCAAACATAGGCTGTGTGTGCTCGTTAGAACCGCCTCATTGAGGCGGTTCTAACGAGTACCCACAACCTATGTCTGGGAGTAAAAATAAGAAAAATAATGTTTACCCCTTTAAACCCCAGTTTTCTCTATATAAAGTGGGGTTTAGGGGGTGTTCATTTCACGGACTTGTTCACGTGATGCCCACTATCTCATTTCTCTTTTCTCTTGGAGACGACATAAAATGACACAAAAGAGTTGACAATATATGTTCTAGGGGTTATCCTCTGGAAGCAAGGAATACACCACAGAACTGGAAAATATGGAGTGTACATGTTTTCTGGGCCAGACTAGCTAGTTTCGTCCAATTGGGCTTCATCAGTGACCCTGGCATATTTTCAATATTCCACAATGGAAACAATGATCCCAAATGACACAAAAATATAAACTACACTATACAGTAGGGCAGGGAGACATTTTACGACCGCCACTCATTCCCAGAAGTCGTTAAAAAACCTAGGGTGAAACAACAAGAAATCACGAACACAGGGATATTCTTGTCCCGAGGGTGGGGACTACAATAATAAAAAAGAAAATACTCGCTTTTGTTGCATTGTTTATTTTTGCATCTTTGTCACTCTGTATGCACTTTATTTACATGTAATTAAAACAATATACAGTCGAACTTCGATGGCTTGAACCCCTTCGGGACCACAGAAATTTGTTCGAAACAGCGGTTGTTCGAGCCACTGTTGCATACTTCCAGAAAACATAACGGGGGTATTTTTGGACTTCTTTTCGGTGTTCTGTAACATAAATGTATGCTGTGTGTACTCATTAGAATCGCCTCATTGAGGCGATTCTAATGAGTACACACAGCATACATTGGCAAGATAAAAGTCGAAAATCTCCTTAATTATCTCACACTTTTTCTTATGCAGAGGAATTCCCTGGGGACTCAAAAACGGGTTCGACTCAGCCATGGTGAACGAGCCATCGGTGTTCGAGCCATCGAAGTTCGACTGTATACATGAACATGGTCACAAAAGAAATGATACGAACTTTCGCGTAAATAGTGAGTGTCCGGGTAAGTTTTTACCAAAAAGGCTACTTTTGACATAATGAACAGACGTTCAGCTACAAAAAGTGCAAAACAAGAAATTTGTCTAACCTTTTTATCCCCCGCCGCAAAGCGGAGTGGGTATTATAGGAATAGCCTTTGTCTATCCGTCTGTCCCGTCTATAACACTTTCTTGTCCGCTCCATATCACCTGAACCCATTGGTAGATGTTCATTAAACTTTGGTCAAATATTGCCACAATAAGCTGACTTGTAGAATCTATAACTAAACCATAACGACCAAAGGACAAGGCCATAATTGAAGGGCACGAAATTCAGCCTTAAATTTTGTGGCCGTTCCATAACTCCTTTGCCCCTGTTAGGATTTTCATTAAACCTTGGTCAAATGTTGATGTGCAGAACCTTTAACTCTAGCATGACTTGGTGTTTCACATCACAAAAACACGCCTATATAGATTTGACCCCCTTGAACCCCACTTTTTTATGGTGAAACTGGGGTTTCCGGGGGTATACCTTATTTTTCTTATTTCTGCTCCAAATATAGATTGTGGCACTCGTTAGAACCGCCTCGTCGTTTTCTTATTTCTGCTCTAAAATATAGATTCTGTGTACTCGTTAGAACCGCCTCGATGAGGCGGTTCTAACGAGTGCCCACAATCTATATTTTGAGCAGAAATAAGAAAAATATCACAATTTTTCGTCATAAAAGTTTCATTTTTTTTCGGCGATAAAGGTAGCAATGTATTTGTATAGGCGTGTTTGCGTAATGATGTCCTTTCTACAGTATCTCATTTCATCTGCTAAGGCTGATGCACCCAATGTTTTGCGGGGATGCACAGGAATTGGTCAATTAATCACTCAAAGTGCAAATCGACACAGGGTAATTTTCATGCATTCAAATGTGTCGTTTTAACTGTCTCTCTGTGCATAAACGACAACATGACCCCTTGGCTGTTGAAATGAGAATGCTTAGAAAGCCAGAACACTCGACAAATTGGAAATATTAATCTTTCCAACAGTAAAGAAAACTTGAGAGCGATACCTTTAGCACTAAAATGGTAACATAAAGCAATGTATTTATTGAAACTTTTGTGACTACGTATATATCAACAAATAACATTTAACCCTTATCCTGCTGTTCATGACAACCCCTACCTTTGCAAACAGTTTAACCCCAGATCAGATGATTTCTGAAGAACACGATCTACATTGTTTGTCATGCAGTTTGTGAATTTAACAAATATATTATATCAAGTCCTGCCGCCCAATGAAACCAAAAGGGACGGTTCGACTCGCATCACTTTACCTGGGCAGGCTTAGACTTGGTGGTTTACAAGTACTCATTCGCGGTCGGTTTCAGCTCTACGTGGAAACATGCAGCTCTATTTCTCCTAGCCCAGATGGGCGGGGGCGTAGCAACTGGAGGTATCGGGATTCGGGACGATACATCATGTTAACACGTCCGTGAAATAAACACCCCTGTAAACCCCACCTAATACAAAGAAAAGTGGGGTTTTAAGTAACATGCATCATTTTTTTCTTGCTCAAGCAGATAGAGTGTAGGTACTCGTTAGAACCGCCTCACTGAGAAGCATCCTATTTACCCTTTCAATGGAATGTGGGCTTTTCCAGAATGTTCAGAAACCCGTGTCCTACAATTGCATCTGTCATGTCTGTGAACTACATTTTTTTTTTCAGATGAAAAGCGTTGATGTTTTTTTGTTGTTTTTTTTATTTCTGCTCCAAACGTAGATTGTAGTTGCTCGTTAGAACCGCTTAAAGGAGGCTCCGTCATCTATGTTTGAGCAAGGACAAGAAAACAAAGCCTACCCTTGTAAACCCAAGTTTTCCCTGCTTTAAGTGGCTTTTGAAGGATATAAATTACACCGTCACGGACTTGTTGAGGTGATGATGTAACAAACTTATCAGTTATAAATGTTACGTAAACTGCTCATGTTCTACTTTTCAGCATAACCACGCCATCCGCCCGTCGGGGCTTGAAGAAATATATGGGCTGCATGATGCTTCCACGCAGAGCTGAATCCGACCCACACACGAGTACTTGTAAACCACTTAGAGGATCTAAGCCTGCCCAGGCAAAGCGGTGTGAGTGTCGGAGCGTCCATGCTTATAAACTCTATTGGTGTCATTGGGCGACAGGGCTTGAGATGTCATTTCATCTCAATGTCGGGTAAAAGTCCCACAAAATCGGAAGCAACGTCTCCAAAATGACCGTTACAGTGTTGACGGGGACGTTAAACCTCAAATCAAACAAAGAAAATCAGCATAACCACCATGTGCGATATACGCCTATATACATGTAATACTGGCCCCCTTGAACCCCACTTTTATACAATACAACTGCGGTTTTCGGGGGTTAATCTTATTTTTCTTATTTCTGCTCTAATATATAGAGTGTTGGTACTCGTTAGAACCGCCTCAATCCATATTTTGAGCAGAAATAAGAAAAAATATCACAATTTTTCTTCTTATTTTTTTTATTTTTCCGACGATAAAGGTTGCATTGTATTTGTATAGGCGTGTTTTCGTAATGTCTTGTCTTCTGAGATTTCATAAGATTATGTCAGCATTAGTGCCGTCGTCAAAGTCACCTCAAAATAATTTGATTTTTAACAAAGCCAATGGAACTGAGATTGGTTTGCGTATAATACGCAGATTTTAGGATTTGCAAGCCAAATTAATCCGTTGGCTGGCTGATTATTCCAAGAAATCTAATTGGAATTTTGCGATTACCTCCCATAAAATAGGTGACAGCCAGATAATAAGGTTTATGTTATTCTCACGACAGAGAATATAGAGCGATGCAATCAGTCTGCAAATAGTTCGCTAACATGTTATAAATAGAGGATTTTACATAAGCGTTCATGAATTATTAAATTCATTAAACAAGTTGAGGAAAAGGGATAAAATGCGAGCACTTTCTCCTCAACCCTAAACGAGTGTAATAAATTAAATAATACAAAGGTACAAATGCAAGATTCTATTTATCACATGACATTTAAAACGCATTATAAACATGATTTTTATTATAAAAATGTCAATATTCCACCATTTGTCAACGCGACGTCTTTGAGGACGTCGTAAGTGTAACGTTACGGTGCCATCTAACTAATTTGCATATTTAATCCACCAGTGGGTTAATGAATTTATTACATGGCGTTATTACAGTCTCAGAGGCGATGTCATAATATTATGATAAAGTGCATTATGTTATGGACTCATAGCTGATTTTTCTTGCATTTCTCTTACATTTCTGCTGCAAAACAAAAGACTGTGTTTGTTTCAAATTCGTCTAGGAATTTTTTAAATGACATTTAAAGCAGTGCCTCCCAATGAAACCGATAGGGTTTATATGGTTTATATGCATGGACGGTCAGACTCGCACCACTTTGCCTGGTCAGATTCGCACCACTATGCCTAGTGTAGTTTATATTTTCTCGTCCTTTGGGATCATTGATTCCATTGCTGAATTTTGAAAATATTTGAGGGTCACTGCTGAGGCCTAATTGGCCAAAACTAGCTAGTCTGGCCCGGAAAACATATACACTCCATATTTTCCAGTTCTGTGTATATCTTGCTTCCGAAGGATAACCCTTTCTATAACATATTTAACGTCACACTACAGCTCTACAGCTGGTGTCGGGGAATGTGTGGTGGCCGTAAAAGGTCTCCCTGCCCTACACCATACTGTAGTTTATATTTTCTTGTCATTTGGGATCATTGATTCCATTGCTGAATTTTGAAAATATTTGAGGGTCACTGATGATCTGCAGCTGGTGTCTGGGAATGTGTGGCGGCCGTAAAAAGTCTCCCTGCCCTTCATCATAATGTAGGTTTGTTTATTTTCTTGTTCTTTGGGATCATTGATTCCATTGCTGGATTTTGAAAATATTTGAGGGTCACTGATGAGCCCTAATAGGCCGAAACTAGCTAGTCTGGCCCAGAAAACTTGTACACACCATATTTTCCAGTTCAGTGTTGTATTCTTTGCTTCCAAAGGATAACCCTTTCTAGAACATATTTAACGTCACTACAGCTGGTGTCGGGGAATGTGTGGCGGTCGTAAAAAGTCTCCATGACCTACATTATAGTGTAGTTTATATTTTCTTGTCCTTTGGGATTCAGTTTTGTACACTATTTTCATTGCTTCCAAAGGATAACCCTTTCTAGATCATAGTATACCCACTAAGTGGTTTACCAGAACTCATGTGCGGTAGGTTTCAGCTTTTGGTTTTCTATAGACTATGGACGGACTCCTGTGTTATCATATTGGAAATAAAGGGATAAACGAAACAGACTAGGTCTCAGTTCAGGGCTACATGTATTTTACCTGCCTACACTCAGAAACAGTCGGCCCATCAGTCCTGTCACATCAGGTTAACAAACCCGTGAAATGAAGACCCCCTAAACCCCACTTTATATAGAGAAAACTGGGGTTTACGTGGAAATATATTATTTTTCTTATTTCTGCTCCAAGACAAAGGCTGTGGGTACTCGTTTGCAGTATAAATAAGGGAAAAAAAACACGGCTTTTTATCAGAAAGGCAGCCATTTTGAAGATGTGAAAAATGCACTATATCGCACGGATGTGTTGTCGTAATGCGAACTTTGATTCGTTTTAGCTTTAACATATACACTGTGTGTACTTGTAATGTCTAACTAGCACAGACATAAACTGTAGATTCTCGTCAGAACCGCCTCTTGTAGCGGTTCGAACGAGCACCATTAATCGATGTAGAGATAAGTGAGAAAAAAAAGAAGAACTTAACCGAAGGCTATGTCGCGCCGCCTGTTTGTGTGTGTGTGTGTGGGGGGGGGGGGGGGCAATAGTTCACGAAGTGAGTTATCCAAAAATGTAGGTCAAGGTTAAATATGGATTCTTGCAACTACTACTACTACTACTTTTATTACATCTCAGGTCAGAGTATGACATATGAGATAACATCCAGAAAACATATATAAACGTTAGTGTATGGCAAAAGTGCCATTTTTCAATGCAGATTTGTAGCAAGTGTCATTAGTTCTTGAGAAATGGACATGAACATTAGAATGAAAGCTAACGTGGTCGCAGTAGTTCACAAAGTCCATCAAAAAATTCAGGTCAATGTCAAATATGTATGTTTGCATTAAAATTGCAATCAAGAGATGGAAGTTTGTACTAAGTATCATTAACGATTCTCTTTTAGTGTTCCTACATTAGGCTGAACGATAGCGGATTGACGCTACAAAGTCAGTGGACCATGAAATATAGGTCAGTTTGAAATATGGATGAATACATTAAAGTTGTCATCTCTGTGTGCAAGTTTACGGCCCCCGCCCATCGGGGCTTGAAGAAATAGATGGGCTGCATGATGCTTCCACGCAGAGCTGAAGCCGACCCGCACATGAGTACTGGTAAACCGCTTAGAGGATCTGAGTCTGCCCAGGCAAAGCGGTGCGAGTCGGCCCGTCCATGCTTATAAACACTATTGGTTTCATTGGGCGGCAGGGCTTGAGACGTCCTTTCATCTCAATGTCGGATAAAAGTCCCAAACAATTGGAAGCAACGTCTGCAAAATGACCTTTGCAGTGTTGACGGGGACGTTAAACCTCGAATCAAACAAAACAAACTATATGCAAGTTTGTACCAAGTATTGTTAATTAAGTTTGTATATTTCTTGAGAAACAACCTCTTATAATAGGGTGAATGCTAGGGTTGATGCAATAGTTTTTAAGTCAGTGAACCCGACAATGTAGTCAAATTCAAATATAGATGCTTTTTCTTTGTCATCCATGGATGCAAGCTTGTACCAAGTACCATAATAAAGTTTTTAAAGTACTTGAGAAATTAGGGTGAAAGTAAAGATGGTCGCAATAGTTCACAATGTCAGTGAACCATGAAATATAGGTCAAATATGGATGCTCGAATTAAAGTTGCCATCCCTAGATGCAAGCTTGTTCCCAAAATCATAAATGAAGTTTTTATAGTTCTTGAGAAATGAACTCTTGTATTAGGGTGAAAGTTAGGATGGTCACAAATGTTGACGGTTTGACGGACAAACGAACGGACGGACGAACAGACAGAAAACTGGACTCCTATATTGCGTCATGCTTACAGCAGGTGCGAAAAAAGCGCTCAGTTCCATCTTGGCGTCCATATCAGTTGACTGTATTCTTGTAATGGATACACATTACGAAAACAAACCTATATAAATGCATTGTAAATTTTACCGCCGAAAAAAACGAAAATGTTAAGATGAAAATTTAATATTTTTTTTTCCTATTTCTGCTCAAAATATAGATTGTGGCTACTCTTCTAACGAGTTACCACAATCTATATTTTAGAGCAGAAGTAAGAAAAATAAGATTAACCCCGTAAACCTCATTTTTCCTATATAAAAGTGGGGTTCATGGGGTAAAAATTATATAGGCGTGTTTTCGTGGTGAACAGACCCCATTTTGAAAGATTTGGCACAATCGTCCCCCGGAATGCAAATGTCCTAGAATCTTCCATCCATACTAATGAGCACCATGATAAATGAACGGTTCAGGTTATGTTTTCTCTCAGACAGCAACAACCCCAGATCAAACGCCACAGAGCGTGGCGCGGCGCCTAATACAGAGGACCCGCGTTCTAACGACAGTATTTGTTCCCAATTATTGTGCCGTTATACATGTAATCAATTTGCCGTTATAAAGAATCCCAGTCTGGAGTATGATAGCTTATAAAAGGTTTTTTTCCACATCATTACTCCAAGAAACAAATGTTATAGACATTTGTTAGAATCGCCTTGATGAGGCGATTCTAACAAATATCTATAACATTTGTTTCTTGGAGTATTAAATTAAAAGAATCTTTCATGACTATGGCTATTTCCAACCCAAGGGAAGCCCATGCCGCTCGGAATCAGCTAAGAATTCATTCCATTTCAATTATCGTTATAACGAGTTTTGCCGTTATAACGAATGTCGTTATAACGCGGGTCTCTGTAAGCCTAACACTGTTTGCATTAAATACAGAGCTTGCTGAACGTATTTATCACATCACACACAAAAAACGTTGTCCGACATGCGACATGATATTACCACGCAGAATATGTTGGATATGACCTATTGCAATTCTGGTTACGCAACAACAACAGAGATTCCAAGCCAAATGTCGGCGTAGAACAAGTCGGAAACACCTGCTGGTAGCCTACATAGCCATGTAGCTTGCATAGTCTGCATTTCGCCGTGTGTTATGTCAGCTTTATGAGGCACGTTTTGAAAGAACCCCATGTTTTGTCTTTGGTGAACAGCAAAGACGTAGATCAGGCTGTGCATTTGCGCCAACTGGCCAGCACCTTTGTGTTCACGCTTGCATTACGAAAACACGCCTATACAAATGCATTGTAAACGTAACCGCCGAAAAACCGACATTTTTAAGATGAAAAACTGTGATATTTTTTCTTATTTCTGCTCAAAAGCTAGAGGTAGGGTACTCGTTAGAACAGCCTTATCGAGGCGGATCTAACGAATACCCACGATCTATATTCGTAAGAAAAATAAGGTTTAGCCCTGTTAACCCAAGTTAATCTATATAAACCTGGGGTCATCGTGTATATTAATTTGAGCCCCTTGAACCCCACTTTTATATTGTAAAACTTGGGCTTACATGGGTAAACCTTATTTTTCTTATTTCTGCTGTAAATATAGATTGTGGGTACTAGCCAGACCGGTTCTAACTAGTACCCACAATCTTTATTTTGAGCAGAAATAAGAAAAATATCACAATGTTTCCTCTTAAAATGTTCGGTTTTTTTCGGCGGTTTAGGCATTTATTCTTGTAACAATAGGACACACCGTGTGTTCAAAATTGCAGTGATGTACTGTCTATAGCAGATCAAAGGCGGCCCTTAATAGCTTGATTAGTAGATCTTGTTGAAAATCAATAAGGTACACTCCAGTCAACAGTTAGTAAATTATTGATTTTCCCTAAGGAGGCCCCTTACCTGTTTACCTGTTGCTGTTTTCAATCAGCACCGAGGGCTACTACATAATATTATGTAATGAAATTATAGTCCACAATAATCAGGAATAAATGCCTCTAAGTTTACAATGCATTTCGAAATGAACTGTTTTCGTAATGTCTGTCTTTGGTGAACAGTAAATAAGCCGATCAGCCTGTACATTTGCGCACTCTGGTCAGCACCTTTGTGTTTACTGCTAGCGTTACGAAAACACGCCTATACAAATGCATTGTAAACTTAACCGCCGAAAAAACGAAATTCATTACGAAAACACGCCTATACAAATGTATTGTAAACTTTAACGCCGAATTAACGAACATTTTAAGATGAACAATTGTGAACAATTTCTTATGTCTGCTCAAAGTATAGACAGTGGAGACTCGTAAGAACCGCCTCATCGATGCTCCTGTTCATAAGTCTGTCATTGCTATGGCTGCCATTCACGATTGTGGCTTTAAATTGATGGAGCATACGCCTTATTCACCTAATCTCACTCCATCAGACTTTCTATTTTAGGCACCCACTTTCAGGTCGATGATGACGTCATATAAGCAGCGGATGACTTTCTAAACAGACAAGAAAAGGAGTTCTATAAAAGTGACATTAAGGACCTTAGACCCCGGTGGCAAAAGTGTATAGATACTGAAGGGGATAATGTTGAAAAAAAAAATACAATTTGTCCGACAAAATTTAAATCCTTCAATATGAGGCGCACAACTCGTATTTGATACTTGGCAATGGAATAAATATCCGGCTGTTTTCACACCGTGAAAAGATATAATATTTTCACATTGTGAAAAATAACATGACCATGCTTGTTATCTTCACAGTAGCCCGAACTACTTTTTTAAGTATAAAATTAAAAGAAAACACGATAAATACCAACAATATTTCATCTAATGTGTTGAAAATGTCGGCATTTTCAATTGTGCGCGAGCACGAGTGAAAGTTTCTTATGTCTCCAACAGAGAAGATGAAATATTTTTGGTATTCACTAAAAAGTAACTTTCTTGCATACCAGATAAGGAAATCCATGGTTTTTACCTTGGATAGAAATTCTGTTCTTACTCTGGTGTTCTGTGCCAGTCAAACTACATACATATGTAAGTATGATGCTCGAAAAATAAAACGTTATATAAAGTAAAATGAAATCATTGGTGGTGGTGTAGAAGAAAACGAATCTAATATGGGAATCTTTTATAGTTTTACGTTTCCAAGGGTCCGCTCAGCACGGTCATCCCAAGGATTGGAAATGCCAATCTATAACAGAACCCCATATCAGGTCTTATAATCCTATATACCTCTAATTTGCATATAGTATACAAAAATTCAAGACTCTTTCTAGCTCGCTCTTCTAGCTGGGTAAGCTGGATTGTGTCTAATCTGGTCGCTAACCTCAATGTGGCCTCCGCCCATCGGGGCTTACAGAAATAGATTGAGCTGCATGATGCTTCAGCCAACCGCACATGAGTACTGGTAAACCATTTAGACGGTCTAAGCCTGCCGAGGCAAAGTGGTACGAGTCGGACTGTCCATGCATATAAACAATATTGGTTTCAATGGGCGGCAGGGACTGAGATGCCATTTCATCTCAATGTCGGGTTAAAGTCTCACAAAATTGGAAGCAATGTCCTAAAAAATGGCCTATATAGTGCTGACGGGGACATTAAACCTCAAATCAAACAAACAAACTCAAATGACAGGTTTTCAAGTCAGCAATGTAACAACTCCGTTCCAAACACTACCCTGAAGACAAACGTCGCTTGGGCAACGTCAAATCAACGTCGGTGCAACGTCACGACGTTGCACCGACGTGGATGTGACGTTGCATAAAAGTCATCACATTGTACCGACGTTGGTGTGACGTCACAATTACGTCATGTCCCTGCTGGGTAATGACTGCAGCTACATGTACGTGTAACAAGTGAAAGGGAATGTCCTGGCGAAATAGCTACACATGATGATCGCATAACATTGTAATAAAGTATTTGCATAGAAGCCACCGTAAGCCTTGTCGTCATAACACGCCTGTGATGTTTTGTGACGTAGGTATCACCTCATGACTTTGAGCGTCTGACATTCGATCGTTGTGTTTCCGTAACATTTCGTTGGAATTACGAACTGAAACGAGACAAAATATAATATGCAGTATTGGTTACTAATTTTATTTGGCCGTGAAATGAACAATCCCTCTAAATCACACTCTAAAAAGAAAATATGGGGTTTAATGGTGTAAACATTCTTTTCTGTATTTGTGCTCCAAGACATATGTTGTTAGAACCGCCCTAACATGTAAATATCTTAGCTCAGGTGAGCGATATAGGACCACCATGTTCTTCTTATTTCTTTTATTTCTGAACCAAGATATAGGTTGTGGGTACCCGTTAGAACCGCCTCAATGAGGCGGTTCTAACGAGCACACACAACCTATGTTTGCAGTATAAATAAGAAAAATATCAGGGATTTTCATAAGAAAAGTATTCATTTTGGAGATGTGAAAAAAAATGCATTATGTCGCACGAGTGTGTTACAGTAAGGGACATCATATCTCGTGGTGGGGCTCATTTCTGTCCGAACATAAAAATAAGTTCCATGTTCTCAGTAAGTTATCTATAATTAAGGCGTGATTTATGTTTTTTTCTTTAAGAGAAGAGGCTGACATCTGTCTTTTTTCGTAGTCTGTATAGTTACTTGTCTCGCAGAAAAAAGAGGTTCTTGAATCCAAGTCTCCTAACTTGTAATTACTGTCAGTGCAAATAAGAGAAAATTATACTGAAACTTCGGAATACAACGTAGAAACGCAGGAATAAACCATGCATCATCGCCTCTCTCTTCAGTATAAGGAAATAATTATGATGGTCTATAAATTATGCATGGTGTATAACTGCTTCCTTATTATACTGTCACAGCGTCTTGAGAAACTATATAAATGTATCAAAACATGACTTACATCACGAAAACACGTCTATATGCATTTGACCCCCTTGAACCCCACTTTTATATAGTAAAACTGGGGTTTGCAGGGGAAAACCTTATTTTCTTATTTCTGCTCTAAAATATAGAGTGTCGGCCCCCGCCCATCGGGGCTTGAAGAAATAGATTAGCTGCATGCTGCTTCCACGCAGAGCTGAAAGCGACCGGAAACGAGAACTGGTAAACCGCTTAAGAGTATCTAAGCCAGCCCAGGCAAAGCGGTGCGAGATTCGGAACCTTCATGCTTATAAACCCTATTGGTTTCATTGGGCGGCAGGGCCTGAGACGTCATTTTATCTCAATGTCGGGTAAAAGTCCCACAAAATTGGAAGCAACGTCTCCAAAATGACCTTTACAGTGTTCAGGGGCGCGTTAAACCTCAAATCAAACAAACAAAACTGTCAGCGCAAATAAGAGAAAATTATACTGAAACTTCGGAATAAAACTTAGGTATAAACCATGCATCATTGCCTATCTCTTCAGTATAAGGAAATAATTATGATGGTCTATAAATTATGCATGGTGTATAACTGCTTCCTTATTATACTGTCACAGCGTCTTGAGAAACTATATACATTACGATAACACTCCCGTGCGACATAGTGCAGTTTTCACATCTCCAAAATGGCTACTTATCTGATGAAAATTCGTGATATTTTTCTTATAAATACTCAAAACATAGGTTGTGGGGAGCTCGTTAGAACCGCCTCAATGAGGCGGTTCTAACGAGTACCCACAACCTATGTCTGGAGCAGAAATAAGGAAAATAATGTTTACCCCCGTAAACCCCAGTTTTCTCTATATAAAGTGGGGTTTAGGGGGTCTTCATTTCACGGACTTGTTCACGTGATGAATGTGTCAAAACATGAATTATCATCACGTGAACAAGTCCGTATAATGATGACCCCCTAAACCCCACTTTATATAGAGAAAACTGGGGTTTACGGAGGTAAACATTTTTTCTTACTTCTGCTCCAAGACATAGGTTGTGGGTACTCGTTAGAACCGCCTCATTGAGGCGGTTCTAACGAGCACACACAACCTATGTTTGCAATATAAATAAGAAAAATATCAGGGATTTTCATCAGAAAAGTATTCATTTTGGAGATGTGAAAAAAATGCACTATTTCGCATGCACGGGTGTTTGATTTGAGGTTTAACGTCCCCGTCAACACTGTATAGGTAATTTTGGAGACGTTCCTTCCAACTTTGTGGGACTTTTATCCAAAATTGAGATGAAATGACATCCCTAGCCCTGTCGCCCAATGAAACCAATAGGATTTATAAGCATAGACGGTCCTACTCGCACCGCTTTGCCTGGGCAAGCTTAGATCCTGAAAGCGGTTTACCAGTACTCGTGTGCGGGTCGGTTTCAGTTCTGCGTGGAAGCATCATGCAGCCCATATAATTCTTCAAGCCCCTATGGGCGGGGGCCGATGAAACGTAGGAATAAACCATGCATCATCGCCTATCTCTTCAGTACAAATTATGCATGGTGTATAACTGTTTTATTATCCTGTCACAGCGTCTTGAGAACCTCTATAAATGTATTTGTTTGTTTGATTTGAGGTTTTACGTCCCCGTCAACACTGTATAGGTCATTTTGGAGACGTTGCTTCAAATTTTGTGGGACTTTTACTCAACATTGAGATGAAATGACATCTCAAGCCCTGTCGCCCAATGCAACCAATAGGGTTTATAAGCACAGACGGTCCTATTCGCACCGCTTTGCCTGGGCAAGCTTAGATCCTGTAAGCGGTTTACCAATACTAGTGTGCGGGTCGGTTTCAGTTCTGCGTGGAAGCATCATGCAGCCCATATATTCTTCAAGCCCCTATGGGCGGGGCCGATAAAACGTAGGAATAAACCCTGCATCATCGCCTATCTCTTCAGTATAAGGAAATAATTATGATGGTCTATAAAGTATGCATGGTGTATAACTGTTTTCTTATTATACTGTCGCAGCGTCTTGAGAACATCTATAAATGTATCAAAACATGACTTATTGAACAGAATCAGATGCACATCACGAAAACACGCCTATATAATTTTGACCCCCTTGAACCCAACTTTTATATAGCAAAACTGGGGTTTGCAGGGGGGTAAACCTTATTTTTTGTTATTTCTGCTCTAAAATATACAGTGTGGGTACTCGTTAGAACCGCCTCGATGAGGCGGTTCTAACGAGTACCCACAATCTATATTTTGAGCAGAATTAAGAAAATGTATCACAATTTTTCATCTTAAAACTTTTTTAATTTTCTCAGCGATAAAGGTTACAATGTATTTGTATAGGCGTGTTTTCGTAATGAGTCGAAATTCAATTATTCGAATACGCATTACGAAAACACGCCTATTGAAATATATTCAAAATTATTCAACCTAAAAATGTTTTTTTTTTTTTTTTTTTTTTTCAGATAAAATTCTGATGTTTTTCAAATTTCTGCTCAGAACAGAGACTGTAGGAACTCCGGCGGCAGCTCGTTAGAAACGCGTCGGCGAGGCGGTTCTAACGAGTACCCATAATTATTGTTTTTGAGCAGAAATTAAAAAAAAATAATGTCTACTCATGTAAACCCAAGGTTTAGTATATAAAAGTGTGGTCTAGTGGGGTCAGAGTGATATAGTCGTGTTTTCTTGATGTCACTGAAGGTTACCTCTACGATCTTCTATAAATAAAGGTATGTTATGTGTTCTCATTAGAATCGCCTCATTGGGTCGATTCTTATAGTACACACAACGAACGACCTCCGCCCATCGGGGCTTGAAGAAATAGATGGACTGCATGATGCTTCCACGCAGAGCTGAAACCGACCCGCACACGAGTACTGGTAAACCGCTTAGAGGATCTAAGCCTGCCCAGGCAAAGCGGTGCGAGTCGGCCGGTCCATACATATAAACCCAATTGGTTTTATTGCGCGGCAGGCCTTTATATGTCATTTCATCTCAATATCGGGTAAAAGTCCCACAAAATGGGAAGCAACGTCTCCAAAATGACCTTTACAGTGTTGGTGGGACGTGAAACTCAAACACTCACTCACTCAAATAAATGTGTTCGAACCATTGGAGTTTGTCTGTAGATAAGGATTATTGATTTGCACAATGCCGAAACGATGCAGCAAGTCACGTTTCAAGCTAAGAATGAAACAAACAACGAATCAAAGCACTGAGAGGACTGGTGAGTCGATTGTCTCTGAGTTTGAGTGAGTGAGTGTTTGAGTTTTACGTCTCACCAACAGCTAAGGTCATACGGAGACGGGACCTCGGTTTAAAGACTCATCCGAAAGTCTGGAGAAGCCCGGGATCGATCCTGCGACCCCTGGTTTACAAGGCGAGAAGCACAACCACTACACCATGGAGGCTTCTGTCTCTGAGAGTAGGCTGAGAAAATTAACGGTGCGTTACACTGTTTACAATTCATTTAATCCTTTTATTTCTAAACTATAAGCAAACAGTGAAGACCCTGATCAGACGCCGCGTTCTCTGGCGTCTGATTTGGGTCTACACCGTTTGACAAACCCATCACAGGATTTCAGTCCACAGTCTATAGATAACCCTCTTACATAACATGCACAACTGATAGCGATTAGAATAACGCGGCTGTTTTCTACATCTCAGTGATAGTCACGTGGTCGTTTGCACTGAGAAGTTTCAAACTTAGTAACTTTGGGTCGATTGACTGAGTGTATGCCGGGATCAATGGTCCTCAACGGGGACTTAGACTGTTTCGTATAACCCTTTAAGACATGCACTTTGGGCAAACAATGTAGACCCTGAACAAATGCCGCATTCTGCGGCATTTGGTCTGGGTCTACACTGGTTGCCGAACCCCACACACGATTCCCGACCATAATCTATCGATACACCTCATATGCAACTCTCTGACCTCACAGCGTCGTTATTTTCTTTAAATAGCCGTTACCTGGTTTACCTACAAATCAACGATAGTCACGTGGATATCTATCTATCTATCTATCTATCTATCTATCTATCTATCTATCTATCTATCTATCTATCTATCTATCTATCTATCTATCTATCTATCTATCTATTTATACTGCAGCAACCCCGTTAAGAGGACTATCGTGCAGGTGTGTGCGCAGAGGCGTCGTGCAAGACAAAGTAAAAGAAGTAAAAGTGAGACAGTATGGAGGAACAGTTAAAGGTTTATGTTACAGAAGAGACTAAAATCAGATAAAAACAAGTGTTGTGGATTAGGGCATATAGTGTGACACTATCCTTACCCCTGACCTAAATGACCCTAGGTCTTGGAGGACAGCAAGATGATGGGGAAGTTGATTCCATTGTACAATGGCCAAGGGAAAAAAGGAGTATTTATAGTAGCTGGCTGTAGTCGGTATCTGGACATAGTGAAGGGGTGCATATGCCTGGTCAATCTGATGGGATAGCTAATATATGGAGGGAAGGGAACAGTAACTAGACTATTTACTATTTTGGAAAATAGTATCAGGCGGGCGTCGGCTCGCCTGTCCTCAAGTGAACGCCACCCTAGTGAGTTTTGCATGCTTGTAACACTAGCATAAGGGGAGTAATTACTGTTAACCCATCGTATGGCCCGTCTTTGGACCATTTCAATTTTATCAACGATGAAAAACGCTATGATAAGTAATTTTAGGTCGATTGACTAACAATCGACCCATTTCTCCAAAATTTGTACTTTTCAGACGCAATCCTGTGATAATTTTCTTACTAAGTTGTGAGAGCTCGTTAGAACCGCCTCTAACGAGTACCCACAATTTATGTCTTGAAGCAGAAATAAGGAAAATAATGTATACCCCTGAAAATCCCAGTTCACTCTGTATCAAGTAGGGTTTACATGGGTGCTCATTACATGGACTTGTCATCGTGATAAATAGCCCAGATAGGCGTAGAAACACATTTTGCCTAAAAATGTATTTTTGAACTAATGAAAGAAATAGGCTCTTTACAATGTACACAGGCATAATGTTCAAACGATTTTACCCCTTTTAGTACCAGAAACCCCAAAACGGGGTACCCTGGCAAATAGTGCAGGCCTAGATCAGACGCCGCAGAACGCGGTGTCTGATCTGGGCCTACACTGTTTGCAGAATTTTCAGCCTATTTACAAATAGTTTTTGAAGAAAACACAATCTGGCAACCCTAAATTTTGGAATCGACTCCTGCTATGTATAAGATGGAAGATTCCATTTGTTACAAAAAGCGTTAATCGGATTTCATTGCCGAACCTTAGTTGTCACGGACGGTGTCATGACAGCAAGCGCTAGAAAGCATGTTATTACATGTGTGTCGTGTTATTTTTTTTTGGTGTGTGATATGACACTTTCCACTAAAAACAGCGACGTTGCATGACAACTAGAGAATCTTACACGAGTCTCTCTCTCTCTGTCTCTCTCTCTGTCTCTGTCTCTCTCTCTCTCTCTCTCTCTCTCTCTCTCTCTGCCACACACACACTAGTATTACTATTTTTAACCGCATTTTCTTCAACTACTACCACTCTACTACTACTTCTACTGCTGCTGCTTCTGCTGCTGCTGCGGCGGCGACTACTTCTTTTCTACTACTGGTACATGCATTACTATGACTATCATTGTTACTACTACACGCACAACGGCCCTCGCCCATTGGGGCTTGATGAAATAGATCCATGCAGAGCTGAAAACGACCGCAAACAAGTACTAGTAAACAGCTCAGAGGATCTAAGCCTGCCCAGGCATAACGGTGCGTATCGGACCGTCCATGCTTATAAAGCCTATTGGTTTCATTGGGCGACAGGACTTGAGATGTCATTTCATCTCAATATCAGGCAAAAGTCCCACAAATTGGAAGCAACGTCTCCAAAATGACCTATACAGTGTTGACGGGGACGTTAAACCGCAAATCAAACAAACAAATAAAACCACAAGCATAACCATAGCATTTAAATCCATATACATGTACTTCAGTTATTATGTTGTTATTATAATAATGATTGATGTTATTATACCCGCTTTTTCGAAGAAATATCGGGTATATTGTTTTCGTACAACAGTTCACTCCGGCGCCAGTCCGTCCGTCCGTCTGTCCGTCCGAGCGCATCCGTGGGCACATGTTGGGTAGACACAAGTTGGGTACTTGCCGTTTATTCCGTTGTTGTCCAAGATAAGTAGTCAGTAGCCTGTTGGGTACTTTGTTGCTTGTTGGGTATTTTTGAATGGGAATTTAACATGGCGGTACCCAACAAGTGTCCATCTGTAAGAACGTGCGTCCGTCTGTCCGTCCGTCACGTTTCTTGTGATTGGATCTCCTCTGCCACCACTGAAGTTACACTTTTGAAACGTTGCATGTGGGTAGTACATGGAATGTAGATGGCAGTGGGCAACTTTTTTGTGACCTTGACCTCAACATGACCCCAAGGTCAAAGGTCAAAAATTTTGATTTGCCATATCTCCTAAACTATTGGAGTTACACTTCTGAAACTTTGCTTATTGGATGGTCCTTGGAATATAGAATATGTCAGGTTACTTTTGGTGTGACCTTGACCTCAAGGTCAAAGGTCAAAAAGTATGATTTTGCCATATCTTCTAAATTATTAGAGTTACACTTCTGAAACTTTGGTTATTGGATGGCCCTTGGAATATAGAATAAATTTGGGTACTTTTGGTGTGCCCTTGACCTCAACATAACCCCAAGGTCAAAGGTAAAAAATTATGAGTTGCCATATCTCCTAAACTATTGGAGTTACACTTCTGAAACTTTGCTTATTGGATGGCCCTTGGAATATAGAATATATTAGGCTACTTTTGGTGTGACCTCGACCCCAATGCCAAAGGTCAAAAAGTATGACTTTGGCATATCCTCTTAACTATTGGAGTTACACTTCTGAAACTTGGTTATTGGATGGCTGTTGGAATATAGAATAAATTGGGATACTTTAGGTGGACCTCAACATAAACCAAAGGTCAAAGGTCAAAAAGTTGACTTTGCCATATCTTCTTAACTATAAGAGTTACACTTCTGAAACTTAGCTTATCAGTTAGAATGTTCTTTGCAACTTTTTTGGCTAGCTAATACATAGTCATTAGTGTTGTTAATAGAAAAAGCGGGTATTTGCGATGGTATACCATCGACTGCAGATCTAGTTATTATTATTATTATTATTATTATTATTATTATTATTATTATTATTATGATACTGCCTCAAATGGTTACCCTTCGAACGTGTTTAACTTATTTATACATGTACTACATGTATGCCATTCACACTGGCTCATATACAATTACAGGAGATGATTCACAGAAGTATATGGCTTCTTTTCAAATCCTTTCATGATATCACGAAAACACGCCTATATAATTTGAACCCCCTTGAACCCAACTTTTGTATAGTAAAACTGGGGTTTCACGGGGTATACCTTATTTTTCTTATTTCTGCTCTAAAATATAGATTGTGGGTACTCGTTAGAACCGCCTCGATGAGGCGGTTCTAACAAGTGCCCGCAATCTATATTTTTAGCAGAAATAAGAAAAATATCACATTTTTTCATCATAAAATTTTCATTTTTTCGGCGATAAAGGTGGCAATGTATTTGTATGGGCGTGTATGCGAAATGAAATGTATACATTATTTAACTATGTTTCTACTTTATTGAAATAAATATTGTTTGAACCAATCTTACACGAGTGGTCATTAAAATGAAATTTATCAAACGAGCCTCTTGCGAGTTTTATAAATTTAATATGCAAAGACCACGACTGTTACAGACTCTTTATCATATAACGACTTTAAATACGATTTTATTGATGAAGGGGTTCCAAAACGAAAACATGCCTATCCAATTATATTGGCAAAATTGTACCACCAAAAAATGAAATTTTCCAGGTAAAAATCGTGATATTCTGCTCAAATCATACATTGTGGGTACTCGATTGAACCGCCTCGATGAGGCGGTTCTAACGATTACCCACAATTTATATTTTAAAGCAGAAATAAGAAAAATAAGGTTTACCCCTGTAAACCCCAGTTTTTCTATATAAATGTGGGGTTGAAGGGGGTCAAAATTATATAGGCGTGTTTTCGTGATGCAGAGGAATTTCAGTAGAACTTTATGACGTTACGCGCCAGTAACCACGTGATATTACACGTGTGGTTGGTTATATGGTTTTATTATATGACGTTATTTACCTAATATCAACGAAGTTATATGATAAAAGAGTAGTTTTATCTCATGGGATGGGTTTTATTAATGCAAGAAATGTCCTGTTATTAACAGGATAACACATCGGTATGATTTTTTTTTTTTTCATGGCTCCAAACCGACTTTGTACTTGATAAAAAATGTGTCAAAACTCGTAAGTTACGCCTCACTTAGAGCAATAATACGGGAGATTCCGTATAACCATGTAAACCCAACTTTTTTCTATTTCTCTTTGTAAAGTGGGATTTACATGGATTTTCATTGTACGGACTTGTTCACGTGACATCACGAAAACACGCCTTTATAATATTGACCCCCTTGAATCCCACTTTTATATAGAAAAAAACTGGTGTTTCCGGGTGTGTACCTTATTTTTCTTATTTCTGCTCTAAAATATAGATTGTGCGTACTCGTTAGAACCGCCTCGATGAGGCAGTTCTAACGAGTGCCCACAATCTATATTTTGAGCAGAAATAAGAAAAATATCACATTTTTTTTTCTTTTCACTTTTGGGCGATGAAGGTGGCAATGTATTTGTACAAGTGTGTTTGCGTAATGATCTTTACGTCAAAGCTTTTTTGTGGTTTCTTTTTTCCCAAGGGAATTTTATGAGCGATGTAGAATAAGAATACAAATCACAAATATTCATTCCTAAGGACACTCACCAATTTCGTCGATGTCTTTTGACATATATAGTGACACTGCTACTAAAGTTACACTGACCAGAAACAGAATCCCAGACACAAGTGCTACCACTCGGGCCACGCGTTTACGCTCAATCTCTTTCTGATCAAGTGATAAAACATCACCTTTGTTTAAGCCTCCCACAGGCGCGAGAAAGAATTCATCTGAATTTTCAATCTGCGATGATAAAACCTGAATTCTATCAAAGTCATCCTCGCTATTCAGGTCTTCAAAACTGTTTGTATAAGTTATAACTAGCATTCCAAACATATCAATGTCTTTTGGCTCTATGTGATCCCTTTCATGGCAAACCCTATCACGCCTGCCTTGCTTTGGTAACGTATTAGAACGAACAACAAAAATGTATGTTACAATATCGGAAGCCTGGTTGTAATCCTACATTTAAATGATGACGTTCTTAACATTTTCACTGTTACAGTTAAGTAAACTAGCTTGTATTTCACTTGCATACTATGTGAGGAATTAGGAATTTCTAGACTCCTTTTCGCGTTGTTATTTTGGATTAAATATTTCGGTTACTGCTTTGTTTGTTTGTATTGGAGTTTAACGGCCCAGTCAACACTATGCTAGGCTTACTGCAATTTCAGATATTCATACACAGTTCAAACTCTGTATTTATTTCATATCGTCACATTAAATTAGTTCAAAATATCACTTAGAACACATCTCAGACACACCAGTCAAAGTGAAAGATCAGTTTAGATTTTGCACGATTTTTAAACCCACACTATGCACATATCTCAAATGATTCCAGCTTGCATACATGCATATAATACTGCCCATCACGCAAACACGCCTATATAATTTTGAACCACTTAAACCCCACTTTTATATAGTAAAACTGGGGTTTACAGGGGTATACATTAGTTTTTTCTTATCCCTGCTCAAAAACATTGATTGTGTGTACTCGTTAGAGGCGGTTCTAACGAGTACCCACAATCTATGTTTTGAGCAGACATATGAAAAATATCGGGATTTTGTATCATAAAATGTTCATTTTTGCTGGAAAATCTTTCAATATATTTGATTAGGCATATTTTCGTAATGCAAACGGAGCCGTCCTGAACAATACGATTCCAGTAAATCTCTGACACATTTCCTCTTATTTGCATTCTCAGCAATCCACTCAATATGAGCAGTGATACATATCAATATTATCAGCGAGTTTTGTTTAGACTTTGCCAATACCGCCTTTCCACTGCTAAAGTCGCTCAGTCTGTTAAGCCATTCCACGCAAAGAACAATAAGAGAGATGTCAGCTGGGACGACAACATATTGTGCTTAGATAGGCGAATATAAAAGCCCTGATCTGTCAGAAAAATATTTAAAAACAATCAGCTGGGGAAAAATTCAATACAGTAAAATTCCGGTATTTAGGGCATCTGAATTTAAGATCAACTCTCCTTTAGAAAGGGTATTTGGACGGTTTCGGTCATTCTTCATGTGTCTTTTCTGCACCCAGTGTCTTCTAGAATGAGACCACCTTTGAGACTGTTCAAAAGTGGTCTTAACGACCACTTTTGAACTGTCCAAAAGGTGGTCTTTTTATATGACTTTTACTGTAGTTTCGATTAAATGCTCTAGGAAATATATTCTAACCAATGAATTTATGTATAAATGTGTTACCTGTACATGTATGACCATTATCTTCATATGAGCCCCGCCAAGCGAATTTGTGTCTTCGAGCATTCCGTCATGACAAATTTTGCATGCCCAGCCATTCACAGGTGCCAGGGATATGGCTTTCTGTCTGAAGGTTCCTCTTGATTCACTGCTCGCATAGGCGATAAGTACCGAAATCGCTTGACGGGGCCCATATGATTTTGTTTTGTTGTTTGGGATTTGTACAGACATCATGTTTGAAAATATTAACAATTAACAAGAGGTCCATGATGGACCTAATTCGCTCGGGCCTTGCCCTACTGTAAGCCAATATCAGTTGGACGCCCCAGTGACGCAAAATACACGCCACCTTTGCCTCGCCCAACCACCCCCAATCATCAGTACAATAATACTACTTTGAGATGGGATGTTTCAGTGGAACAGAGCTAAGATGAGCCATACTTTGGTACAAAAATAAGAAGCATTTCTGTGAATTGGGTTTGAAATTGCGCCATTGACTCTATTTTTGGCTCTGTTGGCCATTTGGTTCAGTGGAACAGAATCATTTTAGCAGTTTTGGTAGAGGGTTGCCCAAGGAGCAGTCATGTGAAATTAGTTTGAGGTCGGACACCATTAGCCTAGGAGGAGATGTCGTTTAAAGGTGTTTTTTTCTATTTTTAGCTCTGGTGGTCAATTTGTTCAGTCGAGTGGAACAATTTTTGCAATTCTGGTAGAGGGTCACCTAATAAATATTCCCGTGAAATTATTTTGAAATCGGACCATTAGCCGTGGAAATCTCGAATAAAGATTTTTCTATTTTTAGCTCTGGTGGCCATTTTGTTCATTGGAACGGAAATAGTTTAGCAATTCTGGTAGAGGGTCATCCAAGGAACATTCCTGTGCAATTATTTTGAAATCGGACCATTAGCCTAGGAGGAGATGTCGTATTTTTTTTCTATTTTTAGCTCTGGTGGCCATTTTGTTTATCAAAGCGGAACCATTTTACAAATTTTGGTAGAGGGTCACTTAATAAATATTCCCGTGAAATTGTTTTGAAAATGGACCATTTGCCTAGGAAATCTCGAATAATGGTTTTTCTTAGGTTTGTCTATATTAAGCTCTGGTGGCCATTTTGATCAGCGGAGTGGTACTATTTAAGCAGTTTTGTAGAGGGTCATCCAAGGGACTTTCCTTTGAAATTATTTTGAAATCGGACCATTAGCCTAGGAGGAGATGTCGTTAAAAGGCTGTTTTTCTATTTTTAGATCTGGCGGCCATTTTGTTCAGCGGAGCAGAATCATTTCAGCAATATTGGAAGAAGGTCACCTAATAAATATTCCCGTGAAATTATTTTGAAATCCGACCATTAGCCTAGGAGGAGATGTCGTTTAAAGGTTTTTTTTCTAAGGTTTTTCTACTTTTAGCTCTCGCGGCCAATTTGTTCAGTGAAGCAAAAATATTTAAGCAATTTTGTAAGAGGGTCATCCAAGGAACATCCCTGTGAAATTGTTTTGATATCGGACCATTAGCCTAGGAGGAGATGTCGTTTAAATGTTTTTTTTTTTGTTTTTTTTTTTGTTTCTTTTTTTTCTTCTTCTTCTCCTTTTAGCACTGGGGCCATTTTGTTCAGCAGAGCAGAACCATTATAGCAATTTTGGTAGAGGGTCATCCTAGAAACATTCCTGTGAAATTATTTTGAAATCGAACCATTGGCCTAGGAGGAGATGTGGCTTTAAAGTTTTTTTTTCCATTTTTAGGAACCATTTTAGCAGTTTTTGTAGAGGGTCACCTAATAAATAATCCTGTGAAAGTATTTTCAAATCGGATCATTAGCCTAGGATGAGATGTCGTTTAAAGGTTTTTCTCAGGTTTTTCTAGTTTTTAGCTCTGGTGACCATTTTGTGAGAAAAACTATTTTAGTAACTTTGTTAGAGGATCATCCAAGAAACATTCCTGTGAAACTATTTTGAAATCGGACTATTAGCCTAGGAGCAGATTTCGTTTAGGTTTTTCTATTTTAACTCTGGCGGCCATTTTGTTCGGCGGGAGAGGAACCATTTTGACAATTTTGGTAGAGGGTCACCCAAGGAACATTCCAGTGAAACTATTTTAAAATTGGCACTGCGGTTTCGGAGGAGATGTCATTTGAAGAAATTGTTGACGGACAGACAGACGGACGGACGGACGGACGAACGGAAGACGGACAAAACGCGATCACAATAGCTCACCTTGAGCACAAGTGCTCAGGTGAGCAAAAAATTGTAGAGTTACTTTTCAACAAAGTATGATTAAATAGTACATTGTAATCTGCAGAAATTATCGTTTGCTGAAATGGCAGACGGATACTTAAAGGTCCGTAATACGACTTTTGGATGCACTGGCATTCATTCTAGCCAGCAACAATTACAATTACAAAACAAGAGGCCCATGGGCCACAATGCTCACCAGAACTCAGGCGGACACTGCCCACTGACAGCCATGTATGGTTTCAGGTTTTAATTTATTGATTATAAAGTCTCCCAAACAAACCCCCATTTCAAAATGAGCACCCATGTGGACTCTGTATCTGAAATATTAGGCCTTTTATGAGGAGGAGGGATGAGACATGGACCCAACAGAGCCCTGAATGGTATCACTGAATCCATCTTATCATAAGGCACATGAATATATATATATGGTTTAGGGGTTGGGATGTGTACTGTTCCTGAGATATAAGGCCTTTTAAACTGCAAAGGGGTTGGAGCATGGCCCTGGCAGACCCCAGGAAAGCCAAGATTGTTGTCGCTGAATGTGTCTTATAATAAGGACCAAGAAAATATATTGTTTAGGGGTGGGGATATGAACAGTTTCCAAGATATGAGGCCCTCTTATGAAATGATGAGGAGAGGAATGGCCACTGTGGACCACCAAGTTTGTGTGACTGAATGTGTCTAATCATAAGAAACAAGAATATAATTATATGATTATGAGGTGGGGATCTTAATGCTGTCTGAGATATATGGCCTTTTATGAAGTAGAGGCGTGGGCTATGGCATGAGCATGTTGCCCTAGCACATAGAGACCCCGCATTGATGTGAGTGAATGAGTCTTATTATAGGGAACACAAATATACATATTTTAGGGGTGGGGATCTGAACAGTTTCTGAGATATATGGCATTTTATGAAGTGGAAGGGTGGGGCATAGCCCCAGCACACCCCCAGAGACCCCTAGGTTGGTATCACTGAATGTGTCTCATCATAAGGAACAATAATATATATGGTTTAGGGGTGGGGGTTCTGAATGGTTTCTGAGATATTGAGCCTTTTACGAAGTGGAGGGGGTTGGGCATGGCCCGGGCACATCCCAGAGGACCCCCAGGTTGGTTTCAATGAATGCGTCTTATCATAAGAAACAAGAATATATATGGTTTTGGGATGGGGATCTGAATGGTTTCCGAGACATCACCTTTTGTGAAGTGGAGTTGTGGGGCACAGCCCCCGTGCGGCCCGGGAGACCCTTAGATTGGTATCACTGAATGCGTCTTATCATAAGGAACAAGAATTTATATGCTTTAGGGGTGGGGATCTGAACGGTTTCTGAGATATTGGGCTTTTACTAAGTGCAGGGGGTGGGGCATAGCCGTGGCACATCCTAGGGGATCCCCAAATTGGTGTCACTGAATGCGTCTTTTCATAAGAAATAAGAATATACATGGTTTAGGGGTGGGGATCTGAAGGGTTTCCGAGATATATCACCTTTTATGAAGTGGAAGGTTGGGGCATAGCCCTGGTGTGGCCTGGGAGATCCTTAGGTTGATATCACTGAATGCATCTTAACATAAGGAACAAGAATTTATATGGTTTAGGGGTGGGGATCTGAACGGTTTCTGAGATATTGGGCCTTTTATGAAGTGGAGGGGTCGGGCATAGCCCCCGTGCGGCCAGGGAGACCCTAAGGTTGGTATCACTGAATGCGTCTTATCATAAGGAACAAGAATTTAAATGGTTTAGGATCTGAACTGTTTCTGAGATATTCAGCCTTTTACGAAGTGGAGGGGGTGGGGCATAAGCCCCGCCACATCCTAGGGGACCCTCAGATTGGTGTCACTGAAGGCGTCTTATCATAAGAAACAAGAATATATATAGTTTAGGGGTGGGGATCTGAATGGTTTCTGAGATATATGGCATTTATGAAGTGGAAGGGTGGGGCATGGCCCCAGCGCACCCCAGAGAGACCCCAAGGTTGGTATCACTGAATGTGTCTTATCATAAGGAACAAGAATATATATGGTTTAGGGGTGGGGATCTCAATGGTTTCTGAGATAAGTGGCATTTTATGAAGTGGAGGGGGTGGGGCATGTCCCCGGCACATCCCGGGGAGACCCCAACGTTGGTGTCACTTAATGCATCTTAGCATAAGGAACAAGAATATATATAGTTTAGGGGTGGGGATCTGAATGGTTTCTGAGATAAATGGCATTTTATGAAATAGAGGGGGCAGGGCATGTCCCCGGCACATCCGGGGGGACCCCCAGGTTGGTGTCACTTAATGCATTTTATCATAAGGAACAAGAATATATATGGTTTAGGGGTTGGGATCTGTAAGGTTTCTGAGATATAACGCATTTTATGAAGTAGAGGGGGCGGGGCATGGCCCCAGCACAACCTAGGGGACCCCCAGGTTGACATAAAAGCATATGGCTGAGAGAAGTTTACTCAAGGAACATGTTTATGTAAGTTTTGTCAAAATATCTGCAATGACTTGGCAGTAAAGGCCATTTTTCAGTTTTCCCCATTATAAGTCAATGGAAACTCTAAGTTGCCATAGCAACAAAACTAAAAGGCCAAATTTCATAAAAAAACACAAAACCTGTAAAGGCAAATATGGTGAATATTTTCATAAAGTCTCAGCCTCCTAGAGCATATGGTTTCTGAGGAGATGATTTTTTAAGTATTTTTGTCTATTTTTTGCATTTTGGTTTCCATGGCAACCATTAAAATTGAGCAGTAGGCCTAAAATCATATGGTAGATACTAGATTGCTTAAGGAACATTTCTATGAAAGTTTTGTTCCAATATCTGCAAAGGCTTGGCAGTTAATGCCATTTTTCAATTTTCCCCATTATAATTCTATGGGAGCTCTAAGTTGCTATAGCAACCAAACTAATGGGCCAATTTTCATAAAAAAACAAAAACTTTCAATCCCCCAGCCCAAGGATGCTACAGATAAAATTTGGGCTGTGGTGAGCTAAAAACAGCGGGCCCTAGGGACTCAAGAATGGGTTCGAATCAGCGATACTGAATGAGCCATCGGTGCTCGAGCCATTGATTTTTCGCATTACGATAACACACCCGTGCGATAAACTGCATTTTTCACATCTCAAAAATGGCTACTTTTCTGATGAAAATCCGTGATATTTTTCTTATAAATACTGCAGACATAGGTTGCGGGTGCTCGTTAGAACTGCCACAACCTATGTTTTGAAGCAAAAATAAGAAAAATAATGAATACCCCCGTAAACCCCAGTTTTCTCTATATGAAGTGGGGTATAGGGGGTCTTAATTTCACAGACTTGTTCACGTGATGTATATAAGATTTGAGTGAACGGACAAGCTTACAACTCACAGTGAAGGCGAGTAAAAATGTGTTGGGTGCACAAATATTCTCTATCATTACGAAAAGATGCCAATACAAATACACAGTAAATTTTACCGTGGAAAAACGAACAGTTTAAGATGAAAACGTGCGATATTTTTCTTATCTCTGCTCCAAACACATCGAGGCGGTTTTAATGAGTACCCACAATCTATGTTTAGAAAAATAAGGTTTACCCATGTAAAACCCAGTTTTACTATATACAATTGGGCTTCAAATGGGTCAAATTATATAAGCGTGTTTTCGTGATGTTGTCGCTGCTGCTACAATGTGAGTGTCTGAGAGGTGTGTGAGTGTGTGTATGTGTGCGTCCTTGCGTTCGTGTGTGCGTGCGTTCGTACGTGCGTGTCATTTACGTCCCACCAACAACTAAGGTCATACGGAGACAGATCCCCTCGGTTAGAGACTCATCCGCATTATGACAACACATCCGTGCGACATAGTGCATTCTTTCACATCACGTGAACAAGTCCGTGAAATAAAGACCCCCCTATACCCCACTTTATAAAGAGAAAACTGGGGTTAACGGGGGTAAACATTAATTTCCTTATTTCTGCTCCAAGACATAGGTTGTGGGTACTCGTTAGAACCGCCTCAATAAGGCGGTTCTAACGAGCACCCAAAACCTATGTTTGGAGTATAAATAAGAAAAATATCACAAATTTTCATAAGAAAAATTGCCTTTTTTAAGGTTTGAAAAATGTACTATATCACACGGATGTGTTATCGTAATGATTCTTTCATATCGCCAAAATGGTGAGTTTTCTGATGAAAATGTGTGATATTGTTTTTATTTGTACTCCAAACATAGCATTACGATAACACACCCGTGCGACATAGTGCACATGTTCACATCTCCAAAATGGCCATTTTTCTGATGAAAATCCGTGCTAATTTTCTTATTTATACTCCAAACATAGGTTTTGGGTGCTCGTTAGAACCGCCTCATTGAGGCGGTTCTAACGAGTACCCATAACCTATGTCTTGGAGCACAGATAAGGAAAATAATGTTTACCCCCGTAAACCCCAGTTTTCTCTATTTAAAGTGGGGTTTAGGGGGTCTTTATTTCACGGACTTGACCACGTGATGGGTTGAGGGGGAGGCGGTTCTAACGAGTCGGTTCCAACGAGTACACACAACCTATGGTATAGAGCAGAAGTTAGAAAAATATTTTATACCCTGAAAAACCCAGTTTTATCTATGTAAAGTGGGGTTTAGAGGGGTGTTCATTACACAGACTTGTTCATGTGATGGTCCGGAGAAACCCGGAATCGAACCCAGTTTTATCTATGTAAAGTGGGGTTTAGAGGGGTGTTCATTACACGGACTTGTTCATGTGATGGTCCGGAGAAACCCGGAATCGAACCCACGACTGTGGTTTATGAGGCGAGAAGCGTAACCCCTACAAAACGGAGACATCTGATGCATACAATAAAATAACTCAAAGGATCTTCCACCAAAATAAAAATCGATGCTATTTTTCATGGTAGATATGTTCCATATATAGTTCTGAGTTGACAGTAGATGTCTGCCTTAACAAAGAAGGATATAACTTGAAGAAACCGTTTAATCACGATTTGACGTATACTCTTTGAGATTTGTTGGATGGAAATCTTTGGAGTTTTTATTTCATGCAAATTTGCAGGATTTTTTGTCCTTTTTTCATTCATCTTTACGTTTGCCTAAAAAGCGACCCAAACAAATGCCAACAATATTCCAGCAGAATATTGAAAACAGCGCATACAAACGTAGTTTCTCTTTTCTTATTTCAATTTCTGGAGTTTCCTACTTATTATGGATTTAGTTTATACTAATTTATTTTAGTTCGATTGCGATGGAAGCTGCAAGCTTATTTAATCGCTCTCGAACACTCATTCCGGATGTTTTCACGCGCGCGCGAGAGAGGCAGTGACTGTTACACCACTGCTACCCATTTACACCTAGGTGGAGTGAGGCAGTGTCATTATGTGTCTTGCCCAAGAACACACCTCGATACCGGGTGTCGGATTCGAACGCACAACCTCTCGACCATGAGTCGAACGCTTTAACCACTGCGCTATCGAGGCTGACATGGATTTTTAAATGTATTTATGTATGTGTACACAGGAAGGGCCACTGGCACTCAGTAAAAATCATTAGACGATTACTTTTTTGTTTTGGTTTTACGGTCCGTTCAAGATTATTTCACTTATTTCGAGCCGTTCGTTAATAATAGGTGGGCCAAAACCGACGAAACGGGAAAATAAAATCACCTGACCTACCGTTGCAGAACTTGGCGTCTCACATGTGGCTCAAGCGAGGACATCTCAAGCCTTTCCGCCCGAAAAAAAACCGCTAGGCTTTATATGCATGGGCGCTCCTACTCGAACCATTTTGCCTTGGCAGGCTTTCATCACGAAAACACGCCTATATAATTTTGACCCCCTTGAACCCCACTTTTATATTGTAAAACTGGGGTTTCCGGGGATATACCTTATTTTTCTTGTTTCTGCTCTAAAATATAGATCGTGGGTACTCGTTAGAACCGCCTCGATGAGGCGGTTCTAACGAGTGCCCACAATCTATATTTTGAGCAGAAATATTTTTCTTATTTCACATATTTGAGATGTATTCTGCTACCACCACCAGCTGCAAAACGAACTAGCAATGCCTCGGGTGCAGATTCGAACTCATTCTTCCTTGAGTCAGTTGCATTACCCGGGGTAACAGATATGCGGGCCAGGCTCGAACCACAGCGGTGAGATACCTATTGATTAAGTGCGCAGAGATGAAACCGACCGCAGTTGAGTACTGGTAAACTGTTCAGAAGGTCTCAACCTGTCCGTGAAAGCGATACGAGTTTGATAAGCCACAATTTGCACCCGTGCCTTCTCCACTAAATGGTTATTGTCTACGCCCACGGGTGTAGACTATAATGTTTACTTATGCTCCGGAAGCATTCAAGAAAAGGACATGTCTGGTTGAATGTTATTTCTATTGACACGCCATCGATGTTATTAGCCACAATGATTAAAATCCGGAATTGACCCAAGTGCTTCCTTAAGTTTATCACACGCGCTCATGCTTACAAAATAAACATTTATTCTGGGTTTACACGATGCTGACTTCCCTCCCATAATACAGTGTATCATCTTTTCTGTATGGTTTTATTATTTAAAAATGTTAGATGACTAGGTGGATAGCGATTTTATTTTGGTTGCTGTTCCATTTTCCTATATCACGCCTATGGAAAGAATCAAAGTTAGACAAATCCATTAACAGCCAATCAAAAACGAAGACTGCTGCATCCATTTTAAAGAGTGCTCATGAGTGCGCATGCGTGGTAAACCGGACTTAGCATTCCTCAAGGCACGGTACCATTGGCTTTATTGACTTGCACAGATACTGATCGCATGAATTGCCAATAGTACCAGCAGTCTGTGTTCAACTGATACCGTCATTTTGACGTACAGTGGTTCGAGGTGAAGTCGGACATTATCAACATTAAACCGCAGCGCCATCGTTGTTTTTAAAGATTGGTCTTCCCCCATTGATTTAGCTCCCCTGCGCTACGGAAATAGCATTGATCTCTTGAGAAAAGAAACCTACTCCTGCGCATGCCCCAAAACTGCACGACTAGAAATCCAGTTAGTTTTTATATCATTACGAAAACACGCCTATACAAATACATTGTAACCTTCATCGCCGAAAAAATGAAAATTTTGAGATGAAAAATTGCGATATTTTTCTTATTTCTGTTCAAAATATAGATTTGGTACTCATTAGAACCGCCTCATCGAGGCGGTTCTAAAGAGTACCAACAATCTATTTTTAGAGCAGAAATAGGAAAATAAAATTTAACCCTGTAAACCCCAGTTTTACTATATAAAGTGGGGTTCAAGGGGTCAAAATAATATAGGCGTGTTTTCGTGATGTGACGACTGTCAAAGAATTGCGATAAAGATATCTTCTAAAAACAAAATAACTTCGTTTTTATTAATATAAACACCCCAAGAGCGATAACATGTATTATCAGTTACCCACTGTATTAATTGCATTGTAAGTTATTTGTAACACCTTGACCTGATAAAGATATGCTATCTCAGAACAAGTGAGTTTTATCAGGGCAACGTGACATCGCACTTCTATATACTGGACTGCTGGAAAAAATAACAAAAATGTAAGCGTGTACAATGGGATAAACTGATCAATGGAATACCAGAATCGTGACATTTGATATCAAGTTTATCCGGCTCGGCTTCGAGAACACAAGTAGAATCGCTCGGCAAGCCTCACGATTCTACAAGCGTTCTTGAAGCCTTGCCTGATAAACTTGATATCAAAAGACACGAACCTGGTATTCTCTATCGAACTTGATCTCGGACAGTATTTTGGGTCGGGGACTCCGTCGATTAAATACCGTATGTCAGTTCGCAGGGCTCTATAAAACGACGTTGTGTCGAACTTATTCAGCGCGTTTAGCATTACAACTGTACAGCCCATTAACCCTAACTATGCTGTACCCGGATATATCTTTTTTTTGGAAACAGAACATTTGACAAAGAAACAATTGTCTCCCGGTTGGGCCTTCCAGGGAAGAAAAAGCTTTTCTATAAGAGTTAACCAAATTTGAAAGCGATACATGTACAGTTGAGCGGTATTTTCTAACATTTTCTTTGATGTTCGTATACTCTATTTATACTAGCTGGCTTAATACCTATTTCGATGGTTTGATCAGTCAAATTTTTCCCCCTGAAATTCAGTTAAATAAAGCCAATTCTACTGATACCGAGGCCCCGTTTTTGGATTTACATCTATTGAAGATGGGTTTGTTTCCTTTAAAATTTATGATACAAGTGATGATTTTGCTTTTGAGATTGTACGTTTTTCTTTCTTGAATGGTGGTGTTCCTCGTGCGGCATCCTATGGCGTTTAAATTTCACAATTAATTCGATTTGCCAGAGCGTATAGTCATGTTACTGACTTCAACAATCGTATTAAATTGTTAACTGCTAAACTTCTTAATCAGGGTTATCGGTGTCATAAACTACGCAAAGCCTTTTTTCATAATTTATAGACGTCATTCCGATTTCATTGCAAAATTCAATGTTGGACTTAAATCTCTTCTGCAACAAGGTCTATCGGAAATCGAATCTTATGGTGACTTATTATATAAATTCAGAAAGATATATAACTGCAATTTCTTTAGCACCCAATTTCGTAAAATCATTCTACGATAAAAAAAAGATCGGATACAACATAAAAATGTTATACGACAGTCTACAGGCATGGTAGTTAACCCAATCACGGTTGACAACTTTGCTTCCCTCTTTAATTTCACGCCGGTTCTATTACTATTCCAGCGTAAAGGCTAACTGAGAATGAGGAAGAATTTAATTTTATGTAATGTTGGTTGGTGCCTGATGCTCTGTCTCTGGTCGGGCCCATCGGAGTCAAACTATTGGTTTTCATTTGCTCCAGCATTTCAATTGTTTCTTGCTGTCGAGTCCTCACCGCTGTTTTATCTCTGTGGTTGTTTGGTGTTTGTGTTCTCGGAGATGTTGCACGGATGAGTTAGGAGGCCTTCATGCGGACTGAACAAACTTATTTCTAAATCGCGGCGGAAGAAATGGCGAGGATTGCGGCCGCATAAAATCGATTTAAGCCCACATCCACCCAACCCCAGTCGAATTCGTTTCACTGGCCGTTCCAATGCGGTGCTTATGTCGCGGTTTATTTTTTTATGGTTTGTCTTTGAGTGTGTGTATCGCTTATATATTTTGTTTTGGATAGCCAATTGGTCCTTTTGTGGGAAAGTGACTCACCTTTTGGCTTCCCGCTATCGGTGTTTCCATTAAGGTCTAGTTTTTACATGTTTATGTTTCTTTCCCTTTGGTGTCTCTGATGGGAGCTGTGGGTTAATTGTATCGATTCCTGATCATTGCCTTCACTTCAATGCCCTTTCAGTGAAACAGGTGCGGAAGTATTCGCGTGGACTTCATTACGCAAACACGTTTATACGAATACATTGAAACCATTATCGCCGAAAAAAAAATGAAAAATTTGAGATGAAAAATTGTGATATTTTTCTTATTTCTGCTCAAAATATAGATTGTGGGTACACGTTAGATCGAGGCGGTTCTAACGAAAACCCATAATCTATATTTTAGAGCAGAAATAAGAACAATAAGGTTTACCCCTGTAAACACCAGTTTTACTATATAAAAAGTGGGGTTCAAGGCGGTCAGAATTATATAGGCGTGTTTTTGTTATGTTTTTAAAGGCTGAGTTCTGTTTTCGGCTCCCCGGAGTCGCTGGATCAGAGGAGCTAAAAGGACTGGTACAACCGGGTCTCTGTGATATTGATGGCATGGTAATTGTATCAGAAAAGTTTATCCGCACTGGGAGAATCACAGCTGAGTTTATAACAAAAGTATGCAAGGATATCAGCGATCAGCTCAATAAAGGCGTGCTTTATTCAATTTGTAAGAACTCTGCCTCTGTGAATTACATAAACTGTTGTGACAGAAACCTATAAATAGTTAACTGTGTTTCTAGGTCTCATGAGGAAATGGAAATGCGGATAAAGATACGCTCAACCGCTTGTACGTAAAAGATGCCTAAAAACGGATTACCGCATTCGCTCTAATAAGGACACATTGTGCCTCGATATCCCATTCTAACCATTATGAAAACATGCCTATACAAATACATTGTAAATTTTAACGCTGAAAATCGAAACTTTTAAGATGAAAAATTGTGGTATTTTCTTATTCTGCTCAAAATATAGATTGTTGGTACACGATAGAACCGCCTCATCGAGGCGGTTAGAATCTTATTTCTGCTCGAAATATGGATTGTGGGTACACGTTTGAACCGCCTCGATCTAACGAGTGCCCTAAATCTATTTTAGAGCAGAAATAAGAAAAATAAGGTGTATCCCCTTAAACCCCAGTTTCACAATATAAAAGGGGGGTTCAGTTGGGTAAAAATGATTTAGGTATGTTTTCGTGATGAATAATCAAAACACTGACAAGAATGGTGGGTCGGCTGTCCCTTTAGGCTGGAATAATTGGCCTGATCGGGGCCTTAGACTTTCTCATTTAACCCTTAAATTTATGCATTGTTAGCAAACGGTGTAGATCGCGTTTTGTGGCGTCTGATCTGGCTGTGCACTGTTTGATTCCAGTTCTAATTCTATAGATACCCCACTTACGCAACACTCTGACCTCATAACCATAAGACGCGGCATAATGGATAAGAGCGCTGACTCTTAATCAATAGGACTCTCACCGCTGTGGTTCGATCCTCGTTGCAAAGTTCTGCAACGGAAGGTCAGGTAGTTTTGCTCAGAGTACTCCGGTTTCCAGCCACGTCTGAATAAAGATCGGCTCGAAATGAGTGAAATAATCATGGAAGGGCAGTAAAACCAAAACCATTAAAATCTGTTTTCAGATCTTTAAATACAGATACGCCTGAGAAAGAATTTAACCATTTTCGCGCTTTGTCCGCGTGACACACGCGCATTGCGTGCGTGTAATTTTTCACGTTTCAATACTCTGTTCATCGCGTTCATACGCGATTGCAACGCGTTTAATATCAGCCAATGAAAGTGATTATTCAAAACGCGTTAGGTAAACTCAATACGCGTTTCTATGCGACAGAATTCTAACCAATAAGAATACGAAAGGTAAGTGACGATAAAACGCGTGAGTGCATGAGAACACGGGCCAATCAAAATCCTCTTTGCCCGTGTGTTTGTCTCATATGTTTTATTTTACTTTTGAATTCGTTCATGCATTAAAGACGGTAAGGTCTCTCTTATCAGTAGTGATTCCTTCGGATAAACACAGAATTACATTTACTTTTAAAGACATACATGTATTTTTGGATTGCATAACATCCCGCTAATGACTGTCAGTTTGGAGATAATACACACTCGGGATATTCTGAGGAATGTCAAACATGAAGGGGACCAAATCATTTAGCCTGGGATAAGTGTTTTATGACAAGTCATGTCTGTTTACTGGTTTGTGGGCGCTCATTAGAACCGCCTTGTCATGTGTGTTTATGCTATTTCTAACACATCTCGATAACATACCTATACAATTTTGACCCTGTTAAACCCCACTTTTATATAGTAAAACTGGAGTTAACGGGGGTATACATTATTCTTCTTATTTCTGCACAAAATGTAGATTTTGGTACTCGTCAGAACCGCCTCGCCGAGTCGGTTCTAATGAGTACTCACCACCTATGTTTTGTGCAGAAATATAAAAATCATCAGAAATTTTCAAACGGAATATTTTCAGTTTTGGTGGAAAACAATTCAATAGATTTGTATAGGCATATTTCGTAATGAAGTACCGCTAATCTCTGTTTAGAAAAATAAATAAATAAATATATAAATAAAAATAAGGAAAATATGGTAGACGCCTGAAATATACACATTTTTTAAAGTTTTTAAAGTTCAGTGCCAAAAGGCAAACAGTATAGACCCAATGCAGACGCAAAGAACTAGGCGTCTGATCAGGGCCTACATTATTTCCAAAAGCTTCAGACATTTTCAAAGTAAATTTTGATGAAAACGAAACCTCACACTCTTAAAGTTTGAAATGGTCTTGTGCTATTTACAGGGTAGAAGATTCCATTTGGTGCCAATTGGCAAAAAGTGTAGACCAAGACCAAATGCAACAAAACTAGGCATCTGATAACGACCTTCATTGTTTGCAGAACGTTGAGGCATTTTTTTTCCAAAATATAAATGTTGAAGAAAACACGACCACACACGTTTAAATTTTGAAATGGACTTGTTCTAGTTGCAAGATGGAAGATACCTTTTGGAGCCAAATAGTAAAAAAAAAAGACCAAGATCAGGCGCAGATGAAGTAGGCGTCTGATCAGGCCTAAATTACATGCAAAATGTTCCGGCATTTCCATAATAAATGTTGAAGCAAAAAAAAACAACAAAAAACAATAAGATTCTCCTACATTTTGGAATGGATGATGTTATGTATGAGGCGGGAGATTTCATTTGTTAACAAATGGGTTAATTAAACACAGCAAATGAAAATTATAGAAATTAATTATTAAAAACATGAAATATTTCGGAATTTTTTAAGAAAACACAATCTCACACTCTTTAGCAAAATGTCAAGACCAAGATCATACTCAACAGAAGTAGTCGCCTGGTCAGGGCCTACATTGTTTCCAAACGGTTCAGACATTTTCAAAATAAATCTTGAAGAAAACACAACCTCACAGTCTTAAATTTTGAATGGTCTTGTGCTATTTAAAAGTGGGAAGATCCCATTTGGCGCCTAATGGCAAAACAAAACAGATCCAGAGCAGACATAGCAGAAGTAGGCGTCTGATCAGAACCTACTTCGTTTGCAAAATTTTCAGGCATTTTGCAAATTATACAATTTGAAGAAAACACAACCCCATACCCTTTAATTTTGAAATAGACTTGTTCTATTAACGAGGTGAAGGATTCCATTTGTCGTCACATGGCAAAAAAGTGCAGACCTAGATCAGACGCAGCAGAGGTAGGCGTCTGATTAGGGCCTACATTATGTGCAAAGGATTCAGGCATTTTCCAAATAAATGTCGTAGAAAACACAACCTGATTCTCCGAGTCAATTAAGCGAATAAATGAAAATAACAAAAATAATTAATTAAAAAATGGGCCGCTTCTGTGAGTGAATGAACATGGATTATTTCGGACGTCTAGAATAAGTGACGATAATAAGGTGTTGTTTTAAACAGCTATCTTTATAGCCCTAAGTTGCACCTGGGTGACATAAAACTTTTGGTCAATAAACATCCTGTTTTTTGACAGTCAACTTCAATCATTATGCAGTACCTATACTTTACCCTTTACCCCCAGGCAAAAGTAAATGATTTATTGACTTTTTCCTCTTTTCGGAAACAATCATATGTTATATTCAAACTGCAAAAAAAATCTGACACAAAGAAAATTTGAAAATATAAAAAACTTGAAATAAAAAGAACGATAAGTGCGAAATAGTCGCGCTATATTGATTGGTTGCTTATGAAACGAGAAGCAGTCTGTGAATGCGCACTAATTGCGTTTTCGACATTCGGGTTTGATTGGCTGGGCAACAATCGCGATTTATGCGCAATATCGCGTTATTCACAAAAGCAATTGATTGGCTAAAATGTCACTCGCAAGTTAAACGCGTGAATCGTAAGTGAGAATCTCAGGCGATTCAAATGCGCAAGAAATGCGTGTGCGCTGTAAACTTTCTCGCAAGCGGGAGTGTATCAGTCGTTCTTATCACTATAAACATTTTAATAAGCCTGTCATATATATGTTTATCTCTCCAGAAACCTATTTATTTGATATATGTACTTCTTACAATGGCCTCGTCGAGGTTATTTAAGCAAGCAACCATGATACAAGTTTTATGAATACGTACGAAACTTAAGCCATTCATTTTCGTTGTTTCTTGCCCTTAATAGTGAGCTAAAACACAACTCGGGATTGCTCCGGGTACTCGAGTTTTCGACCACATCTGATTACACATGTATTACTTGAAGGGGTGGAAATGAGTGCTGAATGCTGATCAATAGGTGTTTGGCTAGGGTCAAATATGAGGCGCCGTTCTGCAACTGAAATCCAGGCGGTTGTTCTCCGGGTTCAATATTCACCTCTAAAAATGGTAAACAGACTGAGGTGTTTGAAAGCGAACCCTCAGAACAAATGAACAAGCGCTTTGAATTATTTTTTTTTCAGTTCTTGACACAAACATCTGCAAACTTGCAAGTAATAATAACCTAATAATAGCACTTTATATGTTTTCATGCAAAAAAACAAGTTTACTATAGGATTCGAATGCAAGTCCCTCGGATCATAAAGTCAGTAAAAGTTTCGTGGTCGAGCACTTTTCCACTAAACCACTTTTCCTATATGTGAATTGTGCAAAGGCTGTTAGCATATTTGTTGCATTAAAAACACTGAAAAATATAGGTCAAGTACCTTGCAGTTGTTCCCTGCCATATATCAAATGAAATTATAATGTTACTAGCACCAAATAATTCGTTTTTCATGAACAAAGTGCATGAAAAGCGAACCTCTGGTGCCATAACATGACTAGCTGTAATTCCAGCCATGAAGTACCTCCAAACGAGCACTTTACCGGATAAGCGCCTGATCGCAAATTTTTATTTTTTTGTACATGAGCTATAAGACAT
Source organism: Lucinisca nassula (assembly GCA_963580285.1). Classification (NCBI taxonomy): domain Eukaryota; kingdom Metazoa; phylum Mollusca; class Bivalvia; order Lucinida; family Lucinidae; genus Lucinisca; species Lucinisca nassula. Next base: position 110,386,721 of record OY757019.1, on the reverse strand, counting down.
AACCAATATTTTGGAAGGGGTATCAGGTATTCTTAAACTCAGGTAATCACTTTACTTATCACCATTTTGCACCAATATTTTAAACAAACTTCTTTTACGAACAGTCGTGCATTGAAATGTCCACAATCTTCTTTAATAAATATGTCATTTACAGCTATTTTCTATGAATATGGAATCCTGACAAACCCATTTCTTTATTCCGGTTTTTCATTAACCCCAGTAGGGGGCACAGACGGTGTATTTTACATACACACCAGTGTTGCAGGATGAAAGCCTACACAGTAATCATGTAATTACGGTAGGGTTCTTTAACCTGCACAGGGAATGGTTCTCCCTGCACAGGGGCCTCCAGTTAACGTCCCGATCCGAAGGAGGTACACTTTATGACATTCATCCCTGCAAATGATGCCAGTGGAGCGTGTTCTGACACCGAAATTTTCACACCGCTGCGGCGGATCGAATCCGGGACCTCTAGCATCAGATGCAAGTGCACTAACCACTGAGCTATCACGCCCCCCTTACCGGAAGAGTCCAATATAATACTGATTTAACTATAGGCATGTTAAAGCTTATTCTATTAACTAACTAATTGAATAAGTATATATAGAATAACTAACGCCTAGAAAAAACACAAGAAAATACATCAAGCCTTTGCAACAGAACCATTCTCTCCATAAAGTGGGTTTTACAAGGATTTTCACTGCCAGGACTTGTAAAGTCATGAAATATTTTTATTACTACGAACTGAATTTGTCAGATGCAACGCTTTTGGCTTATAAAGCGCAAGGAAAACACGACTGAAAATATATACTTTAGAAAATTGATTATTATTATTATTATTTCTCTTGTAAACATAGACTGTAGATTGACACGCCTCAGTGAGGCGGTTTCACAATTACCCATATTATCAGTTACCCTCTGTATTAATTGCATTGCAGTACATTGACCTGATAAAGATATGCTATCTCAGGACAATGAGCTTTATCAGGTCAACGTGAAATTGCACTTTTATGATTGAACCGGACTACTAGAAGAATGGCAAAAATGTTATTATTACTGGAAAAAATAGAAAAAAAAATACTTGAAAAAATATCATAGAAAACAATATGGTCAGCTGACACAAAATATATCGACCGCAGGAATGTTTGGACGCACTGCTGATCGTAAATTGCTAATTTAAGAGTATACAAGGGGATAAACTGATAAATAGAATACCAGATTTGTGTCATTTGATATCAAGTTTATCAAGCTCGGCTTTGAGAACGCATGTAGAATCGCTCGGCAAGCCTCGCGATTCTACAAGTGTCCTCGAAGCCTTGCCTAATAAACTTGATATCAATAGACACCCACCTGGTATTCTCTATTTGTATGTTTTGAGCACAGAAGAGACAACTAACGGATACCCTTGAAAATCTTGGAATGTTCAAGGTTGTTCATTGCACAAGATCTGATAACATGATAATGTATCAATCTAAATGAATCCGTTGGCTACAAACGGTACATGTACAGGCGAAAACATACAAAACCCAATAAACTTAAATGGGCGTACGAAATGTCCTGATAAAGATCAAATGAGCCCCGCCAAGCGAATTTGTGTCTTCGAGCATTCCGTCATGACAAATTTTAACTGCGCATGCCCAGCCATTCAGAGGGGCCAGGGATATAGCTTTCTGTCTGAAGGTTCCTCTTGATTCACTGCTCGCATTGGCAATAAGTACCAAAATCGCTTGACGGGGCCAAAATACAATTATTTAAATGCGGATGCAAACTGATCATTAACTCTGAAAGTTGTATTTTGTTTTATGCTCCATTTGATAATATGAAATTATATTTTTCCAAATCTCGGACAACTCAGCAATCAAGTAGATGCAATTCTTGGCAAATCACGGCGTTTTGTCCAGCATAATCGTAATCGCTTTCCAGTTCATTAGCATATGTGCGTGCATTACGGTTGCTCTATAGTAAAACATTGGTCTTTATGAAAGCTGTGCTTGCTTTTGGGACACAGCTTTCACATAAACTGATAAATGAATTTTCGGCTGCTTTTGAGTGGAGTTTGGTGGTAAAAGTTTATTGTTTATTAGGAGCAATATTAGTAGATATTTGCATTTGTAAAGCAGTTGATTTAAAGAGAAACAATGTGCTGCTTGTCCACTGGAAATGCCGCCCCCGCCATAGGGGCTTGAAGAAATATATGGGCTGCACGATGCTTCCACGCAGAGCTGAATCCGGCCCGCACACTAGTACTGGTAAACCGCTTAGAGGATCTAAGCCTGTCCAGGAACCGCGGTGCGAGGCGGACCGTCCATGCTAATAAACCCTATTGGTTTCATTGGGCGACAGGGCTTGAGATGTCATTTCATCTCAATGTCGGGTAAAAGTCCCACAAAATTGGAAGCAACTTCTCCAAAATGACCTTTACAGTGTTGACGGGGACGTTAAACCTCAAATCAAACAAACAAATCCACTGGAAATGCCTAGATAAATTCGCTTCGGTATGGGTTTGTTGATAGTGATTGCCAAAAAGCCCAAAATATGCTGTATACCCCCTAATATTTTAGCTGCTTCTGTGAAGTAAATGGACTTCTGTCAACATGGAATCATTAGATTTTTTGAAATGCGACAGAGCATGGAATAAAAAATAGAAGTGAAGACAATGATCAGGAATCGATACAATTAACCCACAGCTCCCATCCGTGACACCAAAGGGAACGAAACACAAAAATGAAATAACTAGACTCTAATGGAATCATCAATAGCGGAAAGCCTAAAGGACAGTTACTTACCCACAAACTGGTCAATTGGCTATTCAAAACAAGATAATATAAGCGTTAAACACACTCAAAGACAAACCATAACAAAAATAAACCGCGAAAAAAGAACCGCATTGGAACGATCAGTGAAACGACACGAATTCCACTGGGGTAGTGGTGTGTGTGTGTGGTGGGTGGGGGTGGGGGGGTGGGGGGGGGGCTTAAATCAATTTTACGCAGCTGCTATCCTCGCCCTTTACTCCAACGCGATTAAGACAAATACTTTTTTCAGTCCGCATGACGGCCTCCTAACACATCAGTGAAACATCTTCGAGAACACAAAAATCAAACTACCACAGAGATGAAGCAAAGTTGTCTTCACACATATATGTTGTACCAAATCTTTTTATATCGAAGAATGGTTGTACGAAATTGGGTGCTGAATTCATTGCAATAATATATTTTTCTGAATTTTTATACTAAGACACTATAAAATTCGGGTTTCAATAGACTTTGTTACAGAAGAGATAATTTTGAAACTAAATCGGAATGACGCCCATAAAACTTTGAAAAGGCTTTGCATAGTTTATGATAACGATAACCCTGATTTAGAAATTTAGCAGTCAACAATTTATTACGAGTGTTGAAGTCAGTTACATAAATAGACATTCTGGCAAATTAAATTAATTGCGAAATATAAACGCCATAGGATGCCGCACGAGGAACATGACCATCAAAGAAAGGAAAATGTACAATCTCAAAGTCAAAATTATCGCGTTTATCATACATTTTGCAGGAAACAAACCCATATGCAATCGACAGATGTAGATCTCTGTATCAAAAGAATAGTTTGCTTTACTTAATTGAAGTTCGGGGGGGGGGGGGGGGGGGGGATAATTTGACTTATCAAACCATCGAACCATTTTGTATCATAACATGATCTTTCTGGCATGTATTTTGCCACAAAAATGTAATAGAAAAAAAATGTAAGTTTAGTGATACATGTAGTTTAGGTCTTACTTGATGTATTTGATCAGTTTTGTTTGCTTCTGATTTATGTTATGGGTTAGTGGGAGGGAGTACTTTAAAGCCATATAAATACAGTCGAACTTCAATGGCTCGAACACCTTTGGGACCATGAAAATCTGTTCGAGACAGGGGTAGTTCGAGCCACTGAGGGTTACTGCCAGGAGGCATAACGAGATACTTTTAGACATCTTTTCGGTGTTCTATAATGAAAATGTATGCTGTGTGTACTCATTAGAATCGCCTCATCGAGGCGATTCTAATGAGTACACACAGCATACATTTGTAAGATAAAAGACTAAAATCTCCTTAATCATCCCCCACTATTTCTTATGTTGAGGATTCGCTAGGGGCTCAAGAATGGGTTCGACACATCCATGGTAAACGAGCAATCGCTGTTCGAGCCATCGAAGTTCTACTGTAGGTTGACTTCGGCATTGGTCTGTTAATTTGCAAAGCAGACTTGCAGTAATTGTATAAACAGACACACCAGAAAAAGAATTTACTCCATCTTGACTACAACACTAAGACTACTTGACATTAGGCTTGGTCTGAAGTCAAAGAAAATTTTAAAACCGTCTCCGAAACAGCCCGCTAAAATATCGCAATACGTTTTCTCATCCGTTATAAATAAATTCTGTTTGATTACCAGATCTGAACAGAAATATTCGGTTATTTCGCCTGGCCATGAGGCATTTATAATAATTTGCATAAAAGTTTTGTCTTCAAAATGTCCTCAAAATGCCATTTTTACCGAAGATAGGGGTTATTGGTTTGAGAACAGCCACAAATTCTAGTATGGATGGTATTTAGGCATAACTTAGTGCATTTTATGATTGATGTGTTCCAAGGACATACCAAAAGAAACACTGATGCAAGCCGATTTCTGGGTTCATTTTTAGAAAGAGGTAAACTTTGCGCTTTTTCACAAAACATTGTTTGTTCGGCTTTTATCGTAGAATCTGAAGGCAAATGCTTTTTTCGTAAACTTGAAAGATTCTTTGTCACTGAAGATTTATTATGCATGACTAAATTATTAGATATGATCTAATCTTCTATTTCGCAATTCTTCTGATGAATCGTAAAGAAAATAGGTTTTGGAATAGGTTGCACTGCAGTAAAATGTTGAAAGGTGTGCTAACTTTGGGTAGAGTACAGAAATGAAAATTCAGCTGCTTCTGATTTGATTTGGTGCTAAAAAATTACGAAAACGCGCCTATACAAATACACTATGAATTTTACCGCCGTAAAAATGAAAAATTTAAGATAAAAAATTGTGATATTTTTCTTATTTCTGCTCAAAATATAGACTGTGGGTATGCGTTAGAACCGCCTCATCGAAGCGGTTCTAACGGATACCCACAATCTGTATTTTAGAGCAGAAATAAGAAAAGTAATATTGCCCCCTATAAACCCCAGTTTTGATATATAAAAGTGGGGTTCAAGGGGGTCAGAATTATATAGGCGTGTTTTCGTGGTGGTCATCATTTTTTTTCTGAAAAGTATTATTCTTCATTAGAAGAAATATTAGTAGGTATTTGCTATTCAAACAAACATCCGACTTAAACAGGAAAATGTGCTGACTGGCCACTGGAAATGCCAATATTTATTCGCTGCAGTATGAGTTCATGCCTTCATGCAGACTGAACAAATTATGTGTCTAAATCGCGACGGAAGTAAGTGCGAGGATTGCGGCCGCGTAAAATCGATTTAACCACACCCGCCCCCAGCCCCATGTAGAATTCGTTTCCCTGACCGTTCCAAGGCGGTTCTTCTGTCGCGGTTTATTTTTGTTATGTTTGTTTTTGAGCATTTTGTGGGACAGTATAACTGTCCTTTTGGCTTTCCGGTATTGATATTTCCATTAGGGTCTGATTATTTAATGTTTATGTTTCTTTCCCTTTGGTGTCTGTGATGGGATGTGTGGGATAATTGTATCCATTCCTGATCACTGCCTTCACTTCTATTTTGTTGAAATTGGCTGCCGCATAGCCCCCTATTGGTTAGCTGCTTCTGGAAGGTAAATGGGCTTCCCGGCACATTTTCTCCCATCCTTTTGGTTGTGACCGACACATTCGATCGTTTCTTTACTCGATTTGTCCTACTTTCACGTTGTCTGCTTTGACAGCTACCAGAAATGATAACTGTTGACGTATTGTAAACAGTGTGTGTTGAAAATACAGTCCGAATCGTAGAAAATAAACTTCGTTTAGAGTCGAAAAGGAAATATAAATACCACTTAAGGAGGGAATGTCTTACAGTGCCGACTGACGGCAATGCTCAGAACGTTGCGCAACCGAAATTAAGGTCGGCCTCCTTGTTACAGAGAAACATGGGGTTTTCAAATATTCCAGTAGAAGGGCAATAAATGCAATAAAACGTAGTGGAACCATATTACATACGGCTATTTATGGCTATATAAGCCACTGTCTCACTGATATGTATTGATGTTGGTTAACCCACTCATGGTTAGCAACGTTGCTTCCCTCTTTGATTGCACGCCGGTGTGTCAGGCCTAAGATTCTACGACGGTTTCAGCGTAAAGGCTTGCTGAGAATTAGAGAGAATTTAATTTTTTTATGTAATGTTGGTTGATGCCAGATGCTCTGTTCACGCAGAGCTGAAATCGACCGCGCACGCGTACTGGTAAACCGCTTAGCGGATCTAAGCCTGCCCAGGCAAAGTGGTCCGAGTCGGACCGTCCATGCTTATAAACCCTATTTGTTTCTTGGGCGACAGGGCTTGAGATGTCATTTCATCTCAATGTCGGTTAAAAGCCCCACAAAATTGGAAGCAGCGTCTCCAAAATGACCTACACAGTGTTGACGGGGACATTAAATCTCAATCAACCCTGTCTCTGGTTGGGCCCATCAGAGTCTAACTGTTGGTTTTTTTTTGCTCCAGCATTTCTTTAGTTTCTTGCCATTGTTTCATATCTGTGGTTGTTTGATTTTCGTGTTCTCGGAGATGTTGCACTGATGAGTTAGGAGGCCTTCATGCAGACTGAACAAATTATTTGTTGAAATCGCGACGGAAATAAGGCCATGTATTGCGGCCACATAAAATCGATTTAAGCCCCCTCCCCCGACCCCCGTCCCGCCCTCCACCACTCCCAGTGGAATTCGTTTCATTGACCGTTCCAAGGCGGTTCTTCAGTCGTGTTTATGTTGTTATGGTTGGTCTTTGAGTGTGTGTATCGCTTGCGCTTTTTGTTTTTGGATAGCCAATTGACCATTTTGTGGTATAGTCCTTTTGGCTTTCCGCTCTTGATGTTTCCATTAGGGTCTAGTTATTTCATATTTGTGTTTCTTTCCCTTTTGTGTCTATGATGGGGTCTGTTGGTTGATTGTATCGATTCCGGATCATTGCCTTCACTTCTATTTTTTACTAAGTCTATGTTTTAACCCTTATCTTGCTGTTCACGACAACCCCTATCTTTGGAAACAGTGTAGATCCAGATCAGATGGCTTCTGAAGAAGCCATTTGATCAGGATCTACACTGTTTGGCATTCAGTTTATGAATTTGTAGCAATAAATTACATCAAGTAATTTGATTGGTTGATAGACAGAAATTGGCGTGGATTAAATGAATATTCAGCAAGAGAAGGGTTAAAACGAAGCAGAACGGTAATAAAAGTAGAAAAACGTGGTACATAGAGGATCTTACATGAGTGTTCATGTATTATTGAATTTATTAAACGAGTTGAGGAAAATGGACAAAATGCGAGGCTTGCCGAGCCTTTTATTCCTTTTCCTCAACGAGTTTAATAAATTCAATAATACATGAGCACGAATGCAAGATTCTATTTATCATATGACATTTTATTCACGATTGTTTACAAAAATATCAATATTCCGCTATTAGTAAACGCGACGTCGTTAAGGACGTCGTACATGTAACGTTACGGGACGTATCTAGCTAATTTGCATATTTAATCCACTAGTGGATTATCAAAAATAATGCATGGCGTTATTACACTCTCGGATGCGACGTCATATGATAAATACGATTATATATGGCTGGATACATGAACGTGACCCAGCAACTTTCATATACGCCGCATCCCATTTCACTACATGGGAAGAATTTGAACCTGTAGATCGAATTCCTTTCTTTACGAAAATGCATGTATTCCTTAATGAAGAGTATGTCAGTCCGTGAAATGAACACCCCTTTGAAATCATTCTGCATGGAAAATATTGCATTTACAGCGAGTATGCATTTTATTTTACTTATTCTTGACAAATACAGTAAAATTCCGCTATTAAGACCATCTAAAATTAGGGCTAATTCTAAAAAGCCTTTTTGAAGGGTACACTTATTTTTTCTTTGTGCTTTCTGCCTACAATGTCCTCTGGTCAGGGACCACCTTTAGGACTGTTCAAAAGTGGTCTTTAAGACCACTTTTGAAGAGTTCTAAAGGTGGTTTTAATGTAGAAATTTTACTGCACATCGACCACATTTGAAGAGTCACGAAGAGACCGCATTTGGAACTGTTCAAAAGTTAAAGACCACTTTTGAACAGTCTCAAACGCGGTATTAATAAAAGAATTCGACCCTAGTCAGGAGTACAGATTCCCTTGTCAAAATTGCGGAATTTATTGCCAATTCTAACACAGCGCGCCTATATAGGCAATGGAAAATAACTGTGTTTTATTCTACAATAAATCACGGCAAGGAAGAGCGTGACGAGTGACGTCATTAACAACTGCCAATTTATGACGTCACTAGTCGATTCCCTTGACGTTAGACGGTGTAACGTCATATTCTCGAATCGAAAGCGTTAGAAAAGGATATAAATGCATGTGTTTCAGTCGATAATTTTAGCGGGATTTCTTCTAACAATGGCGAAAAATTGTGAGATTTTGAAGGAAACAACAGCATTATTGCCGATTTTCAGCCTGTTAGAATCGAAATAGATCAGGTCTAGTTTGTATCACAGTTTGTGGGTCAGTTGTAAGTACACAAATCACGCGCACTACGCGCTCGTGAGTTGTCTATTTAACATCTGACCTCCAAACCTCCAAACTGTGATTTTTTTCTCAACAAATCCAGTCACAGCTAGAGCTGATCTATTTCTTAAACAAACATTTTATTGAAATTCAAAAAACTGCTCTTTTTTTCAGCGAAATTTTCAAAATAATGTTTCAAGCCAAACATTGACCCAAAACTGCTTTCAATCCATTAAGCATCCGTTGTGTCTTAAATATTGATTAGAACAAAAACCGCAATCAGAAATGCCATACTGTTCGCTCACTTCCGGGGGTTTGGTCAAATATTTAAAGGTCGATAACATTTCAACAATTGTGAAAATGTTCATTCTGTAGACAATATTCCCAACGTCAGATGATGAGTAACAATTGGTAAAAAATGGGTACCACATTGGCAACACAAAATAATTGACTCAATGGAAACTTGAACACAAAGATTTTGACCCTTTGTCCTTGAATCTGTGGCTTTACCCGTTAAATCGTGGCTATCATTAAACATTTTATCCGATAAATCAATAGCAGACAGACCACTGATCATAATTTATATATAATTGTTATTCAATCCATTAAAATATTTGCCAGTGGCAATTTAAAAATGAGTGTATAGTTTCTATTTCCGGTGAGTATACACTTATATCTAGTCGGATATCATTTATAAGCTAAACAAGGCCGTAGGAATAGGGGCGGCAGGGGCGGCGGCCGCCGCCCCAATATTTTGGCCAAAAATGCATTTTTTTTTTCAATGCAAAAATCTAAAACCTAAGACACCTGATCTCTTATTTAACATAAATCTACATCAATCGGCGCGTGTCATATCGCTTATTGTTTATTGGAGCGGCGGTACAATTATTGCCAGAGGCAATAAGATGGTGATTAACGACCGTTTAAAGTAAGTGGACCCTAAATTGGACAACTACAATAAAGACAATTCCGGTTTAATGGTCTATTGCGGTAAAACAAGTTACCATTTTAGGGAATATAACATTGGTTAACTGAAACAAACTTTTGAAAGTGTGGTTTAAATGTGCTCTCTATTGTTTGAATGCTTGACTTTAAAAGGAATAAACACAATGAAATTTACTGTTGTTTTATGTCAGAATTTGCAGGAAATCGCATTGTCATTTTTGTATATTTCTTTTATTTTCTATTCTTCTTTCTTTCTGATAGCAATACATTTCATCTTGGGGAGATATCCATTATGCCTGACATAGCTTACATGCTCCATATTTGATTAAATTGGTGAAAAATACATCAATCGAGTCTAGAAACTAAACTAGGTTTTACTATGTCTGACCAGAGCAATCAATGTAATTGGGCCAATGCAATGCAGCAATTTGGCGGGTTCCTCTTATAATGCCAGCAATCTGTAATTTTTGTCGTACAACGTGTGCATTTGCGTAGTTATTGCTGACCTCGAGTGTTTCTGGTTTATCTCAGCATATGTAATTATCAGCTAATCCGTCTATGTCTGTTATTTTCAGCATCGCAGACTTTGCCTCTCGTCATCATTGCTTTGTATGTAGAATGCCAACATTGCGATTTTTGGATTCTGCAATTTTTGCTTAAGAAATAGATCAGCTCTAACTGTGATTTGTTGAGTAATAAATCACAGTTTGGAGGTCATGACAGTTGTGACGTAGATCAAATCACGAGCGCGTAGCGCGCGTGATTTGTCTACTTACACCTGACCGTAGCGCGCGTGAATTGACTACTTAAAACTGATCGACAAACTATGATTTATTACTCAACAAATCACAAACTAGAGCTGATCTATTTCGATTCTTACAGTCTGAAATTCGGCAATCATGCTGTTGTTTCCTTCAGAAACTCACAACTTTTCACCATTGTTAGAAGAAATGCCGCTAAAATTATCGACTGAAACACATGCATTTATATCCTTTTCTAACGTTTTCGATGCGAAAATATGAAGTTACACCATCTAACATCAAGGAAATCGACTAGTGACGTCATAAATTGGCAGTTTATAATGACGTCACTCGTCACGCTCTTCCTTGCCGTGATTTGTTATAGAATAAAACACAGTTATTTTCCATTCGTCACTCTCTTCCTTGCCGTGATTTGTTGTAGAATAAAACACTTGCCTATATAGGCGTGCTGTGTTAGAATTCTCGATGATTTTTTGATGTTACGTTATTTTTTTATTCCTTGCTTTTGGCTTATTACCTATACAACGTTTAAGTCAAATTTCGATTACAAACAGATTTTGCACGTTTTTTTTTTTGTTTTTTTTTTTTACATATTCCCTAAAAACTGTTATTCGGACACCAGATTTTCTTTAAATTGTTTATAGACAGTCAAATCCTTAATCAGCAACTTTTGATTGAATTATCCACTACTGGGGTTATGTCAGGCGAGACAATTTAAAAGTGTATAGTTTCTATTTTCGGTCAGTATATGTTTAACCTATCGTGCATCACTAAACCACGCCTGTACAATTTTGACCCCATTTAACCTCACTTTTATATAACGAAGTTTGGGTTTTCAGGGGTAAACATTATTTTGTCTCTTTTTGCTCAAAAACAAAAGTTGTGGGTACTCGTTAAAACTGCCTTGCCGAGTCGATTCTAACGAGAACCCAAATCTATGTTTTGTGCAGAAATATGCAACCAATCAGAAAGTTTTATCCGAAAATTCTCATTTTTGGTGGTTAAATTGTCAATATATTTGAATAGACGTCATGGAGTATATCGTCAGGGGAAGCCAAAACAGGGCTCTACCATTAAAAGAAAGAATTTGCCCTTGAGGATACTGAGGAGCAAATGCTCAGCATTTGCTCCTCAGTATCCTCAAGGGCAAATTCTTTCTTTTAATGGTAGAACCCTGTTTCTTTCAAGAGCGTTCAGCACTGTGTTCTACGTAAATCATATGTCAGCCAATGAAAAGCGGCGCTACGTGATGACTTTGGGTTTCCGTCAGTATATCGTAGAACCTATGAGATGACGCGTTACATACGCGAGTGCGTAATTATAACTGGTAAACAGATTTTCACTTGAGTAAAAACATATTTTATTTCATAAATAGCTAGATGTGAAATATATTTGGTATTTATCTCAAAAAGTAAATATCCTCTATTTATTACATCATGCAACAAGCAATAGGATGCGTCCTACCCCTACAGATTTTAACAACAACAATATACAGAGAAGCCCCCGTGTTGTACTGGTGATACTACTCGCCTCATAAACCAGGGGTCGTGGGTCCGATCGGGCTTCTCAGGACTTTCGGGTGAGCCCTTAAACTGAGCCCCCGTTTCCGTATGACCTTAGCTTTTGGTGGGACGTAAAACACACACACACACACACACAACAGTATTCAGATCGGCCCCCGCCCATCGGGGCTTGACGAATTTGATAGGCTGCATGATGCTTCCACGCAGAGCTGAAACCGGCTGCACACGAGTACTGGTAAACCGCTTAGAGGATCTAAGCCTGCTCAGGCAAAGCGGTGTGAGTCGGGACGTCCATGCTTATAAACCCTATTGGTTTCATTGGGCGACAGGACTTGAGATGTCATTTCATCTCAGTGTCGGGTAAAAGTCCCACAAAACTGGAAGCAACGTCTCCAAAATGACCTATACAGTTCTAACGGGGACGTTAAACCTCCAATCAAACAAACAGTATATAGACACATGATAGTGGCAAATTGTACAATAATACAGTTTAAATACTTTGCGCAGCCTGAGTGATATTTAACGAATATGGGCTAAAAACAAGTATAAAATAAAAACATATTTTATTTTATAAATAGCAGTGAAATCAATGCATATCTGAAACAAATAAAGGTACTGTGAAAATATAAATGATATTTTCAAAGTTTGAAAAATAACATGACCAACATTTCAAGATGGCTTTATGAGTAAAATAATGGTAATTAACAAAGAAAGGACGCGTAATAAGATAATAATGGAATGTCATGCTGGCTTCAGCTGAACAGCAGGCTCGTATACGAATCTTCTTGTATCCTTAATAACGTTTGTACGGCTATGGAAATAAAAGTATTTTCCTAGACTGTCTGACTTTGTATCTCCAAACAAAAGAATGCAGATATTTAGTGGATGAAAATCCCATTTCAATCGAAACAGTGTAACTCCTTCATTACTAAATTTTCTGCATCTAAAGGAGAAATGATCTGGATCTTCAACTTCCTCAGAGCAACTACAAGTAAATCAGAAACCAAAATACAACAGTTGTCTCATCTGAATCCGTGCGACATAGTGCATTTTCACACCTCCAAAATGGCTGCTTTTCTGATGAAAAATCCGTGATATTTTTCTTATTTATACTGCAAACATAGGTTGTGAGTGCTCGTTAGAACCGCCTCAACGAGGCGGTTCTAACGAGTACCCATAACCTATGTCTTGGACAAGAAATAAAAAATTATGGCATGCCCCCTTAAAACCCAGTTTTCTCTATATAAAGTGGGGTTTGGGGTTGTTCATTTCACGGACTTGTTCACGTGATGACCTCCTTTGTAGTATGGTGTTATTACGAGTTATTTTGATTTTTCTTCAGCTGATACGAAAAGCTTGACAGAGATTATGAATTACGTCATTCTAATTATAGTATGTTTTTTTTTTTGGGGGGGGGGGTTAAGTTTTACGGCCCTTTCAAGATTATTTCACTCATATCGAGCCGATCGTTAATCATAGGTGGGCGAAAACCGGAGTACCCGGAGAAAAACCACCTGACCTTCCGTTGCAGAACTTGGCGTCTCACACGTGACCCGAGCGAGGCTCGAACCCACGGCGGTGAGAGACCTAATGACTAAGAGTCGGCGCTCTTATCCATTAGGCCACGGAGGCCCGTAATTATAGTATGTTAACTCTTATCTTGCTGTTCAAACAACCTCTATCTTTGGAAACAGTGTAGATCCTGATCAGATGGGTTCTGAAGAAGCCATCTGATCAGGATCTACACTGTTTGGCATTCAGTCAATGAATTTGTAGCAATAAATTGCATCAAATAATTTGATTGGTTGATAGACAGAAATGGGTGTGGCTTAAATGAATATTCAGCAAGAGAAGGGTTAAGAGAGCTCCATTCCGATACATTATATACATGAAATTTCTGTCATGCAAAATAGAAGTGTTTCGTACAGTATTAGGACAGTGTACAGTGAATTTCCGCTATCAAGACCACCTAAAATTAGAACTAATTCTGCTTTTAAAAGCTTATTTTGAAGGGTGCACATAATATTTCTCTGGCCGCAGTGTCCGCTGGTCACGGACCACCTTTGGGACTGTTCAAAAGTGGTCTTTATGACCACTTTTGAACAGTCCCAAAGGTGGTCTTAATAGAGGAATTTAACTGTACAGTAAAACATGTTATAGTGGCCACCTCTATTTAGCAAGCAACCTGTCTTAAGCAAGCATGTTTTCAGTTCCCGAAAAAGGAAAATGCATTAAAATTCACCTGTATTAAGCAATCGACTGTCTTAAGCAAGCACATTTTGATCATCCCTTAGGTGCTTGCTTAATACAGGTTGGACTGTACTTGTTTCTCTAGCTGGAGAAGGAATCGAGTCAAACACATGTGTAGGAAAAAGGCCATTGACTGATAAGTTTTTGTCCTGCTTGTGCTTTTATGCGAGTGACACCCAACCACTTTCTCTTCAAAGATTCTCTAATGTAACCGGGTCATGTTACATGTAAGCCTGTTATTAAGTGGTTGCCTTAAGAAAGTAAGGGGGAGCTATTGCCATACCCCCGGGCGTCCGTCGTCGGCGTCAACTTCGGCGTCCGCATTTGGTTAAATTTTAACTGCAAGCCCTTATATGTTTACAAGTTTGTTTTGAATATTTAATTAACAATTGGTAAAAAAGCAATATTTAACATTATCATTGCACTTCATTTTACAGGTTTTTGGGCTTAAATTGGACTTTTTCAGAAGTTTATGTTTTCCTCTGTATTACCTCCCTTATTTCCCTGTGTTAAAGTTTACCTGCAAGCTGCGTGAGTTCAAATCCCGGGAGGGAATATTTTTTTTTTTTTTTTTTTTGCTTTTTTTTTCTTTTTAAAAACAGAGCGGGTCTGGGGCTCAAGATCAAGGTCACTGTGGCTATTTTTAGAAAAAAAAACATAGCCATCGCTCTAGCACCTTCATTTATTGATGGATTTTAATATAACTTCACACACATGTTGTGTATAATGATATCTCGAGTGACTTTGACTTTCAGGATCCGGGGTTTAAGGTCAAGGTCACTACTTACAGGGTCACAGGATCAAGGTCACTGTAGCTATTTTTTTTTTTTTTAAAAAAAACATTGCCATCGCTCTTGCACCTTAATTTATTGATGGATTTTAATATTACTTCAGACAAAATGTTGGGTATGATGATATCTCTTTCAGGTTCCGGGGCTGCAGGTCAAGGTCACTGGCTATTTTCAGAAAAAAACTTTGTGATCGCTCTAGTGCCTACATTTATGGATGGATTTTAATGTAACATCACAGAAATGTTGGGTTTGATGATATCTCGAGCGGGGTCGACCTTCAGGGTCTTGGGCTGAAGGTCAAGGTCACTGTGGCTATTTTTAGATAAACATTTTCACCGCACTTGCGCCTTTATTTATAAATGGATTTAAATATAATTTCACACAAATGTTGGGTATGATTATATCTCTAGTGACTTTGACTTTCGGGTTCGGGGCTATTTTTAGAAAAAAAATTTGTGATCGCTCTTGTGTCTACATTTATGGATGGATTTTAATATTACTTCACACAAATGTTGGGTATGATGATATCTTTCAGGGTCCAGGGCTGCAGGTGAAGGTTAATGTGGCCATTTTAGGAAAACTATGTCATCATTCTTGCGCCTTCATTTATTGATGAATTTCAATATAACTTCACACAAATGTCGGGTATAAAGATATCTCGAATGACTTCGACTTTCAGGGTCAGGGCTGAAGGTCAATATCACTGTGGCTATTTTTAGAAAAAAATTGGTCATTGCTCTAGTGTCCACATTTATAAATGGATTTAAAGATAACTTCATACAAATGTTGGGTATGATGATATCACGAGTGAGTTCAACTTTCAGGGTCTGGGGTCAAGGTCACTGTGGCTATTTTCAGAAAAAAATAGTGATTGCTCTAGTGCCTACATTTATAGATGGATTTTAATATCACTTCACACAAATGTTGACAATGGTGATATCTTGAGCGAGTTCGACTTTCAGGGTCTGTGGCTGAAGGTCAATGTCACTGTGGCTATTTTTAGAAAACACTTTGTCATCGCTCTGGCGCCTTCATTTATTGATGGATTTTAATATAACTTGACAATGATATCTTGAGTGAACTTGGCCGAAACTACGTGGTATGGCCCATCTTCTTTCTTATGAATATTTTCATTGCTCTTAAAGGAACTCATTTTTTATTTTTATTTGCCTTCACTGCAGCTGGTGTTGTGCCGTGTGGCGGCCGTAAAACGTCTCCCCGTACATCAACCATAGTGCAGTTTATATTATACTTTTGGTCCTTTGAGATCAGCGTGAATATTCTGAGAAATCAGAAATAAATTACTAGTTTAGACTCAAATTCTAGACGGGTTTTTAATTATTTGGACCCCATTTTGATTTATATCAGTCTTTGAGTCGGCTGCCTATTCGAAATTCGTAAAATTGCAGTAGGCTTCCTCTGGCTTTCGTTACCGGATCGTAATAGGGTCGCTGATGGGGCTTTATTGGCCGAAACTACGTGGTATGGCCCATCTTCTTTCTTTTGAATATTTTCATTGCTCTTAAAGGAACTCATTTTTGATTTTTATTTGCCTTCACTGCAGCTGGTGTTGTGCCGTGTGGCGGCCGTAAAACGTCTCCCCGTACATCAACCATAGTGCAGTTTATATTTTACTTTTGGTCCTTTGAGATCAGCGTGAATATTCTGAGAAATCAGAAATAAATTATTAGTTTAGACTCAAATTCTAGACGGGTTTTTAATTATTTGGACCCCATTTTGATTTATATCAGTCTTTGAGTCGGCTGCCTATTCGAACTTCGCAAAATTGCAGTATGCTTCCTCTGGCTTTCGTTGCCGGATCGTTATAGGGTCGCTGAAGGGGCTTTATTGGCCGAAACTACGTGGTATGGCCCATCTTCTTTCTTATGAATATTTTCATTGCTCTTAAAGGAACTCATTTTTGATTTTTATTTTACTTTCTTGGTTAGAGGCTGAAAGTCAAGGTCACTGTGGTTATTTTTTAGAAAAAAAACTTGATCATTTCTCTAGTGTCCACATTTTTTGATGGATTTTAATATAACTTCAAACAAATGTTAAGTATGATGATATCTTGAGTCAGTTCAACTTTCAGGGACTGGGGCTCAAAGTCAAGGTCATTGTGGCTATTTTTAGAAAAACTTTGCCATCACTCTTAAGTACCTACATGTACATTTATTGATGGATATAATGTAATTTTACACAAATGCTAGGCTGGCCCTTTTTTAAACTGTCTTGCGCGAGGGGATTTGTATCGACTGTGATGCCTTATTATTACTTGGAAATTTGTAGAATTTTTTTATCAAATATAGATTTTTTTTTTTTTTTTTTTTTTTTTTTTTTTACAATGGAAAGGCTTGAAAACAGGATGATTAGGGATACTTTTTGGTTCTCTTTCATTTGCTGCAGTCTGTTGGGCTGTAATTTTGATAACTTGCCCTCATCATTCTTAGGCCCCCAAAGGCGAGCTATGTTGTCTTCTGACAACTCTTATTTTGAACTTTGTTTTGAAGGGAATTTATATCTTGTGCTGTACAACCGTCCTATCCAACACATTAAACAAGTTGGCTGCTTTCAAAAAGCATCCAATAGGTTTGGTCTTGTCAGTCTACATTCTGATTTGAGCCAGCTGATATCATTATCCCACTTAATGCATTTTTTTAATAAAAATAATAAACTTTAAACGTTCCAAGGTGGTTCTTCTGTCGCGGTATATTTTTGTTATGGTTTGTCTGAAGTCTGGAGGCCTTCATGCGGACTGAGCAAATTATTTGTCTAAATCGCGACGGAAGTAAGGGCGAGGATTGTGGCCACGTAAAATCGATTTAAGCCCCCCAGTGGAATTCGTTTCCGCTGACCGTTCCAAGGCGGTTCTTCTGTCGTGGTTTGTTTTTGTTATGGTTGTTTGTGTCGTTTATATTATTTTATTTTGGATAGCCTATTGGCCATTTTATGGGAAAGTAACTGTCCTTTTGGCTTTCCGCTGTTGGTGTTTCCATTAGGGTCTGTTGTTTCATGTTTGTGTGTCTTTCCCTTTGGTGTCTCTGATGGGAGCTGTGGGTTAATTGTAACGATTCCTGATCATTGCCTCCACTTCTATTTTTTAATACAAAACGTGTATATAAAATGTCAAAGTCTGTGACCTTGGAATCAGGAGGGGTGGGTAGTGATGAGTATTCTGTGGTAAATTGTTTAACGCTATGGCAAGTATAAACTAAATGTAACTTACATATGTTTTACACATGTATAGCACAAAACTTAACCATACGAAAATGTAAACCGAATTTTTCAAAGGTCATAACTCTGTTAATATTTGGTGGACAGTAATTCTCGAAACTTAAGGCATATCTTCACATCTTAGCCTTACTACATACACATTTTAGGCTTAATCGGATGAAAACTGTATAGTAGGAGTTATACGGAAACGAAAAAAAAGTTTACGAACGGACGGATGGACACCAACCAAAGCATAACTTAATACGACCGTTTTTGTTGTTGTTGTTGTTGTTGTTGTTGTTGTTGTTGTTTTTAAACGGGTATATAAAAAGATTTTTCCTAAGTCATCATGCCTTCTATAGGGCCTTGGTTATCTATTTCATTTGTTGTTAATGTCCCTGTTAACACTGTATGAGTCTTTTTTGAGACATTGCTTCCAATCTGTCGCCCAATGAAACTAAATGGTTGAAATGCATGAACGGTCCGACTCGAGCCACTTTTCCTGGACAGGCTTAGAACTTCTTGGCGATTTAACACTACTCATGTGCGGCCGGTATCAGCTCTGCGTGGAAGCATCATGCAACCCAATTTCTTCAGTTCCCGATGGACTGGGGCCGATCAGACCTTGGGGCAATATATTTGACTGCATGAGCTGAAACCGACCGAACTTTGAAGTATTGCTGAACCGCCTAGGAAGATCTAAGCCTGCCCAGACAAAGTGCTGTGAATCAGACTGTATCTTAAACCTCGACAGTTTCTTTGAGCGGTACCTCCGCAAAAACATGAAATTTGCAATCCTATTGTATATCTTTCTGGATCACAACTTAATTGTAAAAGAAACTGATTAGTAAAACGTCAAGTACTGAGTGGTTATCTGATACAATAGCTCCCATCGAATGCGCCAAAAAAGCTTTTAACAACTCGGTCTGTAACTGGTGGCAGGTCACTTAGTAGTCATGAAGTTTTTGAACAGAAACCCATCAACGTTATGACTGTTTCGCTCCCTAAATGTTTTATATATTTGGAAGAGTTAGAAGGTTCGACCTTGGCACTGACGTTAATTCTATTCGCAAAAACATGAACATGTTTTTACACACCCAGCGATCTTTTTTATGTTTCGTTTAACGATCCTTTCAAGATTATTTCACTCACATCAAGCCGATCGTTAATCAGAGGTGAGCGAAAACTGGAGTACCCGATAAAAAACCTCCTGACCTTCCGTTGCAGAACTTCTCATTATGTGACCTGAGCCATGCTCAAACCTACAGCGTTGAGAGACCTAATGATTAAGAGTCAGCACTCTTATCCACTAGGCCACGGAGGCCCGTTACACCCAGCGATCTTTATAAATGAGGAAAAATAACGTTCTCTGTCTTTCCAACATTTACATGTACGTATTATTAGAGCTATTGGCGTACCGAAAGCTGTTCAGAATATATAAATCTGTTCCTATCTGTGTGAAGTAAACTTTGCAAGTTTTTTTTTTATTTAACGGCCCAGTCAATACTGATTTGGGTCATGTTTGGGCCCGTCAGTGTACCTATCCACGCTTTTCCTGAGCAGGCTCATCCGTAAGCGGTTTACCAGTTCAGTGCACATTCTGTCGCCCAAAACTGACCCCTGCCCTTCCTGAATCAGCGGAAGGGAGATAATGACCATAGAAAAGATTTCATAATCAATCTCCACGAAAGAATGTTGCCGACCCCGGTAGGTATCGAACCCGAGTCTTCCTTATCACCAGTCAGACTGCATCCGACTCAGCTACCGCAGCCAGCCACACTTTGTGAGTAGTAGTATAGTTATAATCTGTTGTTTTTCGTTTCCATGGCCCAATGGACTTACTCCATAATGGCATTGCAAGACGTAAAATTTGCGAAAATGACTGCGGCTGTTATAAGTTCCCCATAAGGGAAATAGATACGCCTTAAAGGGGTGGGGCTACTCCTGCAAAAGTAGTTTCTCTTTGGATATGTCTAAGGGATATACTCTTAAAGGAAAGAATTTGCTTCTTAGGAGCAAATTCTTCCCTTTTAGAGTAGACCCCTTGAGCAGCAAATTCTTCCCCTTTTAGAGTAGACCCCTTTTTCAGTTGGACAGAGCCAACAGAGTAGCAACCATAAGGTCCTTAAAGTTGTATTTCCATCACGAAATCATGCCTATAGAATTGTGATCCCCTTTAATATGTTCTATAAAAGGGTTATCCTTTGGAAGCAAGGTGTTTTCTGGGCCAGGCTAGCTAGTTTCGGCCAATTAGGCCTCATCAGTGACCCTAAGATATTATCAAAATTCCACAATGGAATCAATGATCCCAAAGGGCAAGAAAATATAATCAACACTATGATGTAGGGCAGGGAGACGTTTTACCGCCGCCACACATTCCCATACACCAGTTGAAGTGAAGTTTAATATGTTCTATAAAAGGGCTATCCTTTGGAAGCAAGGAATACACCACAGAACTGAAAAATAAGGAGTGTACATATTTTCTGGACCAGACTAGCTAGTTTCGGCCAATTAGGCCTCATCAGTGACCCTAAGATATTTTCAAAATTCCACAATGGAATCAATGATTCCAAAGGACAAGAAAATATAATCTTCACTTTCATATAGTAAAGCACAGGTTTGCAGGGGTATACATTAATTTCCGTATTCATGCTCTGAGACACTAGATTGTGAGTACTCGATAGAATCGGCTCGTCGAGGCGTTTCTGTCGACTCTCCGCAATCTATGTTTTGAGCAAAAAAGGCAAATATTCCAATGTTTCTTTTTAAAATTTCTTTTTCTTTGGCCAAAAAATGACAATGCATT
This sequence comes from Lucinisca nassula, assembly GCA_963580285.1. Lineage (NCBI taxonomy): Eukaryota > Metazoa > Mollusca > Bivalvia > Lucinida > Lucinidae > Lucinisca > Lucinisca nassula. The sequence continues at coordinate 110,365,700 of OY757019.1, read as the reverse complement.
TGTATAGGTGTGTTTCGAAATACGGTAATAAAGTTTCCTTTTAAAAAGAAGGCTAACTGTAGGTTTTCTTTTGCTCCAGCATTTCAGTGTTTTTTTTTTTTTTTTTTTTTTTTTTTTTTTTGCTGTCGAGTCCTCACCGTTGTCTCACCTCTGTGGTTCTTTGATTATTTGTGTTCACGGAGATGTTGCACTGATGAGTTAGGAGGCCTTCATGCGGACTGAACAAATTATTTGTCTAAATCGCGACGGAAGTAAGGGCGAGGATTGTGGCCACGTAAAATCGATTTAAGCCCCGCAGTGGAATTCTTTCCACTGACCGTTCCAAGGCGGCTCTTCTGTGGCGGTTTATTTATGTTGTTGTTTGTTACTACTCACTGTGTGTATCACTTGTGTCTTTTTATTTTGAATGGCCATTTGGCCATTTTGTGGGAAAGTAACTGTCCTTATGGCCATCCTTTGTTTAGGTTTCCATTATGGTCTGGTCGCTTCATGTTTGTGTTTCTTTCCCTTTGGTGTCTTTGATGGATGGAGTAAGTTAATTGCTTGATTCCTGATCTTTGTTTTACTTCTACTTTCCCTAGTTTGTAAAGTTGAAAATCTGCTCGCCTTTCGCCTTGAAGTTTACCTGCAAGCAATCATTTGTGCTGGTTTACAAATTTATTTTCAAGTAAAGTTATCAACTGGTATAAAAAAAAAAAAAAAAAAAAAAACAATATTTTTCACATTCTTTTTCACTCGATTTCCCAGGTTTTGGGGCTGAAAAAGTTAAACATTTCTTCTGTATTACCTCCCTTATAAGCATATATTTTGTCAAATGCATGTGCGCAGCCAACTGAAACGCAACTTCTCTTCTACATATCCGAGAGCAGCAAAGGCTGTGGTAAGGCTGCACGTACTCGCAGGCTCGTTTAAGCCAGTGCTGGTCGCCTTTGTGAAAAAGACCCATGTCATGCCCATGAAGCCGATGCCACGTCTTGACGTTGCATCGATGTTGTCGCTCTAAATAAGCACGATATTTCTGGTAAGGCTTTTACGGAAACTGTTTCAGTGTTAGCTGTCCGTCTTAAACCATTGAAAGGAGGGCAATGTACGTAGAAACATATTCACGGACCCGGCGAGGAGCAAAACCGCAACGTCGGTGAGCATCTAACTGTATTGGTTAAAAAATCGGCATTTATGAACAGAGAAGGCTGAATGTTGGGAGCTGCTCACTCGCACAGGTTTTATGCTGGTGGAAAATTTGTCCATGTACATGTTAAGCTTTTAAATTGCTCGTTTGACATGCGATGAACAATGGCATGTTTGTAAAATTGACCATGTTGGTAGGATATGAGGTCTCTTTCCGCCTGAGTTCGAGGCACGATCGAGATAAGTTCTGCAATCATGGTTTAAAACTGTTTTTCTCTTCACCCACCGCTTATAAAAGAACGGTGAATAATGTTGCTATAGAAATGAAGAAAAAATGACATATCACTTTCATAGAGATCACCCTACAACAAGCACACTTGATTGATTTACTTCGTGAAATACAACTCGGAATTTTTTACGCAGTAAGTTATCGGCTAGTTAGACTATCTGCATGTACATGTAACTGGACTCTGCAAAACTATTTTTTACTGATTTCAACTGTCAAATTCTCTTCGTAAACTCGTCCTGGAAATTCTGAGTGACCATGAAAAGTTTGAGACTCCGAGAGAAGTGTGACTCGAGTGACAGAATTAACTTTTGTAATCTGTAGGTTTTTTTTTTTTTTTTTTTGTTCTTTTACAAATCCTTAAGAAAAGAAAAGCATTACATCAACAAGTCCGTGCACTGAACAACGAATGTAACCAGGCACTAGAAGCACTTTGAGGCTACCGCATAAGTACTGAACAACCCTATAAACCCAACTTAATATAGAGAAATTGAGTGTACAGGGGTATATTATTTTCCTTTATAAGGGGTTCAGAACACCGTGCACCGACAATCTATATTTGGACTAAAAAAAAAAAAACAATATTTTCTCACATCACGAAAACACGCCTACCTAATCTTGACCCCTAGACAATGGGTAGTCATCGAGGCGGTTCTAAGCAGTACCCACAATCTATATTTAGAGCAGAAATATAAACAAATCTGAATTTTTTTATCGGGCAATTTTTATTTGGGTGGCAAAATTCTGTATATATTTGAATAGGCGTGTTTTCGTAATAAACTGAAAATGCTAGTTCATGAGATTTTAGCACATACATGTTGATGTTTTATAATGATCCCAATGCAGAAGACGGGTTATACAGACCATAGGGTTAGTTTCGAGTCACAACAGTCGAATACGGCAGTTAAGATAATTTCATCTTGCACGGGGTAGGCCAACTGGAATCAAGTACATTGACGAATTAACCCATATATGCCTAGCGACCCTTTTTCAGACATTGGCAAACAGTGTAGACCCAGATCAGACGCCGCATCTGATCAAGATCTAAACTGTTTGCTCAACGTACATGTATTTTTGTAAAACTTACCTAAAAAAATGGCATCCCTATGCTTAGAAAATGACCACTCCAGGCTCATAAAAGTGGAATATTTTTGGCACCTATGGGTTAATTATGAGGTTACATCAAAAGGACGAAACTGAAAGTAGGACCTGTTTCTACTGTAACTTTTTTTCTTTGGTTTGACTTCTTGGAAACGCTTTATAAATAGATATCTGGAAACGCTTTATAAATAGACATCGACGGGCGCTGCATTCCTGTTTATTCTGAACCCGTTTTCACTGCGTAAATATCTGTAGGGCTTTCCTAGTTACGCCATAAGACGGTTAGAAATAAACTGGGGTATCACCAATCCAATCTAAAGGGCTTCCAATCGAAATCGGAAGCCAAAAATGGTAGACTAACTGCCACACATGCCAGGTGTATCCATTTCCCTTAAGATATTTATTGTTGGAGTTAAAACGCTTGCTTTTCGGTCTGTTTCGCTATTCAGACAGGCTGTTTCCTGTAATTGCAGTATAGTATTGCATCATCGTTAAAGCTGATTGGTTGATCGCGTCACGTGCCCCTCCATGGAACAGTTACAATCTGGTCATTATACCCGGTTTGCCCGCCTCATGGCGACCAAACCAAAAAGATTGACAAAGCGGAGCTTTTGTTTCGAATATTCTTTTAACAAAAAGGTAAACCAAATAACACGATTATGTGAATCTAACTGCAACAACCGCCCATCGGGGCTTGAAGAAATAGATGTGCTGCATGATGCTTCCACGCAGAGCTGAAACCAACCCGCACATGAGTACTGGTAAACCGCTTAGAGCATCTAAGCCTGCCCAGGCAAAGCGGTGCGAGTCGTCCCGTCCATGCTTATAGACCCTATTGGTTTCATTGGGCGGTAGGGCTTGAGATGTCATTTCATCTCAATGTCGGGTAAAAGTCCCACAAAATTGGAAGCAACGTCTCCAAAATGACCTATACAGTGTTGACGGGACGTTAAACCTTAAATCAAACAAACAAACAAAAACTGCAACACAAACAAAGCTTTTGGTCTCATCACTTAAACACGCCTATATAATTCTGACACCCTTGAACCCCAGTTCACAGGGGTAAACCTTATTTTTGCTCTAAAATATAGATAGTGGGTACTCGTTAGGACCGACTCGATGAGGCGGTTCTAACGAGTATCAATATAGATTGTGATACTCGTTAGGACCGCATGGATGAGGCGATTCTAACGAGTACCTACAATCTATAGTTCGAACAGAAATAACTTTGAGAACAAATATCACAATTTTACATCTTAAAATTTTCGTGTTTTTTTTTTTCGGTGGTAAAGTTTACAATGTATTTGTATAGGAAAGTTTTCGTAACAGCTTGCAAATAGCATGTGAAAGGCACTCTACCGAATCTTCTTGTGGACTCAGCGAATTTGGCATTTTTGACAACACCTTAAGTGCCCCACTCTGTCAATTTTATCAGCGACTACTATACCATTAGGCAAAGATTCAAAAGTAGTATTTAAGTTTTAAGAAGGGCTGTAGAAATAAGGTGTGCAAGTGTTGATCGTCTGTGCCCCATCCGAAATTCATGGAAAACTGCAGTGTTAAAAAATATAACAGAGACCAAGCTATATCTTCGGATCAATTGGTGCATCTTTGTGGTGTAGAAAAAATAATCCATCAAGGCAGGACAGACCAATTTTTTGTCCCCAACAAGACTTTTTTACAGGATGGACAGGTTTTCTACTGACCACTGGGATAAATTGAGGTTTTCCAATCGGGACTTGTTTGGTCCAGACTTGACGATGATTTGCTGTTCGCCCTAACCCCCAAAACTGATCTCTTTTTCGACAGATCTCTACAGAAAGGCGCAAACGTCTAGGTAATGGTTTCCAGTCATTTCGTTCCCAAGACATTTCGTACGCTAGTCATTTCGTACCATTTGGTCATTTCGTACCCACTTTGGTCATTTCGTACCCACTTTTAATTTTTTCTGGGAATCTTGTTTGGTCATTTCGTACCCAGTTATTCAAAAGTAGGTACGAATTGACTGTGGTGTTTTGAAGTGATTTGAAGCTTATTTTACAAGTAACGGGTAACTTTGGTGCGAAATGGCTTGGTCAAGAGTAAGAACGGCTCTAGTTACAAAGAACATATTTGTTTTATTTATTTTTATTTTAACAAATTATCAACTTATATAGATCTATAATATAATATTGAACATACTGGCACCGTGTAACAATACGAACGGATTTTACAATTATCATTCAACATATTTTACAAGTCACTGGGGTTATAGCTTGCCTCGGTACATGTAGCTCAGTCGGATGAGCGTTTGACTGGTGATCAAGAGGACGCGGGTTCGATACCTGCCGGGGTCGGCATCATTCTTTCGTGGAGATTGACCACGACATCTTTTCTACGGCCATTCTGTCCCTTCCGTTGATTCAAGAAAGGTGGTTGTCATGTAACTGTGTGGATAGATAAACTGAACACAATGTATACCCATATTAATTCAAAAATAGGTTTTGAGTCCTCGTTGGAGACTGAGTTCCCACATCATATGTTTTGACCGGAATGAAACACGAATTAAATATATGGAAATTCAACTTTTCTGTATGTTAAGTGTGGTTTACTTTAAGTGAGGTTTACATGTGTTCAACACACGGGCTCGTTAAGTTATCAGATGCATATCACTACCATTGTCCGAGCACACACTTAAATAACTACTCGACAACATCCCGAGAAGCCTCCGTGATCTAGTGTTTACGCTTATCGCCTTGTAAACCAGGGGTCGCAGGATTGATATCGGGCTTTTCCAGACTTTCGGATGAGTCTTTAAACCGAGGTCCCGTCTCCGTATTACCTTAGCTGTTGGTTGGACGTAAAACCCAAACACACACTCACTCGACAACATCCCGACCGGCCTCGGTAGCTCATGACAATATCCACATTGAACAAGAAGCCGTGATGTGATCTTCTTTCTCTTCCTAAACCAGGTACGGTATTACCAAATGACTTGGATACGAACTGGCCAACCTAAAGTCATTTCGTACCCATTTTGGTCAATTCGTATCCGGGTACGAAATGACCAAAACGGTTACAAAATGACTTGGGTACGAAATGGTTGTTGGTGGGTACGAAATGACCAAAGAACAGGTACGAAATGCCCAAAATGGTACGAAATGACTAGGGTACGAAATGACCGGTTACCTAGGCAATTACTGACTGACTTGCCTGAAGCTGAAAAAATATGGATCCGTTGATCATTCTAGGACGGTTGCCCTGCCGGTACACTCCCATGATCCTTTTTACTGTTCTGTTTCGCCACAAGATTGTTTATCATTTGCTTGTTAATGCCAGCGTACTCGTTTCCGTATCCGCCATTCTCTGCAGTGTCCGGCTCAACCACTTGTGTAAAAACATTTTTCGGTACTTAGAAAGAAAAAGTTTATTTCAGGAAAATCCATTTGAAAAAAAAATGACCCCCGTAAACCCAACTTTTTACTGTAAAAAATTGGGCTTACAGGGTTAAATCCATTATTTTTCTTATTTATGCTCAAAAACATACATTGTACATGTAGCTCGGACCCAATATTCACTGACTTGTTACTGACTTAGTTGCGAATATGTTGTCGTGTCTTGACCGTACAACCATTTTAATTGATTACAGTAATCGAAAGTTAATGAAAATTAATTTTATCAATAATTAAATGTTAGTTGTCAATTCTGACACAGTGTGGTTGAATCATTTTAATAGTACACTGATTAAAATTTAATTAAAAGCAGCTTAAAGTCTCTAAATTTGACGAATTTATGCAAAAAAAAAAAAAAAAAAAAAAAATTAGGTGCCTAGGTTTCTCGTTAAATTTTACACAAACTGTTGAACTTGTCATTGAAATAGTTTCACGCATACCGAACTTTTTCCTTCATAGGCGGCGATCGGAATAAGTCGTGAATTTCCGTTAAAACCTATCTGGGCGAGATATTCGAGTTATCTCCCTGTACACCACTGGGATCAAGGTACAGAATAGCCAATATTTTTCTCTAGTCGCTGACCTCAGGGAATCAGTAATCATATATCTGCAGATATGACACTTTGATTTACCTGTAGGTATTCAAAGGAGCGCTAGTGCTCAAATTAAGGTTATCTAGATGTGAAAAAGAACTTCTTGAAGTAACAACCATGCCTTTTCATTTCGAGCCATCTAGTATGAACGAACATATTTAACACATTGAAGAGCTACATTATGTAGAATTGCTTAATAATAATAAATAATAATAATAATAATAATAATTATCAATATTAGTAGTAGTAGTAGTAGAAGTAGTAGTAGTGTTATATTATTATTATTATTTATTTATTTTTTTTTTTTTTTTGACATGTATAATATTGGGTCTATATCTCTTGTCAGTCTCTTTTCCAGTAATTTTAAATAAGGATTAAGGTCAAATATGATACGTGAAATCTCTTGACTCCGATCTTTTTATGCATTTATTTTATCTGTTTATTTAAATAAATAACGCCATGAAAAATATTGTTAGCCAATCACGAACACACGCCTATAAGACTCGATCAAGATGAACTCAGGTTTTGTTTGTTTGTTTGATTTGAGGTTTAACGTCCCCGTCAACACGGTAAAGGTCATTTTGGAGACGTTGCTTACAATTTTGTGGGACTTTTACCCGACATTTAGATGAATTGAAATCTCAAGCCCTGTCGCCAAATGAAACCAATAGGGTTTATTAGCATCCGCCTCGCACCGCGGTTCCTGGACATGCAGGCTTAGATCCTCTAAGCGGTTTACCAGTACTATTGTGCGGGCCGGATTCAGCTCTGCGTGGAAGCATCATGCAGCCCATATATTTCTTCAAGCCCCTATGGGCGGGAGCCCAGATGAACTCAGATGAGAAAGTTCTTACATAAAAACCAATTTTGTTCCATGACGAAAACACGCCTATACATATACATTGTAAATTTTACCACCAAAAATGAAAATTTTCAGATGAAAAAAAAAAAATGATATTTTTCTTATTTCTGCTCAAGACATAGATTGTGGATACTCGTTAGAACCGCCTCGGCGAGGCGGTTCTAAAGAGTACCCACAATCTATGTTTTTAAGAAGAAATAAGAAAATAACGTATACCCCTGCAAACCCAAGTTTTACAATATGAAAGTGGGGTTATAGGGGGTCAAATTTTCGTGATGGTCTGCCGCAGTCATAATTGACACCTTAAGAGTTAACATTACACCGATATACAGTATATTGTATAAGATATTTCCTGAATAATTAAAAGGACGCCATAAAAAGTAACTTATAGGTAAACACATTTTGAAAAATGTTGTCTTCCCAAGTCATGATTGACACCTTAAGAGTTAAAACTACACCGATATACAGTATATTGTATAAGATATTCCCTGAATAATTGAAAGGACGTCATAAAAGTTACATAATGTGTAAACACAGATAAGCCTATTTATTTATTTATGTATTTATTTATTTATTATAAAGAGCATTTCACTCATATTTGAATCGGCTGTAATGTTTGTCCTAAACAATTTTAACACAATTTCGAAAAATGTTTTTTGTCGAGCTATGGTTGACACTTAAAGAATTCAAGAAAGATCTAAAAAGTGCCTTAAAAGTCGGTCACGGAAGGTGATTACAGATACGGCATATTTATTTATTTATTTATTTATTTATTTATTTATTTATTTATTTATTTATTTATTTATTAAAATGAGGCATGCAATTAATATGTGAATGGGCTGCAATAGTTTTATGATCACATCAGAAAAAAACATCCCATATTACCCACTTTTATGTAGTAAAATATGGATCATTATTTTTCTTATTTCTGCTAAAACATGTATTGTTGTTTGTCGTAAGAACCGCCTCGCTGAGGTGGAACTAACGATTCCATCAATTTATGTTTCCAGAAGAAATACGAAAAGTAGCAATTTTTTTTTATCTGAATACTTTCATTTTTTTGGTGGTAAAATTTTCAATATTTTTTAATAGACGTGTTTTCGAAATTAATCAACTCAATACCTGGAAAATGTCATCTGCACTAGTTATGATTTACACTTTAAGAGTTAATAAAACTGTACACAAATCAAGACACCACAAAAATTGTCTATCAAATCAATCACAAAAAGTGAACAATGATGAGACTGTTAATTTATTTATTTATTTATTTATTTATTTAATTTAATTAATCAAATTGTTATCTTCAATATTATGATTGGCACTTTAAGGGTTACACATGATTGACACTTTAAAGAGTAACACATAGTGGGGAGCGACGGGCACGCGCCAACTCATTGTTAAATTAAAGCACGTTTGTTAACTTCGTCATCACGATAACACACCTATATAATTCTGACCCACGTGTACCCCACTTTTATATGGTACAACTGGGGTTTATAGGGGTATACATTATTTATTTGACTGTTACTCTAAAACCTCAAATCAGCTGCAGTGAAGATAAATAAGTTTTATACAGTAAAACTCGGGTTTACAGTAGTATACATTATTTTTTCTTATTTTTGATCAAAACAAAGATTGTGGATACTCGTTAGAACTGCCTCACCGAGGCGGCTCTGACGAGTTCCTATAATCTATTTTTGGAACAGAAGTATGAAAAGTAGCAGAATTTTCTATCTAAACATTTTCATTTTTTTTTTTGTGGTAAAATTTGTCAGTATAGGCGTGATTTCGGAATGTGAATTTAGACAATTCCATTTTTATTGACGGTGGTTTAGTCAAAGTCCTCAACCGAATGGCAAACAGTGTAGATCTGAAGAAAAGACGGCTCATCCTGAGCAGTCGCACCATGCTCTACACTGTTTGCAAAGTAACTGTGCGGACAGACAGAGTTGAAACTCATTAACAGAAATTAACAGAATAGCAAACAGTGTTTTGTTCTGCACAACACATAGATTGTTGGTGCTCTTTTGAACCCCCTCGATGAGGCGAATGTGCACTGTACTGATTAACCGCTTACGTATAAGCTTGCTCAGGAAAAGTGTAGACAGGTAAACTGACCGGCTCAAAACTGACCTAAATAGTGTTGATTGGGCCGTTAAACTCCAATACAAACAAACAAACAAAATCAATCACTGGCTTCAGACTGCCAATTAACTTTTCATGGTGGTTTTAATCGCCATTTAATCGCCATTTCACAGTTAATGATTTCGACAATTTTTGTCCTTTTTGACATATTTGCCGCCCATACATAATGAATGAAAACATAAATGTAACAAAACTGAGACAAAATAAAATAAAGAAATCCGAGAAATATAACCACTGTATCAAGTACATTATCCGCATGTTGTTCATTACTAGTAATTACAAAATTAATACAAAAAAAAAGCTTTACAGGTTTGATACGATTTCTGGTACATATAATGTGGACTTAGCGATTTTCGCATCATGAACTGCAGTACTGAAAAACAGCTTATAAACGATATTTAAGCTCTCGGGGAAGCAATTTATCATTTTTCAGTAGAAAAAAACTTTATATCATCGTAAACGTTGAACAACAGTCTAACAGTATATAACAGTGACTTAATTCCAAACAAATCATTTCTATTTAATATTGGCAACCAAACATGGAAATCTGAACGTTTTTTTTTAAAAATACATTGCCGTCTATGGAGCATATAGGCATGACATTAAATTACAGATGGAAGCAATAAGAATTAATTATTCATCACTTTGAAATGCACCAAATAAAAACTGAATAATTTTCTTACATGAGGATAACAGTGACTTTTTTCTAGTGTTAAGGATAAATAAGATACGAGGAGTTAAGATTTTTTTCCTTCATAATTTTAATATAAAAAACCTTCAAAATATACAGGTAACTTTAACTGCCGATTTCCTACGGAAATCGATATTCAACTCGGTAATTTCCGGCGAATGAAGGAAAAAGTTCAACATGTCGATAAGCACTACATTCAACTATTGCATTTTAGAATAAAATAATACCAAAAAATTAAAATAAGAGTTATTGATAAACAATCGACCCAAAAGTGACGCATGGACCGGCGCAGGCACATGCCGCATTACACGGTATGCATTATGATAACACACCCGTGTGCCTTAGTGCATTCTTTCAAATCTCCAAAACTGCTACCTTTCCGACGAAAATTTGTGATATTTTTCTTATTTATACTGCAAACATAGGCTGTGGGTGCTCGTTAGAACCGCCTCAATGAGGCGGTTCTAACGAGTACCCACAACCTATGTCTTGGAGCAAAAATAAAAAAATGTATACCCCCATAAGCCCCAGTTTTCTCTATATAGATTGGGGTTTAGGGGGTGTTCATTTCACGGACTTGTTCACATGATGCATAGAGAAACGGCTATTGGCCAACAGTGTTGATCATGAAAACATTATATTATTCAGCCTAGTACTTTACATAAGAATAACACATTCATATGACATGAAAGTAATATTTCAGGAGCACGGATTCGATATAAGCTTTTCCAACCCGACTAGTGTCACTGGCTTTGCTTCAGTTCCGATTTGTCCGGACATCCCGTAGGTTGGCAAGGCCAATGTAATGTCCATAAATATTTTTTCTTGCACACATCACGAAAACAGGCCTATATAATTTTGACCCCCTTGAACCCAACTTTTATATAGTAAAACTGGGGTTTGCATTGGTAAACCTTCTTTTTCTTATTTCTGCTCTAAAATATAGGTTGAAGGTACTCGTTTGAACCGCCTCGATGAGGTGGTTCTAACGGGTACCCACAATCTGTATTTTGAGTAGAAATAAGAAAAATATCACAATTTTTCATCTTAAAATTTTCATTTTTTCGGCGATAAAGGTTACAATGTATTTGTATAGGCGTGTTTTTTGTAATACCATTACTTTTTCTATTTGATACAGTAATTATCCGATCACCACGCGTACTCACAAGTTATTGCGTTGCCAAGGACAGATAACAAAGTAGTCATACCTATGAAAGATATTGTTTCGTGAAAAATGGTACAGATGAAAAGTTGGAATTGTCCGAAAAACAAAAAAAAAATAATAAAAATAACTAAATAAAAACATCAAATGCAAAGTATCAGGAGTCTTCGTCACTTTCAATGCATTCATCATGTTAGCAAGTCAAAGTCCATATAGTGAATATCCCAGTAAGCCCTAACTTATATACAGAAATATAAGGTTTCCCGGGCAAACATTATATGGGCCCCGTCAAGCGATTTTGGTACTTATCGCCTATGCGAGCAGCGAAGGTTCAGGCGAGCCTGCGCCTCCGCGCAGTCTCGCCAGAACCTTCGCTGCTCGCTCATACAAGCAGTGAATCAAGAGGAACCTTCAGACAGAAAGCCATATCCCTGGCCCCTCTGAATGGCTGGGCATGCGCAGTTAAAATTTGTCATGACGGAATGCTCGAAGACACATTATATTGGCCCCGTCAAGCGACTTTGGTACTTATCGCCTATGCGGGCAGCGAAGGTTCAGGCGAGCCTGCGCATCCGCGCAGTCTCGCCAGAACCTTCGCTGCTCGCTCATACAAGCAGTGAATCAAGAGGAACCTTCAGACAGTAAGCCATATCCCTGGCCCCTCTGAATGGCTGGGCATGCGCAGTTAAAATTTGTCATGATGGAATGCTCGAAGACACAAATTCGCTTGGCGGGGCTCATATGATATATTATTTCACGAATGCGAACCATGTAACGAACAGGTGTTCAATAACAGTAAAATAGAATGAAGGCAATGACCAGGAATCGACCCAAAGGCACCCATCAGTGACCCCAAAGCGACAGAAACAGAAAAATGAAACAACTAGACCCTGATGGAAACTTCAATTAAAGCGGAAAAGCCAAAAGGACAGTTACTTTCCCACATAATGGCCACTTGACACACTCAAAGACAACCAATATAAAAAATAAACCACGACAGAAGGACCGCCTTGGAACGGTCAGTGAAACGAATTCAACTGTGGTGGGAGAGGGGGAGGGGGTCTTAAATAGATTTTACGTGTTCACAACCCTTGCCCTTACTTCCGTCGCGATTTAAACAAATAATTTGTTCAGTCCGCATGAAGGGCTCCTAACTCATCAGTGCAACATCTCAGTGACAACCACAGAGATGAAACAACGATGAGGACTCGACAGCAAGAAACCACTGAAATACTGGAGCAAAAAAAAAACAACAGTTAGACTCCGATAGGCCCGAGCAGAGACAGCGCATCAGGCACCAACCAACATTACACAAAATTAAATTATCTCTAATTCTCAGTAAGCCTTTACGCTGGAGCTGCCATAGAATCTGAGGCCTGACCCAACGGCGTGCAATTAAACAGGGAAGCAAAGTTGTCAACCGTGACTGGGTTAACTACCATGCATGCAGTATGTTGTGTAACATTTATGTTGTACCCAATCTTTTTATATCGAAGAAGTTTTTTTTCGAAATTGGATGCTAACGTCATTGCAATTATATATATTTTCTGAATTTATGTACTAAGTCAACATAAAAATTGGTTTCCGATAGACCTTGTTGCAGAAGAGATTTAAGTCCAACATTGAATTTTGAAATTGAATCGAAATGACGCCTATAATTTTTTAAAAAATACTTTGCGTCATTTATGACACCGATAACCCTGATTAAGAAGTTTAGCAGTTAACAATTTCTTACGAGTGCCGAAGTCAGGTAAATCGCCATGCTTCGCACTCGTGAAAAAATTGTGATGTTTTCAACACACTCGATGAAATCCATTCGGTATTCATCTAAAATAAAGTAAATATACTCTATTTACGCAACACTCTGGCGCCGCCATCACGAATTCTGACCCCCTCGAACCCCAGTTTTATATAGTAAAACTGGGGCTTACAGGAGTTAACCTTATAGTTCTTATTTCTACTCTAAAATATAGATTGTGGGTACTCGTTAGAACCGGAGCGACAGGCGGCTCGGTTCTAACTAGTACCCACAATCTATATTTTGAGCAGAAATAAGAAAAAATATCGCACATTTTCATCTTAAAGTTTCGCTTTTTGGCGGTAAAGTTTATAATGCATTTGTATAGGAGTGTTTTCGTAATGACTACGATGAGAATAGCGCAGCTATAAATAACTATTACCTGGATTTCCTACATAGATGATCTTACATGAATGGTTATGTTCAATTGAACTTATTAAACGAGTTGAGGAAAAGGAATAAAATGCGAGGCTGGGCCGAGCATTTCATGTCTTTTCCTCAACGAGATTAATTAATGATTGATTTAAAAGGTCTTACATGAGTGTCAATATATCATTGTATTAATTAAACAAGTTGAGAAAAAGGGATAAAATACGAGGCTTTGCTGAGCTTTTTATCTCTTTTTCTTCAACGAGTTTAATATATGATTGATTTAAAGGATTTTACATGAGTGTCGATGAATCATTGTATTAATTAAACGAGTTGAGGAAAAGGGATAAAATTCGAGGTTTTGCCGAGCATTTTATCCCTTTTATTCAACGAGTTTAATAAATTCAATCATACATGAGCACGAATGCAAGATTCTATTTATCATATGACATTTAAAACGCATTTTGTTCGCGATTTTTAACAGAAATGTCTATATTCCGCAATTAGTAAACGCGACGTCGTTAAGAACGTCATGCGTGTAACGTTACGGAGTGTTTCTAACTAATTTGCGTACATGTATATAATCCAGAAGTGGATTATCGAATTTATAACATGGCGTTAATACACTCTCATACGCGACGTCACGTGATAAAAATTCTGTATAAGTCACCTTAACATCAACAACGTAAAGTTACTGCGCTTAGTCCATTCTCATGCGCTGTCCTTTTGTGTATCAACCGTCTCCAATCATTAAGCAATATATGAAAATAAACAGTTCCTTTGAAATTAAAATTGGTTGAGAATATTAAAATAACATTCGTTGTAAAGATAATTCAAACATCATCATTCTTGACTGGTATTAGCATATGCATCCACACTGTCTCTTTCAAGAACTCTGCACCCAAGGGAAATGGTTCTAATTAATTGTCTTCATCACTATTATCTGAATTGAATGAAATTCAAAGCTAAATGAAACAAGCACATATCATCAACTCATTTACTTTGATCATTACGGAAGAATGGAGGAAATGATAAATGCGCTATACATTGCAGCCTTAGCAAAGTATAATGAAAGAAAAAAATATACAGTCGAACTACAATGGCTCGAACACCTTTGGGACCTCGAAAATCTGTTCGAGACAGGGTTAGTTCGAGCCGCTGAGGGTTACTGCCAGGAGGCATAACGACATACTTTAGGACAACTTTTTCGGTATTCTATAATGAAAAATGTATGCTGTGTGTACTCATTAGAATCGCCTCATCGAGGCGATTCTAATGAGTACACACAGCATACATTTGCAAGATAAAAGACGAAACTATCATAATTTTACCCTCACTATTTCTTATGTAGAGGAATTCCCTAGGGACTCAAGAATGGGTTCGACTCAACCATTGTAAACGAGCCATCGGTGTTCGAGCCATCGAAGTTCTACTGTAATAACATACACACACAGAAAGCACTGTTAAGTCGACTGTTTATGGGCTGGGAAGTGATCCGGGTTGCTTTGTTTAGCCCTTAAAAATACATTCCCCGAGTACTTTAAGCAAACAGTTTAGGCCCTGATCAGACGCCGCGTTTTGCGGCGTTTGATCAGGGTCTATACTGTTTGCCAACGTCCCCGAACAATAATGCGCCGAGTCAATATTTTGGGGTTTGTTTTACACACAACTCTGACGTCACCTCGAAAAGAATGATGAAGCTATTTTCAATGGATAACCGTGACTTTGGTTTTCCTACAAATCAGTGATGATTATCATGTGGACGTCAGTACCGAAGAGCTTCTGTGCTTGTTAACTTTGTGTCGATTGACAAACAAATACACACACATTTTTTTCAGAAAAATATCAACTATGAAAGAATGAACAGTCACGTGGGTGTGTAATCTAATCAGGGTCTACACTGGGTTCATAAAGCACAGGAATTTAAGGGTCAGACGCCGTAGAACGTAGCGTCTGATCAGGCTCTACAGGGTTTGTTTACAGTGCAGGCATTACGATAATAAACCTGTGCGACATAATGCATATTTTTAAATCTGAAGAAAATCGATGATAATTTTCTTATGGATAATGCAAACATAGATTGTGGGTGCTCGTTAGAACCGCCTCATTAAGGCGGCTCTAACGAGTACCCACAACCCTTGTCTAGAAGCAGAAATAAGCAAAATAATGTATAACCTCGTAAACCCGAGTTTGTTCCATATAAAATGGTGTTTAGGGTGGCGTTCATTTTACGGAGTTGTTCACGTGATCAAAATCTGAGATAAATATATGTTAACAGTTTAACGGTTCCAGCCTACACTCGGAGACAGTCGACCCAGCTATGATTTAAATGTAGCTGAACGGCAATATGCGTAATAAAATGTAGTGAAAACTCAAAGCATACGGCTATACGTAAGACAGATACGTTTGTTTTGAATGTTTCAAAACATACGTGTGTTACAACGCATTAGCCGAGACAACCAAAATTTTAATGCCTTGTTTCAATACATGTTTTAGGCATGAGGGCGCTCGCACCCTTATCGTGTCCTTCACTCTTAAGATATTGAACGTCAAACATGGCTAGCGATGCAAAAGCAAGCTTCTGCTCAAAACTTGGGTACCGTGCGTAATTCGGTACTTGTATCTGATAGAGAAAACAGTTCAGGGCCCAGGATTACAATGCGTACTTAAATTTTAAGTACCTACTTAAACTAAGTATTTACTTAACTGTCGTATAAAGTGAACTACAAAGAATTTCTTTCGTTTAAGTCGATACTTAACCAGAGAATATCCTTAAATATTTAAGGTAACCCAGGTAGGTACCTTAACTTTTAAGATTTGACCTTGACACATGAATGTATATATCAACAATGGCAAACACGAGAGCTTTTATTTGCCCAAAATTACCAGACGGTAAAGTGTTTGCATCATATTCAAGTGGCCCTGGGTTCGGGTCCCGGTCGAGCCACTTTTTTTTTCCTCCTTGGAACGCAAGTCGACTTGGCGATGAGGTATAAAACAACTGGGATTTCACAGTTTTCGACCGATAGAGCTGTATAAAAACTTCCCTTTACATAATACTGTATAATACTGGTAACAGGGTAACAATTTATTGTTTGGTGTAGGAAGGTTCTTACAAGTGAAAGGGGGTCTTAAACGACTTGGTTGTTTTTGTCAGGGTAGGTGTGTGTATGTTTGATTGATTGATTGGATGTTGAACGTCCCTTTTAACTATATACAGGCCATTTTGCAGACGTTGCTCCTATTTTGAGGGACTTTTACCCGACATTGAGATGAAATGACTTCTCAAGCCTGTCGCCCAATGAAACCAATAGGGTTTATAAGCATGGACGGTCCGACTCGCGCCGCTTTTCCTGGGCATGCCATAGGGGCTTGAATCATGAAAAAAAAAAGATTCAAGCCCCTATGGGCAGGCTTAGATCCTCTAAGTGGGTAACCAGTACTCGTGTGCGGTCGGATTCAGCTCTGCGTGGAAGCGTCATGCAGCCAATTTATTTCTTCATGCCCCGATGGGTGTGTGGGGCCGACAGGTTTGTGTGTCGGGGGATGGGGGGTGTTTGGGGAGGGAGGCTGGCGCATATCACTTTTGTCTGTTATTTAAAAACTGATCCTGTGGCACAGCGGGTCCATGTTCCTACGCGTATGCATGTCCTGCTACTTTTACGCATACGATGTTCACAACCATCATATGCCGTCTTTATATTCAGTGTCATGAAATAGTATGACGCCATGTGCATTTAAGAAATGACTTTTATTTTTCTGCTGTTCATGAAAGTATGAACGAACAGGGTCGCCTGCAAAGTAAATGAACTCCGAAGGGGTTCATATAAACTTTGCTAGCGACCCGCTGTCGTTCATACCTTCATGAACATCGAAAATTTTTTTCTTATATTTACATTCTTTTTTCCTCACTTATAAGGCAAACTGTTAAAGCTGAAAAACATTTACACGCAGTTTTCTATAAAGAGCGGAACGCCCAATGAGATCATAGAGAACCATGGTTTAGACTGGCGTCACTTGACGTCATGGAAAATCATACGACTTGACGCGTTCATGGAAGTATGAACTGCATTGTTTTCTACAGGTTTACATTAGTATTTTCACTTGAAATGTAAATAATTTCTATTTTGGCGGGAACAACTGTAACGTATGTCAGCGATGTACATTTGCAGTGCAAATGGTCATAGTAAAGGCAATAAAATCCAATTCAAAATCCAATTCGAAGGCCCGTTTCGTAACTTTCATACGAAAGGACCATTTGTGTAAGATTCGCGATATCAAAATTTATTAAATACAAAGAAGTTTTTTTTTTTTGGTTGATTTGAGATTCGTCCTCGCAACACTATTTAGGTTTGATTTCGGAAGTGTTGCTTTCAATTTTGTCGGACTTTTACCCGACATTGAGATGAAATTACATCTCAAGCCCTGTCGCCCAATCAAACTCGTATATGCATGGACGGCCCGACTTGCACCACTTTGCCTGGGTAGGCTTAAGCCTTCTAAGTGGTTTACTGGAGGTCGCGTGTGGTCGGATTGTGCTGGTTGGGTGAGGCAAGGTGACGTGTATCTTGCGTCACTGGGGTGTCCAACTGATATTGGCCGCAACCAATCATAAGCTTCTACTCCTTGCCTTGAAATGCTAAATAAAAATAAGTTTGAGGCGTACCACCTCCCTTGTTTGTTTTGTATGATTTGAGGTTTAACGTCCCCATCAACACTGTAAAGGTCATTTTGGAGACGTTGCTTCCAATTTTGTGGGACTTTTACCCGACATCGAGATGAAATGAGATCTCAAGCCCTGCCGCCCAATGAAACCAATAGGGTTTATATTCTCGCACCGCTTTGCCTGGGCAGACTTAGATCCTCTAAACGGATTACCAGTACTCGGGTGCGGGTCGATTTGAGCTCTGCGTGGAAGCATCAAGCAGCCCCTCTATCTCTTCAAGCCTCGATGGGCGGTTGCCGTCCACCCCCTTGTAAGCTTGTGCATGTGAGTGATTGAGTGTGTTTGTGAGGTGAGTGAGTGAGCGCTTTATGCCTCATCAACTGTAAGGTAATACGCGGATAAGGACCACATTTATAAAAAGACGGGGCAATCCGAGATGGAATGTACAGAGATTTTATATCACATTTTTTTTCCTTTGTTTTACTCCGACTGGAGCTACGTTTTTTCTCCGTGTTTGTCTGCACGATGTTTGATCTAGTCGTTAATGAATATATCAACTACATACATGTATAATAATGACATCCGAAAACAATATTGTAGCCGGGGTTAAGTTTGGGGTGGTTTCTGCGGGAGTCTTCCCTGTTCTTCACCATAGTGCATAATATATTTATTACTGTACCAGATTGTATTGAATATTATGCAATACGCCTAACGGCATGAGAAGGGTTGAATCATGGACAGACTCTATAAAACCGATTCCGCCCCCACCCCTCGGGGCTTCAGATTTGGCTGCATGATGCTTCCATGTAGAGCTGAAACTGACCACACTGGCACGAGCACTGGTAAACAGCTTAAAAGGACTAAGCCTACCCAGGCAAAGTGATGTGAGTCAGACCGTCCACTGTATATAAGCCTTTTTGGTTTGTATATTCAAATACTGTATGATTTCTTGTTTCTAAAGGGACCCCGTAGAAACAGCGTTTTGAATATGGCGTGGTGCTACATTGTGACCAATGTTTGTCCGCACAAATCGTGATCGAGTGTGATCCTTCAATGAAACACGTTTTATAGTGTATAAAACATTTTTCATGGTTTATGTGGTGAAATGGAAACTAAACCATCATATTTTCTATTGTCTCCATTCAATGAAACAGAAGAAGTGATTTTTGACAGATCGCGGGAAACTTGTGGGCCGCCTACATCAATGTGTAATTGAAACTTACGTGCTTATCGTCGTGAAAGGACGGGTTACAGTTTTCTATTGCAAAGTGCCTACTGAAAGAGCTAATTCTTGAAGTCAACAAAAACCGATCAAAATACTATCATAAGGTGACCAAATATCTCTGGTTTGTTGGACAAATATTTACTTTTTCATCCGCATGCGTTTTCGTAACAAAATTTCCGGTTGAATACATGCACTACTGGTCATGTGTAACATTGCGTCTATGGAAAAAGTGAAGACCCCTGTGGTGTTCAAAGGAAAATTACATGGTCGTCCACATTGTTAACCAGAGAAAACTACACACCATTTTATTTCAGAAACAATAATGCTTTCAAAACTGCTGATGTTTTGGCGGTTAAAGATGTGGAGGTTGTTGAAAAATAAACTTTTATCGATATAATAAGGTGAGAAAATCAATGTAATCAAAGTACTGTGCATACTCGCACATGAAAAAGTCAATATAGTCTACATATACAGAAGGACAGCGGCTGACCATCTGTATGAGCACGACCATCATTCCTTGCTGGACAAACGGGAATGCTTTTCATTGATGAATTAAAGGACTATCATGTAACTGCTGTCACATGCTGTGCATGTTACCTGTATGACATACATTCATGTTTACCTTCCATTACCAGTTTATGTCTTATATTGTTTACAGAGTATGTAACATTTCATATTTTCTGCAGACGTACCCTGAATACTGGTATAAATAAATATGTTTTCAGAGGAAAACGATGTCCCCTCACCATAAATGTATCTTAAACACCCATTTGACTTTAATAACTAGATTAAAGTCAACAAAATATAAGCTGCAAACCAGCTATTTTGGGTCAAAAGCTGACAGTTTTTGTGGGAGCCTATGACCTTAAAAAAAACAAACAGTCATTAAAAAGCTCATATCACCAGACAGATTTGGTAGACTGTAATTAAATGCTCTACCGATTTTCATAAATTCTTAAATGATATAGGTTACAGATAAGCCATTATTGGCCCTAATATATCAGGTTTCGGGAGACCTTGGCCTTAGAGTGCAGACAATAAGCTGCAGAAAGGGTTATCCTTTGGAAGCAAAGAATACACCACAGGACTGGAAAATATGGAGTGTACATGTTTTCTGGGCCACATTAGCTAGTTTTGGCCAATTGGGCTTCATCAGTGACCCCAAAATATTGTCAAAATCCAACAATGGAATCAATGATCCCAAAAGGACAAGAAAATATAAACTACACTATGATGTAGGGCAGGGAGACTGTTTACGGCCGCCACACATTCCGAGAAACCAGCTGTAGTGACGTTAAATAGGTTGTAGAAATGGTAATCCAAAATTGAATGTTTCGGGGGGGGGGGGGAGGGGGTGCTGTGACCTTGAAAAAAATTCAAGGTCATCAAAATCTAATCAAATCTGCGGTATGTTGTAGTGGTATATTATACCAAGTTTCAATGCAATTAATCAATTTGTTTATGAGAAATTGTGCAGTCAGGCCTTTTTATGTCCTAAAATCGTCTGTTTTTTTGGGAGCCTGTGACCTTGAAAAAAGGTCAAGGTCGATAAAATATAATCAAATCTGCGTCATGTTGCAATGTTATATTGTACTAAGTTTGACTAAAATTATACAATTTATTAATGAGATAGAGTGCAGATAAGCCAAAAATTAATGGTCTTTGAGGACCTGTGACCTTGAAAAAGGTCAAGGTCACCAAAATCTAACCCGATCTGTGGTATGTTATATTGATACATTGTACCAAGTTTGACAAAAATTGGTCATTCTTTAATGAGACAGAGTGCAGACAAGCCATTTTTGGCCCAAAATTGATTGTCTTTGAGGGCATATGACCTTTAAAAAGGTCAAGGTCACCAAAATCTAACCCGATCTGCGTTATGTTATATTGATACATTGTACCAAGTTTGACGAAAATTGGTCATTTTTTAATGAGATAGAGTGCAGACAAGCCATTGTTGGCCCAAAATTGACAGGTGTTTGGGGCATGTGACCTAGAAAAAAATGTCAAGGTCACCAAAATCTAAACAAATTTTCGTTATGTTGTAATGATATATTGTTCAAAGTTTGACTAAAATTAATCAATTCGTTATTGAGATAGGGTGCAGACAAGCCATTTTTGACCTAAAAATGACTCATTTTGGGTTGCTGTGACCTTGAAAAATGAGGTCAAGGTCACCAAAATCCAATCAAATATGCTGTATGTTGTAATGACATATTGTACTGTTCTAGTCTTTCTGCCAACATTTTAAATATATATTTCAGAATCGAAAATACATTCCGTATTATTAAGCATTTCAAACATATTATACTAAATACATAAAACTTCAACACACATAAATTTCTTATGCACATACTGTACATAACCAGTGCTTCAGCTGAAGTGCACGACCCGCCGGATGCTTTTACCCTTATGCGTGTTACCATATATGGGTATGGCGGCCATTTTGGTCATGTGACCTGAACCTAAAACGGTTCCCCAAATAAATGCATCTTATCGTAAGGAGCAAAAATATATCATATACTTTAGTACTGTATTCTGAATCGTTTGCAGGATAAAATGCACTCTCACTTTTCCAATACAAAAACATATGTGTCAAAGTTTGACCTAGGCACAAAGAAGGTTAAGGTCAACCCAGGGTCACCATTTTAGCAATTTATGATGGGCCTACGTCCCAGATGTTATTTATCAAGTTTCGTGGAAATCTGCACAGTGGTTCTGGAGTAGACTATTTTTGAAGGGTTTTTTCCATATATGGTGTGGGGGCCATTTTGGTCATGTGACCTGGACCCCATGAACAAATGTTGGTTTCCCCCATCCCATAGAGGCTCCATATGAAATTTGACTTCAATCGGCCCAACAGTTTCCGAGGAGAAGCAGTTCGAAAATTTTCACATTTTTCGCCTTGGCGAGGCTGTACTAAATGGAATGTAATATTTCGCAAGTTCATTGGTTAGATCTAATTGATATCTATCAGTATGCCAAAAATTGTTTAAATATTCGAAGAGGTTAAGTCACTATCACCAATTTTCACAAACGGGTTACGGACGGACACACAGACAGACCATATATGGCTTGGCGGCCATTTTGGTTAGGTGACCTGGACCCCATGAGCAAATTTTGGTTTCCCCCATCCCATAGAGGCTCCATATGAAATTTGACTTCAATCGGCCCAACGGTTTTCGAGGAGAAGCAGTTCGAAAATTTTCACATTTTTTCGCCTCGGCGAGGCTATACTAAAAGGAATGTAATATTTCGCAAGTTCATTGGTTAGATCTCATTGATATCTATCAGTATGCAAAAAATTGTTTAAATATTCCAAGTGGTTAAGTCAATATCACAAATTTTCACAAACGGGTTACGGACGGACAGACAGACAGACAGACCATATATGGCTTGGCGGCCATTTTGGTCATGTGACCTGGACCCCATGAGCAAATTTTGGTTTCCCCCATCCCATAGAGGCTCCATATGAAATTTGACTTCAATCGGCCCAACGGTTTCCGAGGAGAAGCAGTTCGAAAATTTTCACATTTTTTGCCTCGGTGAGGCTATACTAAATGGAATGTAAATTTTTTTGCAAGTTCATTGGTTAGATCACATTGATATCTATCAGTATGCCAAAAATTGTTTAAATATTCCAAGGGGTTAAGTCACTATCACCAATTTTCACAAACGGGTTACGGACGGACAGACAGAATGACAGAATGACAGAATGACAGACTGACAGAATGACAGAATGACATGGTGATTTTAGGGCACTTAGAAAATCAACCGACTTCAATCGGTCGCTTTTTCTGCGGGTCGTGCAATATTCTGTCACGGGATGCAAGAAACATAGATTATGATATGGACATGTATATTAGCACGCTTTAATGTGGTTAATTGTTGAAAAATGTCATATTACTTTGGCAAATCACCAAATACTGACAATTACCCCACTTGT
The DNA here is from genome assembly GCA_963580285.1 of Lucinisca nassula. Taxonomy (NCBI): domain Eukaryota; kingdom Metazoa; phylum Mollusca; class Bivalvia; order Lucinida; family Lucinidae; genus Lucinisca; species Lucinisca nassula. The sequence continues at coordinate 110,342,297 of OY757019.1, read as the reverse complement.
AGAAAAACGGAAGTCACGTGACTGCACATGCCATGGTTAATTAAATATTGTTGTCATTTGAATGCGCATATGTTGGACTATATTACATATAAGTTTCATCAAGATCCATCGTAGGCACAAATATGGCTAAACTGTAACCCGTCCTTTCCGTCAAAACTACGACTTTATCCGAAGTTAAATACTTAGCTAAGTAAATGAAATAGGTGGCTTTCGAATGCACTTTTTAAGGAAATACTTTACTAAGATTTTAATTCCTCCTTAAATCGTTAAGTCGACCTTAACTTAAGTATCGATTGTAATCCTGGGCCCAGGAAATACAAAGCGAGTTGACCAATATTTATGGGTCTTGGCACAAGTTAAATTCTGGGTTTGGTAATTCGAACGCCCTAGAACGCCTTTAGATGCGCCCATCAGATGCCACAGATGAAGAAATGTGTAACAAAGTACGGGATCTGGTGTACTCTGATAGGAGAAAAGATGTCACCGATGAAGAAATGTGTAACAAAGTACAGGATCTGGGCCCAGGATTACAATACGTACTTAAATTTTAAGTACCTACTTAAACTAAGTATTTACTTAACTGTCGTATAAAGTGAACTACAAAGAATTTCTTTCGTTTTAGTCGATACTTAACCATAGAAAATACTTAAATATTTAAGGTAACCCAGGTAGGTACCTTAACTTTTAAGATTTGACCTTGGCACATGAATGAATATATCAACAACGGCAAACACGAGAGCTTTTATTTGCTCGAAATCACCAGTCATGCTCGGTAGCTCAGACGGTAAAGTGTTAGCATCATATACAAGTCCGCCTGGGTTCGGGTCCCGGACGAGCCACTTTTTTTCCTCCTTGTAGCGCAAGTCGACTTGGCGATGAGGTATAAAACAACTGGGATGTATTTCTCCCTTGGTGTGTTACAGTTTTCGACCGATAGAGCTGTATAAAAACTTCCCTTTACATAATACTGTATAATACTGGTAACAGGGCAACAATGTATTGTTTGGTGTAGGAAGGTTCTTCCAAGCGAAAGGGGATCTTAAACGACTTGGTTGTTTTTGTCAGGGTAGGTGTGTGTATGTTTGATTGATTGATTTGATGTTGAACGTCCCCGTCAACTATATACAGGTCATTTTGGAGACGTTGCTCCTATTTTGTAGGACTTTTACCCGACATTGAGATGAAATGACTTCTCAAGCCTGTTGCCCAATGAAACCAATAGGGTTTATAAGCATGGACGGTCCGACTTGCGCCGCTGTTCCTGGGCATGCCATAGGGGCTTGAATCATGAAAAAAAAAAGAAAAAAAAAAAGATTCAAGGCCCTATGGGCAGGCTTTCATGTAGATCCTCTAAGTGGGTAACCAGTACTCGTGTGCGGTCGGATTCAGCGCTGCGTGGAAGCGTCATGCAGCCAATTTATTTCTTCAAGCCCCGAAGGGTGGGCAGGGCCGACAGGTTTGTGTGTCTCGGGGGGGGGGGGGGGGCGGAGGCTGGCGCATATCACTTTTGTCTGTTATTTAAAAACTGATTCTGTGGCACAGCGGGTCCATGTTCCTACACGCAGTTTTCTATAAAGAGCGGAACGCCCAATGAGATCATAGAGAACCATGGTTTAGACTGGCGTCACTTGACGTCATGGAAACTCATATGACTCGATGCGTTCACGGAAGTAGGAACAGCATTGTTTTCTATAGGTTTACATTAGTCTTTACACTTGAAATGTAAATAATTACTATACTGGCGTGAACAACTGTAACGTTTGCCAGCGATGTACAATTGCTGGGCATAGTAAAGGCAATGAAATCCAATTTAAAATCCAATTCGAAGGCCCGTTTCGTAACTTTCATATGAAAGGACCATTTGTGTAAGATTCGCGATATCAAAATTTATTAAATACAAAGAAGTTTTTTTTGGTTGATTTGAGATTCGTCCTCGCAACACTATTTAGGTTTGATTTTGGAAGTGTTGCTTTCAATTTTGTCGGACTTTTACCCGACATTGAGATGAAATTACATCTCAAGCCCTGTCGCCCAATCAAACTCGTATATGCATGGGCGGCCCGACTTGCACCACTTCGCCTGGGCAGGCTTAAGCCTTCTAAGTGGTTTACTGGAGGTCGCGTGTGGTCGGCTTGTGCTGGTTGGGTGATGCAAGGTGACGTGTATCTTGCGTCACTGGGGTGTCCAACTGATATTGGCCACAACCAATCATATGCTTCTTCTCCTTGCCTTGAAATGCTAAATAAAAATAAGTTTGAGGCGTACCACCTCCCTTGCTTGTTTTGTGTGATTTGAGGTTTAACGTCCCCGTCAACACTGTAAAGGTCATTTTGGAGACGTTGCTTCCAATTTTGTCGGACTTTTACCCTACATCGAGATGAAATGGCATCTCAAGCCCTGCCGCCCAAAGAAACCAATAGGGTTTATATTCTCGCACCGCTTTGCCTGGGCAGACTTAGATCCTCTAAACGGATTACCAGCACTCGTGTGCGGGTCGATTTGAGCTCTGCGTGGAAGCATCAAGCAGTTCCTCTATTTCTTCAGGCCCCGATGGGCGGGGGCCATCCACTCACTCCCTTGTAAGCTTGTGCATATGAGTGATTGAGTGTGTTTGTGAGGTGATACGCAGGTAAGGACCTCATTCATAAAAAGACGGGGCAATCCGAAATGGAATGTACAGAGATTTTATATCCCATTTATTTTCCTTTGTTTAACTCCGACTGGTGGTTCGATTTTCTCCGTGTTTGTCTGCACGATGTTTGATCTAGTCGTTAATGACTATATCAACAACATACATGTATAATAATGACATCCGAAAACAATATTGTAGCCGGGGTTGGGTTTGGGGTAGTTTCTGCGGGAGTCTTCCCTGTTCTTCACCATAGTGCATAATATATTTATTACTGTACCAGATTGTATTGAATATTATGCAATACGCCTAACGGCATGAGAAGGGTTGAATCATGGACAGACTCTATAAAACCGATTCCGCCCCCACCCCTCGGGGCTTCAGATTTGGCTGCATGGTGCTTCCATGCAGAGCTGAAACTGACCACACTGGCACGAACACTGGTAAACAGCTTAAAAGGACTAAGCCTATCCAGGCAAAGTTATGTGAGCCAGACCGTCCACTGCATATAAGCCTTTTGGTTTGTATATTCAAATATTGTATGATTTCTTGTTTCTAAAGGGACCCCGTAGAAACAGCGTTTTGAATATGGCGTGGTGCTACATTGTGACCAATGTTTGTCCGCACAAATCGTGATCGAGTGTGATCCTTCAATGAAACACGTTTTATAGTGTATAAAACATTTTTCATGGTTTATGTAGTGAAATGGAAACTAAACCATCATATTTTCTGTTGTCTCCATTCAATCAAACAGAAGAAGTGATTTTTGACAGATCGCGGGAAAATTGTGGGCCGCCTACATCAATGTGTAATTGAAACTTACGTGCTAATCTTCAAGAAAATTTCCGTCAAAATTACGACTTTATCCGAAGTTAAATACTTAGCTAAGGAAATGAAATAGGTGGCTTTCGAATGCACTTTTTAAGGAAATACTTTACTAAGATAAGAATTCCTCCTTAAATCGATAAGTCGACCTTAACTTAAGTAACGATTGTAATCCTGGGCCCTGGTGTACTCTGATAAGTTAATTAAGGAAATAGCGGATGCATTACACGTTGCATGTGGTAGCGTTTCAACAATTTTTCGTGATCGCTTTGGTATGCGCAAGCTAACAGCCCATTGGGTCCCATTTTCGGTCCAACGAAGAAGTCGTGGCGGCAGCTGAGGAGTGGTGAGGAGTGACCCTGGCTTCTTTTTTTTTTATTTTTCAATACTTTAATACTTTCAATGGCGGCATGAGAAGAGCATGGCAAAACATACACAATTTTATTACAAGGATAGGAGTGAGTGAAACATGACAAAATATGAAGTATTGTAAAGTGAAATTTCCTACAGACATGTGGCTTTTAATAAACATCAAGATTTCTATTGTTAAGTTAACAGTTCCTCTTTTCAGTGCCAAAATAAAGGAACTTTGCCAGCTTTTTAGAAGACCGCGTTCTTCTGCATTTAATTATTTAATAAATTCAATTATAGATGGCCATCTACAATAGAATTTAGGTAAACGAATATTACGAAGGTCTCTGTACATAGGGCACACCAATAGAAAATGGTACGCATCTTCTACAACTTTCATAGAGCATTAGGAGCACAGTCTAAGATTAAGATCAATGCCTTATAAACGACCCTACTCAATCATGAGCTACTGAGCAGAGCAACGAAATCTGCTCAGTGCAATGCGGTGTTTCGTTATATCAACAGTAGTTAAATACAGTAGAACTTCGATGGCTCGAACACCGATGGCTCGTTTACAATGGCTGAGTCGAACCCATTCTTGAGTCCCTAGGGAATTTCTCTACATAAGAAATAGTGAGGGTAAAAATGATATTTTCGTCTTTTATCTTGCAAATGTATGCTGTGTGTACTCATTAGAATCGCCTCGATAAGGCGATTCTAATGAGTACACACAGCATACATTTTTCATTATAGAATACCGAAAAAGTTGTCCGAAAGTATGTCGTTATGCCTCCTGGCAGTAACCCTCAGCGGCTCGAACTACCCCTGTCTCGAACAGATTTTCGAGGTCCCAAAGGTGTTCGAGCCATTGAAGTTCGACTGTATTTTTCAAGTCGAAACTGCTTAGAAATCGTTTTGAAAGTTTCCATCTTACTGGTCCCATTCACACAAGTGTCGAACACTTGACAAAACTGGTCATACATTCGTTCAATCACAATATTAAAGGTAATATAAAGAGTTATAGAGAGTTATTTAGTGACTGCAAATAGCCATTTTAACGTTTTTTGGCTATCTGCAGTTGACTGCAAATAGCCATTTCAACGTTTTTTGGCTATCTGCAAATAGACTCTTCCTTATAGAAATCAATTAAAAAGACATAGATTTTAGAAATCGAAAGGCGAAACCCGCATCAAATTATCTTTAATACATGTAGTTTTCAAGCTATTACATTTTGAAATGTGAAATACTTCCTGGAAAAAGAGCAAATTCAGACTGCCTCATTAATATTCATTAGATATTTTATGATGTCATAGCTGCACATTAAAATTTTTAAACTTTATAAATATGAAATACCTTGTGTTTCATAGTCCTCGGGAACTGTATAACCACACATTTGAATTGTTGAAACTGATCTCAACTGATATGCAAAACCAGTGTTCTCCTATTTGCAATTGCAAACCTTAAATTTAAACTTTAAATATTGTTTAAAATAATTTAAATTCCAGTTTCTGTATTTGCAAGTGGATGAAATAACGTACAGAACTTACTGATATGTTTAAAAGACATGCAAAACACTTACATTTACTAGTTTGAATGAAATTGTAGTTTTAAGCATTTTAAAAACTACTTTAAACGTAAAGGACGGGTTACAGTTTAGCCATATTTGTGCCTACGATGGATCTTGATGAAACTTATATGCAATAAAGTCCAACATATGCGCGTTCATACGACAACAATATTTAATTAGCCATGGCATGTGCAGTCACGTGACTTCCGTTTTTCTACAAGTGGGGTAATTGTCAGTATTTGGTGATTTGCCAAAGTAATTTGACATTTTTTTTTTAACAATTAACCGCATTAAAGTGTGCTAATCTACATGTCCATATCATAATCTATGTTTCTTGTATCCCGTGACACAATATTATGTACAGTATGTGCATAAAAAAAATTATATTGTGATGAAGTTATATGTATTCAGTATAATATGTTAGAAGTGCTTAATAATACGGAATGTATTTTCGATTCTGAAATATATATTTAAAATGTTGACCGAAAGACTAGAACAGTACAATATATCATTACAACATACAGAAGCTTTGATTGGATTTTGGTGACCATGACCTCATTTTTTTAAGGTCACAGCAACCCAAAACACAGTCATTTTTAGGCCAAAAACGGCTTGTCTGCACTCTATCTCACTATCTCAATAACGAATTGATTAATTTTAATCAAACTTGGACCAATATACCATTACAACATACCGGAAATTTGTTTAGATTTTGGTGACCTTGACATTTTTTTCAAGGTCACAGCAGCCCCCCCCCCCCCCCCCCCGAACAGTCAATTTTGGGCCAACAATGGCTTGTCTGCACACTATCTCATTAAAGAATGACCAATTTTCGTCAAACTTGGTACAATATATCAATTTTACATACCGTAGATCGGGTAAGATTTTGGTGACCTTGACCTTTTTCAAGGTCACAGGCCCTCAAAGACAATCAATTTGAGCCAAAAATGGCATGTCTGCACACTATCTTATTAATAAATTGCTTAATTTTAGTCAAACTTAGTACAATATAACATTTCAAGATGACGCAGAATTGATTATATTTTGTCGACCTTGACCATTTTTCAAGGTCACAGGCTCACAAAAACAGACAATTTTGGGACAAAAAAAAAGGCTTGACTGCACAATTTCTCATAAACAAATTAATTAATTGCATTCAAATTTGGTATAATATACCATTACAACATACCGCAGATTTGATTAGATTTTGGTGACCTTGACTTTTTTTCAAGGTCACAGGCCCCCCAAAACAGTTAGTTTTAGGCCAAAAATGGCTAAGGATAACCCTTTTTGCAACTTATTTAACGTCACTATAGCTGGTTTCTTGGAATGTGTGGCGGCCGTTAAAAGTCTTCCTGCCCTACATCATAGTGTAGTTTATTTTTTCTTGTCCTTTTGGGATCATTGATTCCATTGTTGAATTTTGAAAATATTTTAGGATCATTGATGAAGCCCAATTGGCCAAAACTAGCTAGTGTGGCCAAGAAAACATACACACTACATATTTTCCAGTTCTGTTGGGTATTCCTTGCTTCCAAAGGATAACCCTTTCTGCAACTTATTGTCTGCACTCTAAGGCCAAGGTCTCCCGAAACCAGTTCCTTTAGGGCCAATAATGGCTTATCTGTAACCTCTATCATTTAAGAATTTATGAAAATCGGTAGAGCATTTATTTAGAGTCTACTAAATTTGTCTGGTGATCTGAGCTTTTTAATGACTGTTTGTTTCTTAAGGTCATAGGCTCCCACAAAAACTGTCAGCTTTTGACCAAAAATGGTTGGATTGCAGCTTACATTTTGTTGACTTTAATCTAGTTATTAAAGTCAAATGGGTGTTTAAGATACATTTATGGTGAGGGGACATTGTTTTCCTCTGAAAACATTTTCATTTATACCAGCATTCAGGGTACGTCTGCTGAAAATATGACATGTTACATACCCTGTAAACAATATAAGACAGAAACTGGTAATGGACATGAATGTATGTCATACAAGTAACATGCACAGCATGTGACAGCAGTTAAATGATAGTCCTTTAATTCATCAATGAAAAGCATTCCCGTTTGCCCCGCAAGGAATGATGGTCGTGCTCATACAGATGGCCAGCCGCTGTCCTTCTGTGTATGTAACCTATATTGACTTTTTCCTGTGCGAGTATGCACAGTACTTTGATTATATGGATTTTCTCACCTTATTTTATCGATAAAAGTTTATTTTTCAACATCCTCCACATCTTTAACCGCCAAAACATCAGCATTTTTGAAAGCAGTATTGTTTCTGAAATAAAGTGGTGTGTAGTTTTCTCTGGTTAACAATGTGGACGACCATGCAATTTTCCTTTCAACACCACAGGGGTCTTCACTTTTTCCATAGGCGCAATGTTACACATGACCAGTAGTGCATGTATTCAACCGGGAATTTTGTTATGAAAACGCATGCGGATGAAAAAGTAAATATTTGTCCAACAAACCAGAGATATTTGGTCACCTTATGGGTGTATTTAGATCAGTTTTTGTTAACTTCAAGAATTAGATCTTTCAGTAGGCACTTTGCAACAGAAAACTGTAACCCGTCCTTTAAGTTTGAATGTCAAAATAAAATTTCTCATTTCTATCTTAAATTATTAACAACATACACAGTTATCAAAGGGCATCATAAAACTGCATTAGGCAACTGCAAAATGGAAAATATGATAGTTTAAAATTATTTGAAAAATGTTTAAAGTCACTATGACATCACAAAATATTGCGTTGTGGGTTAAAATCAAAGAAATTTCAAGGTAGGTTACTCTTAGAGGAAAATAGGTGTGTATCAAATATAAATCAGCATAACTATAGAACAAATGGGAACTTTTTTACGTGTTTTTTCAATAAAATGACCCTCTTGGCGTCTGCTTTCACCTTGCTTCATACTAATGTTTTTTTTTATATTTCTTTGTAATTGCTCTTTAAGTTGTAAAGCACTGATTTCCTGTTTAGTCCATAGATCAGAAAAGCCTGGACCACTTAATAATAATTAACGTTTGCAGACCACGACTTCTCAAAGAATCTGCTTTAAACCCGCAAGTCACCTCTCTCGATGTCCTGGCTAGTATGGCATCCCCATACCTCGCTACCATATTTCAATATAGGTAAAACCAACGCATCAAACAGTTTAAGTTTGTATTGTATGCATAAGCAAGTTTTATATATAAAAAAACTATTTAGTGAATATCGTGCCTTTTAAGCTTGTTCTGCTAAGTGTTTCAGGGCTTTGAAAAAATGATCCATTGCAAGAGAGAAATTTACGCCTATATAAATGAACTTATCTACTATTTCAAGGATAACGTTATTAATAATTCCATCAGTAACAGTTAGTAACGCAGCTAAATTACCAAAGCTTACGGTAGTATAACATAGTCGTTCTCTGAGCATATAACATGTATAACATGTATGACATATAATGTTGAAGGGCTGTAAGAAACTAGCCTTGTATGATCTATAGTGTTGGTGGGTCGTAAAGGCATATCATATTAACAGTTATTTTACTATTTAAACTGTTAAAGCTTAATTGTGAATCTTTCTTTCTATAAAATATTGGTTTTTGCTAACAGGCTATAAAATGATGCAGTGTACTTTCTAAACTTGATTTACATGTCGTGTTTATATTGGAACCGATTCAAATCAACTGGACTGAGTTCAAATCGTCATTTGACATATAAAATATGTGATTACGCAGTAACCACCTGGTGTTTATCAGTTTCTAGAGACATGCAGGTGCAGTAAACAAAACTTACATAATTCTAAAATGTATACGGATACGCCACTCAAAAAGGGGTATTTGTATATACATATGCCTATCACCCGAGTACATATTATGGTTTATGTCAGTTATAGGGGTATGTGTTTTAATGTTAAGTCAATCAAACAGGTGCAGTAAGCTTTTAAAGGCATTTAGGAAAACAATAACCTTTAAATAATTGCGTGGTAGCGTCCTGAAAATATGCAGTATGATTGACGTTTGCACAAATAATAAGGGTGTAAACGTGAATTGTAAAATGTTAGAAATGCTCAGAGAACATATATAAGGTCCAGTTTTGAACACGTTAGTTAGATCTGAATTTGGGTTTAAAAGATGTAGAGAGATCCACGCTTGTAATAGATCTCATTTTTTTGAAAGTATCAGATTGAAATTAATCTGATACACATTTTGGGCTGTCGCGGAAATGAAATGAAATGAAATGAAAATTAAAACTTAGAAACTTTTTGAAAAACTTTATTTTGTTGTGTTGTAAAATGCGAAGTACTAAACAAGAACACTATACGACATAGGTCTACGGTATCCCACTACGTAACAGTGTGGTATCTAATTTGGTGCTTAAGTTCCCAGGATTGAACTAGGATTAAACACAGGACCACGAGGATGGAAAGTCAACAAGGACCACAGGTAGGACATTTTACTTGTTACATTTTCTATTCATGTGTGTATGCTGAAAGTTTACCAATGATTAAAAAGTAGTCTGCCTTGTGTTAGCCATGTTAAATATGTAAAAATTATTTTAGAAAATTATTTTAGTTTATTTAATTAACTTTAAAAATGGCGGAAGGGCAAGGTCAAGCATCAGATATTGCTCAAGTTTTTAATAATTTAACTTTAGAACTTAATAGTGTTTCAAATGCTTTGACTTCGCAGGGAATCTCAAACACAGTCCTTAAGTTTGATGGGAATCATAAAAATTATAGCGAGTGATAATAATTTGTATATTTAATTTAGCATGTATTAAAGTCCTTGTGATTTGAAATAAGGTTACGAATGGCAAAGCAATCTTCTGAAATTAAATATTTGGGCCTTCCTATAAATGTCAGGTTGTCGAAACTTAATGAAACTGGGGTAGAAACAGAACAAAAATGTGCTGAAAATAATTCATCAGCTACCAATACGTCATCTAGTATTGCTTCACGAGTAAATGTGAAAAGTTTTAAAACTTTTGTAGAATTCACTTGCGATAGTGATTCGGAAGAATTATCTCTGAGTGAATTGGCTTTCAGAATCGGTTGTAAGCGGGTTTACTTACAAGGCTACGATTCTGATGATGATGATGTGCCTATTTTATACCTACGAAATAGGCCACGGAAGAAATTTAAGTGTTAGTTATTGTAGCCCCTGTTTTGTTGTAAGTGTGATTCAGTTGGGTGATTTTATAGGTTTAATTATAATTTAATTTAAACAGATATACATTACAACATTGTAGGTATTCTGACCAGGTAATGGTCAATGTTGGATTTTATGACTATTGTAACACTTGAGCATTCTTGTTGAGGTCAGTCTGTTCAGGACGGAGAAGGGTCAAAACGTATGGCAGCTTCTCAGGTCAGTGAAATAATGTTAGACTTCCAAGGATGGTGTTTGAAGTGTTATATTGTTCGCTTAGCGACTATGATTATGATTACGAGTTGGCATTTTATGTTTGGGCTACTCTTTAGTGCTAAAGAGTAAGCAATATTACGAAACTATATGTTGTTGTATCTCTAAATAGGGATTTGAGCTTTGAGCAATGGTAGACCTTGGTATGCCGAACTTTGTGTTTTAATGGCATATTCCTGATAACAGGACTCATGGAGGCTGTTCCTATTTAGAGTAGATTAACATGATTTTGTTTACCGACTTTCGAGCATGAATTATGGTTTGGCATATAGATTTGGGATACTCATTCTTCAGGTGAATCCCTGGAATGTTTAATCTGTTGTCTTCGTATACGTATAAGTTGAGGTCAATATGTCATAGACAACCCTCCTTATACGTATGACGTGAAGTAATGGTGAATTACTTCGTTGTGTGTCTCATTGGGGTACATTTTAAATAATTAGATTACCTCATGGTTGAGATATCACTGTGTAGAAAGTGTAAATATTTCTTTTGTTTGTGAATAATTTAATGTGTTTACTTGTTCATTTCAGATGAACAGTGTATTTTACATTTTTCTTAGGGCCATTGCTCATTAGCTATTCGTTTGGCATGTCAATGTCTGAAAATACTTATCAAATGTGTAATGCATACCATTTGCAGTTTTTTTAATCCAGAGACTGCGTACTATCAAACAAACATTAATAAGTTTTGTGTTATGGCATTATTTACACAGAACAAGCATGACATTGAAACATTGTGTAAACAAGTTATTAGTTTAGATCAGGTTTTGCCAACCACAAAATACTTATTTGCAGGTGTGTGGATAGTTGTAACTGATAAACCATTAATGTTTACAGTTAACTGTCAGTTGAATAAACATAGAATCAGTGGCATTAAAATTAAATCTCCATTTGACATTTTAAAGTTAAATAACACTTGCAGAGCCTATAATAAATACTTACAGCTGCCTGAATATTTTGATAAACAAACTGCCTTTGAAAGGTCAGATCCTTTACAAGCTTTGTTGTCACTGCATAATATTTCACAGTTTTTCATTTGGAACAATTCCAAAGCTGAACTTGACAAATTAAGGCAAATAATATTCCGTGGCATTTGAGAGGCTTGAAAGAGATTCCATTGCAAAGTTTTCTACGCGAAACAAGAGCATACAAAACGGTACAGGTAGATGATAAGAAAAGTACAAACCATTGGACATATGCTTTTGTAATTGTAACCGCGTTGTCATTTATAATAATTAGTATAGTATGTATAGTTAGACATAAAAGTACATGTAATTTGGGCCGAGTAATTGGTAAACGGCAGGCTAATATGCATGACCTTGAGAATGTGAATGTAAAATGTTCTCCTTCACATGGTGTTTGTGAAGAAGTAGAGATGTCCGCTATGCTAACTAAAAGGAACGTCGATTACAGTTCTGAAGGACAGAAACCCTTCAAGCGGACGGATGCATCACTCGCTTGGCCTGTGTCCAAGGATGTGACGACAGAATTGTCCTAAGTGACAGTGATCTGTACATGTAAATAGAGGATCCTCGTCGTTATAGTTGTTAGTTTATTAGTGAATCCAGGTCACTTGAATTAATCCTGGTTATTTTAACAGTAAGAGATACTGTTAGGTGGACATGTATTTATGTACTTTGTATGACCCTTAAGGTCATGCATTGTCGAAGATTGACATTTTATTGACTTTTAAGTCGTGTAAAGTCCTTTGTGTTACCCTTAAGGTGCGCATAGGTGAAGATTTTAAATAAGAGTAGGGTTTGAACATTTAAACATAATTTCTTTACAGTCGGATGTTACAGTCATGCAGTCATATTATGGTGAACGGGAGGATTTGTTTGTTTGATTTGAGGTTTAACGTCCCCGTCAACACTGTAAAGGTCATTTTGGAGACGTTGCTTCAAATTTTGTGGGACTTTTACCCGACATTGAGATGAAATGACATCTCAAGCCCTGTCGCCCAATGAAACCAATAGGGTTTATTAGCATGGACGGTCCGTCTCGCACCGTGTTTCCTGGACAGGCTTAGATCTAAGCGGTTTACCAGTACTAGTGTGCGGGCTGGATTCAGCTCTGGGTGGAAGCATCGTGCAGCCCATATATTTCTTCAAGCCCCTATGGGCGGGGGCGGCCTGTGAACGGGAGGAGGAGCAGAAGCAACCATACCCAGTGCATATGGTGATAAATGCTCACACGAAGCCATCATCGGAGGACGACAAGATTCTTATTCCGAAAGATAGGGTACCTATATATCCTATACCAACGCCAACGCCGCCGAGGGAAGATGTTTAAATGGACAAAAAACTTTATTCTTATTAATGTGATTAATTTTATAGTGTTGTGTTATTCTTGTGTGTGTGTTTTTAGTTGCATGTTTTCAGATGACTCATAGACGAGAGTGTTAACTTTAGAGAAGAGACAAGAAAACTGAGTGACTGTGGAGTTACACGGAATAACATTATTTAGTGACATTTATGATGTGCATATGCGTTTGCATATGTCTGATAATTCTAGTCACATCTAGAGAAATATCCTGTTCAGACTTAGAAAAGGGTGTTGATCTAAATGTGAATTAATATATCAAGCTTCAGGGTTAATATCCTGGTCACACTTGTTGTATTGTTATAAGATTATATTATTGTTTGAGTGTGACATATAATAGAAGCTTGTTGAGTGTAATGCAAATACTTTATTTGTTTACTAACGTGATCAACTGGACATATCTTATCTTAGATATGATGTTTATGATTTTAAATTAATTTTCTTATGTAAGAAAATTAATTTATTATAAAAAGGGGAGGTATATAACATAGTCGTTCTCTGAGCATATAACATGTATAACATGTATGACATATAATGTTGAAGGGCTGTAAGAAACTAGCCTTGTATGATCTATAGTGTTGGTGGGTCGTAAAGGCATATCATATTAACAGTTATTTTACTATTTAAACTGTTAAAGCTTAATTGTGAATCTTTCTTTCTATAAAATATTGGTTTTTGCTAACAGGCTATAAAATGATGCAGTGTACTTTCTAAACTTGATTTACATGTCTTGTTTATATTGGAACCGATTCAAATCAACTGGACTGAGTTCAAATCGTCATTTGACATATAAAATATGTGATTACGCAGTAACCACCTGGTGTTTATCAGTTTCTAGAGACATGCAGGTGCAGTAAACAAAACTTGCATAATTCTAAAATGTATACGGATACGCCACTCAAAAAGGGGTATTTGTATATACATATGCCTATCACCCGAGTACATATTATGGTTTATGTCAGTTATAGGGGTATGTGTTTTAATGTTAAGTCAATCAAACAGGTGCAGTAAGCTTTTAAAGGCATTTAGGAAAACAATAACATTTAAATAATTGCGTGGTAGCGTCCTGAAAATATGCAGTATGATTGACGTTTGCACAAATAATAAGGGTGTAAACGTGAATTGTAAAATGTTAGAAATGCTCAGAGAACATATATAAGGTCCAGTTTTGAACACGTTAGTTAGATCTGAAATTGGGTTTAAAAGATGTAGAGAGATCCACGCTTGTAATAGATCTCATTTTTTTGAAAGTATCAGATTGAAATTAATCTGATACACATTTTGGGCTGTCGCGGAAATGAAATGAAATGAAATGAAAATTAAAACTTAGAAACTTTTTGAAAAACTTTATTTTGTTGTGTTGTAAAATGCGAAGTACTAAACAAGAACACTATACGACATAGGTCTACGGTATCCCACTACGTAACAGTAGTACAGTATCAACTATATCACTTACATTGAATAACTAAACTGCCAAGAAGGCCAATTACATCACTTTCTTTTATTACGCACCTAAATGGCAAACGATTGAGAAAGTTCAAGGCAAATATCATCACTTCTATATATTAACGCAGCTAAAGTGCCGAAAATTCGGAATAACGATGCCAATAATATCACTTACATTTATTGACGCAGCTAACGCACAAATCGAATTACTAACTTACATTTATAAATGCAGCCAAAGTGCGAAGAATTCCGATGGCACAATGACAATTATACAACGTACATTTAGTAACAAAACTAAATTACTAAGCATTTGTGATGTGTATTATGGCAATTATATCACTTATATTTAACATCGCAGCTAAAGGAACAATGGAATCTGTAGTACAATGGCAATTACACCGTTATTATACATTTATGGACGCAGCTAAATTACCTACAATAACAATTACTTCAGTTACATTTATTAAGACAACTAATTTACTAAGTATTCCGGTAGTGCAATGGCAATTACATCACTTACATTAAATTTATGAATACAGCTAAATTACCAATAAGTCTCTTCCTTAAAACTCTTAGCTATGTATGGAATTATTTCCCTGTTCATCTTGAGTTTGACAAGATACCAATTTGCAAAGCAGTAATAATTCCTTTTATGAGCAAAGAGATATCAGCTTATGGAATTTATTACCGATGCAATGATAGCCCGTCTAGACACGAAGCTCCACTCTTTTCACTGTTTCACTGCTTCAGAATCTCCATATTCACTACGCAAACACGCCTATACAAATACATTGCCACCTTAATCGCCGAAAAAAATGAAATTTAAAGATGAAAAATTGTGATATTTTTGTTATTTCTGCTCAAAATATAGATTGTGAGCACTTGTAAGAACCGCCTCATCGAGGCGGTTCTAACGAGTACCCACAATCTATATTTTCTCAAAATATAGATTGTGAGCACTTGTTAGAACCGCCTCATCGAGGCGGTTCTAACGAGTACCCACAATCTATATTTTAGAGCAGAAATAAAAAAAATAAGGTATACCCCCCGGAAATCCCAATTTTACTATATAAAAGTGGGGTTCAATTGGGTCAAAATTATATAGGCGTGTTTACGTGATGATATGAAAGAACATTACGAAAACACGCCTACTAAAATAATTTTACCATAAAAAACTGAAAATTTTCTGATAACAATTCCGATATTTTTTTCATATTTCTGCTCAAAACATAGATTGTGGGTACTCGTTAGAACCGCCTCGTCATAATAAAAATAATTTACACGCTGGAAACCCCGGTTTTAAGGAGGACAAACTTATATAGGCGTGTTTTCATGATGACTGTATTAAGAAAACTTTGCTGTGTGGTTTGAACCATTTTATACAAGGAAACAATCACCAAGACAAATCGGGACGCTTGCAAACAATGCTAAATGATCCTTGAATCCCTGTACTGCAAGCAAACAGTTCAGATCCTGATCAAACGCATCGTTCTACGGCGTCGTATTTACGTCTACACAGTTTGCCAAACCCAAGACATTAAGCCAGCCCCGGCAAAATGGTGTCAGTCGGACTGTCCAATGCAGATAAGCCTTTTGGTTTCATTTGGCGGCAGGACTTGAGATGTCATTTCATCTCGATGTCATGTAGATGTCCCACAAACTTGGAAGCAGCGCCCCCAAAATGAACATAATAGTGTTGACGGGGACGTTAAACATCAGTTCAAGCAAATCGCCAATTTTGTATAGCTAACCTTCTTATGCAACAGTCGTGAGCATTGAGCTCCCTGTCGCAACCAGACACCGTCGTGATATGACTGAAAAATTGTTGAAAGCGACGTTAAACCCGAGTTCACACACACACACTTATGCAACAGTCTGACCGCACAGCAATAAGAACTGGACCCCTATTTGTTATAAATAACCATTAGCTGGATTTCCTACAAATCAGTGGTAGTCACGCGGACATCAGCACTGAAAAGCTTTTATGCTTAGTAACTATGAATCGACTGACAAACAAACGACCCGAAAAGAAAAGCATAGTTTCAGTAACCCAAGAAATGGAATAGAGACTTAGTTAGGTGCATGTACAGGTAACGTCCTCCATCTATAATGAGCTTGTTTCGCCGTGAAAATATTTACTTACTAGCAAATAAGTGTTGGTAATTCCTGATTTGCCACTGCTTATACTTTAAAGGGTCCTTTTTCACAAGCATCACGCCAATACGTCCGTGAAATCAACACCCCCTAAACCCGACTTTATACAGAGAAAAGTGGGGTTTACGGGGGTATGAATTATTTCTGCTCCAAGACACAGGTTGTGGGTATTCAATGAGGCGATTCCAACAAGCACCCGCAACCTATATTTGAAGTATAAATACGAACATATCACAGACTTTCATGAGAAAAGTAGCCATTTTGGAGATGTGAAAAAATGTACTATCTCGCACGGGTGTGTTTGTTATCATAATGGAAAGATGGGTCATTTTATGAACAAACTGCATACTATAAGAATCTTATATGTGTGGGAGGGGTGGATGGAAAAATCCGTCCCAGTGGTCACTGTTCGGCATCACGAGGCTTGCCGACAGATGACGGACAGTGATACCGAGGGACGGATTTTTTTCTATCCGCCCCTCACACCCATAAAGGATTCTTTTTCTTGCATACCTTCCATTTCTTAGCGCGGATTTTTAATGCTGCAGTCACTTCGAGTACCGACGTCCGCCATATTGTGATGACAGTTCATGAATATTTAGTGACGTCACGTAACGTGCTGTGACGTCAACCTTAACGACGGCGCATACGAGGTCATAATCAACCAGTGCATTTATCAAACACGCGATTATATTCGATTTTGGGTCGGAACACCAGGGTCAGAACATAAATTTCTATCCCAGGGTAAAATCACGGATTTGCTTGTCTGGTGTGCAAGAATCCTCTTTCTCTTCGCCATGAAACTGTAAGCCTGGGTCAGATGACTTATAAATAACATCGATATGTTTTCTACAAATGCAAAATGGCTGATAGTTCCTGTAAATGATATATTATCTTTCTTAAGATATACGATTCGCATTTCTACTACGAACGGGCCTCTTAGAGCGCTGACTCTTAATCATTAGGTTCCCACCGCTCTGGGTTCGCAGAAAGCCTTTTAAGTCATCAGTGCTACATCTCCGAGAACATACAAAGCAAACAACTACAATGATGAAACAACGATGACGACTCGACAGCATGAAATAACTGAAATGCTGGAGCAAAAGAAAATCAACAGTTAGAATCCTGTGGGCCCGACCAGAGACAGAGCATCACCCCCCCCCCCCCCTCACCGCCGAAAAAAAATTGGGGTATGGCCCACCCGGCCGCTGAAATGAAATCTGAGGGTGTCGTGGGTCAAAAATGCCCCGAAATTGATGCTGGCAAAACATGCTGCAGACAGTGAAAATGGCCAGCGCCAAACCCTTTAATTATTGCCTTAACAGCAGTGTGAAGATTAAGATTTGGTCAAAAATACATGTGAAATCGAACTTTTTGACAACTTTGAGATGCCCCCTCGTTACCATGGTAACAATGATTTAGCCAATAATGGTTCCATTTGAAAGGCCACTGCCCAGCAAACATTCCTGCCGAGTTTGATGTAAAACATACCATTCATTATGAAATAATGGTTGTATGAAGTCGCTGTCCTAGGCAACACTATGAAAATCAGCACAATTCACCAAGTCCCCAAGTGGGAAAAGGGTTAAGAAGTTAAGAAGTAAACAATTTATTAAGAGTGTTGAAATTAGATTCATTACCCGACACTCTGGCAAACCGAATTTATGCCTCGCAACCGATATAATGTGTTACTTTCAGTAATCGCCTTTTGACCGCTAGGAACGCCACGAATGAGTAGTTCCGGGTTTTAAGCTTCACGCGGACGTGATTGCTTTGGCTCCTCTCTGATAGTAGATGCACTCATTTAAATCAACTCGAAATATCGACAGTGCATACTACTTTTCCTCGTGCTAGAATTTCCCGTCATTCAGACAGTCATTTATATTCAGCATGTGCGCTTATTGCATAAAACAGATACAGCAACCATTTAACTGCATAGACTTATATAAACATGGGCAACTGGAGGTTTGCTTATCTCTGTTGTGATATCCATTATCCGTGCGGCTTTGTAAGGATCATGCGATCATCGAAGACAATGAAAAGACTACACGGATGCACAGACAGAGCTGTGTCTCAATGGTTGTTCAAATACCTGCCTAGACTTGTATCATTATGCGCAACTGGATTTCGCATATTTCTGTTGCGATATCCATTATCCGCGCGGCTTTATAAGGTTCATGCTGTCATCGAAGACACTGCTCATACTGCTTGAATGCACAAGCTGAGTTGCGTCTCCACTGGTCGCACAAAACCGTACCTGCAAAGACTCAGATCAAATGCACGGATGCGCAGGCTAACCTCTTCGTCGCTAAACTAAAACGACCTACAAAGACTCAATTCAATGTTTGTTTACCCAAACAAGATGTGTTCCGGAACTACTCAATATTGGCGCACCTAGCGGACAAGGGAAATAATCGGGTAGTTAACTCCGTACTACGGTAGTCCCCCACTGCGAAATATAAATACCGTAGGATGTCGCAAGAGGAACATCAAGGTCCAAGAAAGGAAAATTATCAAAATCAAAATCATCACGTTTATCACAAATTTTGCAGGAAACAAACCCATCTGCAACAGATAAATGTAAATACAAAACCGGGGCTTTGGTATCAGAAGAATTTGCTTTATTTAACTGAAGTTCTGGAGGGTTAATTCGACTTATCAAACCATCGAAATAGGTATTGTCTATATTTAATAAATCATCAAAATATGTAGACGTCGAGCTAAAGGCTTCAACAATTTCAGATTGCTTGTTAACGAAAAGGGGCATTATGAAGTCCCTTTCATAACAATACAAGAACAAATCACCCACAAGGGGTGCGCAATTCATACCCATCGGAATTCCAAAAAAGTGTCTAAATAACTTAGTACCAAACCTAATATAAAAAAATAGAAGTGGAGGCAATGATCAGGAATCGATACAATTAACCCACAGCTCCCATCAGAGACACCAAAGGGAAAGAAACTAAACACGAAACAACAGACTCAAATGGAAACATCAATAGCGGAAAGCCAAAATGATAGTTACTTTCCCTCAAAATGGCCAATTGGCTATCCAAAATAAAATAATGTAAGCGACACAAACACCTAAAGACAAACCATAACAACAAAAATAAACCGCGACAGAAGAACCGCCTTAGAACGGTCAGCGGATACGAATTCCAAGTACGAAAACACGCCTATCCAAATGCATTATAAATTTTACCGCCGAAAAATCGACAATTTTCAGATGAAAATTTGTGATATTTTTCTTATTTCTGCTCAAAATATAGATTGTGGGTACTCGTTAGAACCGCCTCTAACGCCTCCATGAGGTGGTTCTAACGAGTACCCACAATCTATATTTAAGAACAGAAAAAAGACAAAAAAGGTTTACCCTTGCAAACCCCAGTTTTACTATATAAAAGTGGGGTTCAAAAGGGTCAAATTATATAGGCGTGTTTTCGTGATGACTTGGGGGCTTAAATCGATTTTACGTGGCCACAATCCTCGCCCTTACTTCCGTCGCGATTAAGACAAATAATTTGTTCAGTCCACATGAAGGCCTTCTAACTCATCAGTGCAACATCTCCGAGGACTCAAAAATCAAATACTGTCAAGTACGAAGAAAGGTGAGAGCTTAACTTACTTTCAGACATGGCCATGGTGTATAATTTGTATCATCTTCAGAAGTGAATATTACATGCAAGATATAGAGGATCTTACATGAGTGCTCATGTAGTATTGAGTTTATTAAACGAGTTGAGGAAAAGGGATAAAATGCGAGGCTTTGCCGAGCATTTTATCCCTTTTCCTCAACGAGTTTAATAAATTCAATAATACATGAGCAGGAATGCAAGATTCTATTTATCATATGACATTTAAAGCGCATTTTATTCACGATTGTTTACAAAAAAATCAATATTCCGCCGTTAGTAAACGCGACGTCTTTAAGGACGCCGTACATGTAACGTTACGGGACGTATCTAGCTAATTTGCATATTTAATCCACTAGTGGATTATCGAAAATAATGCATGGCGTTATAACACTCTCAGACGCGACGTCATATGATAAACAGGGAAAATTCTCTAAGGAACACCCATTCAGTTAAGGGAATAGGAACACCTGGCAGTTTTTTGCCATTTTTCAAAGGGAAACAACTTTTAGAACTTCCTGTTCGCTTTTCTATATGCCTTGTCCCACTGAAAAAGGGGTCTACTCTTAAAAGGAAAGAATTTGCTCCTCAGGAGCAAATTCTTTCCTTTAAGAGTAGACCCCTACTGACATGAGAGACAAAAATACTTTTGCAGGTGTTGCCTCCCTGATGGTGTTCCCATTCCCCTTAAATCATTTTTTTTCCTTTTGTAAGATCATGATGAAGTGTAGTGTAAAGCAGTAGACAGACTAAAAGCATTCAAAGCCTAGAGTCAGGTCCAGTTACGACAATCGGGATTTCATTTACGGTTGTTAAAATTTGTTTTACTTGAAGCAGAGTAGACACTCCGGCTTCTGCGGTGGATGATCTTGGCCCAAACTATTTTCAACAGTGCCTTTTTGGGGGAAACTTTGCTAAAATGGGAATAACCACGGATATTATCTATTCTTCATTGGTTAATAGAATTGATAGCTTCGATTTGATTGTTCAATGCGATTACTTGTGTAGTATACATGAAAAATTTATTACCCGACTGCGAGATCTACGTCAGACAAATTACTTTCAGACATGCGACATATCTATCACACCAGGACTCCTGAAAATATGAATGGATTTCCCTTCCATTATAATTCTTTTCTTCATTGTTTGCCAATGCTGAGGTTTCGCGGTCATTTGAGCACTTTGTAGGCTATTTCGGAGACATGGCTTCCAATTTTCTGGGACTTTTACCCGACACTGAGATGAAGTGAAACATCAAGCCCTGCAGCCCAATGAAATCGCAAGGGTAAATGACTCGCTCCTCTCTTCCTGGGCAGGCTAACTAGACCTTCTAAGTGGTTTGCCAGTACTCAAGCTCGGTCGGTTTCAGCTATGTGCTAACCACGCAGTCTAGTCTGTTTCTGATCGCCCCGATGACCGGGGGCGCTGTCGTGGACTTTATTAGTTTAAACATACAGTCGAACTTCGATGGCTCGAACCGGTTTGGGACCATGAAAATGTATTCGAGACAGCGGTAGTTCGAGCTTCTGAAGGTTACTACCAAGAGGCATACCGAGATACTTTTGAACATCTTTCGATGTTATATAATGAAACTGTTTGCTGTGTGTACTCATTAGAATCGCCTCGGTGAGGCAATTCTAATGAGTACACACAGCATACATTTGCAAGATAAAATATTAAAATCTCCTTAATCATCCCCCCACCATTTCTTATCTTGAGGATTTCCCTAGGAGCTCAAGAACGAGTTCGACCCAGCCATGGTAAACGAGCCATCGGTGTTCGAGCCATCGGAGTTCTACTGTAATTATATTTCTATAATGCATGTATCATACAAGTGTATTTAACCCATTCTAGGGACATAAACAAACGTGACAAACACAAATAAGATGCCGCCAAATGCGGCATCTGATTAGAGTCCACACTATTTTCTTAAAAGGTTTGCTGTCAATATAGTACAAAAACAACAAAAATAGACCAGCCAACCTTAAATGACCAATGGACTGGTCCATCATATAACGAAGGAAGAATCTAACAGTACAGAATGGGGTTTTACAAGAAAATTCCACTTAATGTTTTTAGACAAGTCTATTTCCAATTTTAGGGGTCAGGCCTGTTTTATTTGTTGTATGTTTTAAAAAGCCTTAATGTTCGTAACGAAAAACAATGGAGACCCTGATGAGAATTGGGTATCTGATAAGAACTTGCTCTGTTTTTCGACCCTATGTGTATATGGGTTAAATATCATGATGTTAACAAGTTTGTGTTATGAGCACTCCTCTAAACTCCACATTTTATAGAGAAAACTGGGGTGTGCAGGGGTATGCATTAATTCTCTTTATTCTGCTCTAACACATAGGTTAGGCGAGCCGGTTCCAACGAGCACTAACAACCTATGGTTGGGATATAAAATAGAAAGATATTTTAAATGTTTCAGACTGTGTTGCACAGGAGGGTAAGCAAATACGGTCTTTTCCGTTATTTAGAGAGAGACTTATCTCCCACGTTCAGCTAACGGATCGGCCCCCGCCCATCGGGGCTTGAAGAAATAGATGGGCTGCACGATGCTTCCACGCAGAGCTGAACCGACTGCGCACGAGTACTGGTAAACCACTTAGCGGATCTAAGCCTGCCCAGACAAAGCGGTGCGAGTCGGACCGTCCATGATTATAACCCTATTGGTTTTATTGGGCGACAGGGCTTGAGATGTCATTTCATCTCATTATCGGGTAAAAGTCCCACCCAATTCGAAGCAACGTCTCCAAAATGTCTTTTACAGTGTTGACGGGGACGTTAAACCTCAAATCAACCAAACAAACAAACAGCTAACGGATACATGGATAGATAACTCTTTCACGGATCCAACCATCTCGCTTTATTTCATTTAAAGAGGTAAATCGTCCGTTTTACGGTCGCAAATTCCGTTTTAAGGATCCGCTGCCACGTAATTTCCGACCGTAAAACCGCCGATTTGCCTCCCCAAATGACAATTTTGAATACAGTTATCCCCTAAATCACGCAACACAAATGGATTAAAATCGGGGTGGAGTGAAGCGTTTCAGAAATGAATTTTATTTTTATTTTACGTATTTTATTTTTTTTTTGTTTGCTGTTCATGACAGTATGAACGCAGTGGGTTGCCTATAGAGTAAATGAACCCCTTCGGGGCTCAAAACTTTGTTAGCGACCCGCGGTCTGTCATACTTTTATGGGCAGCAGTAAGATTAAGTTTATTTCTTACATTTACACTCTTTTCTCCTTACTATTAGGCGAAAACAAAGGTGTAAAACATTTAAAAACACTTAAAGCTGAAAAAAAAAACATTGTACGCTGTTTTTCTACAAGCGGAACAGTGTTGATGTCGCCAGCACCCAATCAGATGGGAGAGAACAATGGTTTAGACTGACGTCATTTAATGTCACAGAAAATCATTTGATTCGATGCGTTCATGGGAGTAGAAACTACATTTATCTATCTTCACACAGAAAATATAATATATTGAAATATTCAGCATTGTGCGAGGGTTACGTACAATGCCTATGTAAATCATAAAACTCGTCCACGTATTAAGGGGAATGGGAAATACCTGGCACATTTGTCTGCCATTTTACAAAGGGAGACAAATTTCAGGTCTTGCTGTTCTCTTTTCTTTAGACTCAATCCTGCTGAAAAAGGGATCAACTCTTAACGGAAAGAATTTGCTCCTCAAAGGGTCAACTCTTAACGGAAATAATTTGCTCCTCAGGTGCAAATTCTTTCCTTTAAGAGTTGGCCCCTATTGACATGGGCGACAAAAATACTTTTGCAGGAGTTGCCTCCCCTGAAGGTGTTTCCATTCCCCTAAAGACTAGTACAACACATGACTGGAAGATCGGCCCCATTCATGAATAATATTGTTGTGACAGCTGCAGGAGTGATCAAATTACTTCAAGGCTTAAACCCCAGTAAGGCCTTAGGACCTGATGAGCTTCATCCTAGAGTCCTGAAGGAACTAGCAAATGAGTTGGGTCCAGTTTTTGCACACTTGTTTCAACAGTCTCTTGGTACGGGTGAAATCCCCAAAGAATGGCTCTTAGCAAACATCTGTCCACTCTTCAAAAAAGGAGATAGGGCTCTTGCCCGTAATTATCGCCCTGTGTCTCTGACTTGTGTTCTGTGTAAATTGCTGGAACATATAGTCTGCTCGAACATCATGGCCCACTTGGACGAACATAAACTTTTGTCAGACAGACAACATGCATTTAGGAAAAAGCACAGTTGTGAAACTCAGCTAAGCACGGACCTTTATTAATTTCTGGTCAAAAATCTTGGACAAAGGGGGACAGGTGGACGCATTTATTCTTGACTTCGAGAAGGCCTTTGACACCCCTCCTCATGAACTACTTAAATCTAAGTTATTTGGTTATGGAATTGGGGGAAAAACCCTCAAATGGATAGATTCCTTTCTTTGCTACAGAAAACAGCGGGTTGTTGTTAATGGTGAATCTTCGGAGTGGGCTCCAGTTTTGTCTGGAGTCCCGCAAAGGACCGTTCTTGGTCCACTTTTGTTCTCCCTGTACATCAATGATATTTCCACTGACATTGACTCAGAAATAAGACTGTTTGCAGTTGACTGTGTTTGTTACCGGGAAATTAGAGATACAGATGACTCATTGAAACTTCAGGCTGACATAGATAGATTAGGATGTTGGGCACGTAAATGGGGCATGAGATTTCAGCCAGTTAAATGCAATATTATGCAGATAACCAGGAAGAGATCTAATAAAGTTGAGGCTTCTTACACCTTAGAGGGAACGGCCCTCGAGAATGTGGACTCCATTAAATACCTTGGAGTGACAATCTCACACAACTTGAGATGGAATACTCATATTAGCAACATGTGTACTAAGGCAAATAGAACGCTTGGTTTCCTGAGGCGAAATCTTCATCAGTGCCCTCAGGATGTAAAAGAGGCAGCATATAAAGGTCTTGTTCGCCCAATCTTGGAATATGGTAGTTGTATCTGGGACCCCAGTAGAGTGGTCCTTAACGATGAAATTGAGAAAGTTCAGAATAGAGCTGCTAGATTTGTAACAGGCAATTACTGCTTTGAAACTGGGAGCATGACTGGAATACTTGGAAAATTAAATTGGGAGTCTCTCAAGAAAAGGAGAAAAGACAGTAGGCTAATCCTTTTATACAAAGGTCTAAAGGGTGCTGCCAGCATTCCAAAAGATGACCTTGTTCCCCCAGCTAGACACTGTAGAAATAACCATTCGTTGGCGTTTCAGACCCTTAGCGCAAGAACTGACATTTATAAAGAGTCGTTCTTCCCAAGAACCGTTAGAGATTGGAATGCCCTTCCCGATTCGATTATTTCGACAGCTGAAGGTGCTGATGATTGTGTAGCTAAATTTACCTCTTTGGTTAGAGCTAGGGACTACCTTCCCACATCACAGGTCCTGGTGTATGAATGTCATTTGACGTGTCACCAGTAACAATTCTGATTCTGATTCTGACTCAAGGTTGATCGGCCCCCGCCCATCGGGGCTTGAAGAAATAAATGGGCTGCATGATACTACCACGCAGAGCTGAATCCCACCGCACACGAGTACTGATAAACCACTTAGAGGATCTAAGCCTGCCCAGACAAAGCGGTGCGAGTCCGAGCGTACATGCCTAAAAACCCTATTGGTTTGAGGTGTCATTTTAATCTCAGTGTCGGGTAAAAGTCCCACAAAATTGAAAGCAACGTCTCCAAAATGACCTATATAGTGTTGACGGGGACGTTAAACATCAAATCAAACAGGTTGAAATGTAGGCAACAGATGTACCTCTAAGACTATGATAAAAACGATTATTTGCCCGATCGATGCTTAGACAGACAATTTCTTTCATCATACCAGCTAATATAAATTTGAAATTTAGCCAAACCATTTCCTGTTTTGGACATAGAAACAT
Source organism: Lucinisca nassula (assembly GCA_963580285.1). Classification (NCBI taxonomy): domain Eukaryota; kingdom Metazoa; phylum Mollusca; class Bivalvia; order Lucinida; family Lucinidae; genus Lucinisca; species Lucinisca nassula. The sequence goes on along the minus strand of OY757019.1, from coordinate 110,316,030 downwards.
ATCAGTTTATGAGATATATTTCAAATGTAGAGAAAAGTGTCTAGACTTCTGTTTTGTGGTTGATGCCTGCGAAAGCTGTTCAACATGAGCTTGATCGAAGCTAATGCGTTTTATCAGTGCAAATAAGTTTGATACTTGTTCATGATGAGTGCCATCATGCGAGTCATCTGATCCTACATTACGTAAGTAAGTATTAACGTGTCACATGTTATCGATGCATAAAATCAAGTATACAAAAAAGCTCAGACTCCGATAAGATACAGCCAGCATGGCTTTTGAGTTTTGAGACACACCAAGTTACCGAATTTTATGCCTATAGTTTGTGTACTGTCCGTGTGTGGGTTTGTGGGTTTGTGCGTTTGTAAGTCCGCACATTTTTTTTTTTTGTGTGTGTGTGGGGGGGGGGGGGAGGGGAGGGGGCATTGCTGACTTATAGTGACAGCTCATGTTCCAATCTAAAAGAGTTGTATAACATATTTCTTTTTCATCATTACAACCATTCATGTAATGTATTCAGCATCAGTTGTAGTGATTCTTCTGACGGTCAAATCAAACTTTGTCATCTGAGTGAAGGAGAAGGGCAAAAAGCTCCCCCACCCCCTCCACCCCACCCCCATCTCTACTCCACAGTTTAAAACTTTTATTTTTTAGCCAGATCGTTAATGTAGAGTTGAAAAAGACTTGAAGAGAGCCGACAACCTGTTTGACTCCCAAAAGTGACGTCAAGAAACGGGGTGACGACTTCATTACGAATCTATATCTCCAACGTAGTGAATTCTGCTGCAGATTTGTGATATTTTTCCTATTTGTACTCCAAACATATGCTCTGAGTACTTGTTACAACCGCCTCAATGAGTCGGTACTAGTTATACAAACATAGGTTCTGGTAGTCGTTAGAACCGCCTCAATGAGGCGGTTCTAACTAGTACAGATAAGCTTAAGAAGAACTTTACAGCGCACACGCATTTGTTTCGCATTTGTAACGCGCGAGATTGGCACTCGTGATTCACGCGTTTCACTTGCGAACACATTTTAGCCAATCAATTGCTTTCATGAATAACGCGATATTGCGTGTAAATCGCGATTGTTGACCAGCCAATCAAACATGAGTGTCGAAAACGCAGATAGTGCACATTCACAGACTGCTTCGCGTTTCAAAAGTAACAAATCAGTACTACGTAACTATTTCACACTTATCCTTCTTTTTTGTTTCATTTTTTCTATTTCTTCAAATTTTCTTTATTCCAGATTTTTTTTGTCAGTTTGAACATAACAAATCTGGCAGACTAGTCAATTATCCATTTACATTTGCCTGGGGGTAATGGGTAAAATACAGGTACTGAGTTGTGATTGAAGTTGACTGGCAAAATGCAGGATGTTTATTGACCAAACGTTTTATGATACCCAGGTGCAACTGGTGGGCTATAAAGATAGCTGTTTAAAACGACATCTCATTAACGCCATTTATTCTAGATGTCCGAAATAATCAATGTTCTTTCATTCACAGAAGCGGCCCAATTTTTAATTAATTATTTTTGTAATTTTCATTTATTTTGGTTAATTAACTCGGAGAATCAAGTTGCGTTTTCTTCGATATTTATTTGGAAATGTCTGAACCCTTTGCACAAAATGTAGGCCCGTATCAGAGGCCTATGTCTGCTGCGTCTGATCTGGGTCTGCATGGTTTTTGCCATTTGGCAACAAATGGAATCTTCCACCTTGATAATAGAGCAAGTCCATTTCAAAATTAAAGAGTATGAAGTTTTGTTTTCTTCAATTTGTTTATTTTGACAAACCGAGTAGGTCCTGATCAGACGCCTACTTCTGCTAGGTCTGATCTGGATCTGCACTTTATTTTGCCATTTGGCATCAACTGGGATCTTTCGCCTTTTAAAAAGCACAAGATCGTTTCAAAATTTAAGAGTGTGAGGGTGTGTTTTCTTCAAAATTTATTTTGAAAATATCTGAAGCTTTTTGAAACTATGTAGGTCCCGATCAGGTGCCTATTTCTGTTGCGTATGATCTTGGTCTGCACATTTTTTTAATTGGCGCCAAATGGCATCTTCCACTTTGTGAATACCACAAGACCATTTCGAAATATAAGAGTGTGAGGTTGTCTTTTCTTCAAAATTTCCGAAAAAAATTGGTGTTCCGTCACTCACAGAAGCAGCTCATTTACTAAATTATTTATTGTTGTAATTTTCATTTATTTTTTTTTTCATTAACACATCTGTTTTACCAAATGGAATTTTCCACCTAACATACATAACATTAGTCCATTTCAAAATGTAGGAGAATCAGGATTTTTTTTTTCGAAATTTATTTGAGAAATAGCTGAACATTTTGTAATCTTTAGTAATCTAGGCCCTGATCAGACGCATACTTCTGCTGCGCCTGACCAGGGTTATGTTTACCATTACCATTTTCCCCATTTTCTTCCAAATGAATAATTTGAAAAAAAATGCCGGATTTTTTTGCAAACAGTGTAGGTCCTGATCAGACGCCTATTTCTGTTGCGTTTGATCTGGGTTTGCACTTTTTGCCAATTGGCGCCAAATGGAATCTTCCACCTTGCAAATAGCACTAGACAATTTCAAAATTTAATAGTGTGAGGTTGTGTTGTCTTCAAATATATTATGAAAATGTCTGAAGCTTTTGGAAGCAATGTAGGCACCGATTAGACGCCTAGTTTTTTCTGCGTCTGAACTGGGCCTGCACTGTTTGCCATTTGGCACTAAACTTTATGAACATAAAGGAATGTGCGTATTTCAGCCTTTACCTTTTCCTTATTTTTATGTATGTACTTATATATTCAATTATTTGTCTTTGATCCAAATAGAGGTTGTTGGTACTTCATTGCGAAAATACGCCTATACAAATCTATTGATTTTTTTCCACCCAAACTGAACATTTTCCGTTATTCTAATATTTCTGCACAAGACATAGGTTGTTGTACTCGTTAGAACCGCCTCGGCGAGGCGGTTCTGACGAGTACCCACAATCTATATTTTGTGCAGAAATAAGAAGAAGAATATATACCCCCTTAAATTCCAATTTTACTATTTAAAAGTGGGGATTAGCGGGGTCAAATAAGTATAGGTGTTTCAAGATGTGATAGAAACACCATAAACACCCATTAAATGGCGGTTCTGATGAGCGCCCACAAACAAGTAAATAGACAAGACTTGTCAAACAATTATTCCAGGATAAACGATTACCCTCTTGGTCCCCTTCACCATATGCCTCAGAATACCCCGAGTGTTTATTATCTCTAAACTGCCAGACATTAGGGTGTTATGCAATCCAAAATATATCTTTAAATGTAAATATTATTGTGCGTGTGTTTATCCGATGAAATCACAGCTGATAAGAGAGGCCAATACCGCCATTAATATATGAATTAATAAAAAAAATAATAAAGAATATTGGTCAAACATACGAGCTGAGAGGACTTTGATTGGTCCGTGCTCTTTCGCATTCACGTGGTTTATCTTCACTTACCTGTCTTATTCTCATTGGTTGGAATTCCCTCGCAAAGAAACGCGTATTGAGTTAACCTAACAGGTTACGAATAATCACTTTCATTGGCTGATATTAAGCGCGTTGCAATCGCGTATGAACGCGATGAACCGCGTATTGAAACCCGACAATTTTACACGCACGCAATGCGCATGTGTCACGCGGACAAAACGCGAAAATGGTTAAGTTCTTCTCAAGCTTATCTGTACCCACACCCTATGTTTTGCAGAAATATTATACAACTGTTAACCCAAGTTTTCTTTATATATAAAGTGGGGTAAATGCGGGTCTTGTTATCCTTATGATGAGCCGCAGAAAGCCGAAACCAGCCATTGCAAGAAAAACCCTACAATAAGACATATGCAACGACAAAATACTCATATCAGTCTGCACATCAACATACTATAACAACGCCCCCGCCATCCGTGCTTGCAGAAATAGATTGGACTGCACGATGCTTCCACGCAGAGCTGAGACCGACCGCACACATGAGTACTGGTAAACCGCTTAGAGGCTCAAAGCCTGTCCAGGTAAAGCGGTGCGAGTCAGACCGCTCATGCATTTAAACCCTTTTCGTTTCATTGGGCGGCAGGGCACGAGATGTCATTTCATCTCAGTGTCGAGTAATAGTCCCACAAAATTGGAAGCAACATCTCCAAAATGACATAAATAGTGTTGACGGGGACGTTAAACCCCAAATCAATCAATCAATAATATCTACTATAACATTTACGAACAGCGTGGGGGATACATTTACAACCAATATGCGCTCTCGTGCATTCAATATACAATTTTTGCTGGCTGCCTAAAGAGAGGATAAAGAAGCTTCCGGCGGATTAGGGTTCTCTTGCCTGTGCCCAGCAAATATAATAATCAGACTGCGTGGATTTCTCTTACTGAGGGCTTACAAAAACATGGACTTGTGTGTGATAAGTTCCACTAACACATTTGAGTAAACCTTCTTTTGGGGTTTACGACGAGGTAAGATACTAACGGGCCTATGAAACTACAACATTCGAAATCGATCGAAGACAGAGGTATCTTACTATCAAATTAACGGACATAAAGATGCTGATTGACGTTGCAGGGTATTTTGCCCTATTATTGTCTACGCCCACGGGCGTAGACAAACTTAAGAATTCTTTTGCTCCGGAAGCATTTAAGAAAAGGTCATGACTAGTTGAATGTTATTTTCTATTAGCATTTTATCCGTGTTATTGTCTATGCCTGTGAGTGTAGACTACCTAACATTTACTTTTGCTTCAGAAGCATTGAAGAAAAGGTCATTACTGGCTGAATGCTATGTTCTGTTGACTGGTCATCATTGTTAAAGACGGATCCAATGTTTTGACACGTGACCTTGTTTACATGTCATTGCGCATGCGCAAAATTATTTTTCCTTTTGATAACGATCTTTCGTGGTTGGCAAAATATAAACACATTGTAAATAGGTTTAATATACGGGCATATTTTAGTTGACTGTCACAGAAATAGATCGAATTACACTTTAAATGAGTAGATAAATATATTTGATAGTTCGTTCATGCATCTTCCGCGTTAATGCATTCGTTTTGCGCATTTTTATTACAAATAATTAAGACCGTCCCGCCACGTTATCTGCATAAGTTTAACAGGTAGTTTAATCATCAAAACATCCTCAAATCTTCTAGAAACCAATAATTACTAGCTAACACATGTCTATTATAAAGGTTTTAAGGTCAATTTAGTCGTTTCTTTTCCAAACAATATACAATGTACAAGTGTAGAGAAAATAACATCGCATTTACAATAGCGGTAAACGGTCAAAGACGTTTTTGCCAACCACCTGTAAGGTCCGGCAAATAGTATTATTGAGTGATGATGTAGTGTTTGGAGGTGTCTATTTGTTATAATGATTAAAAAGCTTATCACACCCTATTCGCATACAAAATAAACATGTCTTGTGGGTTCACATGATTTTGACTTCCCTCCGATGATACAGTACATCTAAACTCCGTTCAGAAAATCTGAATCATCGATTTTTTCGTTTCTTCCTTTTAATACTCATTTTTGCCCATACATCACTATGGGAAAGTTTTAGACCTCACACTCCGCCGATTTCTCCAGCAAGTCGTATGCCCCTGCGACGGCTAGGAAGGGTTGTGATTATTTGGAGAAAATTGCAAAACCTTTATTTTCTTTCACAGACTAAGACATTCTGTCAGGTTCGACACACCCTTTTAAACCATCTATAGAAGTGGTTACTGCTCTTGTACATTACAAGGGCGTCTATGTTTTATTTGCACGATCACTCCATGGGAAATCATTAGCTGTGACACCACATCTGATATCGGTATATTTTTTTTGGACGACTGTTGACAGCACATCACGCTAGTGACTCCCCGTTCCTAGTGAGCCTCTATCTAGCCATTCGAATATAATGTGTGTCGCAATTGCATATCTATTTATAAACTGCGTCACATGGATTTGAATATTTATTATCTTACCTGACAATCATCGTCAAATGGACTTAGTCTGTGCTCTCACTTCTTTGGTTTGCAAATTTCTCCAAATAATCACAGCCTTTCCTGACTGTCGCAGAGGCATACGACTTGCTGGAGAAATCGGCGGAGGGTGAGGTCTAAAACTTTCCCATAGTGATGTATGGGCTAAAATGAGTATTAAAAGGAACAGACGAAAAAATCGATGATTCACATTTTCTGAACGGAGTTTATTTATGTTTGTTTTCACTAAAAGAAGGCAGATGCATATGTTCTACTGAGTTTTCGTTTCCTTGTACGACTGATAGTCATAGAAAAAAAATTGTAGTTTTGCTTATGTATGAAACTGGAGTCATCTTTTGGAATCTTTGGCTATTATACAAGTTTGCGTATTTACTGGCACACTTATACATGATCAGCTTTGTCATTTGACTTTCCGATCCTTTGACTACACAAATTAATGTGTGCTACGCGTAGACTCAAGCATTTAGTTAAAGCTAATACTTGTTATTCCTTTTCCTGTGTTACCGTTACTTTCTTCCTGTTTAACCTTAATGTACCGAAATGCACAGAGCGAAACCGCACATTCTTCCGTAGAATGCAAACAATTAAGATGTAGGAGCCTAACTTCAATACTTGCTGCTTCACGCAGTGACGTACGAACACATTTTTAAACTTAATGTTTGTTTGTTTGATTTGAGGTTTAACGTCCCCGTCAACACTGTGAAGGTCATTTTGGAGACGTTGCTTCCAATTTTGTGGGACTTTTACCCGACATTGAGATGAAATGACATCTCAAGCCCTGTCGCCCAATGAAACCAATAGGGTTTATTAGCATGGACGGTCCGCCTCGCACCGCGGTTCCTGGACAGGCTTAGATCCTCTAAGCGGTTTACCAGTACTAGTGTGCGGGCCAGATTCAGCTCTGCGTGGAAGCATCATGCAGCCCATATATTTCTTCAAGCCCCTATTGGCAAGACAATCGACTGTAACTGTATTTCTAATGATACATCTACTGAACGTCAAAAGAAACGCCCACAAACTCAACTTCTGATTATTTCTGCAATCTGTTGAAATTTCGTTTCAAATGTACTTTAATGGACTTCACAGTCGTTAACGTCGCTTTCAACAATTTTTCAGTCATATCACGACGGTGTCTGGTTGCGACAGGGAGCTCAATGCTCACCTTTATGGTGCTGCCTCACTGAAGTATCATGTCCCAGACACATTACATGATACCACACCCAGTCACATTATCCTGACACTGGGTCGACCAGTCCTAGCTCTACCCCGTAAATCTGAGTGCCAAGCGAGGAGCAGCTAGTACCATTTTAACGACTTCGGTATGTCGCGGCCCGGGATCGAACCCGTGACCCTGTTCCCCGGAGCGGACACTCTACCAACTGAGCTAACGGGGCCGGTGGTCAGTAACTGTATTGACCCTCACGATACAGACTGTTCAAACGTAGCTGCACATGTATGGTGGACAGGTATTCCACATGCACTGACCTTGTGCAACGACATGTTAAAAAAATCGAATATGAAAGAACAGCAATTTGGGCATGTAACGGGAATCCGAATTAAAACGCCTGATGAACTGCACGATGCTGCGACGCAGAGCTGAAATTGACCGAACACGAACACTGGTAAACCGCTTAGAGCATCTAAGCCTCACAAAGCAACTCGGTGCGAGTCAGACAGTCCGTGCATATAAACCCTATTGGTTTCATTGGGCGACAGGGCTTGAAATGTCATTTAATCTCAATGTCGGGTAAAAGTCCCACAAAATTGGAAGCATCGTCTCTAAAATGACATATACAGTGTTGACGGGGACGTTAACTCATTTAGTACCAGAAACCCCAAAACTGGTACCCTGGCAAACACTGCAGGCCCAGATCAGAATACGCAGAACGCGGCGTCTGATCAGGGCCTCCACTGTTTGCTAAAAATTTTGAAATGGACTCCTGCTATATATAAGGAGGAAGATTCCATGTGGTACAAAAAGGGTTAAACCACAAATCGTATAAACAAAAACAAGCAAATGGCATTTGCATGCCCTTATTCGTTTTCTTTGGAAAAATGTCAGCCAATAGTCGCCGACATATTGACGATATCCAATCAGACTTTGGATTATCAAGTGCATTAGATAGAGTAATTGTCTACGCCCGTGGTCTACGCTCACGGGCGTAGACTATCTAAGGTTCAGTTTTGCTGCGGAAGCATTTAAGAAAAGGTCATGTCTGGTTGAATGTCATTTTCTATTGACTGGTCAAAAGTGTTATCTTTCATAATGATTGAAACCCAGGACTGGCCGGAACCCTTCCTTTAGATTACCACACGCTCTCATTCTAGCAAAATAAACATGTATTCTGTGTTTAAATGATGTTGTCTTTCCTTCTATAATACAGCACACCTATTTTTCTTTGTTTCCACTTTAAAACAGGTTAAACAGCTAGCTGGGATGACGATTTTTCCCATAAGGTAAGCCTAAGAAAACATCCCAGCAGGCACTCAACGTTGAACTAACGTTGAAACAACGTTGAAAACGTTGTTTCAACGTTAGTTCATCGTTGAGTCAACGCTTGGTGCCTAGAGGGATAAGTAGATGTACCTGTTCTGATTTTTGGTGTCATATCATTGTAGTCCTGCTGTGTAAAAATGGCTTTTCATAATCATGCCACCTGATGCTTCTTATCAACTAGTAAGAAAAGGTTACTCAGGAAAGGCCACACTCTAAGAACCAAGCCGCCTAAAGTCACCTATAGAAAGTGACATGGAGGCACACACAAGAACAGACGAAACATGGACCAACGGCAAAAGCCAAATAACAGTTAAGACACTACAAAAGAACGACCGCCTTAGGACGGTCAGTAGTAAAACTACTGGGTGGGGGGGGGTGGGGGGGGCTTCAACTCCGGGGTTCATGAAATTTCAACCCTCGCCCCCAGTTCTAGTACAGTACAAACCGGTTTTGATATAATTTTAAAAGGTTTTTTTCTCTGTTCGCAGGTGAAGAGCGATCTCTTACAGGTGTTAAATGGCACTTTAATTGGAACAGTTTTACTTGCCTCATTAACAATACTTTATTTACAAAGAAGTTTCAACGGTGTTTGAACATAATGAACTCTACAGATGTTAAATATTGTGAAAAACATGTTTGTTTGAATGTTTGTTGAGTCTGATGCTTTACGGCAATTAGTACCCACTTAAAACCATCATGAAATGTACTTGATGTAAATTTCTTTTAGCTATACACATCGTCCTGAATGAAAACTCCCACAATTAAGTTTGTTTTAAAAGGCTTACATAGTAGCTTGCCGTTATTCTTTCTTTAAGTTAGTATTTTCTGCATACCCTGTCCTCTGGTCAGAGCCCACCTTTTCATCACGAAAACACGCCTGTATAATTTGACCCACTTAAACCCCACTTTTATATAATAAAACTGGGGTTTCCGGGGGTATACCTTATTTTTCTTATTTCGGCTCTAAAATATAGATTGTGGGTACTCGTTAGAACCGCCTCGATGAGGCGGTTCTAACGAGTGCCCACAATCTATATTTTGAGTAGAAATAATTTTTCTTCATAAACTTTCCATTTTTTCGGCGATAAAGGGGGCAATGTATTTGTATAGGCGTGTTTGCGTAATGGAACAGTCCCAAATGTGGTCCTAATATAAGAAAACTTCTGTATTTAACAAAATACAGCCGTGCAGAAAAAAAGGTTAAAGAACAAAGTACTAACATCCCTAATTGGATGTATTATGACATGAGCCCCGGCAAGCGAATTTGTGTCTTCGAGCATTCCGTCATGACAAATTTTAACTGCGCATGCCCAGCCATTCAGAGGGGCCAGGGATATGGCTTTCTGTCTGAAGGTTCCTCTTGATTTACTGCTTGTATGCGCGAGCAGCGAAGGTTCTGGCGAGACTGCGCGGATGCGCAGGCTCGCCTGAACCTTCGCTGCTCGCATAGGCGATAAGTACCAAAATCGCTTGACGGGGCACACGTTATAAAACGTTTGTATGAAAATGGTCATACAATAAAATTCCGCTATTAAGACCACCTAAAATAAAGTCTAATTCTGCTTTTGTAAGCTTATCGAGACTTGCTATTTCCAGTGTCTCCTAATGTGAACCGTCCCAAAGTTGGCCTTAAAGGAATTTTACCGTTCTTCTTTTACTTGACCTTTCACCAGTACGCGTCTTTCTCATTTCCAAATCAACAAATAAGTACCCAGTTGCGGATCGTACCCAGTTCCGAATCGTACCCAGTTCCGGATCAACACGACTTTGATAAGTCAACAGGCCAATTTAGAAGCCATTCAGCATAAAACTTACTACCAGTCATGCAGCATATTCAGTCATACTTCAAATCCAGAAAAAAAAAATATATATATATATATATAAATTACACCTTTGTCAACCAGGCGCGTGCAGTATGATGCGGATGTTGTTGTTGTTTCCAGTTTCCCCGTGTCACGGGTCGTCAGCTGGTGGGGTCCCAGGGAACGAATCCATTCTGGCACTACACCGTAGCCGTTCGGTGGTATCCCCATTCCACGTTGCCGGTGAATGGGGAGACCATCGCTCGGCTCCCAGCCCCGTCCGTCCGTGTCTATCGTAAGTCCGCTGCAGTCGGTCCATTTTGTCTTCTACTCGACGTTATAATTTTTCGCTTGTCAATATGCCGAACCGTGTCAGAGCAGGAAAGGGTCAATTTTGATATTGGTATTTTTATTTTTTATGTTTTTTTTTTTTTTGTGTGTGTTTTTTTTTTTTTTTTTTTATTTTTGTATGATGCGGATATCTCCGATGTTTTAATTTATACACACTAGTGTCAAACTGTTACCATTAGCAACGGAAATCAGACGACCAAAAGCTGCGATCATCTTGCGAGAAGCAGGTAAGGGTAGATTTATAAAACAAAAAGGAAAAAAAATAGATTAGGTATCTGTATAAACATTGATGTTGAAATCAAATATTTTCATACCATTACGAAAACACGCCTATACAAATACATTGTAACCTTTATCGTCGAACAAAATGAAAATTTTAAGATGAAAAATTATATTATTTATCTTATTTTTGCTCTAAAATATAGATTGTTGTTACTCGTAAGGACCGCCTCATCGAGGCGGTTCTAACGAGTACCAACAATCTATATTTTAGAGCAGAAATAAGAAAAATAAGGTTTACCCCTGTAAACCCCAGTTTTACTATATAAAAGTGGGGTTCAAGGGGGTGGGGGGTTGGGGGTAAAATTATGTAGGCGTGTTTTCGTGATGATTGTTTTTCACAGAAATTGGATGCAAATACATGTCAGTTTCTTTAAACCAAATAATGCATCAGTTGACTGTATTGCATTTGTAGACTTTCGTTATAATAAATCAGTCATCTACCGACATGTTTTCCTGCAGAACACTGAACAGCACAGATCTTGATCAGATGTCGTAATGCGATATCTGCTCTGGGACCACGGAAATAAATACCATTTCTGCCAGTGAAATAATTACTTTCTTCCCAAGAGCCCCGAAACTACAGGACTAGGGCGTTACGATAACTCGGTCGTACGACATAGTGCATTTTTCACATCTCCAAAATGGCTACTTTTCTTATGAAAATCCTTGATATTTTTCTTATAAATGCTCATAACATAGGTTGTGTGTGCTCGTTAAAACCGCCTCGTTGAGGCGGTTTTAACGAGTACACACAACCTATGTCTTGGAGCAGAAATAATAAAAATAATGAATACCCCCGTAAACCCCAGTTTTCTCTATATAAAGTGGGGTTTAGGGGGGTCTTCATTTCACGGACTTGTTCACGTGATGACCTCTTTTATCAGAGAAGTCTTATACCAATGCAAACACATGTACAGATCAGCACAAATCGGGAAAGGGACCAGGCCGGAATACCTGCTCCATTTATTACGAAAACGCCTATTAAAATGTGTTGAATATATTTTACCACCAAAATATTAAAGTTTTCATAGAAAAAAATCTGATATTTTTCATATTTCGGTGAGGCGGTTCAAACGAGTACCCACAATCGATGATTTTGAGCAGAAATAAGAAAAAATATATATATACCCCTTTTACTATATAAAAATGGGGTTTAGTGGTGTCAAAGTTATATAGGCATGTTTTCGTAGTGAAATAAAAAGCTTTGCTTTCCTTTTCACCAATGTCAGGATTTTTAGTTTGGTAGTTTCTGATCCCAAAAATAGTATTTCACCAGCTTATGTGATTTCCAACGATATAATTGTGCAGATACTGATCGGCTTTCCTATATCCCCAATCAAATCAGAGACTACGCTAACGGCCCCATGAATTACATGGACATGCGACTGGCGAAGGCTCCGATCAAACGGCATAGGTATGCAGGCTGATCTGAGCCATTTCTGGTGGCCAGCGCCCGATTTTTGGAAAACTTCTTTATTTACATTTATTTATTATTATTATTATTTTCTTTTTTGGTGGGAGCTTTGCTCTCCTCCAAATTTGACATTCGATCCCTGACATAAATGCCATGTTACCATGTTCCAAACAACAAACATTTCTCAGATGAGAGAGAGAGAGAGAGAGAGAGAGAGAGAGAGAGAGAGAGAGAGAGAGAGATTTCTATTTTCTGCGTAAGTAGGGAGAGGATTTTGATATTTGTTCTACGGCCCTTTCAAGCCTCGTGATGCCGGACTGTGACCCGCAGAACGAATTTTTCTATCCACCCCTAACACCCAAGTAAGATTCTCACAATGTCACACGGGTGTGTTATCGTAATATAATGAGCCGGCGCATGACAAAACCTACAATATGACCGGTGCGACCAGCAGAGACTCAAATCAACCTGCGCACCCATCTACTACGACAAGACTTTTTGCTTATGTATCTTTGCATAGATATTAGCCTATAGTAGGTACATGCGATCACGAAGACTCTGATCAGACTGCGCGAATGCGCAGGCTGATCTGAGTCTTCGCTGGTCGCTAGATCAACCTGCGCACCAATCCACTACGACAAGACTTTTTGCTTATGTCTCTTTGCATGGATATTAGCCTATAGTAGGTACGTGAGATCTTGGCTGGTCGCTCAAGCCTTCCAGTAAATTTTGTCATGCGATAGCTATAATAAAAGCTTACCCATTTCATCAATATCATTGGACATGTAGAATGACAAAGCTACCAAGGAAATACTGATCATGAACAGAATCGCCGAAACCAGTGCAACTACCCTCGCGATTCTCTTGCGCACTTTCTCTTCTCGCTCCAAAGAGATGGTGTCCACGTCCTCAAAATTAGATATTGGGGCCAAGAAAAACTCATCAGATTCGTCAATTTCTGATGATAACACTTCGATTCTTTCAAAATCATTTGCAGTATTTATTTTGTCAAATGCACTCGAGTATTTTATGTATAGCATTGCATTCACACCCTTCTCTTAACAACCGTATCATAACTTCCAAACCGAGAAACAGTACGTATGATAATATAACCAGGATTTATTGACTGAATATATAATTCTCCTTACACGAAAAAACTCCATGCTAAGTATTGTTGCAAATGTCCGTCCCATGATTTTTTTATTAAAGTCAAGCTTTCATTTTTAGCATCCTTAATTATAATTTTACATTACGAAAACACCTATACAAAAACATTGTAAATTTTCCGCCGAAAAAAAAAAACACTAAAATTTTAGGATGAAAAATTGTGATATTTTCCTTATTTCTACCCATATTATAAATTGTGGGGACTCGTTAGAACCGCCTCATCGAGGCGGTTCTAACGAGTACCCACAATCTATATTTTAGAGCAGAAATAAGAAAAATAAGGTTTACCCCTGTAAACCCCAGTTATACTACATAAAAGCGGGGTGCAAGGGGGTCAAAATATATAGGCGTGTTTTCGTGATGTATTCGATTGATGTGTAACAATTATTCATTTTTCGCAATAATTAAACTGCACAAACATACATGTTCGCAATAAATAAACAAAAAGTGGTTATAGTAATTTTCCATAAACTATTTATGTCACTTATTCACTGCTTACATCCTAGAATAAAGTTCCAAAGTTAGAAGCATATGAAGTATCGGTGGCAAGCTTGTGTGCTTTTGCATCACGAAAATACCCTTATATAATTTTGGCCCCTTGAACCCAACTTTAATATAGTAAAACTGGGGTTTACAGGTGTAAACCGTATTTTTCTTATTTCTGCTCTAAAATATAGATTGTGGGTACTCTATAGAACCGCCTCGATGAGGCGGTTCTAACGTGTGCCCACAATCTATAGTTTGAGAAATAAGAACAATATCACAGTTTTTTATCTTAAATTTTTCAATTTTAAGGCGGTAAAATTTACAGTGTATTTGTATAGGCGTGTTTTCGTATTTGAATCGTATACTTGTCTGTTAGAAAGTCATTTGGTATCGCGACAAATGCAAGCAATTGTCTACTATAAAAACATTATTAAATCATTAATACCTCGCCATAATAATAAGTATAATAATACGTTTAAGTGCCATTAGGGCATCCACTAAATATCCAAGTTTACTTTCTTGCAACTAATGTCACAACGTACAACAAATAATTTCTCCGAGTTATTTCCTGAATTAAACAACTGCAGTATGCAATTAACAGTTAACAAGGTAGATCCTTTATATCATTTAGTTATAATATGATAGTTTATTACAATCACATGCATCTGCTGTTAAGCGCATGGGATGCTCAATACACCGATAGCTTCTTGATTTATTTACTGTCGAATTTGATTGTCTTGTTGGGCCTATAAATATCATCAGCTACGCGGTATGGATTTTCTTTGCAAAGTATCTCTATGCTAATAAAGCAAAATATTTACATGTCCAGTGCATAAAACCCCTATAGTTAAATTTTAGGACGCAATGTTATTCATATCTCGATGAATGAATTGACTCACGTGACTCACGCTATGGCACATGACCATTTAGTGACATGAAAAATAAACCATGGCTTCACATATCATGCAAATTGTCTATTTGCATGAGATGTCAAACCCGAAAATCAATTGACATCTCATGCAAAGATGTAAGTCCTTTTTTCTGCAAAAAAAAACTTAGAAAAATATCAACATTTTATCGTCTGCTAAATTAGCATAGAGAGTGGCAAAGGTTAAAACGCAGGGGTTTCGAAGTCAAAGACGGGTCTTTGCTGAATTTTCGAATTTTCGTTTGTTCTAGAGAGTTTCCAATTTGTATGATTAAGGATAAAATAAGTAAAAAAAGACATTAAACATCTTTTCCATTGACTTGTGTACTTTCTGTTGTAAACTATACACTTCAAACTCTCAATTGAGGAGAGCGGAATATGACAGTTAAATATACAGAATGCATACCAGTGTCCTTTTAAATAACGCTGAGACATTCTTCTAGCAATGCGTTAATTGCATATAATATGATCTGAAGGTAACGACAACATTACAATTATTTTAGGATCACTGGATATCAAAGACGATGCAGAGGAAAATACATATTTGTTCTTATCAACTGAAAGAAGATTTCCTCTTTTTTAAACGGAGCAGGGAAATTTACAACTGACGTTTATAATGACGTCAGATTTCTTACTTTTCAAAAAATGGCGTCACACACGCTCTTACGCACTATACCGAATAACGTTCGGAGAAGGTCTAAACAATACGAAATGCAAAAGAAAACCGCAGAGAAAACAATTGCATCTTTCATTACGATAAAACATCCGGCCGCAAAAAATCACGAAAATACACCTATATAATTTTGACCCCTTGAACCCCAATTTTATATAGTAAAACTGGGGTTCACAGGGGTAAATCTTATGTTTCTTATTTCTGCTCTAAAATATAGATTAGGCGGTTCTAACGAGTACCCACAATCAATCTTTCATATCTCTAGAACTAGCATTCCTATATAAACATTTTCGATATTTTTCATCACGTGAACAAGTCCGTGAAATAAAGACCCCCTAAACCCCACTTTATATAGAGAAAACTGGGGTTTACGGGGGTATACATTATTTTTCTTATTTTTGCTTCAAGACATAGGTTGTTGGTACTCGTTAGAACCGCCTCAGTGAGGCGGTTCTAACGAGCACCCACAACCTATGTTTGCAGTATTTATAAGAAAAAGATCACGGATTTTCATCAGAAAAATGGCCATTTTGGAGATGTGAAAAAATGCACTATGTCGCATGGGTGTGTTATCGTAATGTCTTACTTCTAGTCAAAATATAGATTGCTGGATCTCCCTAGAACCGCCTCATTGGGGCTGTTTTAAAGAATAACCCAAAATCTACATTTTGTGCACAAATAGGGTAAATAATAAACCTCCGTAAAACCCCATTTTCTGTACATTATATTGGGTTTTCTGTCGCGGTTAATTTTTGTTATGGTTTGTCTTTGAGTGTGAGTGTAGCTTATATTATTTTGTTTTTGGATAGTCAGTTGGCCATTTTGAGGGAAAGTGACTGTCCTTTTGGCTTTCCGCTACTGATGTTTCCATTAGGGTCTAGTTGTTTCTTGTTTGTGCTTCTTTCCTTTTGGTGTCTCTGATGGAAGCAGTTGGTTTATTGTATTGATTCCTAATCATTGCCTTCACTTCATCATTTTAAATGTAATTTTTCCAATTTTTCTAGTAATTATAACTTTTTAGCCATTTTTGCCAGTAGTCCGCTTCATTCATAAAAGTGCAATGTCACGTTGACATGATAAAGCTCACTTGTCCTGAGATAGCATATCTTTATCAGGTCAATGCGTTACAATGCAGTATATAGAGGGGTAACTAATAAATACAGATCCCATATCCTCCCCACAATACCACTAGGGAAAAAGTCGAAACATGGAGAGACAACATTAAATAAAACAGACCACTGTTAAACCGAGTAAGCAGCTCTTTCCCAAACAAGTGGCCAAACCCGAGTGATACATGTAACGAATAAAGTCGGAAACGAGTTTGAACCTCGTTCCCGACTTTATTCGTTAACCTTCGTGTTTGGATTTCTCTGTCTGCCTCGGAAATGAAGGTTGGATTATTTTTATCTTTAAAGTAGTCGTACATCTTGTGATACAAACAACACGATAGCAGATTTCACGCACATACAAAATAACAAGGAAGGCAAAACTAGAAAAAATGGAAAGGAGCGTTCTCTATGCCACAAAATGTTGTAACGGAGCCATCGCTATATAAAAAGTTGCAAAGTTAAACCAAATCTGTCGTCAAAATAGGCATAAGTATTTAAGACTGCAAAGGGGCAGTCTGATTTGGGCCCACACTGTTTGCCTGTACGCAAAAAAAAATGTTATTAAAAAAAGTTTGCAAGCATTTTAGCAGATGACATAAGAAGACGACATTGTCAGATGTGGTTTTTCTCGGTGTCTTCAGGGTTAAAAAGCAATATATACATGCATATAAAATCATCGCCTTAGTACGACTGAGCGTACATAAATGCACACTTGATTTTGTAACTTAGCGTATAAACTAACTTTTCTGTTTAAGTACGTAATACTGTAATACATATTCTTACAGATCGGCGAAGATATGAATCTGAAGTTTGAGCAAACACATTAAGTACACACCGTTTTATTATAAGAAAAGAGATCGGTTTCGAATTATATTGTAAAATATATATCAGTACTGCAAATGCACAAGGAAGCCTAGAAAGCAAATCAGGCCATTACGATAACACATCCGTGCGATATAGTTCATTTTTCAAACCTCAAAAAATGCAATTTTTCGGATGAAAATTTATGATATTTTTCTTATTTATACTCCAAACATAGGTTTTGGGTGCTCGTTAGAACCGCCTCATCGAGGCGGTTCTAACGAGTACCCACAACCTATGGCTTGGAGCAGATATAAGGAAAATAATGTTTACCCCCTTAAACCCCAGTTTTCTCTATATAAAGTGGGGTTTACGGGGGTCTTTATTTCACGGACTTGTTCACGTGATGCATCGCGTTAGCAAGTCCGTATAACGAATGTTCTTGGCAAATTGTAGTGGAACCTATACAATTACCTCATACTTCCATCCAAGACACAAAAAATGCATTAACATATGGCAAATTCGTCGTACTTAAATCATCACAAGTGGAAAGCCAATGGTGCAGACTCCTTCCCACAAAATGGTCCGACGGCTGATATTACCAGATCTTACATGCAAAGACATACACTTACAAAAATAGCACCGCCTTGGAACCCACTATATATACAGGACAACAAATATTATTTATAGAGATAAAAAACGGCCCCCGCCCATCGGGGCTTGGAGAAATAGATGAGCTGTATGATGCTTCTACGCAGAGCTGAAACCGACCCGCACACGAGTACTGTAAACCGCTTACAGGATCTAAGCCTGCCCAGGCAAAGCGGTGCGGGTCGGACCGTCCATGCTTATAAACCCTATTGGTTTCATTCGGCGACAGGGCTTGAGATGTCATTTCATCTCAATGGCGGGTAAAAGTCCCACAAAATTGGAAGCAACGTCTCCAACATGACCTATACGGTGTTGACGGGGACGTTAACCCTCAAACAAACAAACAAAATAGATATAAAAAACGCCATTTTAGCGCATGCATAGCCGTTTTGCAAACGTATGTGCTGCTTAACGTTCTGCATGGGTGTCTCTTTTCAGCAGAAGACATTTTGAAATGTGTTTCTAATCTTTTGAGAGAACAGAATTTTGCATTTCATACATATTGTCTCAGAAAATTTGCAAGTCAAGTTCTGGAGATAATTTGCATCAGATGCCAAATCTTGTTTTCTCAAAAAAAAAAGAAAAATACCAACAATTTGTCGTCTGTTGAATAAACCCAGAGCGGTAATAGTTAAGAGTTATCCATCACGAACACATGCCCATATAATTATGACCCCCTAGAACCTCACTTTAATATAGTAAACTTTGGGGTATACAGAGGTAAACCTTACTTTTCTTATTTCTGCTATAATATATATAGTGTGGGTTCTCGTTAAAACCGCCTCGAGGAGGCGGTTCTAACAAGTACCCACAATCTATATTTTGAGCAGAAATAAGAAAAATATCACAATTTTTCATCTTAAAATTTTCATTTTTTTTTCGGCGGTAAAGGTTACAATGTATAGGCGTGAACTCGTAATGCATAAACTCGAGTCTCCTTTTTCGCCAATTATTTCACAACCGACCCAAATAGAAGTGAATCAATACGATTGCCTCACACCAGTGACACCAGTTGGAAAGAAACAAAAACATAAAATAACGTCACCATAATGAAACCTTAATAAGTGGAAAGCCAAAAGGACAGTTACTTTCCAACAAAATGGTCCAACGGCTATCCAAAATTTAGCAAAACATAGTTACCTGCAACGACGAACTATAAAATTAACAAACCACAACAGAAGAACTTGGAACGGTTAGTTAAAAGTTTTAAATCGTTTTACGACTCGTACGTGGCCACAATCCTCGTCTTTGGCTCTGTCGTTGTTTAGACAAATAATTTGTTCAGTGCAACATCTCCGAGGGCATAAAATCAAACTAATACAGAGATGAGACAGCGATGAGGACACGACAGCATGAAATCACATTAATGCTGGAGCAAAAGAAAACTAACAGTACGACTCCGGTGGGCCCGACCAAAGACAGAGCATCAGGCTCCAAATAAACAATTATACCGCAGCGCCTATGGTGTTGTTGTAAACGTATCACTGTTTGACATGCAGTTTGCACTCCTTAATCAGGGTTATCGGTACCATAAACTACGCAAAGCATTTTTAAAATTTTATAGACGCCATTCTGATTTAATTTCAAAATTCAGTATTGGACTTAAATCTCTTCTGCAACAAGGTCTATCGGAACCCGAATTTTATGGTGACTTAGTATATAAATTCAGAAAAATATATAATCGCAATGACTTCAGCATCCAATTTCGTAAAATCATTCTTCGATATAAAAAGATTGGGTACAACATGGATGTTATACGACAGACTGCATGCATGGTAGTTAACCCAATCACGGTTGGCAACTTTGCTTCCTTCTTTAATTGCACGCCGGTGGGTCAGGCCTCGGATTCTATGACGGCTCCAACGTAAAGGCTTATTGAGAATTAGAGAGATCTAATTCTTGGTAATGTTGGTTGGTGCCTGATGCTCTGTCTCTGGTTGGACCCATCGGAGTCTAACTGTTGGTTTTCTTTTGCTCCAGCATTTCAGTGGTTTCTTGCTGTCGAGTCCTCACCGTTGTCTCACCTCTGTGGTTCTTTGATTTTTTGTGTTCACGGAGATGTTGCACTGATGAGTAAAGAGGCCTTCATGCGGACTGAACAAATTATTTGTCTAAATCGCGGCGGAAGTAAGGGCGAGGATTCTGGCCACGTAAAATCGATTTAAGCCCCCCAGTGGAAATCTTTCCACTGACCGTTCCAAGGCGGTTCTTCTGTGGCGATTTATTTATGTTGTTGTTTGTTACTTACTGTGTGTATCACTTGTGTCTTTTAATTTTGGATGGCCATATGGCCATTTTGTGGGAAAGTAACTGTCCTTATGGCCTTCCTTTGTTTAGGTTTCCATTATGGTCTGGTCGCTTAATGTTTGTATTTCTTTCCCTTTGGTGTCTTTGATGGGTGGAGTAAGTTAATTGTATCGATTCCTGATCTTTGTTTTACTTCTACTTTGAATGAATACATTATATTAAGTAATTTTATTGGTGGATGTGAAAAGTGAATGTGGCTAAATTAATTTATTTAGCATGATAAAATAAAAGTGAAGGCAATGAGCTGGAATCAATACAATTACCTCACATCTGTCATCAGAGAAACCAAAGGGAAAGAAACACCAACATGAAGTGAAAACATCACCAGCGGGGATAGACGAAAGGACAGTCACTTCCCACAAAATACCCCAACGGCTAATCAAAATAAAAAGGTATAAGCAATACATACATGCTCTGTCTCTGGTCGGGCCCATCGGAGTCTAACTGTTGGTTTTCTTTTGCTCCAGCATTTCAGTGGTTTCTTGCTGTCGAGTCCTCACCGTTGTCTCACCTCTGTGGTTCTTTGATTATTTGTGTTCACGGAGATGTTGCACTGATGAGTTTAGAGGCCTTCATGCGGACTGAACAAATTATTTGTCTAAATCGCGACGGAAGTAAGGGCGAGGATTGTGGCCACGTAAAATCGATTTAAGCCCCCCCCCCCCCCCCATGTGGAAATCTTTCCACTGACCGTTCCAAGGCGGTTCTTCTGTGGCGGTTTAATTATGTTGTCGTTTGTTACTTACTGTGTGTATCACTTGTGTCTTTTTATATTGGATGGCCATATGGCCATTTTGTGGGAAAGTAACTGTCCTTATGGCCTTCCTTTGTTTAGGTTTCCATCATCGTCTGGTCGCTTCATGTTTTTGTTTCTTTCCCTTTGGTGTCCTTGATGGATGGAGTAAGTTAATTGTATCGATTCCTGATCTTTGTTTTACTTCTACTATGCAAAGACAAACTGTAACAAATAATAAACCACGACAGAGAACCGCCTAGGAACGGTCGGCAAAAAGTATTTCAAGGGGTGGGGTGGGGAGGGGGACTTAAATCGATTTTACATGGCTATAATCCTCGCCATTGGTTTAGTCAAATAACCGTTTCAATTCGCATAAAGACTTTCTAACTCATCAGTGTTGCATCTCCGAGAACAAAAACAATTAAATAGCTGCAGAGATGAAACAACGATTTGGCTGCGGCAGCATGAAATAACTTAAATGCTGTTGCAAAAGAAAACCAACAGATAGACTCCGGTGGGCCGATTACCTAAAATAAAAAAGTAAGCCTTTACGCTGGAGCCATCATAGAAACTGAGCCCCGAAACGCCGGCGTGCAATTAAAGAGGGAAGCAAAGTTATCAACCGTAATTTTGTTAACTACCATGCACGCAGTCGGTCGTATAGCATTTTTGTTGTACTCAATCGTTTAAGAGCATACGCTGGGAAATACTTCCTACACTAAAACTGTTTATGAGTCTTTATCGGTTTCTTCTACTGGCTCACCACATTTGAAATGTAAAAAAAAAACATATGTCACCGTGTTCAATCTTAAGTAATCTGAACTAGAATGAAATCACCACAAACTGTTTTCCCAGAAATATCAGAAAACAGCCATGTTAGTAAATAGCATGATAAACATGACTTCTGCATAGCTTTTAAATATTTTATTTCGAATGATATAACACAAGATAATGCTGCCTATCTTAAGCCTAGTTTTCAAGCTCAGAAAAAGTTTTGCAAAACCGATTTCGGTCATCAACCAAAATATCTTTAAAAATAGTTCATTATCTGCAGTATTTTGGATCAAACAGAAAACAATGCTACACTGAAGTTTTCATAAAACAAGGCTCAGTTCTCTATGGGATGTTTTCAAAGAATAAAAAATTGAAAGAAAAGTAGGGACCACCGTGCTAATTTCTGTTTTCTTAAACAAACCTGGTAAAATACATAAAACGTCTATGCAAAGATGGTGCATCACAGACAGGTGACTAGGATTGTACTTGTAAATAGATTTGTTTGATTTGAGGTTTACATCCCCGTCAACCGTCTATATGTCATTTTGAAGACGTTGCTTCCAATTTTGTGGGACTTTTACTCGACATTGGGATGAAATGACATCCAAAGCCCTGTCGCCCAATGAAACCGAAAGGATTTATAAGCATGGACGGCCGACTCGCACCGCTTTGCCTGGGCAGGCTTAGATCCTCTAAGCGGTTTACCAGTACACTTGTGCGGTCGGTTTAAGCTCTGCATGGAAGCATCATGCAGCCCATCTATTTTTCAAGCCCCGATGGGCTTGGGCCGAATTGTAAATAGAAGCTGGTCATAATATGCATTCAGCAACTCATATATGTAAGTTTGTAAACACTGTAACATTTAGGTTGATCTCATCTTGAGTAAATGCCCACAAATTAAAATTTTCGAAAATCGCAATATTACTGTTTTCGTGTAGTTTATAGCCAAAATAGAAGTGGAGGCAATGATCAGGAATCGATACAATCAACCCACAGCTACCATCAGAGACACCAAAAGGAAAGCTACACAAACATGAAACAACAGACCCTAATGGAAACACCAACAGCGGAAAGCCAAAAGGACTTTACTTTCCCACAAAATGGCCAATAGGCTATCCAAAATAAAATAACATAAGCGACACAAACACCAAAGGACAAACCATAACAAACATAAACCGCGAAAGAAGAACCGCCTTGGAACGGTCAGCGGAAACGAATTCCACTGGGGGGCTTAAATCGATTTTACGTGGCCACAATCCTCGCCTTCGCGATTAAGACAAATAATTTGTCCAGTCCGCATAAAGTCCTTTTAACTCATCAGTGCAACATCTCCGTGAACACAAATAATCAAACAACCACAGAGGTGAGACAACGGTGAGGACTCGACAGCAAGAAACAACTTAAATGCTGGAGCAAAAGAAAACCAACAGCTAAGACTCCGATTGGCCCGACCTGAGACAGAGCATCAGGCACCAACATTACCTTGAATTAGATCTCTCTAATTCTCAATAAGCCTTTTCCGGTTTTCATTCCAATATGTATTCTTTGCTTTCAAAGATAACCTTTTTCATTTATTTTACGTTGGAGCCGTCATAGAATCTGAGGACTGACCCACCGACGTGCAAAGTGGGAAGCAAAGTTGTCAACCGTGATTGGGTGAACTACCATGCATGCAGTCTGTCGTATAACATTCATGTTTTACCCAATCTTTTTATATCGAAGAATGATTTTACGAAATTGGGCGCTGAAGTCATTGCGGTTATATACTTTTCTGAATTCATACACTAAGTCTACATAAAATTCGGTTTCCGATAGACCTTGTTGCAGAAGAGATTTAAGTCCAATATTGAATTTTGAAATTAAATCAGAATGACGTCTATAAAATTTTGAAAAGGCTTTGCGTAGTTTATTGTACCGATAACCCTGGTTAAGGAGTTTAGCCGTTAATAATTTATTACGAGTGTTGAAGTCAGTTACATGACTACACACTCTAGCAAATCGAATGAATTGCGAAATATAAACGCCATAGGATGGCGCACGAGGAACATCACCATCAAAAAAAGGAAAATTTACAATCTCAAAATCAAGGTCATCGCGTTTATCATAAATTTTGCACGAAACAAATCCATCTACAATAGATAGATGTAAATCCAAAAACGGGGCCTCGGTATCAGAAGAATTTGCTTTATTTAACTGAAGTTCTGGGGGTGGGGGTAAATCTGACTGATCTAACCATCGAAATAGGTATTATTAATATTTAATAAATCTTCCAAATATCTAGAAGTTGAGCTAAGCTGGATATGTTTAATAATGAAATGAACCAAAAAACAAAAACACCTGTTTCACAAATTTCAACCATTTCGTTACCCAACAATGGTACAACTGTGGCTCTGGCATCACTTTCATTTTTGGTGATCATACAATGTCGAATTACCAGCATATGTCTTTTATATCGAAAAATGAATTTGGTACAGAAATTATTGCCAGTATATATTGTCTGAATTTATTTACTGTCACCATAGAGGTTGGGTTCCGATCGGCCTTGATCTAGCAGAGATTTGAGTCCAACATTGGATTTAGAAGCTAATTCGGACTGACGTCTATAAAACGTAGAAAAGGCTTTTCGTACTTTATGGTACCGATAATCCTGATTGAGACGTTTAGCAGTTAACAATTTTATACGAGTATTGAAATCAGATACATGGCTAGACACTCTGGCAAACCGAATCAATTGCGAAATATAAACACCGCAGGATATCGCATGAAATCATTCTCCTTTCTTACAATATCAAAATCAAAATCATCACGTTTATGATAAATTTTGCAGGAAAAAAAACACCTACAAAAGATACATGTAAATGTAAATCAGAAAACGGGGCTTCGGCAGCGGAAGAATTTGCTTTATTTAACTGAATTTCTGAAGGGTAAATTGGACTGATCAAACCATCGAAGTATGTATTGTCAATATTTAATCAATTATCCAGATATCTAAACGTCGAGCTAAAAGCTTCAATAATTTCAGATTGGTTATCAACGGAAAGGGACAGCATGAATCTATAGAGGGTATTTTCTTTTTTGCATTCTTTCATATCTCCAAAGTGAATACTATTCATAAGAAAATTTGTGATAGTTTTCTTATTTATACTCAAAACATAGGTTGTGAGTGCTTATTAGGTTCAGAGAATACCCACAACCTATCTTAGGCAGAAATAACCAAAAAAAAACGAATACCCCTGTAAACCTCATTTTTCTAATAATAATCGACCTTATTTATAGAGGGTAACACATTTAGTACTAGTACTTATCTTTCATGCGGCCCTCTTTCCCTGGGAAGGAACCAGTACTAAGCAATGTGGATAAAGTTTCTTGCTCAAGGAAACAACACGTGGCGTTTGCGAGGATCGAACCGGCTACCTCTCGATCTCAAATCCGATGCTTTACCACTGAACTACAGCGCTCCTCTACATTAAGTGGGGTTTAGAGGGGTCTCCATTTCACGGACTTGTCAAACTGGTGCGAGATTCAACACACAAGCTGGAATGTTTTTGATAGTTAT
Source organism: Lucinisca nassula (assembly GCA_963580285.1). Taxonomy (NCBI): domain Eukaryota; kingdom Metazoa; phylum Mollusca; class Bivalvia; order Lucinida; family Lucinidae; genus Lucinisca; species Lucinisca nassula. Next base: position 110,290,473 of record OY757019.1, on the reverse strand, counting down.
TTTTAACAATAGGAAAATATCGTTTAATTTGTTTCAGATATGCATTTGGTTCGCTGCTAATTTATAAAATAAAACGTATTCTTTTTCTTTCTTTTTTTCTCAAAGACAGCCTTAACAATTTGTTGCTACTCAAAGCGGAATGAATCAAATCTAGTTACCTAGACTAGGATACTTCTGTGTATAATCTCACAGCTTCTTGGATGCTGTTTTCATCATAGTCTGAATTAATGAAAGAGATCCCATCTAGTGTCAGATCATCTCTTCAGATGATATGTTTTTCATCTTGACTTTTCCGAAAATACATTTCTTCAAACGGCTTACCATAAAATTGATACAGCGTTAATGAGCAAAAAACTGCAAAATATGTTGACAAAACATTTATTCCCGGTATTTAAGAATGATTTACAAACCGCATAATCAACTACAGGTATAATGGGTGCATTCTACTCAATACACCCAAGAGCTTTGCAATCCAAAACGTATAGAAGGGCAGTTCAAATCCATAGGGGATGCCAACGATTGAGCCGCTCCCGCCCATCGGGGCTTGGAGAAATAGATTGGGCTGCACGATGCTTCCACGCACAGCTGATACCGGCCGCACATGAGTGCTGGTAATCCGCTTAGGAGGACCAAGCTTACCCAGGAAAATTGCTGCGAGTCCATGCTTATAAACCCTGTATAGGTTTCATTTGGCGGCAGGGATTGAGATGTCATTTCATCTCAATGTCGGGTAAAAGTCCCACAAAATTGGAAGCAACGTCTCCAAAATGACCTATACAGTGTTGACGGGGACTTTAAACCTTAAATGGGCCATGTCAAGCGATTTTGGTACTTATCGCCTATGCGAGCAGCGAAGGTTCAGGCGAGCCTGCGCATCCGCGCAGTCTCGCCAGAACTTTCGCTGCTCGCTCAAACAAGTAGTGAATCAAGAGGAACCTTCAGATAGAAAGCCATATCCCTGGCCCCTCTGAATGGCTGGGCATGCGCAGTTAAAATTGGTGATGACGGAATGCTCGAAGACACAAATTCGCTTGGCGGGGCTCAAATCAATCAAATCCAACGAATGAGATGTCTGATTTGGCATTATCCCTTAATCCTGCTGAATATTCAATTTCGCCACACCAATTTCCGACTCCGAACCAATCTGATTACATTATCTTATTTATTCCTACAAATTCATAAACTTTATGTCAAATAGTGTAGATCCTGATCAGATGGCTTCTCTGATCTCGATCTACACTATTTACAAAGATAGGGGTTGTCGTGAACAGCAGGATAACACTTAACAATTCGCATGAACATCCAAAAACATTTTAAAACAAATAAAAAGCAACACCGAATAAATTAGAGCAAAGGCGATTCAATAGCCGGGAAGGGACATGCATTTTTGTTTAATATGTTGTGCGAACAAGATATAAAGTTGTGTGAACAAGATATTATCCATGTTTCATGCGAAGTTTCGTCATCAACAATGGAAAACTATATCAGTGCTATCAAACTATAGAAAAGAGTATAAGCTTGTTTTTTAATGCAGTGCGAGGAATAATAAACGTTTTTTGAGTCCCATACAATTCTTTCAACTCTGTAGGAGTATGACGAAACCCACTTGACAGTTTGCGAAGATATAAATGGTTAAATGTGGTTCGATGCATCACGTGAACAAGTCTGTGAAATGGAGACCCTTACATCCCACTTCATACAGGGAAAACTGGGGTTTACAGGGGTATATATTTTATTTTTCTTATTTCTGTTCCAAGACATTGGTTGTGGGTACACAACAGAACCGCCTCAATGGGCGATTCTAACGAGCACCAACAACTTATGTTTTGAGCATTTTTAAGAAAGGTATCACGGATTTTCATCAGAAAGGTAGCCATTTTGGAGATGTGAAAAATGCACTTTACCGCACGGGCGAGATATGATAATGGTAAAACGAACTTTATGTAATTTTCTCTTTGTGTCATTAGTACATATACAGTCAAACTTCAATGGCTCGAACACCTTTGTGACCTCGAAAATCTGTTAGAGACAGGGGTAGTTCGAGCCACTGAGGTTACTGTTAGGAGGCATAACGAGATACTTTTAGTCATCTTTTTGGTGTTCTATAATGAAAATGTATGCTGTGTGTACTCATTAGAATCGCCTCGATGAGGCGATTCTAATGAGTACACACAACTTTCATTTGCAAGATAAAAGACTAAAATCTTCTTAATTATCCTCCACTATTTCTTATGTAGAGGATTTCGCTAGGGGCTCAAGAATGGGTTCAACACATCCATGGTAAATGAGCCATCGGTGTTCGAGCCATCGAAGTTCTACTGTACATGTATTTTATCATATGACGTCGCGTCTGAGAGTGTAATAACGTCATGTATTATTTTGGATAATCCACTAGTGGATTAAATATGCAAATTAGCTAGATACGTCCCGTAACGTTACATGTACGACGTCCTTAACAACGTCGCGTTTACTAACGGCGGAATATTGAAATTTTTGTTAAACAATCGTGAATAAAATGCGTTCTAAATGTCATATGATAAATAGAATCTTGCATTCGTGCTCATGTATTATTGAATTTATTAAACTCATTGAAGAAAAGGGATAAAATGCTCGGCAAAGCCTCGCATTTTATCCCTTTTCCTCAACTCGTTTAATAAATTCAATAATGCATGAACACTCATGTAAGATCCTCTATATAAACTACTGCCAAGAAAAAAAGGAAGCATAAAACGCCATTTTTCAAATTGCGGGCCACATTTTAAAATTCATTTTTTATGCTTCTACAATACGTCTTGCTAAACCGGCCCCGATAGCTCAGTTGGTAGAGTGTCCGCTCCGGGGAACGGGAGGTCTCGGGTTCGATCCCGGGCCGCGACATACCAAAGTCGTTAAAAATGGTACTAGCTGCTCCTCGCTTGGCACTCAGATTTACGGGGTAGAGCTAGGACTGGTCGATCCAGTGTCAGGATAATGTGACTGGGTGTGGTATCATGTAATGTGTCTGGGACATGATACTTCAGTGAGGCAGCACTATAAAACGTGAGCATTGAGCTCCCTGTCGCAACCAGACACCGTCGTGATATGACTGAAAAATTGTTGAAAGCGACGTTAAACCCGAATTCACACACACACACACGTCTTGCTAACATGTGTTTTCCGACACATCCTATTTGCGACGGCTCAAAACATTACGATAACACACCCGTGCGACACACGAGGACTGTTCAAATATGAATGCAACTAAGCACATAAAAATGATTCCGTGATAGATTTCGATGAAAAATTTATTTTGTCCCCTTTAACAGATATACAAACTTTCAGTCTTCTGATCCAAACATTGAATGCATTTTGGTAGTCTTTTCGATGTATACTGTGAAGGCACTGGAATATTGCAGAACCGAGGTGTTTGCGCTGTACAAATTGTCGACCAGAAAGGTATTTTTTTTCAGCCGCGGGAACAAAAAAGTCACACGGGGCAAGGTCAGGGGAATACGGGGGTGAGGGAGTTCAACAACCTTTTCCTGCGTCAGATAGTCTTGCACAATGAACGCCTTGTGCGATGACGCGTTGTCATGTAGCAATCTGACATTGGCCAAACCAATTGCGTGTCTTCGTTCTTTGAAATATTTCTTCAATTTTCGAAGAATTATATTCTTGTAAAACTTCGCATTTACAGATTTGCCTTAAGGCACAGCAACCTGAAAAGCAGGGCCCTGATTTGAAAAAAATATGGCATACATTACCTTCTTGACGCTCATGGTCCGCTTTGCAATGCATGGTCTTTTGCAATACTTTTTTGCCCATATTTTGTTCTGAATCGTTCGTTTTGGCTCAAAAAAGTGAACCCATGTCTCTTCACCTGTGACGACATTAGAGAAAGACCGTGCATTGTAATTTTGGAAACATTTTAAGCAACTTCTTGGCGCACTGAACGCATGTCTTTTTCTGCTCATCTGTCAATAGATGGGGAATCCATCTAGCACAGATCTTTGTCATTTTCAAATCCCGTTTCAGAATTGTATGAGCTGCTCCTAATGAGATGCCAACCATACTAGCTATTTGCCTAGTGGTGTATCGTGCATCGATAGCAACTATTTCTTTCACTCTAGCAACCATCTTAGCAGATGTTGCTCTTTTCGGCAGACGATCATGTGGTGCATCATGTTGAGCCTAGCCCACAGCTGAATTTCTTACACCAACGAAAAACTGTCGGAAAAGACATTTCATGCCCATAAGCCGAACATATTTCATCAAAAATGTCTTTGCACCGTATACCAAGAATACAACGATTCTTAATATAGGACCGTATTTCAACGGCGTACTCTGACCTTCTTCCAACCATGTTTTGTATTAGTATACAAGAGTAGACAGTGTTTATCGAATGATATACATGGCTAAAGTGTACGGATTTTAACAGGTTTGGTATCAATGTATAGGTTAAATGTTTTTCTACGCTGTGATATTTATTTCCAGGTGATTTTCGCATTAGTGCATGAGAAAACCTTCTACTTGCATTCATATTTTAACAGTTCTCGTAGTGCATATTTCTCATCTCCAAAATGGCTATTTTGTCTGATGAAAATTGATGATATTTATATTTCAAACACAGGTTGTGGGTGCTCGTTAGAACCGCTTCATTGAGACGGTTCTAACGAGTACCCACAACCTATATCTTGGAGTAAAAATAAGAAACCCCCGTTTTCTCTATTTAAAGTTGGGTATAGGGGTTCTTCATTTCACGGACTAGTTCACGTGATGTAGCGTCTCAGTCGTTACTCATCTCCTCATGCCCGCCAAACGACGCTAGGGGTCAATCAATTTCAATGCAGCGTCAGTGAAGACTTTATGCAGTCTGGCCTAGATCTTCCTTTAGCGCAGCAGTTTGCTAAGCGAATATTTGCGTCAACCGCCTCAATATTCAAGCTTTGACGTAATACAGAGTGTTTTTATCTGCACTATAAATTGGCAGTTATGCAAATACCTCTTGTTGGAAAGACAATTAACGTTAATTGCAGTGCCAAAATTAAATAAGAAAGTCCATTGTATCCTATATATTCATGAAATTGCTCCTGAAATATTTTGAAACTTGTGTATCTTGGTGCTTTTACGAGACTATTTGTTGGCATGTATTTTGTTGGCGCAAACCTGAGATGGACGTGCTTAAAGTACAATTTCGACATTCCCACATTAAATACAGTCGTATGTATCAGGCGTTTAGAATTCATATAAAACTGAATTACAATAACTTCCAAGTTTATTTTGAATTTGGTTCTACCGTTAGACTTCATTTCAATTCACCAAACACACATGTTACAGAAAGATATGGCGATATTGTGCCACCGACTATCACAAAGCCTGATGGTGGCTGTCCCTGTTTTTTTTTTGTTTTTTTGTTTTGTTTTTTTGGGGGGGTTTTTGTGTGTGTGTGTGTGTTTTTGTTTGTTTGTTTTTTTTTTGTTGTTATTTTTTTAACGTGTCGACTAAAATTGAAGGTACGTAACGAGGGGTATCATGGAATTAGGATTTTGTACAATAACGATGAGAATAGCGTTTGCATCACGAACACGCCTATATAACTTTGACCCCCTTGAACCCTACTTTTATATAATAAAACTGGGGTTTACAGGGGTAAACCTTATTTGTCTTAGTTCTGCTCTAAAATATAGATTATGGGTACTCGTTAGAACCGCCTCAAAGAGGCGGTTATAACGAGTACCCACAATCTATATTCTGAGCAGAAATAAGAAAAATATCCTAATGTTTCATCTTAAAATCTTCGTGTTTTTTTTTCGGCGGTAAAAGTTACACTGTATTTGTATAGGCGTGTTTTCGTAATGGTGCCTCAACACAAGGTACAGAAACGTCAGCTGGTACCATAAACAACGGCATTTACCATACATCATTAATATTCATGAGCTATTCAAGAATTCTGATTGGTCGAGATTATGCCACGCGCAGGGAGACGAAACATCATGTCCCCTTGTAATATTTCCCCCTGACGTCACTGCTCAAACGTACACGTCGCCTGTAGTTGTAGAATGCGAAGAGAATAGATACATCTTCAGGGGAGGCAACTCCTACAAAAGTATTTTTATCTCCCATGTCAATAGGGGTCAACTCTAAAAGAAAGAATTTGATCATGAGCCTTTAAGAGTATACCCCTTTTTAAACCGGACAGGGCTTACAGAAAAGCGAACAGGAAGTGCCGAAACTCCCTTTGAAAAAGGGGCGGAAAAAACAGGTGTTCTCATTCCCCTATAATCGAATTTTATTGCAGTTGTCCAAAAGAATTTCAATAGAAAACCTGTGTGCGTTACGGGCTAGTAACCATATGTTGCTATAACACGTGTGGTCACATTATTTTTATAGTTTATCAACGACCTTTGAGAGTTCAACGTTCAAAGCGTGACAAAACTATTCCATGTTTTAGGGGAAGCAGGTTTCGGATTTTTTTTTTCACCGGATTTTAAAATTATAAATACGATTTTTGATAATGCCATTATGTAGAAGTCGTGGCCAAGTGGTTAATATGATGCCGCACGAATCTCAGTAAAACTTTATCTCCCAATGTAAAATCCCAACTGAAAGCGACTTACCTAAAACACAGACTAGCCCAAAATTAAAAGTGCAGTCAAGTCTCACTGCGTTTTGAAAGACTATATGACATATTGTTGTAATAGTCGCAGATAAGATTGACTAGGCGGAGCTATTTAGGTGTTCTCAATATACGTCAAATTCGTTGAGTCCACTAATAGATTCGGTAGAGCGCCTTTCGCATGCTTTTTGCAAGCGGACCAAATGGCCGTATACGCTACAGCTTTCTTTGTGTTACAGTTGAATTCACACAGTTGGGTGACTTGGTTCACCTTTTTGTTAAGCAAACATTCCAAAGACAGGTGCAAAAGATATCTCCGCCTAGTCTCTTATCTGCTACTACTATATCCACGGAATAAATTCGACGTTATATGATAAACTAAGGTCATTCCCAAAAGTTGCTATTTCGTACACTTTAGGAGCAGTTTCTCAAAGTACTTCTCGTTAATCCGCGAATCGGGGTTTGAAGAACTGGGCTGCCTCCTTGCAGAGCTGAATCTGACCACACACGAGAACTGGTAAATCGCTTAGAAGGACTACGCCTGCCCAGGCAAAGCGGTGTGAGTCGGATCGTCCAATGCATATAAGCCTTCTGGTTTCATTGGACGGCCGGGCTTAAGTTGTCATTTCACCACAATGTCGGGTAAAAATCCCACAAAAGTGGAAAAACCGGTATAAAATGACATAAATAGTGTTGATGGGGACGTTAGACCCTGATTCAAACAAACAAATTTTCCCGTTAATATGATAATGATTATCCCCGAACATCCTTCTTGCACTAAATAGTGAACGAGAGAGCCAAGATGACCATGTGTCGCTAACACGTGTACCAGAAAATGATTGGTGATGTTTTGGAAAAGAGAAATTGCGAAGAAACGCAAGACATGTTTGTTTAGCAGATCCATATAAATATCTTCATAGATCCAGGGTTGTCAATATACATGTAGTTGTACATTATTCGGACCAGTTGTATTAGTTTGATACATTCTGGCATCTTCCAAAAACTGAACCAATCAAGAGCGCCCAAAATCCATTGCCCCATTGCTATAAATCGATAAACCTTGGAAGCGGTCTACCAGATGAAGCTTCATACTAGATATCGAAGACCTGAGTCCTGTGGTTTCAGAGAAGACGATTATTAAATATTTTTCCTCTATAGAGATTCCCTAGATGAAGTTTCAAACAAAAGACCTCGGCTTCTGGTTTAGGACAAGGAGATTTTTAAATACTTTCCCTCAATATGTCTATTTAAAACATGTGGGTCCCGGGGCGGGGCCATTTTTGGTCCCAGGGCTATAATTTGAACCATCTTGGCAGAGGAACCATCTTGGTAGAGGTCCACTAGATGAAGCTTCATACCAAATATCAATGACCTGGACCTTCTGGTTTCAGACAAGAAGACTTTCCATATATAGGTAAGTCTATGTAAAATATGTGGAGCCAGGGAAAGGGCCAGTTATTGACACAGGACTATATAATTTGAACAATCTTGGTGAATGTCCCACACCACATCTCGAAAACACGCCTATATAATATTGACCCCCTTGAACCCCACTTTTATATAGTAAAACTGGGGTTTGCAGGGGTATACATGATTTTTCTTATTTCTGCTCAAAAGTTTTCTTCGGAAAGTTTTCATTTTTCGGTGGTAGCCTAAAATTTTCAATGTATTTATATAGGCGTGTTTAGTAGTGAAATATAAAAGATCTCGACCTTCTGGATTCAGAAAAGAAACTTTTTAAAGGTTCTTCGAGTAAAACTCTTTTAAACATGTGGGCCCCGGGGCGGGGGCGGGGCCATGTTTGGCCCCACGGCTATAATTGAAACATTCTTGGTAAAGGTCCACTAGACGTAGCTTCATACCAAATACCAAAGGCCTGGACCTTCTGGTTTAAGACAAGACGATTTTTATAGGTTTTCACGGTATAAGTTTATGTGCAACATGTGGACCCCTGGGCGGGGCCAGTTTTGATTGAACACTATTGGAAGAGGCTTCATACCAAATATTAAGACAAGCCTCCTGTTTTCACACAAGAAGATTTTTTAAAGCGTTCCCAATACAAGTCTTTGTAATACACACGGGTCCCGGTAGTACGGCCATTTTTGGCCCCAAGGTTATAATTTTATCAATCTTGGTAGAGGTCCTTTGGATGAAGCTTCATACCAAATATCAAAGACCTGGACCTTCCGGTTTCGGAAAAGATTTTTTTTTTTTTAGTTTTCAGTTAAAAAGGCTATGTTTGGCTCCTGTGACCTAGATGTGCAATAGACCGGAACCATTTTAAACAACAAGTAAGGATCATTGCTGTGAAAGTTAGTCTAAATCCAATCAGTGGTTTTGGAGATGTCGTTAAAGAAATTCTTTACGGACGCATGCACGTACGGACGCAAGACGTACGACGGGCAAATGCGACCAAAAATGCTCTCCTTGTGTGACAGGTGAGCTAAAATCACGTTTAAAGAGGTGTACATTAGATGTCATGTGCCATTTTGCACTCTTTCGTCTCTCCCCAACGGTCACTTTTCTGGTGAAGTGTTGCGTGTTATTTTTTTTTTAATTTTATTTTTTTTTTATTTTTTTATTTTTTTTGTTTTTCCTCAAAACATAGGTTATAAGAGCTTGTTAGAATCGTCTCATTGAGGCTAACGAGTAACAACAACCTATGTCTTGGAGTAGTAGTAAATTGTATACTTTTGTAAACCCCAATTTTCTATATATAAGCTAGGATCCACACGGGTGTTCACAACACGCCTGTATAATTCTGATCCCCTTGAACCCCTCTTTCATATTGTTAAACTGGGGTTTACATGGGTATACATTATGTGTCTGCTCTAAAATATAGATTGTGGATACTCGTTAGAACCGCCTCGATGAGGCGGTTCTAACGAGTATCCACAATCTATATTTTGAGCAGAAATACGAAAAATAGCACAATTTTTCATCTGACAATTTTCGTTTTTTCGTAGGTTAAGTTTACAATATACGATATTTATATAGGCGTGTTTTCTTAATGCTTTCACGGACTTGTTAATCTCAGGCCAGTTGTTCAATGACTCGTTAGCTTAACGACTCGTTAGTAGTCATAATGTTGACTGTTCTAGCAAATATAATATTTAATACAGTTTTACTTTTGCTGAAAAAAAATCAGAGCAACTTGCTCGCATTTTTTGTCAGCAAAAATATTAGGATATCTGCCATATCAAATGATCAAAGTTTTAAAGATTCGTTAACTAACGACGTCGTTAGTTTCCAACAACTTGCCCCTTATATCGATGCTAACAGTTAAAGATTTTGGATACTCGATATACTAGAAGCACCTCGTCGAGGCTACAACAGTCTATAGTTAAAAAAAGAATACTAGCAATATTGCAATATCGCATAAACATCCTTAAACTATCATCTTATTGGTCATTAACATACATTTTAAAAGAGTGCCATTTGAGCGCATTAACCTGATATACTCTTCCTTTCTAGATAGACAAATTGAACAAAAAATTCTGAAAGAGTTCAAATTTATAATATCCAAGAATACTTTTAAACCTGGAATTCAAAACTTCGGTCACACGCTGCTACCGATATTTAACCCTTTTTGTACCAAATGGAGTCTTCATTTTTATATATAGCAGGAGTCCATTTCAAAATTTAAGGGTGACTGGTTGTGTTTTCTTCAAAAATTATTCGGGGAATTGCTTAACTTTTGCAAACAGTGTAGGCCCGGATCAGACGCCGCCTTCTGCGGCGTCTGATCTGGGTCTGCACTGTTTGCCAGGGTATCCCTTTAGGGGTTTCTGGTACTGAATGGGTTAACCGCGGACACCAAGGCTCAATTCGACAGCACTAGTGTGTCTATTGTCTCTGCATATAGGCTTGGTTAGTAGTTGTGAACGGGGAAATTGGACTGTTACATTAACTCTGACGTTCGTGTAAAATAGTAAGAAAAGGTCACTCAGGAAAGGCCACAATCTAAGAACGCAGCCGTCTCAAGTCACCTATAGAAAGCGACAGGGAGACACACACAAAAACGACAAAACATGAACCAACGGCACAAAGCCAAATAACAGTTAAGACACTACCTGCAAACAAGAGGGCCCAGAGGGCCCTGGTTCGCTCACCTGATCCAAAGCATAACAAGTGGGCCCCGGTCAGGGTCAATTTTGGCCCCAGGGCTAAAATTTGAACAATCTTGGTAGAGGTCCACAAGATGAAGCTTCATATCTACTATGAAAGACCTGGGCTTTCTGGTTTCAGAAAAGAAGATTTTAAAGGTTTACCCTGCATATAGAAGTCTATGTAAAACAAGATTTTCCCTATATAAGTCTATGTAAAACCAAAGGGCCCCGGAGCGGGGGCATTTTTGGCCCCAGGGCTATAATTTGAACAATCTTGGTAGAGGTCCACTAGCTGAAGCTTCATAACAAATATGAAAGACCTAAGCCTTGTGTTTCAGAGAAGATGATTTTTAAAGATTTTCCCTATATAAGTCTATGTAAAACCAAAGGGCCACATGGCGGGGGCATTTTTGGTCTCAGGCCTATAATTTGAACAATCTTTATAGAGGTCCACTAGCTGAAGTGTCATAACAAATATCGAAGACCTAAGCCTTGTGGTTTCAGAGAAGAAGATTTTTCAAGATTTTCCCTATATAAGCCTATGTAAAACAAAAGGGCCCTGGTGCGGGGGCATTTTTGGCCCCAGCACTAAAATTTGAACAATCTTGGTAGGGGTCTACTAGATGAAGCTTCATACCAAATATCAAAGACCTGGGCCTTGCGGTTTCAGAAAAGAAGATTTTTCAAGATTTTCCCTGTATAAGCCCATGTAAAACCAAAGGGCCCCCGTGCAGGGGGCATTTTTAGCTCCTGCACTATAATTTGAATAATCTTGGTAGGGGTCCACTAGATGAAGCTTCATACCAAATATCAAAGACCTGGGCCTTGCGGTTTCAGAGAAGAAGATTTTTAAAGATTTTCCCTATATAAGCCCATGTAAAACCAAAGGGCCCCGGAGCGGGGGCATTTTTAGCTCCAGCACTATAATTTGAACAATCTTGGTAGGGGTCCACTAGATAAAGCTTCATACCAAATATCAAAGACCTGGGCCTTGCTGTTTCAGAGAAGAAGATTTTTCAAGATTTTCCCTATATAAGCCCATGTAAAACCGAAGGGCCCCCGTGCGGGGGCATTTTTTGCTCTAGCACTATAATTTGAACAATCTTGTTAGGGGTCCACTAGATGAAGCTTCATACCAAATATCAAAGATCTGGGCCTTGCGGTTTCAGAGAAGAAGATTTTTAAAGATTTTCCCCATATAAGTCCATGCAAAACCAAAGGGCCCCCATGCGGGGGCATTTTTGGCCCCAGCACTATAATTTGAACAATTTTGGTAGGGGTCCACTTGATTAAGCTTCATACCAAATATCAAAGACCTGGGCCTTGCGGTTTCAGAGAAGAAGATTTTTCAAGATTTTCCCTATATAAGCCCATGTAAAACCAAAGGGCCCCCGTGCGGGGGCATTTTTTGCTCTAGCACTATAATTTGAACAATCTTGTTAGGGGTCCACTAGATGAAGCTTCATACCAAATATCAAATATCTGGGCCTTGCGGTTTCAGAGAAGAAGATTTTTAAAGATTTTCCCCATATAAGTCCATGCAAAACCAAAGGGCCCCCATGCGGGGGCATTTTTGGCCCCAGCACTATAATTTGAACAATTTTGGTAGGGGTCCACTTGATGAAGCTTCATACCAAATACATGTATCAAAGACCTGGGCCTTGCGGTTTCAGAGAAGAAGATTTTTCAAGATTTTCCCTATATAAGCCCATGTAAAACCAAAGGGCCCCCGTGCCGGGGCATTTTTAGCTTCAACACTATAATTTGAACAATCTTGGTAGGGGTTCACTAGATAAAGCTTCATACCTAATATCAAAGACCTGGGCCTTGGGGTTTCAGAGAAGAAGAGTTTTAAAGATTTTCCCTATATAAGTCCTTGTAAAACCAAAGGGCCCCCGTGCGGGGGCATTTTTGGCCCCAGCACTATAATTTGAACAATCATGGTAGGGGTCCACTAGATAAAGCTTCATACCAAATATAAGACCTGGGCCTTGCGGTTTCAGAGAAGAAGATTTTTCAAGATTTTCCCTATATAAGCCTATGTAAAACCAAAGGGCCCCCATGCGGGGGCATTTTTAGCTCCAGCACTATAATTTGAACAATCTTGGTAGGGGTCCACTAGATGAAGCTTCATACCAAATATCAAAGATCTGGGCCTTGCGGTTTCAGAGAAGAAGATTTTTAAAGATTTTCCCTATATAAGCCCATGTTAAACCAAAGGGCCCCCTGTGCGGGGGCATTTTTGGCCCCAGCACTATAATTTGAACAATCTTGGTAGGGGTCCACTAGATGAAGCTTCATACCAAATATCAAAGACCTGGGCCTTGCTGTTTCAGAGAAGAAGATTTTTCAAGATTTTCCCTATATAAGCCCATGTAAAACCAAAGGGCCCCCATGCGGGGGCATTTTTAGCTCCAGCACTATAATTTGAACAATCTTGGTAGGGGTCCACTAGATGAAGCTTCATACCAAATATCAAAGATCTGGGCCTTGCGGTTTTAGAGAAGAAGATTTTTTAAGATTTTCCCCATATAAGCCCATGCAAAACCAAAGGGCCCCCGTGCGGGGGCATTTTTGGCCCCAGCACTATAATTTGAACAATCTTGGTAGGGGTCCACTAGATGAAGCTTCATACCAAATATCAAAGACCTGGGCCTTGCGGTTTCAGAGAAGAAGATTTTTTAAGTTTTCAGTGAAAAAAATCTATTTTTGGCTCCTGTGACCTATATAAGCAATGGACCGGAACCATTTGAACAACTTTGAAAGGGGACCATCTAAGGATCATTCCTGTGAAGTTTGGTCAAAATCCGATCAGTGGTTTAGGAGGAGATGTCGTTTGAAGAAAAGTTTACGGACGCACGGACGCACGCACGCACGCACGGACGCACGCACGCACGACGGACGACGGACAAAAAGTGATCCCAAAAGCTCACCTTGTCACTACGTGACAGGTGAGCTAAAAACGGCCACATTGGGACTATCTTAATCAAACAATGCCGAATCTGATCCGACGTCGTCTTCTCGGCCGATTGATATGGCTCTCTCATGTCGAAAACAGATCTACACAAATACATTGTAAATTTTACCGCTGAAAAAAAATAAATTTTCAGATGAATTGTGAAACTTTTCTTATTTCTGTTTGTAGAGCAGAGACAAGATAAAATACGATTTACCACTGTAAATCTCAGTTTTACTATATAAAAGTGGGATCCAAGGGGGTAGGGTCAATATTATATAGGCGTGTTTTCGTGATGCACAACATGATCGCAGTAAATATTTTACAGGTAAAACCTCTTTACACAGCAATCTGACGTCACAGAAACAGGAATAACACGGCTATAAATATCTAGTACCTTGAATTTGTACACGGTCCGCGATAGTCACGTGGACGATAGCAGGAGAGAACTTCCTGCAGATAGTAAGAAAGTGAGCGACATCCGCAAGTTTGAATGTCATACTCAGGTATAACTCGGTTTTATTTTGCAAACCAAAGGAAATATGATACACTCCGTTCAATTAATGAACACCATACAGGAACATTCCTCTATAAAGGGCTTGAAGAAATATATGGGCTGCACGATGATTCCACGCAGAGCTGAAACCGACCCGCACACGGCTACTGGTTAATCGCTTAGAGGATCTAAGCCTGCCCAGGCAAAGCGGTGTGAGTCGGCCCGTCCATGCTTATAAACCCTACTGGTTTCCTTGGGCGGCAGGGCTTGAGATGTCATTTCATCTCAATGTCGGGTAAAAGTCTCACAAAATTGGAAGCAACGTCTCCAAAATGACCTTTACAGTGTTGACGGGGACCTTAAACCTCAAATTAAACAAACAAAAATCTATAAAGACCACCTTTATGACTGTTCAAAAGTGGTCTTTAAGACCACTTTTGAACAGTCCCAAAGGTGGTCACCTTTATGACTGTTCAAAGTGGTCTTTAAGACCACTTTTGAACAGTCCCAAAGGTGGTCCCTGACCAGAGAACACTGTGACCAGAAAATAAAAAGATATAATAAGTGCACCCTTCAAAATAAGCTTTTAAAAGCATAAATAGTCTTCAAGTAACTTTAGGTGGTCTTAATTGTAGAGTATTGTCCTACTCGTGGTGACACAGAAAATGTTAAACAAAACACCTATGGACACAAATCCTTTCAAACTTTGATGAGCTTCATTTCATTTTGATCTAATGTTTCATTCATCCTGTCAGTCAACTGCAAGATATGAATAACTTCAAAACACAAAGTGTTATATATTTCATTGCAGACACCAGAATACATCTCGAATGTCAATCACATCTTAAAATGGAAAAAAGTGCTTGCCACAACAAGACCA
The DNA here is from genome assembly GCA_963580285.1 of Lucinisca nassula. Taxonomy (NCBI): domain Eukaryota; kingdom Metazoa; phylum Mollusca; class Bivalvia; order Lucinida; family Lucinidae; genus Lucinisca; species Lucinisca nassula. Next base: position 110,275,437 of record OY757019.1, on the reverse strand, counting down.
ATCAATGTATATTGCTTGAACCGGTACTTTGATGAATGACATTTGCTTGTCAAACTAACTTGATGCAAAGAGATACATTGAAAGGTACTTTATCGGAAGTTGAACGCTTTTGTGTCCATAGGACTGGTGTATTCTGTGTACGTGGACTATCTGTCAATTGTTTTAGACCAGTTTTTTTTTTTTCAAACAGCGTTCAAAAATCTAATATCGATAAACGGGAAATTAACATGTCTCGATGTCGTTCAACTGGCAGGATAATAATTCTGTATTTTGATGAACCCAATTACTTTCTCTGCGTTTACATTACGAAACACGCCAATACAAATACATTGTAAACTTTATCTCCGAAAAATCGATATTTTTAGATGAAAAATTGTGATATGTTTCTTATTTCTGTTCAAAATATAGATTGTTGGTACTCGTTAGAACCGCCTCATCGAGGCGGTTCTAACGAGTACCCACAATCTATATTTTAATCCAGAAATAAGAAAAATGGAGTACCCACAATCTATATTTTAGAGCAGAAATAAGAAAATTAAGGTTTATCCCTGCAAACCCCAGTTTTACTGTATAAAAGTGGGGTTCAATAGGGTCAGAATTATATAGGCGCGTTTTCGTGATGGGCTTCGAGTTTGATATACGGTAGCTTCGGATAAGTAGAGGATATTTACTTTTTGAGGTGGACACCAAAATATTTTATCGAGTGTGTTGAAAACATCCAAATTTTCACCAGTGCGAAGTACGAGGGACAATTCGGATATTTTCAACACACGAGATGGAATATATTTTTTATCCGCAGAAAAAAGTAAAATATCTTTTTATTATATAATTTTATACGGATATTTACAGTAATTGATCAATCGTATCGTACGTCACAATTGATCAATCGTATCGTACGTCACAATTTTGACCTGGCTTTGACGTCACAATTGTCAGTTTCAAAACATAAACAGATCGCCATTTTGCATACAGCATTTTTACAGTTCAAAGAGTGCTTTTCAAGGTATTCTACAGAATTATTTTATCGATAACATATGAATTTTGGCGAGAAAAAGTAGTCCGGGTTGCTACTTTGAAAATAACAACGTCATGTTATTTTTCACAGTGTGAGAATATATTTTTTTCACAGTGTGAAAATATCTCATTTTTATTAGTTTCAGATATGCATAGGTGAACAATTGCGATATTTTTCTTATTTCTGCTCAAAATATAGATTATGGGTACTCTTTAGAACCGCCTCATCGGTGCTGTTCTAACGAGTACCCACACTCTATATTTAAGAGCAGAAATCAGAAAAACATCACGTGACCAAGTGCGTGAAATGTACACCCCCTAAATCCCACTTTATATAGAGAAAGCTAGTGTTTACGGGGATATACATTATTTTTCTTATTTATGCTCCAAGACATAAGTTGTGGGTACTCGTTAGAACCACCAGAATGAGGCGGTTCTAACGAGCACCAACAACCTATGTTTGAAGTAAAAATAACAAAAATATGACAGATTTTCATCAGAAAATTAGCCATTTTGGAGATGTGAAAAATGCACTATGTCGCACGGGTTTGTTATCGTAATGATATGGTTTGGCCCTGTAAACCCCAGTTTTACTACATAAAAGTGGGGTTCAAAGGGGACATATTTATATAGGCGTGTTTTCGTGATATGGTGCCACTTGTAGTGGGTGCTTTTTACAATTTTCTTGGGCCTCTAGTTCCTTGTTTCTCTGAAATCACGCTTCTGTGTAATATGAAAAAAATAGGTGTTACCTATAAACGAGCATAGCAAACTACACAAGGAAGCTGATGGATATCTAAACCAAAATGTCTGTATATTATTGATATGCAAACGTTGGCAACCTCAAGTCAACTGCCGAATACTTAGTTCTGACTGGAAAATTATTTGCACATTGCCTTGTCTTTTACAAGTGATGCAACTTAAAATAGTACGTGTCTAATAACCAAATGTTTTATCTTGAGTGCCAATAGCACCATTGGACTAGCAAAGTTGCTCAGAGTGCATCACTGGGTCTGTTCGCTTACCACGGGAACCACTGGCTGCAAACGGTAGGCCTATTTACCATTTGCAGCATACTTTGGAGACGCTCTAGAGCGTGGGCAAAAAGAACCGCACAGAAATTTTCGTCGATATAGAGGGCATGAAATATTTAACAGCTGAAGTCAGTGCGATAACAACTGTTTTCCCATGACCATAACTAAAAATTATTTTTTTCCATGACCGAGGAGACACTGAAATATATATTCAGACAGTGAGTTGACATATAGTTCTTTTTCCCCCTTGTTGGTTTCTTGTCCGCTTGCACTACTTGACTAAAATGTGCTGCAATGTTTTGGAATCCAGCTGTAACTTTCTATGTCTACAACTACCAGTATCTGGAGTATACTTGAACAGTAGCTATTTACAAGTGTGAAGTACTGTACATCTAAAACTGTTTAAAAAACTCACCTAAGCTCCAGATCACTAACCTTTAAACTCTGATGGAAACTGTTGAGCCGTGTCAGGTATACAAAAAACAAACAACAAAAAAAAAAACAGTGGACCAGTGGTTCTGGGCCGCTCACCTGAGTGCTGAGAGCTTATGGAGCCATTTTATTTCTGAGAAGATTTTAAAGGGTTTCTTTTACCATGGCAGACTCTGATAATGGGCCTATTGGTTCCGGAGAAGATTTCTTAAGGGTTTTTGCCTTATACGCCTGTGGACACAAACTGTTCAAGTTCGTATGAAGTACCTCCCAATGAATCTCTTTGCATCAAGTATGTTTGACAAAGATTTCTAAAATTAGATCAAGCAATTGATTGTTCTCATTTTGGCAAACACTTTCTGGTTGACATTTGAGATGTATTTTGATTGGACAGTTTAGGAGTCAGCAATGACATGTGCATATGTACACCACCTTGTGTTTTGAACTTATATCTGTCCGGCAGTTGACTGGCAGAATGTTGGGATATATTGAATGATGTTCATGTCAAGATGAAATGAAGCCCATCGAAGTTTGAACGGATCTGTGTTCACAGGTATATGGGCACGGCGGGTGGCCATATTGTTCATGCGACCAAACTCATATTAAACAAGAGGCCCATGGGTCACTATGCTCTCCAGAGCTCAGGGGGCACTGCCGACTGGCAGCAAAGTATTTTAATTAACCAGCTACAGATAAAATTTGGACCCGACCCGATCAGCCTAGTGGCTTCAGAGGTCTGATGTCGCTTGAATGTGTTGTTGCAGGACAACACATGACAACTGACAATTTCCCATCTGTGGCAACCAATAGGCCTAAAAGAACATTATTAAAGGAACATTTCTATGTAAGTTTGACAAAATATTTTGAAAGGCATAAATGTCATTTTTCAATTTTTCCCATTATAAGTCAATGGAAACTCTTAACTTGCCATAGCAAACAAACCAAAGAGCCAAATTTCATAACCCGGAGCTCAGATGGGCACTGCCCAATGGCAGACATGTATTTTAACATGGTATGATTTTAATCTACCAATTATAAAGTCTCCCAAACAAACCCCATTCCCAAATGAGCACTCATGTGGACTGTATCTGAAATATTAGGTGTTTTATATAGTAGAGAGGGTGGGGCATGAACCAATGGAGCCCTGGTTGGTGTCACTAAATGTGTCTTATGAAAAGGAACAGAGACATATATGGTTTAGCGGTGGGATATGTATGGCTCCTGAGATGTAAGGCCTTTTAAGCAGAAGAGGGATTCGGGCATGGTGGATTCCAGAAAAGCCCAAGATTGTTGCAACCTAATGCTGAACAGTTTCTGAGATAAGAGGCCCTTTTATGAAGTGGATGGGAAAGAAATGGCCCCTGCAGACCCCACAAGATGGGGTGACTGAATGTGGCTAATAACAATGAACAAGACTATATGTGATTATGTGGTGGGGATTTGAATAGTTTCTGAGATATATGGCCTATTATGAAGTGGGATCTTATCATAAGGAACAAGAATATATATGGTTAAGGGGTGGGGATCTGACCGGTTTCTGAGATATATGGCTTTTAATGAAGTAAAGGGGTGAGGCATGGCCTGTGGCACCACAGGCGGGTGGGGGGAACCCTATGTTGGTGTCACTGAATGTGTCTAATCACAAGGAAAAAGAATATATATAGTTTAGGGGTGGAGATCTAAATGGTTTCTGAGATAAATGGCGTGTTATAAAGTGGAGGGGTGGGGCATGTCCCTGGCACATCTTGGGGGACCCCCAGGTTGGTGTCACTTAATGCTTCTTATCATAAGGAACAAGAATAAATATTGTTTAGGGGTGGGGATTTGTAAGGTTTTTGAATATTTGGCCTTTTATGAAGTTTTGTTTGTTTGTTTGTTTGATTTGAGGTTAAACACACACTGTAAAGGTCATTTCGGAGACGTTGCTTCCAATTTTGTGGGACTTTTACCCGACATTGAGATGAAATGACATCTCAAGCCCTGCCGCCCAATGAAACCAATAGGGTTTATTAGCATGGATGGTCCGCCTCACACTGCGCTTCCTGGACAGGCTTAGATCCTCTAAGCGGTTTACCAGTGCTAGTGTGCGGGCCGGATTCAGCTCTGTGTGGAAGCATCATGCAGCCCATATATTTCTTCAAACCCCTATGGGCGGGGGCCGACCTTTTACGAAGTGGAGGGGGTTGGGCACGTCTCCGGCACATCCCAGGTGTCCCCCAGGTTGGTGTCACTGAATGCAACTTATCATAAGGAACAAAAATATATTTCGTTTAGGGGTTGGGATCTGTTAGGTTTCTGATATATTGGGCCTGTTGTGAAATGGAGGGGTTGGGTATGGCCCAGGCACATCCCAGGGGACCCCCAGGTTGGTGTCACTGAGTGCATCTTATCATAAGAGACAAGAATACATACGGTTTACGGGTGGGGATCTGAATGGTTTCTGAGATAAATGGCATTTTATGAAGTGGAGTAGGTGGGGCATGTCCCCGGCACATCCGGGGGATCCCCAGGTTGGTGTCACTTATTGCACCTTATCATAAGGAACAAGAATATATACGGTTTAGGGGTGGGGATCTGTAAGGTTTCTGAGATATAAGGCATTTTATGAAGTACTGGGGGCGGGGCATGGCCCCGGCACAACCTACTGGACTCCCAGGTTGACACAAAAGAAAATGGCTGAGAGAAGTTCACTAAAGAACCATTTCTATGAAAGTTTTGTCAAAATATCTGCAAAGGCTTTGTAGTTAATGCCATTTTTCAATTTCCCCATTATAAGTCTATGGAAAATCTAAGTTGCCATAGCAATCAAACTAAAGAGCCGAATTTCATAAAAAAACACAAAATCTGTAAAGGCAAATATGGTGAATATTTTCATAAACTCTCAGCCTCATAGAGCATACGGTTTCTGAGGAGATGATTTTTTAATTATTCTTTTTTTTTTTTTCATTTTGGTTTCCATGGCAAATACAAATGAGCAGTTGGCCTAAAAGCATATGGCAGATAGTAGATTGTATTTTTTCAGTCAAAGCAATCAGAAATGGAGCAATTTCTGACTGAACCATTCACCAGCTATGTCGAAAAAATGGCCCAAGACGGTACCTATGTGGACCATGTTTGCATACAATCTCTTGCAAATATGCTACAAGTGAAGCTACACATCACTCACTGAGGAGCCCGATCTTCTGATAGCACCTTCTGAGCCTGGTCATTATGGTCTTCTTCGCCTGGGATACCTACCTGACCTTCACCACTATGTTAGCCTAGCTCAATGGTGACTAAATGGAATGTTAGCGCTAAATAGGAGTTAATACAAACTAGTATTTCTATACTAGCCGGAACCCCCAGGTTGCATGATGCTTGCAGAGCCTGGTTAAATGGTCAATATGGTAGTGCATCAGTCAAACCACTCACCTTACTTTGTGTTACTAATGCCAGCTAGCACTAAGCAGAGGGTGATTAATAACCAAAGGGTGCATATATAGAAAGCAAGCAGTGCTATAAAAGACAGAGTTTGTAAACAGTGTGTGTTACTAAAGCAAGCAATGCAAAATAAGTAGTGTTAAAGCATAAAAAATTTATATGCTAAAGGCTACATGCATGCAGGAACAATCTATATCAGTTGCTTTTACAGCTTATTATTCAACATTTCAGCTATAAGGAGGAGGACTTCGAATTACGCCTCATGAATGTAGCTAAAGCTTTGATCTTAAAACAAATTGTTTATAAAATGATGGTATAAAGGATAAATGATGGTAAAACAAAATATTTCAATAGTTTCAAAATGACATATCTGAAAAAAAATACAATATGCAGAGGACAACAGTTTTATAGTATTGTTTGTTTACAAGTTCTGTTTACAAGTTCTGTTAAAAGTTCATTAAATACTTGTTCATATGATCTCTAGTCTTTGTTCAATCCAAAAATTATGTATGTCACAGCTTTTTTCCTCAGATTAAAATTGTAGCCATTTAACTTCAATGATGAAATGTGTCACAAGTGTAACATTTTGTACCTGTTAAATGTAGCCTGCAGATTGTACCCAAGACTTTGAGTTTCAAATAAACTGTATCAAAATTGTCATAGCATAGATAAATATTGGTAAGATAATATACTCAAACACTTTTTATGTGAATTATTGGAAAAAAATATTTCTTCTGTACATAGGGATAGTCTGTTCTATAATTTTTTATTCAAAAGTACTGTTGAAGTTGGAGACTTACTTTCTGAGACATATCTTTGTTTCCTTTCATTACCAAAATATGTAAAATTAACACTTATTTGATCAGAAAAGAAAAATTTAGGCATTATACAGCAGTGCTGAAACTGTCACAAGTGTAACATTTTTATAGAAAATATACATGTTTTTGAAAGCCACCTAAAATCATAAATATTTATCACAATCAAATGAAATTTTACATTTGTTTTTGAAATGCCTCTAATATTGCTAAGAATAAGATTTTTCTTAAATATCTTGCCTATTTTTCTTGCGAAAAAAACTTTATTAGGTGTGTTTTGAAAAAATATGGGTCTAATATTGCAAAAAATCCCTAAAAAAATATTCAAGTGGAACTAAGTGAGAACAAATTGGCCAGAATGGTGGATATGTGTACCCACTAAAAGTTACAGCAGAAAAAATGACATTTTCTTTCAAATCTTGGTGAAGTATCACGTCTAATGTTTACTGAGGAATTGCAAAAATGTAATGCAAAAATGGTGAAAATAATAATTAAAAAGAAAAAAAAAAAAAAACCCATGGGTTTTGTCCTTTAAACACTATAAAATTCTTAAAATTTGATGTTCACTGGTCCAAAAAATGATAAAACCATCATGATATATCTGGTTTGAAATTTGACCCCCATTGTCACACTTTTGCTGCATTTTTTTTTAAGTTGCCCATATCTATAAGGCATTTTACCGCTGCCTATGATCTCCTTTTACGCAAAAGATCTCCAGACAGGAGATTTGCCTTATATACATGTACAAATGTAAGTCTTTATAATGCACTAGTCTAGTCATTTGTAACCACCCCCCACCACCACCTACTGGGATAGGCGGGGGAAAGCAGGGCTCATGTGCGGGATAGTTACCCCCAATGTTCCCCTGCAGTGTCGGGTTAGTGAGGGGGTTTTGATATTATGCAAATATACCCCCAGTGGAATGAACTACTTGTATTCGTTGTGACCTTCTACAGGTCCCCCACCCACCGTGTAGGGCTGTGAAAAGTGAAAAGTTATTGTTTCCCGCTATCCCTGTAGGTGGGATGGGGGCAGTGGTTACAAATGACTGTTGCATAAAACCAAAGGGCCTCAGGGCGAGGACAATTTGGGCCTCAGGGCGAGGACAATTTTAGCCTCAGGGCTATAACTTGAACAATCTTGGTAGAGGTTCTCTAGATGAAGCTTTATACCAAATATCAAATACCTGGGCCTTGTGGTTTCAGAGAAGATTTTTAATTTAAATGTTTTTCCCTATATAACCCGATGATAAACCAAAGGGCCCCAGGGTGGGGGCATTTTTGGCCCTAGGGCAATCATTAACAATCTTGATAGAGATCCACCAGAAGAAGCTTCACAGCAAATATGAAAGACCTGCACCTAGCGGTTTCAGAGACAAAGATTTTCCCTATATAAGCCTATGTAAAACCAAAGGCTCCCGGGGCGGGGGCATTTTTTGTTCCAGGACTATAATTTGAACAATCTTGGTAGAGGTTCACTAGATGAAGCTTCATACCAAATATCGAAGACCTGGGTTTAAGTTTAAAGTTTTCAGTAAAAAAAATATATACATGTATTTAGCTCTTGTGGCTGGAACCATTTGAACAACTTTGAAACCGGACTACCTAAGAATTCCTGTGAGGTTCGGTCAAAATCTGATCAGTGGTTTAGGAGGAGATGTTGTTTGAAGCAAAAGTTTACGCATGGACGACGGACAGTGATCCCAAAAGCTCACCTTGTCACCGTTGGTGGTAGTTGCTGCCAATTCCTGGTGTTCACTCCACATATTGAGGATACATGTTTGGAAAAGCACATCACTTGCCAGAGTACATATCAAAGCAAAACATTATCATTGCAGCTGCACCACAAAAAACTGTCTGGGGTTTATCGACTAGAAAAATCAAATTTGTTTGCATTTGCTGAATTCCTCAGTTCCATTTATTAAGGATAACTAGACCCCCATCCCCCCACCCCAACATCCATCTGAAACCAACCGCACAGGAGTACTTGTAAACTGCTAAGAGGGTTCAATAAGTCTGCTCAGGCAAAGTGGTGCTAGTCAGACCATCCATGCATATAAACCCTATTAGTTTAATTGGGCAGCAGGGTTTGAGGTGTCATCTCATCTCAATGTCGGGTAAAATTCCCACCAAAACTGGAAGCAACGTCTCCAAAATGACCTTAATAGTGTTTGCGAGGATGTTTAACCTTAAATCAAACAAACAAAGGATAACTAGATGGTCTGTGCAGACAGCAATAAGAAAATTTATGTATACCCCTGTAAACCCCAGTTTTACTAAGGCTGACACCAATAGTCGATTTATCGATCAATAGATTCCCCTAAACTGATTATCATATTTAGTAGTAATCGATTGTTCGATAAGTATAATTTACAACCCAATTTATATCTAAAATGGCTGGATAAGTGGCAAACAGTGCAGACCCTGAAGAGACAATGCATTCTGGGTATACACTGTTTGATCAGGCCTGTCTGTCCTAATTCACGTGGTAATGTATAACACATGATAAGAAAGATGTCATGGCAAGAGGTAAAAATATGACCAAATCTCTAGTATGTTCAGTGATTACTAATTGATTATCCACTGATGATCATTTGATTGCTATGAAAGCTTACTGGATGTTATCATGCGTGTACAGAATTATATAGACATGTTTTCGTGATGTTCGTTGATCACAATACTCATATAGGCTGTTATGATAGAATGCGAATTTTATAACCAACAAGAGCCATCACTAAAAGTGAGCAATGCCCCCTTGGGAGCCAATTTGAGGGGAAAACAAGGGACATAACTCCAAAATGCTTCATCCGTGCAGAATGAATTTTCTGTTAGGCACATCTACATATCATTGCAAATGCATATGATCAAGAATTCACTGTCCAGGAATATTGGTTACATCACGGTCAATTTCATTTCCACACTTTATTCAAAGTCCTATCTGCAGACTGCTGATGGCCAATTAAAGAATGGCCTAGTGGGCATAATTTAAAGTATAATAAGCTTGGTAGTACAAACAACTTCAAGGAGAAAACTGTTAAAATCTGCCATTTTTCTGGACACAAAGCGTTATTTTTTTTTCACTGGTTAATTTTGAAATTAAATATCAAGCATCTTCATTGATATTCCAAAGTACAAATTGTCTTGATGACTGACAAAGGCCCACAAGAAAATAATTTAGTAGCTCTTGAGCTTCTAAATACAGGTTCTTTGGGTTAAAAATTAAATTTTATTTCGTGACTTCGTGATGTAACTTTTCGTGTCCATTTTTGTTACATCCTAGACAAGGCTGAATTCAGAGACAGGAGATCTCCTGTCATTTTACAAAATTCGTATATAGTAAGGCTGTTGATTTTATTTGATTTCGGACTTAAGTATAATTAACTGAAAAGAAAATGTAATTAAAAAAATTTGTACGAAGTACTCACACTGCCAATTCGTGTCCATTTTGTTACATCACGGGATATTTCATTTTTCAGTCCCTGTAAATTTCTTATCATGGACTGTTGCAATCAAACATCACTTGCTGCATCATCATCTAGGTCACTTTTAGCATGGGTGAAAACATTCCAGAACATGTGATGATCATAAGTGACAGGTCAAGGTTAAATATTGGACACCGTTACCTCTGAAGATGTTACATCTTCAAAAATCTTAAAAAACCCAACAAAACAGGCATTGAAACTGCTTTTTATGTGGTTGTCACTGGGCTACTCTTATGTATATATGTGTTTTTTTAGATAAAAACACATGCAAGGTTTTTTTGATTGTAAAATATATATGCATAGAACTGCTGGTAAATTGTCTGACAAACATTTTATAGTGAACCTATCAGAATTGGAGTAGTGTCAAAGTTACATCCTACAGACAGTTAATGATTTAAGCTGACTGGTTAATTGTAGCATGCTAACTACAAAACTGAAGATTAGCCAGCAATATAAGGAGAAAATCATGTATGGCAGGGATTAGGTTAAGCTGCTGCTACATCATTATAAATCAAAAATTAAACCAGATGTAACTGGACAGATGGTGTCCATTGTTACATCCTATAATGGTTTTGTTTCTTGTATTTTAAGACATATTAAATCAAGGAATATACATTATAATAGTTGACTACAGCAGTGTATTCATTTGTGTAAATATCAGTTTCGATTACATTGCAAACATGTGAAAAAAAACATGTATTAGCATTCCAATCAATGAAAAGAAGTTAGATGTAACAGGACACTAGTGTCCAATATTACATCATTAATTACTGAACAATTATTAAAATCAGCAAACTCTAGTGCAAATGATACACATATAATATGCTGAAATTTGTTTCACATGATTTTCTTTCAAATACTGAAATGAAAGAGACAATAATCATTGCATAAAAAATTTAAAAGGGGAAAAGTCAGTTGTGACATGAAGTAACTTGGACACTGGTGTCCAATGTTACCTTACACATTTACAAAGAAACCGTTTTTTTGTAACTTTATTGCAGTAGAAGAACAGTAAACAGTGTTTTATCCATTTGGTTACAAATTTTTTGTCTGCTTTTAAATGGATCTTCATTTTCACTCTAGCATCAATTAAAACCCATAGAATTCTGACTCAGAAAGGAGCGTAAACTACTAGCTGATTTAAGAATGATAACAAGCAATAAGGGACTTGATATAAACTATTAGTGTTTAAAGACTGTCCTATCTGTTCAAAAATGACAGCTGTCACACCTAAAAGTAGCTTAGTAGGAAGAATCATTCATCTGCACCTCAGCAGATTTTGGACACCAAGCCATTTAAGGATGTAACAGAAATTCCTGGACAACATATTCTTGATCATATGCAACAATTTAACAAAATTGACAAAGAAATGTGGAAGTAGTTCGCGACACAAGGTTTAATAATGCGTTTTTCAGAAAATAAAGGGCCGTAACTCCTTAGCTGATGATAGAATTGACGTGAAAATTGTGTTAGGTACCCCTTTACCTCACAAGGAATACATGTACAATGTTTCAGCTCAATCGGTGAAGGAATGTGGAAGTTGTTCGCATCACAAGGTTTTCGAACGCATTTTTTCAGAAAATCAAGGCCCATAACTGCGATGCATGTGAAAGGATCAACTTGAACATTGCATTAGGCACCACTTCACCTCACAAGGTAAGTATGTGCAAAGTTTGAGCTCAATCGGTGAAGAAATGTGGAGGTAATTTGTGTCACAATATTTTTAGTGCATTTTTCAGAAAATCAAGGGCCATAACTCCAAAACGCTTCATCCGAACAGAATGAATTTTGTGTTAGGGACATCTATATATCATTGCAAACGCATATGCAAAAATCTAACAAAATAGTCAAATGTGGAAGTAGTTTGAACCACAAGGCTTAAGAACGCGGTTTTCAGAAAATTAAGGGCCGTTACTCCTCCGAAGATGATAGGATCAACGTGAAAATTGTGTTAAGCATCCCTTTACCTCACAAGGAATGCATGTGCAAAGTTTCAGCTCAAACGGTGAAGAAATGTGGAAGTAGTTTGCGTCACAAGGTTTTCAAACGAGTTTTTTAGAAAATCAAGGGCCGTAACTCCGTCACAGATGATAGGATCAACGTGAAAATTGTGTTAGGCACCCCTTCACCTCACAAGGAAAGCATGTGCAAAGTTTCAACTGAATCAGTGAAGAAATGTTGAAGTAGTTTGCATCACAAGGTTAATAGCACATTTTTTAGAAAATAAACGGCCGTAACTCCTTCGCAGGTGATAGGATAGTAAATGCAGTGATAGGCAGTTAATTACACAGCCTTTCTTCCTTGAGTTATCTTTAATATGTACATGTTCATGTATTAGTGGCGATGACTGTATGGCACACTGTGATACTTACAAAATGTACATGTAGTAAGAGCACTGGCTTCAAATTTTATAAATATAAATAAATGAAATAATATGTGGGGGGGGCCTCACAAAATCCTATCTCATGATAGTGTTTTCAATGAGTTCTACATAGTTGTATATAAATCATATGAGTAACAAACACAATGACTTCGCTTCTAACTTGAACCCCAGGTGTGTGTGTGTGTCGCTTTCAACAATTTTTCAGTCATATCACGATGGTGTCTGGTTGCGACAGGGAGCTCAATGCTCACTTTTATAGTGCTGCCTCACTGAAGTTTCATATCCCAGACACATTACATGATACCACACCCACTCACATTATCCTAACACTGGGTAAACCAGTCCTAGCTCTACCCCGTAAATCTGAGTACCAAGCGAGGAGCAGCTAGTACCATTTTAACGACTTTGGTATGTCACGACCCGCAATCGAACCCGTGACCTCCCGTTCCCCGGCGCGGTCACTCTACCAACTGAGCTACCAGGGCCGGTTTGAACCCGCAGGTCCTTCTGTAATAAGGTTGTCTGGCTAATGGCTTATATGGGCATATATACATATACCACTCAGTCCCTACAGCTACAGTATGTTACAATATGCATTTTAAGTGGGCATTTAAAAGCCAGAAGGTGCATAAACAGACACTACTATGGTAGGTACTGATGGTGTATAGGTGATGAGTTTGATCCTTGGCAGGGCTATTAATTTCAATATCCGAACATGTTTCACAGGCATCAGTTGAGGAATGAATGCCACTTTTATTGGAAATCCCCTGTGTACGACCCATATCAAAGATCTCTATACAGTAATCTATTACATGATCACTCTATATAGGCATCATCCACATTGCTGCAAATCTGGAGTGTATGTAATGCACAGCTGCAGATGCCGCATAACTAGAGTGATATACAATCCCCAGGGTATCCTGTCAGGTTCTGGTGGCAATCTGGGGTTGGGTCAGTTCTATCAGAATCAGAATTGTTACTGGTGACATGTCAAATGATATGATTCATTAAGCAGGATATGTTGACAACCACCTAAAGTATTGTTGAAAGAAAGTTTTAATCTGCATAACAGAGGTGGTGCTGTTAGCATACTATGCACTGCTACCCAATCCCACATTGGATAACTCAGAGCTTGTCATATGGTAATTTTAGCAACAGTGCATGTGCCCAACAAACCATAACTTGTATAGTCCCCAACAGTCCATGAACCAAAATGTTAATATTTGGTAATTGTATAGCGAAAGAGCAAAAAAGTTTTGTTTCTTTGATTTGAGGTTCTAAATCCCCTTCAACACTGAATACATGTAGGTCATTTTGGATTTTGTGGGACTTTTACCCGACATTGAGATGAAACAGCAGCTCCTCTCGCCCAATCAGCCAATGAAACCAACAGAGTTTCAATGCAAAGTTGTAAGTACACTGCAGATTCATGTCAATATACATGTACCTGTGAGAACACGGGGACAAATGATTTTACACCTGTTGGAACTCAAAGGAAACATTGGGATACCCCTTGATTGGTATGTACATTATACAGCTGCAATTGTAATTTTAACTATTACCTGCACAACCCTGCTGTCTAGTTGTTTAGACTGGTCGCGTTTCCAAGCAAGACCCGTGCTATATCCAACTGTAAGCCATTGCAACAGCAGAAGGTACACACTGTGTGTCCCCTGAGTGCATCTTACATACATGTACTTAACATATGCGGAATTCAATCTTATACCTTATAATGCTGAGGAATTGTGTGATTACCCTTCTTCCACAAGTTTGGTGCGTATCCAAGCCGGTGCGTATCCACGCCGTTAGTCACAAATGTTTATCTTTTTCATCATCGCCCCATCAACGCGAGGTTGTGCGGGTTAAAAAATAACGGAAGGTGTACTCCATGATCTTGGGTGTTCATTTAACCCTTTCCCACTCAGATATGTGTTTTTACGTGTCTGCACCCCCCCCCACCCCATTTTAAGCCCCAGAAGCACCTAAAATCTGCATTTCTACCCCTGGATAGTTATGTTTTGCTTTAGGATTTATGGGGCAAAAAAGTGACCTGTTTTTTCGCGCGCCTCCCCACTAAAAATATTCTTGGGGGGATTGAAGGGGGGCTAGGCCCCCTCACATCCCGAAAAATATTTGGGTGTATGGCCCAACGGGCAGCTAAAATTTATATCTGAGGGTATCTGGGGTCAAAAATGCCTGAAAATTGATGCTGATAAAACATGCTGCAAACAGTGAAAATGGCCAGTGCCAAACACTTAACTGTTGCCTTGACAGCTGTGTGAAGATGAAAATGTGGTCAAAAATTCATGTGAAAACACACTTTTTGCCAACTTTGAGATGCCCCCTCTTTACCATGACAACAATGATCGAGTCATGAAAGGTTGCCTTTGAAACGCCACTGCCCAATGAACATTCATACTGAGTTTGGTGTAAAACAAACCATCCATTATGAAACAATGGCTAGTTAAAGTTGCTGTCAGGTGCAGCTCTGTGAAAATCAGCGAAATTCACTAAATCCCTGAGTGGTAAAGGGTTAATGAAGAAAATCCCAACTGACCAAAATAATGTTTTTTTCATCATTTTATTGCAAGAAACAATATTTTAGCTATAATTAATGCATTTTAGACTAAAGTTCAGTATGTTCCCAGATTTCAGTTAACCCTTTCCCACTCAGATATGTGTTTTTACGTGTCTGGACCCCCCCCCCCCCCCCCATTTTAAGCCCCAGAAGCACCTAAAATCTGCATTTCTACCCCTGGATAAGTAATGTTTTGCTTTAGGATTTATGGGGCAAAAAAGTGACCTGTTTTTTCGCGCGCCTCCCCACTAAAAAATATTCTGGGGGGGTTGAAGGTGGGCTAGGCCCCCTCACATCCCGAAAATTTTTTGGGTGTATGGCCCAACCGGCCGCTAAAATTTATATCTGAGGGTATCTGGGGTCAAAAATGCCTGAAAACTGATGCTGATAAAACATGCTGCAAACAGTGAAAATGGCCAGTGCCAAACACTTAACTGTTGCCTTGACAGCTGTGTGAAGATGAAAATGTGGTCAAAAATTCATGTGAAAACACACTTTTTGCCAACTTTGAGATGCCCCCTCTTTACCATGACAACAATGATCGAGTCATGAAAGGTTGCATTTGAAACGCCACTGCCCAATGAACATTCATACTGAGTTTTGTGTAAAACAAACCATCCATTATGAAACAATGGCTAGTTGAAGTTGCTGTCAGGTGCAACCCTGTGAAAATCAGCGAAATTCACTAAATCCCTGAGTGGTAAAGGGTTAAGCGGCTGTCTAGTTGTTTAGGCTGGTCGCGTTTCCAAGCAAGACCCGTGCTATATGCAACTGTAAGCCATTGCAACAGCACAAGGTACACACTGTGTGTCCCCTGAGTGCATCTTATTTCACATACGCGGAATTCAATCTTATACCTTATAATGCTGAGGAATTGTGTGATTACCCTTCTTCCACACGTTCAGTGCGTATCCACGCCGGTAGTCACATATGTTTATCTTTTTCATCATCGCCCCATCAACGCGAGGTTGTGCGGGTTAAAAAAATAACGGAAGGTGTACTCCATGATCTGGGGTGTTCATTTAAGAATATTTACATTTCCAGTGTAAAGTCTAATGTAGGCCTATAGCAAAACAATTGCGTTCATACTTCCATGAACACATCAAATCACATGATTTTTAGTGACGTTATTTTAAACCATTGTTCTCTACAGGCGTTGATGATGTCAACGCTGCTCCGCTCTTTGTATAAAAACAGCGTGTAAATGTTTTTTAGCTTTAAACGTTTGCCCTACAAGCATTTTTTTGCTCAGTGATGAGGGGAAAATAATGGAAATATAAAAAAAGCTTTATTTTTCTGCTTTTCATGAAAGTACATGTATGAACAACAGTGGGTCGCTAGCAAAGTTTACATGAACCCCGAACAGGGTTCATTTACTTTGCAGGACCCACTGCGTTCATACTTCCATGAACTGCAGAAAAATAAATTGCATTTCTTAATTTACCCAGAGTTCTCACTAGGATTTTGAAAACAGGAGTTTAAGATTCCATCCATGGAAAAAGTTGGATTCAAATCTGAAAAGTTGGAGTCAAATTTTGAAAAGTTGGAGTTTGACCCTAAAAACGCGTGTCAATTATGGCTAAATGCGTACGGCTGTAGAGTGTGACTCCAAAAGACTTTGAGGTTTGAACCCTTGTTCTGCTTAACATGACAAACCCTTTTCTTGCAGTGGAGATCCAGATCAGATGGCTTCCATCTAATCAGGATTTACACTGTCACTCAGATTGTGAATTTGAATGGATAAATTACATTAGGCTTTGAAAGTCAGGAGTGGACTGGGTAAATTAATTTATTCATCAGGACATGGGTTTAAATTGAGTGTGAGCAGTTAACAGTAGTACAGGCTCTGATCAGGCTTCACGTACAGGACAAGTCCGTTCAGGCCATGCACTACATCCTAGTTCATAAAATGGCATATGAAACTTTTGGATTCTTTGATATGTTACACGACCATGTCCTGGAAATTTTGATTTTTGACCCCCTGCGGGCCCTACCCCCCCCCTGGGCCCACCCCTAGGGGTGTGATCAAAGTTCCAAAAGTGTAATGCACTCCCCAGACCAAAGATCTGTCAGTTCCCAAAGTTTCAAGTTTCTATCTATCACCGTCTAGGAGTTATCCGGTAAGACAGACGGGCGTATGACGAAGACCATTACAATAGCCCCACGTGGGGACAAAAAAAAAAAATATACCAACAGTGCAGGCCCAGATCAGATGCCACAGGTGTCTGTTCCGGACCTCCACTAATAGCAGGCAGTTCAACACTTGATAATTAATTTCTTTCATTCAAATAGGCCTAATCAAGGTAACTTGATAATGCGACAAACTCGAGTCATAATTTTCTTTAATCGTAATAAAGACGATTTATACACTAGATTATCGCATCCTTTAATTATGCCTCCGACTTTTTTTTCAACAATCAAATTACCGATAATCCAACTGTGTATTCAAGTATCCGGAAACAAAACAGTCAATTAATGTTAATCAGCCACGAGATTGCTGCATCTCGCAAACCGCAAGACTGACCTGCCAATCTTCTAGCCGTGACGCTCTGATTGGCCGAGAGAGTAATACAGACGACTGTCCTCGCCAGGTAATGCTTGAACAAGCCTGGCGGCGATGATTAACGGTAAACTTTTGATCCGAAAGCGGAAGCTAAATGTGGAGATCAATTGGACACCTGCTGTCTTTTTTTGATGTGACTGAGGTCATTTTTACACTGGATTACGGACGCGTCAGACGAAAAAAAATTGGCGTAATTAAGAATCCACGACAGGAAATTTTACGCGTACAAAAGCAAAAACAGGCGTAAAAATATGCCGGATTCGGCGTTTCCGAGAACTCTGTTTACCCCCCCACCCCAACACAGAGTTGCATGCAATGGTTAAAAAAATTGCAGCAGTTGTATTGCATTTAGGTCATTTTTAGCCAGTCAGTGCTTTCATTCTTTCTTCCAATACGTGTCAACCCCTCCGAGAGGGACATGAGAGGGGTTCTGGCAAACCAAGTGTTGAAGGGTGTAGGAGTCGATGAAATGGGTTTATAAGTACAGTGTGCATAGAGAAGGTTAGTATATTTAAAAGCTAAAAACAGAAATTGGTCTTTTAACCCTTTACCACTCAGATACGTCTTTTTACGTGTCTGCAACCCCCCCCCCCCATTTTAAGCCCCAGAAGCACCTAAAATCTGCATTTATACCCCTGGATAGTTATGTTTGCTTTAGGATTTGTTGGGCAAAAAAGTGACCTTTTTTTGCGCGCCTCCCCACTAAAAATATTCTGGGGGGGATTGAAGGGGGGCGCTGCCCCCCTCACATCCCGAAAATTTTTGGGTTTATGGCCCAACCGGCCGCTAAAATTTATATCTGAGGGTGTCTGGGGTCAAAAATGCCTGAAAATTGATGCTGATAAAACATGCTGCAAACAGTGAAAATGGCCAGTGCCAAACACCTTTATTGTTGCCTTGACGGCTGTGTGAAGATTAAAATGTGGTAAAAAATTCATGTGAAAACACACTTTTTGCCAACTTTGAGATGCCCCCTCTTTACCATGACAACAATGATCAAGTCATGAAAGGTTGCATTTGAAAGGCTACTGTCCAATGAACATTCATACCGAGTTTGGTGTAAAACAGACCATCCATTATGAAACTATGGCTAGTTGAAGTTGGTGTCAGGTGCAACACTGTTAAAATCAGCGAAATTCACAAAATCCCTGAGTGGTAAAGGGTTAACCCATATTGTATCGGAAACCCCAAAAAGGGTAGTTGCCAAACAATATTATACAGCCTGTCAGGCCTAGGTCAGATGCCGCAGAACACAGTGTCTCATCAGGGCCCCATCCATCGGGGCTTGAAGTAGATGGGCTGTATGATGCTTCCACGCAGAGCTGAAACCGACCCGAACACAAGTACTGGTAAACCGCTTAGAGGATCTAAGCCTGCCCAGGCAAAGTGGTGAGAGTCCATGCTTATAAACTGTATTGGTTTCATTGGGCTGCAGATATCATAACCATCTCAATGTCGGGTAAAAGTCCCACAAAATTGGAAGCAATGTCTCCAAAATGACCTTTACAGTGTTGATGGGGACTTTAAACCTCAAATCAAACAAACAAAAAAACTCGTCAGGGCCTACATTGTTTGCAAACCATTCAGGCAGTTCCAAATAGATTTTTAAGAAAACACCTGATACCCCTAAACTTTGAAATAGACTCGTGCTATATATAAGGAGGAAGATTCCATTCTGTACAAAATGTGTTGACTTGGCGGTTAAACTCCATTGCAAACAAAAGGGGCTTGAAGAAATGTATGGGCTGCATGATGCTTCCACGCAGAGCTGAATCCGGCCCACACACTAGTACTGGTAAACCCCATAGAGGATCTTGGTTGGTTGATTTGAGGTTTAACGTCCCTGTCAACACTGTAAAGGTCATTTTGGAGACATTACTTCCAATTTTGTGTGACTTTTACCCAACATTGAGATGAAATGACATCTCAAGCCCTGTCGCCCAATGAAACCAATAGGGTTTATTAGCATGGTCAGATCGACTGCCTCACACCACGGTTCCTGGACAGGCTTAGATCCTCTAAGCGGTTTACCAGTACTAGTCAGGGGTGTAAAATTCCACTTGCCCGCACGCATTTGCGAGTAAGATTTTCAAAACTGACCTTACTTTTTCTTCATTTTCAGCACCTAAATGAAAAGTTTAGACGATAAGGGCGAGTAATTTTGAGGGAAATTTTACACCTCTGCTAGTGTGAGGGCCGGATTCAGCTCTGCTTGGAAGCATCATGCAGCCCATATATTTCTTCAAGCCCCTATGGGCGGGGGCGACCCTTAGAGGATCTAAGCCTGTCCAGGAATCGAGGTGTGAGGCGGACCGTCCATGCTAATAAACCCTATCAGTTTCATTGGGCGCCATTTGAGATGTCATTTCATCCCAATGTCGGGTAAAAGACCCACAAAATTGGAAGCAACGTCTCCGAAATGACCTTTACAGTGTTGACAGGTATGTTTAACCTCAAATTAAACAAACAAACAAAATTTACCTGCACGATAGTCCTCTTAACGGGGTTGCTGCAGTATAAATTGATAGATAGACATTAACATGATGAAATGACATCTCAAGCCCTACCAATCATTTTTCCTGGGAGTGGTCTCCAGTTATGGCAGTATTCAAGTTCACTCTGTTTCAGTTCTGGTGTATGAATGTTATTTGACGTGTCACCAGTAACAATTTTGATTCCGAGTTCCGCCTGATGGGCGGGACGAAATGACCAAGGATTATTGGTGTTCTTGTTGTTTGTCAAGGACAAGGGGTCGAGAAAGGGGTCGAGATGTCCTACAATGAGCTTGAACTTCCCAAGTTGTCGCATGGGCCGAGTTCGCTAGGTCAATATATAGAAAAAAAATCATAGCATGGCGTCATGTGTTATCGATAGTCTAATGAATTAAATCGAATTCCGCTAACAAAATATGCCTAGCCGCTACAATTCTTTTCAAAGTAAACAAATAAAACATCAACTCAACTTACCTGCAAAAA
This sequence comes from Lucinisca nassula, assembly GCA_963580285.1. Lineage (NCBI taxonomy): Eukaryota > Metazoa > Mollusca > Bivalvia > Lucinida > Lucinidae > Lucinisca > Lucinisca nassula. The sequence continues at coordinate 110,254,742 of OY757019.1, read as the reverse complement.
ACGTGGTATATTTCCCGGTTGGTGTGTTGAAATCGGGCCCGGAAAAGAGGATGGCAAAATTGACCAATCAAAACAGCCGTAATATATTATCGATAATCTATTAGCTGATGCCATTTATCACGTACTGGCTGGCTGCTGCTGCAATATATGTATGGTGGCACATTATAGATATACAAAACAACTCTTGTCTACTGTTTGATCAGCAATGCGTGTTATTCTGCCTGTGTTTATTGATAAAACAGACATAGAACAGTTATTATTTTGACTGTAACATTTTGTGAGTAACTTCATTTTACTATTTTGTATTCCTGATCGTGTCTCTTTTTTTTATTTTAATTATCTGATCAGTAAGTGTAAACCAAAGTTGTTTCATACGTCTTTGGAGAAACCCAAGACTACAGCCGCCGCTATGCTCGTTATAATTGCCATGCAAAACATTAATGGCAATGTCGATTATCATTACCTAAAATCGTTAACAACTCATGAATGCGAACTTGCCCACAGTCGGATGCACTTCTCTGATTATCGGTTTTACAGTGTAACTTTTCCTAAAATATCATCACCAAATAGCATACCGGCAAATTGATGCAAAGATAACGAGGAAAAAAATGAACACTTTTACAACACAGGAATGTTGTGTATTTTACATTACGATAACACACCCGCAAGACATAGTGCATTTTTTCACACCTCCAAAATGGCTATTTTTCGGATGAACTCATGATATCTTTCTTATTTCTTCTGCAAACATAGGTTGTGGGTGCTCGTTAGAACCGCCTCATTGAGGCGGTTCTAACGAGTACCCACAACCTATATCTTGGAGCAAAAATAAGAAAAATAATGTTTAGCCCCGTAAACCCCAGTTTTCTCTATACAAAGTGGGGTGTAAGGGGGTAATCGTTTCACGGACTTGTTCACGTGATGACATGAAAAAGTATGTTATTCTCTCATATAGTGTTGCAACTCATATCTGAGGGCTACTATTGAAACGCTAAAAAGAAACATCTTAACACCGTGAGTAGTCTATTTTCTCAAACGTAAACACATATACAAGAAGTGTTATTTCCCGTAGCCAAACACTAGAGCCAACTGGTCTCCTGCATGGTATAGTGACCTGTTATGTAGTTGTGACAATCTCATTTATGGATGTTTAACGCAACTTCAGATGCAGTGTATGTGCTTTTGGTACAAGAGGAGTTATTTCCCGTAGCCAAACACTAGAGCCAACTGGTCTCCTGCATGGTATAGTGACCTGTTATGTAGTTGTGACAATCTCATTTATGGATGTTTAACGCAACTTCAGATGCAGTGTATGTGCTTTTGGTACAAGAGGAGTTATTTCCCGTAGCCAAACACTAGAGCCAACTGGTCTCCTGCATGGTATAGTGACCTGTTATGCAATTGTGACAATCTCATTTATGGATGTTTAACGGAACTTCAGATGCAGTGTAGGTGCTTTTGGTACAAGAGGAGTTATTTCCCGTAGCCAAACACTAGAGCCAACTGGTCTCCTGCATGGTATAGTGACCTGTTATGCAGTTGTGACAATCTCATTTATGGATGTTTAACGCAACTTCAGATGCAGTGTAGGTGCTTTAGGTGCAGTCCACTTAAGCATACTGTCTGAACATACCTATGGCAAGCCAAGTGCACAATAAATTTGTAAACCACAGTTTGAAGTTACATCACGAAAACAAGTCCGTGAAACGACGACCCCTCTAAACCCCATTTTATATAGAGAAAAGTGGGGTGTAAGGGGGTAAACATAATCTGCCTTATTTTTGCTCCAAACCATAAACCTCATTGAGGCGGTTCTAACCAGCACCAACAATCTATGTTGAAAGCAGAAATAAGAAAGATGTTACAATTTTTACCTAATATGTGTAATTTCTGACACCATGTTGGACGCCATTATTTCACACGGACATGTTTCCTAATGAAACCCCAGATTTAACTTTTGAAACTAGGGTTTGAAACATTCAAGCTACGGGTTCAAAGACAACCTACAATAAGTCTTTAAACCACAGTTGGGGTTTTATTTTATTGTAATACCTTCATTTCAATTCGTAGTTTAGAGAAGTTTGAAACTCGGGTTAAGACGCCATTTGCACAATAAACATTCCATTATCGTTTACCAGCATGTCCACAGATAATCTACAAAACCACAGTTTGAACTTGCAATTCGGGTTTTAGAATATCAAGGTAGGGTTTGAAAAGCTGAGCTACAGTTTCAAATAATTCTTTTAAGCATAGTTTCAACTTTCAAACTACGGTTTTAACTTCTGTTGATTTCAAACCACTGTTTTACACACAGTAACGTCCGATGCACAAAAATGCTTTAACCCAGTTTGAAAGTTGAAACTGTCATGATTGTGCACTTTTTCTTTGAAACTATGGTTTGAAGATTTCAAACACTAGTTTAAAAAGTTCCAACCGGGGTTTCAAGTTCAAACTGTAGTTTAAAAGATTTATTTCCAATTTGGCTTGCCATACATGTACATACCAAATGTGTAAACTGAAATCAGTCAGCAGAATGACAATCCATTCTATGCCTTTGTTAGCCCATTTTATTTTGCGTCACCCATTTGTTTATCACGAAATCAAATTACTCCTATTCATACACCAACGGAATGGTGGTTTGGAGCCAAATCAGATGGCTTCTCCAGAGGCCATCTGGTCTGGATTTACACTCTTTGCAAACGAGGAACAGATCGTGGGGTTCAACAAAGACAGAAAAAAATGTACCATAATTCAATCTCGTCTTAACCTTTATCCTGCTGAACACGATTAGCCCTAACTTACCAAACAATGTAGATCCAGATCAGATGGCTTCTGAAAAAGCCATCTGATCAGGATTTACACTGTTTTTATATAGGGAAACGAACGAATCTATTATACCGTTTTTAGTCGGAAATGGGTGTGCCAAAATCCATTATTCAGCCCGATACAGGTTTATAAGAATCTTATATTGGTGTTAGGGGTGGATAGAAAAATCAGTCCTAAGGGTCACTGTCCGGCATCACGAGGCTTGCCGAGTGATGCCGGATAGTGATCCCGAGGGACGGATTTTTTCTATCCACCCCTCACATCCATATTGGATTCTTTTTCTCGCATACCGCGCGGAATTTCAATGCTGCAGTCACTTCGGTTACCAACGTCCGCCATATTGTGTTGACACTGCAGGAATGTAAAGTGACGTCACGGATCTTGCATGACGTCAACCTTAACGACGGCGCACACAAGGTCGTAATCAACCAGTGCATTTATCAAGCACGCGATTATATTCGATTTGGGATCGGAACACCAGGGTCAGAACATAAATTTCTATCCCAGGGTAAAATTACGGATTTCCTTGTCTGGTGTGCAAGAAAATGTGTTTCATTACTACTGCAGATGCATTACGATAACACAACCATTCGGCATAGTCCATTCATATCTCCAAAATGGCTACTTTTCTGAAGAAATTTGTGATATTTGTCTTATTTGTACTTCAAAACTAGGTTGTTGCTGCAGTGCAGTAATTGGCACCCACCCGCTGGGGCTTGGAGAAATATAGTTGGGCTGCATGCTGCTTCCACGCGAAACTAAACCCGGTCACACAGAAGTACGGGTAAGCCACTTAGAAGGTCTGGGCAAAGTGGTGCGAGTCGGACCGTCCAAGCATATTAAAAAACAGAAATGAAAGCAATGACCAGGAATCGATACAATCAACCCACAGCTTCCATCAGAGACACCAATGGGTAAGAAGCACAAACATGAAACAACAGACCTAATGGAAACATCAATAGCGGAAAGCCAAAAGGACAGTTACTTTCCCACAAAATGGCCAATAGGCTATCCAAAATAAAATAATATAAGCATCACGAACACCCAAAGACAAACCATAACAAATATAAACCGCGACAGAAGAACCGCCTTGGAATGGCCAGTGGAAACGTCCACCGGGGGTGGGGGGGGGGGGGGTGCTTAAATCGATTTTTTCGTGGCCACAATCCTCGCCCTTACTTCCGTCGCGATTTAGACAAATAATTTGTTCAGTCCGCATGAAGGCCTCCTAACTCATCAGTGCAACATCTCCGTGGACACAAATAATCAAACAACCACAGAGATAAAACAACGGTAAGGACTCAACAGCAAGAAACCACTGAAATACTGGAGCAAAAGAAAACCAACAGTTAAACCCCATTGGTTTGTTTGGGCGTTAGGGTAAGGCTTAGGATGTCATTTCATCTCACTGTGGGATAAAAGTCCCACGAAATTGGAAACAATGATCAAACTGGTGTTGAAGGGCACGTAAAACCTAATTTCAAACAAACTATGCAGTGTACGTTTGCATAAAGCCCAAGCAGCTGATATGGTATTCCTTCCCGTCGATCGAGTCTCAACCAATATTATGCGTGTCCTGTAGCCCTAAGAAACACGCTAACTTCAAATACCATGCCCACCATAATGACCGAACGTACAAAATAAGCCACTGGGTTGCCGGCTTACTATGCCAGTGTTGCCCCACCTGTTAAAACTCTGGAGGATCAGTTTCGGTCCATCTTTGCTAACTTTCAACAACTTACAACCTTGTCTGCGAAGCAGAACATTTAAAGACAAAGCAGGTTCGGTGCGCTATAACTTGTCCTGGCTGAACCTACATCACTGACCCCATGGCTGCGCATCAATTAGTTTGAGTGAGTTTTAGTTTTACGTCCCACCAACAGCTAAGGTCATACGGAGACGGGACCTCGGTTTAAACATGCGCATCAATTAGAACAAACATTTGGGAAATCAGTATTATCAACTCTTATTTACCCCGATACCCTCTTAACTGAAGACCGTTCGTACTCACACTAAACAAAGAAGCTTTCATTTTTGAACCCTTAGTTTCATCCGAATTTCTGTCACAGATCATATGACGAAAGGTCTGAGATCTACGGCCAACCGACAATTTTCACGTTTTTGTTGTGCACTGGTCGTACACCGTCGTTCAGTCTGACGTCACTGCACCTACAGTGATGTAAAACAAAACTCCAGTTTTGTCATCAAAATATGGGAGACGTCTACAATCGAATTGAATGCATTATGAAAAGATCCATCCTTAGAAATGAAACGCATGCAAGAAAAAGAATCTTACATGGGTGAGTGGGGTAGATTAATAATATCCGTACCTCGGGACCACTGTTCCCTCGGGACGGACTCGTCTATTGCCTCGTGATGAAGTTGAACTCACCCATGATATCATCATACCCAACATTTGTATGAAGTTATCTTTAAATCCACCAATAAATGTGGACACTAGAGCAATGACAAAGTTTTTCTAAAAATAGCCAAAGTGACCTTGACCTTCAGCCCTGACCCTGAAAGTCAAAGTCACTCGAGATACCATGATACCCAACATTTTTGTGAAGTTATATTAAAATCCATCAATAAATGAAGGCGCAAGAGTGATGACAAAGTTTTCCTAAAAATGGCCAGTGACCTTCACCTTCAGCCCTGGACCGTGAAAGTCGAACTCGCTTGAGATATCATCATACCTAACATTTGTGTGAAGTTATATTAAAATCCATCCATAAATGTAGGCACTAGAGCGATCACAAAGTTATTCTAGAAATAGCCACAGTGACATTGACCAGAGGCTGCACAAACAAATAAATGTTACTGGCTCGGCTGCTTGCGGCATTTATTAGTTTTCGCTTCTGGTCATGTTTCTTCTTGTTTTGCATTCGACGACTGTTAGGGGAAACTGACCTGCCTAATGCAACACACGCCTTTGCATTCACCAGCTTAATAAATTCGTCTCATTATATAGTTTGCCAATGACAATTTACTTGAAAAATCACCGACAATAAAATCAACACAACAGGAAACAGAAAATAAAATTATCGAATATGCTGAATGTCTGTTCCGATGATAAATGACGTTCCTACGAAAAATAGCGCGTCTATTAGTTCCACGCCAAGTGTGCCTCTGCAATGTCATTTTGTTTATTAGTTGATATATGTGATGCCATCTTCCTTGTGATGCTTAGCGGGAAGCTTTCGAAATTTATTACACCAAAATATTACTGACAGACGTATAAGTCAGAATAAACAGACGGAGGCTTTTTAGTTCTCCTCCTGCCGGTTTGAGTGAATATCTCGCTCTTGCGAAGATGAACACACAAACGTCTTTAAGGCAGCTGATGCGTTCTTTGATTGTGGCTATTCTTGTGTGTCATTTCTTGAAAGATTTATCGAACGATACAAATAAACAATGCTTTTTTCGTTGTTATTAGTGTTTTGTTTTGTCATTATTTCATTACAAAAAGTTACTGAGCACAGTAGCTTGGCGTTGCCGATGCCAAAGGGACTACAAAATCGAGGTAGCGGTTATTTTTAACAACGCATTTCCTATCGTTGTGAGTCTTGAGGAAAGGACTCAGGTGTTGGGTTTGACAAACAGTCCAGACCCAGACAAGACCCCGCGGAATTTCGATTCTGTTGTGAATTGGTAACAGTATCCTCAGTTATGCTCGAAACATCGACTTAGGGTAACTGGATAAGGTAGAGGTGTCTTTTAGCTTGCATTACCGGGGCGTCCAACTGGTTTTCTACGCCCATGGGCGTAGACATTATAGAGGTTGGGTTTAACACGGAAGTACAGCCATTAGTTACCCAAAGTGCAGGTTTGACCTTTTTATGTAACAATACAAGAAGAAAAAGTCGCCCATAACACGTATAAGCTTTCACTCAAAAAAAGAGGAGGCCCACTGTTAGAGCTCTGGCACAGAATTGCTATCACATTTGTAAAAGCGCATATTAAATATACATCTACATACTTTCGACCACGACGGACCACTGCCTATCCTATAAGCTCCCAAGGAGCCTTCGGCTCTGGTGAGCTTAAAAAACCTGCCTCGCCATTTGCAAAATTTTGGGGTAGATCTTCAATTAATCTTCTATGAAGTGTGGTTAACTTTTGCAACAGTAGATGTCACAAACATATTGAAGATGCGCACGTGTGCCTGTTTAAAGACAAAGATTTAAAAGTACTTTTTTGACAACATTACAACATTTATCAGACCGTTTTCATCATGTTCTCTAATATCTACCACCTTAGATATGGGAGGTTCAAGAAAGTGAAGCGATCATTACATGAACCCGAGTAGACCAAATGTTATCATTTCATGCAGTTTTTTTTATTATTATTATTTTCTTAGCGCCTTAACAAGTCCGTGCAATGAACACCCCTGTACACGTCACATTATATAGTGAAATTGTGGTTTACATGGGTAAGCATTATTTTACTTATGTTTGGAAAGTAAAAAGTAAAAAAATCAATTTAAAGGGCACGAAAGACGCCATTTTAGCATAAGAGCGTGTCAACTTAATGGTGTTAACTTGCTTTATGTCATTGGTATACGTTCTGGTTTGTGATCTGTGTATAACCTTAACATGACACTATGTACATGTATTTCTATGTTTCGGCGGTATGGCTGTTTTTGGTTTGAGACTTTCATAGCCTTTCAAAAGACTGCACTTTTCTTTTGAGATCCATCGAGTTTAAGGCATTTTACATTTACGATTCTAGCCTTACACTTCGTGTCCAGTCGGACAGTATACATCATGATTTGTTTTTGTTGTTTTTGTTTTACGACCCGTTCAAGATTATTTCACTTATGTCGAGCAGATTTTTGATAAGAGGTGGAAAAAAAAACACCTGACCTTCCGTTGCAGAACTTGGCATCTCACATGTGGCCCAAGCGAGGCTCAAACCACAGCGGTAAGAGATCTAATGATTAAGAGTCAGCAGGCAACGGATGCACGTCTACATAATGAATTATAAAAATAACAACAACAGCATATTTTGACACATAAAATTCTGTGAAAAAAAGGTGTTCGAAAAAAAAAAAAAAAAGGAATTGCCTAGCCACGCTTGAATTCTGGTCTCTCAAAGGCCATTGATCCAATATACTGGTGAATTAGACTTTTCCAGACCTGTAGGCAGAATTATCTTTTTTAACATTACCAAGTGTGTATGTACTCCGCACATTATGGCTTTCAGACAGAGTTTTCTATGTACGAAATAACCTAGAAAACCATTCTGCGACAGTGTTGATCGGAAGCGGCAAAATCGTTATACTGATTTTGATCTAAAGATTTAAGATATGTAAAGTACAAGTACTTTTCTGAACAATTCATAAGTGCATCTAAACGCATGAATACAATGAGACAGACTCTATGCTTATTGATGAATACAGCAAACTCCAAGGTTAAGATGACCTTTGTGATGTCAGCCGTTAACGCGTTCGACTCATGATCGTGAGATTGTGCGTTCTAATCCGGCACCGGTATCGAGGTGTGTCCTTGGGCAAGACACGGTATGACATTGCCTCACTCCACCCAGGTGTCAATGGGTAGCAGTGGTGTAAATGTACTGCCTCTCTCTCTCTCGCGCGCGAAAACATCCGGAATGATTGTTCGAGAGCAATTAAATAAGCTTGAAGCTTCCATCGCAATCGAACTAAAATAAATTAGTATCAACTATTCAAAAGTGGTCTTCAATCTTTTTACAAGCGGGGGCGCATAATGGAGTGTAGAATAATGATCCCAAAAAGGACAACAATGAAATGAGCAGCACACGCCAACACTTACAATTAGACAAGTGTGACCAGCGAAGTCTCAGATCACACTGCGCATCAAATGAGCTTTCGTAAGTACGAAAGCCTAGGAGGACCACTTTCAAAAAGAAAAAAAAAACTTTTCTCGTTATTACGAGATAACTATGTCGTTATTACTAGATAACTATGTCGTTATTACGAAAAAATTATGTTGTAATTACGAGAAAACTAAGTCGTTATAACGAGAAATTTTTTCTAGCTATAACGAGATAACTATGTCGTTATTACGAGAAAACTAAGTCGTATTAACGAGATACTTTCTCATATTAACGCGATAGCTATCTCGTTATAACGATAGCTATCTCGTTATAACGAGATAAATAAGTAATCTTCGGCAACACAGTTTTCAGCTACCTGTGCTAGAGGGGGCTCAGAGAAAAGTACTTTTGGCACCGACGAGAAGATCCGAACTAACAACACCACTTCCACAAGAGCATCTTCATTAAGCACATGCATATACACAGGCATATGAACACGCGTGCACAGAGGCATACATACAGACACACACGGACGTACCCTCCCTCTCACCACCCCCACGCACATATAAGTAATGATTGTGACAGTTGGCAGATATTGTTTATGCTGCTTGGTTGGCTCATATCATATGGCCCTCTCAACAACAATTCAGTCGTTCTGGGACCTCGGTTTGAAAACTCATTCAAAATACAAAGGACCAAGGCATTCGTCTACGACACCTTATGTTTGTTTGCTTGAATTGAGGTTTAACGTCCCCGTCAGTATTTAGGTCATTTTGGAGATATTGCTTACAATTGTGTGGGACTTTTACTAGACATTGAGATGGAATGACATTTCAAGCACTGTCGCTCAATGAAACCAATAGAGTTTATATGCATGGACGGTCCGACTCGCGCCACTATTACTGGGCAGGATTAGAACCTCTAAGCGGTTAACCAGTACTCATGTGCGGTTGGTTTCATTTCTGCGTGGAAGCATCAGGCAGCCCAATCTATTTCTTCAAGCCCCGATGGGTGGGGCCGACACCTTATGTATGCGGCGAGAATGAGTAATTACTTGAAAAATCAATGGCTGTTTCTTCTTCGTCGTCTTCTTCTTCTTCTTCTTCTTCTTCTTCTTCTTCTTCTTCTTCTTCTTCTTCTTCTGTGGTGATAATGAGATAATAATCTCGTAATATTGAGGTAATTTTCTCGTAATTATGAGTTAATTTTCTTGTTATTATGAGTTAATTATCTCGTAATAACGAGTTAGTTATCTCGTAATAACGAGATAATTAAGTCGTAATAACGAGATAACTAACTCGTAATTACGAGAAAACTATGTCGTAATAACGAGATAACTAACTTGTAATAACGAGATAATTAACTCGTTATAACGGGAATTGCAACAACATCCAGAAGTCTTACAAGGGCCATTGAGACCTGGTTCCAAGTAATCCTCGGTACTTTAGCTCACCTGCATGTCAGGGCTCAGCAAGTAATAATTATGGGAATCTGTTCTGGCAGTTGTAGTGGTGTTAGCGGTGCATACCACTTCCTCATTTACTACCATCTTCTCAAGTCATCACTCATTCTGGTACATAAGGTTTTGTAGAATAATCCCTGCTTATCAACCTTTTTAATGTGATTTTAAACCAAGGCCCCGTGTCAGTATGGTCAGAGATGAGAGAAAATGACGTTATCCTGTTTTTACCTTTAAGAAACTAAGAGTAACGTCATGAAAAGGCGGCTATTCACGGTCAGATTCAGCTCTGCGTGGAAGTTCCATGCAGCCAAATTAATTTTTCCAAGCCCCGATGGGCGGGGACGACATGTATCCACAACCATGGATTTAAATTATGTTTGAATTTACACAAAGTGAGAAGCCCCTTCAGACTATGAATTGCTCCGGTCCTGATGCTACAAACCTTCTCCCACGCCCAACCCACTCAAAAATGAAGCCGATCCTGTTCACAAATTCCAAATGCAAACAACTGTTGGCATTATAAAATTCTTGAGCAGGACAAGCAACATTATTCGCTTATTTCAGTACACAAATTGCCTAATTTGTTTAAATACTTGAAATTATGAGCATTACAAATTTCATGCTCAACCAAGCCGAGCAAAAAAAAATACCCACAACCCCGGGACCACACCTAGAAGAATCCTCATTAAGAACTCAAAACCATGCAATAATTCCAGTGCCGGGGGCTATATGGGACGGAGCACAGCATGTGATTGCGCCCAGTAAAGGCCAAGATCAGACTGCGCATCTGCGCTATCTGATCCGAGTCCCCCACAAGCCATATTGAAAAAATACCAGACTGAGTACACAGTTAAGACCACAACTTAACTGTACATACCAACAGGCATTTTCGAATCTCTACAGTGTATTTTTATGGCCCTCCCAACAGCAATGTAGTCATACTAACATTGGCCTTTGGTTTAAAATTGCATTAAAAAGACAATTCTTCGACAACTTATGTACCAGGCGACATTGAGTGATTACTTTAGAAGATGGTTGTAAATGAGGAAGTGGTTGTGCACCGCTATCAGCACTACCCCCGCCAGAACAGATTCCCATTATTATTGCTTGCTGAGCCCTGACAGGCAGGTGAGCTAAAGTACCGAGGATCACTGTGAACCAGGTCTCAATGACCCCTGTAAGACTTCTGGATGCTATTGCTATTCTCGTTATAACGAGCTAATTATCTCGTTATTACGAGTTAGTTATCTCGTTATAACGACTTAGTTTTCTCGTAATTCAGTACGAGTTAGTTATCTCGTTTTTACGAGTTAGTTATCTCGTTATTACGACTTAGTTATCTCGTTAATTAACTCAATATTACGAGATAATTATCTCATTATCACCACAGAAGAAAAAGAAGACGAAGAAGAAACATCCACTGATTTCTCAAGTAATTACTCATTCTCGCCGCATACATAAGGTGTCGGTCCCCGCCCATCGGGGCTTGAAGAAATAGATTGGGCTGCCTGATGCTTCCACGCAGAACTGAAACCAACCGCACATGAGTAGTGATAAACCGCTTAGAGGTTCTAAGCCTGCCCAGGAATAGTGGCGCGAGTCGGCCCCTCCATGCGCATGCATATAAACCTTATTATTTTCATTGGGCGACAGTGCTTGAAATGTCATTGAATATCAATGTTTAGTAAAAGTCCCACAAAATTTTAAGCAGTGTCTCCAAAATGACCTAAATAGTATTGATAGGGACGTTATACCTCGAATCAAGCAAACATAGGTGTCGCAGAAGAATGCCTTGCTCCTTCGTTTCAAACCGAGGTCCCATCTCAGAACGACTAAATTGTTGTTGAGAGGGCCATTTAATATAAGATAAACAATACCTGCCACCTGTCACAATCATTACTTATAAGTGCGTGGGGGAGGTGAGGGGGGAAGGTACATGCGTTGGTTGGTTGGTTGGTTGGTTGATTTGAGGTTTAGCGTCCCAGTCAACACTGTAAAGGTCATTTTGGAGACGTTACTTCCAATTTTGTGGGACTTTTACCTTCCGCCCAATGAAACCTATTGGGTTTATAAGCATGGACGGACCGACTCGCACCGCTTTGCCTGGGCAGACCTAGATCCTCTAAGCGGTTTACCAGTACTCGTGTGCAAGTCGGTTTCAGCTCTGCGTGGAAGCATCATGCAGCCCATCTATTTCTTCAAACCCCGATGGGCGGTGGCCGAGGGTACATGCGTGTGTGTCTGTCAATGTGCCTCTGTGCACGCATGTCCATATGCCTAGATCTATGTGTGTTTAATGAAGGTGCTCTTGTTGAAGTGGTGTTGTTAGTTCGGATCTTATCGTCAGTGCCAAAAACACTGTTCTCTGAGTTCCCTCTAGCACTGGTGTGAGTGAGTGTGCTAGGTCGGGTATCCAGTAGCTGAAAACTTTGTTGCTGAAGATTACTTAATTACTGAAGATTACTTAATTATCTCGTTATAACGAGATAGCTATCTCGTTATAACCAGATAGCTATCGCGTTAAAACGAGATAGTATCTCGTTAATACGACTTAGTTTTCTCGTAATAACGAGAAAAAATTCTCGTTATAATGACTCAGTTTTCTCGTAATTACAACATAATTATCTCGTAATAACGACACAATTATCTCGTAATAACGACATAATTATCTCGTAATAACGACATAGTTATCTTTCTTTCTTTCTTTCTTCCGGTTTCGCCTTAACCCCCGGAGGGGACACAGACGGTGTATTACATACACTCCAGTTTTGCAGGATGAAAGCCTACACAGTAATCATGTAATTACGGTAGGGTTCTTAAACCTGCACAGGGGATGGTTCTCCCTGCACAGGGGGCCTCCAGTTAACGTCCCGATCCGAAGGACGGTTCGTAATAACGAGAAAGCTTTTTTCCTTTTTAAAAGTGGTCCTTCTAGGCTTTCGTACGTAAGCGCCTGTACTATCGAAAAAAAAATATACGGGGCGGATGCGCAGCCTGGGCTGCTCGTTACGAAAACACGCCTATATAAATTTGACCTCCTTCAACCCCACTTTTATATACTAAAACTGGGGTTTACATATATCTTGTGCGGTCAACATAATATATTATGCATATGCGAACACGATATTGAGTTGTCTGCACAAGATCTATGTTGTGCAAACACGATAATGTGTTGTGCGAACAAGATATTATGTTGTGCGAACAAGATAATAACTTGTGCGCACAAGATAATATCTTGTGGGCACAATATTACAATGTACATGTATTATGTTGTGCGAACAAGATAATAAGTTGTGCACTTAAAATATCATGTTGTCTGCACAAGATCAATATTGTGCAAAGAAGAATATATCTTGTGCGCACTAGACAATATCTTGTTCGCACAACATATTGCATGTAAAATAAATTGCAGGTCTCTTCCAAGTTTCCGTAGTTCTCTCACATCTGACTATTTATCTATGGCATTTGAATTTAGCGGAAGATTAATCAAAATATAGAAACGGACAAAAGGTAATCATCAGTGACGCTCTCGCACAAAACAACAGACTGGACAACTGCGATTTCGTAGTCCGGCTGTTTTGCTAAACCTTTTTGCAATACATAATATGAATGTGTGCACGACGAAACCGACAATGAGATAAGCGAAAACAAGCCCATATAAATACATTGTAAACTTTACCACCGAAAACAAAAAACACGAACATTTTAACCCTTGTTCTGCTGAGCCCGGGTATGCCTTTTCTTTGAAACAATGTAGATCCAGATCAGATGGCTTCTGAAGAAGCCATCTGATCAGGATCTACATTGTTTGTTATTCAGATTGTGAATTTGTTGTAATAATTTGCTACAGGTAATCTGATTGGCTGATAATCGGTATAGGTGTGGCATATATGAATATTCAGCAGGACAAGGGTTAAGATAAAATTTACGATATGTTTCTTATTTCTGCTCAAAATATAGATTGTGCGTACTCATTTTTTTCGGTGGTAAATGGCAGAAAAATCTGCCCGGTGTTCCTATTCCCCTTAAGTCACGCGGTTTCTGCTTTGGATCCCATTAATTATTGTGATGTAGTTATCAATCAGCTCCAGATAGCCATATATTCGATCCAATGAGGCAGTTTTCCTGTTTTTATCCTTAAAAGTGTGTCATGTGTACTTATAAGGATTACCTCAGCGAGGCGATTATAATAAGTGTACATAACATACATTGATTTTTGTAGATAGAGGACTGTATAGATATTCCATTTTGCCAAAATAACCTGGTATTATTATTAAACCTCAGTAGTTCGAACTATCATCATCTCGAACAAACTATCCTGGTCCCAAAGGTAAGAGTTATTCACCATATTTACATTTTATTTGCTGGCTCCCAGCTTGCACATTGTCAATACTGGAAAAACAGGTAACCAGACCCCCTCATGGGGGGGGGGGGGGGTCTGGTTACCTGTTTTTCAAACACTTATAATCTTCAGACTAGGAACCAGCAGATAATGCAAAAAAGAGGTGAATACATGTTCGACTGTACCATAAAAATCCATACGAGTAGTCTAAATTTGCGTTGACCAAGCGATGTCCAGGAACATCATCAACACCCTATCTCCATAAGACTCGGGAACAAAACTAAACTCGTAACTTCTAACTAAAGTTCAGAAGCCTCAGTGGTGTAGTGGTTACGCTACTCGCCTTGTAAACCAGGGGATCGCAGGATCGACCCCGGGCTTCTCCAGACTTTCGGATGAGTCTTTAAACCGGTCCCGTCTCCGTATGACCTTAGCTGTTGGTGGGACGTAAAACTCAAACACTCACTCACTCTAACTAAAGTTCGTTCGGCTGCTAGACAAATGAGGTGCTAATGAAAAAACACTTTCTGAAGATCATTTACCTCCAGGCAAGTAAGTAACTTTAAACATTCAGGTTTGAGAACACGAAAGTAGTTAACCGTAATTATAACACACGTTGATTCTTTCTCGCGTCAAGCAACACAGCCAACAAAACAGATGATGACCCTAACAATGTGTGTACCAAAACGCCAAGCAAATGAACATAAACGGCAAAACCGATACCGCTGAAGCTGACTTCAGATAGTGTTGCTGAAGATGGTTAAGTGAGACACAAAAGAAACGAGGATGAGATGGGCTTGTACAATGCGATCAAGAGGGTCGGTAAAATAGTTAGAATTCACCTTATTTGCATTATCTGCTGGTTCCTAGTCTGAAGATTATCAGTGTTGGAAAAACAGGTAACCAGACCCCCCTGACCTTAAAAGGTCAGGGGGGGTCTGGTTACCTGTTTTTCCAATATTGACAATGTGCAAGCTGGGAGCCAGCAAATAATGCAAATATGGTGAATATAAAAAGCAGGTTCTGGCGTTTAATGAACTTTCTTGCAAACAGCTATACTGTACTACGCTAGAGTGGGGAGGACAGGTTGTGGGGTGGTAGGACATTCCGGTGGATAATTGTCCGGGATGGGAAATGTGAACTTGTAGTAGTTTTTCCGAGGTTTGATCTGTCGGTTTGCTAGAAGATGATTCTTTGTTAAAGGTGAAGTATGGCTACAAGGTTATATGTGATCTTAGATAGGAGGACAAGGCAGCTGTCAATACGACCCTGGTCAATGCGGAGGGGGTCCAGTTGAGATTCCGTTTCATGCTGAATGTGTAGCGGTAGCCTCGAGTTACCAATCCATAAAATACATGTATGAGCAATGACAAAATTTGAATGCATTTTTGTCATCGAACATACGGAAACAGTGAAGACATAATGCTTCAGTCTGCACATCCACGACCCTTCATTAAGAAGCCATCGTGGTGTAGTGGTTAGTGGATACACTACTCGCCTCGTAAACTAGAGGTCGCAGGATCGACCCCGGGCTTCTCCAGACTTTCGGATGAGTCTTTAAACCGAGGTTCCGTCTCCGTATGACCTTAGCTGTTGGTGGGACGTAAAACTCAAACACTCACTTATTCACGACAATTCATTACGAAAACACGCCTATTCTAATATAATGGTAAAATTTTACCACAAAAAAATGAAATTTTCAGATAAAAAATCCTGATAATTTCAAATGTCTGTTCTAAACATATATAGATGGTGAATATTCGTTAGAACTGCCTCGGCGAGGTGGTTCCAACGAGTACACACAATATATGTTTTGAGAAAGAAATAAGAAATAAGAAAAATAATGTATACCCATATAAATCCCAGTTTTACGATATAATAGTTGGTTTTAATGTGGTCAGAATTATATAGGCGTGTTTGCGTGATGGTTTGAAGATAAACTTTCGCTTCGCTGGAGTTGGCATTGACAAATGTTTGACCATACAACATCTCTTTGTAAAGTTTATCACATTCTATTTTTCAGACAAAGATGAGAAAACGAATACATTATCTTTTCAGAAAATGCATCATTTTAGGGGAATGAAAGACTGTTATAGCACAGGATTTTTAATTATATTTCTTTTGGTATTGTTTAGAATTTAACGGCCTAGTCAACACTTATACGGTCATGTCGTACCGGGTAGTTCACGTTTCCTTGGCAAGCATATTGTTACATCACGAAACACGCCTATAAAATTTTGATCCCTTTAAACCCAACTTTTAAATCGTAAAACTGGGCTTTACAGGGGTAAACCATATTGTTTCTTATTTCTGCTCTAAAATTTAAATTTTGGGCACTCGTTAAACCGCCTCGATCACATTTTTTAACTGTAAAATTTTCTCTTTTTTTTCGGCGGTAAAGTTTACACTGCATTTGTATAGGCGGGTTTTCGTAATGACTTGTACAGTCCACATTCTTTCGTCAGCAACTGATATTTGCCTCTCTTGAATAATAGAAGTGAACCCTGCAGGCATAAAACGTTGACTCAACGTTGAACTTACGTTGAAACAACGTTTTCAACGTTGTTTCAACGTTAGTTCAACGTTGAGTGCCTGCTGGGAAGGCAATGAACAGGAATCGATACAATTAACCCACATCTCCCACCAGAGACACCAAAGGGAAAGAAGCACAAACATGAAACAAATAGACCCTAATGGAAACATCAATAGCGGAAAGCCAAATGGACAGTTACTTTCCCACAAAATCAGTGAAAGGAAGAGAATGCCCGTAAGAAAGATTTCATGATCAATCTCAACGAAAGAATGTCGCCGACCCGGTGGGTATCGAGTCCGGTGCGACCTCCTAATCACCGTTCAGACGCGCATACATTATCCAAGTGCAAAAGGAATGCCAATGGTGTACAATGCACCTCCAGTTTTATCATAATCACAGTTTTGTTGGAAGAAAAATGTTAACAAGTGCCAATATACATTTCATCTTATCTTTTAGTTTATTACGCATTAAATAGTTCGCTGCATATGTTGGAAGGCAAACCTAACATCGCCTTTTGCAATCGTTTTTCTGTTTACTACATACACAGTAAACTTCCTTTTACTAAGACTTTTGAACAGTCACAAAGCGGTCTCTTACTGGAGGGCACTGGTTGTCTTTTTTTTTTTTTTTTTTTGGTTTTTCGGCCTTTTCAAGATTTTGATCACCGCGCTTTTTAAAGAAAAAGCGGGGGTACTGTATTATCCCCGTCCGTCCGTCCGTCCGGACGTGCGTTGTAAGGTCCCACCATTACTCAGAGACCATTTAATCTAGAATCTCGAAACTTCCACAGGCAATGGCCCTATGCCTGCGGACTACAGCAATATAATCAGAATTTTGATCTGACACCCCAGGCAGGGAGTTGGGCCCAACACTGCCCGAGTGGTAAAAATTCATTTTGCTCAAACATAGTCATGATGACTACCAAATCGAAACCGCCCCCGCCCATAGGGGCTTGAAGAAATATATGAGCTGCACGATGCTTCCACGTAGAGCTGAATCCGGCCAGCATACTAGTACTGGTAAACCGCTTAGAGGATCTAAGCCTGTCCAGGAACCGCAGTGCGAGGCGGATTGTCCATGCTAATAAACCCTCTTGGTTTCATTGGGCGACAGGGCTTGAGATGTCATTTCATCTCAAAGTCGGGTAAAAGTCCCACAAAATTGGAAGCAACGTCCCCAAAATGACCTTTACAGTGTTGATGGGGACGTTAAACCTCAAATCAAACAAACAAACAAAACCAAATCGAAGGTAATCAAGAGTGGAATGCAATGGTCTAAACATTTTGTCCAGAGGGCATGTCTGGGGGTCACCAGAGATCAAATAGTATGAGTTGGGGTCCTTTTTTCTATGTCACACAACTACTGCTAGGCTATTTCAGCTGGAGTCATGGAACTGACAAAGTTATTCACCTTATTTGCATTATCTGTTGGTTCCTAGTCTGAAGGTTATCAGAGTTGGAAAAACAGGTAACCAGACCTGGGAACCAGCAAATAATGCAAATATGGTGAATAGCCTTATGGATGAGGACTGGAGGAACGTGTTTGAAATTCTGATATGAACCCCCTGGAGCGAGACCAGGGGGCGGGTGAGCAACAGGGGTCATTTTTGTCACAAAAATAATCATGCGCATATCAAATCGAAGGTAACGAAAGGTGGATTCTAACACAGCGCGCATATATAGGCAATGGAAAATAACTGTGTTTTATTCTGCAACAAATCTCAGCTCGGAAGAGCGTGACGAGTGACGTCATTAAAATTCCCAATTTATGACGTCACTAGTCGATTTCCTTGACGTTAGACGGTGTAACGTCATTTTCTCGCATCGAAAACGTAAGAAAAGGATATAAATGCATGTGTTTCAGTCGATAATTTTAGCGGGATTTCTTCTAACAATGGCGAAAGGTTGTGAGATTTTGAAGGAAACAACAACATTATTGCCGATTTTCAGCGTGTTAGAATCGAAATAGATCAGCTCTTGTCTGTGATTTGTTGAGTAATAAATTACAGTTTGTCGGTCAGTTGTAAGTAGACAAATCACGCGCGCTACGCGCTTGTGATTTGTCTACTTTACAACTGACCTCCAAACTGTGATTTATTACTCAACAAATCACAGCTAGAGCTGATCTATTTCTTAAATAAAATGGTGGGAAAATTGTGCCCCGGCGGCATTTTTAGGGGTCATAAGAGATAAAAAATTAAGAGTTAGGGTCTTTTTTTCGATTATCACACAACTCCTACTAGGCTTTTTGAGCTAGAATCTTGAAACTGTCACACGTATTGCCCTATAGAAGAGTACTGCAGGAACATATTGCCGTGGCTCCCCACTAGTAACCCCCGCAAAAGGGGTCAAGAATCTATTTTGTATAAACATAGTCATGTTGACTATCAAATCGAAGGTAATGAAGAGTAGAATACAGTGGGGCAAATTTTTTCCCAGGAGGCCTGTCTTGGGGTCACCAGAGGTCAAAAAGAAGTATTCATTTTGACATGATGTTCACAGCGCGGGGATATGCGGTGGCGCCAAATCGACTTGCTCTAATTTTTAGTTACTTCGATCGTTTATCAGATCGGGGCGAAAACCGGAGTACCCGGAGAAAAACCACCAGAAGTTGCGTTGCAGAACTTGGCGTCTCACATGTGACTCGAGCGCTCTTGCCCATTAGGCCACGGAGGCACATTGGGTGTAGAAAACACAAAGAAAGAACACCTGAAACCTTCTTAATATGCTTTTAAGGATAAACTACACCTTGGGACAGACGTCATTTTAAGTCGTTTTTTAATGATTCAGATTTAAGCTAAGAAACTGAAGTTGATTATAAATTATTTTACACATTGTCAAATAAAGTTGTATTGATGGCATTAATGAAAAAGGAAAAAAATACGATTTTTTTACACTTTTGGATTCATTTTTTACCATTTGCTTAAATGCCCTTTTCATTGAATAGGCATTACAAGTACATGCTCTACAATAATGTATCCCAGATTTTTTCTAACCAAGTTCAAATGGTAGATACAGCATTTTTTATTTTCCGCCCATCGGGGCTTGAAGAAATATATGGGTTGCATGATGCTTCCACGCAGAGCCGAATCCGACCCGCACACGAGTACTGGTAAACCGCTTAGAGGAATTAAGCCTGCCCAGGCAAAGCGGTGCGCACGAGTCGGGCCGTCAATGCTTATAAACCCTATTGGTTTCATTGGACGACAGAGCATGAGATGTCATTTCATCTCAATGTCTGGTAAAAGTCCCACAAAATTGGAAGCAACATCTCCAAAATGACCTTTACAGTGTTGACGGGGACGTTAAACCTCAAGTCAAACAAGTTTTCTGGAACCTCGGCCATACCGAACAAAAGTTTCATTTAAATCCAAATGGAATAAGATATCAAACTTCTGATATGCATGTGCATTTATCAAGTTGTGACTTCGAATAACATTTGTGCCAAACATTATGCAATTTTAGCACTAATTTAAGAAACTTAATCACTTTGAAGAGATCTATCAACACAAATTGTGCTTTTTCTAGGAAAGCTGAAAAACGTTGTTGTTCATTGAGACTATTTAAATAAGATTGACTGGGCGGATAAAGCAGCCCCTTGCCCAATTTACCAATCGGTGTTAACGAAACATTTGTATTATTCTGGGTGTGTTTTCATTCATTGAATATGTATATTTCTCAAACTTTGCACATTCTACTCATAGGCATACAACAGTTGATTGGCCATGATGATAAATGACTGCATAATTACTTCGCACCTAGTTACAGACTTATAAATTTATTGAAGCTGAACCAGGGTGTCTTATAACCGTTAACTAAAGCTGTGTCTAGTCTTTTTTATGTACCAATATCTTATTTGATACATGCCCATAAAATGGCTTGGGCGCTTATTTGAGAAACAAATCTCCGGGATTTAAAATTAATTTTACTTTTCTTTAAATTGCAAGCTTATTAAACAAGGCAGAAAGTCAGGGTTTCAACCTTAGATGAGAAATGTAAAAAACTACACCAAATGTTACGCCAAGTTGCAGATTGTCATTATGTATATAAACTACTGACAATCAAGAATGAATAATCGGAATTAATATATTTAAACCAAGGGTGTTTTCAAAACGTTCAAACCTCGATAAGACACCTAAGGCGATCTGCACCCCTAACTGTTAATCAGAATAGAATTTGCCACAAAATAGCTTGTGACTGGTCCATTTCCATTGTTAGAGTGTCAGTATTTGTTTTGATACGTTTGGCACAAAGTATTACCAGTACTTTAAGCAATCAGTGTAGACCAAGATCAGACACCGCCTTCTGTTTTACACTGTTTGACAATGTCCCTCAAAATGTTATAGAGGATCTTACATGAGTGCTCATGTATTATTGAATTTATTAAACGAGTTGAGGTAAAGAGATAAAATGCGAGGCCTAGCCGAGCATTTAATTTCTTTTCCTCAATGAGTTTAATAAATCTGTTAAAACATGAGCACGAATGCAAGATTTTATTTATCATATGACATTAAAAACGCGTTTTATTCAAGATTGTTTTACCAAAAAATGTCAATATTCCGTGACGTCGTTAAGAACGTCATACATGTTACGTTACGGGGCGTATCTAAGTAATTTGCATATTTAATCCACTAGTGGATTCTCGAAATAATTTCATGGCGTTATTACATTCTCAGACACGACGCAATATGATAAAAGATAAATTGCCGAATAAAACGAAAGATCAGACGTCATTTTCATTGGATAGAAGACAGAAGGCAGAAGAGTTCATTCGGAATAACATTATGAAAACACACATGCATAAAATAATCTCTTTCTTAGCTGATAAAAGTGAAACCTGTCATAAAATATGCATAACTTTTTATATTTATAGATTAACATTACACAAAGATGTGGATAGTGGCTATAACAATCTAATGCTCCGAGTCATACATCACCTGAACTATGAAATATATATTGATAGCATAGCAATACGAATATACAAATACATTGTAAATGTTACATGTACCGCCGAAAAAAGAAAATGTTCAGATGAAAAATGTAGCATGTTTCTACTCCTGTTCAAAATATAGACTGTGGATACACCTTAGAACTTTCCAACCAGTACCTGCAATACATAGTTTAGAGCAGAAATAAGGAATACAAGAATATTATTTCTGCTCATGACAAAATAATGACTGTGGATACACGTTTCAACCGCCTCATCGAGGCGGTTGTAACCAGTACCTACAATATAAATAAGAAAAATAAGCATAGTTTAAAAAAAGTAAAATCTAGGTCTACGCGTGGCACATATTCACAGTATGGGAGCGGAAGTGAACGGCCATTTGCGATTGAACATCACTTGCGATTTGTACAGTGGACGATCAGTCACTTGCGATATGACATTATCACGTGGTATATGAAATATGTAAACACAGAAGCCATTAGCGTGAGGTTTTGGCCATTGCTTTTATTTGTGTAAGTTGTCAATATATGTGTCACTTTATTGATAATGATTTTGTTGGTGGCATTGATCCTATCGGTGGAATTAACGATGGTGATCAGTTGACATGTTGTTCACTGTTGCTGGAGCACGTTACTAAAAAGTGGATTAAATGACGGATAAATATTTAGAGGCCACTTTTTTAGTTTTCCTGACATCTTTAATAAACTATAAAGCCTACTGACCAAAAGGATGTATACACTGAAGTAAAATACGGCAGCTAAATCTTAACTTGTATTCCCATCACTTTAGATCAACTGAACGGTCACTTGACATTGGATTGAGCGGTCACTTGCGATCTGTAATCATTGGAGTTGAACAGTCACTTGCCAAGTTGAGCATTGAAATTGAACAGTCACTTGCGATGGTGATTTCACACTTAACACGTTTTTTTGTGATACAGGGTCATTCTAAGAAGTTTGATCAGATAGTGACATCAAATAACCAAAGCACTTCCTTCTTATACGATTGGGACATTACTACTGTTTCATCAGCATGGTGTGGAACTCTTTTCACTTCCGAGTTATCAAGTGAAAACACGCGCTTTATATGATTTGAGGTGCTACGTCCAAGTCAACACTATTCAGGTCATCTTGCGGACGTTGCTTCCAATGCTGTGGCTTTTAACCGACACTGAGATGAAATGACATCTCAGTCCATACCGCCCAAACAAATCAATAGGGTTTATATGCATAGACGGACCGACTAGCACCACTTTGTCAGGGCAGTCGACGACCTTCTAAGCGGTTTATCATTACTCATGTGCGATCGGTTTCACATCAGCTTGGAAGCACAATGCATCCCAGTCTATTTCTCCAAGCCTCGATGGACAGAGCCTAAAGACACGTTTGCATATTTTCTTTGACTCTTTCAGTAACATTTAATTACTTTTAATATAACTCACAAAGCATTTAATTAATCCCCCGCCGTGAAGCGGAGCGGGGATTATAGGAATGGCCTTCGTCTGTCCGTCCGGCCGTCCGTCTATCCGTCCGCTTCCATGAGAGGGTAGTTGTGAGTTGATTTATATGTACTGGCCGGACTTGCGGGGAAAAATCGACTTGTGAGTTGCACCAGATAAGTCGATACTTTCTAATTACTTCCAGGGGGTAGAGGGGAGTATAGGTGTTTTTCCCAAACATCATATTTGCACAAGTTCGGACAGAATGTCCATGGTTGGCCATTACTTGTGGGGCTGAACGTACAGAATCAAGTTCTGAGTTGCACAAACCCCGGTAGTAGGTTCTGTACCAATATGTCCATGATGGACAACATTCTGGGTTGCAAATTTGTTCGAATTTGTGCTGTGTAACCCACAACTTATCCCTCATGCGTAGACGGACGCGGACGTCCGTCCGTCCGTCTGTCTGTCCGTAACACTTTCTTGTCCACTCCATATCTCATAAACCCTTTGATAGATTTCATTAAACTTTGGTCAGTTATTCGTCTCAGTGAGCTGGTGTGCAGAACCCATAAATGAACCATGCAGACACAAGGTCAAGGTCACGGTTGAAGGTCACGAGTTTGAAACTTGGAATTTTTTGTCCGTTCCATATCTCCTTTACCCTTGGAAGGATTTTCATTAAACTTTGGTCAAATATTTTTCTCAGTGAGCTGATGTGCAGAACCAGTGTCCTTTCGTCCGTCCGTCCGTCCTTGTGTCTGTCCGTAACACTTGTCCGCTCCGGAATTTTTTGTCCGCTTCGTATCTCGTGTACCCTTTGATAGATTTTCATTAAACATTGGTCAATTATTCTTCTCAGTGAGCTGATGTGCAGAACCCACAAATGAACCATGCCGACTCAAGGTCAAGGTCACATCTGAAGGTCACGAGTATAAAACTTTGAATTTTTTGTCCTTTACCCCTCAAAGGTTTTTCGTTAAACTTTGGTCAATTATCCCCCTCAATGAGCTCTCGTGCAGAGCCCATATAAGAATCATGTCGACACCAGATCAAGGTCACATTGGAAGGTCACGAGTTTGAAACTTTGAATGTTGTGTCCATTCCATATCTCCTTTACCATTCAAAGGATTTTCATTAAATGTTGGTCAAATGTCCCCATCAGTGCAAAGCACATACATAAACCATGCCAACTCAAGGTCAAGGTCACAGTTGAAGGTGAAAAGTTTGAAACTTTGATTTATGTGTCTGTACCATATCTCCTTTACCCCTAGAAGAATTTTCATTAAACTTTTGTGAAATATACCCCAGAGTGAGCTGATGTGCAGAACCATAAATAAACCATGTCAACTTAAAGTCAAGGTCACAGGTGAAGGTCACAAGGTTGAGTCTTGATAAAAAGTGCGGCGGGGGATTTGGCTGTCCTTGCGATTGCATTAATGTGAGGTCGGTTTCACCTCTGCCCGGAAGCTAAATGACATCCTTTGTGTGGTCCATGCATGGTACTTGTTACAATTGTTTTTACGGTCCCCGCCCATCGGGGCTTGAAGGAATAGATGGGCTGCATGATGCTTCCACGCAGGTAAACCGCTTTGAGGATCTAAGCCTGCCCAGGCAAAGCGATGCGAGCCGGACCGTCAAATACCATAGCACCTAGTGTCGTGGTGCTTGTGCAAACCGCTTAGAAGGGTTGCGGGTCGGGCTGTCCCTGCATATAAACCCTATTGGTTTGATTGGGCGACAGGGCTTGGGATGTCATTTCATCTCAATGTCGGGTAAAATTCCCACAAAATTGGAAGCAACGTCTCGAAAATGACCTTTACAGTGTAGACGGGGACGTTGAACCTCAAATCAAACAAACAATAGTTTTTTTATTCGGGATTTAACGTCCCCGTCAACACTATAAAGGTTATTTTAGACGTTGCTTCCAATTTTGTGGGACTTTACCCGACATTGAGGTGAAATGACATCTCAAGCCCTGCCGTCCAAACGAACGAATATGGTTAATATGCATGTAGCTTTTACAAAACTCTAGATCTACGCTGAGCTCATATTATACTGTCTAAAGTTATATACCAGAAATATGTTTTATACAATTTACTGTCTTTGGCAATATTCTAATTGCCAGTCTGCACCCAGGATCCTGCCGACTGAAGTATGAAATGTCAAAGTTGCCAATGCTGCAATTGTGTCAAAAAGTGCTTTTTCATCTTAAAAATGGCACATATGCAACTTGCTTGTAACATAATATCAGATAGAATGCTTGAAAACTGTTGGAGACGTTAAGCAGACAACTTTCCTACACTTTATAGAAGACTTACTGAAAAGTAACAAAACATTTTGCTAACGATGGGGCAAGTTTTTTTAGCTCACCAGAGCCGAATGCTCTAGGCGAGCTTATAGGATAAGCAGTGGTCTATCGTGGGCGAGAGTTTGTTGTTGTATAGTTTGTATAGCATGTACAAATATGACAGCAAATATGGGCTTGTACAAATGTGATAGCTGTTTTATGCCAGAGCTCTGCCCGTTGGCCACTTTTTATGTGAAAGCTTTGGCTTATTATGGGCTTGTGGTTGCATATCTGCATTGTCGTGCAGAAATCGGACCACACTCACCCTGTCGTTGGTGTCGCATAAAAAATCGTTTGATCATCTGAACAGCCTACCAGTGACTCCATAGTATACCACTGGCCCTGTGGTCTAATCAAATAAAATGTCTGATCGACATGGTTCCAAATAAGACGTTTAGCATTTTCAACAAGCGAAACCACAAGCGGGAGACGACAAATAAATAAATAAATAAATAAATTCTGTGACAGTGGGACTAATGGCAGGAGTTAATTTTTTTTTTTTTTTTTGCCTCTTTTCTCTTTTGCCAGAAAAGTGGAGATGCTGAGATACATCAATACAGTACGAGTTAGTAGGTCGGAGATAGGGAAAAAGGTGCCAGTAAGCGAAAGACTTAAGCATATTCAGAATATCATCTGACAAGTGACCGTTCAAACTAATCGCAATTGACCTGTACAATCCCAATACTTACAAAAGCAAGTGACCTGAACAGCGTTTCCTTTCCCCTGTGTCATACTTTTAACAATCTTTCGGTCTGATTTAGATTTTTGAAGATGTCTTTGATTTGTATTCAATCAGTGATACTATTAGAAAACTAAAATGCTAAATAACAAAGGAAATGCTTCTTAACACACATTTTATGCATATTTACACTTGTGTCAACCGGTTATGGCATTACGATAAACAAAGTGATCAACACTCTAGCTCTTCTCATGTCATCCAAAAAATAGCATACTTATGTGGTTGGAATATGATAAAAACGTCCATCTTACCAGCAAGACATATATATTGCATATAAGCGTTATGTTCACAGAACAAAAATGAAATTACTTACCGTGTCGGCGAAATTATCATACCGCAAGTGACTGATCGTCCACTGTACAAATCGCAAGTGATGTTCAATCGCAAATGGCCGTTCACTTCCGCTCCCATACTGTGATATTAACTGTGAATGTCAAGAATCATATCCCAGAAACATGTTTTATATAATTTACTGTCTTTGGCAAAATTCTAATTGCCAGATACTACCAGACCGTGTGCGTTCCCACCCTTGTCTGGTACTTGTGGACCTCATCAAACCAGTGCGATGTGTTAAGTTCGCGATCAGTTGATTGAAACCGTCCTATCTAAGTGCCTATACAATCCAAACGTCATGACGATACAGAAAATAATTAACATGCTTAACACATTGATAGGGTTCCCAATAAAATTGTTGTGTTGCTAAAGGCAAGGCAAGTTTTGAGCCGAAGGCTCCTGTGGAGCTTATAGGATAGACAGTCGTCCATTGTGTTCGAGAGTTTGTAGATGTATATTTTGTATTAGACTGTACAAATATGACAGCACATATGGGCTTGTACAAAGGTGATATCAATTCTGTGCCAGAGCCCGTGAGCCTCCTTTTGTGCGAAAGCTTATACTTGTTATGGGCCTCTTTGGCCTGTTCAAATATGATGACAATTCTCTGCCAGAGCTCAGCTCGTTGGCCTCTGTTTTTCTTTTTGTGAAAGCTTAACTTGTTCCATTAGAGAAATATAAAGTTTAACCTGTATTGTGGGTAACTGGTGGCTGGTTTTGTTTTTGTTTGATTTGAGGTTTAACGTCCCCGTCAACACTGTAAAGGTCATTTTGGAGACGTTGCTTCCAATTTTGTGGGACTTTTACCCGACATTGAGATGAAATGACATCTCAAGCCCTGTCGCCCAATGAAACCAATAGGGTTTATTAGCATGGACGGTCCGCCTCGCACCGCGGTTCCTGGACAGGCTTAGATCCTCTAAGCAGTTTACCAGTACTAGTGTGCGGGCCAGATTCAGCTCTGCGTGGAAGCACCATGCAGCCCATATATTTCTTCACGCCCCTATTGGCGGGGGCGGAACTGGTGGCTGTACCTCCATGTTAGAACCTACGTCTATAGTGTCTATTGATCGCAGACAATAAGGTATACCTTAGACTGGAAACACTCCATTCATTTACAATGAAACTCCGCTATTAAGACCACCTAAAATTAAGACTTATTCTACTTTAAAGAGCTTATTTAGAAGGGTGCAGTTATTCTTTCTTCGTGTTTATTACACACAATATCCTCTGGTCAGGGACCACCTTTGGGACTGTTCAAAAGTGGTCTTAAAGACCACTTTTGAACAATCCCAAAGGTGGTCTTAATATAGGAATTTTACTATAATTATTTTCGATATTGGTCAGACTTTTGGACTGATTCCAGTCTATGTTTACCTGTGTAAACCCCAGTTTCACAAAATATTAGTTAGGTTCAATGGGGTCAGATTTATATAATCATGCTTTCGTGATGGTGAGCTCCAATTCATATAAAGGAAAGTAAGTTAACATGCCGTAATCTTATTCAAATATACATGTATATAGATGGTGGACATTCTTTAAAACCGCCTCAATGAATATCGAGAAGGTTCCAACTACCGTCAGCCTGAGCAATCTATGTTTTATAACAGAAACAAGAAAAGATATGTCACACTAGCATCTGCAAAAAAGTCATCTAAGTCATCGCAAAACACATTATGGTGCATGTAGTATATGGGTTTCATTTATTAATTGCTCGAGTCCATCAGACTGAGCCTTGGAGCAGAAATAAGCAAAACCGAGCATATCTTTACATCACGTGAACAAGTCCGTGAAATGAACACCCCTGCACCCCACTTTATATAGAGAAAACTGGGGTTTACCGGGCCATACATTATTTTTCGTATTACTGCTCCAACACATAGGTTGTGAGTACTCGTTAGGACCGCCTCAATGAGGTGGTTCTAACGAGCACCTATCTTTGCAGTAAAAATAAAAAAAGATATCACAGATTTTTATCAGAAAAGTATCCATTTTGGAGATTTGAAAAAATGCACTATGTCGCACGGGTGAAGTTATAAAAGATGGGTTTTGCAGTATGTTCATTTTACCGACTTCTTCATGTACAAAAGTACGATTGTTACGCTTACCCATTTCATCAATGTCCTTCGACATGTACAACGAGACAGCTACCAATGTCACACTGACCAGCAGCAATATCCCAGACACCAATGCGACAACACGTGCAGCTCTTCTCCTTTCTGTCTCCTTCCGCCTCCGTTTATTGGGGTCATTTTCCTGTGGCTCAAAACACGATATTGGGGCAAGGAAGAATTCGTCGTTACTGTCAATCTCTGATGATAACACTTCAATCTTATCAAAATCATCTTGACTTGTTATCTGATTAAATCCACTTGTGTAGGTTATATAAAGCTTTCCATTCATAACCTTGTGAAGAAACGTTGTTCGAAAATATAGAACAATTCACTGGGCCGCTAGCAATATACTCGAACATAATAAATATCAAATAGCCCACTTCCATATAGTAGGCTTAGGATACATGAATTGAAAGTATAGATCAAATCACAAAAATTGCTAGCGATATAATTCAACATAATAAATATCAAATAGTCCACTTCCATATAGTACACATAGGACACACGAATTGAAAGTATAGAACAAATCACAAATTGCTAGTGATTGCGAGGCTTTGCCGAGCATTTTATCCCTTTTCCTCAACGAGTTTAATAAATTCAATAATACATGGGCACGAATGCAAGATTCTGTTTATCATATGACATTTAAAACGCATTTTATTCACGATTGTTTACAAAAATGTCAATATTCCGCCGTTAGTAAACGCGACGTCGTTAAGGACGTCGTACCTGTAACGTTTCGGAACGTATCTAGCTAATTTGCATATTTAATCCACTAGTGGATTATCGAAAATATTACATAGAGGTTATTATATGGTAAAGGTGTGCCTCTAAGTCATATTGGCACCGGTATGTCATATTGGCCCGAGGGCTTTAGCCCGAGGGCCAATATGACTTCCGGTGCCAATATGACTTAGAGGCACACCTTCACCATATCATAACCTCTTTATTACATAATTTATATAGCATAGTTATATCGCAACATGAAGAAATGAAGGCAAAGAGAATATTTACTTTTTATAGGTTGATGCCGGGAACGTTTCATCGATTGTATTGAGGATATATTTTCGGTATCCGCCGACAAAAAAAAAAAAAAGAAATTCCTTTCCAATTATGTAACTGATTAGTAGGCCTACACTAACCATGCTCAAGGTAATACAGTAACACAGTAGTGCTCAGCAAATTACGTCACAAGTGACGTCGCAACTGTAAGTGTCAAAACAAAAACAAATCGCCATTTTAAATACAGAATTTCTGCAGTTCAAAGAATGCTTTTTAAGGTATTTTACAGAATGTTTTGTGCTTATTTGAAGACCATTTTAATTTTAAAGGCTCTTAGTGTCATTCATCAAGCTAATGCTTAATCGATTCCGTGTGTAGCAGTCGGTCGCGGTGGTTGTGTACGTTAAAATACAAGACAATTTTTAGGGACATTTTCCCTCCCACAGATTTCTTCCGCACAATTTCCAGCTCCTCATAAGTGAAGGGATCTGTTCGTTTAAGGTTGTTGGCAAGACCTTTTTGTTTCAAATGATGGGACACCCCTGCTGTGCTTGAAAGCAACGTCCTTCATAATGCTTCCCAATCGTGAGTGAACTTCTTTTAAAAAGTATTTTGTTTTTCATTTTTCATGCTTGCCACGAAATATCAGACTTTTCTCAAAATCTATTGTTATCACTGTCTTCTATCGCTCTGTCTAGGTCCAGCAGTCGGGTTGACATTGCTTCAAATGATTTTTCTGCGGCCATTTTGAAGCGTATGGGGTAAGGCATTAACGTTCTATTGCTATAGTAACAGAGTGGAGCAGTGCCAATATGGAAAGGCAGTGCCAAAATTCCATATTATATGGATTTTTGGCCCCGTCACGTGACTGTGCCATCAAAATAGCGAAATAATGAACCTGTATTGAAAGATTCTAATGTAATTTTCCTATAGAAGGTATGTAATAAATGGCGTTATTACACTCTCAGACGCGACGTCATATGATAAAACATTTTATTATATGACGGCGCGTCTAAGAATTTAATAACGCTGTGTAATAAATTCGATAATCCACTAGTGGATTAAATATGCAAATTAGTTAGATATGCCGCGTAACGTTACAAGTACGTTTATTCATGGCGGAAATATTGGCATTTTTTTGTAAACAGTCGTGAGTAAAATGCGTATTAAATGTCATATGATAAATAGAATCTTGCATTCGTGTTCAAGTATTATTGAATTCATTAAACTCGTTGAAGAAAAGGCATAAAATGCTAAGCGAAGCCTCGCATTTTATCCATTTTCCTCAACTCGTTTAATTAATTCACTAATACATGAGCACGAATGCAAAATTATCTATATTTAGCCTTGCAGATCCCACTTGTCCTTATATAAATAGTGAATACCAGGTTCGTCTTTTGATATCAAGTTTATCAGGCAAGACTGTGAAACATAGGCTTTGTTACGGACGGTGTGGTGACACACGCAGTACAGTGTAGACCCTGAACAGACGCCGTGTTCTACCATGTACTGATATCATTTTATTAGATGATCTTATCAACCGCCGACGTTAAGTGATGAAGCAATATTCCACATGTACATGTCATATCAATATCAGATTCTTGTCGCACAAAACATCCTTAAGATCGCCTGATATTGCTTCGTTTCGAGATATCGCTGTAGAACATTCCAGTGCCTATGAAATATTAAATCATTTTGCTGAAATATTAACATGGAACTTCAGACCGGATATGCTAAATGTGCCGAAGGTACAGACACAAGTGGGGCATAAAACAGAACGCATTACAAAAAACCTTGGGAATATCCCTGCTAGCATTCTACATAAATCTACAGCGGGCCGTTAGCGGCCCGTCAGCTACCCTGACGGGCCGCTAACGGCCCGCTGTAGATTTATGTAGAATGCTTACTTGGATATATTCTCTACGAAAGGAATACGTTATGGAGCAAGTGATAGCGAAGAAATATTTGATCACTTCACAGTTTTTTGTTCTGTGGTTTATTCCTTGCTTTTCACTGAACATAGCTTCAAGGGTGAACATTTTTATCATGATTATCATTTTTTCTGCTATAAAATATGGATTGTTGTTACTCATTAGAACCGCCGCAATGAGGCGGTTCTTACAAATAACCACAATCGATATTTGTTGCGAAAATAAGAAAATAATAAAAAAAGTATCATCTGGAACATGAATTTCAGACAGCTATCTGACACAGGTATGCTTTTTCAACAACCAACAACCCAGTAAGCATTCTACATAAATCTACAGCGGGCCGTTAGCGGCCCGTCAGGGTAGCTGACGGGCCGCTAACGGCCCGCTGTAGATTTATGTAGAATGCTAGCAAGGTTAAGCTTGCTTTCATTTTTATTGCAGTTTGTCTATCATAGCACGCTGAAAAGAAATCCTCTGTGGAATTTGTAAAGACACTTAAACATATTGAAACACTTTCTTGCCTAAATAAATAAAGAACCATCTTTATAACAGCAATTAACCAACTCTTAGATCATTCTCAGAAATATTTGGTAAAACAATCTCACCAAGTGCGCGTCTTGAGTATTTATACACTCGAGATGTTTAATTCATCAATACCTCCATGGGGAGCTGATCATTTTCTTACAAATTCTCGGATCATAACCCGGATCAGTTTATCAATTTGTTTTCTCACATACAGAATGTGCCGCTTCAAGAGAAAGTCAGACCTAAAACATCGGGGCTGAGCGAAATCTAAAATCAGCCCTTCTTAGCCACTCATTCAGAATACAATTTCCATTGCCTACACGACGTATCTTTTATTAACGTGCACATATACAACCAGCAAGGACTCGTAACAGCCAGTGCAGGCTGACTAGAGTCTTTGCATTGCTCTTATGCCTGAAGCTACATCTTAGACAGACACGCCCAAAACTCTTTTTCCAGCATATAAAATATTCAAGGTGACTGAGGAAACACGTCATTGCTTCATGTTAATCAGCCGTTTTAAGAACATGGGACATAAAATAGATTATTCATAAGAGCTCTCCTAATGATAAAAAACAGATTAACGTAATTCCAGTCTCGTGTTCTGCAGTAGTTACAGACAGACCCTTTTTCTATGGGTTCAAATTGTTGGGTGCAGTGTGTAATGGGCGTTGTGACATTACTGAAACCAGACAGCCAGTTCATGACAGAAAGGTCCTTATCGCAAAGGCGTCTAGCTACAATAAACTACATTAGGCTAATGGGGGAGCTATAGTAGGCAATGCCTCTTGTGCGTCTGTTGATGCATACTTGTCCAGCTTGTTCTTGAAGTAGTTGACTGTCTTAGCCATGATTACTTCCTCGAGGAACTGATTCAAAGAATTCACGACGCGAGTACTGAAAAGTTGGATCATTGTAAAATTCCTTTGTTTAACCTGGGTTTATATATTTTCACAGAATGTTCCCTTGTCCTATTGTTATCTCTGTCTAACATCATAAAGAAATTGTCACACCTTACATTATCTTTCCCAGTGATTAGCTTATAAGCTTATATTGAGTCACCTCGGTTCCTTCTGTATTCTAAAGATGATAGATCTAATCTTTGCTTTGGAGCATTTCACTAATGATAAGTTATTTTTTTTCAGTCGTGGAACCATCCGTGTAGCACGCTTCTGTATCTTTCTAATAGTTCAATAGAAGCCTCCGTGGTGTAATGGTCATTCTAATCGCCTCATAAACCAGGGGTCGAGAGTTCGGTCAGGGGCTTCTCCAGACTTTCGGATGTGTCTTTAAACCGAGGTCCCGTCTCCGTATGACCATAGCTGCTTGAGGGACGTAAAACCCAAACATACACACTCTAATATTTCAATATATTTTCTATACTGTTCACAAAAAGTAGGGGATATTCGGGTTCCTTCGAGCCCATCAGCTTAAAAATTAGAAATAATCACATATTCAGGTATACCATGTCATTTGACTATGTGTATATTCTATCGTTGAGCAGTATGATATTTATGCGCGAGTGGCGTAGCACGGGGGCATAAATTGTGCATGGGGTAGCACGTGGATTTTAACATTAGTGACCAACCGGTTAATTGATGCGAGATTTAGATGACACTCTCTGTATCGACTATTGAAGTGTTGTATGAAACGATTTCATAAAAAAAAATCGTTATTAGAACCATGATTCGGCCAACGGAGGCTCAAATGTGGAGAGCGGTTGGCATGCTCCAGACCAGAAGTGCGCAGTTGCAGACGCCAAATGTTATGAATACATCACAGCCTGTTGTCAGTCGACTATGGGCACGCTATCGTAGGACAGGAGCAGAAGCGGATTTGCAGAGAAGTGGACGCCCGAAGAGTACTAATGGACGCGATGACCGCCTTGTTATCAATCAAGCGGTACGCAACCGGAGACTAATGTCAACAGTGCGCCGAGAAAGAGGGGTTAATGTCTCTAGACAGACGATCCGAAATGGCCTTCACTCGAGTTCCATGTGGCAACGAACATACGTTTTGTAATATACGGCAAAACTGGGTATATCAAAATATTAGAATATCCTACGTATAATACCAAGAGCTTTGCTGCCTTAACACACTGTAAACTTGGTTTAAGATCATCTGATAAGTAAACTCCAAGGTCGCGTTCTTCTGTAACTTTCTCTATGTTAGAACTACCCATCTTCTTGGATTAGTCATTTCTTGGATTATTCCTTCCTATATGCATCACTTTGCAATTGGCTTCATTGAATTTTAATAATCATTGTCTGGACCATTCGTAAAGTGTATCGAGCATCCTTTCTACTTGCTTTATCATATACATGTACCTTCGTATCATCAGGGAAATGTTTGCCATTCGTAAAGTGTATCGAGAGCTTTCTGTAAAGCATCGTTTCTCCTTACTTTATCATATACCTTTGTATCATCAGGGAAATGCTTTGCAGATCCCTGTATTAGCTCTGGTAATTCATTTAATGCAGAATAAACAGCAGGGGACCCAGGACTGAGCCCTTGGTAGCCCACTCATAACTTCTGCTGGCTGTGAAGCTGATAGGGCTTAGGCAAAATAGAAGTAAAGGCAATGATCAGGAGTCGATACAATTTACCCGCAGCTCCCAGCAGTGACACCAAAGGGAAAGATACACAAACATGAAATAACTGGACCCTAATGGAAACGTCAATAGTGCAAAGCTAAACGGGCTATCCTAAACAAAAAAGATATAAGCGAAACACACACTCAAAACAAACCATAACAAAAATAAACCGCGACAGAAGAACCGCCTTGGAACGGGTCAGTGAAACGAATTCCACTTGGGTGGGGGCTTAAATAGATTTGCTCGCCCTTACTTCAGTCGATTGGAGACAAATAATTTGTTCAGTCCGCATGAAGGAGGCCTCCTAACTCATCAGTGCAACGGGCTCTGAGAAAACAGAAATCAAGCCTGCGAATGTGCAGTCTTGTCGAAGATGTTGCTACTCGCAGTCATGTAGGAGGGGCCATGCTTGAGGTAACATCCGGCAAGCCGCCACGAAACATTAAGAAAGCACGTCTATACAAATACATTGTAAATTTTATCGCCGATAAAAACGAACATTTTAAGATGACAAATTGTGATATATTTTTTATTTCTGCTTAACATATAGATTGTGGGTGCACGTTAGAACCGCCTCTTCGAGGCGGTTCTAAAGGGTACCAACAATCTATAGTTTAGAGCTGAAATAAGGTTTACCATTGTAAACGCCAGTTTTACTATATAGAATTGGGATTAATGGTGGGGGGAGTCAAAATTATATAGGCGTTTTCTCGTGTAGTTTGCTCTATTAGTTTTCCGCGCTTGCGCGTATGTAGAACAGAAATCGGAGTAGACTGAGGGTTATTTTGTTATGCGTAGGTTCACACAATGAAAGCTTCGTTTGTATCAGCATTCGTTCATCAATAAGCTGCAGATCATTTAAATGAGCCGGAACCGAGGCAACTAATCATTTAATCAATTTGCGATCCAACAGTCCAGCGAGCCCCCATCACAAAAACACGCCTATATAATTCTGACCGCCTTGAACCCCACTTTTATACAGTAAAACTGGGGTTTTTAGGGGTATACATTATTTTTCTTATTTCTACTCTAAACTACAGATTGTGGCTACTCGTTAGAACAGCCGCAATGAGGCGGTTCTAACGTGTACCCACAATCTATATTTTGAGCAAAATTATTAACCATATCACAGTTTTTCATCTAAAAATTACCGTTTTTATGGCGGTAAAATTTACAATGTATTTCTGTTGGCATGTTTTCGTAATGCGGTATCAATGCTGCTCAGTTGTCTATACACGTTTGAAGCAAATACAGAACACCTTGCTAGCCTGAATGGAGGAGCTGTTTACTCTGAGTCGTCGCTTTGCGCAAGGCTAATCTTGACTGCGTCCGTGTTTCAAATATACTACTCAAAGTTTGATAGGGATCACTTTTTTAATGCAAACTTATTTTTGGATGAATTAATCAGCTGAATCCAAATTTCATACATAATGTTAAAAAACGTATCCTTCACAAAACCTAGTGATTAATTTTGTCAACTGGTACTGCCATTCAAGCGTGACAAAAGCAATCGCCTTGGCACCCCCAAAATTTGCCGTAACACGAAGGGATTTTGACAACTGATTTTTCACAAATTTCCAAATTTGTATAGAAAAACGTGCCTAATACCGTGTATGGCGTCCACGGGCATCAATTACAGTACGACATCGCCTGCGCATGCTCGTAATCCGAGTCTGTATCCGGTTGTAAGGAATCGGCTTTCATTCAGCAACCAATGCATCTAAGAGCTCCTTTAAAGTCCTCGGATGCACAGGTCGGGTTGAAAAAGCACACTGTAGCATGTCCCGCGCATGCTCAATCGGATTAAAGTCCGGTGACCGAGCAGACCAGTCCATACGAACGATTGTCTCACGTTCCAGATAGGAATCAGTGACGTTGGCACGGTTGGGACGGGCATTATCGTCCATCAGAATAAAGTCCGGGCCGATAGCATCTGCATATGGTCTCACAAACTCATCAAGAATCTCATTACAGTACCTCACTGCCATTAACGTTCCGTTTACAACGACGCACAAGTCAGTTTTACCGTTCACGCTTATCTCAGCCCAAACCATGACTGACCCCTTTCCATAGCGATCATGCTCTGCCACATTCAAGTCATCGAATGGATCTTTAGACATTTGCCACACTAATTGACGTTTACAAGTGAAGTTTAGACAGAATCTGGGCTCCTCAGTAAACAGTACTGGCGTCAAGTCACGAACCGTCCACCTGACGTGAGTTCTGGCAAAGTCCAACCGGTCTAGCACGTGCTGTCTCGTCAACGGAACACGTACAGCAGGCCTCATGTCATTAAGTCCGAACTCGTGGAGCCCGTTTCTGACAGTTTGTATAGAAATTCGTACTCCAGTTCCGTTCCTAAGCTCGTTATGCAAACGCGTAGCGTTCAGGAACCGTTGATGTCGAGACTGAATCAACACGAAACGGACCTGACGTTGAGTTGTAGCCATTTCTCGTCCCCGTCGTGTCTGTGTGAAGGATTTCCGTGGGTAAGACACCGACTCCGCATTCGGGAAACCACGCTCTGAGACACATTCAGTATCCCAGCAGCACGACGTTGAGAGACGCCGGATTCCAACATTCCGACGCCACGATTCGTTTCTTCCGGGCTCAGACGGTTTCTTAGTTGTCCCCTAGGCATTTTAGTGTTTCACAAATCAAATGAAGTCCTTTTTACGTTTGGTAAAGGAACACTGACAAGTTTCATTGGTCTGCTGGAAAGCAGTGCTAGGCCAGATTTTGGGGGTGCATGAATTCATTTGAGAAGTGTGAGAAGTGTGCACTTTTATGAGTGCTGAACTGCATATGAGTTTCTGCTTAAGATATTTATCGATATACCGAGTATAAATTCTGTCAAGAAATTTTAAATTTTCGGTGCAAAATTTGGTATATAAAAAGTGATCCCTATCAAACTTTGAGTAGTATATGTACGCGCTGTGCTTGGTTCAAATATTTACTACGCATGACTGAGGATTAGGCTTTTAACAGAAAACGCAAGATTGTTTTCAAACAGAAAAGTCGATATCGGATATTACAAAATTCTATTCAAAAGTTTTGTCTCAGCGGATGCGGAAAAGACGCACGAAGTCAACTTCCAGCTAAGCGTGACTCGGTACTATTTCGCAGTTGCTCTTAATGCAGTATTCGTGTAAGAAATCATTGCGCGGCCCCCCGCAAAGACAACGACGGACAGAAATTTAATCGACTAATCCCTGATATTAAAACTCCCTGGCTGAACGGTGAAAGTACAACTATTAAAATTAGTTCAACTGAACAATTTCAGTACTTTAGACGGCAGTTACAATAAAACCAACATTTGTTGCGTAAAATTGGGACAATTGCACTGAATACCGCACCCTACCCCGATTTTACGTAGTGAAAATAGAAGTCGACATTTAAACATATTTATTTTAATTACCAACATACGAGGGCGAGTCAGTGAAAAATCTGCCTAACTTATTTCTGGATGAGATGGATTCCTTCTTATTCGATGTGATTGCCCTCTAGACTGACACAATTGGACAAATGCTATTCCAGTGTCATCAGACCAGACCTGAAGAAGCTAGGTCACTTGACTCTGACCCACTCCGCAACTTATTTCTGGGTGAGATGGATTCCTTCTTATTCGATGTGATTGCACTCTAGACTGACACACTTGGACAAATGCTATTCCAGTGTCATCAGACCAGACCTGAAGAAGCTAGGTCACTTGACTCTGACACACTCCGCAACTGCCGCCACGACTTCTTTGTTGGACCGGAAACGACGTCCGTGGATATCCTTTCAAGTTTAGGAATTGGAAATAGTCACTAGGGGTTAAGTCCGAAGAATAGGCGGGTATTAGCTCGTACCCATTCAGCTCAACAGCATCCTTTGCAATTTTGCAAGTGTGGACTCTTGCATTATCCTGTTGGAGCAGAATCCCTTTCGAGGGTTTATCGCTTTTTCACGTTTTTCACGGATCGCAGTGCTCAGTTGGTCGAGCAAATTTGCATAATACGCACCTGTTATTGTACGTTTCATTGCTGGAAAGTCCAACATAATAACGCCTTGTGCGTGCCAAAATACAGTTGCCATCACCTTGCCAGCAGAGGGTGGCGTTTTGAACTTCTTCGGCCTCGGAGACCCCTGCCCTACCGACAGGCGACTACGAGGTTTATTCTCTGGCTTATAATAATGAACCAAAGTCTCATCTACAGCCTCCAGACGTGAAAGGAAATAATCTACCTTTGACCTAAACTGCTTCAACGATGCGCTTCATACTGATGCTCTGGTTGCCATTTGCATATCGCGTAGGGATTTTGGGACCCAATGGGCTTTTAGCTTGCGCATACCCAAGCGATCCTGTAAAATTGTTGAAACGCTACCATGTGGAATGTTTAATGCATTCGCCATTTCTTCCCCGTTCATCTATCAGAGTACACCCGATCCCGTACTTTGTTACACAGTTCTCCATCGGTGGCATCTGATGGGCATCCAGACCTGGTTTCGTCTTCTAAAGACGTTCTACCGCGTTGAAATTCCCCAACTCAGAATTTAACTTTTGCATAAGACGGTGCAGAAGACCCATAAACATTGGTCGACTCGCAATGTATTTCCCGACCTGTTTTCACTTTCAAATGCAAGTGCCGAATTACAGCACGGTACTCAAATTTTGACGAAAGGCTTGCATTTGCATCTCTAGCCATGTTTGACGTTCTATATCTTATGAGTGAATGACACGACAAGAGTGAAATTTTGCCCTCAAGCCTAAAACCTGAATTGAAACATTGCTTGAAAATCTTGCTTGTCTCGATCAATTGGAAATGGGATAGGCTGGTTATTTATTGACCCTGCCCTTGTATTACATACGAGGGGAGCTAAAAAAGGTTCGTACAACTCGGGGTTTAACTCACAGATTGGAAGCCACTTTCAACATTATTTTTTCAATATAATCCCCGTTTACTTCTATGCATTTGGCGGCCCATTTTTTAAACAGTATACGCCTTTGCCGTCTATTTGATCCTCAAACCAAGGCTCCGTAGCAGCACTTAGCTCATCATCGTCCCGAAATGTCGTTCCACAAAAGTGAGATTTCAAATTTCGAAATAGATAGTAATCACTTTTGGCCAGGCCTGGACTGTATGGCGTGTGATTTAACTGCTCGAACTTGCAGTCACGAATAGCCGCTTATGCAACTCTGGACTTGTGCACAGTGGCATTATCATGCAAAAGAAGAACACCAGCAGCTAGCTTTCCCCTTCGGTTTTCTTTAATAGCAACCCTTAATTGTTTAATGACATTTGCATAGTTTTCTCCTGTATCTGAAGTACCAGCAGGCTTGTAATCTATCAATATAATTCCTTTGGATTCCCAAAACATCGTGGCCATTACCATGCCTGGTGGTGGCTGGGTACGAAATTTCTTAGGTGGGAGTGAGCCAAGACGCTCTCATTGCATTAACTTGCTTTTTAGTATCTGAATCCCAGTGGTGAAGCCAGAATGAGTAAGCCTAAAAAAACGACACTCTCTTGTACCCTCATTTCAGACGTACAGGTCATTCTATAAACGATATTTCTATACAGCGAGTGGAAAAAAAAATATTATGATGTAAATTCTACAGCTAGGTTTAAAATTATTAAACGGCATGAAACTGAATTTAAATCGATTATATTATTACAGACACCTTTTCCATTGGGCTTTAATGACAACATTTGTCGTGAGGATAATATATCTAATATGCCCGACTTTGATATTGTCTCGCTTCTGGACTGTCGAAAGTGTAAAACTAGATCACACGGCAACAGAAAAAATGGTAATTTTAAACAAAAATTACGTGTTTTAAAAGAAACAATACCAGACTGAAGTGACTGCACATAATATTATTGAAACGTGGACGCCACTCAGTGCTTGCTTTTCTAAGTTTATTACCCATTTCCGTATTACGGATTCTGGATACCGAGGCGAATAAATTCTACAATAGTTCTAATCAGTTATTCGACGCTGCTCTTCGTCCGTTCATCGATTCTGAAATTAATCACAAACGTCATTACATCAAAATACCCTTCATTAATAAGGGTTTGGATTTTATTGATTTACCTTGTATCTTCCGGGACAGTTAGGGTTTTTCATCCATTCCTGCTTATTTTCAAAATACTGAAACACACATAATTTGCTATAAATACAATAAGTAGAAGTAAAACAAAGAAAAGGAATCGATACAATTAACTTACTCTAATAAACCTGTTAGATCTATCATTTTCAATTTCAATAAACTTGTTACTGATCTTGATATTCACACTAACACTCCTGATACATGTGAGTAAAAAAAATTCAGTGTATTCTATCCTGCTGCTGGTCATATCATTACTGGCAATTTAAAAATTATTCATGATTATAGGAAACGTAATATAATTTCTAAAGGACCGAAATATCGATTACCTTCTAAATTGATTTCAAAATATGTAGATATGAAATCGCTGCTGTCGTGAATGAATTTGGTAATCGATGGTGTAAACGAGATTATGTTGAGCATATAGTTCTTAAAGAAAAGAAACTTAGCGTTCTGAAATTAGTGAACAAACGCATTTCTTTTTATTCGCAAAATACGAACGTATTACCTCCTAAACCTAAGACGTCTTTACGTCACCTTAAACTAAGTATTCAAGAATTTCATAGGAACGTAGAAGTAAAACAAAGATCAGGAATCGATACAATTAACATACTCCACCCATCAAATGCACCAAAGGGAAAGAAATACAAACATGAAGCGACCAGACCATAATGGAAACCTAAACAAAGGAAGGCCATAAGGACAGTTACTTTCCCACAAAATGGCCAAATGGCCATCCAAAATAAAAAGACACAAGTGATACACACAGCAAGTAACAAACAACAACATAAATAAACCGCCACGGAAGAACCGCATTGGAACGGTCAGTGGAAAGGAAAGAATTCCACTGGGGGGGGGGGGGGGGCTTAAATCGATTTTACATGGCCATAATCCTCGCCCTTACCTCTGTCGCGGTATACACTAATTTTGTTTAGTCCGCATTAAGGCTGCCTAACGCATCAGTGTAACATCTCCGAGAACATACAAATCAAAAAAACTGCAGAGATGAAACAAGGTTGAGGACTCGACAGCATACAACAACAGAATTGCTGGAGCAAAAGAAAACCAACAGTTAAACTCCGAGGGGCCCGACCAAAGACGGAGCATCAGGCGCCAACCAACATAAAGAATACTTAAATAAAATAAAATTCCATTTATGTTTCGTTTTGGCCCCAGATGATACCGAGGCCCCGTTTTTGGATTTACATCTATCTATTGTAGATGGGTTTCCTTCTTGCAAAATTTATGATAATGCTATGATTTTGATTTTGAGATTGTAAATTTTCCTTTTTTGGATGGTGATGTTCCTTGTGCGCCATCCTATGGCGTTTATATTTCGCAATAAATTCGCTTTGGCAGATTGTGTAGTCATGTAACTGACTTCATTACTCGTAATAAATTGTTAACGGCTAAAC
This sequence comes from Lucinisca nassula, assembly GCA_963580285.1. Lineage (NCBI taxonomy): Eukaryota > Metazoa > Mollusca > Bivalvia > Lucinida > Lucinidae > Lucinisca > Lucinisca nassula. The sequence continues at coordinate 110,212,301 of OY757019.1, read as the reverse complement.
TTCTTAATCAGGGTTATCGGTAACATAAACTACACAAAGCCTTTTTCAAAATTTTATAGACGTCATTCTGATTTAATTTCAAAATTCAATCTCTTCTGCAACAAGGTCTATCGGAACCCGAATTTATGGTGACTTAGTATATGAATTCAGAAAAAAATATATAACCGCAATTACTTCAGCACCCAATTTCGTAAAATTATTCTTCGATATAAAAAGATTGGGTACAACATAAATGTTAAACGACAGACTGCATGCATGGTAGTTAACCCAATCACGGTTGACAACTTGGCTTCCCTCTTTAATTGCACGCCGGTGGGTCAGGACTCAGGTTCTATGACGGTTCCAGCGTAAAGGCTTATGTTGGTTAGTACCTGATGCTCTGTCTCTGGTCGGGCCTATCGGAGTCTAACTGTTGGTTTCCTTTTGCTCCAGCATTTCAGTGGTTTCTTGCTGTCGAGTCCTCACCGTTGTTTCATCTCTGTGGTTGTTTCATTTTTGTGTTCACGGAGATGTTGCACTGACGTGTTAGGAGGCCTTCATGCGGACTGAACAAATTATTTGTCTTAATCGCGACGGAAGTAAGGGCGTAGATTGTGGCCACGTAAAATCGATTTAAGCCCCCCACCCCCACCCCAAGTTGAATTCGTTTCCGCTGACCGTTCCAAGGCGGTTCTTCTGTCGCGGTTTAGTTTTGTTATGTTTTGTCTTTTGGTGTTTGTGTCGCTTATATTATTTTATTTTGGATAGCCTGTTGGCCATTTTGTGGGAAAGAAACTGTCATTTTGGCTTTCCGCTATTGATGTTTCCATTAGGGTCTGTTGTTTCATATTTGTGTTTCTTTCCCTTTGGTATCTCTGATGGTTGATGGTTGTATCGATTCCTGATCTTTGCCTCCACTTCTATTTTGTCCAGGAACTGTGTGGTTATGTCAACTGACCGTCAATAAGCTGTTGATCGTAGACGTCAAACACCAAATCAAACAAATAAAGCAAAAATAAATAAATAAATAAATAAATAAATAAATAAAATAAAATAACAAAACTCAGATTAGCTCCATAACCACTCAGAAGAATCAGCGCATTTGTTTTTCGTTGCACTGATTGAGGAATATACCAAGTTTCTAAATCAGAAGTTAAAATAATTATATGGAAGGCCCAGGGGGTGTCAGAATAAAACAACGCAGCCTATCCAAAGCGAAGCACCAAGAGGAAGCGGAAACCCCTCCGAACAGAAACCACACATAATTACAAATAAACATTAGCAGAGAAGATTTGCTTATATAGTTACAGAGGCTGGCGGGTCTAGTGGGAAACACCGTGGAATGGTTTTCTAGCGACTCGGCTCATCTTAAGCACCCTAACTCTTGTCTCAGAAGTTCCAACAGTGAAACATTGGAATTTCCTTGCACGTTTATAAAATTATGGTATGCGTGTGGAGAATTGGAATCGAATGCACAATACAGCAGCTTTGGTGGGTATTTTATCGAAGTGAAGAAAATGTATGATTACTACATGAAACAAGTGCTTCAGCTGAAATGCACGACCCGCCGGATACTTTTAGCTTTATGAGTGTTACCATATATGGGTATGGCGGCCATTTTGGTCATAGGACCTGGACCTAAAACGGCTCCCCCAATAAATTCGCCTTATCGTAAGGAGCAAAAATATATCTTTTATTTTAGTACTGTATTCTGAATCGTTTGCAGGATAAAATGCATTCTCACATTTTCCAATATAAAAGCATATGTGTCAAAGTTTGACCTAGGCACAAAGAAGGTCAAGGTCACCCCAGGGTCACCATTTTAGCAATTTATGATTGTGCCATTTATTAAGTTTCGTGGAAATCTGCCCAGTGGTTCTGGAGAAGACCATTTTTGAAGGGTTTTTACCATATATGGCTTGGCGGCCATTTTGGTCATGTGAGCTGGACCCCATGAGCAAATTTTGGTTTCCCCCATCCCATAGAAGCTCCATATGAAATTTGACTTCAATCGGCTTCCGAGGAGAAGCAGTTCGAACATTTTTACATTTTTCGCCTCGGCGAGGCTATACTAAATGGAATGTAATAATTCGCAAGTTCATTGGTTAGATCTTATTGATATCTTTCAGTGTGCCAAAAATTGTTTAAATATTCCAAGCGGTTAAGTCACTATCACCAATTTTCACAAACGGGTTACGGACGGACAGACAGACAGACCATATATGGCTTGGCGGCCATTTTGGTCAAGTGAGCTGGACCCCATGAGCAAATTTTGGTCAGCCCCATCCCATAGAGGCTCCATATGAAATTTGACTTCAATCGGCCCAACGGTTTCCGAGGAGAAGCAGTTCGAAAATTTTCACATTTTTCGCCTCGGCGAGGCTATACTAAATGGAATGTAATATTTCGCAAGTTCATTGGTTAGATCTCATTGATATCTATCAGTATGCCAAAAATTGTTTAGATTTTCCAAGCGGTTAAGTCACTATCACCAATTTTCACAAACGGGTAACGGACGGACATACAGACAGACCATTTATGGCTTTGCGGCCATTTCGGTCAGGTGACCTGGACACCATGAGCAAAGTTTGGTTTCCCCTATCGAATGGAGGCTCCATATGAAATTTGACTTCAATCGGCCCAACGGTTTCCGAGGAGAAGCAGTTCGAAATTTTTCACATTTTTTTGCCTCGGCGAGGCTATACTAAATGGAATATAATATTTCGCAAGTTCATTGGTTAGATCTCATTGATAACTATCAGTATGCCAAAAATATATAAATATTCCAAGCGGTTAAGTCACTATCACCAATTTTCACAAACGGGTTACGGACGGACAGACAGACAGACCATATATGGCTTGGCGGCCATTTTGGTCATGTGAGCTGGACCCCATGAGCAAATTTTGGTTAGCCCCATCCCATAGAGGCTCCATATGAAATTTGACTTCAATCGGCCCAACGGTTTCCGAGGAGAAGCAGTTCGAAAATTTTCACATTTTTCGCCTCGGCGAGGCTATACTAAATGGAATGTAATATTTCGCAAGTTCATTGGTTAGACCTCATTGATATCTATCAGTATGCCAAAAATTGTTTAGATTTTCCAAGCAGTTAAGTCACTATCACCAATTTTCACAAACGGGTTACGGACGGACAGACAGACAGACCATATATGGCTTGGCGGCCATTTTGGTCATGTGACCTGGACCCCATGAGCAAATTTTGGTTTCCCCCATCCCATAGAGGCTCCATATGAAATTTGACTTCAGTCGGCCCAACGGTTTCCGAGGAGAAGCAGTTCGAAAATTTTCACATTTTTCGCCTCGGCGAGGCTATACTAAACGGAATATAATATTTCGCAAGTTCATTGGTTAGATATCATAGATATCTTTCAGTATGCCAAAAATTGTTTAAATTTTCCAAACGGTTAAATCACTATCACCAATTTTCACAAACGGGTTACGGACGGACAGACAGACAGACCATTTATGGCTTTGCGGCCATTTCGGTCAGGTGACCTGGACCCTATGAGCAAAGTTTGGTTTCCCCTATCCCAAAGAGGCTCCAAATAAAATTTGACTTCAATCGGCCCAACGGTTTCCGAGGAGAAGCAGTTCGAAAATTTTCACATTTTTTGCCTCGGCGAGGCTATACTAAATGGAATGTAATATTTCGCAAGTTTATTGGTTAGATCTCATTGATAACTATCAGTATGCCAAAAATTATTAAAATATTCCAAGCGGTTAAGTCACTATCACCAATTTCCACAAACGGGTTACGGATTTTTCGCCTCTGTGAGGCTATACTAAATGGAATGTAATATTTCGCAAGTTCATTGGTTAGATCTGATTGATATCTATCAGTATGCCAAAAATTGTTTAAATATTCCAAGCGGTTAAGTCACTATCACCAATTTTCACAAACGGGTTACGGACGGACAGACAGACAGACCATATATCATAATATGGCTTGACGGCAATTTTGGTCATGCGACCTGGACATGTGAGCAAATTTTGGTTTCCCCCATCCCATAGAGGCTCCATATGAAATTTGACTTCAATCGGCCGGATGGTTTCCGAGGAGAAGCAGTTCGAAAATTTTCACATTTTTCGCCTCGGCGAGGCTATACTAAATGGAATGTACTATTTCGCAACTACATTGGTTAGATCTCATTGATAATCTGACAATGAGATCTAACCAACGAACTTGCGAAATATTATATTCCATTAAGTATAGCCTCGCCGAGGTGAAAAATATGAAAATTTTCGAACTGCTTCTCCTCGGAAACCGTTGGGCCAATTGAAGTCAAATTTCATATGGAGCCTCTATGGGGTGGGAGAAACCAAAATTTGCACATGGGGTCCAGGTCACATGACCAAAATGGCCGCCAAGCCATATATGGTAAAAACCCTTCAAAAATAGTCTTCTCCAGAACCACTGGGCAGATTTCCACGAAACTTGATAAATAGCATCTGGGACGTAGGCCCATCATAAATTTCTAAAATGGTGACCCTGTGTTGACATTGACCTTCTTTGTGCCTCTAGAGGTCAAACTTTGCTTTTGTATTGGAAAAGTGAATATGCATTTTATCCTGCAAACGATTCAGAATACAGTACTAAAGTATAAGATATATTTTTCTCCTTACGATAAGGCGCATTTATTGGGGGAACCGTTTTAGGTCCAGGTCACATGACCAAAATGGCCACCATACCCATATATGGTAACACTCATAAAGCTAAAAGCATCCGGCGGGTCGTGCACTTCAGCTGAAGCACTGGTTTTCAAATGAAAACATTGTGAACCCTGTTTATTTGTATTGTTGTTGGGCGTTAGAAAACAAAATTCTGTGAAATTATTGCATCACGACTCAGAACTGTCTTCGACAAATTCTGAAATTGCCAATTGGACCCATTATGCCATAGTTCCATAATTTCTTGTCTGGAAGCGAACACATGTTGTCGCTTGTGATCAAAATTAAAGAAAACCTATCGATTAAGATTAAAATTAATCATTACACAAAATTTCACAGCAATATTCTCAGAAAACGATCTTCATTTTAGGTGTACGAATGCATCGCACATGCCGCGTTCTTGAAAATCCCAATGTGTTTCATTTTTAACAAACACCCTAGCTCCAGAATTTGGTCTGTTTCTGGAACAGATCGAACCAGAATGTGAAAAGCAAAGTGCTGCTGGATGCTTGGGACATTGGCCAGTGTTATTATATAGACCATTCGTAGAATATATATACATTCTGCTCAGTATTATCAATACAAACCACTGTTGCACTTTGGCTCAGTATATTTTGCTTGGTGACTATTTCCAATTACATTATAAGGGACGCAACCATCGCAAAGAAAATCAAATGGTATAGTAAGTTGTTACTGCTGTTAGCTGCGTAGCCATTTCATATGTAGAGAAGCCGCACCATATGTAGAGTAGTCATTTCATATCACATTTATGAAACGAGCCTTAGGAAAGTTTCATAAACATATAAAATGACCATGAGTGTGAGTATGACCACTTGTCTTTTGCTTTTGAATGTTCTGTTAATAAAGGTGGCAATCATTCTGCTATATTGCTACGTGGCATTGCTGATATTACCTGAAATGACATAATGACACTTCGTACGTTAGCTATATGGGGCCAGTTGTTCAAAGCATCGTTAGCTTGACGAGCTCATTAGAGGTCATATTGTTGAGTGTTCTAGAAAGTATAATATCTAAATTTTTGGTATTTTTGCTGCACAAAATGTGAGCAGCTTTTGCATTTGCAAAAGCTGCTCACATTTTTTCAGCAAAAACACGATCATATTTGCCATATTAAATGATCAAAGAATATGATGCGACTCCTCTAAATCATTGTTCTTCTTCTTCTTTGACTTTCGGCTTCATTTGTAATGCGCACGCAACTGCGGATTTGTGTAAAGTTGACTCCGTCTCAGGTTGTAATCTCCTACACAGTTACTTGAAATATCGCATATAAATTACGAAAACACGCCTAAACAAATACACTCAAACCTTTATCGCCGTAAAAATGAAAATTTTAAGATGAAAAATTGTGATATTTTTCTGGAACACGTTAGAACCGCCTCAGGCGGTTCTAACGAGTACCAACACCCTATATTTTAGAGCGGAAATAATGAGGCGGTTCTAACGAGTACCCACAACCTTTATTTTAGAACAGAATTAAGAAAAATAAGGTTTACCCCCTGTAAACCCCAGTTTTACAATATAAAAGTGGGGTTCAAGGGGGTAAAATTTATAAAGACGTGTTTTCGTGATGGGTAACGTTGCTGTACTATTCCGCAGTTTAATAGGAACGAAAATGTATGCTCAGAGGTGTCTCAAATCTATATGGACACGAACTTATTACTAATAGAACCTTCCCTGACTAGCATGAAGAAACGTCGTGTCAATAAGTATTCAATTTGCGCACAACGAAGACGCTCAACGAAGACTCAGATCAGACTGCCCGGTCACCGGGCAGTGTGACCGGGCAGTATGATCTGAGTCTTTTGCTGAGCGCTTTTGCTTAGAGACCCTATTTCGCTTGGCACGACCCAAATACAGCAGCCAGTAATACCGTTCGTGTTGTCTAAAGACAGTTTTGCTTATATGCACAATGATTGTCTGTAGACGCTTATGTACATTTTTGCAGCCTTTTGAGTATATACTGTAGATATCAATCTGTTCCAAAACACTAAATGCCCATCAGACCAGACGTAGTAACGACTGAAAGTTTGTTAGAAAAACATATACCGACTGATGATTATTAATTTTATTGCCATTTTAGGAGTTCTGTTTTCTTATTATGTCGTTTTGTAGTAGAAAAGCCTTTATTGCGATCACGAAAGTATATTTAACGACGTAAGAAAGAAGGCACAGTGTTTCCATTGTCGCGTCAACAAGTCCATGTTACAAAAATCCCAATAAAATAGAAGTGAAGGATCGATACAATTAACAGGTCTGAGAGTTTATCTATTTTTAAAGACTGTCCATAAAAATAACGACAGTCTTTAAATTTATGGACTCACGTGTCTCTAGAAAGCAATGCAAGTCGTAAGAATTTTCAAAAATTCGAAAATCGCAGAACATCTGTTACGCAACCTTCTTTATTACATGATAATCTGCGCGTAGCTGAAAACTGAGTATGATCCGTTGTCTTGTTGATTCATAATTCAAGAACTTAAATAATTGATTCTGTGTAGTTCAGGTTTTCTCCCTTACACTATAAACAATGAAATATGTCACCTGATGCGTGGTACACTTGTTGTAAAGTTCATGACTGGGAGAAAACTTAAACAGGAATATCTTCCGTAGTCGTTTTATATAAATACTCGAAAAGTTCGAGAAAAAACATTATGTGTATGCAATTCATCGTGTAACGGACAAGTTTATATAATACACATTCTGCGATTTTTGAATTTTTGACATTTCTTACGATTTGCATTACTTTCTAGAGACACGTGAGTCCATAAATGTAAAGACTGTCTTTATTTTTATGGACAGTCTTAAAAAATAGATAAACTCTCAGACCTGATTAACCCTCACCGCCCATCAGAGACACCAAAGGGAAAGAAACACAAACATGAAATAACTAGACCCTAATGGAAAAATCAATAGCAGAAAGCCAAAATGACAGTTATAGTACTCGCAGATAAGATTGACTGGGCGGAGCTATTCAGGTGTTGTCAATATATGTCAAATTCGCTGAGTCCACCAGAAGATTCGCTACAGTGCCTTTCGCATGCTTTCTGCAAGCGGACAAAATGGCCATAAACGCCACAACTTTGTGTGACAGTTGAATTCACAAAATCGGGTGACTTGCTTTACCTTTTTGTAAATACAGCATTCCAAAGGCTGGTACAAACGATACAAGTAGCTCCGCCTAGTCAATTTTGTCTGAGACTACTTACTATACTTTCCCACAAAATGGCCAATTGGCTAGCCAAAACAAAAAAAAATGATATATCGTCAAGCGATTTTGGTACTTATCGCCTATGCGAGCAGCGAAGGTTCAGGCGAGCCTGCGCATCCGCGCAGTCTCGCCAGAACCTTCGCTGCTCGCTCATACAAGCAGTGAATCAAGGGGAACCTTCAGACAGAAAGCCATATCCCTGGCCCCTCTGAATGGCTGGCCATGCGCAGTTAAAACTTGTCATGACGGAATGCTCGAAGACACAAATTCGCTTGGCGGGGCTCATATAAGCGATACACAAATTCAAAGAGGAATTATAACAAAAATAAACCGGGAAAGAAGAACCGCCTTGGAACGGTAAGTGCAAATTATTTTACTGGGAGGGGCTTAAGGGGAATGGGTACACCTTCAGGGGAGGCAACTCCTGCAACAGTATTTTTGTCTCCCATGTCATTAGGGGTCCTTTAAGAGTAGACCCCTTTTTCAGTGGGGCAGGGCTCATAGAAAAGCGAACAGGAAGTCCCGAAAGTTATCTCCCTTTGAAAAATGGCGGAAAAATCTACCAGGTGTTCCCAGTCCCTTAAATCGATTTTTCGCGGCCGCAATCATTGCCCTTACTTCCGTCGCGATTTAGACAAATAATTTGATCAGTCCGCATGAAGGCTTCCTAACTCATTTATTGCAACATCTCCGAGGACACAAAAAAAAACAAACAACTACAGAGATGAAACAACCGTTGATCATGAATCATTCTCTCCCTTCCGCTTATTCAAGAAGGGCTTATTCTAATTAACACCTACTTGAAAACAGCAAGACACAATTACCAAACAAACTGCAATCATAATATTTTTCTGCTCCGCTAATTAAAGAAAAGATAATTGTCGCTATTAACCCTTTTTGTACGAAATGGAATCTCCCTTTTTTATACAGCAGGAGTTCATTTAAATATTTAGGGGCGTCAAGTTGTGTTTTCTTCACGGATTTATTTGAAAACTGGCTGAACATTTTGCAAACATTGTGGGTCCTGTTCAGACGCCACGTTCTGATCTTGGCCTGCACTGTTTGCCAATCACCCCTTGAGGGGTTTCCGGTACAAAACGTGTTAAGGCCTGTTCCCGAATTATAACTCGATATTTTCCGCTGTCTTCCGATAATTTCCGAATCAGAATTTTAGAAGAAAAAAAAAAAGAATACCACTACTAACAAAATGCCAAAAGGACATAGTAATTTTCATTCTATTTAATCGAAACAAAAACTAAATCGTTCATAATTATCACCACTACGTTTTTTTCCCAGCAACTTTTTCCAAACATGGTATTTAAATCTCTTTTTTTAAGTTTTGTTAACAATCCCTAGTAGAGAAATAGACATTTTACTATATATTTTAATCATTTCGATAGGCACCTAAAACAATCAACAAAAGGTATAGCAAATTTTTGTCCAAAAATATGAAAATAATATCAGCATATTCATGAATAAATGAAGTTTCGAAATTTTCCAGCAAAAATTTTGTAATTATTTACAAATTTATTTAATGAAATAAAAACTTAAGTGTCGTTATATATTTCTTTACATTTCGCCGCCAATATTATTACAGGTAAATCGGATACGGCGGTCGCCCAAAGTTGGATACGGGTGATGACTCGTCAGCAAGAAATAACTGAAATGCTGGAGCAAAATAAAACCAACAGTGAGACTCCGACTCCATCTTATGTAGAGACATCGGGGGTTACAGGGGTAAGTGTATTTTTTTGCCTCTTCTTTTTATTTCTGCTCAAAACAAAGGCGTTGGATAAAATTTGATCTAATTATTTTATGAAATTTCAAAAAAAACGATTAGGTCGGACATGTCATGAACCCTATAGATATGCAAACACTGCTCAGTTATTAGTTTCAACGGTGACAACGTTTCGTCAGAATCTGATTTTGACCGTCAGTGTGACGTCATTTGAAAAGTACAATCTGTAATCGCAAATTTGGTATTTTATCAGAGATACGATGCCATATGTTTTAACACGCAGTGTATGCAATTGACCTGTAAGTTTACCGTAAAAAATGCCTGTATATTCATATTTGGTTTTTTAAAACATAATTATCCGCAGATTGGTATGCATTACGCGGTGACTGAACCGGCTCTACGCTGTTTCCTTAAAAGACGGGAACTTTTCTAACAAAGCACAGACACAAGTGACCCCAAGATCGCTCCCCATTTAAGAGGCTGATACATACATGTATGTAGTTGCGAGACATGCCGTCATCTATTTCAAACACTGAATTTTAATTTTTAGACACATGACTGTACTAAGTGAAATCAACCGTACACCCTTTCAATAATAGAAAAGAAATTATAATGAAGAATATATTATTAAATTGACAGCTGAGACTTAGACCTTAAATACTAGAACTTGGAGCAAACAGTGTAGAACCTGAGCAGCCGGCTTAGCAAACGCCGAATTTTGCGGCGTCTGATCTGGATATACAGTGTTTACCAAACGCGTCCAGCAACACTCTACACTCTCACGTACTTGTAACATCGATAAAAATAGCGCAACTATTTTCTATTAATAAACATAACCTTCGTTTCCCCAAACCATTGACAGTCACGTGGACAAAAGCACTAATTCAGATTCTGTCATTAGTAACATTGGTCGATTGAAAAACAATCGACCCAAAAATAGAAGTGAAGGCAATGATGAGGAACCCATACAATTACTTCACACCTCCCATCCAAGATACCAAAGTGAAATAAACACAAACATTAAACAACTTCAGAACAATGAAAACTTCACAAGCGGAAAGCTCAAAAGACAGTTACTTTCCAACAATGGCCAAACGGCTATCAAAGATAAAAAGATATTAGCAATATATAAATGCAAAGACGAACTATAATAATAATAAACCACAAGAGAATAACCTCCTTGAAACGGCCAGTAAAGGGAAAAAGGTTTTACTGGGGGGGGGGGGGGGAATCGATTTTACGTGGCCACAATCCTTGCCTTAGATATAGCTGAGGTATTGTTCCTTGATAAGGAACAGTAGTGCGAAACTTACCTTTAAGTTTGTGTATAATCGCGGGAGAGCAATTGACTTATAGGCATAGTACGTTTTGTTTTACAGTCTAACTTTAACGGCATGAGCACCTTTTGGACCGAGACACAAGTAGTTCAAGTCACTGAATGATAAAGAGAGAATACCAGGTTCATGTCATTTGGTATCAAGTTTATCAGGCACGGCTTCGAGAAGGCTTGTAGAATCACGAGGCTTGCCGAGCGATTCTAAATGCTCCTCTAAGCCGAGCCTGTTAAACTTGATATCAAATGACACGAATCTGGTATTATACTAATTAGTTAATCCCCCTTGTACATTCTTACAGTTTTTGCCAATTTGTCCAGTAGTCCAGTTCATAGACGTCAATGTCACGTTGACCTGATAAAGCTCATTTGTCCTGAGATAACATATCTTTATCAGGTCAAGATGTTACAATGCAATTAATATAGGGGTAACTGATAATTTTAGCATCAAGACAGGGGGCATAATATAGATATCTTCTTTCAGTTTCTTTAAAATAAAGCTGTGTCGTCGTTGCTTGATTGTGTTGGGCTCTAACGACAGCTCGGCTCTTGTAGGTCATTTCATGTCGTCTCACAGAGAAAGGGAGAAAAGAGACATATTTTGATACAAGGACTCTTTTTGTTTACTAGGCTTTCCACTGCTATAACTTATTACAGTAAAATACAGGTTTATCCAGGACGCTGTTTCGCTTGACATCATTATGTCTATTTATATGTATTTACTTACCACTGCTGCTATTATTCCGTTTGAAATTCAACATATTGCAGAAATATCACTCACACACATTGTCTCTGAATATACACTCACATTACTGCTTGATATTTCTTGACAAGTAAACTGATCACAGCTCAAAACATTGCACGTGCACACTCTGGTTTGACGTAATCTTGTTTAAACTTGTTCAGAGGCGTGACCGAGTGAACGACAGTTAATCTGTATTGCACGGATTTGCCTTGGCTGAGCATGAAATTTATAAACAGTTAAAATCCAAATGAAAGTGACAGTTCTTTTAATCATGTTCAGATCAGCACATCATGTTATATGTCCTGCTCGTGAGTTTCTTTTTTTTTTTTTAATGCCAACAAATACATTCTCAGGTTTGTGAGCAGCACGAATTTCTTGTTCCAGTGGGTTGTGCGTGGGAGGGGCTTTATAGCCTCGGACCCAGGCAGACTCACATAAGAAATAAAAAAAGCGTATGCTCTATCGGGACTTAGCGTACGAGCATGCTCGTCTAGGTCTCTGCTGAACCGTCATAATATACAGTCGAACTTCAATGGCTCGAACACCTTTGGGACCTCGGAAATCTGTTCGAGACATGGGTAGTTGGAGCCACTGCGGTTACTGTCAGGAGGCATAACGTGATACTTTTGGACATATTTTCGGTGTTTTGTAGTGGGAATTTATGCTGTGTGTACTCGTTTGGGTCGCCTCATCGAGGCGATTCTAATGAGTACACACAGCCTACATTTGGAAAATAAAAGACTAAAATCTCCTTAGTTATCCCCCACTTTTTCTTATGTGGAGGATTTCGCTAGGGGTTCAATAAGTGGTTCGACACGTCCATGGTAAACGAGCCATCGGTGTTCGAGCCATTGAATTTCTACTGTATTCGTTTACTATATGATGTGAAACTTCAATGCGGGTTACGGTGGGAGTGCATGGGTAGGCGTTGCCTTTGCACGCTCAACCGAGCCTAGGCTAATATGACGTATAAATTCATTAACATGTCGTGTGGGTTCCCAGGTGCTGTAGGATTCCGCTATTCGGATGAATATGATTTTAAAAGCTTACTGAGAAGGTTTCATTTATTCTTTCTTTGTGTTCTCTATACCGCATGTCTGCTTATAAGAGGCCACATTTGGGACTGTTCCAGAGTGATCTTAAAAACCACTTTTGAGCGTCCCAAAGGTTGCCTTAACATAGGAATTTTGCTGTGCCTTACTAGGACCGCAACGTACTTGAGGTTTTTTGGTGTTCGGAGCGTGAGATTTTTCCTGCTCATGGACTTGAGGATGGCATGAGTTGGCATCTTCGGTTTATGAACGAGACAATAGACATGCACAGTCGATATGACCATATAAACCACCTCAACGGATTAAATTTGGTAATTCGGGTCGGGGCTCCTCGCACGACAGTTCCATATTTATCTCACTGTAAGCGCATTTTTCAAGAGCAGGTCCTGTTCGGTGACCTTGCCTATCTACAATGATTATTTTTGGAAGGTTTGGCTATGCTGAGTAAGTTCAGCGGCGGTCATGGTGAGACGCGCGGGCTCAACTTGACCCCAGCTGACCTAATCTACATTATTACAAATTTAGCATTTTTTGATACTTTATTGTTTTCCCCACAAAAAAAAAAAAAAAAAAAAAAAAAAACTGCTGATGATAATTCTCGTTCCAACTAGTATCTGTTATTGACTACGCCATTTGTTTGCATGTTTTGTTTGCATATTTTGATTTTCGCTTAATGTTACCTATGTAACCTAAGCTTGAATAAAGATGAGTTGAGTTGAGTTGACAGAAAGACATTAGAGGAAATGAAAGTGAAGGACAGGAGAGAAATAAGAAAATGAAAGGAAGTATAGGAACTATTGAAATAACAACACTCCCACTCTACCCTTATATTACGAAAACACGCCAATTCAAAAACATGTACATTATAAATTTATCGCAAAAAAAAACAACAATTGCCAGATGAAAAATTGTGACATTTTTCTTATTTCTGCTAAAAATAAAGATTGTGGGCACACGTTAGAACCGCCTCATCGAGGCGGTTCTAACGAGTACCCACAATCTATATTTTAGAGCAGAAATAAGCCTTGAAAAATAAGGTATACCCCTGTAAACCCTAGTTTTACAATATAATTGTGGGGTTCAAGAGGGTCATAATTATATAGTTGTGTTTTCCTGATGACCTGCTGTAAGGACAGCAGGCCTTGCCAAACTGAAAGCCAATATCAGAGGGACACGTACACAACGCTTAGCCTCATCCAACCACACTGAAAGGTAGGTTATGTATAGGCATTAGAGACGCCTAGTCGAGACCATTCTAATGAGTGCACATAACAGATATTTTCAAGATAAAATAAGACAATTATCCGAAATATTAATGTTTGTACTTATGGAAACAATCCTAGCGACCCAAGGACGAGTTCAAAAAGAGCCGTTGTAATCGAGCCATCGGTGTTCGAGACATCGAAGTTTCATTGCAGTTCAAGCTTGGCTGCATCACAGAGATCAGGGAGTTAGAATAATCTCATACTTGTTGTACATTACGAAAACATGCGTTCACTTCTATTCAACATACATCACGAAAACTCGCTTATATAATTCTGATCTCATTGAATCCCATTGTTATACAGTAAAACTGGGGTTTACAGTGGTAAACCTTATTTTTTTTTCTTATTTCTGCTCTGAAATATAGACTGTGGGTACTCATTAGAACCGCCTTCAAGGTTCTAAAGAGTACCCACAATCTATATTTTGAGCAGTATTAAAATTGTCATTTTGTGATTTTGTGGTGGTAAAAATTACAACGTATTTGTAAAGGCTTGTTTTCGTAAAGTCTTCGCTTGATGGGATATTGAAATAACTGTTGTTTTTTTGTGTTGTTGTTTATTTTTTTTTTCATTATCATAATTTTCGCCATTGTCTGGTGCGCTATGACGCCTCTTCGTCTGGTGCCATGTAAAACTGCTAATTTTAGGTTTTAAAATGAACCATTGCCTCTCAAAATTCAAGGAACTGCCAGTCTTTAATTAAGGAAGTGCCATAAAGAACGGACTTTTCAAGAAACCAATCTGTCTTGCATCTTAATTTCACAAGGCAGTCTTCTCAAACTGACGAAAGAATGCAACTTTAAAAAATAGTTCCGTCTCCCTGACCAACAAGGGTATACTGCCACTACGCGTCACGTTAGCAGTCCGAAAACTAAAGGACCCTGTAAATGTTTTGAAAAAGGACACGCCTATATAATTTTGACCCCCTTGAACCCCACTTTTATATAGTAAAACTGCGGTCTCCGGGGGTATACCATATTTTTCTTATTTCTGCTCTAAAATATAGATTGTGGGTACTCGTAAGAACCGCCTCGATGAGGCGGTTCTAACGAGTGCCCACAATCTATATTTTGACCAGAAATAAGAAAAATATCACAATTTTTCATCTTAAAATTATCATTTTTACGGCGATAAAGGAGGAACTGTATTGGTATAGGCATGCTTTCGTTATGATTCCTTTGGAACCAAGGATTACTGCACAAAACTGAAAACTATGCAGTATACAAGATTTTTCTGTGCCAGACTAGCTAGTTTCTGCCAATCAGGCCTCATCAGTGACCCTAAAATATTTCCTAAATTTCGCAGTGAAACTGATGGTCCCAAAGGACTACACAATATAACCCAGAGTAAACCCCATTTTATATGGTAGGGAAATGTGGATTATAAAACGGTGACCAATACCTATGTTTCTCAGCTCAAAAACGAGATCATTAGTACTCAACGAGGCGGTTTTAACAAGCCCAACAACCTATAGTTGATTAATTGATTGACTGTTTTGGGTTTAACGACCCGTCAACCCCCTCCCCTGAGAAACATCAGAGGAGATGAAAATGAAGGACAGTGAAAACTGAGGGAAATAAATGGAAGTTCAGAGACAGAAGAAATACAACGCCCCCTCCAGCCTTACCTGCTGCAAGGACAGGTAGTCTTGCCAAACTGTAAGCTAATATCATTTGGACGCCCCAGTGGCGCAAGATACACGTCGCCCCTCACCCAACCACCCCCACCATCTATAGTTGAAGCAATAGAAAAACAAATCTCCAAGCGAGCATTTGGGCGGTTATAACGAGTATCCACACTCGTTTTGAACAAAATCAAGGAAAATAACATATACCACTCCCTCTGAACACGAGGTTTCTCTATATAAAGTGGGATTTACAGAAGTGTTCATTACATGAGTCCCGCCAAGCGAATTTGTGTCTTCGAGCATTCCGTCATGACAAATTTTAACTGCGCATGCCCAGCCATTCAGATGGGCCAGAGATATGGCTTTCTGTCTGAAGGTTCCTATTGATTCACTGCTTGTATGAGCGAGCAGCGAAGGTTCTGGCGAGACTTCGCGGATGAACCTTCGCTGCTCGCATAGGCGATAAGTACCAAAATCGCTTGACGGGGCCCACATGGTCTTGTTAACATGATGGGGTGATCAGATGCGCAAAGCAAAGAGACAGTATAATACTGTGAAACATGGTTAACTCGAACATGAATAGTCCACGTGTGAGACGCCAAGTTCTGCAACGGAAGGTCAGGTGGTTTTTCTCCGGGTACTCCGGTTTTCGCCCACCTCTGATTAACGATCGGCTCGATATGAGTGAAATAATCTTGAAAGGGCCGTAAAACCCAAACCAAAAAAAAAAAAAAAAAAAAAACATGAATAGTTCGTTTTCCATGGCTAAGTGGAACTTATTCTTGAGTCCCTAGAGAAAGATATCAGTATAAAGAGGATCTTACATTTATTAGACGAGTTGAGGAAAAAACAATTAAATGCGAGGCATTGCCGAGCATTTTATCGCTTTTCCTCAACGAGTTTAATGAGATATATCCATGGACACGAATGCAAAATTGTCCGAAAGTCGAACTCCCCGAGCCACCAACGATCGAAGCCGGAAACCCATAAAACGCACAAAACCCGTACCACTACCGAAAGTGTACAGAACAAGTAACGTACGAGTAGCGTATGAACCGTCCGAGTAACGGACGCACATGGGATAAAACGAACATATAATGCATGACAAACGGATAAAACGGTCTTCGAACAGATGCAGAATGTGTTTATACCGGTTACGTGACGGAGAAAGCGCATATAAATAGTCAGTAAAAATCGAAACTTTGCCACATTTTTTTTCTCTCGTTCGAAACGCACCACCAAAGGGAAAGTCGAAGAATCCTGGCAAGGGGAGAGACAGTAGTCAGGGAAGACCAGTTGTAAGAGCTCCCTCAGCTTCAGTAGCAGCCAAGAACATGCAAGCCAAGACAGCTGCCCAAACATTTATCAAGACGCGGCAGAGGTCCATGATTCACAGAATGAAGGTTTGTTTGAAGCCGGAGGTACTGATGGCACTGGTCAGAGCAATGCAAGTAGCCCCAGTCAGTCTTCTGTCTCGTCTCAGAATGTATCATCTCCAAGAAAATAGAAGTGAAGGCATTGATCAGGAATCGATACAAGTACCCCACATCTCCCATCAGAGACACCAAAGGGAAAAACACGAACACGAAATAACTAGACCCTAATGGAAACGTCACTATCGGAAAGCCAAAAGGACATATAATTTCCCATAAAATGGTCTAGCCACAACAAAAATATATAAGCGATACACGACTTGAGAGACGAACTGTAACAAAAATAAACCGCGACAGAAGAAACGGTCAGTGAAAAGAAGCCTAAAATGTATTGCCGCCTCAAAGATGAGCAGGAAGAATGCCAGGTTCTTAAATAGGCACTTATGAGACAAGAAGAATAAAAACTTTAAAAACTACACCTCTGTAGGCATAAGTATGAAGTTCATAAATGACCTGGTCTTCTCTCCGTTGCTCCATCAGACCGAACTGCAATCGTCTCTCCTTAGAAAGCTATGCCTTAGATCACAACCTCCGCTGTCTGCGCCGCCTTCGTCTGTTTTGTTCATAAGGTACAATATGAAGATTTCCACCGAGGAGACCCCCCTTTGCCTGGAACAATGCCGCTCGATACTATAACCGGGCTCTGGTACTGTACACCATGTGCTCCAAAAGGAACGCAAAAACATAATGAGTGAGACGGAAAATCCCACTTGTATAGTATTTCAAAAAGCGTATGTCACCATATTGGACATTTGGCAACGGGCAACCGTTTAACCTCCTTAGATATCCATTGCATATACTTTTGTTCGTTAAGCTTGCGGTAAAGGTCCGGAAGATCTCCGTTTGGTCCGTGACATATCCGGTAGAAGCCCGGTCGCGAATGGGGTTCACCGGACACCAACGGGTGTGAACCGGACAGGTACAGAACGCGAACCGAACAAATTACGGACAAAGCGAATAGCTAACGTACATCCACCGGATGCCATTATCCGTTCGTGTCCGTTCCAAGTTTTGGATATGTTCAAAACTTTTCACCGGACAGGACGGGCATTAACGGATGTCAACCTGCAAGGAACGGACTCACCGGACGAGAAACGGACTTAAAACGCCTGTGAACGGAGACGAACGGATTTATATTTTATTTATCCGTTCAACGACCCTTAGTGCTATCCAGTGTTGTGTGACTAGGGCTTAAGGGAATGCTGAGGGTACTCATTAGAATCGCCTCACTGAGACGATTCTAATGAGTACACACCGCATTCCTTAATGTCAAAGAGGATTGAAAAGATATCTTTGAGTCATCCATATCACGTTTCATGACCTCGCGTGATGATAACCCTCACTATTCAGAACCACCAAATCGAACCGATTTTCATTGTGTCAAGGTATTCGAGCTACTGAAGATTCATCGTATCATTACGAAAGCACGCCTATGTAAATATGTTGTATATTTCATTACCAAAATCAAACATTTTCTGAAAAAAACTCTTATAATTTATAATGCTCCGCATAATATAGATTGTGGGTACATGTTAGAACCGCTTTATCGAGGCGGTTCTAACGAGCATCCGCAATCATTGTTTTTGAACAGAAATAAAAATAGAACAACGTATATCCCTGTAAACACCAGTTTTACTATATATATAAAAGTGGAGTTTAAGTGGGTACAATTATACCGGGCGGGCGTGTTTTCGTGTTGTGAATTCTAAGACTGGTCGCATATAAAAAGATCAGCTTTATTGTGTGATTTGTTGAGTAATGTAGATCAGTTCTAAGTAGATAAATCTGAGTAGGTTACTTGAAATCGCTCGTGATTTGATCTACATTGCAACTGTCCTCCAAACAGTGATATATTACTAAAAAAATCACTGCTAGAGCTGACCTATTTTAAGCCCCCCAAAATATCGTCTTTGTGAATCTGTCTGAAAATGTCAGGCGTATGCATTTACCTTAATT
The DNA here is from genome assembly GCA_963580285.1 of Lucinisca nassula. Lineage (NCBI taxonomy): Eukaryota > Metazoa > Mollusca > Bivalvia > Lucinida > Lucinidae > Lucinisca > Lucinisca nassula. The sequence continues at coordinate 110,193,255 of OY757019.1, read as the reverse complement.
GCACTAATTACACACAAAATGACTCTTACAGCTTAACTACTTCAATCACTGGTGCCCAGGGAAGAACATTCGAGAATGAATGGTCTCTTTCAGCTTACTTTTTGGGCAAACGAAAGTAATTAATTCTCTGGAACCGATAATTTTGAACTCTTAATCTTGCAGAACGGATAGAAAAAGAAAATTTATGAGGTGTTTCGTTACTTTATTTTCCCTGTTCTCTGGTATATCACAGAATGGATTTTGAAACATCGGAATAGTAATACAAACATTACGAAAACAAGCCTATACAAATACATTGTAAACTTCACCGCCGAGAAAAAGAAAAAAATCAGATGAAAAATTGTGATATGTTCCGCTCAAAATATATATACAGTCAAACCTGTCTTAGTGTCCACCTCTATTAAGCGAGAAACCTGTCTTATGCAAGCATGCATTAAGTTCCCCAAAAATGCAAAAACATTAACATTCACCTGTATTGAGCAAGCACCTATCTTTAACAAGCACATTGTGATTATCCCTTAGGTGCATGGTTAATACAGGTTGGACTGTAAATATAAATATCGAGGCGGTTCTAACGAGTACCCACAATCTATATTTTAGAGCAGAAATAAGAAAATTAAGGTTTTCCCCTGTAAACCCAAATTTTACTATATAAATGTGGGGTGCAATGGGGTCGAATTATATAGGCGTGTTCTCGTGATGCTTGACATTGACTGTGTTATATCATCATTGTCGTAAAGGTACTTGTAATATCGCACAACAACAACACAATAATAATGATAATGATTTCAATAATAATAGTAGTAATTACAGTCGAACTACAAAGGCTCGAACACCTTTGGGACCTCGAAAATCTGTTCGACACAGGGGTAGTTCGAGCCACTGAGGGTTACTGCCAGGAGGTATAACGGGGTTAATTTTGGGACATCTCTTCGGTGTTCTATAATAAAAATGTATGCTGTGTGTACTCATTAGAATCGCCTCGACGAGGCGATTCGAGCACACACAGCATACATTTGCAAGATAAAAGTGGAAAATGTCTTTAATTATCCCACACTACTTCTTATGTTGAGGAATTCCCTAGGGACTCAAAAATTGGTTCGACTCAGCCATGGTAAACGAGACATCGGTGTTCGAGCCATCGAAGTTCTACTGTATAGTAATTATAATAAAAATAGATCAAACCTCGGTGAAGTTGAAGTTTATATCGCACCTGTAACACCTGCCACACAAAAGCAAAGTAATGCTTATTTCAGGTAGTCAGTGTAGAGGAATTTAGACGAACATGTATCCGCAGTCTATATCGGAGGTCAGAAAATGATTACGTTCATATTTTTTTTTTTTTTTTTTTTTTGGTTTGGGTTTTATGGCCCTTTCAAGATTATTTCACTCATATCGAGCCGATCGTTAATCAGAGGTGGGCGAAAACCGGAGTACCCGGAGAAAAACCACCTGACCTTCCGTTGCAGAACTTGGCGTCTCACATGTGACCCGAGCGAGGCTCGAACCACAGCGGTGAGAGACCTAATGATCAAGAGTCAGCGCTCTTAACCACTAGATTACGTTCATAATGTGGAAACGTTGACAAGAAACGATCTGACAATTACATCAAAGGTACATGAATACCTTAATACCATGCACTTTACGAAAACACACCTATATAATTCTGACCTCCCTGAACCCAATTTTTATATAGTAAAACTGGGGTATACAGGGATAAACCTATTTTTTCTTATTTCTGCTCTAAAATATAGATTGTTGGTACTCGTTAGAACCGCCTCAATGCGGCGGTTCTAACGAGAATCCACAATCTATATTTTGAGCTGAAATAAGACAATATCATATTTTTTCTTCTCAAATTTTTAGATTTTTGACCATAAAATATACAAAGTATTTTTGTAGGCGTGTTGTCGTAATGAAAAACATATGCAAAGTTTGCAAACGATCGGTACAAAACGGTAAGAGGGGTTGCGCACACAAGGTATCTATTCTAAAAGTAACTGGACCTGGAGTGAGTGAGTGTTTGAGTTTTACGTCCCACCAACAGATAAGGTCATACGGAGACGGGACGTCGGTTTAAAGACTCATCCGATAGTCTGGAGAAACCCGGGATCGATCCTGCGACCCCAGATTTACAAGGCGAGTAGCGTAACCACTACACCACGGAGGCTTCCAACTGGACCTGAAAAAACTCTGCTTAAAATGAAAAATTACAAACGTTGATAGATATCCCCAAAAGCATATGCACATCTGCAGACCATGATCAAAAACACCTGCAAAGTTTCAAAAAGATCGGTAGCAAACAGTAAGAGGAGTTGCGCTCAGAAGGTATCTATTATATAATATTCTAACACATTGTACCTATAAAGGCAATGAAAGTAACTGTGTTTTATTATGCAATAAATCACGGTGCAGAAGAGTGTGCCGACATTAAAAGCTGCAAATATATGACGTTACTCGTAGATTCTTTTGACGTTAGACGGTGTAACGTCACTTTCTTGTCCCTTCAACGTTACAAAAGGACATAAATCAACTATTCTTTCGGGATTTCGTCTCACAATGGTGAAAAGTTGTGAGATTTTGAAGGAAACAACAGCATTATTGTCGATTTTCAGCGTGTTAGAATCGTAATAGATCAGCTGTAGTCTGTGATTTGTTGAGTAATAAATCACAGTTTGTCGGTCAGTTGAAAGTAGATTATAAATTTTATCATATGACGTCGCGTCTGAGAGTGTAATAACGTCATGTATTATTTTCGATAATCCACTAGTGGATTAAATATGCAAATTAGCTAGATACGTCCCGTAACGTTAAATGTACGACGTCCTTAACGACGTCGCGTTTCCTAACGGCGTAATATTGACATTTTTGTAAACAATCGTGCATAAAATGCGTTTTAAATGTCATATGATAAATAGAATCTTGCATTCGTTCTCCTGTATTATTGAATTTATTAAACTCGTTGAGGAAAAGGGATAAAATGCTCGGCAAAGCCTCGCATTTTACCCCTTTTCCTCAACTCGTTTAATAAATTCAGTAATACATGAACACTCATATGAGATCCACTATATATAGGCAGGTTTTCGCGATGTCTTCTGTAAAACAGCCCAACAGACTGCAGCAATTAAAGAGGACCAGAAAGTACCCCTTAGAACAACTAAAGAAGAAATCTTGTTTTAAGAGCTTTTATTTAAAAAAATATACGTTGCAGGGTTTGACCGAAAAAAGTCGTTTTATATGTTTTTTTTGTTTTTTTTTTTTTTTTTTGTTTTTTTTGTAAAGGAGCTAAACAGACGGCATCAAATGAAAAAGAACCAAAAAGTACCCCTATGAACAAATGAACAAGAAATCCTGTTCTCAAGTATTTGCACTGCGATATTTTTTTACAAACCTCCAAGTAATAATTACTGTTAATGTATTTCTAGAAAGAAGAAAACAAACCGAAATAAAAATAAATCTTTCACCAGGACTTGAACTCACGACCCGTTGACTCTATCCATCACGTGAACAAGTCCGTCAAATGAACACGCCCCTAAACCCCACGCTTTATAGAGAAACTGGGGTTGACGGGACTATACATTATTTTCCTTATTTCTACTCCAAGACATAGATTGTGGGTACTCATTAGAACCGCCTCAATGAGGCGGTTCTAACGAGCACCCACAACCTATGTTTGCAGTATACAGTCGAACTCGATGGCTCGAACCCCTTTGGGACCATGAAAATTTATTCGAGACAGCGGTAGTTCGAGCCACTGAAGGTCACTGCCAAGAGGCATAACAAGATACTTTTGAACATCTTTCGACGTTAGATAATGAAAATGTTTGCTGTGTGTACTCATTAGAATCGCCTTACCGATGCGATTCTAATGAGTACACACAGCACACATTTGCAAGATAAAAGACTAAAATCTCCTTAATCATCCCCCGCCATTTCTTATCTTGAGGATTTCTCTAGGGGCCCAAGAATGGGTTCGACCCAGCCATTGGAAACGAGCCATCGGTGTTCGAGCCATCGAAGTTCTACTGTAATTAGAAAAATATCACGGATTTTCATCAGAAAAGTAGCCACTTTTGGAGATGTGAAAAATGCATTATGCCGAACGGGTGTGTTATCGTAATGCCACTACACTAAAAGAGCTAGGAGGTAAAATTTTAGGGAGGTCACACAGTGCAAATAATTAACATCTAAAAAAAAGTCTAATTTAAGTTGAAAAAAAACAACAACTGGAAAATGTACGGAACCCGGGAAGGGACATGATTTTTTATTTTTATTATGTTGTGCGAACAAGATAATATCTTGAGTGGACATGATATTATCTTGTTCGCACAACATATTATCTTGTTTGCACAACATAGATCTTGGGAAGGTGTGCAGACAAAATATTATTTTGTGCGGACAAGATAATATCTTGTGCGGACAAGATAATATCTTGTGCGCACAAGATCTATGTTGTGCAGACAAGATAATATCTTGTTCGCACAACTTATTATCTTCTGCGGACAAGATAATATCTTGTCTGCACAAAATAATATGTTGTCCGCACAAGATAATATGTTGTCCGCACAAGATAATATCTTGTGCGGACAAGATATTATGTTGTGCGGACAAGATATTATTTTGTCCGCACAAGATAATATCTTGTCCGCACAAGATAATATCTTGTCCGCACAAGATATTATCTTGTGCGCACAACTTATAAAATAAAAAAAAATCATGTACAGGGTTCCGTAATAATGAGGTACAATAGATAATGTAAAATATTGTTTATATTTACCAGTTGTTAATTATATTTAAAAATACATTTGAAAAAACATCACAAAAAAAGCTTGCAGGTAAACTTTAACCAAATGCGGACGCTGACGCTGACACCGACGACGGACGCCGGGTGTATGACAATAGCTCCCCATTACTTTCGTAAGGCGAGCTAAAACTTAATGGCGGAAAACCCCAGAACCACATGCGAATTTGCAGGCCATGTCAAAAACGCATGTAACTGGGCCTGGACAAACTGAGCTAAGTTTTGAAATTGGAAAAAGTTGATAAAAATAAAGTGTGGATAATCCCAAAACCATATGCGCATCTACAGGCCATGACAAAAACATCTGCAAAGTTTCAAAAGGGTCGTTAAAAAATCGATACATGCCAGGGTTGGCAACATACCTTCGTGGAGACTGATCATGACAGCTTTTCTATGGTCATTCTCTCCCTTCCGCTGATTCATGAAGGGCAACTGTCAGTTTCTGGCGAAAGAATGTGCACTGTACTGGTAAACCGCCCAGGAAAAGTGTGGATAAGTAAACTGCCCGGCTCAAAAATTAACTAAAATGTGTTGACTGGGCCGTCAAAACTCCAATACAGACACACAAACAAAATCGGTAAAAAAACGTACATGTAAGAGGAGTTGCTCTCACCACAGGAGCTTGAAGTTCTGTCCATAAATAATTCACAATGTCCAAAAACAAAAGTGGCAGTAAGCCATTTCGTAATTGCTTCCAGAGCTAGCAATAGTAAAAATATCAACGATTTTAAACTGAAAAAGTTAGTTCTGACGCCTTTTTGCGCACGGGTGTATTATCGTAATGACCAGCTGCAGCAGCAGCAACAGTAGCAGACGCAGCAGCAGCAGTAGTAGTAGTAGTAGTAGTAGTAGTAGTAGTAGTAGTAGTAGTAGTAGTAGTAGTAATAGTAGTAGTAGTAGTAGTAGTAGTAGTAGTAGTAGTAGTAGTAGTAGTAGTAGTAACGGCAGCAGCAAAAGTAATAGCAGTAGTAGTAGTTTACGTTTGGTGCAGAAATAAGACAAATGTCTATTTTTTCATCAGTAAAATATTATAGAACACTCAAAGAATGTTTTGTAGTATGAGCTTGTGTTATTACAAATGAAATACATTTTTATGCTCTCGCTTACGGAACCCGGGAAGGGGCATGATTTTTTATAAGTTGTGCGCACAAGATATTATCTTGTTCGGACAACATATTATCTTGTGCGAACAAGATATTATCTTGTTCGCACAACATATTATCTTGTTTGCACAACATAGATCTTGGGAAGTTGTGCGGACAAGATATTATCTTGTGCGGACAAGATATTATCTTGTGCGGACAAGATAATATCTTGTGCGGACAAGATAATATCTTGTGCGCACAAGATCTATGTTGTGCAGACAAGATATTATCTTGTGCGGACAAGATATTATCTTGTTCAGACAAGATAATATGTTGTCCGCACAAGATAATATCTTGTCCGCACAAGATAATATCCTCATCGAGGCGGTCACAATCTATATTTTAGAACAGAAATAAGAAAAATAAGGTATACCCCCGGAAACCTCACTTTTACTATACAAAAGTGGGGTTCAAGGGGCTCAAAATTATATAGGCGTGTTTTCGTGATGCAAGTAAACAAGTTTGAAATCCCACTTCCAAATCCCAAGGGTGGGGGACTGAAGAAAAAGATGAGCTGCATGTGCTGAAACCGACCGCAGTCGAGTACTGGTAAACCGCTTAGAGGATCTAAGCCTGTCCAGGAAAAGCGGCGCAAGTCGGACCGTCCATGCTTATAAACCCTATTGGTTTCGTCGGGCGACAGGGCTTGAGATGTCATTTCACATCCATTACGAAAACAGGCCTTACTTTGTTAACTTTACCTCCGAAAAATCATTTTTGTTTAGATGTAAAACTGCGATATTTTTCTTATTTCTGTTTAAAATATAGAATGTGGGCACTCGTTAGAACCGCCTCATCGAGGCGGTTCTAACGATTACCCACAATCTATATTTTAGGTTTAAAAGTGGGGTTCAAGGGCGGTCCAAATGATATAAGCGTGTTGATGTCAATGTCCGGTAAAAGTCCCACAAAACTGGAAGCAACGTCTCCACATTGGCCTATACAGTGTATCAAACAAACGAACAAATCCAAGATCTCTGCACATAACACAAGTTATTTTCTGTAAAGTGTCGGTTACAACTTGTTCAATGTAGCATTGTTACAGATTGTCAATATTTCCAGGAAGGCGCCGTATTAAAACCTCCTCAACATTCAATCTGTCAGAAAGTGTTATATGTTGAAATAAAAAAACAATGGCTTACACGTCCAACATATCCCAAAGCAATACAATGTACATTTTATCGCCAATTAACCCTTCTCTTGCTGTTCACGACAACCCCTATATTTGCAAACAGTGTAGATTCAGATCAGATGGCTTCTGAAGAAGCCATCTGATCAGGATCTACACTGTTTGGCATTCAGTTTATGAATTTGTAGCAATAAATTACATCAAGTAATTTGATTGGTTGACAGACAGAAATGGGCGTGGCTTAAATGAATATTCAGCAAGATAGGGGTTAAGAACCCATTTCGAAAACACGCCTATACAAACATGGAAATTGTTTTAGAGATGTAAAATTGTGACATGTTTCTTATTTCTGCCTAAAATGTGGATTTTTGATCCTCATTATCTATGTTTGTGAGTAGAAATAAGAAAATAATGTATACCCTCGCAAACCCCATTTATGCATTATCAAAGAAGGGTTTTTGTTTGTTTTATTTGAGGTTTAACGTCCCCGTCAACAGTGTATAGGTCATTTTGGAGACGTTTATTCCAATTTTGTGGGACTTTCACCCGACATTGGGATGAAATGACTTCTCAAGCCCTGTCGCCCAATGAAACCAATAGGGTTTATAAGCATGGACGGTCCGACTCGCACCGCTTTGCCCGGGCACGCTTAGATCCTCTGAGCGGTTTACCAGTAGTCGTGTGCGGTCGGACGCAGCTCTGCGTGGAAGCATCATGCAGCCCATCTATTTCTTCAAGCCCCGTTGGGCGGCGCCGATAAATGTAGGGTTTACGGGAGTCAAAATTATAAAGGCATGTTTTCACGACGCAAAGTACTGACAGTATTGGTGGGTCGATTGTCTCTGAGTGTACTGCTAGGAAGTCCTGAACGGCGACTTAGTCTGTTTCAGTTAAAACTTAAATTTCTGCATTCCATTACGCAAACACGCCTATACAAATACATTGCCACCTTTATCGCCGACAAAAATGAAACTTTCCTGATGAAAAATTGTAATATTTATCTTATTTCTGCTCCAAATATAGATTGTGGGCACTCGTTAGAACCGCCTCATCGAGGCGGTTCTAACGAGTACCCACAATCTTTATTTTAGAGCAGAAATAGGAAAAATAAGGTATACCCCCGTAAACCCCAGTTTTACTATATAAAAATTGGGTTCAAGGGGATCAAAATTATATAGGCGTGTTTTCGTGATCATCAATTGAAGACCCTGATCAGACGCCGCAGAATGCGGCATCTGCTATGGGTCTACACTGTTTGCCAAACCCAACCCATGATTTCAATCCAAATTCTATAAATAACCCTCTTACACAACACTCTGACCTCACAGCGATAAGAAATGAGGCTATTTTCTATAAATAACCGTTATCTGGATTTCCGACAAGTCGGTGATGGGCACGTGAACTTCAGCATTTAAAAGCTTCTGCGCTTTATAACTTAAGGTTGATTGTTTATCGACCAAGAATATGAAAAATACATCGAAAATTTCTTTTAATCTGAAATATTCGCTAGGTATCAATAATCTATGCTGTATAACAGAAATAATCGAAAATTGTCCAACAGGAATTTAGCCGGATTGGGAATCTGGCTAGGGCAGATGGGAATTTTTATTTGTCCTAGGCAGGTTCCGGATCTGGCTGAAATAATATTTAGTTGAGCCAGATTCCGGATCAAGCTAAACTCTTGTTTAGTTCAAATAAGAATTCCTATTTGGATCTGGTTAAGCAGGAATCTTGTTGTTCCATGAATAATGTATGGTCGATTTGTTTGCTTGATTTGAGGTTTAGCGTCCCAGTCAACACTGTATAGGTCATTTTGGAGACGTTGCTTCCAATTTTGTGGGACTTTTACCCGACATTAAGATGAAATGACATCTCAAGCCCTGTCGCCCAATGAAACCAATAGGTTTATTAGGTACGACTCGCACCGTTTTGCCTGGGCAGGCTTAGATCCTCTGAGCGGTTGACATGTACCAGTACATGTTCTCGTGTGCGTGTCGGTTTCAGCTTTGTGTGTAAGCATCATGCAGCCCATCTATTTCTTCAACCCCAGTTGGGCGGTGGCCGAATGATTGATCGAATACCTTTACTTCTTTCCATTTTGGTGTTAGGAACAGGATTTTAGTTATTGTAGCACTGTGGCCATCCATAAGAATAATTCGTTTGTTTGTTTGAAAAAACGAGAAGAGAAACACGATATAAAATTTTACTGGGTCATTAGAGTGACAGTAAACAAATACACGTTATTTTAAGGCTGGCCTCAAGTTTTTCAAATAAACAAAATATGATTTATCATTTTTATAAGAACAATTCGATAAGCAGATACCCTCTGTTATTATCAATTAAGTCATACAATTTTGATATTTCTCTTTCTTTTTTTTTTTTTCTTTCTTTTTTCTTATGTCTGCTCTTATTCACAGATTTGTGCCTTAGATTATCTACATTTTTTGGGCAGACATAAGAAAGCTAAAATCATTTCCATTCCATTGGTATGTACAGCATTTGCAGAAATGAAGTTTATATTGAAATATTTACATTACCAATGTAGAAGTACAGGCAATGATCAGGAATCGATACAATTAACCCACAGCTCCCATCGGAGACACCAACGGGAAAGAAACACAAACATGAAACAACAGACCCTAATCGAAACATCAATAGCGGAAAGCAAGAAGGACAGTTACTTTCCCACAAAATGGCCAATATGCTATCCAAAATAATATTAGCGAAACAAACATCCAAAGACAAACTATAACAAACATAAACCGCAACAGAAGAACCGCCTTGGAACGGTCAGCGGAAACGAAATCCACCGGGGGGGGGGGGGGGGGGGGGGGGGCGGGGGGAAGCTTTAATCGATTTTAAGTGGCCACAATCCTCGCCCTTACATCCGTCGCGATTTAGACAAATAATTTGTTCAGTTCGCATGTAGGCCTCCAAACTCATCACTGCAACATCTCCCTGGCCACAAACAGTCAAACAACCACAGAGATGAAACAACGGTGAGGACTCGACAGCAAGAAACCACTGAAATGCTGGAGCAAAAGAAAACCAACAGTTAGACTCCAATGGGCCCGACCAGAGACAGAACGTCAGGTACCAACCAACATTACCTTGAATTAGATCTCTAATTCGCAATAAGCCTTTACGCTGGAGCCGTCATAGAATCTGAGGCCTGACCCACCGGCGTGCAATTAAAGAGGGAAGAAAAGTTGTCAACCGTGATTGGGCTAACTACCATGCATGCAGTCTGTCGAATACCATTTATGTTATACCCAGTCTTTTTATATCGAAGAATGATTTTACGAAATTGGGTGCTGAAGTCATTGCGGTTATATATTTTTCTGAATTTAAATACTAAGTCACCATAAAATTCGGGTTCTGATAGTCCTTGTTGCAGAAGAGATTTAAGTCCAATATTGAATTTTGAAATTAAATCACAAAGACGTCTATAAAATTTTGAAAAGGCTTTACGTAGTTTATGGTACCGATAACCCTGATTAAGAAGTTAAGCCGTTAACAATTTATCACGAGTGCTGAAGTCAGTTACATGACTACAAACTCTGGCAAATCGAATTAATTGCGAAATATAAACGCCATAGGATGGCGCACGAGGAATGTAAAGTCTGATGTAAATCTATAGAAAATAATGTAGTTCATACTTCTATGAACGCATCGAGTCACATGATTTTAAGTGACGTCAAGTAACGTCGTCAGTCTAAGCCATGTTGGTGACGTCAACGTTGTTCCGCTCTTTGGGGAAAAACAGCGTGTAAATAAGTTTTTCAGCTTTTAAAAGTGGCCCCATAAGAATTTTTTGGCCGAGTGATAAGGGGCTGTAATGTAAATATAAAAGATAAACTTATTTTTTTCTGCTTGTCATGAAAGTATGAACGACAGCGGGTCGCTAGCAAAGTTAACATGAACCCCTTCGGGTTTCATTTACTTTGCACGCGACCCACTGCGCTCATACTTTCATGAACAGCAGAAAAATAAAATTCATTTCTTAAATAACTCCTCCTCAGCTTCATTACCTCCCAGCAGGCATTCAACGTTGAGTCAACGTTTTGTGCCTTCAGGGCTAAAATTCTCATGTACACTTCTTAACTGAACTCTTCCATACATACATGTAATAATGAAAAAGAAACCATAGGATCTTGTCATTTAAAACCATTTGTAGTGATTTTCTTTCATCTTCTGTTGGTATAAAATTGTCTTTATTTGTTTTACACATTATAAGAAACAAGTTGATTATCAGTTATGCATGTAAGACAAAAGTTTCATAAGATGAAAAGATAATCTATTATAGTAATTAGCCAGTGTAGTCTAAACAACACATTATTAAAAACAAAACTGAGTGCCATTAACATTTGAAAAATAATCAAAGCACCGAGAGTGCTGATGGGGCGATTGTTTGTGTACTTTGGATAGCGTTATTCAAATTTTGCACCTGGTTTTGTTTGTTTGTTTGACTAGAGATTTAACGTCCCCGTCAACACTGTAAAGGTCATTTTGGAGACGTTGCTTCCAACTTTGTGCGACTTTTACCCGACATTGCGGTGAAATGACATCTCAAGCCCTGACGCCCTTTGAAATCAATAGGATTTATAAGCATGGACGGGCCTACTCGCACCGCATTGCCTGGGTAGGCGTAGATCCTCTGACTCTGAGCTGTTTACCAGTTCTCGTGTTCGGGTCGGTTTCAGTTCTGCGTGGAAGCATCGTGCACCTGGTAAGTAGTGTAAGGGGAATGGAAACACCTTCAGGGGAGGCAACTTCTACAAAAGTATTTTTGTCTCCCATGTCTGTAGGTGTCTCCCATGTCAGTAGGGGTCAACTCTTAACGGAAAGAATTTGCTCCTCAGGAGCAAATTCTTTCCTTTAAGAGTAGACTCCTTTTTCAGTTGGACTGAGTCTGCAGAAAAGCGAACAGGAAGTCCAGAAAGTTGTTTCCCTTGTTAAAATGGCCGAATGTTCAAACAAAAAAACCCATGTTGATATGTTACGTGCTGTTTGAACACGATTTTTGGATATCACAAAATGGGACTTGCTTTTTGTTTACGTTACTTAAGAGCGAAGCAATGTTTTCGCGATGAACGTAGCATTTTAAATATCATGATGGCATCAGAACGTCATCATGTAACCGACGTTATCGTTAACTACGTCTTAGATTAGCCATGTTAGTTTTACAGTCGCATCTGAAGAGGTAATATGGAGTTGTGGGGAAGTTTCGTCACAATTTGTCATAGGGATTTCAAGAATAGCGATGGTTATTTCATTGCAATAACATTTGCGTGATCCATAGGAAGATATTCAAACATCTTCCTCGGAATTCTGCAAATGATATGCAGGAAAACTACGTATGGATGACCTCTTTACTTGTTCAAATAGGGCTGGAATATATTGGAAACTAGTTAATCTTGCCTCGAAAATTTGTACACTCGGTGTTTTTCATTACCTTGGTGAATTTCCTTAACATTTACAGAAGGAATTTACAACACCTAATATAAACAGGCTGTTTGGTCACCGAAATTGTTTTCAGTGTTGTTCTTGTTTCTTTTTATTATTTTCGAAAAAAAAGTTTACATATCTTTATCCTTACTTGCAAGTATTTCAGCTGAATAAATTCGGTATGGTTATGATATCTTCCCAGCAGGCAAATGACGTAATTCTGACGTCATATCAACGTCGGTGCAACGCCATGACGGTTATGCAACGTCACATCTACGTCGGTGCAACGTCGTGACGTTGCACCGACGTTGATTTGACGTTGCCCTAGCGACGTGTGCCTGCTGGGTTTATGTTTACACGGTCCTCCGTAGCCTTGTTTAGAGCACTGACTCTTAACCAATAGGTCTCTGAAAACCAATATAACTTTGTTCCACTTTATTGACACAAACATCCCATAAATGACACAAAAATGTCCATAATGGACCCACACATCTGACATTTAACCCATTTTATACTGAATGCAATCATAGTATAACACAAGTCCATTTCAAAATTTAGGGGTGTCAGGTTTATTCATTTAAAAATAACTGAACCTTTCGCAAACAGGCCCTGATCAGACGCCGCGTTCTGTGGCATCTGATCTGGACCTGCAATGTGTGCCCTTTACCAGTTTTGGACTTTCCCGTACAAAATGTGTTAATTGTACTAAGCTATAAAAAGACGCTTCATGAAGAACCTATCTATATGTGATGTATTCATTGGTATTTTGTATACGGAGAATCCCACACGGTAAGTAAACTTTGGGAAGTAAGAAGAAGGAAATGTGTGATAAAGGAAATAAATTTATAGAACATTTTTCAAGTTATAAAATGTATTTGCATCGGCTGCATGTTTCATTTTAAGAGGAACATTTGGGACAATTTTTCCTCACGGTGTCTCTTGGCGGTGATTAGGTCTAATGCAGTAAGGCCAAAAATCACTCTTCTGAGTACTATGGTGCAATCGCCAAGACAATCGCCCCCTAAAACAGTTATTGAAACCAATTAATCAATATTCAAGGGATGCTATCATTAAACCGAACTTCCTATTTGGTCTGACCACCTTATCCAGATCCAGAATCTGCCTAGTCAAATAGTATTTCTTATTTGGACTAAACAGTGTTTAGCCAGATCCGGAATCTGGCTAAACTAAGTAATATTTAAGCCGGATTCGGAATATGCCTAGGCAAAATAAGAATTCATATTTTGCCTATTCAGATTCTGGATCTGGCTAAACTTCTATTTGGACTTCGACACATGCATGTTTCCTTGTAAACCGTTTTACATCTTTGATCATTCATTTAAGTCTATACGCTAATATTTTGCTGATAAAATGTCAGTAGCTTTTGCAAATGCAAAAGCTACTCACATTTTAGCAGCAAAAATACCATAGTGTCCGATATTGTAAGTGCCAGAACAATTACCAATAACGTGTTCGTTAAGCTAACAATACTTTGAACAACTAGGCCCTAAAAATCAGTCTTCTACCCAGGCATGTTGGGGTGGTTGGGTGAGGCGAAGGTTTAATCATTCATGTATCTTATGCCACCGGAGCGTCCAGCTTATAATGGCTTACAACTGGGCAAGGCCTGCTGTGTTGGCAGCGGGTAAGGGTAGAGAGGGAGTATTTGTTATTTCTTCTGCTTATGCACTATCATTCGTTGTCTTCTATTTCACCTGCCTCCAGTCTCTCTTTCAGCTACTCTACCATCTTTTCGTTTTCACCATTTCCTACAAAATGACCCACAAGAACTGACGTGTTGATTAACCCTAACACAATTATACAATCAACCAAGGCATGTAACATGTTAAACTGCTTACCAAGGTCATCGATGTTATTGGACATTAACAGTGAAACTCCAACCATCAGAATACATATAACAAAGAATCCAAGACTCGTGCACGCGACCACGCGTGTTGTGCACGTGCGACTCGGAGCTCCCTCTACCGTCCTCTTCCTCGCCTCTCTGACCTGAGTGAGGTACGCCAGAGAAGAATTCGTTGTGTTTAGCTCATCCTCGTCAGCGGAATTATTTCCACAGTCAACAGGTAGTTGTATTTCTTCCTTGGAAGCACAAGTAGTTATTTCATCAGAAAACATGTTATATTGCTCTGCATCCACACCGGACGTTGCGTCATCTGTTTCCCATCCAGACGCTGCCTCATCACCGAAAGCGGTTTCCCCATCACCGGAATCGGTTACTATGGCTTCGTCTTTATCCGCCATTTTGTCAGTCATGCAATGTCTCCATGATATATTTTGACGGCATATCTAAAAGATACAAATGCATCAGGTCATCAGACAATGGTACATACCGCATTTCCCTAAGTATTCGAACACCTCAACTCTCTGCCATACTTGTTTTAAATTGAGTAAGTACCATTTAATTAATATCCGATGCTGTGCCTTAAGACAGCCAGATGACTGGCAAACAATTAAGACCCCGATGAGACGCTCATCTGGGACTACACTGTATGCTCAGAATGTCACACGATAAATACGGCACCGTATCAACTGCAGAGGACCCGCGTTATAACGACATTCGTTATAACGGCAAAACTCGGTATAACGACAATTTCAATGGAGTGAATTCGGAGCTCAAGGTTTAGCCTCAATTCCGAGCGACTTGGGCTTCCCTCGGGTTGAAAATGCCCAAATCGAATCCATAGTCATGAAATATTCTTGTAATTTTATACTCCAAGAAACAAATGTTATAGAGATTTGTTAGAATCGCCTCATCGAGGCGATTCTAACAAATTTCTATAACATTTGTTTCGTGGAGTAATGAGGTGGAAAAGACTTTTTATAACCTTTTTATAACCATAATCCTAACTGGGATTCTTTATTACGGCAAATTCATTATAACGCCACAATAATAGGGAACAAATATTGTCGTTATTACGCGGGTCCTCTGTAACAACGAAAGATGAGTTCATAGCAAAAAGTACGGACCTCCTTTCCGATATGTAACTAAAACAATAGAAATTGAAACAAAAAAAGACCGGAAGTTAAAACAAAAATTAGAAAAGAAATCAAAGCAACTGAATAGAAGTGAAGGCAATGATACCCACAGCTCCCATCAGAGACACCAAAGGAAAAGAAATACAAACATGAAATAACTAGACCCTAATGGCAATATCGATGGCGAAAAGCCAAAAAGACAGTTACTTTCCCACAAAATGGCCATTGGCTATCCAAAGACAAAACGATATAAGCGATACACACTATAACAAAATAAACCGCGACAAAAGAACCGCCTAGGAAAGGTCAATAAATCCTCGCCCTCACTTCCGTCGCGATTTAGACAAATAATTTGTTCATTCCACATGAAGGCCTCCTAACTCATAAGTGCAACATCTCCGAGAACACTAAACAACCAGAGAGATGAAACAACGGCGAGGACTCGACAGCAAGAAGCCACTGACATATTGGGGCAGAAGAAAACCAACAGTTAGACTCCGATGGGCCCGACCACAGACAGAGCATCAGGTACCAACCAACATGACATGAAATTAAATTCTAATTCTCAGTAAGCCTTTACGCCGGAACCGCCATAGAATCTGAGGCCTGGCCCACCGGCGTGCAATTAAAGAAGGGAACAAAGTGATCAACCTTGATTGGGTTACTACCATGCATGCAGTCTGTCGTATATATGTAACATTAATGTTGTACACAATCTTTTTAAACGAAGTCTGATTTTATGAAATTTGGTGCTGAAGTCATTGCAAGTATATTTTTTTCCTGAATTTATACTAAGTCACCATAAGATTCAGGTACCGATAGGCCTTGTTGCAGAAGAGATTTAAGTCCAACATTGAATTTTTAAATTAAATCGGAATGACGTCTATAAAATTTTAAAAAGGATTTACGTAGTTTATGTTACCGAATTACATGACTAGACACCCTGGCAAATCAAATTAATTGCGAAATAAACGCCATAGGATGCCGCACGAGGAACATCACCATCGAAGAAAGGAAAATTTACAATCTCAAAATCAAGATCATCGCGTTTATCGTAAATTTTGCTTGAAACAAACCCATCTACAATAGTTGAACCCAAAAACGGGGCCTCGGTATCAGAAGAATTCGCTTTATTTAACTGACGTTCTGTGGGGGTGGGGGGGGGATAAAATTCACTGATCAAACCATTGAAATAGGTTTTGTCAATATTTAATGAATTATTCAAATATTCAGGAGTCGAGCTGAAGGCTTCAATGATTTGAGATTGGTTTTCAACGGAAAGGGACATCATGAAGTCTCTTTGATAACAAAACAAGAACAGATCAGCCACAAGGGGTGCGCAGTTGGTACCCATCGGAATTCCCACAATTCAACTAAGTAACTTAGTACCAAACCTTATGTAAATATTGTCAAGGTAAGAGCTTCACACACTTTCTGACATGACCATAATGTATTATTTATATGCTCTTTAGAAGTGAAAAAAGCATTTCTTACATTACATGCAAGGTAGAGGGAATTTTCCCTGTGAAATGCCCATTTGTTTAAATCATTAAGCTTTTCGTTTATAAGACTATGAGGAAGTGTAGTGTAAAGGTAGGAAAAATCATAAGTAGACAGACTTGAAGCACGAAAACGTCTGGATTTCAATTTACTTAAAACTTCATTAGAATTTTTCCCTGATCTTTCAAAGACTTTGTCGTAATATTTAATAATATGTTATGTGAAGGCAGTAAACATGAAGTTAATAATTTGGAATGTTCAGTTGTGGTACAAGAGTTTGAACTTGCACTAAACCGCGCTTTGTATGGTCATTTATGAAGTTTATGTAACTAATATAACGAAGGAAGCTTCAATCACAATTGGTAATACTATGGGCAGGATTCAAATTAAACCGGTACTAGCATCGTCCAAATTAACACGTTGGCTAATTGACTGTATTACCTGATTTTCAACTAAACGAAATGTTAAATCACGGACGACGCTGGTATCCCAAATATATTGTCCGCATGTTGCTGGCACTAGCCGCATCCATGGACATTTTCTCAGGATTTAATGAGTGATATACAACTTTACAGGATGCGGATAGGCTTACATTACGTTCGCCAATGCAAAGTTAAAGGTATAAAACACATTACGCTCTTTGAATTATTAATAATCCTATCACTTTTATTACTACGATCAGGGGATATTGAACTCAACCCCGGTCCGAATCTATCTCAAACTGAGACTGACTCAATAACCATGGACGACGCGTTACTATCAAAATACTTCTCCATAGTTCATTACAACATCCAAAGCATTACTAATAAAATTGCTTTGATAGGAACTGAACTAAGAAACTTTTCTATCATTTGCTTAACAGAAACTTGGCTTAAACCAAATATACCTGACGACTCCATAAAAATAGATGACTTTAAACTTTATCGCCATGATCGAGGTGGAGATAATCACGGAGGGGTATGCGTCTACATAAAGGATAACATATTCTCTCGCCGCAGGAGCGATCTTGAACTACCGAATATTGAGTGCGTCTGGGTCGAGGTCACCGTTCACCATAGAAAATTTCTTCTAGGAACATTCTATAGACCCCCTAACTCCCCTTCTCAAATCTTGTCTGCTATTGAAGATTCAATTAGTCTTGCATTTGATTGTAATATAAACGATGTATTTATTACAGGTGACCTCAATCTCGATACCCTAAAAAAACGCATCTAACCAAAAATTTTCTGATATCTGTCAGCAATTCAGTATAGACCAGATAATCGTGGAGCCGACCCACTTCACTGAAAACTCATCTTCTATTATAGATTTGGTCTTTACTGCCAATAAAAATAGTATACTTTTAAGCGGGGTAGGTGACCCATTTCTCGATCAACATATTAGGTACCATTGTCCAGTCTATTTTGTATTAAACTTTCATAAAAATGTAGTTCCCGCCTTTTACAGGCATATATTATGGTTATTTGATCGTGGTGACTATGAATCCTTTTCTCGCGATATTCGAGAAACTGACTGGGAAACACTCAAGAACAATGATATGGACATTTATGCAGCAAATATAACAAGACGTATCTCAGAACTAGCTGACAAACATATTCCCAATAAAAGAGTTAAGATACGGCAATCTGATCCTTCCTGGTTAACAAACGATGCTAAAAAATTAATTAGAAAACGCAAACGTTTATACAAAAAATTTAAAAGAACAAATAACTTAACAGACTTTGAAAGCTATAAACGCGTAAGGAATAAAACTACAGCAGAAATTCGCAGGCTTAAACAACAGCAAATAGACAAATTGGCGGCAAAACTTAGTAATAACGATATAGGACCACGTGACTGGTGGAAGACCCTTAAGCAGTTTATAAAACCTGACCAATCATCCTCAGTCCCTCCCTTATATAAAGATGATATTGTCTACACAGAAGAGGATGCTAAGGCAAGGCTGATGAACGATTTCTTTGTAGGACAAACCGAACTTGACGAAACAAATGCCACTTTATCATATGATATTCCCTGTCCTGGACATAGCCTAAACTCTGTCTCTACTTCACCCTCCGAAGTTGAATCCGTTTTAAAATCTCTAAAATTAGGCAAGGCAACGGGTCCCGACTCTATAAACAATCGCGTGTTGAAGGAACTAGCACAACCTCTTTCTTTCCATCTTTGTGATTTATTTAACTTCTCGTTAACCTCTGGCAAGGTACCTTTGATATGGAAGGAAGCAAATGTAACTCCGATTTTTAAAAAAGATGACCCCTCAGTTGTTTCTAATTACAGACCTATATCTCTTCTGAGTGCAGTGGGTAAAGTCTTAGAAAAAATAGTGCATAAACATTTATTTAATTTCATCCGTGATAATGACATACTGACAACATTACAGTCAGGATTTATTCCCGGAGACTCTACAGTTAATCAGCTCGTAGATATATATAACACTTTCTGCCAATCACTTGACCAAGGCAAAGAAGTTCGCGCAGTGTTTTGCGATATAAGCAAGGCATTTGATAGAGTGTGGCACCGAGGCCTTTATAAGCTTGAATCTGCTGGGATCTCTGGTTCTTTCCTGGCGTGGCTTAAGGACTATTTGAACGACAGGAAACAGAGAGTTGTATTACCTGGATCTGCTTCTTCGTGGGCAGCTCTTAAAGCAGGTGTACCGCAGGGATCTATTTTAGGCCCCATTCTTTTTCTTATCTATATTAATGATATTGTAGACGATATTCACTCTTGCATACGGCTATTTGCCGACGATACCAGCCTTTATATTATTGTAGATAACCCTATACATGCGGCTGATGAACTGAATGCAGATCTCGCAAAAATACATTCGTGGGCGACTAAATGGCTTGTATCTTTCAACCCGGCGAAATCTGACTCCATGGTATTATCACGGAAACATAATAAACCCCTTCATCCACCGCTCAACATGAACCAGCAATTGATTGATGATGTGAACTTCCACAAACACTTAGGTCTTACATTCTCAAAGGACTGTTCCTGGCACGACCATATAGAACTCGTAAAAGCAAAAGCATGGCTTCGCATAAATATTATGCGGAGACTGAAATTCCAGCTTGATAGAAAGTCTCTTCAAACTATATTTATATCTTTTGTAAGACCACTTCTAGAATATGCAAATGTTGTTTGGGATAATTGCACTCAGCAAGAGTCAAACGATTTGGAAAAAATCCAAAATGAAGCTGCTCGTATTGTCACAGGAGCAACTAAACTTGCATCAATCCAATCACTTCTATCTGACACAGGGTGGGAAAGTCTTGCATCTAGAAGAGAAAAACATAAACTCATCCTCTACTATAAGATGGTTAACAATATTACCCCCGAATACCTCTCTTCACTTGTACCTCCAACTGTTGGCAGTATATCGAGATATAATTTGCGTAATGAGACGAACCTTCAGACAATTCCTGCAAGATCTCAACAATACTATAACTCATTTCTTCCTTCAACTACGCGAATTTGGAATAATCTTCCGGAAGATACTAAGAACTCACCATCTGTAGCAACTTTTAAAAACAAACTTAATAATAATATTAACAAACCCCCACGATACTACCAAACTGGTTCACGACTAGGTCAAATATATCATGCTCGATTACGACTGAACTGTAGCTCTTTACGCCAACATCTTTTTCAGAAAAATATTATTGACAATCCTTTATGTGAATGTGGCATAGTTGAAAACACTTCACATTTTTTCTTAATATGCAACCGTTTCGGACAGATCAGGCAAGAGCTGCTAAATAGAGTATCGATATATTGCCAACCAACACTAAATATTCTCTTATATGGTAGTACTGACCTGCCAGAGGATCAAAACGAAGACATCTTTTTAGCTGTGCAAGATTACATACTAAAAACTAAACGCTTTTGTTAGTTCGTTCGACTGTTTAAACGTTCGAACTGTCTTTAAAATTAATTAGTTTTGACCACAAGCGTTTATATGGCATAAACTACGTTAAGGAAAATTTAGATGCGCTACTTTTAAATGCACGCACACACACACACACACACACACACACACACACACACACACACACACACACACACACACACACACACACACACACACACACACACACACACGTCGGACATATATTGAAAACATTAAATCCAGCTTTTTACAGGTTTATTGCTGAATGTTGTCCATAATATAATGACCTTTAACTATTACAAAACTGGCTATATGTTCCACTCCCCGTGGAGCCCCAACCAACTATCTACTATATTTATGTTTAATCAGTTATAAAAGTGTGATTAATTTTACAATTATTGAATGACAATTACAATATGATTGTACACACAATAGTATTGCAAACACTTGGGATACAGATTCGAATAAGTCACTGGACTTTTTTCTGAATCCCATTTGTATAGTGGTTGTATTGTAATCGTATTCTATACTGTTTTGTATATTTACTATGTATTATGCAAATGAAATAAAGTTTAAACCAAGGAAGCTTAATTGTCTTAGCCTTCTTCATTATATTTTTATTCCCGGAGCGTTTAAGTCGTTTAAATGAGATATACGACATTATAAGTCGCTAAAGCAAGATAATATGTTGTTTAAATGAGATCATTAAGTTGCACACATGGCATTATAAGTCGCTGAAACAAGAGAATATGAAGTTTAAATGAGATCATTAAGTTGCACACACGGCATTATAAGTCGCTGAAACAAGATAATATGTAGTTTAAATGAGATCATTAAGTTGCACATACGGCAATATAAGTCGCTGAAACAAGATAATCTGATAATATGTTGTTTAAATGAGATCATTAAGTTGCACACATGGCATTATGAGTCGCTGAAACAAGATAATATGTAGTTTAAATGAGATCTTTAACTTGCACAAGCTCTGCCGCCCAATGAAACCAATAGGGTTTATAATCATGGACCGTCCGTCTCGCACCAATTTGCCTGGGCAGGCTTATATCCTCGAAGCAGTTTATTAGTACTCGTGTGCGGTCGGTTTCAGCTCTGAGTGGAAGCATCATTCAGTCCATCTATTTCTTCAAGCCCCGATGGGCGGGGGCACAAACGACATAATTAATAAACGGAGATACTGTGATATTTTTAATTACATCATTATTCACCTTGCACACATTGCGCCGCCATTGTACAGGGTAGACTCCAATCAGGACTTCCTGTTCGCTTGTCAACAAATGAGCGCCTCCGAAAAATCAAATCACTGAGAGTACTAGTGAATCGATTTTCTCCCAGTGTATGTCGAAGAAACAATCAGTGATAGTCAGGTGGACTTTAGCACTGAAGAGCCTCAAGTTCTGGATAGTATTTTTGGGTCAATTGACAAACAATCGACCCAAAAATAGCCGTGTTATTTGTTCCACTACGAGGTCAGAGTGTTGCATATATGTAAGACAGTTATCTGTAAAATCTGGCCTAGACTCATATGTTTGGTTTTGCAAACAGTGTAGACCCTGATCAGACGCGACAGAATGTGGCGTCTGATCAGGGTCCACACTGTTTGCATTAGGTACAAGAACTTAAGGATATACTGAAAAAGTCCAAGTTCCTGTTCATGACCATTACGCAGCATGCACTCTAACAATCGGCTAATCAGTGCTGTCAGTGCTTTGATTTATTTACCCTCAAACCCACTCACCCTCGTGTTTCTGGAGCACAATCTTCCATCACTGAGGTTCTGCAGGTCTGTTCTACTAAATAGGGCTTCTAACTGAATGGTATGCAGTATATATCCTGAGAAGATGGCTCAGAGCCATCACATCAAGATCTACACTGTTTGCATAAGTATCTGTAAGGGTTGTAATGGACAACCTATGTTGTTGTTCCGAAAGGTGGGCTTTATTTATTACGCTGTGGCATACATTTGAATCAAAAGGGATAATTTGAAACCGTAGATTGTACATTCTAATACATAGACATGCCGTCATCTATTTCAAACACTGAATTTTAATTTTGAGACAGCTCCACAATGTAGTATCAGGAGTGTACAAACTGAAATCAGTACGCCATTTCGATTATAGAAAAAAGACTGAGACTTATTCCTTAAATACCGTATTTCAAGCAAATAGTGTAAACCATGAGCAGCCGGTTGAGCAGTGTGATCTGGCTATACAGTTTTTGTCAAATGCAACACTCTGACCTACATGTAAAATCGATAAAAATAGCGCGACTAGTTTCTATTAATAACCATAACCTTGGTTTCCCCAAAACAGTGATAAGCATGTCCAGGGAAAAGTGTGGATAGGTAAACTGACCGGCCCAAAATTACCTATAGAGTGTTTACTGGGCCATTAACAGAAGAGGAGCAAATTCTTTCCTTTACGAGTTAAGGAGATTTTCTTTCATTTCGAGTGGATGGGTACATTCTGCTTTTTAAGATTAAATGAATTGACTGTTGCCTTTTAGAGTCGAGGCCCAAATTCATTCCTTTAAGTGCAGAGCAAATTCTTTTCATTAAGTGTAGAGGACCAAATTCATTCCATTAAGTGTAGAGGAGCAAATTCTTTTCTTAATGTATAAAGGAGCAAATTCGTTAATTTAAGAGTAAATGGCGAATTCGTTCCTCTAAAGTAGAGGAGGAGTAGAGAAGCAAATTCTTTTTAAGCATTGAAGAGCACATTCTTTCCTTTAACAGTAGAGGAGCAAATTATTTTTCCATTAAGAGAAGAAGAGCAAATTCTTTCCTTTAAGAGTTTAGGAGATTTTTTTTTCTATTTCGAATGGAGGAGCAAATTCTTTTTTTTAAGAGTAAATGAGTAGAGTGTTACCTTTAAGAGCAGAGGACCAAATTCATTCCATTAAGTATAGAGGACCAAATTCTTTCCTTAAAGTGTAGAGGAGCAAATTCTTTCCATTAAGAATAGAGGAGCAAACTCTTCCCATTAGAAGTAGAGGAGCATATTGTTTCCTCTAAGAGTAGAAATGTAAATTCTTTCCTTTAACAGTAGGGAAGCAACTTATTTCCTTTATCACATTGCAGGCTTGCAACCCCTAAAGGGGTACCTTGGCAAACAGTGCAGGCCCAGATCAGACGCCGCAGAACGCGGCGTCTGATCAGGGCCTGCACTATTTGCTAATATAATTTCCCATCAAAAATAGAACAGAAAAATAGAATAAAAATAGGCCTACCATCCCTTATATGACAAACGGACTTGTCCAACAAATAGCAATGGAAGAGTCCACAAATATACAATGGGTTAAGGGCAGAGGTGCAATTTCTTTCCTTTAAGAGTACAGAAGCGAAGTCTTTCCTTCCAGAGTAGAGGTGCAGATTCTTACCTTTAAGAGTAGAGGAGAAAATTATTTCCTTTAAGAGTAGAGGTGCAATTTCTTTTCTTTAAGTAGAGGAGCAAATCCTTTCCTATAAATGTTGAGGGACAAATTCTTTCCTTTAAGAGTAGAGGGACAAATTCTTTCTTTTAAGAGTAAACTCCAAATGTATGGTGTTGTTTTATTCTTCTTCTTCTGGAAAAAAGTTACCTTATCTGAAGGTGTTACCAACCCCCTTAAGGGGAATGGGAACACCTTCAGGGGAGGCAACTCCTGCAAAAGTATTTTTGTCTCCCATGTCAATAGGGGTCAACTCTTAAAGGAAAGAATTTGCTCCTGAGGAGCAAACTCTTTCCTTTAAGAGAAGACCCCCTTTTCAGTGGGACAGGGCTTACAGAAAAGCGAACAAGAAGTCCCAATAGTTGTCTCCCTTTGAAAAATGGCGGAAAAATCTGACAAGTGTTCCCATTCCCCTTAAGACTGGTTTATTTATTTATTTTTAATCAACAGAAATTAACCTCGTGTCATTTAACAGCTGTCATTCATTACTCTACCAACTCTTGTTTTTTTTCTTGTCCATTGTGCCATTCCAAATGGAAAAAAATGCGAAAGCCAAGCAAAGGAATATCGAGCTTTTCTGTTCAAGTATTGATCATTTCACTCTGCAAAAAATATGGTCTGATTTTTCTGGCATACGTCAATGCCCACGAAATATAATAATGTTAAGTGAAATTAGGACTAGCTTTGAACTATTGCTCCATAACATTGGAATCACTGTCATCTAGATTTCCACGGTCTGTCTTCGACCAATCCCAGAGGCAAGAAAGGCTCTTAAAATATTGGCCATCTTACCTTTCAACCCTGTAGACCGACAAAGATTCCTGAAATCTTGATGAGATCGCTCATAAAGAGTTGTCTCATCAGGATCTATGCTGTATTTATCCTTTGTAAGGAGAATGAATGCTCCTTCAGGGGAGCCAACTCCTGCAAAAGTATTTTTGTCTCCCATGGCAATTGGGGTCAACTCTTAAAGGAAAGGATTTGCTCCTGAGGAGCAAATCCTTTCCTTTAAGAGTGGACCCCTTTTTTACGTGGGACACAGCTTATAGAAAAGGAAACAGGAAGTCCCGAAAGTTGTCTCCCTTTAAAAAATGGCGAAAATTCTGCCAGCTGTATCCATTCCCCTTAAATAGTTTTGCTCATACCCTCGTTTTGTAAGACCATGGGCTGGATAAGTTCAAAACCATCACGATATCAAGTCTGTGAAAGGAAAACCGCTCTAAACCCCACTTTATATAGAGAACAGGGGGTTTACGGGGGTATACTTTATCTGCCTTATTTTTGCAAAAAAAACATAGATTGTGGGTACTCGTTAGAACCGCCTCATTGAGGCGGTTCTAAAGAGCACCCACAATCTATGTTAAAGCAGAAATAAGAAAGATGTTATCATTTTTACCCAAATGCGTAATTTTTTGACACCATGTTGGACGCCATTATTTCACACGGACATGTTTTCCTTATAACTGGAATAGTCTACTTCAGAAAGTCGGGGGTGAAAGGGTTAAAACAGCAACAGTCCATTTTTCTGTGTTTCTGATTGAGTATAACAGTAAGTTTTCTCAGGTCGCGTTGCGTGAGCAATTTCCATTAAACGCTCGATTCTTTCATCCAAAAATATGTCAATTGGCACAAATTGGTGACTTTTGACGTTTAGTTTACAGTACGTATATACAGCTTCTGGAATAAAATTCCTGATCGTCTTGATGACACTGAGATTGCAGACCGCACACGAGTTCTGGTAAACCGCTTAGAGGACCTAAGCCTGCCCAAGTTAAGCGGTGCGAGTCGGACCGTTCATGCTTATAAACCCTATTGGTTTCATTGGGCGACAGGGCTTGAGATGTCATTTCATCTGAATGTCTGGTAAAAGTCCCACGAAATTGGAAGCGACGTCTCCAAAATGACCTAAATAGTGTTGACGGGGAGGTTAAACCTCAAATCAATAAAAATGATGAGTTTTTGGGAAAAGAAAACTAGCAATGTCGTTAGTTAAAGTATCATTAATAGGCCTCCGCCCATCGGGGCTTGAAGAAATAGTTGGGTTGCACGGTGCTTCCATGCAGAGCTGAAACCAACCGCACACGAGTTCTGGTAAACCGCTTAGAGGACCTAAGCCTGCCCAGGTTAGGCGGTGCGAGTCGGACCGTCAATGCTTATAAACCCTATTGGTTTCATTGGGCGACAGGGCTTGAGATGTCATTTCATCTCAATGTCCGGTAAAAGTCCAACAAATTTGGAAGCAACGTCTCCAAAATGACCTATACAGTGTTGGCGGGGACGCTAAACCTCAAATCAAACAAACAAACAAAAGTATCGTTAACACTTGAATCCTTTAGTATGGCAAATATACTGATATTTTGCTGAAAAAAATGTGAGCAGCTTTTGCAAATGCAAAAGCTACTCACCTTTCTTTTCGGCAAAAATACCATTATATTAAATATTGTCCTTACTGGAATAGTAAATATTGACAAACTAACGAGCACGTTAATTTAATTTAATGTTTCTTTGGATTTAACTAAGAAAATGCATACCCACGCTTTAGGGTTTTATTCAGAAATAGTTTGAACTTCTGAATTTCTGTTTCACCAGCTAGCGTCGCTTTTGAAAAAAAGCCGACGTTATCCGAAAATGGAACGTCATAACACCAAAGGTCGCGTGTGAGCTGTCCGGTATTTTTCATTTAAATTTCCCTTACCTTAATTTATTTTTGTTCAGTATAATAAAATAAATATCACATTCCTGAATGGGTAATAGTGAAAAACGCCACCCCAAGGAAAATGAATATCAACATCGGCTGCGCCTCAGTTGATATTCAAATTCCTCAACGTGACATTCTTCACTATCACCCTCTCAGGAATGTAAAATTTAAGAAATAATCTCCACGTACCGTGTGTTATCGTGATTAACACACGGTGTTGGAGGACAGATTGCGAAATATTAATTCACGACGGCGAAGCCGGAGTGAATTAATATTCGCATCTGCCCGACAACACCGTGTGTTAATCACGATAACACACCGGGTGCGTGGAAATTATTTCGATTCTAACATGATGCTAAACTGAAATACAGTAGTAACAAAGCGTTATCTTGGGGACTATTTTGCAGCGGATGTCGACAGAAGGAAATGTTTACATGCAACGTCACGATGACGCCAAATTGCACGCACCACGTTGACGACGTGAATTATCGCATATTTGCAAACGCTGACGTTTCCACTGGGTTCAATGGGAAAAACGTTAACGTCATGTTAGAATTATATCTATCACATGACGTCGTGTCTGAGAGTGTAATAACGCTATGTAATAAATTCGATAATCCACTTGTGGATATGCAAATCAGTTAGATAAGCCCCGTTAAGTTACGACGTCCTTAACGACGTCACGTTTACTAATGGCGAAATGTTGACAAATTTGGGAAAAACTGGTGAATAAAATGCGTTTTGAATGCCATATGATAAATAGAATCTTGCATTCGTGTCTTATATTATTGAATTTATTATGCTCCTCGAAGATTTTCGGGGGAGCATATAGTCGCCGCTTCGTCCGTGCGTCCGTCCATCCCGCTCTTGTCCACGCGAATTCTCAGAAACTACTGGTCGGATTTCAATGAAACTCTAAGTATCGAAGGTGGATGCGCATATCACCTGTGTGTTTTGGATCGATGATTTTTCCAACGCGAATTCTCAGCAACTACTTGCTGAAATTCAACGAAAGTTCAATGGAATCTTAAGCAGCAAAAGGGGATGCGCATATTATCCGTGCTATCTGGTTAAATGATTTGTCACACAGAGTTATGGTACTTTGTTTAAAGCTGCAGTGTAAGGTCGCTGTGGCTATTTTTAGAAAAACGTTGACATCAATCTGGTTCTACATTTATTAAGTTCACACATATGTTGGGTATGATAATATCTTGAGCATATTCGACTTTCAGGGTTCTAGGCTTAAGGTCAAGGTAACTGTGGCTATTTTTTTTTAATTTTGTTTTCGCTCTAGTGCCTACATTTATTGATGGATTTTAATATAATTTCACACAAATGTTGAGTATGATAATATCTCGAGCAAGTTCAACTTTCAGGGTCCTGGGCTCAAGGTCTAGGTCACTGTGGCTATTTTTTTTTTTTTCTTTTTTTTTTTTTAAACTTTGTCATCTGTCTAGCGTCGTCATTTGCTGATGGATTTTAATATAACTTCAAACAAATGTTGGGTATAATAATATTTCGAGCAAGTTCAACTTTCAGGATCCTGAGGTCAAGGTCACTGTGGTTATTTGTAGAAGAAAAAAACTTTGTTGTCGCTCTAGTGCCTACATTTATTGATGGATTTTAATATAATTTCACAAAAATGTTGTGTATGATAATATCTCGAGCAAGTTAGACTTTCAGAGGCCTGGGTTCAAGGTCAAGGTCACTGCGGCTATTTTTAGAAAAAACTTTCATCGCTCTGGCGTCGTCATTTGCTGATGGATTTTAATATAACTTCATACAATTGTTGGGTGTAATAATACCTCGAGCATGTTCGACTTTCAGGATCCTAGGCTCAAGGTAAAGGTCACTGTGGCTATTTTAAGAAAAAAAAAACTTTGTCATCGCTCTAGTGCCTACATTTATTGATGGATTTTAATATAATTTCACATAAATGTTGGGTATGATAATATCTCGAGCAAGTTTGACTTTCAGGGTTAGGGCTCGAGGTCAAGGTCACTGCGGCTAGTTTTAGAAAAAAAAAATATGTCATCGCTCTAGCGTCGTCATTTGCTGATGTATTTTAATATAACTTCACACAAATGTTAGGTATGATAATATATCGAGCAAGTTTGACTTTCAGGGTCCTGGGCTCAAGGTCAAGGTCACTGCGGCTATTTTTAGAAAAACTTGCTGGAGGCAGAAATCTTTCCAACTGTAAACGGAGTTCCATTGCACACAGCCTTTTATTATCAACCTCTGATCATTCTGATATGACTGAAATACTGCTAAAAAGGATGTAAAATCGCAAGTCATCCATCTACATTAGAGTTGCTGATAAAATGGATCAAAGTGGAAGAAGCTAGTCTTGGCAGATGGTCAAAATGACCTTTTTTGACAGTCAAGGGGATAGAATCAGATCCATTTTCGAACCCGTCTGATATTTTATATGCATGTAAAGGCACCCAATACGGAACCATACCTGGAGACAGTCCTATGAGGATTGCCTCTGCAGTGTACGAGAGTAACTTTTCAATAATTTCTATTAAACAGTTTTACCCAATTAATATAGCTAAACTACCACCCAAGATCTTGGGGTATGGTATGGTACCTGAATACACTTCCTTTCGTTTATTCCGACTTTTGTCTTGCTGATGTTTGTATGACAGTGCCATCAGGCAAGCTAATCTGTCCACCGACAGGTTTTGTTATACTCCATTTTGAAGTACAGTGAGTATACACCTAACTAGGATAATGTTTCCTTAGCGACTATTGCACCTTCGGGAAGCATCCATCGGTTTCACTGATAACTCGTTTTGAAAGGGATAAAATGCTCGGCGAACTCTCGCATTTTATCCATTTTCTTCAACTCGTTTAATAAATTCAATAATACATGAACACCTTTATTATACTGTCGCAAACTCGACGTCATTGTGTGGCGTCACTTTTCATTACGCAGCTCACAACTCTTGCTGTTTTGAGCAAAATGCAAGTACAGTGGGACTTCGATGGCTCGAACACCGATGGCTCGTTTACCCCGGATGTGTCGAGCCCATTCTTGAGCCCCTAGCGAAATCCTCTACATAAGAAATAGTGGGGGGGGGGGTAATTAAGAGTCTTTTATCTTGCAAATGTATGCTGTGTGTACTCATTAGAATCGCCTCGATGAGGCGATTCTAATGAGTACACACAGCATACATTTTCATTATAAAACACCGAAAAGATGTCTAAAAGTATCTCGCTATGCCTCCTGACAGTAACCTAAGTGGCTCGAACTACCCCTGTCTCGAACAGATTTTCGATGTCCCAAAGGTGTTCGAGCCATTGAAGTTCGACTGTATACTTTAACAAAACAACCGAATAAGTACACTAGAATTGGGATAAATTCTCATTTGGGAAACAAGGATATATTAATTAGCTTTAAGAACTTCTTTTTTTTTCAGATAATTTTACAAATATTTTCTTATTTCTTCTCTTATCACGGATAGGCGGTTCTAACAGGACATAGAATCTATGGGGCAGAAAAATGGAACAATGTATTCACTATAAATAAGTTCTGAATAGTTAGATCCTTTGGAAGCAAAGAATAGCAAACAATACACCAAACAAACGAAAACAGCAGACTCGGTTTTATTGAGTCTGTTCATGACCAGTACTAAAATGTGCAACACCGGCCACGCCCTCTAGCACCGGCTTAAGCAGAACTCTATTTTCAAAATGATACCAAATGAACTCAATGATCCCAAAGGACCAGAAAATATTATCTGCACTATGATGGATGTACGGGGAGGCGTTTTACGGCTGCCACATGGAACAACACCAGTTACAGTGGAAATAAATAAGTTCTGAAGATAGATCCTTTGGAAGCAAGGAATACACCAAATACACGAAAACAGCAGACTCGGTTTTATTGAGTCTGTTCATGACCAGTACTGAAATGTGCAACACCGGCCACGCCCTCTAGCACCGGCTTAAGCAGAACTCTATTTTCAAAATGGTATAAAACCCGCATTTTCTAAAGCGTGGTTTATTACGATTGGACATTATTGGTGAGTGAGTGAGTTTTACCATTTATAGACTCATCCGAAAGTCTGGAGAAGACCGGGATCGATCCTGTGACCCCCTTTTTTACAAGAAGGCTTCTGGACATTATTGGCAATGTTACTGACGAATTGAGAGTGTTCGAAGTGGTAGGAGAACAAACTCAGACTGCAGTCTTAGCATTAAACAAGATGGTAAGCATTCACCGGTTGTCACTGATCGCACACCAACATTCTACTGTTGCATACATGTACATCATGAAAACACGCTTACTAGTATGTAATTTTGACCCTCTTGAACCCCCCATTTTTGTGCAGTAAAACAGGGGTTTACAGGGGTAAACCTGATTTTTCTTATTTCTGTTCTAAAATATAAATCGTGGGTAGTCGTTAGAACCGCTCCACGAGGCGGTTCTAACTTGTACCCACTATATATAGAGAAAAATATCACATTTTTTCATCAAGAATTTTCGTTTTTTTACTGCCGTAAAATTTACAATGCATTTGTATTGGCGTGTTTTCGTAATGAAAAGACTGCAAAGCAAACAAAGGGCCCGCAGGTATTGGAAAGTTGTTTTGTTGTCTCTGATTGAAGCTGTGGGTTAATGTTATCGATTCCTTTCCATTGCCTTCACTTCTATTTTTCAATATGAAACAGACTCTAAGGTCCAATAATGTAATCCGATGCATGGGACAAGTTTGTTTTCTGGACCAGACTCAGATAGTTTTGGGCGGTTAGTCCTCATCAGTGACACTCAGACGTTTTCAAAAGTCCGCAGGGGAATCAAAGATCCGAAAGGACTAGAAAATATAACCCATACTATGATGAAGGTAAGATAACATAGGCCTACTTAACCCTTATCATGCTGTTCACGACAATCCCTATCTTTGCAAACAGTGTAGATCCAGATCAGATGGCTTCTTCAGAAGCCATCTGATCTGGATCTACACTGTTTTACGTTCAATTTATGAATTTGTAGGAATAAATTACATCAAGTAATCTGATTGGTTCAAAGTCAGAAATGGGTGTGGCTAAACTGAATATTCAGCAAGAGAAGGGTTAACTGAGGAGAAACTATTTCTTTTTTTCCAAGCTCTTAGAGACAATCGGCCAACTAGTGCTGTCCGTGCTTTGATCTCTTATACTTGCACGCCAGATAAGGAAGTCCATAGTTTTAGCTTGGGATAGAAATCCTGTTCTAACCCTGGTGTTCTTACCCAGGGACAGGGTAAAAATAGAATATTCTCGCGTGTTTGATAAATGCACTGGTTGAATACGACCTCATATGCGCCGTCGTTAAGGTTGACGTCACAGCACGTTACGTGACGTCACTTAACATCACGGTAATGCCAGCACAATATGGCAAATGTCGGCAAACGAAGTGACTGCAGTATTAAAAATCCACGCTCAAAATAGAAGGTCTGCAAGAAAAAAATCCTACAGGGGTGTGAGGCGTGGATAGAAAAACCCGTCCCTCGGGATCACTTTTCCCGGACAGTGACCCTTGGAACGAGTTTTCCATCCACCCCTAACACCCATGCAGGATTCTTATATTCCAACATGACCTCTGACGCACGTCGCTTGATGAGAGAGAGAGAGAGAGAGATAGGGAGAGAGAGAGAGAGAGAGAGAGAGAGAGAGAGAGAGAGAGAGAGAGAGAGAGAGAGAGAGAGAGAGACGGACGGACGGACGGACAGACAGACAGACAGACAGAGAAAACATTACGAAAACACGCCTATACAAATACATTGTGAATTTTACCTCCCAAAAACGAAGATTTTATGATGAAAACTTTTGATATTTTTCTTATTCCTGTAGCGGTTCTAACGTGTAACCACAATCTATATTCTAGAACAGGAATAAGAAAAATAAGGTTTATCCCCTGTAAGCCCCGGTTTTACTGTATAAAAGTGGGGTTCAAGGGGGTCACAATTATATAGGCATGTTTTCGTGATGACAACCGAAGTCAATTACTATTTACCTGTCAAGGGGTAAGCCAATTCAAGCTAACAGGTTTTAAAAGGCCAGCTTCCAATTTACTCCAACAAAGTCCACACAGCAATATATACAACTTCCATAATGCATCTTTCATCTGTATCCCATATTTCTAAGACGTGTGACATGAAACTTGGAAATTCACTTAGACGTTTTTTATATTTTCAGATTAGACCCAATAACACCTATTTTCAACGCCGAGCTTTCACTTTTGACGTTTGAACTGATTTTATGCCCTTATTGGAAAAACTCCGGGAAACAAAGCTGTTTGGTTGAAGTTTGCTACTCTCAGGCTTGGTACACAGACACATACATATCCCATTAGACGGTTCAGTAAAATTCCGCTATTATTAACCCTTTTTGTACCAAATGGAATCCTCCTCATTATATATAGCAGGTGTCCATTTCAGCATTTAGGGGTGTCAGGTTGTGTTTTCTTCAACATTTATTAGGTAAATGGCTGAACGTTTTGCAAACAGTGTAGGTCCTGATCAGACGCCGCGTTCTGCGGCGTCTGATCTGGGCCTGCACTGTTTGCCAAGGTACCCCTTTAGGGGTTTCTGGTACTGGGTTAAGACCACCTAAAATTAAGATAAATTATGCTTTTAAAAGCATTTTAGAAGGTTTCGGGTACAGTTTCTTTGTGTTTGCTACATCCAGTGTGCTCTGGTGGGAGACCTCCTTTGGGACTTTAAGACCACTTTTTGAAAGTCCAAAAGGTGGTCTATATATAGGATGTTTACTGTATTAGTTTACTTGTTTCTGCTCTAATACACACATTATGGATATCAGCAATTAGTTTGTTAAAGAAATAAAAGGCAAAAATATTTTCCGAAAAAAAAATAAATAATAATAATAATGATAACAACAACAAAAATATATATTCTGCCATGTAATATATACTACTCAAAGTTTGATAGGGATCACTTTTTATATACCAAATTTTGCACTGAAAAGTTAAAATTTCATGACAGAATTTGTACTCTGTATTGATAAATATCAGAAGCAGAAACTCATATGCAATTCAGCACTCACGAAAGTGCACACTTCTTGCACTTCACAAATGACGTCATGCACCCCAAAAATCTTGCGTAACACTGCATTCCAACAGAAAAAATCAAACATGTCAGTGTTGTTCCTTTACTAGGGGTAGAAAGGACTTCATTTGATTTGTGAAACTCTAAACCGCCTAGGGGACAGTTAAGAAACCGTCTGAGCCCCGAAGAAATAAACCGTGGCGTCGGAATGTTGGAATCTTGTGTCTCTCAACGTCGTGTTGCTGGGATTCTGAATGTGTCTCAGAGCGTGGTTTCCCGAATGTGAAGTCGGCATCTTACCCACGGAAATCCTTCACACAGACACGGCGGGAGTCGCGAAAAGGCTACACCTCAATATCGGTATCGTTTTTTGTTGATTCAGTCTCGACGTCAACGGTTCCTGAACGCTACGCGCTTGGATAACTAGTTTAGGAACGGAACTGGAGTACGAATTTCTACACAAATTGTCAGGAACAGGCTCCACGAGTTCGGACTTAATGCCAGAAGGCCTGCTATACGTGTTCCGTTGACGATACAGCACGCTCAAGACCGGTTGGACTTTTCCAGAACTCACGTCAGGTGGAAGATTCGTAACTGGACGCCAGAACTGTTTACTGATGAGTCCAGATTCTTTCTAGTATTCACTGATAAGCGTCAATTAGTGGGGCGAATGTCTAAAGAGCGATTCGATGACTTGAATGTGGCATGAAAAGGAATCAGTCATGGTTTGGGCTGGGATAAGCATGAATGGTAAAACTGACTTGTACGTCGTTGCAAACGGAACGTTAACGTCAGCGAGGTACTATAATGAGATTCTTGATCAGTTTGTGAGACCATATGCCAGTGCTATCGGCCCGGACTTTATTCTGATGGACGATCATACCCATCCCCACCGTCTCCACTACACTGATGCCTATCTGGAACGTGAGGCAATCGTTTGTATGGACTGGCCTGTTCGATCACCGGACTCAAATCCGATTAAGCATGAGTGGGACATGCTACAGCGTGCTGTTTCAGCCCGACCTGTGCGTCCGAAGACTTTACAGGAGCTCAAAGATGCATTTGTTGCTGAATAGAGGCTGATTCGACA
The DNA here is from genome assembly GCA_963580285.1 of Lucinisca nassula. Lineage (NCBI taxonomy): Eukaryota > Metazoa > Mollusca > Bivalvia > Lucinida > Lucinidae > Lucinisca > Lucinisca nassula. The sequence continues at coordinate 110,158,053 of OY757019.1, read as the reverse complement.
AAACCGGATACAGACTCTTATTACGAGCATACGTTGGCGATGTCGTGCTGTAATTGATACCCGAGGACGCCATACATGTGATTAGGCACGTTTGTCATAACAAATTTGGAAATTTGTGAAAAATCAAGTGTCCAAATCCTTTCGTGTAATTGCAAATTTTGTGGGTGCCAAGACGGATGTTGTTGTCACGCTTGAATGCAGTGCAAAACGACAAACTTAATCACTAAACTTTGTGAAGGATATGTTTTCTATCATTATGTATCAAATTTGGATTCAGCTGATTGAGTTATCCAAAAATTATTTTGCATTAAAAAAACTGATCCCTATCAAACTTTGAGTAGTATATATAATCTTATCTCACATACATGTGTTTTCTAAATGATTCTTTTAATTATTTTGTTTTGTTTTTATAGCCCTTTGAATATTATTTCGTTTATTTCAAGCCAATCCTTAATCAGAGCTAGGCGAAAACCGGAGTACACTGAGAAAACCACCTGACCTTCCGTTGCAGAACTTGGCGTCGAGGCTCGAACGACAGAAGTGAGAGACCTAGTGATTAAGAGTCAGCGCTTATTTTGTTGTAATTTATGATCCAAAACACCCATCATTGAACCAGTTAGCACCGAAAACAATTATATAGCATTTGGTTGTGTGAATTGAGGTTTAACGTCCCCGCAAACACTATTAAGGTCATTTTGGAGACGTTTCCAATTTGGTGGGACTTTTACCCGACATTGAGATGAAAAGACATCTCAAGCCCTGTCGCCCAATGAAACCAAAATGCTTATATGCACTGGGCGGTCTGACTCACATCACTTTTCCTGAGCATGCTTAGTCCTTCTAAGCGGTTTACCAGTACTCCTGTGTGGCCAGTTTCAGCTCTGCGTGGAAGCATTGTGCAGCCCAATCTATTTCTCTAAGCCCCGGTGGGCAGGGGCGAAAATGATGATCATAAATGTTCGTTTCATTTTAAAAGGTCCTACATAATGTTAACAAGTCCGTGTAATGAACACCCCTATAAATCCCACTTTATATACTGAAAACTGGGGGGTTGTAGGGGTACACATTATTTTTATTTTTTCTGCTCTAAGACATATTTTATTGGTACATGTTAGAATCGCCTCAGTGAGACAGTTTTAACGAGCACGCAACCTATGTTTTGAGTATAAACATGTTAAAATTAGAAAATCAACCTTTTTGGAGGTATGAAATAATTCCCTATGTCGCATGGATGTGTTATCGTTATGTATTTTAGGACATGGGAGATACCATTATCCCACACCGGCCTTTCACCTTGACGACCGCAAAGAAAGCGAGCTTAGCTTAAGTTTGCCTAAACTAGTTACAAGCACATTTGGAAGAGCATCGTTATAACGCTTATAATTCAATAACGATTTTGTTTTGTCGAAACGTTTCGTAACTATGTAACTATTTACATAAAGATGCAGTCAACCTTCTTTATACTGACATTCGTTATAACGGCAAAACTCGTTACAACGACAATTTCAATGGAATGAATTCTTAGCTCACGGCTTAGACTTGATTCCAAGCGAAGTAGGCTTCCATCGGGTTGGAAATCATAGTCATGAATGATTCTTGTAATTTAATACTCCAAGAAACAAATGTTATAGATATTTGTTAGAATCGCCTCACGGAGGCGATTCAAACAAATGTCTATGACAGTGAGAAACAAATGTTATAGATATCTGTTAGAATCGCCTCACGGAGGCGATTCTAACAAATGTCTATGACATTGTGTTTCTTGAAGTAATGATGTGGAAAAGACCTTTTATAACCTGTCATACTCCTAACTGCATGGGGTTCTTGATAACGGCAAATTCATTATAAGAGCACAATAATACGGAACAAATACTGTCGTTATAACGCGGGTCCTATGTATACACATGAAAAAAAAGAGAAGCCCAATATTTACACTGATTGCGGTACCAAGCCTTGCTATAAAAATAAATGGACAAAATGTTAACCCTTGTCCTGCTGAGCCCGGATATCTTATCTTTAAAACAATGTAGATTCAGATCAGATGGTCATCTGATCAGGATCTTTATTGTTTGTTATTCAGTTTATGGATTTGTTACAATGATTTGCATCAAGTCATCTGATTGGTTGATAATCAGTAGTGGGTGTGGCATATTTAAATAACTAGCTATCCGGCCTTTCAACATGCAAAATCTATTTGGGTTTTTAGATGCGTTCCGAGGACGCGAATTATAATAAATAATAATAATAATAATCGACCTTATTTATAGAAGTAGTAAACAAGTACTTATCTTCCATGTGGCCTTTTTTGTCTTTCTCTTACTGAGTAGAAATCAGAACTAAGCAATGTGGATAAAGTTTCTTCACTTGCTCAAGGAACAAAATAGAACTGAAGGCTATGCTCAGGAATCGATACATTTAACCCACACCTTCCATCAGAGACACCAAAGGGAAAGAAACACAAACATAAAATAACTAGACCCCTACGGAAACACCAACAGCGGAAAGTCAGGCGCTGGCGGGGATCGAACCGGTTACCTCTCGATACGATGCTTTGTCACTGCACCGCAGTAAATACAAAATCGTGATATAGTTTCTACGGTCATTGTCCCCCTTCCAAGAGTTTAAGAGGGGCAGAGTGTAAGCCTCTTCATGAAATTTAAAGTGATAACGTCGATGCAACGTCATGACATTATATCGGCCTCTTTCTTAGGCGCCATGTGCCCCGCTTTGTGATGTAAACATTTTGTAAATGAGTCATCTCATGAGATATGGGTCCTCATGATCATAAATGTAACCAGCATAGACTCAGGCGAGCTATTTATGGCGGATGTTTAACGTTTAAAACTGGGGAAGCCTTCCTTTTAAAAGGAAACTCTTTTTCTTGTGAAAGCTTATATTTGTTGTTGCATGAATATATAGGTCAATCTGCATTGTGGGTAATTAATGGCTGTACTTCCGAATTTAACCCGACGTCTATAAGGTCTACGCCCGTGGGCGTAGACAAAATCTTTAAAGACCCGTTTGCACGGGGATTATAACCCTTTTAGAAAATGCGATATTTAAGATTAAGTAAAGTTTTCCTCTAGTGCTTGCGCATAAGTTGGCCCCAGGCCATCGATATGTTTTCGGGAGCTTTCCACTAAATGTTTCCCATAGGCGACAATAGTAACCTTTTACCTGCTCCCACAAAAACTAGACATACAAAACTTTTCAAACCTTACTTGTTTATAGAGCCATCCTAGCCCAACAAGTTAATGAGAAAAAATCCACAGCTCCTTTCCAAGTTACGGTCAAGCATGTTTGTTTACCTGCTAGAACGGAATAAATACAAACCAACATTTTTAAAGGAGGGGTGACCATATAAAATCAGCAAAAATTTCTTTCAGCTTGCATGCAGATATATTTATAAAACATGCATCATTTTAGTCCATTATACCTATCATTTTCTCACATTGAAATAAAACATGGGATAAAAGCTTTGTCCCAAAGTGATAAAACCCGGCACCTTCCGGTATTTAGTGGAATGCTACCTTTCGGATGAGTTTTTAAACCGAGGTTCCGTCTCCATATGACCTAAGTTGTAATTGGGATATAAATTTCACACACACACGCGCGCGCACACACTTGTCTACACTTTTGTGTGTGTTGGTGGGGGAAGGGGGTAACGGCCCAGCCAACCCTATATAGATCGAGTCGGTCAGTTTACCTAACACCTAATCACTTTTTAACATACAGAATTCCGCAGATACAAAATACAAGAATTCCACCGATGGCTGTGTCGCGTCTATGATTGTACTTTTTCTTCTTCTTTGTTTATTATTATTATTATTTTGATTTTACGACCCTTTTAATATTATTTCAGTTATTTCGAACCGATCGTTAATCAGTCGTGGGCTAAATGATGGATACCCCCCACCCCCGGAGAAAAACTACCTGACCTTCCATTGTAGAACTTGGTGTCTCACATATGACCCGAGCTTGAGATTAAGAGTCAGCGCTTTTTTACCCCAGGTCACGGAGGCCCGTAAATTGTAGTTCTTTAGAACTTGCCTTAACCCATATTTGCCAGGCGGCCCTTTTTTGGGACATTGACAAACAGTCAAGCTCACGCATTTGTTTACAACTTACATCAAACAAAACAAACCCGACACCCCTATAATTGGTAAAGGAACATTTCAAACTTATTAGGTGGGAGATCCAATGGTCGTATATGGGTTAAACATTTGCGTTCGGTTCTAGGGTTGATGCAAATGTTGACAGACTGAAAAACGGGCGGACGAACGAACAAACGGAAAACCCGTTATGAAAACACGCGTATACAAATACATTGTAAACTTTACCGCCGAAAAAAAACGAACATTTTTAGATGAAAAAATGTGATATATTTCTTATTTCTGCTCAAAATATAGATTGGGGGTACTCGTTAGAACCGTCTCATCGAGACGGTTCTAACAAGTACCCACAATCTATAGTTTGGAGCAGAAATAAGAAAATGAGGCGGTTCTATAACGAGTGACCACAATCTATAGTTTGGAGCAGAAATAAGAAAAAAAAATAAGGTTTACCCCTGTAAGTAAACCCAGTTTTACTGTATAAAAGTGGGGTTCAATGGGGATCAAAATTATGTAGGTGTGTTTTTGTGCTGCGGTCTTCTTTAAAACTGGCGCTACCTTAACATACATGTTTTAGAACAGTTCCAAATTTAAGAAACCCCAACGATAACCTTACACATGTATCACCTCAATTTGATCAGTTTTAGTCTTCTTAAAAAATCTATATTTCTCTTTAAGTCAACAAATTGGTTTTAATTCTTTTTTTTATGGCTGAAACATGATAAAAGCTTTTAGGAGAGGGCAACTTTGACGTAAATACAGTTTCCGCTAAAGCCAGCAGACATGGAAGTCGAGAATTTCTTGCACGGAACTCGTTAACGTTAACGTGGTGAAGTCTATTGTGAATGCACCATTCAACGTAGCTATGTTTTGTTTGTATTGTAGTTTAACGGCCCAGTCAACACTATTTAATTCCTTTTTAGAGCCGGTCAGTTTACCTATCCATACTTTTCCTGGGCACACTTATGCGTAAGCGGTTATCCAGTACAGTGCAGATTCTTTCGCCAGAAACTGACAACTGCCCTTCTTGAATCAGCGGAAGGGATAGAATGACCGTAAAAAAGATTTCATGACCAATCTCCACGAATGAATGTTGCCGACCCCGGCAGGTATCTCAACGTAGCCGGCCCCCGCCCATCGGGGCTTGAAGAAATATATGGGCTGCATGACGCTTCCACGCAGAGCTGAAACCGATCGCACATTGGTTCTGGTAAACCGCTTTTAAGGTGTAAGCCTGCCCAGACAAAGTTGGGCGAGTCGGACCGCCAATGCATATAAACCTATTGGTTTTATTGGGCGGCGGGGCTTGAGATGTCGATTCATCTCAATGTCGGGTAAAAGTCCCACAAAATTGGAGCAAAGTCTCCAAAATAACCAAAATAGTGTTATCGGGGACGTAAAACTTCAATTCAGACAAAAAAAAAAAAAAAAAATAGAAGAAAACAGAGCTTTTGCTGGTCGCAGACGTGACGAAGAGACATATAGGGAGAGCTTCGTGCAAGAAGTTATGCGTCTAGCCCTATTAGTTATCTGCGCAGGTTTGGCTGAATATTGTCTAGTCGCTTTGCGATAAGTGTCTTCCGCATAAGACGGCCATTTTTTCATGAACAGGGATACTGATCCCGTTAACAAGTCCGCGCTATGAAAGGTCCTTTGATTAATACCACCTTTGGGACTGTTCAAAAGTGGTCTTTAAGACCACTTTTGAACAGTTCCAAAGGTGGTCCCTGACTAGAGGACACTGAATGCAGAAACCATTAAGATAGAATAGCTGCACCCTTCTAAATAAGCTTTTTAAAGCAGAATTAGTCTTAATTTTAGGTGGTCTTAATAGCGGAATTTCACTGGTTATACCGCAACCAGACACCGTCGTGATATGACTGAAAAATTGTTGAAAGCGACGTTAAACCCGAATTCACACACACACACACACACACACACACACTGGTTATACTGGAATGTGGTTTACAATGGTATACGTCTTCTTTATTTCTACACCAAAGACATAGACTTGGGAAACTTGTTGCTTATTTTTCCCCATAAACGTACTTTACGCATTCCTTTAACAAGTCTGTGCTATAAACATTTTCCTAAACACCATGCTATTTAGTGAAAAGTGGTGTTTACATGGGTATATTTTATTTGCATTTTTATTTGCTCCGAGACATCCCTAGTGAATGCAACGTAGCATCAACGTCAATACAACGTCATGACGTTGCATGAACGTTAATACGACATTACATGCATGGACGCCATGTGCCAAGAAGGATAGATTGGAATTGATTTTTGCCATCCAACACAATTGCAATTTTACTTCCCATAATGTCGACCCCCGCCCATCAGGGCTTGAAGAAATAGATGGGCTGCATGATGCTTCCACGCAGAGCTGAAACCGACCGCACAAGGGTACTGGTAAACCGCTTAGAGGATCTAAGCCTGCCCAGACAAAACGGTGCGAGTCGGACCGTCCATGCCTATAAACCCTTTTGGCTTCATTGGGCGACGGCTTGAGAATTCATGTCATTTCAGTGTCGGGTAAAAGTCCCAACAATTTGGAAGCAACGTCTCCAAAATGACCTATATAGTGTTCATGGGGACGTTAAATCTCAAATCAATCAATCAAAACTTCCCATAATGTGCGTCTGCCAGTCATATATTTCTCCCCTACATAGATTACTCCTTAGAGTACAGCACTGTATGAGCCCCGCCAAGCGAATTTGTGTCTTCGAGCATTCCGTCATGACAAATTTTAACTGCGCATGCCCAGCCATTCAGATGGGCCAGGGATACGGCTTTCTGTCTGAAGGTTCCTCTTGAATCACTGCTTGTATGAGCGAGCAGCGAAGGTTCTGGCGAGACTGCGCGGATGCGCAGGCTCGCTTGAACCTTCGCTGCTCGCATAGGCGATAAACACCAAAATCGCTTGACGGGGCCCGTATTATCTCAATATCGTTTTTAACACCCTATTTATGAATTACTAGTATTTAATTGCGAAATCCAATGAATCGGAACAGGCAATAAGTGAGAATATGGAAGTGAAACCGAACTGCTCTCTTCTATAATTCATAGTCGATGTAATTTACTTTGAATGGTGTTGGCCTAGAAAGGCTGAAAGCGCAGTGGTGGTATAACAAATTAGGTCAGCTTTTCTTCTGTTGATTGACTAGCGCCCACGTTTTTTTTTTTTTTTTTTTTTTTTGTTGTTGTGGTTTTTGTCTTGTTGTTTTTTCAACAGACTGCAAGAATTGCAGAAATTTATATCTTTTTTGTACGGAACCCGGGAAGGGACATAATTTTTTATTTTTATTATCTTGTGCGTACAACTTATAAAATAATAAAAAATCATGTCCCTTCCCGGGTTCCGTATTTTTGATTATCGACCGTTTCAAGATTCTTTCTTACATGGTATTGTCATTTTAAGGGCGGGCAAAAACAGGAGTAAGCAAAGACACCTCACATCAACACAACAACACGACAACACGCCTATGTCTTTTTGATCCCCTTAAATATGTTTTAGAAAGTGTTACATGTATCCTTTGGAAGCAAGGAATACACCACAGAACCGGAAAATATGGAGTGTACATGTTTTCTGGGCCAGAATAGCTAGTTTTGGCCATTTAGGCCTCATCAGTGACCCTCAAATAGTTTAAAACTCCACAATGGAATCAATGATCCCAAAGGACAAGAATTTCTGCTCTAAGACATAGGTTGTGGGTACTCGTTAGAACTGCCAACAACCTATGTTTGGAGTATAAATACAAAAAAAATAAGAAAAATCTCACATTGTCATCAGAAAAAGGCGTTTCGTGGCCTATGTCACACGGCTGAGTTATAGAGGTTGTTATATGGTAAAGGTGTGCCTCTAAGTCATATTGACACCGGTATGTCATATTGGCCCGAGGGCTTAGCCCGAGGGCCAATATGACTTCCGGTGCCAATATGACTTAGAGGCACACCTTCACCATATCATAACCTCTTTATTACATCATTTATATAGCATAGTTATATTGCAACGTGAAGAAATGAAGGCAAAGAGAATATTTACTTTTTAAAGGTTAGTGAATGACACTAAGAGCCTTTAAAATTAAAATGGTCTTCAAATAAGCACAAAACATTCGGTAAAATACCTTAAAAAGCATTCTTTGAACTGCAGACATTCTGTATTTAAAATGGCGATTTGTTTTTGTTTTGACACTTACAGTTGCGACGTCACTTGTGACGTAATTTGCTGCGCACTACTGTGCTACTGTATTACCGTGAGCATGGTTAGTGTAGGCCTACTAATCAGTTACATAATTGAGAAGGAATTTCTTCTCTTTTTTCGGCGGATACCGAAACTATATCCTCAATACACTCGATGAAACGTTCCCGGCGTCAACCTTTCAGAAGTAAATATTCTCTTTGCCTTCATTTCTTCACGTTGCATTATAACTATGCTATATAAATGATGTAATAAAGAGGTTATGATATGGTGAAGGTGTGCCTCTAAGTCATATTGGCACCGGAAGTCATATTGGCCCTCGGGCTAAAGCCCTCGGGCCAATATGACATACCGGTGCCAATATGACTTAGAGGCACACCTTTACCATATAATAACCTCTATCTACTGACCTATAATACTTCTAGTGACCGTTTACAGACCGGACCTACTTTTCAGGTCCCTATTTTACAAGTTTAATCAATAATATTCAACCTTTCATACATGGAAAAACAACGAAACTGCTACTTAAAATCTTTGCAATATTTATTTAAACAGATTTTCTGAAATTTCAGCTAAATTCTTACCTTCTCTGCCTTTCCCTGTTTGAATGGCCCGTTGGACATGTTGGAATAACTGCGCACTGAAACTGCAGTTGCGTCTCAACCTCGAAAATATTTTTTAAAGCTAAAATAAACTATTTATTTGCAGATTTTCATACAGAAAGTGAAGCGCTGAGAAACTTTTATTCGAGCGTCCGTGTTGTTTACTACGTGTTTGTGGCACTACGTGTGCGCGCCACGGCACTGCATGTTGTTTAACATGCCACACAGTCTGCTGTTTACTTTGCTTAAATTTGCTAAATTATTGCAAAATCCATTGATTGTTTTGAATTGCGGTATAAACTAAATACATGGATAGTGTCTTTAATAATAAAATATAATCGGTTCGCCTCGACAATTTTATAGGGGCTCGCTAAAGCTCGCCCCTATAAAATTGTCTAAGGCTCACCGATTATATTTTATTATTAAAGACACTAACCATGTATTTACTATATTATATGGACTTTTGGCCCCGTCACGTGACTGTGACATCAAAATAACGAAAAAATGAGCCTGTATTGAAAGATTCTAATGTAATTTTCCTATAGTATAGGTATGTAATAAATTGTAATATTACATTCCTTCGCAGAAGCTGACACAAGTCAGGTTAGAACCTAATCGGGGGCCGCTTATAGCTATCATACAGTTTCTCATGTTTCAGTGCTTCTGAAGTTTAAGAACAGGACCAAAGGTATACATTACCTTGCCAATATATGAGTCAAGTCACGAGACATCTTGTATTCGGAGTTTGCGACCAGCTGACTTTAAGAGACTAGAATGAGTCTTGAGAATTTAGATAGACATTACGAAAATACATTGTAAACTTTACCGCCGAAAAAACGAAAATTTGAAGACGAAATGTTTTGATATCTTTCTTATTTCTGCTAAAAAAATAGATTGTGAGTACTCGTTAGAACCGCCTCATCGAGGCGGTTCTAACGAGTACTCACTATCTATATTTTAGAGCAGAAATAAGAAAAATAAAGTATACCCCTATCAACCCTAGTTAGTTTTACTATAAAAGTGTGGTTCAAGGGGTCAAAATCATATAGGCGTGTTTTCGTGATGGAAACTTGAAGTATTGTACTATCCTAGAGCGAACGATAACTTCAGTATTTCTTTCATGAAAATGTCCAAAATTTGCGATCAAAAAAAAAAAAAAAAAAAACAGAAGATTTTGGGTACTCGTTAGAACCGCCTCAGTGCAACCATTGGTTGTGAGCAGTGGTTGTGAGGATCTACGATCTATGTTCTCTAGCAAAAATAAGTAAAATATCATCTAAACCCCTGCAAACCCAAATGCCACACGGATGTGTACGGATGTGTTATCGAAGGGTGATGTCAAAACATGCGTGTCTAATGCCAAGATGAGAACTCATCATGTTTTAAATGCGTGTAATGGTTAACTTGGGGCCAGTTGTTCAAAGCTAGCGATGTCGTTAGTGTATCGTTATCGTTAAAACTTCGATCATTGAATATGGCGAATATTCACTCATATCTTTACAGAAAAAAAACAAAAAAAAAAAACGTAAGCAGCCGCTCACTTTTTTTTTTCAGCAAAATTTCCAGTATACTAGATATTGTGGTTTAAGAGAGGGGTTCTACGGGGCGCGTTATAAATCCCGTTCACATTTCGTTTACTTCAACACTGTAAATCTGGATGTTTTGGTTTTAAACACAAATTAAAACACTTCTCTGTAACACTTTTAAAACGTGTTTAGGTGTTTTCAGAAAACATGCATGTTTTTCAATGAAACACTATAGTGTTTTATATTAAAACACCAATGTTTTTGTGATAACACCTGTCTGGTGTTTTGCCTGAAAACACCTATCATGTTTTCAGTAAACATATCTGTTTTATGTCTAAACACTGATGTTTTGTGAAAACACGTGTTCTGGTGTTTTGTCTGAAAACACATAACACGTGTTTAGGGACTGTAACACTTTTAAAACACCAAAACATGTTTTGTAACTTTTCTGTGTTTTATTTCATAACATTCCAACCTTTTATTTCAAAACATACTGAACATTTATCATTGCAACTCCAGTTTGTTATATTCTTTAACTTATAGCTACCACACCTACACTAGTGTTTAAGTGATTCTATGGGTATAAGAAATGGAAAATGTAAATCCTTACCAAAACACAAAATCCAAGTCTATATCAGGGCATTTTGCAAAGATGATTTAACAAAAGTTCTTTGTCTTCTAATTAAAATCAGCTCTTTGAACAGATGAAAAAAAAAAAAAAAAAAAAACTTTTGACACTCATAATCCTTATCCTGCTGAATGATTAATTTTGCCACTCCCTTTTTGAGTATTAACCAATCAAATTTCTTGAGATAATGTATTTGTTTAAATTCATGAACTGAATAACAAACCGTGTAGATCCTGATCAGATGGCTTCTTCAGAGGCCACCTGACCTGAAACTACAATGTTTGTAAACTTAGGGCTAATCGTGCTCAGCAGAATAAAGGTTAGCACTCTGTACAAGTGCAGCTGTGCATTGGAAGAGACTGAGTGTGATCCCTTTTCCTGGCTATTCGAAAGTCTAGTGAAGCACATATATTTTTCTGGACTAGAATCTCTTTTTTAGCTTTTTTTTTTTAAAGAATGCACAAATCAAGCAGCCTTCTGGCTCAAAATGGTGTTTAAAAACTATTTGTTGCCCGAAGCTTAGAAGCTGTGAATTAGTCCTACAAATCAAGTTGAAGTACACTTCAAGATCCAGTTTAGCCACATCGTTTGCCGACTTCTTTTTCATCATTGACAATGTGCGCAGACAGTATCTTTGGTAAAGATGCTTCTTGGACACTCTCTGAAAAATAAGAAGGCACTGTCAGCACTGGTAAGTCGTTAGCCTCCGAGTGTAAACTGAAAAAAAATGAACATTTAAATTCCTGTTCTATAACTGGTGTCTGATCTAGGTCTACACTGTTTGCTGAACCAGAAGTAGCTCTCATTACGCTAATGTAAAAGAAAAAATGCAGCAGAAACGGAATTACCCAAGGCTAGTCTTAAAAGAAAGAATTTGCTCCCCCTCGGGAGCAAATTCTTTCCTTTAAGAGTAGCCTCTGCCCTGAGAAAGATGTTTTTACTAGATAGTAATGATATTTTTGTTCCGGCTACGCAACTGAAACTAATGAGTGCAACAATTAGAAACAATATCTTTGTACCTTCTACCGATTCAAGAAGGGCAGATGTCCGTTTCTGTCGAAAGAATGTGCACTATACTGGTTACCTAGCAAGCAAATGGCGTTATTGTGACGTCACTGTAACGTCGGTACAACGCCATGACGTTTATGCAACGTCACATCTACGTCGGTGCCCTGTCATGACGCATGACGTTGCACCGCCGTTGATCTGACGTTGCCCTAGCGACGTATGGCTGCTGGGTAAACAGCTTACATATAAGCCAGCCAAAGAAGTGTAGACCGGCTAGACATGAGCTATATAGTGCTGATCGGACAGTTAAACTCCAAAACAAACAAACAAAAAATATGTGTCTGTGATTCAACAAAGGAATCCACAGATACAGATGCGTTCTATTGTCACAAAGTTAAAGTTCAACAAATCAATGACTGACAAGTTTATCCAGAAACATACGCTCTTAATTGCCTTCCCCACCCACCTGTCATACCTGTTTCAGAATCAGAATCTTTGAAAATTGCTTATTCAAACTTACCTGCATATAAATCCTAATTTGTCATCGTCTCATACGCTCAACACATCTTCTTCTACCGACTGTTGTGCAAATGTGTAATGGTAGAAACGGAAAATATACAAAAGATTTTCAAAAATGCAGAAATTGGATCTACATGTACAATGCGCCAATCTTCAGATTCAAATTTAATCACGTGACGTAGTTGTGTTGTCGGCTTAACATATATGTTTAAAGCTGGAAAACGCATGTGTTTTCAGGTAAAACACGCGCGTTTTCCGGTTTTGCCTGGGGACAAGAAGGTTTTTTTTTCCTGTACAAACAGAGTTATTATTTGGCTAAATGTGTTATATGTGGCCTGGCAACAACATATAAATGATAATTTTTCATTACATAATGTAAGATATTTTTTCAGTGTTTCTTTTTCTACACTATGTAGAAGTTGAAAACACCGACGTTTTTCAACTCTGAAGCTCAAAGCGGTTTCGAAACATGTACAAAACATACGCGTTTGCCTTGAAAACGTAGGTGATTTAGTCTAAAACACTAGCAAAACACGTGTAGTGTTCCCAAAATTTACAGTGAACCCATCGAAGTTTTCTCTCTAAATCCATTCTGTAAAAACAGAGAAGTAGGTCTTTTTAGGTATACCCTGAAGACACTGGTGTAAGTTGCACTACCAAGTGCATTTCGGGATTCAAGCCAACGACCAGAAGAGTTTTCTTTAGTAAAGAAAATGGGGAAAAGTCACAGGGACTAAGGTCAAGCGAATAAGGTGGATGAGATGAGGTGTGTTGTCATGGATAAGGGAGACTTCTTAAATCATTACGATAACACACCCGTGCAACATAGTGCATTTTTTCACATCTCGAAAATGGCAATTTTTCTGATGAAAATCCTTGATATTTTTCTAATAAATACTGCAAACATAGGTTGTGGGTGCTGGTTAGAACCGCCTCCGTGAGGCGTTTCTAACGAGTACCCACAACCTATGTCTTGGAGCAAAAATAAGAAAAGTAGTGTATACCCCCTTAAACCCCATTTTTTCTATATAATGTGGGGTATAGGGGGGTCTTCATTTCACGGACTTGTACATGTGATGTGTTGCAGGTCTACGTTTGTTACAGTGTGCATTTACTTTTGACAACAAACCATTCTTATAAAATTTACCTGTGGTTATATAGCCATTTGGTACGGGAATTTGAACAATGGGCCCATCGTAATTGATAAATACCGCATACAAAACTTTTACCGCAATTTTAGTTCTTTTGGTAATGACCGGTCTTGTTTGGGCTTTTCGCAGCGCAGCCAATGCTTGTTATTGATGCGTCTCTGCGGCTCACAATAATAGACCCGGGTTTCATCACTTGTAAACAGCTCCGAAATTCTACGTTTCTGAAGATTTTTTGTACTTTTAAAAGATTTTTCGTCATTTTTACATGGGTGGTCCCAATCCCCACGAGTTTTAAAAATCAGTCTGTTTGTACAAGTATCGTTTTGAAAACTACAGATTGCACGACCCGCAGAAAAAGCGACCGACTGAAGTCGGTTGATTTTCTAAGAGTGCCCTAAAATCACCGTGTCATTCTGTCAGTCTGTCTGTCCGTCCTTAACCCGTTTGTGAAAATTGGTGATAGTGACTTAACCGATTGGAATATTTAAATAATTTTTGGCATACTGATAGATATCAATGAGATCTAACCAATGAACTTGCCAAATATTACATTCCATTTAGTATAGCCTCGCCGAGGCGAAAAATGTGAAAATTTTCGAACTGCTTCTCCTAGGAAACCGTTGGGCCGATTGAAGTCAAATTTTATATGGAGCCTCTATGGGATGGGTAAAACCAAAATTTGCTCATGGGGTCCAGGTCACATGACCAAAATGGCCGCCAAGCCATTTATGGTAAAAACCCTTCAAAAATAGTCTTCGCCAGAACCACTGGGCAGATTTCCACGAAACTTGATAAATAGCATCTGGGACGTAGGCCCATCATAAAGTGCTAAAATGGTGACCATGGGTTGACCTTGACATTCTTTGTGCCTAGGTCAAACTTTGACACATATGCTTTTGTATTGGAAAAGTAAGAATGCATTTTATCCTGCGATTCAGAATACAGTACTAAAGTATAAGATATATTTTTGCTCCTTACGATAAGGCGCATTTATTTGGGGAACCGTTTAAGGTCCAGGTCCCATTACCAAAATGGCCGCCATACCCATATATGGTAACACTCATAAAGCTAAAAGCATCCGGTGGGTCGTGTGCACTTCTGGTTCTAAATCTGATTTGGTGTTATACTTTCTTAACTATTTTGATGCTCATGCAGAAAGTATTGCAACAGACAGGCGGCACTACACAAGTACAACAGGTGACAAAATACAGAACAGTGAAATAATCATTCACCTTATTTGCATTATCTGCTGGTTCCTAGTCTGAAGGTTATCAGTGTTGGAAAAACAGGTAAACAGACCTCCCCGCCTCCCTGACCTTAAAAGGTCAGGGGGGTCTGGTTACCTGTTTTTTCCAATATTGACAATGTGCAAGCGGGGAGCCAGCAAATAATGCAAATATGGTGAATTGTGACTAAATTCTAACATACAAATGAAACAAACATATAGAGGATATTTGATTTTTTCAGTGTAAGATCGAATTTTATTTCATCGAATGAACACCAAAACTGTTATTTTCACGAGTGGCGTAGCCACGACACGAGTGGCGTAGCCACGAGTGAAAATAGCAGTTTTGGTGTTCATGAGTGAAATAAAATTTGATCTTGCACTGAAAAAATCAAATTTTCTGTTTCTTACATGCTTCAAAAGGCAATATTTAGCGTCTTTAATGGTGCCGCTCACATTCGGAGAAAATTATCTTTGTTCCTGTTCGTTTCGCGTCAATTTAGTGGTGTCCATCGTGTTTAGTGGGTATACTATTGGGTGTAAACTGAAAGTTTGCACCTGAGAAATGGCCTGGGATGGTATTATTATGAATGATTAATGAAATAATTGAGAGAGAAGATTTCAAAAGAAGTTGCTGGCAAGTCTAACGTCGCGCGACAAAAGACGTGACGTAAGCGTCATAAATGACGTCAGTAACGTCCCCGTCACACATGAACGGGCTATGCGTCAATTAGAACACATTTCAGTATTGTTCAGTTATCTGACAAAGATAAAATTGAAATTAGAGTTAGATTTGAAGAAAAAAGTAGTCCCAAACAGTGAAAAATAAAAAATCGTATTTTCACTGTTTGAAACAGTGAAAATATCAATTTATATTTCACTGATAAATCAATATCATTCATTGAAAAGCATGTAAGAAACCATAATGATCCTAAGTATTGGGACAGAAGGCCTAAGCAAACAGTACAGACCCGGATCAGACTGATCAGGGTCTACACTGTTTGCCGTCCCGTCTGCAAAAGATTAAAGTGATAATGCTTGTTCAATTATGATGATCAGCTTTAATTTATATTATAAAAAATACAAAGAAATGTGTTAAAAAGACATCACAAATTAATTCTGCAATCAGCTTCTAATCAAAGCGTGGGGGTCGCCCACGCCCATCGGGGCTTCGAGAAATAGATTGGCCTGAATGATGCTTTCTGCAGCGTCTGATCTGGTGCTACACCGTTTGCCAGTGCCCCCAAAAGGGAGGATAGACATATATTGGTTTATGATTTTCAATGAATAAATAAGTTGAAACAGTACATGTACAATTTACAATGACAGGATTTGAACACAAGCAAAGCGCTTATATGAATATTTTCCTAAAAACCCCTATAGACAACAACGGATATTTCCAAATTCCAAAAATGGAGGAGTCCACTTCAGAGCTAAGGGCTATAAAGGCAAAGAACCCAAATTCATAATTTCTAGGAATCATATTTGTAGCTGTACGTATTTATTCCGTTAGTGAAATCCATTCTGTAACTGTAACTTGCTGTAGACAACAAATCTTTGTTTGCTTGATTTGAGGTTTAACGTCCCCGTCAACACTGTATGGGTCCTTTTAGAGACGTTGCTTCCAATTGTGTTGGACTTTCACCCGACACTGAGATGAAATGAAATCTCAAGCCCTGTCGACCAATGAAACCAATAGGGTTTATAAGCATGGACGACTCACACCCCTTTGCTTGGGCAGGCTTAGATCCTCTTAGCGGTTTACCTGTACTCTTGTGCGGGTCGGTTTCAGCTCTGCGTGGAAGCATCATGCAGCCCATCTATTTCTTCAAATCCCGATGGTCGGGGCCTAGATAATAAAGAGCCCTAAATGCAGTTAACAAAGAACTTTGACTGAAATATGTGGATGCGCGCGCGCATGGGTGCATGGATGCGCGCGCGCATGCATGCATATGTATGTATTTGAATTTTAGGTCCATTTTATTCAGAGAAAAATAGAATTTTCAGGGGAATACATAATATTTCGTATTTCTGCTCCTAGACTTAGGTTGTGGGTACTGGTTAGAACCGCAATGAGGCGGTTCTAACATGCACCCACAACCTATGTTTATGTATAAATAAAAAAAAACTTATGCTATTACAAATTTTATCATATGACGTTGCGTCTGAGAGTGTAATAACGCCATGTAATATTTTCGATAATCCACTAGTGGATTAAATATGCAAATTAGCTAGATACGTCCCGTAACGTTACATGTTCGACGTCCTTAACGACGTCGCGTTTACTAATGGCGGAATATTGACATGTTCATAAACAATCGTGAATAAAATGCGTTTTAAATGTCATATGATAAATAGAATCTTGCATTCGTGCTCATGTATTATTGAATTTATTAAACTCGTTGAGGAAAAGGGATAAAATGCTCGGCAAAGCCTCGCATTTTATCCTTTTCCTCAACTCGTTTAATAAATTCAATAATACATGAACACTCATGTAAGATCCTCTATGAAATTTTAAGTAACCGTTTGGAGATATGAAAGAAGACACTATGCCATAAAGTCCAGCCACTGCTGTTTAGTATATGGTTTCGGTTTTACGGCCCTTTCAAGATTATTTCACTCATATCGAGCCGATCGTTAATCAGAGGTGGGCGAAAACCGGAGTGCCCGGAGAAAAGCCACCTGACCTTCGGTTGCAGTACTTGGCGTCTCACATATGACCCGAGCGAGGCTCGAACCACAGCGGTGAGAGACCTAATGATCAAGAGTCAGCGCTCTTTACCACAACGAAGGCCCGTTGCTGTTTAGTATAAATCTGGTAAAAGAAGAATGCCCTTTAATTAACTAAATGGAAATTTTGATCAATATTAATTTTAATGTACCAGACAGGACTTTCCATTGATACCGATATGTAAACAAAAATATGATATATTCATAAATATTGATTATTAAACAAAAACTCACTTAGAACCACTTTTGATAATGAAAACCTGTTTTATTGTATTCTGGCTTATCCATGGGATAAAATTCTCTCCTCAATGTCTGTATCTTTTAGATGTAATTTGTGACATTTTCTAATTTATGATCCTAATATAGATTGTCAGTGCGTATTTGAACTGCCTCAATTTATTAGAACTGTCCCAATGAGGCAGTTCATTATCCACACATAATGTTTTACAGCAAATATTAGGAAATGAATGCATACCCATGCAAACCACTTTCCTCTCCTTAATGGAGTTTTTCACTGTATTCTTTGTACGGATGAGCTTACTTGACGGAAAATCAGTGTGCCTCCAAACCAATGTGTGCTGTACTTCTTCTAAATACTGGTAGCCTTCAATGGCTCGAAAACCTAAGAACTAGGGCTGGCTAATCGGAGCTGAAAAGATAATCGATTATCAGTCCTGTCATTGCGATCCATAATCGATTAGTAATCGCTAAGGTCTTTGTCATGATTTTACCTGTCTGACTTCCTGTCTGACTTTCTGTCTGAGCATGACTCTTACCATATGTTGCACTTTACCATACTGAACAGACAGGCCTGAGCAAACAGTGAAGACCCAGATGAGACGCCGCATAATGCGGCGTCTCATCAGGGTCTGCACTGTTTGCCACACATCCAGCTATTTTAGGCATGACTTTGGGTAGTACATTGTACCTATCAAGTAACCGATTAAAAGCAAATCAGAAATGATAATCATTTTTGTGGAATTTATCGATCGATTAATCGATTATACGATTAATCGTGTCAGCCTTACTAAGAACTCATTCTCTCCCTTCCACTAAGTCAAGAATTAAGGGCAGCTGTCAGTGCAGTGCTTAACGGCATATGCATAAGCCCGTCCAAGAAAAGTGTGGTTGAGTCACAGTAAACTGACCGGTGACAAAACTAGTGTTGGCTGGGCCTTTAAACTTCTACATAGACAAACAAAAATCTTTACCATACTGAACAGACAGGCCTGAGCAAACAGTGAAGACCCAGATGAGACGCCGCATAATGCGGCGTCTCATCAGGGTCTGCACTGTTTGCCACACATCCAGCTATTTTAGGCATGACTTTGGGTAGTAAATTGTACCTATCAAGTAACCGATTAAAAGCAAATCAGAAATGATAATCATTTTTGTGGAATTTATCGATCGATTAATCGATTATACGATTAATCGTGTCAGCCTTACTAAGAACTCATTCTCTCCCTTCCACTAAGTCAAGAATTAAGGGCAGCTGTCAGTGCAGTGCTTAACGGCATATGCATAAGCCCGTCCAAGAAAAGTGTGGTTGAGTCATTACGATAACACACCCGTGCGACATAGTGCATTTGTTATATCTCAAAAATGGCTACTTTTCCGATGAAAATCCGTAATATTTTTCTTATTTATGCTGCAAACATAGGTTGTGGGTGCTCGTTAGAACCGCCTCATTGAGGCGGTTCTAACGAGTACCCACAACCTATGTCTTGGAGTAAAAATAAGAAAAATAGTGTTTACCCCCCTAAACCCAAGTTTTCTCTATACAAAGTGGGGTGTAAGGGGGTGTTCATTTCACGGACGTGTGCACGTGATGTAAACTGACCGGTGACAAAACTAGTGTTGGCTGGGCCTTTAAACTTCTACATAGACAAACAAAAATCTTTTTGAGCTTCTGCAAAATATAAATTTGTTGCGTTACTCATGACCATTGCCTTAGTGAAGCAATTTGCTGAATGTCTTAAGGGAAATAAATACACCTTCAGGGGAGGCAACTCCTGCAAAAGTATTTTTGTCTCCCATGTCAATTCTTAAAGGAAATAATTAGTTCCTGAGGAGTAATTTTTTTCCTTTTAGAGATGACCCTTTTTCCAGAGGACCGAGTTTATAGAAAAGCGAATAAGAAGTCCCGAAAGTTGTGTCCCTTTGAAAAATGGCGGGAAAATATGTCCGGGGTATCCATTCTTCAAAACTGTGATATTTTTCTTACATGTATTTCTGCTCAAAATATAGATTGTGGGTACTGGTTAGAACCGCTTCATCCAGGCGGTTCTAAGTAGTACCCACAATCTTTGTTTTAGAGCAGAAATAAGAAAAATAAGGTTTACCCTTGTAAACCCATGTTTTACTATATAAAAGTGGGGTTCAACATGTTCAAGGGAAACAAAATTTTATAGGCATGTTTTAATGATGTATTTCGATTCAATTTTTATCACTTTTGATATGGAAAATGTGTTTTATTACAAACCTCTACACTAGTGTATTCTGTAATGTTTTTAAATAAAGTCAGTCGGCAATGGATGGAACACCTTTGGGACTCCCTTTCAGATATTCAAGAAGGGCATTTGTCCGTTTCTGGTTAAATAATGACCACAGCAATTGTTATGTACAGTATAAATAAGTTCTGAAGTTAGATCCTTTGGAAGCAAGGAATACACCAAATAAACGAAAATAGCAGACTGTTTTATTGAGTCTATTCATGACCAGTACTGAAATGTGCAACACCGGCCACGCCCTCTAGCACCGGCTTAAGCAGAACTCTATTTTCAAAATGATACCAAATGAACTCAATGATCCCAAAGGACCAGATGCCTGCCCAATAAATTGTGTTTATTTAAACTGGCGGGCTTGATATGACCTTCAAAATGACATGATCAATCCCAGCAAAAGAATGGGATCAAACCTGTGACCTCATCACAAGTCAGATGTGCATCCAGCTCACGGAGGCACTGAGTCCAGCCATTCTAGTTCTTGAACTTTCAGTGTACTTTTTAAGTCATATGATTCGAAGAAACTGAATATTCCTATTGCTGATGTGCATGAACTGATGGATACTGACTAAAGGGCACCATTTTGCTTTTGTTCCTTTCATACAAGTAGCATTTATTTACTATTCCATTTATACTAAGAGTACTTCTGGGGAGCAGACTCTTACCCTTAAGCCTAGATCCCAATTTCTGATGGGCTTTTTTTAACAAGAATGTAAACTGAGGCCAGATGTTCAAAACTAACTAGAATTAGTTTTTCTACAAAAACACAGATGTCTCCCCACTTTTTGACCTCTAATTAGGACCTTGACATTGGAGGTATTGACCTGGGTCTTGTGTGCAACACATCACCTAATGAAGGTGAACATTTCTGCAAGGTAACTTTTAAAAGTCCATCGAGAAATGAGAAAGTTATTGACCGTACACAAAAGCGCCTTTTTACCTTTGACCTCTAAGACTTCTAAGTATGGCCTTGACCTTGGAGGTACCGCCCTGTGTCACATCATGCCATGATGGGTTACATTTCTGCCAAGTAATTTCAAAATCCATCGAAGAATAAGAAAGTTACTGACCAGACACAAAATAAAACCCTTTTTTGACATTTGACCATTAACCCTTATCTTGCTGTTCACGACAACCCCTATCTTTGCAAACAGTGTAGATCCAGATCAGATGGCTTCTGAAGCCATCTGATCAGGATGTACACTGTTTAGCATTCAGTTAATGAATTTATAGCAACTAGAAAAGTGTCCATAGGACACGGATGCCCCCGCCAAATGCCATTCATAAAAAATATTCCAAATGTACTTCAAATCAATCATAAATTATATTAAAATCATAAATGTAGGCGGTAGAGCAACGACAAAATTTTCTAAAAATAGCCACAGTGACCTTGACCTTGAGGTCATGACCTTGAAAGTCAAAGCAACTCGAGATATCATCATATGAAGCATTTGTGTGAAGTTCTACATCCATCAATAAATATAGGCACTAGAGCAATGACAAAGTTTTTCTAAAAATAGCCACAGTGACCTTGACCTTGAAAGTCAAATTTTCTCAAGGTATTGTCATAAGGAACATTTGTGTGAAGTTATATTGAAATCGGTGAAGAAATATAGACGCTAGAGTGATGACAAAATTTTTCTAAAAATAGCCACAGTGACCTTGACCTTGAAAGTCGAAATCACACGAGATATTGTCATAAGGAACATTTGTGTGAAGTTATATTGTAATCAGTTAAGAAATGTAGGCGCTAGAGCGATGACAAAGTTTTTCTAAAAATAGCCACAGTGACCTTGACCTTGAGGTCATGACCTTGAAAGTCGAACTCGCTCGAGATATTGTCATAAGAAACATTTGTGTGAAGTTATATTGAAATCAGTGAAGAAATGTAGGCGCTGGAGCGATGACAAAGTTTTTCTAAAAATAGCCACAGTGACCTTGACCTTGAGGTCATGACCTTGAAAGTCTAACTCGCTCGAGAATTTTTTGTAAGGAACATTTGTGTGAAGTTATAATGAAATTGGTGAAGAAATGTAGGCGCTACAGCGATGACAAAGTTTTTCTAAAAATAGCCACAGTGACCTTGACCTTAAGGTCATGACCTTGAAAGTCGAACTCGCTCGAGATTTTTTTATAAGGAACATTTGTGTGAAATTATGCTTTATCCCCCCTCACAACTATGTTATGCGAGGGGATAAAAATATTACAAATGTACTTCAAATCAATCATAAAATATATGCATCAAGGGCAGATAATCCAAAAACCAAAAATGCAAGAGTTGTCTTCCTTGTTCATGACACATCGTCTCAGTGTGATGAATGCACCTGTGAAGTTTCATGAATATATTCCATATGGTTTGGGAGTTATGGCCCGGACACGGTTTACTATTTGGTACTAAGTCAAGGGCAGATAATTCAAAAACCAAAAATGCAAGAGTTGTCTTCCTTGTTCATGGCACATCGTCTCAGTGTGATGAATGCACCCGTGAAGTTTCATAAATATATTCCATACGGTTTAGGAGTTATGGCCCGGACACGGTTTACTATATGGTACTAAGTCAAGGGCAGATAATTCAAAAACCAAAAATGCAAGTGTTGTCTTCCTTGTTCATGACACATCGTCTAAGTGTGATGAATGCACCTGTGAAGTTTCATGAATATATTCCATACGGTTTAGGAGTTATGGCCCGGACACGACATACCATTTGACTATATATGGATGTAAGTCAAGGGCAGATAATTCAAAAACTAACAAGCAGGAGTTGTCTTCCTTGTTCATGACACATCGTCTCAGTGTGATGAATGCACCTGTGAAGTTTCATGAATATATTCCATACGGTTTAGGAGTTATGGCCCGGACACGGTTTACTATATGGTACAAAGTCAAGGCAGATAATTCAAAAACCCAAAAAGCAAGAGTTATCTTCCTTGTTCATGACACATCTTCTCAGTGTGATGAATGCAACTGTGAAGTTTCATGAATATATTCCATACGGTTTAGGAGTTACGGCCCGGACACCGGACGAACGAACGAACGCACGGACGAACGAACGGACAGGGGTAACACTTAATGCCCTTCCGGTATTCTCCGAATACGCGGGGGCATAATAAATTACATCAAGTAATTTGATTGGTTGATAGACAGAAATGGGTGTGGCTTAAATGAATATTCAGCAAGAGAAGGGTTAAGTATGACCTTAACCTTACTTGGACCTTGAGCCCCAGACAACGCCTCGATGGTTAACATTTCTGCCAAGTCATTTCATATTCCGTCAAAGAATTAGAAATTGACTGTACAGAAAAAAGGCCCCTTATTTACCTTTGACCTCTAAGTATGATCTTGACAATGGAGGTACAGACCTTGGTCTTGCGCACGACACATCGTCTAATGAAGGTGACTATTTCTGCAAGGTTACTTTAAAAAGTCCATCCAGAAATAAAAAAGTTATGACCGGACATGAAAAAAGGCCCTTTTTATCACCTTTGACCTCTTAGTATGACCTTGACCTTGGAGGTTCCGACCTGGGTCTTGCGCACAATTTATGGTCATTTTTCTATATAATAATCTATACATTTTTGGGATCCATCTCGAAACCGTGTTATATCCAAAACTGTGTTAAAATGAACCATGTTATAACAAGGCTGTAGTGTACTTATCACATAAGTGAGCTGCGAGGCTCAGACTAGCCTGTGCATTAGTACCTGTCTGGCCAGAGCCCTTGTTGCTTACAGACAAGTATAGAGAAGGCCTATAGGTAGCTTCATCGAAGGATTGCATCTTGCCCGCTTGGTTTACTTTACACACGCATTTGAAGAATGTATGTGGGGGAGTGTTAAGGGCCTATTCTCATATGTCAGTTCAGTTGCCTCAAGGCATGGGTATAACTAGAAATGTGTCAATACGACACAGATGTCCCCGCCCAGGGGCCACCTCCCCCCCCCCCCCCCCCCCCAAAAAAATTAAAATAATGTTGCAACAACAGCTGTCACAGCATACTCACCTGGAAAAGTGTCCCTGAGGTCATTGGCATAGGTCGGGGTATTGCCGATTCAGGCTTTGAAAAAATAACTATAATCATACCAAATATCAACCCTATCCATCAAATGGTTTGGAAAATATGAGCTCTTAAAACTTTACTACTTAACATTTTTAAGTCCGTGACCTTGATGTCCTGAGGCAAGGGTGGGGTAATGACTGAATGAAACTAGAGACCTGTATCTATCATCATTCCAAAAATGAAGCAAATCCATTATATGGTATGGAAAATATGACCTCTAAAGATCTTAAACATCCAAAATCTCCAAGTCTGTGACCTTGACCTTGACATCAGGGGTGGTGGTATGGCTGAATAAAACTTGATCTGTAACTATCATCTTACCACATATGAAGCAAATCAATTATATGGTTTGGAAAATATAAGCTCTTAACATATTTTAAATTTAAAAATTTCTTTCTGTGACCTTGACAATGAGGTCACTTGCATAGGCGGGGTATTGCTGTATGTCACGTTGGACCTGTACCTATTATCATATCAAACATAAACCCAATCCATCATATGGTTTTCAAAATATGAACTCTACAAAAAATAATGTTAAAAATTTCTAAGTCTGAGACCTTGACCTTGAAGTCATAGGCATGTGTGGGGTGTTACAGAATAAAAACTTTGGACCTGTATCTATCCTCAAACCAAATATGAACCAAATGAATCATAAAAAATCAAGTTCAACGTGGTACAAATACCTTAGCCTGAGTTTTAAACATTAATAATTTTCTAAGTCTGTGACCTTGACCTTGAGGTCATGGGTATGGGTGGGGGTATTGCTGAATGAACCTTTGGACCTATATGTACCATCATACCGAATATGAACCAAATTCATTACACAGTTTGGAAAATATGAGCTCAAGTTCTACCTGGTACAAATACCTTAACCTTGGTCTTAAACGTTAGAATTTTTGACCTAGACCTTGAGGTCACGGGTATGGGTGGGGTATTGCTGAATGAAACTTTGGACCTATATCTATCATCATACTAAATATAAACCAAATCTTTTGCATGGTTTGGAAAATATGAGCTGAAGTTCTACCTGGTAAAAAACCTTAACCTGAGTCTTAACAGGATTACCTATGTACACACTTTCGTACATTTGGATGCATGTACCCACGTACGGAAAACCGAAAAACTATATGCCCCCGGCATCATCCAATGTGGGGGCATAAAAATCAAAGCACTGACAGTACTGATTGGTAAATTGCCACCAAGTCTAGACTGTGAAAATAGTCTTGAACTGAGACATAGATTGTTTTGTTAAACCCTTAAATTCCAGTATTTTAAGTAAGCAGTGTAGACCCTGATCAGATGCCACATTACCATACCCACCACAAGAGTCCATTCCAGATTGTTTCTATAGGTAACCCTCTTTTACACAACACTGACCTCACAAGAAGAATATTTATAAATCTGTTGTAGTCATGTGGACATTAACAACATAAAGCTACTGTGCTCATTACCGGTAACTTTGGGTTGACTGACAAATCAAGGTAAAAATGGGAAGAAAAGAAAAAGGGAACACTTTAATGTTTCTTTAAATGATATTAATATTCCTTTTAAGTTTAAACAACATTTCAAAAATATTTCTTGGAGGTTCAAGTGAAAAAAGTGCATATATATTTTCCTCCCCAAATGACAAATTTCAATGCAATTATTACATTCTAATGCATTTAGCCATTTGTAAGGTTTCAAAACTTTTTTTATTTTTCTTTTTGCAGAAACAAAAATAAATGACCGGATACACCTAAATTTCCGAAACAGACCCCACTATATATTATCATTCAAATAGTGAATAGATTCTAAACGGCATAAAATGAGCCCCGCCAAGCGAATTTGTGTCTTCGAGCATTCCGTCATGGCAAATTTTAACTCGTATGCCCAGCCATTCAGAGGGGCCAGGGATATGGCTTTCTGTCTGAAGGTTCCTCTTGATTCACTGCTTGTATGAGCAAGCAGCGAAGGTTCTGGTGAGACTGCATGGATGCGCAGGCTCACCTGAACCTTTGCTGCTCGCATAGGCGATAAGTACCAAAATCGCTTGACGGGGCTCAAATGGATTAAGAACATGAAAACTGTAATGAGGGAATTACAATGGTACTTCAATGGCTAAAAAGCCTTTGATCACCCCTGCCCGTCAGGGCTTGGAGAAATGAATTGGGCTGGATGGTGCTTCCACGCAGAGCTGAAACTGACCACACGTGTGTACTGGTAAACTGTTGAATGACTAAGGCTGCCAAGGTAAAGTGATGTGAGTCAGACCGCCCAATCCATATAAGCCTTTTGGTTTCAGTGGGCGGCAGGGCTTGAGATGTCATTTCATCTAAATGTAAGGTAAAAGTCGGACAAAATTGGGAGCAGCGTCTCCAAAATGACCTGAACAGTGTTGAAGGGGACGTTAAACGTCAATTCAAACAAACAAAAACAAGAACACCGCATGCAGGTGCCAACGCTCGGCTGCAAAAATTCTAAATCGAAAAAGGGGCATAACTGTGCCAAAAAATATTTTGAGGGTTACCTCACCTATTGGTATGAGTCCCCCATTTCATAATGAACAACTAGTCTGAGTTTCAAGTAAATATGTTCAGTAATGACAGAAATATCACAAAATGCCCAAGTTTTTGCACGACGACGCAGACAACAACAAAGACGCAGACGATGCCAAAGCTATGTCAATACCTCGTTTTCTTGGGACCATGAAAATTTGTTCAAGACAGAAGCAGTGTGAACAACTATGGGTTAACCACAGAGCTAGGTCAGGTGGTTTAACAGGGATATCTTTACGATTTCTTCAAAAGTAAAGGTATGTTCCGTTTACTCTTTAGAATAACCTCAATGTATGTTATGTTTTCTCATTAGAATTGCCTCATTGAGGCAATTCGTTATGTTGTTTTTACTCATTAGAATTGCCTCATTTAGGCAATTCTAATGATTAAACACAACATGCATTTTTAAAATAAGATAAGAAAATCCTCCACAAATATATTAGTTTCTGCAGTAATGGAAAATGTTTCATAAGGACATGGGGAATGGGAACACCTTCAAGGGAGGTAACTCCTGCAAAAGTATTTTTGTCTCCATATCAATGGGGACATAAAAGTCCTAAAGAATTTTTTCTTATGGGAATAGTTAACACCTAGCAGATTTTTCTATTTTTTTTTTTTTTAAAAGCTGACCTCAATGTCTCAGTCGGACGTGCATCTGACTGGTGATCATGTGGTTGTGGGTCGGCAACATTCTTTCAACGAGGACAATCGTGTTACATTAGGAAAACATGTCAGTGTGGAGTAATGGCATCCAACACGGTGTCTTTTGTTTGATTTGAGGTTTAACGTCCCCGTCAACACTGTAAAGGTCATTTTGGAGACGTTGCTTCCAATTTTGTGGGACTTTTACCCGACATTGAGATGAAATGACATCTCAAGCCCTGTCGCCCAATGAAACCAATAGCGTTTATTAGCATGGATGGTCCGCCTCGCACCGCGGCTCCTGGTCAGGCTTAGATCCTCTAAGCGGTTTACCAGTACTAGTGTGGGGGCCGGATTCAGCTCTGCGTGGAAGCATCATGCAGCCCATATATTTCTTCAAGCCCCTATGGGCGGGGGCTACCCAACACGGTGTCAGAAGTGACAAATTTTAGCTAAAAAAAAAAATCATAGCATCTTTCTTATTTCTGCTTTCAACAGGCGGTTCTAACGAGTACCCATCATCTATGATTTTGAGCAAAAAATAAGGCAGGAAACGTTTACCCCGTAAACTCCAATTTTCTCTATATAAAATGGAGTTAAGTATCGTGATGTCTTTTCTACGGTCATTCTCTGCCTTACACTGATACAAGAAGGGCAGTCATCAGTTTCTGTTGTCATCAGTTTCTGGTGAAAGAATGTAAACTGAACTGGTTAACTGCTTGTGTATAAGCTTGCCCCTAGAGATGTGGTTAGGACAACTGACCAGCTCTTGATGACCTATTTAGTGTTGTCTGGGCCATTAAACTCCAAACTAAACAATTTTTTTCCAAAGGGAAATAACTTTGGTCACTTCCTGTTTTCTTTCCAGTAAATGCAGCACCTCTGGAAAATGGGTGAACTCTTTAAAGGTTTCTCCTTTGGAGCAAATTCTTTCCTTTAAGACTAGACCCCAACTGACATAGAAAACAGTATTTTTGCAGTATCTTATCAGGATCTACACAGTTTGCCACTCATCTAGCTAGTCGAACTTCAATGGCTCGAACACCTTTGGGACCTCGAAAATCTGTTCGAGACAGGGGTAGTTCAAGCCACTGATAGTTACTGCAGGAGGCATAAGAAGATACTTTTAGACATCTTTTCGGTGTTCTATAATGAAAATTTATGCTGTGTGTACTCGATGAGGCGATTCTAATGAGTACACACAGCATACATTTGCAAGATAAAAGACTAAAATCTCCTTAATCATCCCCCACTATTTCTTATGTAGAGGATTTCGCTAGGGGCTCAAGAATGGGTTCGATACATCCATGGTAAACGAGCCATCGGTGTTCGAGCCATCGACGTTCTACTGTATATTTAGACATAACATTGGGTAGTAAACTGCACTTATTCAAGTTTTAGATCAAGTATGGTAAGGAGTTGAGGTGTTAAAATATTTAGAGCTATGGCCATCTGAAGTTATCCAAAGTAGAAGTAAAACAAAGATCAGGAATTGATACAATTAACTTACTCCACCCATAAAAGACACCAAAGGGAAAGAAATACATGTACAAACATTAAGCGACCAGACCATAATGGAAACCTAAACAAAGGAAGGCCATAAGGACAGTTACTTTCCCACAAAATGGCCATATGGCCATCCAAAATTACACAAGTGATACACACAGTAAGTAACAAACAACAACATAAATAAATCGCCACAGAAGAGCCGCCTTGGAACGGTCAGTGGAAGATTTCCACTGGGGGGCTTAAATCGATTTTACGTGGCCACAATCCTCGCCCTTACTTCCGTCGCGATTTAGACAACCCTGGCTGAAACGATCTGTATATTAAATTTCATTGTTCGGTGAAAAAACCAACATTTCATTCAGGCTGTTTCACACAGTTTGCCAGGAAGGTCCATTTGTCAAGCCAGTAAATACGGTATTGTACAATGTGGACATCTACTGTTATCCAAGGGACGACACAATGCTGGCCTGTTGCTAACCACCTATCTGTTATGGTATGTTTTACATTGTTCTATGTTTTAACTAACATCTGTCTCAAGCTAGTAGCCAGCACTGTCCATTTATCAAGGTAGTACTGTAAATTATGGCCATCCACAGTTATCCACGGAACACAATGTTGTCCTATTGCTGATCACCTGTATATTATGGTATGTTTTACATTGTTCCATCTGCCTTAAGCTGGTAGCCAGCACTGTCCATTTATCAAGGTAGTACTGTAAATTATGGCCATCCACAGTTATCCACGGAACACAATGTTGTCCTATTGCTGATCACCTGTATATTATGGTATGTTTTACATTGTTCTATGATTTAACCAACATCTGCCTTAAGCTGGTAGCCAGCACTGTCCATTTATCAAGGTAGTACTGTAAATTATGGCCATCCACAGTTATCCACGGAACACAATGTTGTCCTATTGCTGATCACCTGTATATTATGGTATGTTTTACATTGTTCTAAGATTTAACCAACATCTGCCTTAAGCTGGTAGCCAGCACTGTCCATTTATCAAGGTAGTACTGTAAATTATGGCTATCCACAGTTATCCACGGAACACAATGTTGGCCTGGCTGAGACCACCTACAAAGAAATGGAAAGAGTTAATGTAATTTACGCAAAATTTGTATCACTGAAATCTCATTTTTAGCTCGGCTGTTTTCGAAGAAAACGACGAGGTACTGTCATAGCTCTGGCTTCGTCTGTGTCGTCGTGGTCTTGCAAAAACTTGGACATTTTGTAATAGCTCTGTCATTACTGAACATATTTACTTGAAACACGAACTAGTTGTTCACTATGAAAAGGGGAACGCATACCAATAGGTGAGGTAACTCTCAAAATATTTTTGGCACAGCTATGCCCCTTTTTCGACTTAGAATTTTTGCAGCAGAGCGTTGGCACTCGCATGCGGTGCTCTTGTTTTGTATTGCAATTACAGTCTATCTTCAACCGCTCAAACACTTTTTGGACCATGCAAATCTATTCGAGACAGGGGTAGTTGGAGACACTGAGGGCAGGAGGCATAATGGAGTAATTTTTGGACATCTCTTCGGTGTTCTATAACAAAAATGTATATTATGTGTAATTTATAGAATCGCCTCATCGAGACGATTCTAATGACTATACACACCATACATTTGCAAGATAAACGTCGAAAATCTCCTGAATTATCCCGAACTACTTTTTATATAGAGAATGTCCCTAGGGACTCAAAAACTGATTTGACTCTGTCGTGGTAAATGAGCCATTGGTGTACAACAAGCCAGTGAAGTTCTGTGCTGCATATACATGTACTTTCAAGCCATTATGTTAAACTAAATTCTTAATATCATATCTAAGTCAATCTAAGAATTTTTTTTTTCCTTTATCATCGGTTAACATATAAAGCTGACATTAACCCATAAACGGTCATAGAAAATTCTAGAGCAAATAACAATGTATCTTTTTCTTGATTTTTCAGAAAGAATTAAGCTTGACTTTTCATGTGAATCATCTGTTCAGCACATGATTCACTTGTAATGCCAAGCTTAATTTTCTGAGAAAAATACTTTTTAAGTGTCATCTGCTACTCCTGATAGGTACTTTTAACCCATTTTGTACCGGAAACCCCAAAATGGTAACTGGGCATGGTAAAGTTTGTTTTGGTTTTCCTCGATCTTGTAAATGCTGGGCGGCTTACACTAAAACGGCGTGTACAACAACAGCCGTGTGATTCACCGAAATCCTAGCTCGGTCTACACTATGACCGGCCTATACATAAAGGGTGGGAATCGATTAAATTACTAAATTTAGGCCCGGGAATGATTCTGTTTACACTGAGCTGAAATTACCCATCAGTTATAAAATAAAACATGAAAAATGGATGAAAACAAAGAAAATATCGGTATTAATGGACCGTATTGTGACATGATTTATTTCTGAACTGTATCACGATATACCGATAATACTGCACGTCACCACCCTGATCAGACGCCACATTCTGCGGCGTCTGATTTTGGCCTGCACTGTTTGCCAAGGTACCCCTTTATGGGATTTCCTGCATGCAATGGGTTAAAAATAACATGCTCTGATTCTTGCATAATATCAAAATACAAAATATTATCAGGACCATTTTTTTTCCTCATAGAAAAGACCCCCTCAGCAACAAATTATTTCCTTTTTTTTTTTTTTGGCCTTTTCATGATTTTTACTTTTTTCCTATCTGATTGTGGGCAAAAACAGAGTACTCTGACAGAGAAAAACAGCCTGACCTTCCATTGCAGAACTTGGTGTCTCACACAGGCTCTAACCCACAGGGGTGAGTGATCTAATGAATAACCCATTTAGTACCAGAAACCTAAACGGGTATCCTGGTAAACAGTGCAGGCCCAGATGAGACACCGCAAAATGCAGCATCTGATCATGGCCTCCACTGTTTGCTAAAAGTTCAGTCATTTTCCAAATAAATTTTGATGAAATCACAACCTGTCACCCCTAAATTTTGAAATGGACTCCTGCTATATGTAAGGAGGGAGATTCCATTTGGTACAAAAAGGGTTAAGAGACCCTTAGAGTAAATCCCTTTTTAGAGGGATTCAGCTTACAGGAAGGCGTAAAGATCACAGGTGTGGTCTCCCTTGCAAAAATAAATGGAAGAAAATACCCCATGTATACCGTAAAATCCTAAAAATTTGGACACATTGGAGACTTGCTGTAATTCTCCAAAACTTTAAACAAAATTGTTTCCCCAATCCAGTAACAAGTCCAAAAATTGCAGATGGAATAGCAAACAGTGTAGACCCTGATCAGCCTGCTCCTGTAGGAGTGATCTGATCTAGGTCTGCACTGTTTGCTTAACACATAGTGTAGCCCCTGATCAGACAGGAGCAATCTGATCTGGGTCTTAGCAAACAGTGTAAATCCTGATCAGATGGCTCCTGCAGGAGCAATCTGATCTGGGTTTGCATTGTTTACTTAGGCGCGTCTTTTCGAATACCTAGGATCATTAAGGTATACACTTCCCCAAAAAGTAAAACCTACCAGGCCTGCGCAACATCTTTAGTGTTTAGACAATCTGATATGGCTGCTGCTGTTTTTGACAATTTGTTCTGTAACAATGGCAACGATTTCTGTAACTGTTTCTCGTCTTGTTCTCGCACAGCCTCACACAGTTCTGAAAAAGAAGGGTACCAGAATTACTTTATATAGTTTATTAGCCCATTTTAAATGGAAAGCCCTTAAACAGGGGAGGCCAGTTGTTCAAAACTAATGGCATCGTTAGTTAACATATCGTTAAAAATCTGATCAATTAATATGGCAAATATGCTAAAAAATTTTGCTGAACAAATGTGAGCAGCTTTTGCAAATGCAAAAGCTGCTATTTGCAAAAGCTGCTCACATTTTTTCAGCAAAACCACCAAAATTTTAGACATTGAACTTACTACAACAGTTAACAATATGACCACTAACGAGCTTGTAAAGCTAATGATGCTTTGAACAACTGGTCCCTGGTCACTGGAAAGAAGTGCAAGCCCAGATCTGTGGGCGTCTGATCTAGGCCTTTACTGTTTGCATAAACATCGGCACTTTCTAATCAATTTTTAAAATTCTGCTATAGGGAAGATCAAGCTTATGTCACCAGCGGCCACTTTGATTTTTTCAGAGGTACAAGCTTCGGTTTTTATCGTTATGGTTTAATCATACAGTCAAACTTCAGTGGCTCGAACACCTTTGGGACCTCGAAAATCTGTTCGAGACAGGGGTAGTTTTGGGCCACTCAGGGTTACTGCCAGGGGGCATATGGAGATCCTTTTTGACATCTTTTCTGTGTTATATAATGAAAATGTAAGTTGTGTGTACTCATTAAAATCGCCCCATCGAGGCGATTCTAATGAGTACACAGAGCATACATTTGCAAGTAAAAAAGCCAAAATCACTTAAATTAGCCCCACTATTTCTTATGTACAGGATTTCTCTAGGGGCTCAATAATGGGTTCTACTCAGCCATGGTAAACGAGCCATAGGTGTTCGAGCCATCGAAGTTCTACTGTATTTCAGTTTATAAAAGTGCAGCAAGCACTGCATGATGCCCCGCCACTGTACATACATCAAGCAAGTGATGTATCTCTGTCAAAATGAAGTCAAAGGGAAGCTATATTATAATATCTTTTCGACTTACAGAGCGGACACTAGTACATGGTGGAATAGCCATCCTCAATGTTCACAGGGCAATAACTTCTAAAGAAGGCAAACAAGAGATATGGTTCATAGGTTTTGCATTTGCAAAAGCTGCTCACATTTTTTCTGCAAAAATATTAGTTTATTTGCAATATTTAATGGTCGAAGTTTTAACTATGTTAACTAATGACATCATTTGTTTGAACAACTTGCCACTGGGGTTTATAGGGGTGTTATTTTCATCAAATCTGCTCTAAATCATAGATTATCTAAGTTTGGAGCAGAAGCAAGAAAAATATCACCCATTTTCATCAGAAAAAGATTGCAGAGCCCAGTTGTTCAAACCATTAATTTAACGAGCTCGTTATTGGTGAAATTGTTGACTGTTCTAGCAAGTACAAAATTTAATTTATGTTTACTTTTGCTGAAAAAATGAGAGCAGCCTTTGCATTTGCAAAAGCTGCTCATGTTTTTTTTTTTTTTTTTTTTTTTCTGCTAAAATATTAGTATATTCACCATATGGGCCCCGTCTAGGGATTTTGGTACTTATCGCCTGTGCGAGCAGCGAAGGTTCAGGCGAGCCTGAGCATCCGCGCAGTCTCGCCAGAACCTTCGCTGCTTGCTCATACAAGCAGTGAATCAAGAGGAACCTTCAGACAGAAAGCCATATCCCTGGTCCCTCTGAATGACTGGGCATGCGCAGTTAAAATTTGTCATGACAGAATGCTCGAAGACACAAATTCGCTTGGCGGGGCTCATATTATGGAGAATGGATACACTTTTAGGGGAGGCCACTCCAGCGAAAGTATTTTTGTCTCCCATTTTATTAGTGGTTAACTCTTTGAGGAATGAATTTGCTCCGCAGGATCAAAATGGGGAGCAAATTCTTTCCTTTAGGAGTTGACCCTTTTTTCAGTGGGACAGAGCTTATAGCAAAGCGAACAGGAAGTCCTGAAAGTTGTATCCCTTTGAAAAATCTGCCAGGTGTTCCCATTCCTCTTAAATGATCAAAGTTTTAATGCAATGTTAGCTAATTACGTTTAAGAAATAGATCAGCTCTAGCTGTGATTTGTTGAGTAATAAATCACAGTTTGGAGGTCAGTTGTAAAGTAGACAAATCACGAGCACGTAGCGCGCGTGATTTGTCTACTTACAACTGACCGACAAACTGTGATTTATTACCTAACAAATCACTGGCTAGAGCTGATCTATTTCGATTCTAACACGCTGAAAATCGGTAATAATGCTGTTGTTTCCTGCAAATTCTCACAACTTTTCGCCATTGTTAGAAGAAATCCCGCTAAAATTATCGACTGAAACACATGCATTTATATCCTTTTCTAACGTTTTTGATGCGAGAAAATGACGTTACACCGTCCAACGTCAAGGAAATCGACTAGTGACATCATAAATTTTCAGTTTTTAATGACGTCACTTATCATGCTCTTCTTTGTCGTGATTTGTTGCAGAATAAAACGCAGTAATTTTCCATTGCCTATATAGGCGCGCTGTGTTAGAATTTTAGTTTTGAGCAAGTGGACCAAGTTTCGGAGAGATGAACAAATACACTTTGTTTCACAGGTGTGTTAATCCTAGAAACTCAAAAGGGAAACTGTTTAGTAATGCAGCTGCAAAACACACCTGTTATGACTGTTGCTATATCCCTCTCTCCTTCCTTCTTCTTCCTCCACTCTTCCGACCACTTCTCCCTATCCATTTTGTCAATCATGTCCTCTGTATCATTCTTCAACTGGAAGCAACATCTTAACACCATGTCTGGAGCCTGAATTAGAGGAACAGCTATAATACAAGATCCCATCACGTGAACAAGTCCTTGAAATGAAGACCCGCCTATACCCCACTTTATATAGAGAAAACTGGGGTTTACGGGGGTATACATTATTTCTCTTATTTTTGCTCCAAGACATAGGTTGTGGGTACTCAGAGCACCCAGAACCTATGTTTGCAGTATTTCTAAGCAAAATATGACGGATTTTCATCAGAAAATTAGCCATTCTGGAGATGTAAAAAATGCACTATGATGCACGGGTGTGTTATCTTAATGATTACACCACTACCTTGTTATAATACGGTTCATTATAACACAGTTTGGATATAATACGGTTTCAAGATGGATCCCAAAAATGTGTAGATTATACTGTCAAACCTGTCTTAAAGACCACCTGTAAACAAAGAACACCTGTCTAGAAAGACCACTTCCAATTCCTCCCATCCAATAAGACTATATAATACACCTGTCAACAGAGACCACCTGTGCACTAGGACCAGAGGACAGTCAAAATCCTTCGCAAATGCATATTTTTACCCTGAACAAAGACCACTTTGTGCTTTGAATAGCATTGACCAAAGTTTTAATTGGGCAATTAATTGTTTGTGGACATTCTTTAATGAGCCAAATTATATTTTTAGTGATTCATTAGTGATTCACGGCTCCCGCCCAACGGGGCTTTAAGAAATAGATGGGCTAAATGATGCTTCCACGCAGAGCAGAAACCGACCCGCACACGAGTACTGGTAAACTGCTTAGAGGATTTAAGCCTGCCCAGGCAAAGCAGTGTGAGTCGGACTCACCATGTTTATAAACCACTTTTGGTTTCATTGGGAGAGAGGGCTTGAGATGTCATTTCATCTCAATGTCGGGTAAAAATCCCACAAAACTGGAAGCAATGTCTCCAAAATGACCTTTACAGTGCTGAAGGGGACGTTAAACCTCAAATCAAACAAACAAACAAATCAATAGTGATTCATTATTAAATCCTGACATAATGTTACCTTTAGGGGATTTAATCAGTGAATCATTCAGGTGTAACTGGGATTATCCAATATATATCCGCATAAATGCTGTGAAGTAATCCTTGTCTTTTAAAAAGGCTTGGTTTTTGTTTGAATTGAGGTTCAACGTCTGATTGGCAGGCTTATACCTGAATGTTTAACCAGCACAGTGCAAATTCTTATGCCAGAAACTGCATTAGGATAACACACCCATGTAACATAGTGCATTTTACATATCTCCAAAATGACTGCTTTTGTGATGAAAATTTGTGATCTTTTACTTCATATTCCAGACATAGGCTGTGGGTGCTTGTTAGAACCGCCTCATTGAGGTGGTTCTAACGAGTACCCACAACCTATGTCTAGGAGCAGAAATAAGAAAACTAATGTATACCCCATACACCCCAGTTTTCTCTATATAAAGTGGGGTTTAGTGGGGTGTTCAATTCACGGACACGATGGCAACTACTGGACCCAAGAGAAGGGCGATAATGACCATAGAATATATTTCATGACCAATCTCTTGATAAAAAGAGGACTGTCTGCAAAAACAGAATATAATGGAATAATCATTATATATGGAAAGACACAACTGTCTTTAGTTGGAGTAATCAAGTCAGGGGCATACGCATAGCACTCATAGCTATGATTTAGATAGTTGACAATAACGAAAGTTTCTTACATGCTTTTCAATCTCAGTGAAATCGAAATCGATACTGTCACTGTTTCAAACAGTGACTGATATCAATTTTATTTTTCACTGTTTGGGACTACTTTTTTCTTCAAATTGGCCTATTCACACATCACCAGGACATTAATAACGTCACGTATTTTGTCACGCAACGTTAGAGGAGTCCAGAACTTCTTTGGGAAACCATTCATAATAATGTCATCCTAGGCTATTTCTCAGGTGTAAACTTTGAGTTTACACCCAATATTACACCCAATAAACATGTTGGACACTACTAAATTGACACGAAACGAACAGAAACAAAGTTAGTTTTCTCCAGGGGTGATTGACCCTATCAATGAAGCTAAATATTGCTGTTTTGAAGCATGTAAGAAACATAAAATGTGATTTTTTTCAGTGTAAGATCAAATTTTATTTCACTCATAAACACCAAAACCGGTATTTTCACTTGTGGCTAATACTGGTTTTGGTGTTCATTCGATGAAATAAAATTCGATCTTACACTGAAAAAATCAAATATCCTCTATGTCATAAAGTAGTGATGACAAAAATATCTCAATAGCTCAATTCCATCCCATGACAATTCTCTCTCTCTCAGAAAACCTATCATTGAAGTTTTCTACCAGGTAACACACAAACCAGTCTGCTCAGCTATCTACCATATTTACCCTAACTCCTAACCATACATGTTCTAAAATTTGAACACATACAATTTACAATCGGATGTTGCGTCTAAGATTAACAGGATGAGTGACAGTGTAGACTCTGATGAGATGCCACAGAATGTGGCGTCTCATCTGGGTCTACTTTGTTTGCTCAAACAGTGTAGACCCTTATGAGATGCTGCATTCTATGGCATCTCATCTGGGTCTACATTGCTTGGTCAGGCCTGTCTGTCTGAATACATATGGTAAATATGGTGTACAGGGTAACGCGAGTCTTGATGTTTTTGTTTGAATTGAGGTTTTACATCCCTGTCAACAATATTTAGGTTATTTTGAAGACATGCTTCCAATTTTGTGGGACTTGTATGCGACACCAAGATGAAATGACACCTCCAGCCCTACCACCCAGACCAATAGGGTTTATATGCAGTGACTGTCCGACTCACACCACTTTGCCAGGACAGGCTGAGGACTTTCTAAGCGGCATTACTAGTACTTCAGCTCTGCTTGGAAGCACCATGCAGCCCAATCTATTTCTCCAAGCCCTGATGAGCAGGGGCCCACAAGAGTCTTGAAATCCTAGAAATAAATACTAGAGGTATTGTACTATCCAGGCATTGAACAAGAAGTGCTGATCAGACAGGCAAAAAACCGGTTTTCTCCTAATGTGGCTCATATTTTACCTGAAAACTTGGAAAATTTAGGCACTGGAGGACTGTGGATAGAGATTCTCTGATGTGACTGGGGTGGGTGTGGTGTACAGACAGATCCAAAACAGCTGTTTTTAATGCACTGAAACGGAAGAAAAATGTCATGGAATAACAATACTATACAACAAAAATCCCAACATATTCCATTTTTTCTAGAGAAAGGTGGCTTTGTTTTTTGTTTGTTTGATTTGATGTTTAACATCCCTTAACACTACATAGGTCATTTTGGATATGTTGCTTCCAATTTTTGTGGGACTTTTACCCGATATTGAGATGAAATGACATCTCAAGCCCTGTTGCCAAATGAAACCAATAGGGTTTATAAGCATGGACTGTCCACACCGCTCTGCCTGGGCAGGCTTAGATCCTCTAAGCGGTTTACCAATACTTGTGTGTGGTAGGATTCAGCTCTGCGTGGAAGCATCATGCAGCCCATTTATTTCTTCAAGCCCCGATGGGCAGCGGGCGTGAGAAAGGTGGCAGAGAGAAAGGTGGCAGTGAGTTTCTCATATATCGCGCTTTCTAGATTATGTCATTTATACGACCAAGCTGTTCATCTAAGGTTTAGAGGACCAGCTTTACAACAATACCAGCATTTGGTGCCTAAATGTTTAACCCTTGTCCTGCTGAATATTTCTATATGCCACACCCACTACTGATTAACAACCAATCAGATTACTTGATGCAAATTATTGCAACAAATTCACAATCTGAATGGCAAACAATGTAGATCCTGATCAGATGGCTTCGTCAGAAGCCATCTGATCTGGATCTACATTGTTTCAAAGATAAGGCATATCCGGGATTAGCAGGACAAGGGTTAATGTTACCATATCTGCCATAGACACCACAACCTCATTATAACACAGTTCAATATAACACAGTTTTAGATATTACCCGGTCATTTTATGGTCATTTTTCTACATAATCTTACCTTATCTGATGCTATGGTTCAAATCATAGGCAAGAAAAGAGAAAGTAATGAAAGCTGTCTCATTTGTAAAAATGGTGTTTTGCATGTATTTGAGTTTTTGGTGGTTTTGTAGGTTTTGGAGCTTTAACCATTCAGGTCATATTGATTTTTGTTTGTTTGATTTGAGGTTTAACGTCCCCGTCAACACTGTAAAGGTCATTTTGGAGACATTGCTTCCAATTTTGTGGAACTTTTACCCGACATTGAGATGAAATGACATCTCAAGCCCTGTCTCCCAATGAAACCAATAGGATTTTATTAGCATTGAGGGTCCACCTCGCACCGCGGTTCCTGGACAGGCTTAGATCCTCTAAGCGGTTTACCTGTACTAGCGTGCGGGCTGGATTCAGCTCTGCATGGAAGCATCATGCAGCCCATATATTTCTTCAAGCCCCTATGGGCGGGGGCCCTCAGGTCATATTGAGCTGGTCAATTACCTAACCAAACTTACTGTGCACATTCGTTTGCCAGAAACTGACAACTACCCTTCTTAAATCAGCTGAAGGAAATGAATGGCGATAGAAAAAGACTTCATGATCAATCTCCACGAAAAAAAAATGTTGCTGACCCTGGCAGATACTGAAGCTGTGACCTCCTGATTATGTCAGTCACACATCATGCTGAGTTACAAAGGCCAGCAAAAACTAGAGCTGTCAGTGAAACTGACTAGGGCCCAGGCAGCGCTATCAGAGGAGTAGGAAAATGTTGATAAAAAAATTTGTGGACGGACAGACGGACAGACAGACAGACGGACGGACAGAGTGATTACTATAGGGCACCCACACTTTCAGTGCGGGGCCCTAACAATGGTGGTAAATTTCAGAGGTGCATCTCATCCCCTTAGGCTGAACATAAGTCAAACCTCAAACACCTGAACCATGAAAATCTATTCCAAATAGAGCTAGTTTGAGCCACTGAGTGTAAATCACAGTGCCAGATAAGCAGGCATTATTGGAATGGTCTAGTAATAACTATTTGATCAATAAAATACAGTGAAATTCCTATATTAAGACCACCTTTGAGGCTGTTCAAAAGTGGTCTTAAGACCACTTTTGAACAGTCCCACATGTGGTCTCTCCCTAGTCTAGGACACTGGATGTTAAAAACATAAAGAAAGAAAGGCCTGCCTCCGTAGCTCAGTTGGATGCGCGTCTGACTGGTGAACAGCAGGATGCGGGTTCCATACCCGCCGGGGTTGGCAACATTCTTTCGTGGAGATTGAATATGAAATTTTTTCTATGGTCATTCTCTCCCTTCCACTGATTCAAGAAGGCAGTTGTCAGTCTGGCGAAAGAATGTGCACTGTACTGGTTAACCGCTTATAGATAAGCCTGCCCAGGAAAAGTGTGGATAGGTAAACTGACAGGCTCAAAAATGACCTAAATGATGTTGACTGGGCCGTTAAACTCCAATACAAAGAAAGAAAAAAAAAACTGAAACGTTTAAATTGTTTTAAGAGAAGATTTGTTTGTTTGTTTGTTTTGGAGTTTAACGGCCCAGTCAACACTATTTAGGTCATTTTTGAGCCGGTCAGTTTACCTTTCAACACTTTCCTAGGCAGGCTTATACGTAAGCGGTTAACCAGTACAGTGCACATTCTATCGCCAGAAACTGAAAACTACCCTTCTTGAATCAGCGGAAGGGAGAGAATGACCGTAGAAAAGATTTCATGATCAATCTCCACGAAAGAATGTTGCCGACCTCGGCGGGAGTCGAACCCGCGTCCTCCTGATCACCAGTCAGACGTGCATCCGACTGAGCCAACGAGGCCGGTTTAAGAGAAGAATTAGTCTTCATTTTACACTGTATAAGATTAATATTTCACTGTACAAGAATTCTGCTGAAGACTATGTCGTGCCTGGGATTATAGCTGGTAAGAAAATGACTCAAACCTTTTGGTTTACACCAGGGTTGATCCACATGTTAATGGACTGGTAAACACACAAATGATGGAGGAATGCCAATCAAGACAATTGTCTTCTGCTTTGTCGTCTGCTGGTAACTTTAAAAGTCATTTTTGCAAACAGTGTGGGCCCAGATCAGACTGCTCCTCTAGGAGCAGTCTGATTTCGGTCCACACTGTTTCCATGTCCGCATTTTTTTTTTAAATGTTTGCAAAAAAACATTCAGCAGACGACATAAGCAGACATTTTCAGATGTAGTTTTTCTCAGCATCTTAAGGGTTAATGGATGGACAATCAGACTCCTTTATCATGCCATGCTTAACCCTTATCTTGCTGAATAGTCATTTAAGCCACACCCATTTCTGACTTTGAACCAATCAGATCACTTGATGTAATTTATTCCTACAAATTCATTAACTGAATGTCAAACAGTGTAGATCCTGATCAGATGGCTTCTTCAGAAGCCATCTGATCTGGATCTACACTGTTTGCAAAGATAGGGGTTGTCGTGAACAGCAAGATAAGGGTTAAAGCAGACGCAATCAAAAGGATTTTGTGTGTATGTGTTGGAATTGCCTCACTGAGGCGAGTCCAATGAATACCTCGTACATACAACATACATGTTTAAGACAAAGTAAGAAATCTCCCTAAATCACCCATTGTTTGATCTGAGTTACACCACAACCTCGTTACAACGTACAACATGCTTTGTTAT
This sequence comes from Lucinisca nassula, assembly GCA_963580285.1. NCBI lineage: Eukaryota > Metazoa > Mollusca > Bivalvia > Lucinida > Lucinidae > Lucinisca > Lucinisca nassula. The sequence continues at coordinate 110,116,002 of OY757019.1, read as the reverse complement.
AACACTGTTTGGATATACACTGTAATACAGTTTCAAGATGGATAAAAAAATGTATAGATTATATAGAACAAGATGTTTTTGTGAAACACGAACATGTCCCCCGGCATGGTCATTTTTTATTCAAAGTTGCTCACAGTTCAAGATTTTTATTTGTGTGGGAAGCCCTTGACATAAGAAACTTACATGCCAAATATGAAAACTCTATCTTAAACGGTTCAAAAGTTACGAACAATAATATTTTTTCGTTAAAGTAAGTCAAGGTCACAGGTAAAAAAAACTTGCACGAACGTAAAGCTCTTGTCACAAGGAACCTAGATGCCAAATATTAAGGCTCTATCTTAAACGGTTCAAAAGTTATGAACAATTTTATTTTTTCTTTTAAGTAGGTCAAAGGTGAAGGGCATGGTCCAAACATTTTGCATGAATGAAAAGCTCTAATCACAGGGAACCTACATGCCAAATATGAAGGCTCTATCCCAAATGGTTTGAAAGTTATGACCAAAAATGTTAGTTTTTTTAAGTAGGTCAAAGGTCAAGGTCAAAATTTTTGCACGAATGTAAAGTGTTTGTCACAAGGAACCTACATGCTAAATATGAAGGCTGTATCTCAAACGGTTCAAAAGTTATGACCAATGTTAACTTTTCATTTTATGTAGGTCAAACGTCAAGGTTACAGGTAAAAATTCTTTTGTGTGAATGTGAAGCTCTTGTCACAAGGAATCTACATGCAAAATATGAAGCCTCTATCTCAAACCATTTAAAAGTTATGACCAAGATGTTATTTTTTTTATTTTAAGTAGGTTGAAGGTCAAGGTCACAGGACAATTTTTTTTGTCACAAGGAACATACATGCAAAATATGAAGGCTGTATCTCAAGTGGTTCAAAAGTTATCACCAATGTTATTTTTTTTCTTTTAAGTAGATCAAAGGTCAAGGTCAAGGTCACAGGTCAAATTTTTTTTAATGAATGTGAAGGTCTTGTCACAAGGAACCTTCAGGCCAAATATGAAAGCTCTATCTCAAACAATTCAAAAGTTATGGCCAACGTTAAAGTTGTCCACATACAAACCAACAAACAGACAGGGCAAAAACAATATATCCCAGCTATCGCTACCGGGGACATAAAAATGACCATAAATGGTCATTTTTTTATTTAATCTATACTTTTTTGTTTGGATATAACAAGGTTGTAACAGGGTGTCCACAATTTGAGTAAAGCAAAATTCTCTGACTTTTCCCCGACTAAAAATCAAATTTCCCTGACCAACGTTTTTGACTTTTTGCACAATGAGTTCTAACATCTGTTGGCTTCCTCCTCCCCTACAGTCAACCCTTTCCTCCTTTTACAATACCAGCTATAATGTTCTTACTCTTTAAATATGTTTTTGTTTGCTTTATTTTTTTTTTTTTTATGTTTGTATTTTCCCTTGAATTTATTTTCTATTGTTCTTTTTTCTAAACACATACATGTACATGTATTTACGTAAGTCATTTGTATTGTTGGATGAAATCCTTGAAACAAGAGGCTCAATGAGCCTAACCACTCACCTGAGGAACATTTTAGAAAGCTGGTTGTCTCAGCAGTAGATTTTTTGAAGTTCTTCCAATTATAAATCAGTGGGAGATAATGAGCCAACGATAGTAGCCAATTTGCATGCCATAGGGTTGGCAGGATTTATGCTGATGGCCAATTGATGATGCAACAATACTAAATATCTAATCTCAGGGCCTTATTGATTCAGAAGAAGATTTCTCAATTTTTCATTGGTCTACAGGAGCTAATGAGTGAGGCCCAGTTTTGGCTCAGCTTAAAGACTCACCTGGAAGTCTGGAGAAGCCCTGGCTCTATCCTGTGATCCTGTGTTTATCAGGCGGGTTGCATAACCTTTACACCACAGAGGCCTCTATAGGAGCTAATGGAGCCCATGGTATAGTCAATTTGGATCATAAGGGAATGGTTGGTAGGATTACATACTGAATATCTAAGCTCTGGGCCTTATGGTTTCAGAGAAGAAGATTTTTAAAGTTTTTTCTGTTTTTTTTTTTTGTTTTTTTTTATTATTATTATTATTATGATAAGTCAAGTGGGAGCTAATGGGCCCTGAGGAGTAGCCAACTTGGCGCCCAGGGGCATGATTGGTAGGATTTATATAAATGAACACTTGGCATTGGTAAATATGAAATATCCAAGCTAAGAGCCTTATGGTTTCCAGAGAAGAATTTTGAAGTTTTTTTCCATTACATGTCCATGGGAGCTAATGAGCCCTGCAGCATGGCTATTTTGGACCCCAGGGGCATGATTGGCAGGATTTATGTTGGTGAGCACTTGACATTGCTACATACTAATTATTTAAGACCTGGGTCTTATGATCTCAAAGTGTTTTCCATTTTAAATTTATGGGAGCTAATGAGCCTCGGGGCCAGGCCCCTTTTGACCCCAGATGCATGGTTTGCAGAATTTATGTAGCGGACCAATTCACATGGCTACAATGTAAATATCTAAGCTATGGGCTTTATGGTATCAGAGAAGAAATTTTTTTAACTTTTTCCTTTATAAATCTATGAGAGCTAAGGAGTCCCGGGGTATGGCCAATTTGGACCCCCAGGAGCATGATTGGCAGGATCAATGTAAGGGACCACCTGGCCTTGCTACATTCTAAATATCTTAGCTCTGGGCCTTGTGGATTCAGAGAAGGAGATTTTTAAGTTTATTGGAGCTTCTGAGCACTGGGGTGAGGCCAATTCTGATCCCAGGGGCATGATTGGCAGGATTTATGTAGGTGATCATTTTACGCTGCTACATACTAAATATCTTAGCTATGGGCTTTATGGTTTCGGAGAAGGAAGATTTTTGAATTGTTTTCCATAATAAGTCAATGGAAGCTAAGGAGGCCCAGGTTTTGGCCAATTTGGACCACAGGGGTATGATTGACAGGATTTATGTAGGGGAACAACTTGACATTGCTACATACTAAATAGCTAAGCTCTGGGCCTTGTGGTTTCAGAGTAGAAGATTGTTTTATGTTTTTTCCCATTGTAAGTCTATGGGAGATATGGCCATGGCAACAAGAGTTTCAATCTGATCTGCCCCAAAACATTTTGCTTCTTTTCACCCAACCTGATAAAACTTCACATGGAATTTAATCATGATTGGACAACAGGCTTTAAAGATATACTCATCTGAAAATTGGGAGCTTAGGAGCCCCGGGGCCTGGCCAATTTGGACCCCAGGGGCATGATTGGCATGCTTTATGTAAGGGACAACTTGGCTTTGCTACATACTAAATATCTAAGCTTTGGGCCTTAAAGTTTTTCCATTGTAAGTCTGTGAGAGCACCAGGGCGTGGCCAATTCTGATCTCAGGGGGCATGATTGGTACAAATAGTGGGATTCAGGTAGTGACCATTTTACGTTGCTACATAGTTAAGTACTATGGTTTTGGAGAAAAAGCTTTTTGAAGCTTTTTATCCATTATAAGTCTGTGGAAGCTAAGGAGCCTGGGGCGTGGCCAATTTGGATCCCAGGGGCATGATTGGCAGGATTTATGTAGGGGACCACTTGACATTGTTACTTACTAAATATCTAAGCTCTGGGCTTTGTGGATTCAGAAGACCATTTTTAAAGTTTGTTCCAGTTTAGTCTATGGGAGCTTATGAGCCCCGGGGCATGGCCAATTCTGACCCCAGGGGCATGATTTGCAGGATTTATGTAGGTGACCATTTTACGTTGCTACTTACTAAATATATTAGCTATGGGCTTTATGATTTCAGAGAAGAAGATTTTTGAAGCTTTTTCTTTTTCCATTAAAAGTCTATGGAAGCTAAGGAACATCGGGGCGAGGCCAATTTGGATCCCTGGGGCACGATTGGCAGGATTTATGTATAGAACCACTTGACGTTGCTACATACTAAATATCTAAGCTCTGGGCCGTGTGGTCTCAGAGAAGAAGATTTTTTTTTAAGTTTTTCCCGTATTAAGTCTATGGGAGCTTTATGTTGCCATGGCAACTAGAGTTTCAATCTGATTTGCCTAAACCATTATGCATCTTTTCCCCCTACCTGATAATGCTTCATATGAAATTTAATCAATGATTGGCCAATTTGCTTTAAAGATATACTCATTTGAACATGTGAACGGACGCCGGAGCATTGGCATACTATTACCTCACGCGAGCCTTCGGCACAGCTAAGCTAATGAAATGCATGTCCAAATAAAAAGAGATCTGTTGGCCTCCTCCTCCCCTATAGCCAACCCTTACCACCCTTCTTCTCAAAGAATAATTTATCAAATGCAATACATAAGAAGAGGACAAGACATTATTGTTATTATAATTGATATTATCATAATTATTATTATCAAGGTAAAAGCCAAACATGAAGAAACTGCCTTAGCCTTTATTTTTGATGTTTTTTTTTATCATTCATGGACATATTTTTTTCAAAATTCCCTGACTTTTCCCTGACTTTTGCTAAAATTTCAAAATTCCCTGACCAATTTCAAAATTCCCTGACAATTCCCTGACCTTGAAAAATTATTTTTTTCCCTGACTTTTTCCCTGACCGTGGACACCCTGTGTAAAACTAACACGATTTCTGCTTTTGATCCCATTAATAGTGCTATAAAGAACTTGGGGTGTATTGAGAAAAACTCCTGCAACTCAAGAATGCCTTTGAGACAGCTATGATAAATGAGCCATCTGTGTGCAAGGTCCAGTTGTTCAAAGCATCGTTAGCTTAACGAGCTCGTTAGTGGTCAAATTGTTAAATATTATGGCAAGTTTAATACCTAAAATTTTATTTTTGCTGAAAAAAAAAATGTGAGCAGCTTTTTCATTTGCAAAAGCTGCTCACATTTTTTCAGAAAAATATTAGTATTTTCACCATATTGAATGCCCAAAGTTTTAACTATATGTTAGCTAACGACCTTGTTGGTTTTGAACAACTGGTTCCAGGTCACCGAAGTTTCACTATTCATGTTGCAATGGAGCGTGATAGCTCAGTGGTAAGCGCACTTGCCACTGATGCTAGAGGTCCTGGGTTCGATCCCTGGCAGCGGTGATAAAATTTCGGTGTCCAAACACGCTCCATTGGCATCATTTGCAGAGATGAATGTCAAAAAGTGCACCGCCCTTCGGATCGGGACGTTAACTGGAGGCCCCCCTGTGCAGGGAGAACCATCCCCTGTGCAGGTTAAAGATCCCTATCGTAATTACATGATTACTGTGTAGGCTTTCATCCTGCAAACCTTGAGTGTATGTAATGTACACCTGGCGTAATGGCCAAATATGACCACAAAATATCTGTAGAAAGAAAGAAAGAAACAATACCTACTTGTCAATACTTGAGAACATCAGATAAGGTAGTGACAGAGACGCAAACTGCTGTACTTCAATGTCAACACAGTTTAATAGTTTGGACGAAACAGCCTCCATTTTGCTCTGATGGCTTCTCAATGATCTCTCTACATACTTCATTATCTGAAACACATAATCATGTCTGCAGAGATAGAAACGCAAGCGTATCATGATGGACCATAATCACTTACCCGAGATAAGATATACATATATAGCTATGAAGTGATGCTTTTCATTTTTATTTTACTTAAGATTTTTCCTATTAAGGTTAATACCCTCAGCAATGGAAGAGACTTTTTGTCGTGCACGGGTTTTTATTTTTAGCTCTTCAGGTATTTTGTTCATATTCTTGTTTAATTTGTGAAATTATTTTTAAATTGAGTCAGTTTTTTTTCCATTCTAATAAGCTCTGGCAGCCATCTTCCTCGGCAGCATTTGAATGCACTTTTGTCCCAGTAAATATGACAAGATGATCTGCATGACCTTAGCCTTCTCAACCATGTAGACCAACACAGAAACCTTTGCAAACAGTTTAGACCCAGATCTCATCAGAATCGAACCTACATTATTTGCCAGCCGGCATCGGTGGCTCAGTCGGACAGGTGATCAGGAGGTTGCGTGTTCGATACCTGCTGGGGTCGGCAACATTCTTTCATGGAGATTGATCATGAAATCTTTTCTACGATCAATCTCTCTTTTCTGCTGATTCAAGAAGGGCAGATGTCAGTTTCTGGCAAAAGAATGTGCACTGTACTGGTTAACCGCTTACGTATAAGCCTGCCAAGGAAAAGTGTTGATAGGTAAACTGACTGGCTAAAAAATGAACTAAAATAGTGTTGGCTGGGCTGTTAAACCTCAATACAAACAAACAACCAAACATTATTTGCCAGTCTGTTCATAATTTCACTAAACCCCCTTATCAATAACAATGGACGTGTCCAAATTTGAAGACAGAAAGAGTCCATTTCATAAACTGGGAGGTTTACAATATGTATTTAAAGTATTCAGACAGACAGGGCGGAGCAAACACTGTAGACCCAGATGAGACGGCACAGAATGTGGAATCTTATCAGGGTCTACACTGTTTGTCACACATCCAGTTATTTATAGGCTCAACATCTGGTATTAAAAAAAGAAGTGGAGGCAATGATCAGGAATCGATACAATTAACCCACAGCTCCCATCAGAGACACTTAAGGGATAGAAACACAAACATGAAACAACAGACCCTAATGGAAACATCAATAGCGGAAAGCCAAAAGGACAGTTACTTTCCCACAAAATTAAATTGCACCTGTTAAAATTTTAGAGAAAGTATGTTAAGGAGTTTGGGTGTCTGGTGGGGCCATTCTGACAAAGTACATATACTCTTTACAAAGGGACTTAACTCATGAAGCATTTTTCAGATTTTATTCATACATACTTATCATTAGCAATTTAATTACTAAAACATCCAGGCCTTAGCTCCAATGGTTTTTGAGATATTTTGCTGACAAGGTAAAACTGCCAAAATCACGGAGGGCCATAACTCATGAAGCATTTTTCAACTTTTATTCATAAGTTAACCAGGTCACATACTTATCATTAGCAATTTAATCATTAAATATCCATGGTTTTTTAGATATTTTGCTGACAAGGAAAAACTGTCCAAAATTACCAAGGGCCATAACTCATGAAGCATTTTTCAAAATTTATTCAAATGGTTAATCAGGTCATCTACTAATCACTATCAATCTAATCACCAAACAAAAAGGCTGTAGCTCTAACCATTTTTGAGATATTTTGCTGACAAGGTAAAAATGACCAAATTTATGAAGGGCCTTAACTCATGTAGTATTTTTTAGAATTTAGTGAGAAGTAAATCAGGTCATCTACTCATGACTATTAATCTAGTCATGAAGCTTCAAGGGTCTAGCTCCAACTGTTTTTGAGATATTTTGCTGACAAGGTAAAAATGCCCAAAATTACAAACCCCATAACTCATGTAGTATTTTTTAGAATTTAATGAGAAGTGAATCAGGTCATCTACTCATATCATTACGATAACACATCAGTGCAACACAGAGCATGTTTTCACATCTCCAAAATGGCTATTTTTCTGATGAAAATCTGTGATATTTTCTTACTTTTACTCCAAACATAGGTTGTGGGTACTCGTTAGAACCGCCTCATTGAGGCAGTTCTAAAGAGTACCCACAACCTATGTATTGGAGCAAAAATAAGAAAAATAATGTATACCCCCATAAACCCATTTTCTTTATATAAAGTGGAGTTTAGGGGGGGGGGTGTTCATTTCACAGACTTGTTATGTCTACTAATCTATTAATGAAGTTTCAAGGGTCTAGCTCCAACAGTTTTTGAGATATTTTGCAGGTGAGGTAAAAATGCCCATATTTGCAAAGGGCCATAACCAATGAAGTAGTTTTCAAAATGTATTCAAATGTCAATTAGGCCATCTACTCCTCAATACCAATCCATTCAACAAGTTTCAAGATTCTAGCTTTAATACTTTTGATATATTTTTCTGACAAGACTTTTAGCCTTATTTTTGCAAAGGGGCCATAACTCAGGAAAGGTACATAATCCAGATGAGAGAAAAAATACGTTTCAACTACTTTCTCACAAGGAACCCATATATAAAATTTCAAAACCCTAGAATGCATGGTTCCCAAGTTATCCTATGCATCAAACAGACTAACAGATGGACAGACGAAAGGATGAACAAAGGCAAAACAAAAATTTCATAGTTGAGGGCTTAAAAAAAAAATCTCAAATAATTTCAATTAAATCTCCTGATCTATGATTAAGCCTCAGTCACTCAATACCCTAACCTGACACACATTTCCATGGTCCAAAAGGTTTTTTTTTTTTTTTTTTGGTTGGTTTTTGGTTTTGCGGCCCTTTCAAGATTATTTCACATATTTCGAGCTGATTGTTAATCGGAGGTGGGCGAAAACTGAGTACCCGGGGAAAAACTATCTGACCTTCCGTTGCAGAACAAGGCGTCTCACATGTAACCTGAATGAGGCTTGGACCACAGCTGTGAGAGACTATATGATTAAGAGTCAGCAGTACCCACAAGGTCAGAAGTACCCACAAGGTCAAGGAGGCCCGTATGGTACAAAAGGTGTTTGAGCCACAGAAGGTCAACTACATTATGGTTTGCTTCTACATTACCTCTTCTATTTGAGCATCCAGTCTTGACTGTGAGTTTATATTCTGCTTCACCAACACCTGGATTAAGTTCTGTTTCCTGTCCTAATGAATAGATAAAGAATCACAAATGAGTCAGCACATGACAACATCTACAAGAAGGCATGAGTGACCAGCAAAGACTCAGCTCAGGCTGCGCACTTGCACAGTCTGATCAGAGTCTACACTGATCCCATGTACCTAGTATAGGCTTATATCATTCTGTTCAAAGAGATAAAAGCAAAAGGTTTTGCCATAGTGGATAGGTGCATTCGCGCAGTCGGATCAGAGTCTTCGCTGATCGCATGTACCTACTATAGGCTAATATCTATACAAAGAGATGTAAGCAAAAGTCTTGCCATAGTGGATGGTTGCACAGGCTGATTTGAGTCTATGCTGGTTGCACAGATCTTATAGTAGGTTTTTTCATGCCCTGGCTCAAATGAATGATTATTTTGAATAATATTTGAGCCACAATATAAGACTAGAAATGCGTCCATAGGACACGGATGCCCCCGCCTGAAAATATGTCTGTTCGTATTCATCAATAGAAAGTTATTGACCGTGTTTAAGTTTTGGACCCTTTTTTCAAATTTGACCTCTAAGTATGACCTTGACCTTGTAGGTAAGGACCCTGGTTTTGTGTGAGGCAGATTGTCTCATGATGGCCAACATTTCTGCCAAATAATTTCAAAATCCATCCAGAGATAAGAAAGTTATTGACCGACCATTTTTTTTACCTTTGACCTCTAAGTATGACCTTGACCTTGGAGGTACAGATCTGGGTTTGCATGTGACACATCGTCTCATGATGGTTAATATTTCTTCAAAGTAATTTTAAAATCCATCCAGAAATAAGTAAGTTATTGACTGCGTTTAAGTTTCGGACCCTTTTTTTGACATTTGACCTCTAAGTATGACCTTGACCTTGGAGGTACGGATCTGGGTTTGCACGTGACACATCGTCTCATGATGGTCAACACTTCTTCAAAGTAATTTCAAAATCCATCCAGAAATAAGTAAGTTATTGACTGCGTTTAAGTTTCGGACCCATTTTTTGGCCTTTGACCTCTAAGTATGACCTTGACCTTGGAGGTACCAACCTGGATTTTGCACATGACACATCGTCTCATGATGGTTAACATTTCTACAAAGTAATTTCAAAATCCATCCAGAAATAAGAAAGTTATTGACTGCGTTTAAGTTTCGGACCCTTTTTTTGACCTTTGACCTCTAAGTATGACCTTGACCTTGGAGGTACGGACCTGGGTTTTGCATGTGACACGTCGTATCATGATGGTTAACATTTCTGCCGAGTAATTTTAAAATCCATCCAGAAATAAGGAAGTTATTGACTGCGTTTAAGTTTCGGACGCACGGACGTCTTTACGGATGTATACTTGTGTGTCTTCATCCCTACAAAGTACCCTTGTGTGTCTTAATTCCAGGAAATTTCTTGGAATTTCTTGGAAAAAAAGACACACAAGTAACTATTTTTAGACACACAAAACACTGATGGAATAAATCACATTGAGTTCAATGGAAGTGTCCAAACTTTTTAAACACACAAGTATACATCTGTTCCTGCGGACACACGGACGCACGCACGCACGGACGGACGGACGGACAGGGGCAACGCTATATGCCCTTTCCACCATTCTTCGAATGGCGGGGGCATAAAAACCTGTCTTCAGGAGTTTTTGATCAGGTAAGACACAAACGAGCATGCCCAGCTACACGGACAAGAAAGATTTTGTGCTATACCTGGTCAAAAATGCTCCAAAGATATGTTTGTTTATTTTTTTTGCGACACAGCTCATATAATGTGTGATAAGAAAGTTTTAACCCAATCACGACAATTATCTTCTGCTTTGTCGTCTGCTGGTTACTTTAGAAGTCATTTTTGCAAACAGTGTGGACCCAGATCACACTGCTCCTGTAGGAGCAGTCTGATCTGAGTCCACAATGTTTGCCTATCTGCAAAAATATTTTTAAAAAGTTTGTAAAAAGATTCAGCAGACGACATAAGCAGAGGACATATTCAGATGTAGTTTTTCTCGGCATCTTAAGGGTTAATAAACTATAAGTCTCCACAGACTGTATTTTAAGCTCTATGTTGGGATGTTTGGTATGTAAGTCCTGTTTTTTTGTAAATTCTCTCTCTCTCTACTTACTGCAAGGTCTTCTAACTCCTGTATCGAATGATTCTCAGTGTATAATTTGTAAACTCTGCTTCTCTCTCTCTAACTTTAAATAAAAATCTATTAATTTGAATTTGGGCACATGACCAATATGGCCACCATGCCCATTTTATGGTTAAGTAGAAGTGGAGGCAATGATCAGGAATCAATCCAATTAACCCACAGCTCCCATCAGAGACACCAAAGGGAAAGAAACACAAACAGGAAACAACAGTCCCCAATGGAAACACCAATAGCGGAAAGCCAAAAGGACAGCAACCCCCTCCCCCCTCCACCACCACAAAATGGCCAACAGGCTATCCAAAATAAAATAATACTAGAATTTGTTGTTCTACAAAAACACAGATGTCTCCCCCTTTTTGACCTCTAAGTATGACCTTGACATTGGAGGTATTGACCTGGGTCTTGTGTGCAACATCATCTAATGAAGATGAACATTTCTGCAAAGTAACTTTAAAAAGTTCATGGAGAAATAAGAAAGTTATTGACCGTACACAAAAAAGCCCACTTTTTTACCTTTGACCTCTAAGTATGGCCTTGACCTTTGAGGTACAACACATCGTCTCATGATGGTTAACATTTCTGCCAAGTAATTTCATAATCCATCAAAGAATAAGAAAGTTATTGACTGTACACAAAAAATGCCCCTTTTTTACCTTTGACCTCTAGGTATGACCTTGACATTGCAGGTATGGACCTTGGTCTTGCACACGACTCATCGTCTAATGAAGGTGAACATTTCTGCAAGGTTACTTTAACAAGTCCATCCAGAAATAAAAAAATTATTGACTAGACCCAAAAAAAGACTTTTTTTACCTTTGACCTCTTAGTATGACCTTGACCTTGGAGGTACCGACCTCGGTCTAGCGCGTAACACATCGTCTCATGATGGTTAACATTTCTGCCAAATAATTTCACAATCTATCCAGGAATAAGAAAGTTATTGACAGAACACTAAAAAAGGGCCTTTTTTTTACATTTGACCTCTTAGTATGACCTTGACCTTTGAGGTACCAACATGGGTCATGCAAGACTCAAATCGGCTCATTGTGGTTAACATTTCAGCCAAGTAATTTCAAAATGCATCTACAAATAAGAAAGTTATTGACCAAACACGAAAAAAGCCCCTTTTTCACCTTTGACCTCTAAGTATGACCATGACCTTTGATGTAACAACCTGGGTCATGCACGCAACACATCGTCTGATGGTGATTAACATTTCTGCCAAGTAATTTCAAAATTCATCGAAAAATAAGAAAGTCACGGACCGATCACAAAAAAGGCCCCTTTTTTACCTTTAACCTCTTATATGACCTTGACCTCTGAGGTACCAAACTGGGTCATGCATGCAACACATCGTCTCATGGTGGTTAACACTTCTGCCAAGCAATTTCAAAATCCATCTAAAAATAAGAGTTATTGACCAAACACGAAAAAAGTCCCTTTTTTTTACCTCTATGTATGACCTTTGAGGTACCAAGCTGATTCATGCGTGCAACACATCTTCTCATGATAGTTAACATTTCTGCCAGGTAATTTCAAATTCTATCTTAAAATAAGAAAGTTATTGACAAAACACGAAAAAAGACACCTCAACACATCGTCTCATGGTGGTTAACATTTCTGCCAAGCAATTTCTAAATCCATCTAAAAATAAGAAAGTTATTGACCAAACACGAAAAAAAACAAGGCCCCTTTTTTACCTTTGACCTCTATTTATGACCTTGACCTTTGAGGTACCAACCTGTATCATGCGTGCAACACATCGTCTCATGATAGTTTGTTTCATAGTTAACATTTCTGCCAAGCAATTTCTAAATCCATCGAAAAATAAGAAAGTTATTGACAAAACACGAAAAAAAGGCCCCTTTTTTATCTTTGACCTCTAAGTATGACCTTGACCTTTAAGGTAACAACCTGAGTCATGCATCCAACACATCTTCGCATGGTGGCTAACATTTCTGCCAAGAAATTTCAAAATCCACCAAAAAATAAAAAGTTATTGACCAAACACGAAAAAAGACCCCTTTTTTAAACTTTGACCTCTAAGTATGACCTTGACCTTTGAGGTACCGACCTGAATCATGCGCGCCACACATCGTCTCATGGTGGTTATTATTTCTGCCAAGTAATTTCAAAATCCATGTGAAATAAGACAGTTATTGACAGGACACGATTTGCCCATATATACATACATACCGACAAACTTCCAAGGGAGATAACTCAAAAAGTATAAATGCGTGAGTTAATAATAATAATAATAATCATCTTTGTTTTCTTGCGCTCTGCACGTCGTCTAATATTGATTAATATTTATATGAAGTTTCTTGAAGATAGCTGGAACTGTTTTCAAGTTATAGAGTGGGAAAGATTTGGGACAGACGGACAGACAGACAGACGCCCGGGGGAAAAACAATATGTCTCTCCGAAAAAAATTTTTTGGGGAGAGACATAACAAGCGACACAAACACCAAAAGACAAACCACAACAAAAATAAACCGCGACAGAAGGACCGCCTTGGAACAGTCAGTGTAAACGAATTCCACTGGGGGCTTAAATAGATTTTACGTGGCCACAATCCTCGCCCTTACTTCCGCCACGATTAAGACAAATAATTTCATCAGTCCAGATGAAGGCCTCCTAACTCATCAGTGCAACATCTCCGTGAACACAAAAATCAAACAACCACAGAGATGAAACAACGGTGAGGACTCGTCAGCAAGAAACCACTGAAATGCTGGAGCAAAAGAAAACCAACAGTTAAAACCCTTCAGAAATCTTCTCAGGAACTAATGGGCCCATTGCCAGGTCTCTCTCTCTCTCTCTCTCTCTGTCTCCCTCTCTGCTTATTGCAAGCTCTGATTTCCTGTATCTTGTGATGTTTTGTGTATAATTTGCTCTCGCTCTCTCTCTCTCTCTCTCTCTCTCTCTCTCTCTCTCTCTCTCTCTCTCTCTCTCTCTCTCTACTTACTGTAAGCTCTTTAAACTCCTGTATCTTGTGATGTTTGGTGAGTAATTCCTGTCTTTCTTTGTAACTTCTCTGAGCCATATCTTTCAATTTCTCTGTCTCAGTTGTCAGACAATGTAGGGCAGATATGTAGCCTTTAAGCTCAATTTCTGCCTCTATCAGCGTCCTGAAATTGTCAGAATGGCATCAAATTAACCAGTTACACAAAATTCAAAGCAGATGACAATCCATTTTTTGTTTCATATCTTTCACATTGAAAGCCTTGACATTTTATGTGAATTATCTGCGGTGCAGACAATTCACATAAAATGTCAAGGTCTTTCATCTCTCTAAAAAATAAGAAAAAATACTTTGAAAAAGTCATCTGCTAGTCATAATTTGCGCTTGAAAGGTTATCGCTTTCATTCCTGAGTTTCTGTAGTGGACTCTTCCAGTTTTTGTTTGTTTGTTTAATTTGAGGTTTAACGTCCTCGTCAACACTGTAAAGGTCATTTTGGAGATGTTGCTTCCAATTTTGTGGGACTTTTACCCGACATTGAGATGAAATGACATCTCAAGCCCTGTTGCCCAATGAAACCAATAGGGTTTATTAGCATGGACAGGCCGCCTCGCACCGCGGGTCCTGGACAGGCTTAGATCTTCTAAGAGGTTTACCAGTACTAGTGTGCGGGCCGGATTCAGCTCTGCGTGGAAGCATCATGCAGCCCATATATTTCTTCAAGCCCCTATGGGCGGGGGCTGTTTTTCTGTTTTGTATCTTTCAGCATTGAAAACCTTGACATTTTATGTGAATTGTCTGCTGACCCCCTTGAACCCCACAGGCAGATAAGGTGTACCCACAATCTATATTTTGAGCATAAATACGAAAATATCACAATTATTCATCTTAATTTTTCATCTTAAAACTTTAAAATTTTGAGCATAAATGCGAAAAATATCACAATTTTTCATCTTAAAACTCTCTTTTTTTTTATGGTGATAAACTCTACAATGTATTTGTATAGGCTTGTTTTCGTAATGTTATGTTGCAAGACTGTCCATCCTACTCTAGAGCAACATTTTTTGTGCATATGTGAAGGCACAGTGTTGTGGTGCCCTAGTTACCTTTTATTATAAGAGTTTTTTTTTTTTTTTTCCTTTTTTTTTCATTTTACGGCACTTTGAAGATTATTTCACTTATTTGTCAATCAGAGGTGGGTGAAAACCGGAGTTTTATGGCCCTTTGAAGATTATTTCACTTATTTCGAGCAAACTGTCAATCAGAGGTGGGAACGAAGAGGAACCACCGAAGAGGAACCACCTGACCTTCAGTTTCAGAACTAAGCTTCTCACATGTCACCAGAGCGAGGCTGGAACCCATAGGTGAGAGACCTAACGCTTAAGAGACAGCACTCTAACCTACTAGGCCACAGAGCCAAAAAATAATTTGACAGAGCTGTGACCTTTAATTGCGCATCAATTCCCCTTCATGATCATCTGCAATCAACATTACCTTGCTACCTGTAAATCAGCATTTTTCTGTCCAAACAGCTTCTGTATTCTCTTATCAATCTGAAGTCTTATATTGTTAAGGTTCTGCTCCAGGTTTTTTGCCTCGTTCGTATATTTATGGCACATCACAAACTTCAGGAAGTGTTCTTTTGTTCTATCCTGAAACACAAAAACACAATTTGTATCAAGTAAATGAGGAATGAGTTCAAGCTTTAACTAGTCTGTTTGTTTGTTTGTATTGGAGTTTTAACGGCCCAGTCAACACTATTTTAGGTCATTTTTGAGCCAGTCAGTTTACCTATCAACACTTTACCTGGGCAGGCTTATACGTAAGCGATTATCCAGAACAGTGCAGATTCTTTTGCCAGAAACTGACAACTGCCATTCTTGAATCAGCAGAAGGGAGAGAATGACCATTGAATTTGAAAAGATTTCATGATTAATCTCCATGAAATAATGTTGCCCACCATGGCAGGTATCGAACCTGCATCCTCCTGATCACCAGTCAGATGCCCATTTGACTGTGCTACTGAGGCCGGCTTAACTAGTCTGACTATAATTACTGTCACATTTATTAGACTTTACTCCCTTATACAAGAAACAGCCATTCAATGTCAATGGAAGAAAATAACTGGTTCTATTGTTCTGCTGTCCTTTATGGAAAACTGAGAACCAGTCAACCATAGTCTGACCATCCTATCAGGATGGTTAGACTATGGTTGAATGTTTCCCAGCAACTTAGGATGGTCAGACTATGGTTGACTGGTTCCCAGCAACTATAGTCAGGCTTGCTAACGCTGGAACTAAGCAATAACATTCAATCCAACAGGCTTATGTTTTGCCACAACTTGAATTTTTCAGCCTTATAGGCTGGAAGAGATACAATTACAAACAGTGTAGTTCCAGACAAGATGGCTCATAATGAGCACTCAGCTGTGTGGGGTTGTTTAGACATCTATGCAAACAGTGTAGATCATGATGAGATGACTCATAATGAGCTATGTAGAGTTGTTCACACATCTATGCAAACTGTAGCTCCAGATGAAATGACTCAAGCCGTTTCATCAGGATCAATGTCTGCCTCCCTGTGAAGGATTTTGATTATACCCCTGCCTTTCCTTTAAGAGTTCACCCCTATGGACATGGAAGACAAAATACTTTTGCAGGAGTTGCCTCCCCTGAAGGTGTTCCCATTCCCCTAAAAATATTTGCTGTTTGCAAAAAACAATTGCTTAAGTTTTTATGTCTAATAGTTTTAAGATATGTTTGCAGGTCTGTGTAATTGAGCATGCTAGTTTTTGTCATACCTGGTCAAAAGCATGTCAGATTTTCTCATGACTGACCTCAAATATCAGTATCAGTTTGCTTGTTTGAGGTCTAACATCCAACACTATTTAGATCATTCTGGAGATGTTGCTTCCAATTTTGGGGGACTTTTAAGAGACATTGAGATGAAATGACATCTCAATGCCTGCCACCCAATGAAACCAATAGGGTTTATATACATGGTCCTTCTGACTTGTACCACTTTGCCTGGGCAGGCTTAGACTTTGCCTGGGCAGGCTTAGACCTTCTGAACGGTTTACAAGTACTCTTGTGCAGTCTGTATCAGCTCTACGTGGAAGCATCATGCAACTCGATCTATTTCTCCAAGCTCAGATGGACGGGGTCTTTCTCCAAGCGCCGATGGACGGGGGCCTTTCTCCAAGCCCCGATGGACGGGGGCAAAATATCAGTATGACCTTACCTGTAATATCTGATTAACACTCTGAAGCAATGATGGGGTAATGGCAAGATCTCGCACTTCACCGGTGGGCTCGTACTTGAACCTGTACAAAAGGACCTTTTTGTTACAGTAAATCATCTGGGGTCACTTGTTTAAACCATTATAGTCCAGTTATTCAAACCATCAACAGCTTAACCCATTGTATGTGGGGAAACCCCTAAATGGGGTACCTTGGCAAACAGTGCAGGCCCAGATCAGACGCCGCAAAATGCGGCGTCTGATCAGGACCAACACTATTTGCGAACAGAATTTTCCGTCAAAAAGAAAAAAAAAACACAAAAAAATAGGTCTAACACTGCTTATATGACAAATGGGCTTGTCCAACATATAGCAATGGAAGAGTCCACTAGTATACAATGGGTTAATGAACTTGACAATGGTCAAAATCTTAACTGGTCTAACAAGTAGAATATCAAATATACACAGATATTTTTGCTGAAACAAATATGAGTAGAAAAGCTCCTCACATTTTTTTCAGCAAAAATATTAGCATATTCGCAATATTAAATGATCAAAATTTTAACTATTTTGTTTTGTTTGTTTGATTTGAGGTTTAACTTCCCGGTCAATACAGTATAGGCCATTTTGGAGACTTACCTTCCGATTTTATGGGAATTTTACCCGACACCAAGATGAAATTACATCTCAATTCCTGACCCCCAATGAAACCAATTGGGTTTATAAGCATAGACTGACGGACTCACACCACTTTGCCTGGGCAGACTTAGATCCTCTAAGCGGTATACAAGTGCTCATGTGAGGTCGATTTCAGCTCTGCGTGGATGCACCATGCAGCCCATCTATTTCTTCAAGCCCCGATGGGCGGGGGCCGTCAAAACTTTAACTATACATGTAAAATAACTAACAACATTGTTCGTTTTGAACAACTGGTACCCGACAGTCAGGGGCCAGTCATTAGCTTAACCTTTAACCTGCTGAATATTCAATTAAGCCACACTCATTTCTGACTTTGAACCAATCAGATTACTTGATGCAGCTTATTTCTACATATTCATAAACTGAATGTCAAACAGTGTAGATCCTGATCAGATGGCTTCTTCAGAAGCCATCTGATCTGGATCTACACTGTTTGCAAAGAAAGGGGTTGTCGCCTACAGCAGGGTAAAGGTTAATGAGTTCGACAGTGGTTAGTTAACTGTTCTAGCAAGTACACTATCTAATATATTAAAATTTTGCTGAAAAAAATGTGAGTATCTTTTGTATTTGCAACAAGAATTCCGCTGAAGGCTATTTCCCTCCTATGGGGGTGCAAAGTCACCGAACCATGACATCTAGGCCAAGGTCAAACATAGATGCTTGCATAAAAGTTGTCATTCTTAAATGCAAGCTTGTACTAAGTATCATCAATGAAGCTCTAATAATTCTTGAGAAATAAACTTAACCATTAGGGTGAACACTAGGGTGGTTGCAATATTTAACAAAGTCACCGAACCATAAAATGTGGGCAAAGGTCAAATATGGATGCTTGCATTTAAGTTTCCATCTCCAGATACACGTTAGTACCAAGTATCATTAATGAAGCTCTTATAGTTCTTGAGAAATTAACTTGACCATTTGTGTGAACGCCAGGGTGGTTGCAATATTTTACAAAATCAGCGAACCATAAAATGTAGGTCAAGTAAAATATGGATGCTTGCATTTAACTTGCCATCCCCAGATACAAGTTTGTACCAAGTATTATTAATGAAGCTCTTATAGTTCTTGAGAAATAAACTTGACCATTAGGGTGAACGCTAGGTGGTCGCAAATGTTGATGCCTTGACAAACGGATGGACGAACGAGAAATTAACTTGACCATTTGGGTGAACGCTAGGGTGGCCGCAATATTTTACGAAGTCAGTGAACCATGAAATGTAGGTCAAGGTCAAATATGGATGCTTGCATTTAAGTTGCCATCCCCAGATTCAAGTTTGTACCAAATATCATTAATGAAGCTCTTACAGTTCTTGAGAAATAAACTTGACCATTAGGGTGAACGCTAGGGTGGTCGCAATATTTTACAAAGTCAGTGATCCATAAAATGTAGGTCAAGGTCAAATATGGATGCTTGCATTTAAGTTGCCATTCCCAGATACAAGTTTGTACCAAGTATCATAAATGAAGCTCTTATAGTTCTTGAGAAATAAACTTGACCATTAGGGTGAACGCTAGGTGGTCGCAAATGTTGATGCCTTGACAAACGAATGGACGAACTAACGAAAAACCGGGTGCCTATATCACGCCATGCTAATAGCAGGCACGACAAAAACTATAATATGTTTTGCATTTGCAAAAGTTATTCACAGTTTGTAAGCAAAAATATTTGTGCATTTGCCATATTAAATGAACAAGGTTTTGCCCATATGTTAACCAACAACATTGGCAGTTATGAAAAACTGGCTCCTTCCAGTCAGGTGTTTTGTTCAATTTGTTTTGGACTTTTATCACCAATGCAACATCATTAAAGTCATGTTAACCTGGGGCCAGTTGTTCAAAGCATCGTTAGCTTAACAAGCTCGTTAGTGGTCATATTGTTAACTGTTCTAGCAAGTTTAATTTTCAAAATTTGGGTATTTTTGCTGAAAATATGCAAAAGCTGCTTACATTTTTTCAGCAAAATTTTTACCATATTTGCTATATTTAATGATCAAAGTTTTAACGATTCGTTAACTAACGATGTCGTTAGTTTTGAACAACTGGCCCCAGGTCACTTTATAGTCACACATACTTTTCCTGGTCAGGTTTAGACCTTCTATTGATCTACTTTATATGGTAACCCATAAATGGGAATATGGCAAACAGGTCAGGCCCAGCTCTGATTCACAGAATGCAACATCTGATCAGGGCCCTCACTGTTTGCAAAAAGTACAGGCATTTCCTGAAGAAATTTCTAAAATATCTCCACCTGACATCCACAACATTCAAAATAGACTCCTGCTATATGCAAGGTGACAAATTTCATTCAGTACAAAACCGCTCAATTGTTAGCCTATAAAGATTGCATTTTCTTCGCCAGTAACTGACAGCTAATGTGGCATCAGATTTGGCCTCTTACAAGCAGTTGTCTAAACAGATGACAGAATTTTCATGTCACAAAAGTGAAGGTGAGTGTTTAAGTTTATAATTATAAAAGTATTAGTTTTGTTTTACAGATTTTTGTTTACAAAGAAAAAAGTATTAAAGCTAAGGTGTGCAGTACAGGCTAACAGCACTGTACATGTATAAAAGATATGAAGAAAATCATCACGTGAACTAGTCTGTGAAATGAAGACCCCCCTATACCCCACTTTATATAGAGAAAACAGTGGGTTTACGGGGATATACATATTTCTTATTTTTACTCCAAGACATAGGTTGTGGGTACTCGTTAGAACCGCCTTAATGAGGCATTAAGGCAGTTCTAACGAGCACCCACAACCTATGTTTGCAGTATTTATAAGAAAAATATCAGGGATTTTCATCAGAAAAGTAGCTATTTTGGAAATGAGAAATATGCACTAGGTTGCACAGGAGTGTTATTGTAATGTCATCAAGCTACAAATACCGACTATCATCTGACTACAACAGTCTGCAAGTAAATACATTTGTCAAATATTCGAATAATGCTGCAAGCACTGGTAAAGTATTCTTTCTGATTTTTCACAGAAAACAAGCCAGCAGGCACGTGACATAAAGGCAAGGTCGTATCAATGTCGATGCAACGTCATGACGTCGCATCGACCGTGATACGACATTGTTCAAATGTAATGTGTCCTGTGGGAAGCCTAAACTTTAGTTGTGAATCCTCTTCCTGTTTGATTTGAACTTGAAACATACCTGAGATTCTGAGCATCTCTTCTGATATCGACATGTGCCGTCATTTCTTTGGTAACCAGTGTTGTGAGCTGGGTGGTGGTAACCAGGGCATTAAGTATCTGGTCCGCTGAGAACTCACTCATGACTGCTTCTACCTGCTGCCATATTGGCTCTTTTCTTCTTGTACTGAAACATACAGAGAGGATCTTATACGAGTGATCATTTCATATTTATGAAATAAGCCTTTGTCGAGTTTCATAAATTCCATATGAAATTACCACTAGTGTAAGATTCTGTTTATCATATTACAATTGTAAATTGGATTTCTTGTGGTTTCTTGCTGTCTGGTCCTCACCGCTGTTTCATCTCTGTGGTTGTTTGATTTTTGTGTTCACGGAGATGTTGCACTGATGAGTTAGGAGGCCTTCATGCAGACTGAACAAATTAATTGTATAAATCGCATCGGAAGTAAGGGCGAGGATTGTGGCCACGTAAAATCGATCTTAGCCCCCAGTGGAATTTGTTTCACTGACCGTTCCAAGGCGGCTCTTCTATCGTGGTTTATTTTTGTTACGGTTTGCCGTTGAGTGTGTGTATCGCTTATATTATTTTGTTTTGGATAGCCAATTGGCCATTTTGTGGGAAAGTAACTGTCCTTTTGGCTTTCCGCTTTTGATGTCTCCATTAGGGTCTAGTTATTTCATGTTTGTGTTTCTTTTTTCCCTTTGGTGTCTCTGATGGGAGCTGTTTGTTAATTGTATCAATTCCTGATTCACTTGTATTTATTGCCAAAGGATTTCAGTAGAAAACATATGGATGTCTCGGACAGTATCATGATGTTCCACTCTTGTAACCATGTATTATTAAGGGGAATGGGAACATCTAGCACATTTGTCCGCCATTTTTCAAAGGTAGACAACTTTCGGGACTTCCTGTTAACTTATCTACAAACCCTGTCCCGCTGAAAAAGGTGTCTACTCTTAAAGGAAAGAATTTGCTCCTCAGGAGCAAATTCTTTCCTTTAAGAGTTGACCCCTATTGACACGAGAGACAAAAGTCCTTTTGCAGGAGTTGCCTCCCCTGAAGGTGTTCCCATTCCCCTTAACTGTGTGGTCGTATCATTTTTATGACATGAAATTATCCACTAAATAACAGAGACAGTATATGATAAGACTACAGTATTACACTCTTTGGCCATGTTGATTTTAATTTACATTTTTGTGTTGTTGTTTTTTGTTTTTTGGTTTTACGGTCCTTTCAAATTTATTCCACTTATTTCAAGCTGATTTTAATCAAAGGTGGGTGAAAACTGGAGTACCCGGAGAAAAAAACACCTGACCTTCCATTGCAGAACTTGGCTTGTTACATGTGACCCAAGCCAGGCTCAAACCTACAGCGGTGAGAAACCTAATGATTAAGGGTCAGGGCTCTTACACATTAGGCCACCAAAGTCCTGTTTTTAGGTAAACAGACTTATAAATGGCGTGTGCCAAGTCTTATTAGTGGTTAACGGTTTTGTACCGGAAACCCCAAAATGCGTAGTTGGCAAACAGTGCAGGCCCAGATCAGACGCCGCAGAACGCGGCTTCTGATCAGGGCCTTCACTGTTTGCAAAAAGTTCAGTCATTTTCCAAATAAATTTTGATGAAAACACAAGCTGACACCCCTAAATTTTGAAATGGACTCCCACTATATATAAGGAGGAAGATTCCATCTGGTACAAAAAGGGTTAAAATGTTAAGCATTCTGGCAAACACACATACCTGATACTCTGGTATTAATGCTGGGAAAATGTGAGTAGTTTTTGCAAAAATGACAGGGGTTGAGACAGGTAACAAGGGACGTTAAGAATGTCATCAGAAATCCTATTTCCTTAGAATTTATGCTACTCCAAAAACTGCAATGATCCGAAGTACAGTGAAATCCTGCTATTAAGACCACCTAAAATTAGGACTAATTCTGCTTTAAAAAGCTTATTTTGAAGCGTACACTTGTCTTTGTGTTTTCTACCTACACTGTCCTCTGGTCAGAGACCACCTTTGGGAATGTTCATTAGTGGTCTTTAAGACCACTTTTGAACAGTCCCAATGGTGGTCTTAAAATAGGAATTTTATTGTATTGGGAAAGATAGGCCTAAGCAAACAGTGCAGACCAAGATCAGAGCAGTCTGATCAGGGTCTACACTGCTTTACCATTATATCTGTACCTTTTGGATTCATTACTGGACTATGAATCAAAATTTGTTAAAATATTTAGGAGAACAATAGCAAGTCCTCAATGTGTCTGAATTTTTAATATATTTATGGTAAAACACAAAATGCATGTTCCAAGGAGGTTGTTATGATACATAATATTACATAAACAAAAGCAACAACAAAAATGACTAATTATATTCTTTATAATAATGATGTGGATAAGAAAATGGAGCAAACAGCCATCTCTGATGAAGACTTGAGAAAACCAAATCCTTGTTTCAACAGAAAAGATCTGAAACTCGGTAAAACCTTGTTTCCATCTTCAACCATAAACCCTCAGATTTGGAATAGGATTCTATTGATCTCTAAGATACGTACAACTCACTTCTGTCTGTTCCAAATGTACCTTTCAGTGTTTCTTGTAGAAATGAGCCTATTGAATCACAACATTCTCGAACATTTTTCTGAGAAAGAAAAAGGGTTCAAATATTTCCTGTCCAAATGAAGTGAATACCCTGTGATTTAATTTTAACATACCCGATGGCACATTCAACATCACTGAGAAGCCTCCGTGGTGTAGTGGTTACGCCACTCGCCTTGTAAACCAGGGATCGCAGGATCGATCCCGGGCTTCTCCAGACATTCAGATGAGTCTTTAAACCGAGGTCCCGTCTCCGTATGACCTTAGCTGTTGGTGGGACGTAAAACTCAAACACTCTCTCTCTCTCTCTCAACATCACTGATCATCACGCAAACAAGCCTATAAAAGTTTGACCCCCTTAAACCCTACTTTTATATTTTAAAACTGGAATTTACAGGGGTATACTTTATTTTTCTTATTTCTGGTCAAAAACATAGACTGTGAGTACCAACAATCTCAACGAGGCAGTTCTAACGAGTACCAACAATCTTTGTTTTGAGCAGAAATATATAAAAAAAAAATCAGGAATTTTGGTGGTAAAATTTTACCAATATCTTTGAAAAGGCATGTTTTCCTAATGTTTCATCTTATCATTTTATTTTTTTATTAACAAAACATATTTTATTTCTTCTCAGGTCATACAATAGTCAATAGATATATGATGAGGTAAAGACAAACAGCTTGAAATAATGGCAAGACAGTGTTCTATGTTATACATGCGAAGTGTAACGAGAGACCATCACGAAAACATGCCTATATAACTTTGACCCCCTTGAACCCCACTTTTATATAGTAAAACTGGGGTTTCCGGGGATATACCTTATTTTTCTTATTTCTGCTCTAAAATATAGATTGTGGGTACTCGTTAGAACTCTAACGAGTGCCCACAATCTATATTTTGAGCAGAAATACCCTAAGAAAAATATCACAATTTTTCTTCTTAAAATTTTCATTTTTATGGCGATAAAAGTGGCAATGTATTTGTATAGGCGTGTTTCTGTAATGAGAGAGAGAGAGAGAGAGAGAGAGAGAGAGAGAGAGAGAGAGAGTCAAATTTCTATAACTCAAACACTTTGGAACTATGCAAAACCCGCTCAAATCAGGGGCAGCCCAAACCATCGAGGCTAATCATAGTTTCAGGTCATGACTAACATCCTTTCGATCTTATATAAAATAAAAGCATGTTGTGTTTACTCACGGGAATCGTCTCACTGAGGCTGCTCTTATGACTACACACAACATAACTTTAACAGATCAAATTAAGGAAACCGCCTAAAATATCTGAATACATTGATATGTAGCAGTTTTTAATGGAATCTCTGAGCACTCAGACTGACGGAGCAGTCTAAACAGGGTCTACACTGTTTGCCATTCAATCTGGACTTTTTGGACTGCTTGCATGAAGCAAATTTGTTAAAATTTCAGGTAAATTACAAGAAGTTCTCAAGGTGTTTGAATTTCTAAGATTACCACGTATTCATCACGAAAACATGCCTATATAATTTTGACCCCTTGTACCCCACTTTTATATTTTAAATATGAGCTAGCAAGGCTTATCCTTTAGAAGCAAGGAATACACAACGGAACTGGAAAATATGGGGTGTACATGTTTTCTGAGCCAGACTAGCTAGTTTCGGCCATTTAAACCTCATCAGTGACCCTCAGATATTTTCAAAATTCCACAATGGAACCAATGACCCCAAAGGACAAGAAAATATAAACTACACTATGATGTAGGGCAGGGAGACATTTTACGGCCGACACACATTCCCAGACAACAGCTGTAGTGACGATAAATATGTTCTAGAAAGGGTTATCCTTTGGAAGCCAGGAATACACCACAGAACTGGAAAATATGGAGTGTACATGTTTTCTGGGCCAGACTAGCTAGTTTCGGCCATTTAGGCCTCATCAGTGAACTGGGGTTTACTGGGGTAAATGTTATTTTTCTTATTTCTGCTCTAAAATATAGATTGTGGGTACTCCTTAAAACCACCTCAATGAGACGGTTCTAACGTGTACCAACAATCTATATTTTGAGCAGAAATAAAAAAAAATGTCACAATTTTTTCATCCTAACAATTTCTTGTTTCGGCGGTAAAATTTACAATGCATTTGTATAGCCATGTTGTCGTGATGTCTTGTAGCTATGGTGGTAAACTACTCACACAACAGGCTGTTTCTAATGTTGCTGTATCTGTGTACTCTGTTGTATGGCCATCTGTTCCCCGGCTGTAAAACTGCTCAGGTTCTAATGATTTACTAGAAATAACAATAAAACTTCAATGACTCAAACACTAACATCTCTTTTACCATGTACAATACAAAGTCGTTATTTAGTCCCTGGTGATTCCCCACCCCAACCCCACCAACCCCAGCCCCATAGCTCCAGATATGGGATATTCATATATTTCAATAATTAAGGGGAATGGGAACATCATCAGGGGAGGCAACTCCTGCAAAAGTAATTTTTTTCTCCCATGTCAATAGGGGTCAACTCTTGAAGGAAAGAATTTGCTCCTCAGGAGCAAATTCTTTCCTTTAAGAGTAAACCCCTTTTCAGTGTGACAGGGCTTATGGAAAAGTGAACAGAAGTTCAGAAAGTTGTCTCCCTTTGAAAAATGGCGGAAAATCTACCAGGTGTTCCCAATCCCCTTAAGAGAGGCTTTTTGTTTTTCAACCTCAAAACGTTGTTATGTATACTCATTAGAAGCGCCTCAATGAGGCGATTCTAATGAGTACACAAAACATACCTTTCACAATTTCCCAAAATTAACCCATCATGCCACCTGACCAGGTGCTATATTTAACTCTCAGTCACTCAAATTATGCATTGGACAGTCTGACTTATGGCCATGCAAAGTAATGTGAGTCACACTATCCAATGTAAATAAGCCTTTTGGTTTCATTGGGCAGCAGGGCATGAGATGTCATTTCATCTCAATGTCGGGTAAAAGTCCCACGAAATTGGAAGCAACATCTCCAAAATGACCTAAATAATGTTGAAGGGGATGTTAAACCTCAATTCAAACAAACAATTACTTAAATGACATCATCTTAAACAGATTTTCATTGTCCCAAAGGTGTACCAGCCAATGAACTCAAATGAGCATGAAATTTGTAAGGCTCATCAATCACCAAATACACATTTACCAGAAAATATGGACTTTTGCATGACCAGATGGGCAAAGAATGAAAAAGCAGTCTACTCTTAAAGGTAACCGATTAGAATAGAACTGGCAACTATGGCAAATTTTGCTGTACTACTAAACATGTTAGACTTGACTTACTGATGCTGTACTTCTAAACTTGTCAAGTTGAAAAATCTGGACATGACTTACTGTGCAAGCTCTCTGGCTGTGTTCAGCCTCTTATTAATGCACTTTGTATATTCTGTATACTGGGCTCCAGTGTCTTCAGATTTATCACAGTAGGCTTCTAAAAGTGCTGTCTTTCTCCGAGTGTTGTTGACAGAAGACACTTGTTTCTCATATTCATTCTCTGTAAGATCAGGCAAACCATGTCAGACCAATAATCTAACACAAACCATGTCAGAACAGTAATCTAACACAAACCATGTCAGAACAATAATCTAACACAAACCATGTCAGGCCAATACACTAACACGAACCATGTCAGAACAATAATCTAACACAAACCATGTCAGAACAATAATCTAACACAAACCATGTCAGAACAATAATCTAACACAAACCAAGTCAGAACAATAATCAAACACAAACCATGTCAGAACAGTAATCTAACACAAACCATGTCAGACCAATACTCTTAACACAAACCATGTCAGAACATTAATCATAACAGAATATAATGATGATTATTTCTTTTTTAACGGCATGTCAATCCTCTTTGTGGGTCATAGGCGTCAAGCATACAGAGGACATTTTCCTTTTTTAAGTGAGGACCAAAACTGTTCCATCCAGTGTGTTGAAAACAACAGAATTTTCACTATAAAAAGCACGGAGTGAAAATGCGTCAGTTTTCAACTTTTCAACAAACAAGATGAAATATTTTGGCTATTCATTGAAATAAAAAATGAAATTTTCTTTTTACATGTATTTTAAACATGAATTTGGTCAAAAAAGTCATCTGGGGATACTACTTTTAGACTATAACATGGCTGTGTTATTTTTCACAATGTGAAAATATCATATCTATTCACAATGTGAAAATATAGTTTTTATTAGTTTCAGATTATCTATAAAACATGGTTTCATCAAATAAACAAGTCATTGTAATGAGTAACCTTGAAACTTCGCTTTTTATAGAGAAAACAGGTGTATACATTATTTCGTATTTTGCCTCAAAAACATAAAATGTGGGTGCTCGTTAGAACCAACGAAATGAGGCAGTTCTCTTGACTCGCAATCTATACTTGTTAAAAAAATAAGAAAAATTCACTATACATGTACTTCATGTGAACTGTCATTACTGGACCCAAGGAAGAATTGCACCTGTCACTTGGGTGTGTTATCCTTATGGAAAATGCAGTCTGAACACCTATTTTATAAAGCATTTAAAGGCCAGGCTGCTGTAGGACCTACAGCTAGAAAATGGGCAGTCCCAGACAAGAATATTGATGGGTTTTCTGAACTTCTTCCAGGTCATGTTTAGGTCAGGATGTTTGAATCAGCTGATATACTGGAATTTGTGTACACTGAATGTGACTGGTGTTTATGCTTGTCAAACATTTCTTTTTGTCTTCTTTCAATCATGAAATGTTCTCATTATTAGCCATAATTATTATTTAGTGTGCCTTTTAGTACAAACTGTTGTGTAAGAATGAGCTGCTGTCCTGGAAATTTGATCACAGAGTGACCCTGATCATGTTCCAGAATTTACCTATTGCATAAGGGCACACAGAAGGCGTTTGGCTTTTCATTCAAATAATTTTAAGATTAGTTGTACACATCAAGTACTGCAGTATATCCTGTGCAGAGCCCCTTTTGTAACCTGTGTCCCTGGCCTAGGCATATAAATCTCCCGCCATTTAGTTCAGAAGTGTAATGGTTCTGTTTATTCTTGCAGTCAATATGGAAAATACCAACTACTTTACCAGACTCTGATCAGTCTGCAGTTTGAAACAATAAGGAATTGATTCAGTCATTATGACTGCAATGCTGAGGAGTGCATAATCTGGTAAAAGAAGTCATTTATCAGGCTTTTACTTCAAATGGCTAGCAATCAAAGAACCAAAAGCACATTGCCTTCAACCAGCACTGTTCATCAAATTACTGGAAATGGAAATGATGATGATGATGATGATGATGATGATGACAATGGCGGCGTTGCATTACGAAACATGCCTGTTTAAATATATTGAAAATTTTATCACCAAAAAACGAGAACTTTCAGATAACAAAATCCAGACATTTTTCATATTTCTGCTCAAAATGTATATTGTGGATACTCGTTAGAACGACCTCGGCTAGGCAGTTATAACGAGTACTCACAATCTATATTTTGAGCAGGAATAAGAAAAACTAGAGCTGTCAGTGAAACTGACTAGGGCCCCGGCAGCACTATCAGAGGAGTAGGAAAATGTTGATGTTAAAAAAGACGTTTTTTTTTTCCTTTCACCTCTAAGTATGACCTTGACCTTTGAGGTACGGACCTGGGTCTTGCGCGTGACACACTGTCACATTATGGTTAATATTTCTGCTAAGTAATATTTAAATCCATCCAGGTATAAGAAAGTTATAGATTGGACACAATAAAAAAGACGCTTTTTTGACCTTTTATCTCTAAGTATGACCTTGACCTTTGAGGTACGGCTGTGGGTCTTGCGTGTGACACTTCGTCACATTATGGTTAACATTTCTGCCAAGTAATATTTAAATCCATCCAGGAATAATAACAAAGTTATTAATTGGACACAGGAAAGACCCTTTTTTGACCTTTAACCTCTAAGTATGACCTTGACCTTTGAGGTACGGACCTGAGTCTTGCGCGCAACACTCCATCACATTATGGTTAACATTTCTGCCAAGTAATATTTAAATCCATCCAGGAATAAGAAAGTTATGGAGGATAAAAAAATTTGTGGACGGACAGACGGACAGACAGACAGACAGACAGACGGACGGACAGAATGATGCCAAGTAATATTTAAATCCATCCAGGAATAATAAAAAGTTATGGAGGATAAAAAAATTTGTGGACGGACAGAGGGACAGACGGACGGACAGACAGACAGACGGACGGACAGAGTGATTACTATAGGGCACCCACACTTTCAGTGCGGGCCCCTAATAATGTACACCCCTGTAAAACCCTATTTACTTTATAAAAGTGGGGTTTAAGGGGGTCAAACTATTTAGGCGTGTTCTAGTGATGGGCAGTGATGATAGTGGCGATGAAAGTGATAAAGACAGTGACTCTCAGAGTGGATGCATTTTTTATCACCTTGTGTGACAACTGTGGTTGCCTGAACAGCATGCTCATCCACACACCAGAAACTCTGAACTACGAAAACAAAAGCACAGAAAATTCTGGAAACGTCACCAAAACGCAAAGACTTTTAGGACTAGATGGCAATGCTACTGTTTTTGATTGGTGCTGGGGCCATATGAGAAGTAATGCTACAGTGCATTCTGGGTCTGGTCCGTGAATTTTACCAGGTCATAAATGATGGTGGATAAATGCATTATAGTATGGAATATATATATATAACCTGTTTACGGATATGGTGTCATGACTAACTGGTGAGCTATGCATGTTATTGTAGTTAAAGAGGAGTATCTGTTTCAAAATTTCTTTTTTCTCAGCATTCATTGTTGCAGTGAAAAAATATTTCAACATACAATTTTGTAAATTAATGTTGAAAATGGCTCAAATACTCCTTCTTATCTAGGCCTCTGCTTGATATTACCTCTGCATGCAGGTCAGTGTGTAATCAAGCCATGTGCTTCTCTATTTTTATCTTGTTTGCATGTTTATGCATGGGTCAAAGGTGAAATTTCAAATCTAACTGTCAGTTAGCCCCTGATTTTCAAAATAAAACCTATTTATTTTGAGTTAATCCTGGTTTAATTTTGTGACATAAATAAGAGAGTTGATAAAGACAGACCATGAGCAGTTCCATATTTTTTCTCTGAAAAAAAAAAAAAGAAAAGTGGGTAGCCAACAACTGCTGATAATTCTGGGAGAGACTGAAAAATATTTGAATTTGCCACCATGACAGTTTGGGGGCGAAGCCTGCCCTTTTATACTGGAGCCTGGCCTTTAAGGGGAATGGGAACACCTTCAGGGGAGGCAACTCCTGCAAAAGTAATTTTGTCTCCCATGTCAATAATGGTCGACTCACTCAATGACATTATGACATTGGTCAACATAAGGAGGGAAAAAGTCAAGGGAAATCATCAAGATAACAAGTCTGTGAAATGAACAACCCCCCAACCCCACTTTATATAGAGAAAACTTGGGTTTAGGGGGTTTAGGGGGGTAGTGGTATACATTATTTTACTTATTTTTGCTCCAAGACATAGGTTGTGGGTACTCGTTAGAACCGCCTCATTGCGTTGCGTTATATTTGCAGTATAAATAAGACTAGAAATGCGTCCATAGGACACGGATGTCCCCGCCTGAAAATATGTCTATGTTGGTATTCATCCATAGAAAGTTATTGACCGTGGAGGTAAGGACCTTGGTTTTGTGTGAGGCAGATTGTCTCATGATGGCAAACATTTCTGCTAAGTAATTTCACAATCCATCCAGAGATAAGAAAGTTATTGACTGCATTTAAGTTTCGGACCCTTTTTTTGACCTTTGACTTCTAAGTATGACCTTGACCTTGGAGGTACAGACCTGGGTTTTGCATGTGACACGTCGTCTCATGATGGTTAACATTCTACAAAGTAATTTCAAAATCTATCCAGAAATAAGAAAGTTATTGACTGCGTTTAAGTTTCGGACCCTTTTTTTATCTTTGACCTCTAAGTATGACCTTGACCTTGGAGAAATAAGAAAGTTATTGACTGCGTTTAAGTTTCGGACCCTTTTTTTTTACCTTTGACCTCTAAGTATGACCTTGACCTTGGAGGTACGAACCTGGGTTTTGCACGTCACACGTCATCTCATGATGGTTAACATTTCTGCCGAGTAATTTTAAAATCTATCAAGAAATAAGGAAGTTATTAACCGCGTTTAAGTTTTGGACGCACAGAAGAACGGACGGACCTCTAAGTATGTCCTTACCCTTGGAGAAATAAGAAAGTTATTGACAGCGTTTAAGTTTCGGACCCTTTTTTATCTTTGACCTCTAAGTATGACCTTGACCTTGTAGGTACAGACCTGGGTTTTGCACGTGACATCAAGAAATATGGAAGTTATTAACCGTGTTTAAGTTTCGGATGCATGGACGAACGATCGGACCTCTAAGTATGACCTTGACCTTGGAGAAATGAGAAAGTTATTGACTGCGTTTAACCGCGTTTAAGTTTCGGACGCACGGACGGACCTCTAAGTATGACCTTGACCTTGGAGATTTAAGAAAGTTATTGACTGCGTTTAAGTTTCGGACCCTTTTTTTTACCTTTGACCTCTAAGTATGACCTTGACCTTGGAGGTACGGACCTGGGTTTTGCACGTGCCATCAAGAAATAAGGAAGTTATTAACCGTGTTTAAGTTTGGGACGCACGGACGGACCTCTAAGTATGACCTTGACCTTGGAGAAATAAGAAAGTTATTGACTGCATTTAAGTTTCGGACCCTTTTGTTTACCTTTGACCTCTAAGTATGACCTTGACCTTGGAGGTACGGACCTGGGTTTTGCATGTGACACGTCGTCTCATGATGGTTAACATTTCTGCAGAGTATTTTTAAAATCCATCAAGAAATAAGGAAGTTATTAACCGCGTTTAAGTTTCGGACGCACGGACGAACGGACAGACAGGGGCAACGCTATATGCGCTTTCCACTATTCTTTGAATGGGGGGGGCATAAAAAATACTGCGGATTTATTCATAAGAAAAGTAGCCATTTTTGTCACATGGGTAAGTTATCCTAATGTAAGAGATTATTTACTTTACGTCTAATGACAAGTGAGGGTACTTGTTAGAATCACCACATGCATTGTACTTTTTGAAATGGTTGTTTTAAAATGACTTTTTTCATTCCTGAGACAAACGAATACGTACATACGTAAAGCCCTTCATAACACTGTTTATCATAACATGGTTTTGATAGAACAGTTTTAAAAGATGGATCACAAAAAATGTATACATTTTTGTTTGGATATAACTATAATTACTATAATTACACAGCTGTTAAACACAGTTTCCACTTTGACACCCAACAGTAGTGTTATCTAGAGGCTGTGGTGTACCTACCAGTGTCAGCTATATCTTGTGTTAATCTCTCCAGCTCTGTCTCAAGATGTCCAATATCTCTCAAAACACTCGTTATCTCCCCTGTAAGATGAGCCTTTTCTTCCAGTAATTTATTTTTCTCATCTCCGAACTGTTCATCACTGCTGTACTTGACCTTGTATTTATTAGGATGGGCATTGTGTTTACTGACTGGGGTCAAGGAAGAATTATGTAGGAACGATGTAACTTTCAAGCTCACAAATTCACAGTGATTGCAAAACAAAAACAAGACATATTTTGCACTTTTTGTGTGTGTGTGTGTGTGGGGGGGGGGGGGGGGGGGGGTTCTGCCCTTTCAAGATTATTTCACTCATATCAAGCCGATTGTTAATCAGGGGTGAGTGAAAACCGGAGTTCCAGTAGAAAAACAACCTGACCTACCTTTGCAGAACTCGAGCCCACAGCTGTGAGAGACCTAATGATTAAGAGTCAGCACTCTTATCCGATAGGCCACGGAGGCCCATACATTTTGCAATTTTGGACCCATTCTTTCCAACAAAACTGACCGCCCTGAGTGCTGCTAATTTTTATATTTGTCAATCAACTTCTAAAGTTACAAATCACCCCACAACCTCTTTATACATGTAACACTATTAATGGGGTCCAAAGCAGAAAGCGTGTTAGTTAAACAATCATGTTATATTTAATCAAAATGTATAGACTATACAGAAAACAAGATTTCCGCCGAAGGCTATGTCTCACCTGTGGGGGTGCAAAGTCACCGAACCATGACATCTAGGCCAAAGTCAAAAATAGGTGCTTGCATAAAAGTTGCCATTCTTAAATGCAAGCTTGTACTTAGTATCATTAATGAAGCTCTAATAATTCTTGAGAAATGAACTTCACCAATACGGTGAACACTAAGGTGGTTGCAATATTTTACAAAGTCAGTGAACCATAAAATGTAGGTCAAGGTCAAATATGGATGCTTGCATTTAAGTTGTCATCCCCAGATACAAGTTTGTACCAAGTATCATTAATGAAGCTCTAATACAGTCGAACTTCGATGGGTCGAACTCGGTAGGCTCGAACACCACGTTTGGGTCGAACTCACAATTCAGTCCCGGTAAAATCCCTATTCATTTTAACTAAAAATGCCACCCTTGGCTCGAACCACGATGGCTCGAACCCTCGAACTCTAAGCCTGGTCCCTAGAGTGCATTTTCTATGTAAAATCCCACCGATGGCTCGCACTCATTACCTTTTTAAAAATTACATATTTATCGATCAAGTCACACAGGCGCGTGATCAGTATCATAATACGGACCAAAAATACGCCTCATCATTCACTCTTAAATTATGACCGATAAATGTACCGGAAGTCACCAAAATCGCTGCAGCTATGATAAAAAATCATGGTACACAAAGATGGATCTTGCCGAGGTGGGCTCCAATGCCTCGAACTACCGATGGCTCGAACTGTTTTCGGCGGTCCCGGCGAGTTCGAGCCATCGAAGTTCGACTGTAGTTCTTGAGAAATTAAATTTAACATTAGGGTGAACGCTAGGGTGGTCGCAATATTTTACAATGTCAGTGAACCATAAAATGTAGGTCAAGGTCAAATATGGATGCTTGCATTTAAGTTGCCATCCCCAGATACAAGTTTGTACTAAGCATCATTAATGAAGCTCTTATAGTTCTTGAGAAATTAACATGACCATAAGGGAGAACGCTAGGATGGTCGCAATATTTTACAAAGTCAGTGAACCATGAAATGTAGGTCAAGACCAAATATGGATGCTTGCATTTAAGTTGCCATCCCCAGATACAAGTTTGTACCAAGTATCATTAATAAAGCCCTTATAAGTTCTTGAAAAATAAACTTGAACATTAGGATGAACGCTACAATATTTTACAAAGTCAGTTAACAATGAAATATAGGTGAGGGTCAAATATGGATAGTGCATTTAAGTTGCCATCCCCAGATACAAGTTTGTACCAAGCGTCATTAATGAAGCTCTTACAGTTCTTTAGAAATAAACTTGACCATTAGGGTGAACTCTAGGGTGGTCACAAATGTTGACACCTTAACAAACGGACCGACAGACGGAAAACTGTACGCCTATATCGCGCCATGATAATAGCAGGGGTGACAAAAAGGATACAGAGCTAGGTTTCCTTTTACAGTTTTCACAGTCCTGAAACACAAAAAAGACAATATAATGGCCTGTATCCCACGTCCAGAAACACATTTGCATAATATTCTCTAAAAGAAGCTATTACTCTGCTTATATTGATTGATACATAACCTTGAAATAACATGTGCTGCTCCACCTCACGATCTTCCTGCATACATGTATCAAGTTTCAGCTTGACTAATTTTGTTTGTTTGAGGTTTTACGTCCCCATCAACACAGTATAGGTCATTTTGGAGACGTTGCTTCCTATTTTGTGGGACTTTTACCTGACCATGAGATGAATTGACATCTCAAGCCCTGTCGCCCAATGAAACCAATAAGGTTTATAAGCATGGACGGTCCAACTCGTACCACTTTGCCTGTGCAAGCTTAAATCCTCTAAGCCATTTACCAGTACTCGTGTGTGGTTGGTTTCAGCTTTGCGTCGAAGCATCATGCTGTCCATCTATTTCTTCAAGCCCCAATGGGCGGGGGCCTTCAGCTTGACTGAATGTAAACTGTAACAGTTATATGGAAATGTAAAAGTTGACTGATGGAAGGTAGGAAGATGACACCCCAAGAGCCAGCACATGACAAAACTTACAACATTACAATAACACTTCTATATAGCATAGTGAACACTTTCATCTCTCCAAAACAGATATTTTCTGATGAATTTTTTTTATTATTTTTGACATTTCTGTTTCAAACAGATTGCGTCCCTGCCCATGGGGTCTTGGAGAAAAAGGCTGGACTGCATCATGTGCTTCCATGCAGAGCTGAAACCAACCAAACTTCAGTGCTGGTACACCATTTTGAAGGTCTACGCCTGTCCAGGAAAAGTAATGAGTCAGAACCCTCCTTAAATCCTAACGGTTTCTTTGGGCGATAGGGCTTGAGATGTCATTTCATCTCAGTGTCAGGTAAAAGTCCCACATAATTAAAAGCAATGTTTCCAAAGTGACCTAAATAGTGTTGACAAGGATGTAAAAACTCAACACAAACAAATCAAACATAGATTGAGGGTGCTTGTTAGAACTGCCTCATTGAGGCGGTTCTAACAAGTACCCACAATATAATTCTGTATCTGAGGAAAATAAGGAACATAATGTTTACCCCTGTAAACCCCACTTTTCTAAATATAAAGTGGGGTTCATAGGGGGTATTCATTACACAGATTTGTTAACATAATGAAGAGCTGTGTGAGCATTGTAGACTCAGCCAGTTCAGCCTGTGCATCTGTGCCACTGTTTGCTTGTGCCTTCTATAGCCATTGGGCCATTCAAAGAACAACAAGCGAATCCTGCTGCCCAGACTGGTCTGATGTGCAGGCTGATCTGAGTCTTTGCTGGATGAACATGTCTTATTGCAGGTTTTATCATAACCATTATGAAAACACCCCTATACAAATACATTGTAAACTTTACCGCCTTGAAAACGAAAATTTCAGATGAAAAATTGTGATATTTTTCTTATTTCTGCTCAAAATATGGATTGTGGAAACTCGTTAGAACCGCCTCAAAATATGAATTGTGGATACTCGTTAGAACCGCCTCATTGAGGCTGTTCTAACGAGTAGCCACAATCTATATTTTAGAGCAGCATATTAGAGCACCATGTAAGCAGTAGCAGCATATTAGATCAGAATGAGTTAAACACTGCACAGATGACAAATTAATGCATTCTAGGTTTTGTTGGTGTTTTCAGAGAAAAGAAAGCTTGGCATTCCATATGAATTGACTGCTAAGCAGACACAGACAATTCACATGAAATGCCAATCTGTCTTTACTCTGAAACCATCCCCATAGAATATTGTATGGTACACTTTTGTTTGGTTCTTTAACAGTTAAGCATTACAAATGGACCGCCCCTGCCCATCGGGGCTTGAAGAAATAGATGAGCTGCATGATGCTTCAACGCAGAGCTGAAACCGACTGCACATGAGTACTGGTAAACCACTTGAGGATTTAAGCCTGCCCAGGCAAAGCAGTGCGAGTTGGACCGTCACTGCTTATAAACCTTATTGGTTTCATTGAGCGACAGGACTTGAGATGTCATTTCATCTCAATGTCGGGTATAAGTCCCACAAAATTGGAAATGATGTCTCCAAAATGACCTATACAGTGTTGACGGGGATATTAAACCTCAAATCAAGCAAGGGCATTACAAATGGGCATTTAGCATTAAGCTTAAAAGCAGAGGATAAAATACTCATTGTACCAAAAGCTTATCTAGAACAATGAACTAAGTCCAAGTTCAAGATCATTTTCAGCCAGAGGGACAATTGATGCACCATTGCTTTATGTTTGTATGTTTGTAGTGGAGTTTAACGGCCCAGTCAAGACTATTAAGGTCAGTTTACCTATCCTGGCAAGCTTATATGTAAGCGGTTAACAAGTGCATGTACAGTGCACATTCTTTCACCAGAAGCTGACAACTGCCCTTCTTGAATCAGCGGGAGAGAATGACCGCAAAATAGATTTCATGATCAATCTCCAAGAAAGAATGTTGCCGACCCTGGCAGGTATCGAACCCGCGTCCTCCTGATCACCAGGCAGATGCTCTACCGAGGCCGGCTCCATTGCTTTAAGGACGGCCTACTAATACTTACTCTGCTGAATGTACATGTGTAGTAACCCACTTCCAAATAGCAGCACTAGGTCCACAGCATATTCTGAAAATACAAAATACACTAAAATTCCGCTATTAAGACCGCCTAAAATTAAGACTAAATCTGCTTTTAAAAGCTTATTGAGTAAAGTTTAGTTATTCTTTCTTCATGTGTTCTTCATCCAGTGACTCCTGATAAGAGACCACCTTTGGGACTGTTCAAAAGTGGTCTTAAAGACCACTTTTGAACAGTCCCAAATGTGGTCTTAATATAGGAATATTACTGTACCATCCAATCACTGGAATAACATACAAGGGGACCAAGATGGCCCTGTATCACTCACCTGTGGAGCAGAAAATCATAAAAAAGAAACTGTGAAGAAAGGCAAGGTAATCTACTCATTACTTCCAATCTATTCACCAACTTTCAAGGCTCTAGATCCAGTAGGTTTTGAGATATTTTACTGACAAGATTCAACAAAGGGCCAAATGGCCCTATATTGCTCACCTGTGTACCAGAAAATCATTAATGATGTTTTAAGAATGCCCATCGGGGCTTGAAGAAATAGACTGGGCTACATGGTGCTTCTATGCAGAGCTGGAACCGACCACACATGAGTACTGGTAAACAGGTTCTAAGCCTGCCCAGGAAAAGTGGTGCCAGTTGGACCGTCCATGCATAATGACCCTTTTGGTTTCATTGGGTGGAAAGGGTTTAAGATATAATTTCATCTCGATATCGGGCAAAAGTCCCACAAAACTAGAAGCAACATCTCCAAAATGACCTACACTGCGCTAAAAGGGATGTTAAACCTCAAATCAATAAACAAGGGCAGGTAACTCCAAACTTGTTTGTCTCATGCAGCTGAAATTCGAACTCTATGTAGACTGTATATCCCTCCTGGTTATCTGCAAGTTTGATGAAGATTAGATCAGAAATGGGGGAGAAAAAGTGGAGACGTCGTTTTCCCCATTATAAGTCTATGGAAACTTTTTGTTTCCTTGGCAACCGCAGTTCTGATCAAAACTGGTCCAAAACCTAATGCAGTCAATCCCCCAAACCAGTGATGCTGCACATAAAATTTGATTGGGATTGGCCAGCTAGTCACTTAGATATTCAAGTTCAAAGGTGTGGACGACGGACAGAGGTTTTACGCTTGTTCTCGTTTACTGAAAGTTTTGAAAAGATTAGATAGAAACGGCTGAGAAAAGGTGAAGACACTATTTTTCACTAGTATTTATGCTCAAGGGCAGGTAATTTGAAAGCCTTTTGTCTCATGCGGCCCAAATTCGAACTAAACATAGACTGCAAGCTCCTTCTGGTTACCTGGAAGTTTGATGAAGGTCAGGTTAGAAATAGCCAAGCAAAGTTGGAGACATCGTTTTCCCATTGTAAGTCTATGAGAAAATTGTTCACATTGTTTCCATGGCAACCAGAATTCCAATCTGATCAGCCCCAAAACCTTATGGAGCCTTTCTCCCTACCTGATGATGCTTCCCATGAAATTTGATCAAGATTGGCCATGAGGTATTAGAGTTATACTTATTTGAAATTGTTTACGGACACACGCACGCACGACAGACAAAATGTGATCACAAAAGCTCACCTTTTCAAGAGGCCATAACTCTTGAAAGGGGCATAATCCTGACAAGAAAAAATATGCATCAGCTTTTTTTTCATGAGGAATTCATATTCATGTATGAAATTTCAAAACCATAGCATATATAGTTCCAAAGTTATGCTATGCATCACAAAGCATACACTGTACAAATGCCTAAAGTTACAAAGGGCCATAACTCAAGAAATATTTTTCAGAATTTAGTCAAACTTAGATCAGGTCATCGACTACCAATCTATTCACCAACTTTCAAGGCTCCAGCTCCAATTGTTTTTGAGATATTTTGCTGACAAGATTTCATCAAAAACATTCCAAGGGCCATAACTCTTAACCCTCACCACTTGTACTGAACCCAGATACAGTTGAAATTCGATGGCTCGAACCCCTTCGGGACCATAGAAATTTGATCGAAACAGCGGTAGTTCGAGCCACTGTTGCATACTTCCAGAAAACATAACGGGGGTATTATTGGACCTCTTTTCGGTGTTCTGTAACATAAATGTATGCTGTGTGTACTCATTAGAATCGCCTCATTGAGGCGATTCTAATGAGTACACACAGCATACATTTCAAGATAAAAGTAGAAAATCTCCTTAATTATCCACACTTTTTCTTATGATGAGGAATTCCCTTGGGACTCAAAAACGGGTTCGACTCATCCATGGTAAACGAGCCATTGGTGTTCGAGCCATCGAAGTTCGACTGTATATCCTTTTTTTTTAATCAGTACACATCCAAATCCACTGGCTTCTCAGGAGCCAGCTTTAATAATCAGGATCTACACTGTTTTTGATTCTGTTTCTGAATCCATGGCAAAAATTGAAATCATGGCATACAACTGGGTAGAAGTTGGGGAGGAGTGTAGTAAATGGAAATATTCTGCATTGAGAGGGTTAAATATCCTCCTTATCTGGAGCAATGACTGCCGTAAAAATCCTAAAAATTTGGACTGTCTGTAATTCTCCTAAAATTTTAACAAATTTGTTTCATGATCCAGCAAGGAGCCAAAAAGGTGCAGACAGAATGGCAAACAGTGTAGACCCTGATCAGACTGCTCCTTCAGGAGCAGTCTGATCTGGGTCTTCACTGTTTGCTGAGGCCTATATGTCTCAATACTTAGGATCAATATGGTAAAGTAGTCGCAGATGAGATTGACTAGGTGGAGCAGCAGCTACTCAGGTGTTGTCAATATATGTCAAATTCGCGGAGTCCACCAGAAGATTCGATAGAGCACCTTTCACATGCTTTCTGTAAGCGGACCAAATGGCCATAAATGCCACAGCTTTCTCTGTGTTTCAGGTGAATTCACACAATCCGGTGACTTGCTTCACCTTTTTGATCATTCCAAAGGCAGCTACAAACAATAGCTCCTCCTAGTCAATTTTATCTGCGACTAATATATACCTACAGAAAAGACAAAACTTACATTTTAAAGTCATCAACTGATGGCAATTTTCCTCCAGTGTGACCATGGGAGTAAAAATGCATCTCTTCGAGGGCCCATTTGTGAAGTTGTTCGGCTAAGTCAGGCACTGTATTACTCATCTCTCTGAAAATATATCAACAGGTCTTATCAATCATATATGGTGGTTGGAAAAAAAAATAGAGACTTGGCACAGCAGAAGACCCCTGTTGCTCAGTCAGATGTGCACTGGACAGGTGAACAGGAGTTTACAGTTTCCATTTCTAACAAGTTCACAGCATTCTTTCAAGGAGATTGATTATGAAGAATCCGGATCAACTCGGCCTGGTCAAGTCAGACCCCAATATAAATTTGGCAGTGGCTGGCCGTCGGGTACAGGACCAGCAACCAACAAGTCTGCTCGTCCGATACCCGACGGCAAGCCAACCCACATAGGCATGGCTAGCCCGTCCGGTAGTAAATTTTAGTCTCTCATTTCATATAAGGTATGAATGCTGAATAGCATGTGCATCATTTTCTGGAGTGCTGCGCCCAGTTGTTCAAAACTAACGACGTCATTAGTTAATATATCGTTAAAACTTTGATCATTAAATATGGCAAATATGGAAAAAAATTTGCTGAAACAATGATTTTTTCAGCAAAAATACCAGAATGTTCAATATTGTTCTTGCTAGAACAGTTAACAATTTGACCATTAACGATGCTTTGAACAACTGGCCCCTGGATGCTAAATAGTTCCTACTTTGAGACTATGTAAATGTCATTGAGATTTTCCTCGTCCGTCATTTTAAAAATAAGACAAACTAGAACTGTCAGAGGATCTGACTATAGCCCCGCTATAGCCCTGTCAGAGGAGAAAGACTCATGAATTAAAGGTAAAGACTTGTGAGAGGGTTAAATCCCTAACAAGGTACCTACGCCTTATAGACTTTTCGCGTTATTAGATCTGAAAAACAGTCTAAGTTAAAAAATAGGTTTTGGATAATGAAACAAGAGGACCAAGCTAGCTTGGTCCTGTATCGCTCACCTGAGCTAACAGATTCAAAGTTTCAGGAAGTGCCAACCTTTACTGAAGGATTAATGGAAGGACATGGTGATGACAGGGTAAGCATTTTCTGCAAATCAAGTAGAATGTAACTCTATGATAAATAAGCTGACCTCACCAGTTTTCAAACTCATTCAAGCTTTTATTCCTGACTTGCTAAGAAGATCGGATATAAACTGATGGGGCTATGGTGATTACAAGTTCAAAAATAAGCAATTAACTGCTGCAATCAAAGTGATGTTACTCTGTGACAAACAGGCAAACCTCACAAGTTTTCAAACTCCTCCGAGCTTTTCTGCCTGACTTATTTGTTTGTAAGTTTCATGAAGATCCGATCAAAACTGAAGAGGCAGCAGTGCTAACAAGGTCGAAAATAGGCATTTTTAAGCAATCAAAGGCACGTAACTCTATGATAAATGTGCCGACTTGGCCAGAATTCAAACTCATCCAAGGTTTTATTCCCAGCCACCTTACATATAAGTTTCAGAAAGATCCGATCAAAACTGAAGGGGCTACGGTGATGACAAGGTCAAAATTTGGCATTTTTAGCAATCAAAGGGATGTTACTCTAAAATAAATGGGCCGACTTGGCCAGTTTTCGAACTCATCCGGGATTTTATCCCCAGCCACCTTACATATAAGTTTCAGAAAAATCCGATCAAAACTGAAGGAGCTACGGTGATGACAAGGTCAAAAATCAACATTTTCAACCATCAAAGGGACATAACTCTACAATAAATAGGCTAACTTGGCCTGTTTTCGAACTCATCCAAGATTTTATCCCCAGCCACCTTACATATAAGCTTCAGAAAGATCCGATCAAAACTGAAAGGATATGGAGATG
Organism: Lucinisca nassula; assembly: GCA_963580285.1. Lineage (NCBI taxonomy): Eukaryota > Metazoa > Mollusca > Bivalvia > Lucinida > Lucinidae > Lucinisca > Lucinisca nassula. Next base: position 110,073,552 of record OY757019.1, on the reverse strand, counting down.
ACAAGGTCAAAAATCAGCATTTTCAGCCATCAAAGGGACGTAAATCTATGATAAATGGACCAACATGGCCGGTATTTGAACTCATCCTAGGCTTTATCCCCAGTCACCTTACATATAAGTTTCAGAAAGATCTGATCAAAACTGAAGGGGCTACGGTGATGACAAGGTCAAAAATCGACATTTTCAGACATCAAAGGGACATAACTATATAGTAAATGGGGCGACTTTGCCGGTTTTTGAACTCATCCGAGGTTTTATCCCCAGCCACCTTACATATAAGTTTCAGAAAGATCCGATCAAAACTGAAGGGGCTACAGTGATGACAAGATCAAAAATCAACATTTTCAGTAATCAAAGGGACCTAACTCTATGATAAATAGGCCACCTTGGCCGGTATTTGAACTTATCCGAGGTTTTATCCCAAGCCACCTTACATATAAGTTTCAGAAAGATTTGATTAAAACTGAAAGGGCTACGGTGATGACAAGGTCAAAAATCGGCATTTTTCAGCAATCAAAGGGACGTTACTCTGTGATAAATGGACCAACTTGACTGGTTTTCGAACTCATCCGAGATTTTATCCCCAGCAACTTTACATAAAAGTTTCAGAAAGATTCGGTCAATACTGAAAGGGCTACGGTGATGACAAAGTCAAAAATCAGCTTTTTCAGCAATCAAAGGGACGTTACTCTAAGATAAATGGGCCGAATTGGTCGGTTTTCGAACTCATCCAAGATTTGATCCCCAGCCACCTTACATATAAGTTTCAGAAAGATCCGATCAAAATTGAAGGGGCTACGGTGATGACAAGGTCAAAAATCAGCATTTTTAGCAATCAAAGGGACGTAACTCTATGATAAATGGGCCGACGTGGCCGGTTTTCGAACTCATCCGAGGTTTTATCCCCAGCCACCTAACATATAAGTTTCAGAAAGATCCGATCAAAACTGAAGGGGCTACAGTGATGACAAGCATTTTCCCATTGTAAGTCTATGGGACCTTGTGATTGCCATAGCAACCAAAGTTTTAAAGCGATTTCGGAAAAAAAGCTTATGTCATCAATGCCCCACCAGAGGCATGCCACAGATGAGAAATGATTGAGATCAGGCTGCAGAGATATAGCTGCTCATAAGTGTGGACGGACGGACGACGGACGGACGACGGATGGACGACGGACGGACGACGGAGGACCCACTATACTATAAGCTCCCCTGGAGCCTTCGGCCCAGGTGAGCTAAAAAGCACATGCACATCTTCAGACCTATATGAAAACACCTGTTAAATTTCAAAAGGATTGACTAGAACTGTAAGAGGAGTTGTGATCACAAGGTAGCAACTCCCTATACATTTTAACATTAGTAGATCTCAAAAATTGTCTAAGTTAAAAAAGGTGAAATAAGTGAAAAAAATTATTTAAGGATAATGAAAAAAGAATATGCACATCTTCAGACCTATATGAAAACACCTGTAAAGTTTCAAAAGGATTGACCTAGAACTGTAAGAGGAGGTGTGGTCACAATGTAGCTACTCCCTATACATTTTAACATTAGTAGATCTCAAAAATTGTCTAAGTTAAAAAAGGTGAAATAAGTGAAAAAAATTATTTAAGGATGATGAAAAAAGAATATGCACATCTTCAGACCTATATGAAAACACCTGTAAAGTTTCAAAAGGATTGACCTAGAACTGTAAGAGGAGTTGCGGTAACAAGGTAGCTACTCCCTATACATTTTAACATTAGTAGATCTCAAAAATAGTCTAAGTTAAAAAAGGTGAAATAAGTGAAAAAATTATTTAAGGATAATGAAAAAAGAATATGCACATCTTCAGACCTATATGAAAACACCTGTAAAGTTTCAAAAGGATTGACATAGAACTGTAAGAGGAGTTGCGGTAACAAGGTACCCACTATCAAATATTACAGACAGACAGACAGACGGAATTCCGGACAAATTACAGACAGACAGACAGACGGAATTCTGGACAAGCCAAATCCAATATAGCCCCCACTTTTTCAAAGCGGGGCTATAATAAACAAAGCCGTATTGGTAATAACAGTGCATTAAATGCATAATTGTCGTAGCAAATACAGAGCTTGTATATTAATGTCAGACGTAGAAATGGCCAGATGTAAAAGAGGTTAAATACATATTCTATCATGGTAACATACCAGTATACATTTACATGTGAATGAGCTAGCAGACAGCAAAATGAAAAATAACGTTTCCTTCTAAGGAAGTGTCGAATCAGCCTGTTAATCTAGCCAACGTGGTCATATTCTTCGCATGTGTCCTTGGAATATCCCAGCTGCAACTGAATGCTCATGCAAACAGCGAATCTTTTGGACCAGACTGCGCAGGCTGGTCAGAGTCTTCAGCCGTCACACAGGTCATATTGTCATCAAAACGTTTTCAAACACATGTTCTGTGTTCCAAATTTTCTATCTAATTCAAGTTGCATGCAGTTGCCTCATGTGCTACATGTACCTGTTAAAAAGGCAGGAAATTTCCACTGATTGTAGCAACTGCATGGTAAAAGGCAGGAAATTCAGCGCTTGGCAAAAATACAATAAAACATGCGACCAGCAAAGACTCAGATCAGCCAGTGCATCTGGGACAGCTAATCAGTCTGTCCTTGTCGGATATATATTTGCTGTTACATTAATTATAAATTTCCTGTTAGCCCAGTTGTTGTTGCTTCTGTTTTGGTTTTGTTGTTCCACAAAATACAGGTTAATCCAGTCAGTCAAATTTTCAACGTGAATCTCTACAATTTGGGAGAAATAGCTGCCCATTTGATTTTTTTCTTGTGTTGAGGTTTCGGGTTCGATCCTCACGCTGACCAAAGTGTTGTGTCCTTGAGCAAGGCACTTCATCCACATTGCTTAAAAATAAAAAAGTACTGGTTACCACCCAGGAAGTCCTGCTCGTAATGCTCAGATGAGAACAAGTAGCAGTAATAGGAGAAAAAAAAAGAGAAAAATTACATGGTTACTGTGTAGGCTTTCATTCTGCAAAACCTGGAGTGTATGTAATGTACACCTGCGAGTAATGGTCAAATGTGACTGATCGCAGTATCAGTAGAAAGAAAGACAAGAATTCCGCAGAAGGCGGCGTCGCACCTGCTGGGGGCAAAAGTCATAGAAGCCACAATCAGAATGTTGTTATTAATTAAGTAAATTTCATAGCAGTTGATAATTGATGTAAAATGTGTCAAAGTCACTGGACCAAAAATATAGGCCATGGTCACCAGGTCAAGGTACGTGCCAAATCAGTACAATGAGGAGAAGTACTATGCAAAGTTTGGTGGCTGTAGGCCATTTATTTTAGGACATATTGAACATTGACGTAAAAGTCGCTGGAGTGCATAATATAGGTTAAGGTCACCAGGTCAAGGTAGCCACAGAGTAAGTAAATGTAGGAGAAGCACTATGCAAGGTTTGGTGGTTGAAGGTCTTATAGTTAAGAAGATTTGGAATGTCGACCTAAAATGTGTTAAAGTCAATGGAGTGCAAAAAATAGGTCAAGGTCACCAAGTCAAGGTACCTCCATAGTCAGTACATCTAGGAGAAGCACTATGCAAAATTTGGTGGTTGAAGGCCTTTTATTTGAGAAGATCTGGAACATTGACGCAAATTGTGTCAAAGTCAATGGAGCGTAAAATATAGGTCAAGGTCACCAGGTCAAGGTATCTGCAGAATCAGTACATCCAGGAGCAGCATTATGCAAGCTTTGATGGTTGTAGGCCTTTTATTTGCAGAGATCTGGAACTTCGACATAAAAATTTGTCAAAGTCGCTGGAGCGTAAAATATAGGTCAAGGTCACCGGGTCAAGGTACCTGCAGAGTCAGTGCATCTAGGAGAAGCACTATGCAAGATTAGATGGCTGTGGGCCTTTTATTTGAGGAGATCTGGAAATTCGACGTAAAATATTACAAAGTCAGTGGAGCGTAAAATATAGGTCAAGGTCACCATGTCAAGGTACCTGCAGAGTCAATTCATCTAGGAGAAACACTATTCAAGATTTTCTTGGTGTAGGCCTTTTATTTGAGAAGATCTGGAACATTGACGTAATTTGTGTCAAACTCACTGAAGCGTAAAATATAGGTCAAGGTCACCGGGTCAAGGTGCTTGCCTAGTCAGGAGCTCAGGGTGATGTTTCATGAAAGGTTTGATGGTTGTTTAGTCTTATAGTTGATTACAATACAAACTTCGACGTAAATGTCGAACTTTGACGTAAATGTCGAACTTCGACGTAATGGTCAAAGTCACTGGAGCGCAAAATATAGGTCAAAGTCACCAGGTCAAGGTGCTTACAAAGTGAGAAGGTCTATGAGATGTTTCATGTAAGGTTTGATGGTAGCTGAGGTCTGTGAATAAAAACTTTGACGTAAATGTCGAACTTCGACGTAAATGTCGAACTTCGACGTAATGTCCAAAGTCAATGGAGCGCAAAATATAGGTCAAAATCACCAGGTCAAGGTGCTTACAAAGTGAGAAGGTCTATGAGATGTTTCTTGTAAGGTCTGATGGTAGCTGAGGTTTGTAAAATAAAAACTTTGACATAAATGTCGAACTTCGACGTAAATGTGACGGACGGACGCACGGATGCACGGACGGACGGACGGACGGAAAAGTTGACGCCTATGTCGCACCCTGCTACAAGCAGGTGCGACAAAAATGATGTGAACTAAATAATTTTTTGAAAAATGCAACTTGAAAACATGCATTCAAGTCCGATTCAGAACCGGTACGTACAAACACCGGATCGGAGCCAATTACCGGATCGGACCCTATTTGTGCTACTATTTCGTCAGTTTGTTTTTGGGGTTTTTTTTTCACCTTTTTTCTTTCTAGTTTTTTATCTTTGTTATTTTATTTTCATTACATCACGTGAACAAGTCCGTGAATTGAACACCCCTCTAAAGTCTAAACCCCACTTTATATAGGGAAAACTGGAGTTTACGGTGGTACATGTATTCATTATTTTTCTTATTTCTGCTCGAAAACATAGGTTGTGCGTACTCATTAGAAGGGTGGTTCTAACGAGCAATCACAACCTATGTTTGCAATATAAATAAGAAAAATATCACAGATTTTCATCAGAAAATTAGCCATTTTGCAGATTAAAAACAAGATGTGTTTGTGAAACACAGGTGCCCCCGGACAGCACATGTTAAATATGAAAGCAGTATCACTAAGCAATCAAAAGGTATGGCCAATGTTCAAGTCTTAAAAAAGTAGGTCAAGGTCACAAGGTAAAAAATTATGGGATTGTTGAAAAGGTCTTGTGACATAGTATGCACATGTGAAATATGAAAGCCCTATCACTTACCAATTGAAAGTTATGGCCAATGTTAAATTTAATAATTAAGGTCAAACATCAAGGTAACAAGGTAAAACTAGAGTGATGACAATGTTTCTCTAAAAATAGCCATAGTGACCTTGACCTTGAAAGTAGATCTTGCTCAAGATATTATCATAAGCATCTTTTGTGTGAAGTTATATTAAAATCTGTTAATAAATGTAAGCGGTAGAGCGATGACAAAGTTTTTCTAAAAATAGCCACAGTGACATTGACCTTTAGGTCATGATCTTGAAAGTCAAAGCAACTCGAAATGTCATCATAAGAAACATTAAAATCCATCAATAAATGTAGGTGCTAGAGCCATGGCAAAGTTTTTCTAAAAATAGCCACAGTGACCTTGACCTTGAAAGTCAAAATCGCTCGAGATATTGTCATAAGGAACATTTATGTGGAATAATATTGAAATTGGTGAAAAAAATGTAAGCGCTAGAGCAATGACAAAGTTTTTCTAAAAATAGCCACAGTGACCTTGACCTTGAAAGTCAAATTCGCTCGAGATATTGTCATAAGGAACATTTATGTGAAATTATATTGAAATTGGTGAAAAAATGTAAGCGCTAGAGCAATGACAAAGTTTTTCTAAAAATAGCCACAGTGACCTTGACCTTTAAAGTCGAACTCGCTCGAGGTATTGTCATAAGGAACATTTGTGTGAAGTTATATTGAAATCAGTGAAGAAATGTAGTCGCTAGAGCGATGACAAAGTTTTTTCTAAAAATATCCACAGTGACCTTGACCTTGAAAGTCAAAATCGCTTGAGATATTGTCATAAAGAACATTTGTGTGAAGTTATATTGAAATCGGTGAAGAAATGTAAGCGCTAGAGCGATGACAAAGTTTTTCTAAAAATAGCCACAGTGACCTTGACCTTGAAAGTCGAACTCGCTAGAGATATTGTCATAAGGAACATTTGTGTGAAGTTCTATTGAAATAGGTGAAGAAATGTAGTCGCTAGAGCGATGACAAAGTTTTTTCAAAAAACAGCCACAGTGACCTTGACCTTGAAAAAGGAACTCGTTCGAGGTATTGTCATAAGAAACATTTGTGTGAAGTTATATTGAAATCAGTGAAGAAATGTAGTTGCTAGAGCGATGACAAAGTTTTTCCAAAAATAGCCACAGTGACCTTGACCTTAAGGCCATGACCTTGAAAGTCAAACTCGCTCGAGATATTTTTGTAAGGAACATTTGTGTGAAGTTATATTGAAATTGGTGAAGAAATGTAGGTGCTAGAGCGATGACAAAGTTTTTCTAAAAATAGCCACAGTGACCTTGACCTTGAGGTCATGACCTTGAAAGTCGAACTCGCTCGAGATAGTCATAAGGAACATTTGTGTGAAGTTATATTGAAATCAGTAAAGAAATGTTGGCGCTTGAGCGATGACAGTTTTTCTAAAAATAACCACAGTGACCTTGACCTTGAGGGGGGGGGGGGGGGTGTCTGGATGGACAAAAATTATGGTACCACTAGAAAGGTCTTGTGACAAGGAGTGCATGTGTGAAATATGAAAGCCCTACTACTTACCAATCGAAAGTTATGGCCAATGTTAAAGTTTATAAAAGTAGGTCAAACGTCAGGGTCAAGAGGTCAAAAAAAATTATGGTACCACTAGAAAGGTCTTGTGACAAGGAGTGCACATGTGAAATATGAAAGCCCTACCACTTACCAATCGAAAGTTATAGCCAATGTTAAAGTTTTTAAAAAGTAGGTCAAACATCACGGTCAAGGTCACAAGGTCAAAAATTATGGTACCACTAGAAAGGTCTTCTGACAATGAATGCACATATGAAATATGAAAGCCCTATCACTTACCAACCAAAAGTTATGGCCAATGTTAATGTTTTTAAAAAATTTGAAAAAAATAGGTCAAAGGTCAAGTTCAAGGTCACGAGATCAAAAATTATGATACCTTTGGAAAGGTCTTGTGATAAGGTATACACATGTGAAATATGAAAGCTCTATCTATTACCATTCAAAAGTTATGCCCAATGTTAAGTTTTTTGTAGACAGACAAACAGACAAACAGACCAAAAACTATATGCCCCCGAATCTCTTAGATTCAGGGGGCATAAAAATCCACTATTTCGCACAGATGTGTTACCGTAATCATTTTTTAGACGCCATTTCATTAGCGGATTTGATAATATCACTCCTCCACCACTGGGCCTCACCCGCAGCATCATTTCCATTTGAAACATATTAATCACTATGTTAACAAATAACAACAACACCAACAACAAAAAATAAAAATAAATATAAAAAACGCAGTGTAAACAACGAACATAGCGAGGCTGCATGGGGGAACAGACTCTACTTAACCTTGCAGGTACATTTTCTCTATTCACGACCAAATTGGACGAATATGATAGATATTTAACACCTACCAGAACATTTTTAATGTCGTTGTCATTATTTGGTAAACGGATTACCAGATTAACGCAGGTGATCCACTTAACGAGAACAATGTAATCATTGATGTGCCAGAAGATAAAGGGAAAGGCCGATGCATTAAAATTAATGAAAAAACAGCTGATCAAGTACATGTATATTGAAAATTTTACCAACAAAAAGAGAAAAAAGTGAAAAAAAAAATGCTGATATTTTTCATATTTCTGCTCAAAACATAGATTTTGGGGATTTGTGAGAATCGCCTCAGCAATGCGATTCTGACGAACACCAACAATCTATGTTTTTGAACAGGAATAAGAAAAATATTGTATACCCCTGTAAATCCCTAGTTTTACTGTATAAAAGTGGGGTTTAAGGGGGCTGCAAAATTATAGAGGCACGTTTTTGCGATGGTCGACTAAGATGATTCTTCCATCTGTCAATGATGAAATCACGAAAACATGTCTAAAATGTAATTTTAAACCCCCTTTAACTGCCTACTTATAGTAAAGCTAGGCTTGATGTGTCCTCCAAACCACATCAGAATGGGGAACAAGACAGTTCCCTGACAAGACAGTTCCCCTACACGATTTTTGGAGACAGTTCCCCGACACTTTTGAAGACAGTTCCCCGACACTATTGTTCATAGTTAAATGACCTGTGACGGATAATTATAATTGGCAATTAGTTCCCAGACACTACTGAAGACAGTTCCCCGACACTATTGTTCATAGTCTTAATGTCCTAATGGGCAATTAGGGATAATAAAGGCTAAGTGATCATTGTGAATAGATTAAGTATACCTGTGATTTGGAGAGGCAATGTCTTTCTGTGTCAGGGAATTGCCTTAAGATATATTAGTTATAATTAGGACTTTTCTTGCTATGGCAACTACAGTCTAACTTCAATGGCTCGAACACCTTTGGGACCATGAAAATCTGTTCGAGACAGCGGTAGTTCGAGCCACTGAGGGCTACTGCCAGGGGGGCATAACGAGATACTTTTGGCCATCTTTTCGGTGTTCTGTATTGAAAAGTGTATGCTGTGTGTACTCATTAGAATCGCCTCATCCAGTCGATTCTAATGAGTACACACAGCATACATTTTCATGATAAAACACAAAAATATCCTAAATATTACCCTCCCTATTTCTTATGTAGGGAAATTCCCTAGGGACTCAAGAACGGGGTCGACCCAGCCATGGTAAACGAGCCATCGGTGTTCGAGCCATCGAAGTTCTACTGTATATTAATGAATTGCCTGAAATTTCCTCATTGATTTCAAGACAGTTTGTCGACATTTGTTCTGACGATGATCTGTCTGGAAGTCTAAGCCACAGGAGAGGTAATGTGGAATTTCTTTGTCAGTCAGCATTCGTCAAGATGCAATCTAAATGTTGATGGTCTTTAATGCTCGGTCGGCTTTAAAGCCTAAAACATGTATTGCCCTCAGTCTGCCGACAACGCACGTTTTCAAGTATAAGCTTTTATTTTATACATGTAACTGTCTTCAAAAATGTTGATGAACCCATAAATTAATATTTTTAAACGTCTGTCGGTGAATTGTCTTCAAAATATTGATGAACACATAATAACTATCAATTATGATAATCATCATGATCAGTCACAGGTCATTTGACTTTGAACAATAGTGTCGGGGAACTGTCTTCAAAAGTGCCGGGGAACTGTCTCCAAAAACTGTTTCGGAGAACTCTCTCGATTCCATCAGAATGCTACAAACTCTAGCATTTAGAGCCGTTTGGCTATAGCCTGGAAACCCATAACTCCGTTCATCAAAGGTTGAGCAATCCTGCTTTCAATTTTTTGTTTCAAAAATAACTTTCTTCAGGTATTTATTAAAAATTTGACTAAATGCCTATGAGAATCTCAAGATTTAAGAAAATAAACATCAAATCTGTTTATTCTACAGCCGTCTAGAAATGCAGGGTGTTTTTGGGGCATGTTCTCATAACTCCGTTCACCCAAATTTATTTGATTATCATAAGTAACCAGTGCTTCAGCTGAAGTGCACGACCCGCCGGATGCTTTTAGCTTTATGAGTGTTACCATATATGGGTATGGCGGCCATTTTGGTCATGTGACCTGGACCTACATGTAAAACGGTTCCCCCAATAAATGCACCTTATCGTAAGGAGAAAAAATATATCTTATACTTTAGTACTGTATTCTGAATCGTTTGCAGGATAAAATGCATTCTCACTTTTCCAATACAAAAGAATATGTGTCAAAGTTTGACCTAGGCACAAAGAATGTCAAGGTCAACCCAGGGTCACCATTTTAGCAATTTATGATGGGCCTACGTCCCAGATGCTATTTATCAAGTTTCGTGGAAATCTGCCCAGTGGTTCTGGAGAAGACTATTTTTGAAGGTTTTTACCATATATGGCATGGCGGCCATTTTGGTCATGTGACCTGGACCCCATGAGCAAATTTTGATTTCCCCCATCCCATAGAGGCTCCATATGAAATTTGACTTCAATCTGCCCAACGGTTTCCGAGGAGAAGCAGTTCGAAAATGTTCACATTTTTCGCCTCGGCGAGGCTATACTAAATGGAATGTAATATTTCGCAAGTTCATTGGTAAGATCTCATTGATATCTATCAGTATGCCAAAAATTGTTTAAATATTCCAAGCGGTTAAGTCACTATCACCAATTTTCACAAACGGGTTACGGACGGACAGACAGACAGACCTTAAATGGCTTGGCGGCCATTTTGGTCATGTGACCTGGACCCCATGAGCAAATTTTGGTTTCCCCCATTCCATAGAGGCTTCATATGAAATTTGATTTCAATTGGCCCAACGTTTTCGAGGAGAAGCAGTTCGAAAATGTTCACATATTTCGCCTCGGCGAGGCTATACTAAATGGAATGTAACATTTCGCAAGTTCATTGGTTAGATCTCATTGATATCTATCAGTATGCCAAAAATTGTTTAAATATTCCAAGCGGTTAAGTCACTATCACCAATTTCACAAACGGGTTACGGTAGGACCCAAAGAAGGTCAAGGTCAACCCAAAGTCACCATTTTAGCAATTTATGATGGGCCTACGTCCCAGATGCTATTTATCAAGTTTCGTGGAAATCTGCCCGGTGGTTCTGGAGAAAACTATTTTTGGAGGGTTTTTACCATATATGGCTTGGCGGCCATTTTGGTCATGTGACCTGGACCCCATGAGCAAATTTTGATTTCCCTATCCCATAGAGGCTCCATATGAAATTTGACTTCAATCGGCCCAACGGTTTCCGAGGAGAAGCAGTTCGAAAATGTTCACATTTTTCGCCTCGACGAGGCTATACTAAATGGAATGTAATATTTCGCAAGTTCATTGTTTAGATCTCATTCATATCTATCAGTATGCCAAAAATTGTTTAAATATTCCAAGCGGTTAAGTCACTATCACCAATTTTCACAAACGGGTTACGGACGGACAGACAGACCATATATGGCTTGGCGCCATTTTGGTCATGTGACCTGGACCCCATGAGCAAATTTTGATTTCCCCCATCCCATAGAGGCTCCATATGAAATTTGATTTCAATCGGCCCAGCGGTTTCCGAGGAGAAGCAGTTAGAAAATTTTCACATTTTTCGCCTGGGCGAGGCTATACTAAATGGAATGTAATATTTCGCAAGTTCATTGGTTAGATCTCATTGATATCTATCAGTATGCCAAAAATTGTTTAAATATTCCAAGCGGTTAAGTTACTATCACCAATTTTTACAAACGGGTTACGGACGGACAGACAGACAGACTATATATGGCTTGGCGGCCATTTTGGTCATGCGACCTGTACCCCGTGAGCAAATTTTGGTTTCCCCCATCCCATAGAGGCTCCGTATGAAATTTGACTTCAATCGGCCCAACGGTTTCCGAGGAGAAGCAGTTCGAAAATTTTCACATTTTTTGCCTTGGCGAGGCTATACTAAATGGAATGTAATATTTCGCAAGTTCATTGGTTAGATCTCATTGATATCTATCAGTATGCCAAAAATTGTTTAAATACTCCAAGCGGTTAAGTCACTATCACCAATTTTCACAAACGGGTTACGGACGAGCAGACTGACCGAATGACACGGTGATTTTAGGGCACTCTTAGAAATCAACCGACTTCAGTCGGTTGCATTTACTGCGGGTCGTGCAATCAGATTCATTCTATGAATATTATACATGATGAATATTTTATTTAGACTGTGCACTATTCTAATTTGTTGATACTTATCATTTTCAGTCACAAGCTTGTCACTGGTTAGAGATTAGTTTTAGGGACCCCTAAAATATTAAGCATTTTTTGACAAATTTCGATTTTTGTGAAATAAATAGTAAGTCAAAACTGAATTTCTTCAAAACAGGTTTAAATGTTCGTTATTAACAACAAATCTTGATGTGTGATAACTGTAAAAATGATTCCTTTTCATATTAATCAAAGAAGAGGGTGAACGGACTTATGAGACTAAACGGAGATATGAGAAAAGGGGATATATGGGTGGAGTGGTATCGCGACAACTCGGCACATAGCCAACTCGGCACATAACCAACTCGACCCCAACAAACTCGGCCCAAAATAGTTATAATGCTTATTGAGCTGTACATTAATACTTTATTTGCCCGTTTTATTATTATTATTTTATAATAGTTATATATATGCTTATTAAATAAAAAAAAAAGTTTCTAGTTTATTTTTTTTTTCATTTTTTAAAAAAAATCATCTAAATCAATAAGCTCTGGATATGACTTAATTGCTACACTAATTATCTGATTAATCAGACGATGACTAAAGCTGTGAATATGATATTTGGGACTCATTGCCACCCATGATTGCCCAGCCGAGTTGATGGGCGCATTGTCAAACAAGAAATTGCCCAGCCGAGTTGATGGGCGTCTTGTCAAACGATATTTTTCATTGTTTTCAGTAAAAATAGGTTGTGGGTGCTTGTTAGAACCACCTCATTGAGGCGGTTCTAACGAGTACCCACAACCTATGTCTTGTTGTTTTTTTTTTTTTTGTTGTTTTTTTTTAAGATCTATTCGCTGGTAAATTTAAGAAACAACTTAAATATTTGAAACTTAAATAGTTGAAATTTTATTGAAAACTAGAAATGGTGTTTGTAAAACACAATGCCCCCAACCTTTGCTTGTCCCTAGATGGCAAAATATTCAACAAATATTGTTAAAGACTCAAAAACATACAACAAGAATTCCCCCGAAGGCTATGTCGCGCCTGTGGGGGCGCAAAGTCACCAAACCATGAAATCTAGGTCAAGATCAAACATGGATGCCTGCATATAATGAAACTCTTAAAAACAGACTCTTACATCAGGGTGAAAGTTAGGGTTGTCACACTATTTTACAAAGTCAATGAACCATAAAATGTAGGTCAAGGTCAGAAATGGATACTTGCATTGAAGTTTCAATTCCTAAATGCAAGCTTGTACCAAATACAATTAATGAAGCTCTAATAGATCTTGAGAAATGGACTCTTACATGTACATTAGATAGAAAGTCAGGGTGGTCGCAATAATTCACAAAGTCAAATATGGATGCTTGCGTTGCAGTTGCAATTCCTAGATGCAAGTTTGTACCAATTATAATTTAAAAAGCTTTAATAGTTTTTGAGAAATGGACTCTTACATTAGGGAGAAAGTCAGGGTCGCAATAATTCACGAAGTCAGTGAACCATGAAATGTAGGTCAAGGTCAGATATGGATGCTTGCGTTGAAGTTGCAAAGCCTAGATGCAAGTTTGTACCAAGAAAGATTAATGAAGCTTTAATAGTTCTCAAGATATGGACTTGCTGACAAGATTTTATTAAAAAAAAACAAGGCAACGCATGCGATACAAATCCCCTCGCACAAGACAACTTCGTGTGTGGAAAACACTGAAATGGCAAAAGTCCAACTTGCTTGAGATATTATCATATGCAACATTTGTGTGTGTGTGTGCGTGTGTGTGAATTCGGGTTTAACGCCGCTTTCAACAATTTTTCAGTCATATCACGACGGTGTCTGGTTGCGACAGGGAGCTCAATGCTCACTTTTATAGTGCTGCCTCACAGAAGTATCATGTCCCAGACACATTACATGATACCCCACCCAGTCACATTATCCTGACACTGGGTCGACCAGTCCTAGCTCTACCCCGTAAATCTGAGTGCCAAGCGAGGAGCAACTAGTACCATTTTTAAAGACTTTGGTATGTCGCGGCCCGGGATCGAACCCGAGACCTCCCGTTCCCCGGAGCGGACACTCTACCAACTGAGCTATCGGGGCCGGTGCAACATTTGTGTAAAGTTTGTTTAAAAATCCATCCATAAATGTAGGTTCTAGAGTGATGACAATATTTCTCTAAAAATAGTCATAGGGACCTTGACTTGAGGCCATGGCCGCAAAGTAGATCTTGCTCAAGATATTATCAGAAGCATCTTTTGTGTGAAGTTAGATTAAAATCATAAATCCCTTGAGGACCTAGAAAGTCAAAGTAACTCGAGATATTACCATAAGAAACATTTGTGTGAAGTTCTATTAACATCCATCAATTAATGTAGGCACTAGAGCGATGACAAAGTTTTTCTAAAAATAGCCACAGTGACCTTGACATTGAAAGTCAAAATACCTCAAATTATTGTCATAAGGAACATTTGTGTGAAGTTATATTGAAATCGGTGAAGAAATGTAAGTGCTAGAGCCATGTCAAAGTTTTTCTAAAAATAGCCATAGTGACCTTGACCTTGAAAGTCAAACTCACTCGAGGTATTGTCATCAGGAACATTTGTGTGAAGTTATATTGAAATCAGTGAAGAAATGTAGTCGCTAGGGCGATGACAAAGTTTTTCTAAAAATAGCCACAGTGACCTTGACCTTGAAAGTCGAAATCGCTCGAGATATTGTCGAGATGACAAAGTTTTTCTAAAAATAGCCTTTAAAGTGGAACTCGCTAGAGATATTGTCAATGTCATAAAGAACATTTGTGTGAAGTTATATTGAAATTGGTGAAGAAATGTAGGCGCTAGAGCGATGACAAAGTTTTTCTAAAAATAGCTACAGTGACCTTGACCTTGAGGTCATGACCTTGAAAGTCAAACTCGCTCAAGATATTGTCATAAGGAACATTTGTGTGAAGTTATATTGAAATCAGTGAAGAAATGTAGGCGCTAGAGCAATGACAAAGTTTTTCTAAAAATAGCCACAGTGACCTTGAGCTTGAGGTCATGTCCTTGAAAGTCGAACTCGCTCAAGATATTGTCATAATGCACATTTGTATGAGGTTATATTGAAATCAGTGAAGAAATGTTGGCGCTAGAGCGATGACAAAGTTTTTCTAAAAATAGCCACAGTGACCTTGACCTTGAACTCATGACCTTGAAAGTCGAACTCGCTCGAGATTTTTTATGAGGAACATTTGTGTGAAGTTATATTGAAATTGGTGAAGAAATGTAGGCGCTAGAGCGATGACAATTTTTTTCTAAAAATAGCCACAGTGACCTTGACCTTGAGGTAATCACCTTGAAAGTCGAACTCGCTCCAGATTTTTTATAAGGAACATTTGTGTGAAGTTATATTGAAATTGGTGAAGAAATGTAGGCGCTAGAGTGATGACAAAGTTTTTCTAAAAATAGCCACAGTGGCCTTGACCTTGAGGTCATGACCTTAAAAGTCGAACTCGCTCGAGATTTTTTTATAAGGAACATTTGTGTGAAGTTATATTGAAATTGGTGAAGAAATGTAGGCGCTAGAGCGATGACAAAGTTTTTCTAAAAATAGCCACAGTGACTTTGACTTTGAACTCATGACCTTGAAAGTCAAACTCGCTCGAGATTTTTTTAAAAGGAACATTTGTGTGAAGTTATATTGAAATTGGTGAAGAAATGTAGTCGCTAGGGCGATGACAAAGTTTTTCTAAATATAGCCACAGTGACCTTGACCTTGAACTCATGACCTTGGAAGTCGAACTCGCTCGAGATTTTTTTATAAGGAACATTTGTGTGAAGTTATATTGAAGTTGGTGAAGAAATGTAGGCGCTAGAGCGATGACAATGTTTTTCTAAAAATAGCCACAGTGACCTTGAGGTCATGACCTTGAAAGTCAAACTCGCTCGAGATTTTTTATAGGGAACATTTGTGTGAAGTTATATTAAAATCGGTCAAGAAATGTAGGCGCTAGAGCAATGACAAAAGTACGTACGGGACAAATGCTATATCCCCCTCACAACTATGATTGGGATAATTAAAAAAATCTCAAAGGGCAATAACTCTTGAAAGGGGCATAATCCGGATGAGAAACAAAATATGCGTCAGCTAATTTTCCATGAGGAATCCATATATGAAATTTCAAAACCCTAGCACACACGGTTCTAAAGTTATGCTATGCATTACTTTTAGCATACATTACAACGGGCACAAATTACCAAAATGACAAAGGGCCATAACTCACAAAGTATTTTTCGGAATTTTGTCAAAAGTTTATCAGTTCATCTACTCACCACCACCAATAAATTCATTAACTTTCAAGGCTCTAGCTCCAATAGGTTTTGAGATATCTTGCTGACAAGATTTTATTAAAAAAATTTCAAAGGGCAATAACTCTTGAAAGGAGCATAATCCGGACGAGAAAAAAAATACGCGTCAGCTTATTTTCCATCAGAAATGCATATATGAAATTTTAAAAGTATAGCATACACGGTTCTAAAGTTATGCTATGCATCACTTTTAGCATACATCACAATGGGCACAAATTACCAAAATGACAAAGGGCCATAACTCACAAAGTATTTTTCGGAATTTTGTCATAAGTTAATCAGTTCATCTACTTATCACCACCAATATATTCACCAACTTTCAAGGCTCTAGCTCCGATAGTTTTTGAGATATCTTGCTGACAAGATTTTATTAAAAAAATTTCAAAGGGCAATAACTCTTAAAATGGGCATAATCTGGACGAGAAAAAAATACGCGTCAGCTAATTTTCCATGAGGAATCCATATATGAAATTTCAAAACCCTAGCATACATGGTTCTAAAGTTATGCTATGTATCACTTTTAGCACACATTACAATGGGCACAAATTACCAAAATGACAAAGGGCCATAAATCACAAAGTATTTTTTGGAATTCTGTCAAAAGTTAATCAGTTCATCTACTCATCACCACCAATATATTCACCAACTTTCAAGACTCTAGCTCCAATAGTTTATGAGATACCTTGCTGACAAGATTTTATTAGAAAAATTTCAAAGGGCAATAACTCTTAAAAGGGGCATAATCCAGACAAGAAAAAAAAAACGCGTCAGCTAATATTCCATGAGGAATCCATATATGAAATTTCAAAACCCTAGCATACACGGTTCTAAAGTTATGCTATGCATCACTTTTAGCAAACATTACAATGGGCAAAATTACCAAAATGACAAAGGGCCATAACTCACAAAGTATTTTTTGGAATTTTGTCAAAAGTTAATCAGTTCATCTACTCATCACCACCAATATATTCTTTAGTTATGCTATGCATCAAAAGCGTAACGGACGGACTAACGAACCAGAAGCAATATGCCCCTCCAACTTTTTCAAAGTTGGGGGCATAAAAAAAAATTATTTTTTTTTAATAAAGATCTACTCCATTAAATATTGATGTTTGGTCCCTATTTAGTTGGTCCCTATTTCACAGGTAACTTTAATATGATTGTTTGTTTGGTTATGTAATTATCATTACCAAGTGAACAATAGATAATTGACCCAAACAGCTAATCTATCTATCTATCTTCTGATACTGTGTCGGTCCCAATTATGTGCCGAGTGTGTATAGGCAGAGTTTGTTATGTGCCGAGTTGTCCCACAACCGGGTGGAGTTATTTTAGATATTTAATTTCTTGGAACTTCAATCGCCTGTGATAGAACAGAAAAACATATTTTTTCTCCTGTATGTACTCATTCTTCTGGTTTATCTCCAGTATGCATTAAGTTATGTCTGTTACGGTCCATGTTTATTTATTTTTTTCGGTATTGGAATGAAGATATGAGGTAAACATTATTTTGTATGCCGAAAATCTCTCTCAGCTGTGCATAAAGAATAAAAAATCGAAGAAAAAGTGACCATATCGCACAAAACCGGGTCCGATCCGGTAAATGGGTCTGATCCAGTGTTTGGGAAAGATGGCGGTTTCTTATTCGGCTCCACTTCAAAATTACTTTTCTACTTTCTAGACCCATCATTTTAAAGTTTATTTGTCTTACAAAGGCTTATTTAACCATCCATGGTTGATTTAAATCCATATCTTACACGATCTTGCGTCAGCGGTGCCATACATCAGTTCTTTCTGAAAAGGGTTATTTTACCCCTTAGATACCTCACAGTTTTGGTAAACATCCGGTTCGCGGCAGTCGTAAAATGTTGTGATTTTTTTTGTTATCAGAGAAACAGAAAGGTATGGCTTTCTACAGCTGCGGCTTGTTTTTTCTCACTTTATTATCTTTAGTGGCATTTAAGATATCCCAGTATGAGATGGCATGCAATCTGAGGGTCGATGATGTTACAGTTGGTCTTGAAACAAGATTTAATTCACTCAGCATGCAGTTTTTGACTTGCATGAGGTGCACCTTACCAAAGTTTAAAGGGCCAGTTTGCAGACAGAAATTAGTCCTTTTATACCTCTGCAGTCTTCTGTTAGCCGAGTCATACGCCCCTGAGCCCAACCCTGGACCGGGGCCTGTAAAATTCCCTTGTGTGATATGTCAGAAGGCGGTCAGATGGAATACCCCGGGTGTGTGTTGCGATCATTGTGATAGATGGTACCATCAGAATTGTATGGGTATGACAGATGGAGTCTATCAGCGTTGGAAGAATGTTAGCTGGGAATGTTTCCATTGCGATGTCCCTAATTTCTCCACTAGTCTTTTTGATACTACAATCTTTAACTCTTTCTCCTATCTCAGCGAATCAGCATGCTCTGACATTAGTTTCTCAAATCCTTCTACAGACCACCAGAAAACCATAATCCAGAGTACTTGAACAATCTGCAAAAGTACATAGCCCGCATTCCAACTCATAATGGGGCCCACTTATGGATAGGGGGTGATTTCAACCTGGCAAACATTGACTGGAGTGACGAATGTGTGAAACCTTACCCGTCACATGGACCACAATGTCAACAGTTACTGACAATTTCAAGAGATGCCTTTCTCACTCAGATGGTGAAGGAACCAACGAGAGTAACGGAACCAGTGCAAGTACCCTTGAACTGTTTTTTACAAGTAATGACACACTGGTCAACCAGACACGAGTCATCACTGGTATCTGGACCACGAGGCAGTCTTTATAGAGTCCAGTCTTAGACATATCAAGAAAACAACCTGCCCACGGCGCCTTTACAAGTACCATAAGGCTGACTATGACAATTTCAAGCGGGAATTGAACGACTTTATGACAAGCTTCCAGGGAAAGGCCAGCTCCATGGACATCAACTCATTATGGCAGGAATTCAAGTCTACCATACACCGACTGATGGAGAAATATATTCCACACAAGACCATAAGAGGAAATCGAAAGCCTAAGCCGTGGATAACAAGACCTATCAGGGCTTTACACAGAAAGAAAAACAAGCTGTTTAAGAAGCAGAAAGGTACAAAGAAATCAAAGGACATCGACAACTATCGGATAATGAAAGCTAAGGTCCAGAGAGCAGAGCGTCAAGCCTACTGGCAGTATGTAGAGAACCTGATAGAAGTCGGCAATGAAGACACAGACCAACGCCCTGGGAAACAGAAAAGATTCTGGTCTTATATTAAGTCCCTCCGCAAGGATAACAGCGGAGTCGCACCACTAAAGGAGAATGGGAAAATGCATGCCGACCGACTGGACAAGTCAAACATACTCAATAGACGGATCCAATGTTTTGACACGTGACCTTGTTTACTTATCACTGCGCATGCGCAAAACTACTTTTCCTTTCGATAACAATCTTTCGTGGTTGGCAAAAAGCCGCTGGTTCCATATAAACACATTGTAAATAGGTTAAATATTACGGGCATATTTTAGTTGACTGTTACAGAAAAATCGATCAAATTACACTTTAAATGAGTAGATAAATACATTCTAGACTTCATTCCTGCATCTTCCACATTTTTAGTCATTCGTTTTGCGCATTTTTATTACAAATAATTAAGACCATCCCGCCTCGTTACCTGCCTAAATTTAACAGATAATTATCATCAAAACATCCTCAAATATTCTAGAAACCAATAATTACTAGCTAAGACATGTCTATTTTAAAAGTTTAAAGGTCAATTTTGTCGTTTCGATTCCAAACAAAATACAAGTTTACAGAAAATAACATCGCATTTACAATGGCGACAAACGGCCAAATACGTTTTTTGCCCACCACCGGTAAGTCCCGGCAAATAGTATTATTGAGCGATGACGTAGTGTTTGGATGTGTCTATAGGCAGTACGAATCTACCTTCACCCGAGAAGATGATAAAGACATTCCTCGACTAGAGAGCCAGCCATATCCCCCAATGCCAGATAACAAGGTTAGCAAGGATGGGGTCCTCAAGCTTCTCAAGAAGATAAACCCTGGTAAAGCATCAGGTCCAGATATGATCCCAGCCCTTATCCTCAAAGACCTTGCAGAAGATTTGGCACCAATCCTCACTATCATCTTCCAGCGGACACTTACCCTTGGAGAAGTTCCTGCAGATTGGCGCTCAGCTAATGTGACTGCTATCTTCAAAAAGGGCGATAGATTTAAGGCTGCGTCTCCTGACAACCGGTTGTCAGGAGCATTTTTGCTATGTAAAATGCTCCTGACAACCGGTTGTCAGGAGCATTTTTGCTATCAAAAATGCTCCTGACAACCAGCAATATTTTTCCAATAAAAACCTGCTATATTAGCATTATTTTGGTTACTTAACCCAGTATTTTAAGTTTCTTGATACATGCTTAATATTTTTTGTCTTCTTTGGTATTTTAACATAACTACTGGATTGAAAAAAAAAAAAGAAAAAACATATGATACTTGCAGAATTTAATGTTTTATTTGTTACTGAAAATAAGTATCAAATTATATATAGGGTCAATTTTACTTGAGTGCTATGGAAAAAACCATTTCATAAATTCCCTTTTAGAGAATATATATGGTAAAGGGGTGAGGATCTGAACGGTTTCTGCGACATATGGCTTTTAATGAAGTCAAGGGCCGGGGTATAGCCGGTGGCACCCCCAGGGCGGCATGCTGATGTGACTGACTGATTGCATCTTATCATCAGGAACAAGAATATATATGGTTAAGGGGTGGGGCTATAAACAGTTTCTCAGGTATATGGTCTTTTGCGAAGTTGAGGGGTGCAGCATGGCCCAGGTACGCCCTGGGTGACCCCTAGGTTGGTGTCACTGAAACTGTCTTATTGTAAGGAACAAGAATATATATGGTTATGGGGTGGGGATCAGTAAGGTTTCTGGAATATTGGGCCTTTTATGAAGTGGAGGGGGGGGGGCATTGCCCGGCACATCCCGGGGGACCCCCAGGTTGTGTCACTGAATGCCACCTATCATAAGGGACAAGAATATATATGGTTTAGGGGTGGGGATAATGTCTCTGCCTCCTAGAGTATACCGTTTTTATTTTTTTTCATAAACCAATAAAAATGAGCAGTAGGCCTAAAATCGTATGCCATACCCTGTTTATAGGGTAGTAGATAGATCAGACAGTAGATGCCTTAGGAACCGTTTTTTATGAAAGTATTGTCAAAATATCTGCAGAGGGTTGGCAGTAAATGCCATTTTTCAATTTTCTCCATTATAAGTCTATGGAAACTATAAGTTGCCATAGCAACCAAACTAATGAGCCGATTTTCTTAAACAAGAGGGCCATGATGGCCCTGGATATGGCCCTGGATCGCTCACCTGATCCATAGTGTAACAAGTGGGTCCCCGGGAGGGCCATTATTGACCCCAGGGTGGAGCGCTGTGGTGCAGTGGTAAAGCATCGGATTTGAGATTGAGAGGTAGCCGGTTCGATCCCCTCAAGCACCATGTGTTGTTTCCTTGAGCAAGAAACTTTATCCACATTGCTTAGCACTGGTTCCTACCCAGGAAAAGAGGGCCACATGGAAGATTAGTACTAGTACTAAATGTGTTACCCTCTATAAATATTAAATAAGGTTGATTATTATTATTATTATTATTTATAATGTGCATAATGTTCAGGGAGGTCAAAAATGGTGGAGGTCAAAACAGGTGAAGCTTCATACCAAATATCAACAATATAATTTGAACAATCTTGGTAAAAATCTACTAGATGAAGCTACACACCAAATATCAAAGACCTGGACCTTGCAGTTTCAGAGAATGTTTTTTAAAGATATTCCCTACATAAGCCTATGTAAAACCAAATCTCTATATAAGTCTACATAAATGACTGAAAAATTGTTGAAAGCGACGTTAAACCCGAATTCACACACACACAAGTCTACATAAAACCAAAGTGCCCCGGGCGGGGCATTTGTGGCCGGAGGGCTATAATTTGAACAATCTTGGTAGAGTAGATGAAGCACGATACCAAATATCAAAGACATAGGCCTTGCAGTTTCAGAGAAGAAGATTTTTAAAGATTTCCCTATATAAGTCTATGTAAAACCAAAGGGTCTCGGGGCAGGGACATTTTTGGCTATGGGGCTATAATTTGAACAATCTTGGTATAGGTCCACTAGATAGAATTTCACACCAAATATCAAAGACCTAGGCCTTGTGGTTT
The DNA here is from genome assembly GCA_963580285.1 of Lucinisca nassula. Lineage (NCBI taxonomy): Eukaryota > Metazoa > Mollusca > Bivalvia > Lucinida > Lucinidae > Lucinisca > Lucinisca nassula. Next base: position 110,051,032 of record OY757019.1, on the reverse strand, counting down.
CACAGAAGATTTTTAAAGACTTTCCCTATATAATACATGATATAAGTCTCTGTAAAACCAAAGCTTTTAAGGGTCCAAGGCGAGGACATTTTTGGTCTCAGGGCTATAATTTGAACAATCTTGGTAGAGGTCCACCAGATGAAGCTTCATACCAAATATCAAAGACGTAGGCGGTGTTGTTTCAGAGAAGAAGATTTTTAAAGATTTCACTATATGTCTTTGTAAAACCAAAGGGCCCCGGAGCAGGAGCATTTTTGGCCCCAGGGCTACATTGTATAATTTGAACAATCTTGGTAGAGGTCCACAAGATGAAGCTTCATAACAAATATCAAAGACCTGGGCCTTGCGGTTTCAGAGAAGAAGATTTTTTAAAGATTTTCCCTATATAAACCCATGTAAAACCAAAAGGGCCCCAGGGCGGGGGCATTTTTGGCCCAGCACTATAATTTGAACAATCTTGGTAGGGGTCCACTAGATGGAGCTTCATACCAAATATCAAAAACCTGGGCCTTGAGGTTTCAAAGAAGATTTTTAAAGATTTTCCCTATATAAGCCCATGTAAAACCAAAGGGCTCCGGGTCAGGGGCATTTTTGGTTTCAGGGCTATAATTTGATGAATCTTGGTAGGGGTCCACTAGATGAAGCTTCATACCAAATATCAACTAGAGCTCCCGCCTAACGGGCGCCAATTATACCCCCGAAAGCGTTGTCAGGGTCAAGGTCAGGTTTGTGTATATCAATCTTAAGTACTAGTGGCAAGGTGTGTGGTGTGTGAATATTAAAGAAATCGGTCAAAGAATAAGGAAGTAATGAGCAATGTTAAAGTTTTTTGTAACGGACCGACGACGACAGACGACGACGACAGACGACAAGCTGACTCCTATATACCCCCTTCAAACTTCGTTTGCGGGGGTATAAAGACCGGGGCCTTGTGGTTTCAGAGAAGAAGATTTTTAAAGATTTTCCGATGTAAAACTAAAGGGACACGGGGTGGGGGCATTTTTGGTCCAAGCACTATAATTTGAACAATCTTGGTAGGGTTCACTAGATGCAGCTTCATACCAAATATCAATGATGGATTGGGTTTATATTTGGTACGATGATAGATACAGGTCCATAGTGATATTCAACAATACCCAACCCATGCACATGACCTCAAGGTCAAGGCCACCGACTCTGAAATTTTTAATATTAAAGAATCGGGGGAGACATAATTTGGGCCAAATCGGCTAAGTGGCTTCAGAGGAGATGAGGTTTGAAAGTGTTGACGCCAGATGACGACGACATATGAGAGATGATGGACAACCTATCCTATCCTATAAGTTCCCCTAGAGTCTTCAGCTCTGGTGATTTAAAAAGTCTGAATAAAAATTACATGAATTAAGTTCATTTGAATACTAAAAAGTGACAAAAAAGCATTAAATGTGTATCAAGAACCATAAGATACTAAAAAGGTACAAATATTATAGGTTTTTATTGGAAAAATATTGCTGGTTGTCAGGAGCATTTTTGCTATCAAAAATGCTCCTGACAACCGGTTGTCAGGAGCATTTTATATAGCAAAAATGCTCCTGACAACCGGTTGTCAGGAGACACTTCCTAGATTTAAAGCCAGCAACTATAGACCGGTCAGCCTAACAAGCCTGTGTTGCAAACTCCAAGAACATATCCTTGTCAGCAGCATGATGGACCATCTGGAGCACTACAGTATCCTGACAGATTGCCAACATGGCTTCAGAGCATGTCGAAGTTGCGAGACACAGCTGGTAACACTTTGCCATGAGCTTGCCCAATCCATCGACAGGAATAAACAGACTGACCTTATCATCCTGGATTTCTCGAAGGCCTTCTGGGAAAACTGGACTTCTATGGAATTCGAGGCATGACATATAACCGGATCAAGTCATTTCTCTCATCCAGAAACCAACAAGTGGTAGTAGATGGAGCGACGTCAGACAAAGTACCAGTAGTCAGCGGAGTACCACAAGGAACAGTGTTTGGGGCCACTGCTCTTGCTGATGTTTATAAATGACTTGCCCAACTGCATGGATTCCAAGGCCAGGTTGTTTGTGGATGACTGTATAGTCTACTGAAATGTCTCATCCATTCAGAACTGCCAAGAACTCCAGCACCACTTATACAAGCTGGCACAATGGGAACAAATCTGGGGAATGTCCTTCCATCCTGACAAATGCAACATTCTGAGAGTTTGAAGAGCCAAGAAGCCAGTTTCATTCAAGTACAGCCTGAAAGGACAAGAGCTTGAAACAGTTAGCACAGCAAAGTACCTGGGTGTGGACCTATCCAGTAACATGACATGGAACAGCCACATTAAACGGATGGTCAAGAAGGCAAACAACATGCTTGGCTTCCTGCGAAGGAACTTACGCATCAGCAACAGCGACACCAAAGCCGCAGCCTACAAGAGTATCGATCGCTCTAACCTAGAATACTGCGCTTCAACTTGGAGTCTGCATACAGTCACAGAAAAACAAAAATTGGAAATGGTGCAGAGACGAGCAGCCAGATATGCGACCAATCGCTACCATAACACCAGTAGTGTGACAGAAATGCTGCAGGAGTTAGACTGGGAATCTTAAGAGTCCAAGAGAGTCAAAATTCAGCTGACCCTGTTCTACAAGATCGTCAACAATTTAGTGGATATTCCAGCAACAGCTTATCTCACCCCAGCCAACTCAAGGACCAGAACAAATCACATGAAGAAGTTCAGACAGTTTCCATCCAAATGTGATGCCTTTAAGTACAGCTTCTTCCCACGTACTGTCCCGACTTGGAATTCTTTACCAGCCATTGTGGCTGAGGCTCCTGACTTGGTAACCTTCAAGCAGGAGCTCTCTTCTCTTAAATTTTAAGCTAGGTAGGGGCAGTCTGCAAATAGGGTTGGAGGGTTTTCGGAGCTGTGCCGGTTGGGCGATCATACCCAGGGGCAGCTTCTGTAGCTCCGGATTGGTCTGATTACCCAATGAAGATCTGAAAGCAGGCTGAAAACTTTCTATTTTCTTCCTTTCTATTTACTGATTTCTATATTTCCTATAATTCCCCTTTTCTACCGCCACAGAGACATAGTGGTCAAGTATGATTGTCCTCTCTAAGAAGCACAGATAACTTTGGCCATCGGCGAAAAGAATCCTCGATTGAAAATGCAGGCCGAGTTGGTTACAGGCCGAATTGACCCCATTCCATCATGAAAAACTTTCCGTGGAGATTTTCTTTTTTTTTTTTTTCTCCTATTACTGCTACTCGCTCACATCTGAGCATTACGAGCAGGATTTCCTGGGTGGTAACCAGTACTTTCTGTTTTCTTTCTTTTTTTTAAGCAATGTGGATGAAGTGCCTTGCTCGAGGGCACAACACTTTGATCAGCGTGAGACTCGAACCCGCAACCTCTTGATCACTAATCCGATGCGCTACCACTGCACCAAAGCGCTCCACGAGATGTGATTCTTTCCCTTATTGCCTGATTAAAACGGGTATATATGCAGCATACTACTGTTCAAATGCCAGTGGCATAAACTGCGGGTTCCGCAAGTTTAGACTTTCTTTATTTTTTCCGCCAAAAAGATCAACTTGTTTGAATTGACCATTCCACGCGTCAATATTTGGGATTGGCCTACGCTTAACCAAAGGTTGTACGAGCTACGGACAATTGGTTTTACGAGCTACCGCCTTTCTGGGTGTGGATAAGTAAGGAAATCGAGACAACTCACCGACAAGACAACTCACCGACACAGTTTTTGAGACAATTCAATCACCGACACAAATGAAGACAATTCACTGACATTTTTTTTAATCAGAACTGTTTCTGATGACACGTCAAATTCATACACCAGGACCTGTGATATGGAAAGTTAGTCCTTAGCTCTTACCAAAGAGGTAAACTTAGCTACACAGTCATCAGCACATTCAGCTGTCGAAATAACCAAATCGGGAAGGGCATTCCAATCTCTAATGATTCTGGGGAAGAACAATTCTTTATAAATGCCAGTTCTTGTAGTAAGGGTCTGAAACGCCAATGAATGGTGATTTCAACAGTTCTTACCTGGGAGAGCAAGCTCATCTCTTGGAAAACTGGCAGCACCCTTTAGACCTTTGTATGAAAGGATGAGCCTACTGTCTTTCCTCCCTTTCTCGAGAGACTCCCACTTTAATTTTCCAAGTATTCCAGTCATGCTCCCAGTTTAAAAGCAGCAATTGCCTGTTACAAATCTAGCAGTCCTATTCTGAACTTTTTTCAATTTCTCCGTTAAGGGCCACTCCACTGGGGTCCAAGATAAAACTACCATTTTCCAAGATTGGGTGAACAAGACCTTTATATCCTGACCCTTTTACATCCTGAGGGCTCTGATGAAGATTTCGCCTCAGGAAACCAAGTGTTCTATTTGCCTTAGTACCCATGTTGCTAATATGAGTATTCCAACTCAAGTTGTGTGTGATTGTCGCACGCAGGTATTTAATTGAGTCCAAATTCTCGAGGACCGTTCTCTAAGGTGTAAGAGGTCTCAATTTTATTAGATCTCTCCCTAGTTATCTGCATAAAATTGCATTTTACTGGCAGAAATTTCATTTTCATGCCCCATTTTCGGGCCCTACATCCTAATCTATCCATGTCCTTCTGAAGTTTCAGTGAGTCATCTGTATCTCTAATTTCCCGGTAGCAAACACAGTCTTATGCGAACAGTCTTATTTCTGAGTCAATGTCGGTCTAAATATCATTGTTCAATGTAAACGGGAAACAATATTGGACCAAGAACAGTCCCTTGTGGGACTCCAGACAAAACTAGAACCCAGTCCAAAGACTCACCATTAACAACAACGCGCTGTTTTCTGTAACAAAGAAAAGAATCTATCCATTTGAGAGTCGTCCCCACCAATAGGCCTACTCCGGTTATAGCTGATAAGCCAGGTGCAGCCTGCCTCCGGTACAAACTCTGCCAGTTTCAGAGCCAATACCCAATATCTCACATGGGGTTACATTGAGGTTAATTGCATTTATTACATATTAAAATCCATTCCTGGGGAGAAAACATGAGAAAAGTTCAAGCACATTAACATTCTTTCATTTGCCTTTGACTATTTACCATGAACTTGTGTAGAGTTGGTGTGTAAAATGCATTAACATTGGTTACAACACGATGGGCCTGGGGATAATGTAACAGTGACACTTGCTACATCATAGGCCACGTATGCAGGGAGTGACTTTTTTCCTTTCCCAAAGCTCAGTGTAGACTATGAAAAATGTAGAGCTTGGATAAAGTCATGTGGGCAACCCTCTGAGCAGCTCAACATTAGTAAGGTTGGTCGGCATCATTTTGTTTGTTCAAAGGCGAGTACTTTATATTTTTCTTTTGCATTTTGATATATGACATTTCTTTTCTACCTTTGTCTCTGATGGTAATTATTATAAAAATGCCCATGTAATATGAGGTGATTTGGGGCTACTGGATTTAAAAATGTGAAAAAGATGTGAACGTTTTCTTATTCCTATTCAAAACATAGCGTGTGCATGCTCAGTAGACCTCCCTCTGTTTCTAACATAACATAAATAAATAATAACTATCTATGGTGTACCTTTTTTCTTGGTTTTGCCCAAAAGATAAATTGTGGGTACTTGTTAGAACCGCCTCGGCAATGCGGGTACTTGTTAGAACCGCCTCTGCAATGCGGTTCTAACAAGTACCCACAAGCTATATACATGTATAAACATGTATGTGTTTTGAGCAGAAATGTAGAATATATCAGAATTTTGTATCTGAATTTTTTTATTTTTTTTTTTTTGTGTGTGTGATACAATTTGATAATGGGTCTTTTGGTCCTTGGACGAACCCGGGCTCTCAGAGCTGACTAGTAGTCATTGAGAGTTACAGAATCAAGATGAAGCACATAACCATCCAGGAACATTACATAGGCTTCCATCTTTTGATAGTGTATTAAACTTGCAAAATCATGTCAAACATACCCACAGGTGGCAGAATAGAAATGCCACTGGACCCTGTAAATGTGTCAGGATTAGAAAGACTTGTTCCATCAGGTAGCAATAATTCATTGTTCAAAATTTCAGCCCTGTCTTCAACCAAGCCATCAGGGTCTACTTCTATGTTCAGTTCCAGACAGTTCTCACACAAATGCACTAATCTACCTTCTTTTGATCACTAAATATTACACCGCTGTCATTTAAATATTGCTGTAGATCCTTTACAAACTTGCTTCTGAAATTTACATACTCCATTCTTACTAATTAACCTTAAAATTAACCATTAATCTCATTACTACACATCAAGGTCAGATTATCTCTATAGAAATACACAAGGAAATTTACCTAGCTTGTACCGCACTCAGCTGATTTTGTTATCTGATACACCTGCCAGCAGCACTACCGGATAAGCCTATTCCGTAACCAAATAAATTAGATTTAAGTAGTGCATGAGGTGGGGTGTCAAAAGCCTTCTCGAAGTCCAGAATAAATGTTTCCACCTGTCCCCCTTTGTCCAAGATTTTTGCTCAGTCATTAATAACTGTGCTCAGCTGAGTTTCACAAGTATGCCTTTTCCTTTGCATGTTGTCTATCTGACAAAAGTTGATGTTCATCCAAGTGGGCCATGATGTTTGAGCAGACTTTGTTCAAGCAATTTATACAGAACACAGAACACAAGTCATAGACACAGGGCGATAATTACGAGCAAGAGCCCTAACTCCTTTTTTTGAATAGTGGACACATGTTCGCTAGGGACCATTCTTTGGGGATTTCAGCCGTATCAAGAGACTGTTGAAACAGGTGTGCAAAAACTGGACAGAACTCATTTGCCAATTCCTTCAGGACTCTAGTATAAAGTTCATCAGATCCTAAGGCTTCATTGGGGTTTAAGCATTGAAGTAACTTGATCACTCCTGCAGCTGACACAACAATACTATCCATGAATGGGGCCGATCGTCAAGTCAATGGATCCTCCATGAACTCAATTTTATTAAACGCATCAATGGAATTGACCGACATGTTCCTCTGCCCATTCAGAGTCTGATTCAGCAACCCCGTTCCCCCGATCGAAGACAATCCACTGACACATTTGTTCAAAGACAATCAGAATCAACCTGCACGATAGTATTCTTAACTGGGTTGTTGCAGTATAAATAGGTAGATAGAGAGAATCAGAATTGAAACGTCAAATGACATTAATACGCCAGACCTGTGATATGGAAAGTTAGTCCATAGCTTTAACCAAAGAGGTGAACTTATTTACACAATCCTCAGCATCTTCAACTGTCGAAATAATCAAATCGGGAAGGGCATTCCAATCTCTAATGGTTCGGGGGAAGAACGATTCTTCTAATTGTCTTTGAACAAATATGTTAAGGAATTGTCTTCATTTGTGTCGATGACAATCGACCTGTGACTGATAACTATGATTGTTAATCAAAGGTGATTGAAGTTAATGACGGATAATTGGTGTATTGTGCTTGACTGATCATACCTGTGCATGTGATTGACCAGAGTTATAATTGACATCGAGGTAGTCATCGAGGTAGTCATGTTAGTCAAGTCATCTAATCGACTGATAAGAGTCTCCAAGCTCATAAACCCTACCTTGCGACACTGATTGATTAATAATTAGCGGCCAGTTTTTTGTTGTTGTTTGTTACTTACTGTGTGTGTCGCTTGTGTCTTTTTAGTTTAGATGGCCATTTGTCCATTTTGTGGGAAAGTAACTGTCGTTATGGCCTTCCTTTGTTTAGGTTCCCATTATGGTCTGGTCGCTTCATGTTTGTGTTTCTTTCCCTTTGGTGCCTTTGATGGGTGGATTAAGTTAATTGTATCGATTCCTGATCTTTGTTTTACTTCTCCTTTTAGCACGAAGTGCTCAAGGTGAGCTTTTGGGATCGGTCTTTGTCCGTCGTCCGTGCGTCCGTCGTCAACTTTTGCTTTAAACAACTTCTTCTCCAAAACTGCTGGACAGATTTTGATCTAAATTCACAGGAATGCTCCTTGGGTGATCCTCTACCAAAATTGCTCAAACTGTTATGCTCGGGTGAACAAGATGGCCGCGAGAGCTAAATATAGAAAACCTTTAAACGACTTCTCCTGCTTAACCAGTGGATGGATTTTGAAATTATTTCACAGGAATGTTCCTTGGATGACCTTCTACCAAAATTGTTCCGCTCGGGTGAACAAAATGGCCGCCAGAGCTAAAAATAGAAAAACCTTTAAACGACTTCTTGTCCTTAACCAGTCGATGGATTTTGAAATTATTACACAGGAATGTTCCTTGGGTGCCCCTCTACCAAAATTGCTCAAACCGTTCCGCTCGGGTGAACAAAATGGCCGCCAGAGCTAAAAATAGAAAATCCTTTAAACGACTTCTTCTCCTTAACCAGTGGATGGATTTGGAAATTATTGCACAGGAATGTTACTTGGATGCCCCTCTACTAAAATTGCTCAAACCGTTCTGCTCGGGTGAACAAAATGGCCGCCAGAGCTAAAAATAGAAAAACTTTTAAAGGACTTCTTCTCCTTAACCAGTGGGTGGATTTCAAAATTACTTCACAGGAATGTTCCTTGGGTGACCCTCTACCAAAATTGCTCAAACCGTTTCGATTGGGTGAACAAGATGGCCGCCAGAGCTAAAAATAGAAAAACCTTTAAACGACTTCTTCTCCTTAATTAGTGGATGGATTTTGAAATTACTTCACAGAAATGTTCCTTGGGTGACCCTCTACCAAACTTGCTCAACATGTTCCACTCTGGTGAACAAGATGGCCACCAGAGCTAAAAATAGAATAACCTTTAAACGACATTTTCTCCTTAACCAGTGGATGGATTTTGAAATTATTTCACTGGAATGTTCCTTGGGTGACCCTCTACCAAAATTGCTCAAACCGTTCCGCTCGTGAGAACAAAATGGCCGCCAGAGCTAAAAATAGAAAAACATTTAAACGACTTCTTCTCCTTAACCAGTTGATGGATTTTGAAATTATTTCACAGGAATGTTCCTTTGGTGAACCTCTACCAAAATTGCTCATACCGTTCCGCTCGGGTGAACAAAATGGCCGCCAGAGCTAAAAATAGAAAAACCTTTAAACGACTTCTTCTTCTTAACCAGTGGATGGATTTCGAAATTTTTTCACAAGAATGTTCCTTGGGTGACCTTCTACCAAAACTGCTCAAACCGTTCTGCTCGGGTGAACAAGATGGCCGCCAGAGCTAAAAATAGAAAAACCTTTAAACGACTTCTTCTCCTTAACTAGTGGATGGATTTTTAAATTACTTCACAGGAATGTTCCTTGGGTGACCCTCTACCAAAATTGCAAACCGTTCCGCTCGGGTGAACAAGATGGCCACCAGAGCTAAAAATAGAATAACCTTTAAACAGATTTTTCTCCTTAACCAGTGGATGGATTTTGAAATTATTTCACTGGAATGTTCCTTGCTCAAAACGTTCCGCTCTGGTGAACAAGATGGCCACCAGAGCTAAAAATAGAATAACCTTTAAACGACATTAATGCTCAAACCGTTCCGCTCGGGTGAACAAAATGGCCACCAGAGCTAAAAATAGAAAAAAAACCTTTAAACAACTTCTTTTCCTTAACCAGTGGATGGATTTTGAAATTATTTCACAGGAATGTTTGTTTGGTGACCCTCTACCAAAATTGCTCATACTGTTCCGCCCGGGTGAACAAAACAGCCACCAGAGCTTCTCCTGCTTAACCAGTGGATGGATTAATAGCCCTGGGGCCAAAAACAGCCCTGCCCCGGGGCCCACTGGTTTTACACAAGCTTATATAGGAAAAACCTTTAAAAATCTTCTTGTCTGAAACAAGAAGGTCCAGGTCTTTGAAATTTGGTATATAGCTTCGTCTAGTGGACCGCTACCAACATTGTTCAAATAATAGCCCTGGTGCCAAAAACAGCCCCGCCCTGGGGCCCACTGGTTTTACATAGGCTTATATATGGAAAACCTGTAAAAATCTTCTTGTCTGAAACCAGGAGGCCCAGGTCTTTGATATTTGGTATGAAGCTTCATCTAGTGGACCTCTACCAAGATTGTTCAAATTATAGCCCTGGGGCCAAAACCGGCCCCGCCCCAGGGCCCACTGGTTTTACATAGGCTAATATTGGGAAAACCTTTAAAAATCTTCTTGCCTGAAACCAGAAGGCCCAGGTCTTTGATATTTGGTGAGTAGCTTCGTCAAGTGGACCGCTACCAAGATTGTTCAAATTATAGCCCTGGGGCCGAAAACGCCCCAGCGCCAGGGCCCACTGGTTTTACATAGGCTTTTATAGGGAAAACCTTTTAAAATCTTCTCGTCAGAAACCAGGAGGCCCAGGTCTTTGATATTTGGTATGAAGCGTCATCTAGTGGACCTCTACCAAGATTGTTCAAATTATAGCCCTGGGGCCATAAATGTTGCCGCCCAGAGACCCTTTGGTTTTACATAGATTTATAAAGGGAAATTTTTAAAAATCTTCTTCTCTGAAACTGCAAGGCCCAGGTCTTTGATATTTGGTATGGAGCTTCATCTAGTGGACCTCTACCAAGATTGTTCAAATTATAGCCCTGGGGCCACAAATGCCCCCACCCCTGGGCCCTTTGGTTTTACATAGACTTATATAGCCCTGGTGCATAGGCTTATGTAGGGAATATCTTTATAAAAATCTTCTTCTCTGAAACCGCAAAGCCCAGGTCTTTGATATTTGGTGTGTAACTTCATCTATTGGACCTTTGCCAAGATTGTTCAAATTATAGCCTTTGTTGATGTTTGGTATGAAGCTTCACCTTTAAGACCTTCCTCAACATTATGCACATTAAAGGCTTTGGGCCAATAATGGCCCTCCCTGGGGCCTACTTGTTACACTATGGATCAGGTGAGCGATCCAGGGCCATCATGGCCCTCTTGTTTATTAAATTATAGCTCGCACAACAAACAGTAAGAGAATAAATGGAAAACGTTACTCATCTGAACGAATACTACATGCATCCAGCTTCATGTCTATCTTCATGTACTGAGTCGGTCATATTTGGCCATTACCTCAGATGGGTGGGTGGCTAAATTTAAAATTTAGCTTAAAAAGAGGAGGACACTGGATGGGTCCTTAAAACTTTTAACAATCTGTTTAACAGTCGTACACTAAAACGTATACGTCTGAGTCACAGTCTACACTATACGGGCTTTGAACTCCTCTGCGAACTTGGCAAATAATGCTTTAGGGCATCACAAGAGGCCAGGTACATACGATATTGTGTGTCATTTACATTTTGATCACCTTATTTGAGTTGAAGTTGTCACATTGGTCAAGTATTTATCTTTATCCAGAGACACTTTACCAGAGTGTATCTTATAGAAGAAGGCTAAAGAGGAATGCTCACGACGGGCCTCAAGGGACGGCAACTCCAACTAGCTAAGCATGTCACCGACGCATCTCTTATTTCGCCATCGCCGACATGCCTGCTGAATCTGAGTTTTAACATGGGATGCCAAATGGGTGATGCATATTCAAGTTGAGGGCAAACCACTGTTTTATATGCAACGTCTTTTGTTTGCCTAGGTGCAAAAGCCAAATTACGTATTAGAAATCCTAAAGTCCTAGTTGCATTTGATGTAATCTCTGAAATATGATGACCCCAATCAAGATCGTTACTGATGATGAACCAAAGTTTGTTGGTGTAGTGAAGCGGTTCTGTCGCGGCTTATTTTTGTTATGGTTTGTCTTTGAGTGTTTATGTCGCTTATATTATTTTGTTTATGATAGCCATTGGCCATTTTGTGGGAAAGTAACTGTCCGTTTGGCTTTCCACTGTTGATGTTTCCATTAGGGTCTGTTGTTTCATGTTTGTGTTTCTTTCCCTTTGGCGTCTCTGATGGGAGCTGTGGGTTAATTGTGTTGATTCCTGATCATTGCCTTCACTTCTATTTTAATCTGATTGTCAGGAAGATGCCTCGACACCCTCATCGAATGACATTTTGGCCACATTGAACTTAATCTGCCAATCGGCCTCCCACTGTACGCGCTAGTCGCTCCAGGTCATCTTGTAAAATAAGACACTCAGAAGGAGAGTATATATTCATATACAGTACACAGTGCTCAGTGAGGGAGCATAAATTTGAGCTTTCTTGTTTCAAGTTGTTCGCAGATATCTATTGCTCAGTCAGGCTCCGAGGTTATAAAACTTTTTAATGCTTAACTCAGCTGAGCATGAAACTTGTGGTGCTCATAAAAATTAAAATACTGTGAAGCTGAGTGATGTTTCTTTCTCAGATAGCAGAGAATGTTATTTGTCCTGCCCACAAATTTTAAAATGCCAATTGTTTGCATTCAAAATTTGTGAGCAGGACAAATTTCATGCTCAAGTCAGTTGACCATGAAAAAGTTTTATAACAATGGGCCTGATCGAGTTTAGCAGTGCGGTTATTGTCGCATTTGTGGACCAGCCTGCTTGTCTGGTCAGTGCATGCATACTGAATATTTATGTTTGGCTTGTTCAGGGTTCTCCGGGATAGGGGTTGTATTGTGGTGTTGTATTATGTTAACCGTATCATAGATGTGTACACATGTACGTTATTGTTTCTATGCATTTGAGGTGTAAATAGATTGAGGTGAAGAGTTTGATTGGCTCCTGCTCCCTGCTCCTTGTGAGCAGGCCACATCCGATTCTATGGACCGAGGTGCCTAGCATAGGTCAGTTGAACATCAGACCATTGAGGCGAATGGCACCCGTTAGAGCATCGGGCGATCAGTGAGAACGTAAAATGATAAACTTATGGTTTGACGACTGGTACCTTGTCAGTTATATACCCGTCATATATTGTGTGAGTGAGTGAGTGTTTGAGTTTTACGTCCCACCAACAGCTGAGGTCATAGGGAAACGGGACCTCGGTTTAAAGACTCATCCGAAAGTCTGGAGAAGCCCGGGATCGATCCTGCGACCCCTGGTTTACAAGGCGAGTAGCGTAACCACTACACAGCGGAGGCTTCTCATATAACGGCCCCGTCAAGCGATTTTGGTACTTATCGCCTATGCGAGCAGCGAAGGTTCAGGCGAGCCTGCGCATCCGCGCAGCCTCGCCAGAACCTTTGTTGCTCGCTCATACAAGCAGTGAATCAAGAGGAACTTTCAGACAGAAAGCCATATCCCTGGCCCCTCTGAATGGTTGGGCATGCGCAGTTAAAGTTTGTCATGACGGAATGCTCGAAGACACAAATTCGCTTGGCGGGGCTCATATTGTGTAGTGTGTGATCATACTATGACAATCAGTGCCACCTGAAGCGGATACCTTATGAATATATAAAGCAGGCATTTGTTCCTCTGTGTCTATAATCGTGATTTGTTTCTACATAGTTTTCACGCCGCTGGAATGAGCGTATAACTTAATATTGTCATCGAGTCGGTGCCTTGAAATAATATCGAAACAAGTATTCTGTAAGTGTTGCTTATGTTTATTGTTAGTATTATTTGTGCATAGTCATCAATTACCAAATGAGGTCTTCCTTGTGACTTGTCCTACACCTTGTCGTTCACCTGTCGGTGATCGCCCTCTGTCGCCCTGTCGGCATGTGAGATAACGATAAGCCGTAGCCCTACATGCAGCACATTTTACAAGCCCTAGTCATACAAGTTTGTCTAATAATACCATTCCAGGCTTGGCCCAAAAGATTGAAGAGGTTGATCCATCTAAGTTATCTTAACATGTGTGTTCGACATAGAATCAATATCATACTCCACACCCCCCCCCCCCCCCACACCCCCCACCCTTTCCCTATGCCACATCGTGTACATCCTGCCAAAATGTCTACGCGCCTATGCAACATAGATAGATAGATAGATAGATAGATAGATAGATAGATAGATAGATAGATAGATTAGATAGATAGATAGATAGATAGATAGATAGATAGATAGATAGATAGATAGATAGATAGATAGAAAGATAGATAGATAGATAGATAGATAGATAGATAGATAGATAGATAGATAGATAGATAGATAGATAGATAGATAGATAGATAGATAGATAGACGAAATTTACAAGCCTCTTACAGTTCCCAAGAATGTGGATTCCATTTTATACCTTGTCGTTGCCAGCAATATTTGTATTAAAGCAATTAGAAAATTGGGCGTCCTGAGAGGTAATTATTGTTTGTTTGTTTGATTTGAGGTTTAATGTCCCCGTCAACACTGTATAGGTCATTTTGGAGACGTTGCTTCCAATTTGTGGGACTTTTACCCGACATTGAGATGAAATGACACCTCAAGCCCTGTCGTCCAATGAAACCAAAAGGGTTTATTAGCATGGACGGTCCGCCTCGCACCGCGGTTCCTGGACAGGCTTAGATCCTTTAAGCTATTTACCAGTACTAGTGTGCGGGCCGGATTCAGCTCTGCGTGGAAGCATCATGCATCCCATATATTTCTTCAAGCCCCTACGGGCGGGGGCTATGAGAGGTAATTAGGGTATAACTGTATTCAAAAGTATCATTTGGGGAGGTATATTGGCGGCTTTAGGTTCGAAAATGTCGTTGTACATCTACGCGAAACCGGTGCCGAAAAACAGAATTTTCGACCGTAAAACCGACGATTTCCCCAAATGATAAGTTTACTATACAGTTATTCCCATTCTAATGTACGTATTCGGATATTTTCCTTAAAAGTTTCCTATTTTGCTCAAAGCATACGCAAGTGAATTAGAATCTTAACCCTTATCTTGCTGAATATTCATTTAAGCCACACCCATTTCTGTTTATCAAACAATCAAATTACTTGATGTAATTTATTGCTACAAATTCATAAGCTGAATGCCAAACAGTGTAGATCCTGATCAGATGGCTTCTGATCTGGATCTACACTGTTTGCAAAGATAGAGGTTGACGTGAACAGCAAGATAAGGGTTAATGTCCAAAAGGATGTAAAAGAGGCGGCATATAAAGGACTTGTGCGCCCGATTTCGGAATATGGTAATTCAGGACGAAATTGAAAAAAAAAAAAAAAAAAAAAAACTCGAAATGGGCTGTAGCAATCGCAGCTTTGAAAGTTTGAATAACATATAAGAAATATTTAGATAGGAATCTTTCAAGCAAATAAGGACAGACAGTGAGCTTAAGACTATTTTCTCATTCAAAGTAAAAGTAAAACAAAGATCAGGAATCGATACAATTAACAAAGACACCAAAGGAAAAGAAACACAAACATTAAGCGACCAGACCATAATGGAAACCTAAATAAAGGAAGGCCATAAGGACAGTTACTTTCCCACAAAATGGCCATATGACCATCCAAAATAAAAAAAGACACAAGGGATACACACAGTAAGTAACAAACAACAACATAAATAAATCACCACAGAAGAACCGCCTTGGAACGGTCAGTGGAAAGATTTCCACTGGGGGGCTTAAATCGATTTTACGTGGCCACAATCCTCGCCCTTACTTCCGTCGCGATTTAGACAAATAATTTGTTCAGTCCGCATGAAGGCCCCCTAACTCATCAGAGTAACATCTCCGTGAACACAAATAATCAAAGAACCACAGAGGTAAGACAACGGTGAGGACTCGACAGCAAGAAGCCACTGAAATGCTGGAGCAAAAGAAAACCAACAGTTAGACTCCGATAGGCCCGACCAGAGACAGAGCAAGTCTAAAAAGTAATGTCAGTAACCAAACAGATGGTCCTATGACCTTCTGCCGACAATTAAGCACTTTGTGATATTTTAGACACCTAATGCTAGTTATGACGTTTTACTAGGATGCAGTCTTACCTCAGACTATTAGAAATCGGAATCCCACCCAGATTCGGCTATTTTCTCTGCAGAAGGCACATAGGATTGTATAGCTTAAATGACACCTTTGATTACAGCTATAGGGAGTAACTTCCTATGTCAAAGGTCTTATTAAATTAATGTGATTGGGCATGTCAAAGTAACTACCCTTGACAACCCCTTACATTACGAAAACTCGCCTATACAAACATAATGTAAACTATATCGCCGAATAAATGAAAATTTTAAGATGAAAAATCTTTATATTTTTCTTATTTCTTCTCATTACGAAAACACGCCTATACAAATACATTGTAATCTTTACCGCCGAAAAAAAAAGAAAATTCTATGATGAAAATTTGTGATAGTTTGCTTTTGTTTGCTCAAAATATAGATTGTGGGTACTCGTTACAACCGAGGCGGTTCTAACGAATACCCACAATCTATATTTTAGAGCAGAAATAAGCAAAATAATGTTTTCCCCCGTAAATCCCAGTTTTACAATATAAAAGTGGGGTTCAAGCGGGTCAAAATTATATAGGCGTGTTTTCGTGATGTCAAAATATACATTGTGGATACTCGTTAGAACCGCCTCATCGATACCCACATTCTATATTTTAGAGCAGAAATAAAAAAAAATAAGGTTTACCCCTGCAAACCCCAGTTTTACTATATAAAACTAGAATGTTTCCAGATCAACCTATCACACGAGACGCGGAGCCTCGAGTGTGATGTGTAAGATCTAGAAACATCCAAAAGACGTGGCACTGTGCGGCAGATAAAGTTACTTTAGTGATAATATGCTTATTATATTCATTTTCGCTTCCAATGAAGTAATTTTTTACAAACGTAAATAAGCTGGACAATGTAACGTTGGCTCTGCGTGTAAATGACGTCATCATTTCACACGCCTGGTTTCGCGTTAACCATGGCTGTTTTATAACGTCGCAAGAAATGCGCGGACTCTGAGCTAGCACGGATGGTAATACGGAATCCACGCGATTAGGGAATCCCAAAACGCGATTAGGGTTGTATCGGATTCTGTAACTGGAAGTAGACACCAGTTTCTTCTGTAGGTATCTCAGACCCAATATACACGGACTAGTCACTAAACTGTAAGTGATACTATTTATCGGAAAATGCTGTCGTGGCTGAGCGTGGTTGAGCCTTAAAATGTTTGCAAGATACAGTTTCAGTGCTGCATATAACTTATATTTTAATAAACTTGTATTGTTTTATTTTAAAAAGCAATAGTTGAAGGTATTACTTGTAGAAATGTAACATTATGTTAATGGAAAGTTCAACAGTTTTTGTAAATTTTAACGTGAAACCTAATATAGGCATTTTCAGCACTTTTGGCATGAATTCCTCAAATTTAGAGGCTTCATTGCCTCGCTTCTATTTAAGCTGCATTCAATTCAATTTCAACCAATACA
Source organism: Lucinisca nassula (assembly GCA_963580285.1). Lineage (NCBI taxonomy): Eukaryota > Metazoa > Mollusca > Bivalvia > Lucinida > Lucinidae > Lucinisca > Lucinisca nassula. Next base: position 110,033,834 of record OY757019.1, on the reverse strand, counting down.
GTATTAAGTATTAATTTTTTTTTCACCACACTGTGTCAGAATTGACAACTAACATTTAATTATTGATCAAATTGATTTTCATTAATTTTCGATCACTATAATTAATTAAAGTAGCTGATATTTTCGCAACTCAGTCAGTTACTAGTCTGTGCATATTGGGTCCAAGTAGGTATATAATAATATAAGAACCTTATATGGGTGTGAGGGGTGGATGGAAAAATCCGTCCCGAGGGACACTGTCCGGCATCACGAGGCTTGCCGAGTGATTCCGGACAGTGATCCCGAGGGACGGATTTTTCTATCCACCCCTCACACCCATTTTGGATTCTTTTTCTTGCATTCCTTCCATTTCTTAGCGCGGATTTTAATGCTGCAGCCACTTCGGTTACCAACGTCCGCCATATTGTGTTGACACTGCATGAATGTTTAGTGACGTCACGTAACGTGCAGTGACGTCAACCTTAACGTTAGCGCATACGAGGTCGTAATCAACCAGTGCATTTATCAAGCATGCGATTATATCGATTTTGGGTCGGAACACCAGGTCAGAACATAAATTTCTATCCCAGGGTAAAATCACGGATTTCCTTGTTTGGTGTGCAAGAAATACAGATTCCAAGTTTGTGAACAGACCGATGTGAGGAGTCTGCTGAGCGCACAAGCTCTGAGACACCGCCTCGCTTGTAGCTGCCCAATTTGATTATAACATACTGAAAGGCCTCTTGATCTCTGCAGTCACTTTTGTGTGGTCGTTACTCTTCGATTCTAGAATGATGATGCCAACTGTGGTTTAACTGTCACTGAGAATATATATTCAGAAAAATTCCTATATTCTTCAAGGCCACTTTGAACAGTCCCAAAGGTGGTCTCTTACAACCATGCAACCGACAGTTTAGCAGTAGGACATTTGCCGCCGGATCATTAAAAAGAAAATATGTCAAAAAACACTGACAGGTTACACAAGAATTCGTGTTACAAGTGACAAGTATGTCAAAGTAACCGCAATTCATACTTAGCTTCACCACCCAATATCCGTACACCCACAGAAGAGGGTGGAGCTAAGCGATTGTCAAAAATCTACTGCATTCGCACTGCATATTTGTTATTTCCGGTCGCAGCGTCACTTTTACATATTACATCACCAATTAGCGTATATGATTGTAGTCGAAATAGTCGCTGTGAGGTCAGTGTTGCGTATGAGGTTTATCTATAGAGTCTGGGCTGGGGTCGTGAGTTGGGCATGGCAAACATTGGAGACCCAGATCAGGCGCGACAGAAAGTGGCGTCTGATCGGGGTCTACACTGATTGCATAAAAAGTGGAATTTGGGGGTTGAACGAAACAGTTTGGATCTCAGTTCGGGACTATTTTCCCAGACTACACTCGGTGATAATCGACCAATCAGTACCTATACAAGTTCAGCCATAGAAGACACGGGTACGTTATGACGGACGGGCTGTGGTCCCGAGCGCTGGATACGGTAGGAGAGCGCGGGCCCGTTGTCGGGAAGCAGGTGCCTTGGTTTCAGTTTGTTTTTAGTTTCTTATATTCACTGACCACTTCTCATCGGGGCAATGTGTGCTCCCCTTTCTACTGGGGGTCGCCTTTGTCGTCCGCTCACGACTGCCGACGACTGTCCGGTCTGTTTACATACATGTACATACCTTCATCTATATACGCCCCCGCCCATCGGGGCTTGAAGAAATGGATGGGCTGCATGATGCTTCCACGCAGAGGTGAAACTGACCCGCAAACGAGTACTGGTAAACTGCTTAGAGGATCTAAGCCTGCCCAGGCGAAGCGGTGCGAGTCAGACCGCCAATGCTTATAAACCATATTGGTTTCATTGGGAGGCCGGGCTTGAGAAGTCATTTCATCTCAATGTCGGGTAAAGTCCCACAAAATTGGAAGCAACGTCTCCAAAATGACCTTTACAGTGTTGACGGGGACGTTATACATCAATTCAAATCAACAACAAACAAACAAACAAAACCTTTATCTTCTGCATCTCGTCTTAATTTTTAGCTACTTCCTAGCAACACATGGTTTCAGCTTATCATAATAAGATCTGACAGCTTGATGAGAACAATTTTTTTTTTTAAATTGATAAACTTAATTTTTCAAACCTCGAATAAATCCTTGAAATTTGTCCCACATTTTGCTTTCACAAAAGAACTTCTTTATATATTTTTGACACAAATCCTTGTAATTTTGTATTGTAAAGAGTGAGGACCCCGATCAGACATCTTTTTTTGGAAAGTCCAATACATACAGAAATGGACACAACAGGAGGTTCAGTTATAAAGTCGCTGAAGTGTATATTTAACCCTTATCCCGCTGAACCCCTACTTTTGCAAACAGTGTAGATCCAAATCAGATGGCTTTTGAAGAAGCAGTGTGATCAGTTCCTACATTTTTTGCCGCTGTTTGTGAATTATTTTAAGAAATTTGAATGTTTGATAGACATCAATGGGAGTGGCTAAATTAATTTATTCAGCAGGATAAGGGTTAAGTTTATTGTTTTTTTCTGAGTTTCTTCTTTTTTCCGCCCACTTTTTGTCCAGGCAAGTTCTTAGTAACCATCAGACTGATTGTTTGGATATGATAGATATGAATATGAAGTTGTGCATGAATGTTACAAAATTTAAAAGGGTGTACCCAAAAGGTCTCCTTGGGTCACGCAAAAATCCGCCCAAATCTTTTACGCATGAGGTCTCTGTAACCGTCGAGTCGAGCAATTAAGCGACATATATTTTTATTTTATTTTCCGTCAAACTTTAAGGGGAATGCAGACACCTTCAGAGGAGACTACTCCTTTTAAAAGTATTTTTCTCCCATGTCAACAGGGGTCAACTCTTAAAGGAAAGCATTTGCTCCTCAGGAGCAAGAGTAGACCCCTTTTTCATGGAACCAGTCTTATAGAAAAGCGATCAGGAAGTCCCGAAAATCGTCCCCTTTTGAAAAATGATGGAAAATCTGCTAGGTGTTGCCATCCCCTCCAGTAATCAATTTTTTCCTTTTCTGCAAAATTGCATGTGACCAATAGCAGGCTTTAAGTTCTACCTTTCTGTCAGATTGTTTGCTTGTTTGATTTGAGGTTTAACATCCCCATTAACACTATCTATGTCATTTTGGAGACGTTGCTTCCAATTGTGTGGGAATTTTACACGAGATTGAGATAAAATGATATCTCAATCACTGCCGCCCATTGAAACCAATTGGATTTACATGCACGGACGGTCCAACTCGCACCACTTTGCATGCCAGGGCAGGCTTAGACATTCTAAGCGGTTTATCAGTACTAATGTGCGGTCGTTTTCAGCTTTGCATGGAAGCATCATGCAACCCAGTCTATTTCTCCAAGCCCCTTTTCTGTCAGACTTGTTCCAAAAGGGGAATCATAAAAATTATCGAGCTTTTAATATACCAATGGTCCATTGACCGCCGTCCGTTGTCCGGCATCCGTCCACACTTTCTAACATCCTCGTCGATGCTGGTCCGACATTGTTTTGCGATTATTTGGGTACTGCTGGTTAGAACCGCCTCGAGGTTTTAACAAGTATGCACAGTCTCTGTTTTTCAGCAGAATATAAATTCGATTGTGGAAACTGCTGGTTAGAACCGCCTCGAGGTTTTAACGAGTACCAACGATCTCTTTTTTAGCAGAATACCGCATGTGAGGTAGGTTCCAAGGCGGTTCTTCTGTGGCGGTTTATTTATGTTGTTGTTTGTTACTTACTGTGTGTATCACTTGTGTCTTTTTATTTTGGATGGCCATTTGGCCATTTTGTGGGAAAGTAACTGTCCTTATGGCCTTCCTTTGTTTAGGTTTTCATTATGGTCTGGTCGCTTCATGTTTGTGTTTCTTTCCTTTGGTGTCTTTGATGGGTACAGTAAGTTAATTGTATCGATTCCTGATCTTTGTTTTACTTCTACTTTATATACTAAAAGCGCTGAAACGTTCAAATACCAGTTCAGAAGCACGTGATGGAAAGTTCAACATGGTGCTACAAAGCTTTCGGCATGTATTTGATATTCGTCTCAAACAACATCAAAAGTGTGTTTGGGAGAAGGTCTTTCGCCAAATTGCTGGTTGCGTGTCTGTATAAGGAGACACTGGATATAAAACAACTTTTAAGGAAGAATAATTGATTTGTCGTCTGGCCAATAATTGTATCGCAAATAAAAATGTCAGTTTTGGAGCCTATGTCATGCAGGGTTGATATCATTATAACCCAATTCTTGCAGCTGTGTTATCCCATTTTGTACTGAATGCAATCTTTCATCTTATATATATAGGAGAAGTCCATTTCAATATTTAGGGTGTCAGGATTGTATTTCCTTCAAACTGTATTTGGCAAATGGCTGAAAGTTTTGCTAACAGTGTAGGCCTGATCAGAAGCCGCGGTCTGCGGCGTCTGATCTGTGCCTGCACTATTTGCCAATTACCCGTTTTGAGATTTCCAGTATGAAATGGGTTATGCCCGATGAAAATCGTGATTAATTTAGTTTATACTAATTTATTTTAGTTCGATTGCGATGAAAACTTCAAGATTATTGAATCGCTCTCGAACGCTCGTTCCGATTGTTTTCACGCGCGCGCGTGGGAGAGGCAGTGGCTTTTACACCACTGCTACCCATTTACAACTGGGTGGAGTGGGACAGTGTCATTACGTGTCTTGCCCAAGGACACACCTCGATACCGATGGCCGGATTCGAAGTTTCGAACGCACAACCTCTCGATCATAAGTCGAATGCGTTAACCACTGCGCTATCGAGGCTGACACAATCGTGATTGCCATAAGCTTTGCCAGCATGTGGGTGCAAGTTTGAACACCGGGGTTAAATTGTTCAGAACTAAAATGTTTTAGTACAGTTGCTCATTTAATATGACAAATAAGCTAATAACTTTAAAAATGCAATACAGAAAGGTAAATAAAAAATATAACACACATGAAGCGCATAAGTTTTAATTCATGCATCTACAGGAAAGTAAAACTAACTAAAGGATAACTAAAAACCCAATACCCTTGTTCTGTATTAGAGTTCTTTAGACAGAATCAACCCTGTTGCCCGAGAAAAGTTGTCCTTGTCGGAAACAAGTTTGCATATGTAGCTATGTTATTGTTCAGCTAAGAGTCTAGCGAAAAGGAATACATGATAGCTCCCAACAGCCATACAACATCAATATAGCACACCCGTTATATATTCGATTCCTTCATGATCCCAAAACTTTCGAGGGCAAGTCAATAAGTAACCGGCCTATCCCATTTACAATTGACCGAGACAACAAAGATTATCACGCCTTGTTTCAATACATGTTTTAGGCATGGGGGAGAAATTGCATACTTATTGTGTCGTTCACTCATAAGATATTGAACGTCAAACATGGCTAGCGATGCAAAAGCAAGCTTTTCGTCAAAAGTTGAGTACCGTGCTATTATTCGGTACTTGTATTTGAAAGGGAAGGCAGATCAGGAAATACATTGAGGGTTGACCAATGTTTATGGGTCTTCTGTGCCATCGTTTTCAAAGGTTAAATTCCGGGTTAGGGAATTCAAACGCGGTAGAACGTCTTTAGCAGAAGAAACCAGGTCTGGCCGCCCATCAGATGCCACCGATGAAGAAGTGTGTAACAAAGTGTAGCGTTAGCCGGGTCGTCCACAAAGTCAAGCAATGCGGTCACCCAACAAGGTTCTAACCGCTATCTCTGTTGCTTAACTTCGTAAAAATACCAACCACTCTTCCGGCGTCGCTAAAAGAGCCGGCTCGTACAGCAAGGCTGTAGAAGTGGTATTTTTCCATAACCGTCACATTTCTCTCCGTCATCTCTTGACTTCGTCCAGAAGTCGCAAGTGTCACAATAGGCAAACTCGAGGGCGGAGTCTATGCAACAAACCAGCGGCACTGTTTCCATCCCACCGCTGCCACCAATGTAGCGTTAGCCGGGTCGTCCACGAAGTCAAGCAACGCTGTCACCCAACCAGGTACTAACCACTATCTTCGTTGATTAAATTCGTGAAAAAAACCACTCTACCCGCGTCGCTAAAAGAGCCGGCTCGTACAGCAAGACTGTGGAAGTGGTATTTATCCATTGTCGTTACAAAAGTACGGGATCTGGTGTCTTCTGATAAGCGAATTAAGGTGGATGAAATAGAAAATGCATTACACATTTCACATGGTAGCGTTTCAACAATTTTACATGATCGCTGGGGTATGCGCAAGCTATCAGCCCGTTGGGTCCCAAAACCCCTTAGCGACGAGCAAATGGCAAACAGAGCATCAGTTTGCTGCTTATTGGTCAAAGAAAGATGATTTTGTTAGACGTCTGGTGACTGTAGATACGGCCTGGATCCATTATTATGAGCCAGAGAATAAACCTCAAAGTCGCATGTGGGTAGGGCCGAGGTCTCCGAGGTCAGTGAAGTTGAAAACGCAACCCTCTGCTGGCAAGGTGATGGCAGCTGTATTTTTGGACGCACAAGGCATTATTATGTTGGACTTCCTAGCAAAGAAAAGTACAATAACAGATGCGTATTTGCTCATCCAACTGAGAACTGCGATCGTGTAAAACGCCGAGGTAAACTCTCCAAAGGGATTCTGCTTCAACAGAACAATGCAAGAGTCCACACTTGCAAAATTGCAATGAATGCTGTTGAACGGAATGGGTACGAGCTAATACCGCACTTCGCATATTCTCCGGACTTAGCTCATAGAGACTATTTCCTATTCCCAAACTTGAAAAAGGATACCCGTGGACGTCTTTGCCGGTCCAACGGAAGATTGTCGCTGCGGCAGCTGATGGGTGGGTCGGAGACAAGGACCATAGCTTCTTCAGTTCTGGGCAGATGGCACTTGGGCAGCGTTGGTCCATGTGTATCAGAATAGAAGGCGATTACATCGAAAAGGAAGAGATGGATCTCACCTAGAAATAAGTTTGGCTGGTTTTCTATTGACTCGTCATCCTACATTTGTTTTTCTGATGAATTCTAATAACTGCTTCAAAAATAGATTGGACATGCTCGGTAAACCGGCCACGAACTAGGATCTGGAGCAAAAATAAAAGAAAATAATGTATACCCTTGTACACACTACTTTTAGACTGCTTATGACTCGAAGCATGCATGTATTCCAGTGCATGTAATACAAGCGAAGAGAAACAAGGGAAACAAAGACAACAAACATAAACTGCAGTATGATGAAGTGCGAGGAGACGATCTACTACAACCACAAGACACTTAACGTTAAGGAAGTAAAACATCGTGTTGAACTAATATTGAACACTCGTGTACAGCAAACAGCTTCTAGTGTAGATACCCATGGAGAGCAATGAATATGTTCTGAAAACAATGAATAACCCTTGAAATGTCAATTACCCCGTCGCCTGCTTTGTTGACTGTTGTTTACTTTAAATGTCACTGTTGATCAGGGCCTAGACTATTTGCCTGTTTGCAAAAAAGTGAAATGTGTGCAAGAAAAAGCAGAAGACGACATAAATAGACGGCATTTTCAAAAGCATTTGTCTTTGCATCTTAAGAGCTAAAATTGACGTCATTTAAAAAACCGGCGTAACGCTTACAAAAAGCAATAATATTCTAGCATTATGACTACAACTGATACAAAGCATAATAGACAACATTTTCAGATGCATTTTTCTTGGCAACTTAAGGGTTGACATTAACTTCTTTGGAAATATCGTCTTAATGCTTGTAATGAAACATTCATTTTCTAGCATTCTGAAACAAAGTTGGTACAATGCATGTAAAATGATAAAGTTCGTGCTTAGGAAAGTCCACACAGAAAATATCCCATTACTGATTCAAACAGGAATGATTATGTACAAAACGAAACACAACATGTAAATCGGATACGTTAAAAACAAGTTCAACAACGCTATATTGAAAACAAAATACAGTAAAGCTACTCTCCATTAAGACCACTTCAAAACTGGATGATTATAAGGAGACCGATTAGTTGAAGCTTATCTTGTGCTTCGGTACATCGAAATTTGTTTCAGAAGATAAATGCTAAAACCAAAATATATGAGGTGGGGCGGGGTGGGGGGGGGGGGGGGCACTCATATATGAATTCATGCGTTTATTGTATAACTATTCATGATGTATTCATATCCAATATGAGAGGGCGTTGTTCGTCCCTACGGTAGGCTTCCATATGTCTATTTTTAAAAAAAAAAAGCCACGTGTCAAATAGTGCTGTATATATTTCACTCAGAAACAATGTGTTCAAAAGTGGTATTACACTGACATATGAGCCGGCGCATGACAAAACCTACAATAAGACCCGTGTTATGGTCGACTCTTCAGCCGGCCCGTCAGGTCAGCCTGGTCGGAGCATTCTCTTGTTGCCCTATGAATAGCCCAGATGCTATTGACGGCTCATGCGATCAGCGGAGACTCTGATCAGACAGCGCGGATGCGCAGGCTGATCTGAGTCTTAGCTGGTCGCAAAGGTCTCATTGTAGATTTTGTCATGCGCGGGCTCATATCATAGCATGGGTTTCTATGGGATTTTGACCAGTCTTCTTCGAGGGAGAAATCCAGTTTTAGTGAAAATACCAGTTTTACTTACTTTTTGCTGCATGATTATTATTTTTGCATGTATTTATTGTCAGTTCATTTTTCATGCACGGCCGTCAGATATAAACATTCTAAAAACTTCTGATGTGTAAATAGCACACAGAGAAGAATTCAGTGTTTCTATAACTAAAAAAGTCGCGATCATTGCTGAGGCTTTGCCGGTATGTGCAATTAATAACTCTCTTCTTTGTTCTAATATGCTTGGTCATGTTTAAATGATTTTAAGTGTAGTCTGTGGGTTTTTCCCATGTTAGTATACCCAACTTTTGAATAATAAATAAAACCAGTGCATCAGCTGAAGTGCACGACCCGCCGGATGCTTTTACCTTTATGAGTGTTACCATATATGGGTATGGGGGTCATTTTGGTCATGTGACCTGGACCTAAAACGGTTCCCCCAATATGCGCCTTATCGTAAGGAGCAAAAATATATCTTATACTTTAGTACTGTATTCTGAATCATTTGCAGGATAAAATGCATTCTCACTTTTCCAATACAAAAGCATATGTGTCAAAGTTTGACCTAGGCACAAAGAAGGTCAAGGTCAACCCAGGGTCACCATTTTAGCAATTTATGATGGGCCTACGTCCCAGATGCCATTTATCAAGTTTCGTGGAAATCTGCCCAGTGGTTCTGGAGAAGACTATTTTTGAAGGGTTTTTACCATATATGGCTTGGCGGCCATTTTGGTCATGTGACCTGGACCCTATGAGCAAATTTTGATTTCCCCCATCCCATAGAGGCTCCATATGAAATTTGGCTTCAATCGGCCCAACGGTTTCAGAGGAGAAGCAGTTCGAAAATTTTCCCATTTTTCGCCTCAGCGAGGCTATACAAAATGGAATGTAATATTTCGCAAGTTCATTGGTTAGATCTCATTGATATCTATCAGTATGCCAAAAATTGTTTGAATATTCCGAGCGGTTATGTCACTATCACCAATTTTCACAAACGGGTTACGGACGGACAGACTGACAGAATGACAGAATGACAGATTGACACGGTGATTTTTGAGCACTATTAGAAATCAACCGACTTCAGTCGGTCGCTTTTTCTGCGGGTCGTGCAATAAAAGTTAAGGCAATGATCAGGAATCGATACAATTAACTCACGGCTCCCATCGGAGACACCAAAGGGAAATAAACACAAACATGAGACAACAGACTCTAATGGAAACATCAACAGCGGAAAGCAAAAAGGACAATTTCTTACCCACAAAATGGCCAACTGGCTATTCAAAAAAAATATAAGCGATACAAACACTGAAAGACAACCCGTAACAGAAATAAACCACGACAGTAGAACCGCCTTGGAACGGTCAGTGAAACGAATTCCACTGGGGTGGGGGAGGGGGGGGGGGGGCTTAAATCGATTTTACCTGGCCACAATCCTCGCCCTAAGTTACGTCGCGATTTAGAAAAATAATTTGTTTAGTCCGCATGAAGGCCCCCTAACTCATCAGTGCAACATCTCCGTGAACACACAAAAAAATCAAACAACCACAGAGAAAAGACAACGGTGAAGGACTCAACAGCAAGAAACCACTGGAATGCTGGAGCAAAAGAAAAACAACAGTTAGACCCCGATGGGCCTGACCATGAAGCCAGTTATGTAGTGGTTGAGCTATAACCTTCGTAAACCAGGGGCCCTGTATGAGTTCCTGGGCTTCTCTTGGCTTTCGGTTATTCCTAGACCGAAGTCTCGTCTCTATATTACCATAGATGTTAAGGGAACGTAAATCTTAAACAGACAGGTTGATCCAAACCTTCATCTTCAAGGTTAGCTGGTTAGACTAAGCCTGACGGGTATAGCATTGATGATGCCTTAATGCTCCAAGAATGTACATGTCGCGAGTAGGAAATGTCAGGAGTCAGGGGTTCACCCTTTTTTTACGATTTCAATCAGGTTTAGAATTATGTTTGTACATGCATTATCATAGAATATATGTGTTTATTAGTATTATTATTATTATTGCACGCATCGCATTAGGGTCAATTAAATGATTATACTGGTTAGTTTGGGAATTAGATCGTCACGCGTTGGAACGGTAGAAGCGGCGTGAATGACGTCATCGACGTCGCATCGTCAGTTCTAACATAACAGCGGAGATTCAGAAGTGGAGGCAGAGGTCAAGTTAGGCGACAGTATTTTGAACACAAACAGTTCAAAGAAAATTCTGGGTGTCACAGTAGACGACAAATTAAACGTTCACGATCATATTCAACAGAAAACAAAGGCTGGTTTCAGTGCCTTGAAAAGTATTGATAATTTCGTTCAAGGACATAGAGGATGCAGCCAAACAGTGTATATGAGATTCTTCAAATCCTTGGTTCTACCTGTAATGGAGTATGGAGCAGCGATGACAGTCGAGTCCCTTGTAGAAAGCAGTAAGGAGTTTGGAAAGGTTCAGAGGTCAGCGATGCTAAAGGCATCAGGTTGTTTGAACAGTTCCAGCACAGAAGCATTGGAAGTCTTGACAAACACCATGCCTATAGACCTACAGCTGAAGATTAGACAAGCACAAGAAGTCATCAGAACCAGTGCCAAATATGAAGATGATCCTCTCAGGGAATAATTTGATGAATGGATAGAGGGGGATAAGACTGTGGGTAGAAGCGCTACTATTTTTCATTTTTTGATGTCTAGGTTTAGGGAAATGAATGGAATGTTAGAGTTTGAAAATATTTAGAAGGAATTCCGGTATACCAAGGAATTGTTGGGGCTCATCAAAGAGAAAGGTAGTGTAGACAAGGAAGAATTAACATTTTCCAAGGAAGAACAAACAGAAAATATAATAGAGCTACTAAGCAATTGTGATGAAAATGATGTACTTATGTTCACAGATGGTTCAGCTCTAGGTAATCCCGGTCCGACTGGAGCTGGTGCTGTAGTCTATCTAGAGGGTTACTCCAGCACACCAGTTTTGATGAACAAGGGGGGTTCTCCTTTAGGTAACAATTATACTATACAGATCGGGCTAGAATTCTTGGCTGATCTAGACTTCAAAGGCACAGTGGTCCGTATTCTGACCGACTGTCAACCAGCTATTAAGACTGCATTCAGTACGGAAATGCCAACAAACACGATTGAAACAGTCTTAGTACCAAGGAGAGCTTAGCAAAGGTAAGGAATAGGGAGAATATTGTCAAAGTTCATTGGGTACCGGGACACAAAAACATTGAGGTAATGAGTTGGCAGATCAACAGGCAAAGGCAGCAATATCAGAAATGATTAAAAACAATGAGGTAAAACCAATCCTGGACAAGAAAGAAGCGGTACGGGGGTGTATATCACAGTGAAAGGAAACATGGGAAAGAAGATACATGTGCTCAGACAAAGCGAACATATTGCAGGAAATATTTGGGGAAGTTGGAAAAAGGATCTGTAATGGAGATAGGGACATAACGACTTTCTCTGCAGTAAATCAGTTGCTTAGTGGCCACTCACTCTTAAATGATCGCCAGGCAAAGATAAACAAAGATCTGTCAATTTTGTGCGAGACATGCAATATGAAAGAGAATGTAGATCATTTTCTGTTCCACTGTCAGAGATTTAAATCAGAAAGGGATACTTTAGAGTACACAGTTGAAAAGATTCTGGACAGGGAGGATGTGAAATTGGTAAAAGGCATTAACCTGAAAGTGTTGACAGGCATGATTGAAGACATAAGTAAGCAAGGATGAAATGAACTTACGAATGCACTGATGGAATTCATCAGGAGCACAAAAAGATTTTGAAGTGCAATATATTTACGCATGCGCACATATAGCAGCATGAGTTTTGCACATTGGGAAATGAACAAGAGTTTTACTTAAGCACCTAGTGTTTATAAGCAGCGTTAAGATGCTTTGTAGATAAACAACAACAACAGTTCTAAGGTTACGGCTACCAAATATGAGTGTAGCATTTTTGGGCCTTTTATGTAAATGGCGTTGGTCAGCTCAGTGACAGAATAACCCGGTATGTATTTTGTGCGTTGAAGATCTTACAGTCTTCTGTTTATTTTTGTTGCAGAACTTAATGTAGTAATGACCATTTAGAGGTATGTATGAGCTTAATTTATCAAATTTATGAGCTTTGTCGCGGAGAAGGGTCTGAAACCGAACTGTGTTCTGTAATTGGCGAATGATCAGAAGTCGCAAATGCGCAGTCTGATCAGTGGCCTCTTGTTTATGCGGTTAAAGTGAGCAAGAATTTGTCTGTGTATTGCTCAGTTATGTTGAGGATGCAATTGCTTTCAGTAGTGCTTAGTGAGGAAGCCTAAATTTTGAGTACTCTTGTTCCAGCAGTTTGTAGATACCTATTGCTCAGCCAGGTTGAGTTTTGCAGTATGTTTATTGTCGCGTGTGCGGAGCAGCCTGCTTATCTGGACAGCGCATGCGCAATAACGGTTTATAAATGATGGGGTTATTCAGCGTTCTCCGCAACAGGGGTTGAATTGTGGTGTATTTTATATGTAACCGTATTGTTAGATGTGTGTTGTTGCACCCAGGCATTTGAGCTGTAAATTGGGATGACGCGGTGGCAAAAATGTTAATCGTGGCTACTCCTTGACTTACTGTAAGCCATGTTTTCCGTACACGGGTCATTCCATTCAGGTTAACGAGTGCCTAAGCATGGCCGGACACGTTACCATTTGAAAAAGAGGGAACATATCAGGGGCTCCGCAGTGGTTCATACAAGTGAAATGAACATAGACATGATGGAGTTCTATGTGCTACGTATGTATATTATTAGGTGTTAAGTGCATTTCACTCCACCTGATGTGGAAATTAATTATTTGTTGACAAAGTGCCAACCTTGTGGCCACGCACATTTTTGTTGATCTAGAGCGCTCAATCATTTTCTTTAGTGTTTGTTTCTTTTTATTAATAGTGATTGTTTTCTATCTAAACTTAGTTTGGTTTTCGAGTTACGCCTTGAAATAATACAGAAACAATTATCTTGTGGATGTTGATTATGTCTATTAATGCTGTTTTGTTGTATATAATTATAGAAAGAAATGAATTAAAAATGAATGTGATACAGCTGAGATCTTCCTTATGTCTTGTTTGGTTGTTCACCTCACGAGATGTGGGTTTTCGGGTCGGCCTAACCCTACATGTAACAATGTAATGCTAGTCCAAAATGTTTTCTTCCTTCTTTTGTATGACCAGTATATGGACTACCTCATTAATGTTACTCTAGTTTGATAATCACAAAAAGGTCTTGATGGAGAGACTATACAGTAATATCAGGATTGCTAAATTGGTTTAGTGATTATTGTTACGTGTAGAACTACACGGACATATAATTAAGTCACAAATTCATAATGCAGCGCGTGCGATAACAAAATAATATCAAGTATTCTGATCCAGTCAGTTATTCCTCTTCCGAATCGGCGGATTCGGCCTCACAGGTGGCGCTCATATTTACTTTCATTATCTCAGAAGGTGTTTTGTTATCAGAACTAGAAAGTATAAACTAAACTACAGTTACCAACGCGGATTCGTTTTACTGACAGCCTCACAAATTCATAATCGCTGAAGTAAAAACCTCAATATGTTAGATACAATTTACCAAGTGTAGAAACAAAGACCATCGGACTTCGACTATAACAAAGAATTGGACCATCATATTTAACAGCACGCAGTTGGTTGATTGACATCTATGCATCAACAAGTTTTTATCAGTTACCCCCAATATACATTGCATTGTAACGCATTGACCCGATAAAGATATGCTATCTCAGGACAAGTGAGCTTTATCACGCCAACGTGACATTGCACTTTTATGAATGAACCGGACTACCAGCAAAAATGGCTAAAATGTTCTTATTACTAGAAAAAATGGAAAAATTACATTAAAAATTTCAAAAGAAAAATAACGGTCAGCTGATAGTAAATATAATGACCGATTATATTCCGCACCGGAATTTTGGGGCGCACTGAGTACAAGTGATAGCTGATCGTGAATTGCATATTTAAAGAGTTTACAGGGAGATAAACTGATAAATAGAATACAAGATTCGTGTCATTTGATATCAAGTTTATCAGACTCGGCTTCGAGGACGCATGTAGAATCGCTCGGAAAGCCTCGTGATTCTACAAGCGTTCTCGAAGCCTTGCCTGATAAACTTTATATCAAAAGACACGAACCTTGTATTCTCTATTTATGAGTTAGTCAGTAGAACAGCCACATATTACAGTGCATGTTTATTGCCGCATTGCCTGACGTAGAGGTCGACCAGATTCTGTAGCACAGAAACAGCTGAATCTGCAGAGCTCGATTCTACATCCTTGTCTAAAGGCAGTAATCATGATGAATATGTTAAGCCGGAGCTCTTCTCTAATACTCATCGTTGGGGCTCCAGCAATTCTAAACTGAAGGAGCAAGAAGTAGCACAACTCAAATTCTGTTTCAAGCAGCAAGCTGATTTTGTTTCTCTGAAATTTAAAAAATACACAGTTTATATAGAAGCCGTCATGATGTAGGGGTTAAGCTACTCGCCCCATGAACAAGAGTCGATTGCGGGCTTCTCCGGACATCCAGATAAGTCGTTAATCCCAGGTCCCGTCTCCATATGACCATAGCTGTTGATTGGCCGTAAAACTCATTTACACGCTGTTTATTGACTAGAGAGCACAATTTATACCAAACAAGAGGAGGCGATAGGAAATGGTCACTTCCAAATCCACATAGATCGGATTAGATTGAATAAAGTGGAAGTCTGCATCTTTAGGTGCAAATGTGCATCAAGAATCATTGCTATATTGCTTCTGTGATTAAGAAGTGGGCCGAAACACTAAGGGCAGTTGATCTATCAATTCACAAATCCAGTGAACCATGAAACTTAGGGCAAGGTCAAATGTGAATGCTTGCACTAGATACAAAATAGAAGTTAAGGCAATAGCCAGGAATCGATACAATTAACCCACAGCTCCCACCAGTGACACCAAAGGGAAAGAAACACAAACATGAAATAACTAGACCCCAATGTAAACAGTTATAGCGGAAAACCAAAAGGACAGTTCCTTTCCACAAAAATGGCCAATGGGCTAACCAAAGCGATACACACACTAAACGACAAAGCATAACAAAAATAAACCGCGTCAGAAAAACCGCATTAGAACGGTCAGTGAAACGAATTCTACTGTGAGGACAGTTTGTATCATGTTTCACTTAGGTAGGTCTAATAGATTTAGAGCGACAAATTATGCAATGAAGCCAATCCTAGGGGTATGACAATATTTTACAAAGCTAGTGGGCTATGACTGTAAGCTAAAAGTCAAACAAGGATGCTTAGATGGAAGCTGCAATCCCTAGATATAAATTGGTACCAAGTATTATTTATGAAGCTCATACAGTTCTGGAGAACTTGACCTTAACGTTAGGATCGAAGCTAGTGTGGTGCAAATGAATGAATGATCTAACGAACGCACGCAACACTGGGTCCCTACACCGCAATGTGTCAAAACCAGGTTCGACAAGAATTAAAACGTTGTAAAACAGAAGTGAAGGCAATGATCAGGAATCGATACAATTAACCCACAGCTCCCATCAGAGACACCAAGGGAAAGAAACACAAACATGAAACAACTAGACCCTAATGGAAACATCACTAGCGGAAAACCAAAAGGACAGTTACTTTCCCACAAAATGGCCAATTATCCAAAGCAAATTAATATAAGCGATACACACACTCAACGACAAACCATAACAAAATAAACCACGACAGAAGAACCCTCTTGGAACGGTCAGTGCAACGAATACCACTGGGGAGTGTGTCGGGGGGGGGGGGGCTTAAATCGATTTTACGTGGCCAAAACCCCTCGCGATTCAGATAAATAGTTTGTTCAGTCCGCATGAAGGCCTCCTAACTCATCAGTGCAACATCTCTGTGAACACAAAAATCAGTCAACCACTGAGATGAAACAACAGCGAGGACTGGACAGCAAGAAACCACTGAAATGCTGGAGCAAAAGAAAACCAACAGTTAGACTCCGATGGGCCCAACCAGAGACAGAGCATCAAGCCCCAACAAACGTTATATAAAATTAGATTATCTCTTATTCTCAGCAAGCCGTCACGCTGGAACCGTCATAGAATCTGAGGCCTGACCCACCGGCGTGCAATTAAAGAGGGATGCAAAGTTGTCAACCGTGATTGGGTTAACTACCATGCATGCAGTCTGTCGTATAAAGTTTATGTTGTATCCAATCTTTTTTATACCGAAGAATGATTTTACGAATTGGGCACTTATATATGTTTCTGAAGTTATATACTAAGTCACCATAAAATTCGGGTTCCGATAGGCCTTGTTGCAGAAGAGATTCAAGTCCAATATAGAATATTGAAATCAAATCGGAACGGCGTGTATAAAATTTTGGAAAGACAATCTTTGTGTTCACGGTGTGTTGCACTGATGAGTTAGGAGGCCTTCGTGCTGACTGAACAAATTGTTTGTCAAATCGCAACGGAAGTAAAGGCGAGGATTGTGGCCACGCAAAATCGATTCAAGGCCTCCATTGGAATTCGTTTCACTGGCCGTTCCAAGGCGGCTCTTCTGTCGAGGTTTATTTTGTTATTGCTTGTCTTTGAGTGTGTGTATCGCTTATATTATTTTGCTTTGGATAGCCAATTGGCAATTTTGTGGGAGAAAAACTGCCCTTTTGGCTTTCCGCTAGTGATGTTTTCATTAGGGTCTAATTGCTTCATGTTTGTGTTTCTTTCCCTTGGTGCCTTTGATGGGAACTGTGGGTTAATTGTATCGATTCCTGATCACTGCCTTCACTTCTATTTTGCGCAGTTAATGATACCGATAGGCCGGCCTCGGTAGCTCAGTCGGATGCGCGTCTGACTGGTGACCAGGAGGACGAGGGTTCGATACCTACCGGGGTCGGTTACATTCTCTCGTGGAGATTGATCATGAAATCTTTTCTTCTGTCATTCTCTCCCTTCCGCTGATTGAAGAAGGGCAGTTATCAGTCAATATGCACTGTACTGGTTAACCGCTTACGTATAAGCCTGCCCAGGAAAAGTATGGATAAGTAAACTGACCGGCACAAAAATGACCTAAACAGTGTTTACTTGGCCGTTAAACCCCAATACAAACAAAACAAAATTATGATACCGATAACCCCGATTAAGATGTTTAGCAGTCAACAATTTATTACGAGTATTGAAGTCAGTAACATGACTAGACACTGGCAATTCGAAATAATTGCGAAATATAAACGACATAGGATTCCGCACTACAATCTCAAAATCAAAATCATTGCGTTTTTCATAAATTTTGCAAGAAACAAATCCATCTACAATAGACAGGTTTAAATCCAAAAACGGGACCACGGTATCAGAAGAATTTGCTTTATTTAACTGAAGTTCTGGGGTGTGTGGTGCTATAGAGCTGTGGTGATGCCAACACTTAACCAACAACGGCTTGCTAAAAGAGCGAACCACTTTCATTCGTTTTTTGATTTACATCTATCTATTGATTATTACCGTGCACCTGGTTGAAATGTAGTGCGCGTATGAATATACGCGTAATGCGCTGTGATCAGTATCCGCTCGTGACGTTGTAAACCCATGCCATGGCGATTGTCCCTCTATGAATAAGGTCAATCGACTACTCAAAACAAAAAGAAACCAGCAACATGCAGACAAAGTAAACCTAGGTTTTCTGCTTGTCGTGCATATATTGTGTATTTGCTTAAATATGTTTTAGCTATTCGTACAAATTTCCAAATTTAATCGCCATAAAACACCGTCTTAGACGTGCCTTGTCGCAGAAGTATCTTTGTCAATCAATTCCGCGCGTCTACGATTTAGTAATTTTTTTTTCAAATTAATGACACCGATAAACCAAATTTGTTTAATAAATCTAGCATTCAAAAGGCAACCAGGTTTATTTTTACTGCATAAAATAATCATAAGGCTTACTCCTGCTAAACGATTATGTTCAGAAACGAATACTCTATGGCTGTGTCGAACTCGGTCTTCAGTTTCTCGGGAATTCTTCCAACAGCTCCTGCCCTTCGATCGAACCAGTTCTTAGATTGAACTTTATCAGTTACCGCCTATATATATTGCATTGTAACACATTGACCTTATAAAGATATCTATCTCAGGACAAGTGAGCTTTACCAGGTCAATGTGACATTGCACTATTTTTAATGAAGCGGAGTATTGGAAAAAAGGGCAAAAACGTTATTTTTACTTGAAGAGAATGAAAACAAAAATGAAAAAAAAAATACTTTAAAAAATATCAAAGGAAAGATTGCGGTCAACTGATACTGAATATATGGACTGCCGGAATGTTTGGACGCACTGAGGACCATTGAAAACTGATCGTAAATTGATAATTTAAGAGTGTACAAGGGGATAAAACTGATAAATAGAATACCAGATTCGTGTCATTTGATATCAAGTTTATCAGGCTCGGCTTTGAGAACGCATGTAGAATCGCTCGGCAAGCCTCGCGATTCTACAAGCGTTCTCGCGGCCTTGCCTGAAAACTTGATATCAAAAGACACCCACCTGGTATTCTCTATGTTTGTTGTATGAACATTTTAGAATTACCTCGATTATGCGTTTCTAACGAGTGCACACAACAGTCTTTTATTTTGGAACATTGAACAGTTTATAAAAATAAACGTATGGCTTTTAGGATTAGAGACTGCAGAAGTTGACTATAGTCAACGTATAGTCATTGTTAAGGTCCAATCTGCGTTTATATATGGAATATATCATATCCGATATGCCTTAACTCAAAGTTAAGACCGCCCCCGCCCATCGGGGCTTGAAGAAATAGATGGGCTGCATGATGCTTCCACGCAGAGCTGAAACCGACCTCACACGAGTACTGGTAAACTGCTTAGAGGATCTAAGCCTGCCCAGGCAAAGCGGTGCGAGTTGGACCGTCCATGCTTATAAACCCTGTTGGTTTCACTTCATCACAATGTCGGGTATAAGTCCCACAAAATTGGAAGCGACGTTTCCAAAATGACCTATACAGTATTGACGGGGACGTTAAACCTGAAATCAAACAAAAAACAAAGTTCAGAAGAGTTGTATTATAGACTCATATTGAACTTACTGCTGTGTATGTTGATCTGAATAACGAAGTATGATGGGTTCTGATCCACACAGTGTGTTCAAGCCGCATAATTTCTATTTCCAGGTGTTGTATTTCTCTTGTGCAGTCTCCAATGGACAGTGCAGAAGCCCTGAGATACATTTCTCGCAGAAGAAAGAATAGCTGGAGTAGCCATACCGTCACCTATGATATTAAAAGTATCACAATGTAAACACAGCTTTTTGGTAAACAGTTTTGAAAATATATGAGCCGGCTCACTTCAGAGTAAAGTCAAACATTACTTAAATCCGCAATAAGATATGTGTTATGCCATGGTCGCAAATCACTATTCGAGTCCCGCCCGACTACTTGGCGACTGATTTGGGGTGAACTCGGGCTGGAGTCCGGCCGGCGTCCCGCCGGATGTTGGGGCGTCGGTGGTGGTCGGGAGGGGCCTGGTGAAATTTTAACTTGCATTTAAAATTCTTACCGAATTCTCACTGACTTCTAGGGCGGTGGCACATCGAATAAAAGTCGAGCAGAGCTCGTATCGACGTCGTAGACCCGGCCGGGAACTGCGCTGACATCTGCGCAGCATCGACCGATGCACAAACGCCTAATAACAATCGCCAGGTATACGGCCGGCGTACGGCCGGTGACCTGCAGTGCACCGGCCGATTTTCGCCCGGCGTATACGCCGATGCTTCCTCGCAAAATCTGGCATTCACATCCAGATTCCCGGTGGATGTACACCCAGGCCCCGCTCGCATACTTTTTGTCGAAACCGAGCCAGATACCCGCTTCCTATCCCTTCTCGACTTGGACAGCCCGGGCGACCACCACATCTAGTATAGCTCGGCCGGGGTACGCCGAATTTGTGACCGAGGCATTACCAGCAAAGGACCATTGCAAACTATACTCCAAACAGTTACAGCAGGATTTGTGGTTTACCTCTCTTTGGAGAGCGAAAAGGCAATATAAGATTCGTGCGATCAGCAAATACTATGCACGGACTATGTGGATGCGCAGCCTGGTATGAATCTTCGCTGATAGTACAAGTCTAAGAAATGAAAAGAAATGAAGGTATTTTTAACGTTCATTGAAGTACGAACAACATCGTGTCACGAGCAAAGTAAGTAAACTCCGGAAGGGTGTACTTAAAGGTTGCTCTTTTTTTCTATTTGGAAAGCTTATTCTTGTTGCATTATAAATATAAAGGTCAATTTTTTTTTTTTTTTTTTTTTTTTTTTGGTTTGGGTTTTACGGCCCTTTCAAGATTATTTCACTCATATCGAGCCGATCGTTAATCATAGGTGGGCGAAAACCGGAGTACCCGGAGAAAAACCACCTGACCTTCCGTTGCAGAACTTGGCGTCTCACACGTGACCCGAGCGAGGCTCGAACCCACGGCGGTGAGAGACCTAATGACTAAGAGTCAGCGCTCTTATCCATTAGGCCACGGAGGCCCGTTTATAAAGGTCAATCCGTGTTAAATCCAAGTGCAGCATGAATAACAGCGACTCGCTGTTGTTGATGCTTAACTTAGGATTTAACACGGATTGACCTTTATATTGATAATTCAACAAGTATAAGCTTTCCAAAAAGAAAAAGAGCCCCGTGACAAGAATAAGCTTTCACAAAAAGAAAAAATGGCGCACGGGCAGAGATCTGGCACAGAATGGCTTTCGTATTTGTACAAAGTAGAAGTGGAGGCACTGATCAGGAATCGATTCAATTAGCCATCAGCTCCCATCAGTGACACCAAAGGCAAAGAAACACAAACATGAAACAACAGGCACTAATGGAAACATCAACAACGGAAAGCCAAAAGGGCAGTTACTCTCCCACAAAATGGCCAATAGGCTATCCAAAATAAAATAATATAAGCGACACAAACACCAAAAGACAAACCAAAATAAACCGCGACAGAAGAACCGCCTTGGACCGGTCAGCGGAAACGAATTCCACTTGGGGGCTTAAATCGATTTTACGTGGCCACAATCATCGCCCTTACTTCCGTCGTGATTAAGACAAATAAGTTGGTTAGTCTGCATGAAGGCCTCCTAACTCATAAGTGCATCATCTCCGTGAACACAAAAATCAAACAACCACAAAGATGAAACAACGGTGAGGACTCGACAGCACGAAACCACTGAAATGCTGGCGCAAAAGAAAACCAACAGATAGACTCCGATGGGCCCGACCAGAGACAGGGAAAGGGTGTACTTAGATTTTGCTCCTGACTCACGGTATAATGCTGCACTTAGGATTTAACACGGATTGACCTTTATATTTATAATGCAACAAGTATAAGCTTTCCAAAAAGAAAACAAGAGGGTCATGATGGCCCTGGATCGCCCACCTGATCCATATTGTACAAATGAAATTGTAGATAATATAATTATGGTATAGTAGAGGGTTTGAGCAATTTTGGTTGCCACAAGGAGGTTTTATAATTTTAGCCATCCTGTTCATCCAAGCACAACGGGTTGAGCAATTTCAAAACAAGTCTGTGAAATGAATACCCCCTAAACCCCACTCCATATAGAGAAAACTGAGGTTTATGGTGGTATACATTAATTTTCTTATTTCTACTCCAAGACATAGGTTGTGGGTACTCGTTAGAACGGCGTCAATGAGGCAGTTCTAACGAGCACCAACCTTTGCATTGAGCATTTATAAGAAAAATATAATGGATTTTCATCAGCAAAGTTGCCATTTTGGAGACATGAAAAAAGCACTAAGACACACGGGTGTGTTATCATAATGAAATGAATTCGAAAGCCATCCACTGGTTAAGCAGGAGAAGTTATTCAGAAGTTTTTTCTATTATTAGCTCTAGCGGCCACCGTTTTCATCCCAGCAGAATTGTCTGAACAATTTTAAAAGAGGGTCACCCATGAAACATTCCTGTGAAATTATATCGAAATCCATCCACTGGTTAAGGGTCAGAAGTTGTTTAAAGTTTTTTTTTCTATTTTTAGCCCTGGTGGCCATCTTGTTCATCCGAGCAGAGCAGTTTGAGCATTTTTGGTAGAGGGTCCATCAAGGATCATTCTTGTGCATTTTGTTTTCAAAATGCATCCAACAGTTAAGGAAGAGAAGACTTTCAAAGATTGTTCTATTTTTAGCTCTGGTTGCCATCTTGTTCATCCCAGCGGGACATTTTGAGCAATTTTGGTTGAGGGTCACTCAAGGAACATTCCTGTAAAATTATTTTGAAAACCATCCACTGGTTAAGGAGAAGTCATTTAAAGGTTTTTTCTATTTTTAGCTCTGGTGGCCATTTTGTTCATCCGTGCATAATAACGGTTTGGGCAATTTTGGTAGAGGGTCACTCAAGGAACCTTCCTGTGAAATTATTTCAAACTCCATGCACTGGTTAAGGAGGAAAAGTCGTTTAAAGGTTTTCTTTTTTTAGCTCTGGCGGCCATATTGTTCACCCGAGCGGAACGATTTGAGCAATTTGGGTAGAGGGTCACCAAACATTCCTGTGAAATTATTTTAAAATGCATCCACTGGTTAAGGAGAAGAAGTCGTTTAAAGGTTTTACTATTTTTAGCTCTGGTGGCCATCTTGTTCATCCCAGCGGGACATTTTGAGCAATTTTGGTTGCGGGTCACCCAATGAACATTCCTGTAAAATTATTTTGAAAACCATCCACTGGTTAAGGAGAAGTCATTTAATTTTTTTTTCTATTTTTAGCTCTGGTGGCCATCTTGTTCGTCCGAGCATAATTAACGGTTTGAGCAATTTTGGTAGAGGGTCCTCAAGGAAACTTCCTGTGAAATTATTTCAAACTCCATGCAATGGTTAAGGAGGAAAAGTCGTTTAAAGGTTTTCTGTTTTTAGCTCTGGTGGCCATCTTGTTCACCCGAGCGGAACGATTTGAGCAATTTTGGTAGAGGGTCACCAAAGGAACATTCCTGTGAAATTATTTTGAAATACATCCACTGGTTAAGGAGAAGAAGTCGTTTAAAGGTTTTACCATTTTTAGCTCTTGCGGCCATTTTGTTCACCCGAGCGGAACAATTTGAGCATTTGTGGTAGAGGGTTACCAAAGGAACATTCCTGTGAAATAATTTTGAAATCCATCCACTGGTTAAGGAGGAGAAGTCGTTTAAAGGTTTTTCTATTTTTAGCTCTGGTGGCCATTTTGTTCATCTGAGCGGAACGGTTTGAGCATTTTTGGTAGAGAGTCACCCAAGAAACCTTCCTGTGAAATAATTTCAAAATCAATGCACTGGTTAAGGAGGAGAAGTCGTTTACAGGTTTTTCTATTTTAGCTCTGGCGGCCATCTTGTCCATCCGAGCGGAACAATTTGAGCAGTTTTGGTAGAGGGTCAACCAAGGAACATTCCTGTGAAATTATTTTGAAATCCATTCACTGGATAAAGGAGAAGAAGTCGTCTAAAAAATTTCTATTTTTAGCTCTGGCGGCCATCTTGTTCCTCCGAGCAGAACGGTTTGAGCACTTTTGGTAGAAAGTCACCAAAGGAACATTCCTGTATAATTATTTCAAAATCCATGCACTGGTTAAGGAGGAGAAGTCATTTACAGGTTTTTTCAATTTTTAGCTCTGGCGGCCATCTTGTTCATCCGAGCGGAACGGTTTGAGCAATTTGGTAGAGAGTCACCAACGGAACATTCTTGTATAATTATTACAAAATCCATGCACTGGTTAAGGAGGAGAAGTTGTTTACATGTTTTTTTTTCTATTTTTAGCTCTTGCAGCCATCTTTTTCACCCGAGCGGAACGATTTGAGCCGTTTTGGTAGAGGGTCATCCAAGGAACATTCCTGTGAAATTATTTTGAAATCTATCCACTGGTTAAGGAGAAGAAGTCGTTTAAATGGTTTTCTATTTTTAGCTCTGGTAGCCATTTTGTTCTTCCGAGCGAAACAATTTTAGCAATTTTGGTAGAGGGTCACCCAAGGAACATTCCTGTGAAATTATTTTGAAATCCATACACGGGTTACAAGGAGAAGAAGTCGTTTAATGGTTTTTTCTATTTTTAGCTCTGGCGGCCGTTTTGTTCATCTGAGCGGAACGGTTTGAGCATTTTTGGTAGAGGGTCACCCAAGGAACCTTCCTGTGAAATAATTTCAAAATCCATGCACTGGTTAAGGAGGAGAAGTCGTTTACAGGTTTTTCTATTTTTATCTCTGGCGGCCATCTTGTTCATCCTAGCGGAACAATTTGAGCAATTTTCGTAGAGGGTCAACCAAGGAATATTCCTGTGAAATTATTTTGAAATCAATTCACTGGATAAAGAAGAAGAAGTCGTTTAAAAGTTTTTCTATTTTGAGCTCTGGCGGCCATCTTGTTCATCCTAGCGGAACGGTTTGAGCAATTTCAGTAGAGAGTCACCAAAAGAACATTCTTGTATAATTATTTCAAAATACATGCACTGGTTAAGAAGAAGAAGTTGTTTACATGTTTTTCTATTTTTAACTCTGGCGGCCATCTTGTTCACCCGAGCGGAACCATTTGAGCAATTTTGGTAGAGGGTCACCCAAGGAACATTCCTGTGAAATTATTTCAAAATCTGTCCAGCAGTATTGGATAAGAAGTCGTTTAAAGCAAAAGTTGACGACGAACGGACGACGGACGACGAACAAAGACCGATCACAATAGCTCACCTTGAGCACTTCGTGCTCAGGTGAGCTAAAAAGAGACCCATGGCAAGAATAAGCTTTCACAAAAAGAAAAATGTGGCCCACGGACAGAGCTCTGGCACAGAATGGCTATCACATTTGTACAAGTCCATATTTGCTATCATATTTGAACAGACTAATAATACAAAATATACATCTACAAACTCTCGACCGCAATTGACCACTGCCTATCCTGTTAGCTACCCAGGAGCCTTCGGCTCTGTTGAGCTAAAATAAAAACTTGCATCGCAGTTAGCAACAATGTTTTATTCAGAACCATATCAATATGTTAATCATGTATTTTTTTTTCTGTAGCGGCATGACATTATGACTTGTATAAGCGCTTAGATAGGACAGTTTCAATGAACTGGTCGCGAACTTTACACCTCGCACTGGTTTGATGAGGTCCACAAGTACCAGACAAGGATAGAAACGCACACGGTCTAGTAGTATCACTAAGTGCCAGACTGGTAATTACAATTTTGCCAAAAAAAAGGAAATTGTATAAAACATATTTCTGGGATATAATTCTAGACATTCACAGTTAATGTGTGCTATGCGTCGTCTAGGCGTAGACAGCTTTTTGTTTTTGTTTGTTTGTTTGATTTGAGGTTTAATGGCCCATCAACACTGTTTAGGTCATTTTGAAGACGTTGCTTCCAATTTTGTGGGATTTTTACCCGACATTGAGATGAAATGACATCTCAAGCCCTGTCTCCCATTGAAAGTAATATGGTTTATAAGCACGAACGGTCCGGCTCGCACCGCTTTACCTGGGCAGGCTTGGGTCCTCTAAGCGGTTTACCAGTACTCGTGTGCGAACGGTTTCAGCTCTGCGTGGAAGCATCATGCAGCCTATTTATTTCGTCAAGCCCCAATGGGCGAGGGCCATATAGCTTTTTGTAAAAGCTATACTTGTTACCTATATACTTCAGTTATTTGCCCACAAAAGTCTGGTTTCAGTTTGAGGGCTAAAATTGAAAAAAAAAAAAAAACTGCGGTAGTGGCATTTCAGCGGAAAAGCGTCTTTGATGGTATACAATCATATTGAGAACCATAGTTCTTTTGATGTCACTTAATGATCATGCGACGTCAAGAATGCATTTATTGATGAGTCCGAATAGTAGGCAGTTAGAGGCTTTTGTTTCTGTATGTTAATATACCAACATGTAAGACCCGGCCTCGGTAGCTCAGACGGATGCGCGTCTGACTGGAGTCTTGGGTTCGATACATTCCCGAGTCGGTAGCATTCTTTCGTGGAGACTGGTCATGAAATTTTGCTACGGTCATTCTCTCCCTTCCGCTGATTAAACAAAAGCAGTTGTCAGTTTTGGCGAAAGAATGTGCACTGTGCTTATTAACCTGTTATGTATAAAATAGAAGTGAAGGCAATAATCAGGAATCGATACAATTAACCAACAGCTCCCATGTCCAGGAAGTGTGGTAAGGTAAACTGACCGGCTGACCGGCTCGATATACCAAAATTATGTTGACTTGGCCGTACAAACAAACATAAAACATATGCATGATCATATTTCTAAAGAAATATACTTACGCCGTCCAGTTGGTCTGAAATAAAAAAGTGAGAAAAAATGGTAAAACAAGATAGTAGAACAATAATGTCTTGCTATGATGCGGATTCTTTTCTCTCTAGAACCGTTGACACTAACGTGGGCGGCGCCAAACGAAAAGAGGGTCATCGAGCAGGTGCACAGCGAAGACGCAGATTAGTTTGCGCTTCCGTACTGTCTGATCAGAGTCTTTGCACTGCGTTATATAGCCGTTGACACAAGTCTTTTTTCAAGCAACAAGGGTAGGTTTTATACCGACTAATATATGCGAATACGCAAGCTGAATTGAGTCTTTGAATGTTCCTGGCATGTTTTATAGCAAGTTTTCGCTCGACGAAATTAGGGCTTCATTTCAGCATACTGTTAGCCGTGTGGTCGACGAATGTATTCTACAGGACAGTAAACTTGCATAAGAACTAAGATGGAAAAATTAGGAAAACAGAAAGAAACGTTTCTAAGACATGTCATGATATCGAAAGAAGAGACAAACTTAGTTGCATCATGCAACCCAGAAAAAAACGTGTGTAATTACATACAATGCCCATTTACACATAAGAAATCATAACATAATTATAGCTCTGAGATAGTCAATGGAAAAATACCGCTGAGTGGGAGTAGGGTGGGGGCTTTTCCACCCCGGAGTATAAATATTTAACCCTTCTGCTAAATCTACTGTGGACTCACTTATAACTAGAGGCCCTTAAGATGGCACTACAGTAAAAAAATCCCCTTACTCACAATGTAAAATGGGGCATATTCCATGTTCTACCACATTTAAGCAAGTCTAATGCTTCCATTATGAGGCATATAATTTAACAGGCTGACCATTTACCTTCCAGAAGCAGCTAAAAAATGTGGGTGCTGTGTGGCAAATTTTGGCCTTTTCGGCAGTCAGTGTCAACAAACCCATACCGCAGCGAATAAATCCAGGCATTTCCAGTGGCCAGTCAGCACAATTTTCTGGTTCAATTTAAATCAGCTGCTTTTTACAATAGCAAATACATACTAATATTTCTTTTAATAAACAATAATACTTCTCAGAAAAATATTGGCTTAGCACGAAATCCAATCAGAAGCAGCAGAATATTCAAATTCTGTACTGAAAGCTCTCCCCAAAGCAAGGACAGCTTCCATAAAGACCAATTATTTACTGTAGTGCAACCTATACCAAACCCTAATTTCTTTATGATTCATCAAAAGAATTGCCAAACACAAGTTTAGACCATACCTAATAATATAGTCATGCATAATTAATGTTCAGTGATAAAGAATCTTTAAACTTTGCGAAAAAGTTATCCCTTCCAAATTCTACGATGAAAGCCGAACAATCCATGTTTTGTGGAAAAGCGCAAAGTTTACCTCTTTCCAGAATGGAACCCAGAAACCGGCTTGCATCAGTGCTTCTTCTCAGATGTCTTTGGAATACTTTAATCCTAAAATGCACTAAATCATGTCCTATTAGCACCCATTCTAGAAATGCTGGCTGTTCTCACACCTATAACCCCTAATTTCATTAAAAAATGCCATTTTGAGGAAATTTTGGAGACAAAACTTTGATGAAAATGATTATAATGCCTTAATGCCATGAGAGATGGCTGAATATATCTGTTCAAATCTTGTAAAATTAACCCAACCAATAAGAACTTACAATGGCTAAGAAAACTCATTGCGATATTGAAACGGGATGTTCGGAGAGAAAATTTTGAAATTTTGCACGGGCTTGAGACCCTTGCCTAATGCCAAGTAACCTCAGTGTTATATTCAGTATGGACTATATTCTTTTTCTTGTGTTCCTTTTTATACATTTACTGTAAGTCTGCTTTCCAAACAGACCAATGACAACTGATTTACATGGCTTTGAAATACCCCCGCCCCCCTATTACATGAAACAGAAGCAAAAACTGATAAAATACACCCAGTTAGTCCTAAATTGGCAAGAAACTTAAAATTTCTACAGTTTCTGTGACAAAATACATGCCAGAAAGATCCATTTTAAGATACAGAATTGGAGGGAACCTATTATGTGTGAAAATATTATGTAATGAATGAAAACAGGACAGTGGAGCTGATTTTTCTACTTTCGGTTTAGGTGGCACTACAGTAAAAAAAATCCTCTTACTCACAATGTAAATTGGGGCATATTCCATGTTCTACCATATTTCAGCAAGTCTAATGCTTCCATTATGAGGCATATAATTTGACAGGCTGACCATTTACCTTCCAGAAGCAGCTAAAATTTTAGGTGCTGTGCGGCAAATTTTGGCCTTTTCGGCAGTCCGTGTCAACAAACCCATACCACAGCGAATAAATCCAGGCATTTCCAGTGGCCAGTCAGCACAATTTTCTGGTTCAATTTAAATCAGCTGCTTTTTACAATAGCAAATACCTACTAATATTTCTTTTAATAAACATACTTCTCAAAAAAATATTGGCTTAGCACCAAATCCAATCAGAAGCAGCAGAATATTCAATTCTGTACTGAAAGCTCTCCCCAAAGCAAGTACAGCTTCCATAAAGACCAATTATTTACTGTAGTGCAACCTTAAAACAAAAGATCTCTCACCTGGAACAACTTGCCAAATAAAGAAAATGTTTAGTTCACTTCGAGTTCTGAACCTATCTGCCTTTCGGTCCAGGGGAAGAAGTCTAATGTAAATTATCAAAATGGCGAGCTGGGCCATCTTGGATTTTCACTTGGAATAATTTTGTTATCTATTTTGATCTACGAATTGCCCCGATATCAAGTTATGAGTCAATTGACCTTTAAAGAGAAGAATATCACAATAGAGTTTTATAACAGTCGCCGTAGATGTCATCTTGAAATTTCGGATCAGAACGATTTTCGACAATTTTTAATGACAGACTGTCTGTCATTTCTAGCTGGCACAGGCATCTTCAAGTCACTTCCGGCTTTCACTACCATTGTAATATGAGTCAGCACACTACGTTGTTCGGTTTATCATCAGTGTTTGGCACAGTTCCACTCAAATCATATTTATTTGATATTTTTAACATTAATCGGCGTAGTTGCATACATGTTTTGGTTTATGATTAAAACACAATGATCAAAATTAATGACATGTGCCAGAAAAGTAAAACATTCTTATCGCTGAAGACATTTGCACCATGCAATATTTAAATCAGGCAACATTAAGAGATTTTTTTAAAGACATAGGCTTCACGTGAATTTCTAGCAGATGATGATTCACATGAAATCTCATATATATATTTGCGATTTAAATCTTTCTTGTTTTATATGGGCAAAACGAAATGGTCAGGTAATTACATGAAATGTATGATTTGAAAAACGTACACTATTACGTCTGAAACACGGAATGCCAATTCATACTACCGGTATATAAATTCATAACCCTCGTTGTAGTGCCTTTTTTGTTTCATATTTATTTTATTTATTTTTTATTTATTTATTTTTTTTTTAATTTTTAAACCTTTTCAAAAAGGCCTTACTAAATAAATATTTTCACGAGTTTCTCATAGAATTTGTCATTTCAGTGCCTTTTGACGCTTTGATTAATCTACGAGTCACCCCGATACTTCGAGTCAGTTGGGGTTTTATCTCACCTGAGCAAAGCTCAACGTGAGCTATTGTAATCACCCTCTGTCTGCGTCGTGCGTCATCAATATTTGCATTTTCCACCCTCTAGATGTCAGGGTTTTGTTTCAATCTTCATGAACCTTAACAAGAATATTTGACTTGATGATGTCTGGATCAAGTTCGATCATGAAGCATGTTGGATTAAAAACTAGGTCACTAGGTCAAATTTCTTGAAAACCTTTTTCACCCTATAGAGGCCACAAGTTTGCTGCTATCTTCATGAAACTTTACCAGAATGTTTGCCATGATGATATCAAAGTCAAGTTCGAATATTGGTCATGTCAGGTCAAAACCTAGGTCGCTAGATCAAAATTCTTTAAAACCTTATTCACCAGCTAGAGTCCAAAGTTTTGCTTCAATATTCATGACACTTTACCAAAATGTGTGCCTTGGTGATATCTGGGTCCAGTTCTAATATGGGTTTTGTTGGGTCAAAAACTAGGTCACTAGGTCAAATATGGTTAAAACCTTTGGTCTCAGTCTAGAGGCCAAAATGTTTCTTAGGGGCTCACAACATTTATTTCTGTGTCCTATGGCATATGGGTGGAGAGCCAGGCTGCTTAGCATAGTAACTGTTGGAAGGACGTCTGACTGAGAAGCTAGAGGTTGCGTATTTTAGACCCAATCCGGCTACATACTTTACTTCCATGAAAATTAATTATACATGTAGAATAATTTCTGCAATCATTCTCCCCCTTCTGCTGATTCAAGAAGGGCAGTTGTCAGTTAGTGGCGAAAGTATTTGTTCTTATTACTGGTTAACCACTTAAGACTAAGCCTGCCCAGGGATAGACTGCTGTTTCCTTAATTGACCGCGACTGACATATTCCTAATTGTTTGAAAGGCCCGAAATCTGCCAAGCTTCATCACATTTATCCCGAGGCCTGTATAACACAGTTCTTAAACGTCCAGTATGTCATCATGTCATTGCAAAACATTTAGTTTCAAAACATTTTCTATATACATAGTCATATGAAGAGAAATCATAGTCCTATAGATTGTACTAGAGACAGTGTCACCCAGGTGAGCGAATTAGGGCCCTCTGGGCCCTCTTGTTTTGTTCAGCAGGAAAAAATGCTAAATATATTTTCAAGATGGCCAGAATGACGGCCATCTTAGATATCGAATTGGAACAAATTTAGCTATTTCTGATCAACAAGTCACCTTTTCTTCCATGTTTTAAGTGAACTGACTTTTCGGTTTAGGAAAAGTAGACCCCTATGTCACCATGAATTCAGGTCGGAACGATTTTAGCTATATTTGATTTGCAGATCACCCCAATATTTCCAATCATGTTTCAAGCCAATTAGCCTTTCGACGAGAGAAGTTCAAATATATAATTTCAAGATGACCACTTTGGTGATCACTGGAATGATTCTTGCTATTGTTCATCTATAAATCGGTCCTTCGGTGCAAAAGAAAAAAAGTCTTAATAGATTTCACCAAAACTTCTTACTACGCTTCGAGTCAATTGGCCTTTCAGATCAGGGGAAGGATTTTAAAATAGATTTTCCAGATAGTCGCCATAGATATCGATATGAAAGAGTTCAGCTATTTAATCCCCCGCCGCGAAACGGAGCGGGGATTTTAAGAATGGCCCTCGTTTGTCCGTCTGTCCGTCCGTCCGTCTGTCTGGACTAACGAAATGATGCTTATGTGACTCTACTTCTCTAGCTTTAGGTGATTCCAGTCACATGCAGTTTATTCCGTCAAAGTTTCAATCATATAAGACCCATAAAAAAAATTCTGTTTAAGTGACTTGCCACATAAAAAAGTCACATAATACCCCCGTTAGACCATCAAAAAATTACATAAGACCCATTTCGTTAGATCGTCCGTCTGTCCATCTGTCCGTTTGTCTGTCTGTAACACTTTCTTGTACGCTCAATATCTCCCGAATCCTTTGACAGATTTTCATTAAACTTTGGTCAATTATTCGTCTCAGTGAGCTGATGTGCAGAACCAATAAATGAACCATGCCGACTAAAGGTCAAGGTCACAGTTGAAGGTCACGAGTTTGAAACTTTGAATTTTGTGTCCGTTCCATATTTTCTTTACCCTTGAAAAGATTTTCAATAAACTTTGGTCAATTATTCGTCTCCGTGAGCTGATGTGCAGAACCCAGTAATAAACCATGCCGACTCAAGGTCAAGGTCACATTTGAAGGTCAAGGGTTTGAAACTTTGAATTCTGTGTCCGTTCCATATCTCATTTACCCCTGCAAGGATTCTCATTCAACTTTGGTCAATTATCCCCTTCATTGAGCTGATGTGCAGAACCTATAAATGAAACATGCCGACACAAGGTCAAGGTCACATTTGAAGGTCACGTGTTTAAACTTTGAATTCTGTGTCCGTTCCATATCTCCTTCACCCCTCAAAGGATTTTCAATAAACTTTGGTCAATTATCCCACTCAGTGAGCTCATGTGCAGAGCCCATAAATGAATCATGCCGACACCAGGTCAAGGTCACATTGGAAGTTTGAAACTTTGAATTTCGCGTCCGTTCCATATCTCCTTTACCTTTTTTTTGTTTTGAGGTTTAACGTCCCCGTCAACACTATTTAGGTCATTTTGGAGACGTTGCTTCCAATTTTGTGCGACACTGAGATGAAATGACGTCTCAATCCCTGCCGCCCAATGAAATCAATAAGGTTTATAAGCATGGTCGGGCCGACTCTCGGCAATTTTCCTGGGCAGGCTTAGACTTCCTAAGCGGATTACCAGTACGCATCTGTGGTCGGTATCAGCTCTGCGTGGAAACATCATGCAGCCAAATCTATTACTCCAAGCCCCGATGGGCGGGGGTGGTCTCCTTTACCCGTCAAAGGATTTTCATTAAACGTTGGTCAAAAGTCCTCCATCGGTGAGCTGTTGTGCATAACACATAACCATGCCAACTCAAGGTCAATGTCACAGTTGAAGTTCACGAGTTTGAAACTTTGAATTTTGTGTCCATTCCATATCTCCTTAACTCGTCAAAGGATTTTCATTAATCTTTCGTCAAATATCCCCCTCAGTGAGCTGATGTGCAGAATCCGTAAATAAACCATGCCAACTCAAGGTCAAGGTCACAGGTGAACGTCACGAGTTTGAAACTTGGAATTTTGTGTTGTTCCACATCTCCTTTACCCCTGGAAGGATTTTCATTAAACTTTTAAACCGCTTTGCCTGTGCAGGCTTAGATCCTCTAAGCAGTTTACCAGTAATCGTGTGCGGGTGGGTTGTGTTTCAGCTCTGCGTGGAAGCATCGTGCAGCCCATCTATTTATTCAAGCCCCGATGGGCGGGGGCGCGAGATTTTAATGTTACATACGGAATATATTTAATGACGCTACGACACTGCCAACAACGTAATTCATATGATAACTAGACGACCTTACGTGAGTGGTCTTAATATAATGAGCCTCTGGCGAGTTTCCAAAATTCCAAACGAAATGACCCGGAGTGAAAGATTTTTTTTTTGTTAAAATCGGATTTTACCGTCAAAGAAGTTCAAAACAAAACAGGGATTCCTCGGACGGCGTCATGACGTTACTCGCTAGTACACATGTAATCATACCATTTTATGAAATGCGTTATTCGCTTAATAACAGGGACGTCTTATTATAAACGCTTTTTGGGCCGGTTGTCAATCGATCAAATGTTACTAAGCACAGAATCTCTTCAGTACTTCTGTCCATATGATTATCACCGATTAGTAGGAAGTTTAGGTAGCGGTTATTTATAGAAAATAATATAATGTTATTAATCAAATAATTTCGTATTGGCCCAGTTACAGGTCCGAGGTCTGCTGTATTGGCACGAGGCCGAATGCCGAGGCCAATACAGCTGACCGAGGACCTGTAACTTGATTAATGACAATTTTATTAACTCACGCAATTAAAAACATGATTTATGATTTTTGAATATTGGTTGACCTTGTGTAATATAGGAAAATCAATTAATAATAGAGCAATTTTTGTCATTTTGAGGCCAGGATGCCATGTAAAAGAAAGGTTAGAGTAAAACATTGATTCGGTGTATGTGGTGGGATATTTGCAAACAGATTAGACCCAGAGCAGATGCCACAGAACACGGCGTCTGTGGGATTAAACAGCCCAATTATGCAGAGACTATAGAAGGCTCACTCGAACGGAGAAAAGTCTAATCAGATAGCGTGGATGCGCATGCCAGCATGTGAACAAGTCCGTGAAATAAACACCCCCTAAACCCCACGTTATATAGAGACAACTGGGGTTTAAGGGGGTTAACATTATTTTCCTTTTTTCTGCTGCAAGACATAGGTTGTGGGTACTCGTTAGAACCACCTCAATGAGGCGGTTCTAACGAGCACCCACAACGTATGTTTGCCGTATAAATAAGAAAAATATCACGGATTTTCACCAGAAAAGAAGCCATTTTGGAGCCAAGAAAATTACATTATGTCGCACGGGTGTGTTATCGTAATGTAATTTCAGCCTTTGATGGTCTCACATTACTGAAGGGGTTATCATGAGCCGCCTCTAATAAATGTTGTCTTTTTCATAGGGTTCTGGTGCTACAAAATGTTAACCCTTATCTTGCTGAATATTCATTTAAGCCACCCCCATTTCTATCTATCAACCAATCAAATTACTTGACGTAATTTTTTGCTACAAATTCATACACTGAATGCCAAACAGTGTAGATCCTGATCAGATGGCTTCTTCAGAAGCCATCTGATCTGGATCTACACTGTTTGCAAAGATAGGAGTTGTCGTGAACAGCATGATAAGGGTTAAGCAAAAAAGAATATCGAATTCGTGCCATACCGTTACTTTTATGATAAATAAAATATGTAATTTCACATTCTTGATCATATGCCAATCTTGATAAATTGGTAAATATATTTGTTTAAACGTAGTTTTACTTCTTACCTTTTGTAAACAATTCAATCTATAATAAATTCGAAAATAGAACATTTTGGGCCGTTGTCACGCGGAATTTATAAAAATAATCCTAACCAGATTTCCTTCCGCCTATTCCAAAGATAGCTCCGCCCCGTCAGTCTTATTATATACTGACCGGAAATAGAAACTATACACTTTTAAATTATCTCGCCTGACAAAACAAGTGGATAATTCAGTTAAAATTACTGATTAAGGATTTGACTAGCTATAGACATGAATTCTGTAACAATTTAAAGAAAAGTTTTTGGGGAATTTGTAAAAAAGTACATTTTTCACAAAATCTGTTTGTAATCGAATTTTGACTTCAACATTCTTTCCCGTATAGGTACTAAGTTAAAAGCAGGGAATAAAAATAACATAAAATCTAAACATTATCGAGAAACAAACATTTTATTGAAATCTCAAAATAATGTTTCAAGCCTAAAATCGACCCAAGAGTGCATTCAATCGTTTAACATCTCCAGAAACAGCAATCAGAAATGCCATACTTTTCGCTCACTGCCGGTGGTTGGGTCCAATATTTAAAGGTCGATAACTTTTCAACCATTGTGAAAATTTTCATTTTGTATACAATATTCCCAACGTTAGATGATGAGTAAAAACTGGTAAAAATGGGAATCACATTCGCGACACAAAATGTTTGACTCAATGGAAACTTGAACAGCAAGATTCGGACCCTTGCTTTGAATCTGTGGCTTTACCCGTTAAAGCGTAGCTATCATTAAACAATTTATTCGATAAATCAGACATGCCACCGATGATAATTTATATAATTTGAATTCAAATTTCATTTATCTGTTGTGCCTGTGACAATTTAAAAATGAGTGTATAGTTTCTATTTCCGGTG
Organism: Lucinisca nassula; assembly: GCA_963580285.1. Lineage (NCBI taxonomy): Eukaryota > Metazoa > Mollusca > Bivalvia > Lucinida > Lucinidae > Lucinisca > Lucinisca nassula. Next base: position 109,997,560 of record OY757019.1, on the reverse strand, counting down.
AGTATATATATATATATATAGAAATCTATTTTTAATTGGCATTTTAAGACTTGGTGCCAGTGTTTTAGACTGTCTGTGAGAAAATTTCGATGGAATACATGTTCTTACTAATTTTGGCTTTACGAAATGATTAATTTGTTTACTGATGTTTTGGATTACTTTTTGTAATAACAAAATAATTTCAGTCATAAGTCGGCTTTTACATATTTATTATTAACATATTTACCTAGCATTCACAATAATGTAAATCCAGACCAGTCGCGGAACGCGGCGTCTGATCCGGGTCTACACTGTTTGCTTAAATCATCGCTTTAATATAAGAAGTTTTTTTTTTGGTGAACACATTGAAATCTCACTTTATATATGTAAATATGGGGTTTACAAGGGTAAACATTATTTTCCTCATATATGTTCTTGTTTTGTTTGTATTCAAGTTTTACGTCCCGTCCACACTATTTTGGTAATTTTGGAGACGTTGCTTCCAATTTTGTGGCACTTTTACCAGACATTGATATGAAATGACATCTAAAGCCCTACCAATAGGGTTTATATGCAGCGACGGTCCGACTTGCGCCACTTTGCCTGGGCAGGCTTAGACCTTCTATGCGATTTACCAGCAGTCATGTGCGGTAGATTTCATCTCCGTATGGAAGCACCATACAGCCCAATCCATTTCTCCAAACCCCGATGAGCTGGGGTCCTCATATGTTATAAAACAGAGATGTGTGATTCATTTTATGTATCCCCGAGAACCGAGCCATTCGGGCGGTTAGAACGGATACGCACAATCTGTTTATAGTAGAAATAAGAAAAAATAACAGATTTTCTTCAGGTTAATTTCAGGTTTAAGTAAGAACTTATCTGACATATGGTCTTCAACAATTCAATTAAAAGATAAAAAGTACATATATATATATATATGAAAAATGTAGCATATATACAATATATACACCACATACTAAAACATAAGATGGAACTACTGTATTAAATGTCCAGGAAACATCTAAGATATCTAGGTAAGTAACATTTTGTTTTAAAATATTAAGTAGTTATTTTGAAGAAAAAAAAACACAATTAGTATGACAAAGAACTTCTAAAACATATTCTTCTTAAAAGAAATTACAGATTGACCCAATCAATACATCACAGTTTAAGGCAGTTAAAATATTTATTTAGGACTTAAAGAATATGGCACTGAACCAAAAAAGAAACGCAACTCCAAATATAAATGCGAGTATTTGCAAAAATAATCATGTTTGCAGAAAATCATTTTAATGATGCAATATTAAAATCATTCCTGAATGTAACTACCATAGAGAGTTCAATTTCCAGTGAGAATGTTTGGAACACAAATCCGTTTTGTCGTAGAGGTAGTCATTTCACAAGTTCAAAACATAAGCAGTTAATAGCGAGTATGTCCTCCGTTTGCATTCAGTCCTGCACGCACACGCCTGGTCATGGACAGGATTAAACGATTGATCTCTGCCTAGGGAATAGCATTCCACTCCTGTATGAGCGCGAGACGCAAGGCTTGACGCGTTGTTGGCGGCTGGGGCGGTTACGTACGCGTCTATCCAAGACGTCCCACACATGTTCTATTGGAGAGAGTTCTGGACTATACGGAGGCCAGTGCATCACGTCAACGTTGTTTTGCTGAAGAAACGCATATGCGCCGGAGCGTTATCGTAACGTTGTGCTGTCGTACATATGGAACAACTACCGGTCGTAAAACGACGTCAACGTAACGCTGAGCCGTCAAAGATCCATCAACGAATACCAGGGGCGTTCTATGACCATAAGATATGCCACATCGATCACGTTCAACAAAACAATTGTCACGATAACGCTCTCCGTCACGCCTATACACACGTTGACGGCCGTCAGCTCTGTACAACAAGTACCTGGACTCGTCAGAAAACATTACGTTACGCCACTGACGAAGGGGAAACAGGTTTGGCCTATGTTGTGTGAGCCACGCCAGTCTAACCTGACGTCGTCGTGGTGTTAATGGCATACCAATGTACGTAAGCCAAACTCTCGAAGGCGATTCCTGACAGTATCTGCACTTATTCGATTATTGTGCGTTCCTGGTGTCACCTGAGACGTCTCGACGGCTGTACAGAACAGATTACGAAGGTGGGTTAGACGGATGTATATGTCCTGTCGACGTGTCGTGACGCGTGGACGTCCACTTCTGGGCCTGTCATTTGTCGTTCCCGTTTGACGTAGACGCTGGTACAAGCGAGTTATCGTCGATTTATTCACTTGGAAGTTCCTGGTTGACGCAAGATCAACGTAACGTAGCGGTCCAAATGCTTCTAGAGAAATTTTACAGGACATTTCCACACCAATGTCCAAACATCAAGTTGCGACCCCGGATTCGGCACTAGGCAAGAAAGCACCAAGCGCAATAAATATGTCAAAGAATTACCTTTCACGGTGAATAATGACAGGATATTTTATTCTTAGTTTGACCTCTAGCTACAGTCAGACCCTCCGAAAACTGAAGAACAACTACGTTGCTGTGTTTTTTTTTTTATTAATCGAAACTGAACACGATAGAAAAAAATAATCCACCATGTCGAGTATTATATATGCCTGGAAGATATGCAGAAAGACTGATTGAATATATGATGTATTTATATCAATTGTTATAAAAGCAATTCATCTGGTAAAAAGACGACCTAAAATAGTGTTGACTGGGCCGTTCAACTCCAATACAAACAAACAAACCTACCTCAATGCGATTTAGCGATGTCGGAAATAGGAAATATCAGTCCTCACACTAACTGGATGACTAGTTTCACGGCTTTTTGTTCGAACAAATTAAAAAAAGTAATAGCGCTTATCAAATCGACAAATGCACATGTAATCTCACTGGTACACAAAAGAAAATACATTCAAATTAAGGCTTCACAGGACTAAACAAGAAATTCTAACACAGCGCGCCTAAATAAGCAATGGAAAATAACTGTGTTTTATTCTGCAACAAATCACAGCTCGGAAGAGCGTGACGAGTGACGTCAATAAAAACTGCAAATTTATGACGTCACTTGTCGATTTCCTTGACGTTAGACGGTGTAACGTCATATTCTCGCATCGAAAACGTTAGAAAAGGGTATAAATGCATGTGTTTCAGTCGATAATTTTAGCGGGATTTCTTCTAGCAATGGCGAAAAGTTGTGAGATTTTGAAGGAAACAACAGCATTATTGCCGATTTTCAGCGTGTTAGAATCGAAATAGATCAGCTCTAATCTGTGATTTGTTGAGTAATAAATCACAGTTTGTCGGTCAGTTGTAAGTAGACAAATTACGCGCGCTACGCGCTCGTGATTTGTCTACTTTACAACTGACCGACAAACTGTGATTTATTACTCAACAAATCACAGTTAGAGCTGATCTATTTCTTAAATAAAATAATTCTTTTCTACGTTTGAAAGTTATGATTTATACTCTTGTCTGTTTTAACAACAATGCCCTACAACAATAACAGTAACATTCATAAAATATTCGTTATCCAATTTATCTTACTAACCAACTTGATAAAGATATGTTGTTTTGCATATTTTTGCTTGTTTTATCGTTTATTCCTCAATAACCCAAAATACTGAGGTTTTCATTTGGCTGTTCCTCCCAGGAACAGCAGTCCAAGAAAACAAGTTTAAAGTAATAAAAAATTCATTACTCTAAACTCATATTGTAATAGGTGGAAGTTGCGGGTTAACATTAATAAATCCAAAATAATTGTCTTTGGAAGAGATGTTTATTGGCAAGAGAAATGAAGTTTTACTATGAAGGAAAAGAACTCAAAATCGGATCCTACTTTTCATACTTGGCTGCATTGTTTTTACATCGGGTGACCCCTTCTCAATGGCACAACAGACATTGGTAGGACATGCACAGAAAGCAATTATATTATAAGAATCTTATATGGGTGTGAGGGGTGGATGGAAAAATCCGTCCCGATGGACACTGTACGGCATCACGAGGCTTGCCGAGTGATCCCGAGGGACGGATTTTTCTGTCCACCCCTCAAACCCATCCGCAACCATTATTGACATTTATGCCGTTGGCGCAAAGGATTAAGCCTTTTACTGTGCGCTTACCTTCTCGGCTTACCTGTACAGAATCTCTTGTTGGAAATAGCAGGCGCTTTAATGGAAAACAATTTTTGAACTACTATAACTTCTTTATTTTTTAATTTGACAAACAAGTTCCGTTTTAATCTAATTGTCCGTTTAAATTCCTTCAAAAAATATCAAATAAAATGGCATATTGGATTCTTTTTCTTGCATACGTTCCATTTCTTAGCACGGATTTTTGATGCTTCAGTCACTTCGGTTACCAACGTCCGCCATATTGTGTTGACATTGCATGAATGTTTAGTGACGTCACGTAACGTGCTTTGACGTCAGCCTTAACGACGGTGCATACGAGGTCGTAATCAACCAGTGCATTTATCAAACACGCGATTTTATTCGATTTTGGGTCGGAACACCAGGGTCAGAACAAAATTTCTATCCAAGGGTAAAATCACGGAATTCCTTGTCTGATGTGCAAGTATGATAGATTCTATCTGTCGTTCTTAGCTACCACACGAGTTTTCTAGCTTTGTTCCGGCTTTGACTCAGTTCCTCTGAAATATGAGTCCGCGAAAAAACGTTGTCCGCCTTGTTTCCATTTTTTGCGCAATTTCACTCAAATCAAATCTATTCGATAAAGTTTGAACATTTTATCGCACATATTTGTATACATGTATTGATTTGAGTTTGAAAATGCCTTGAATAATCATCAGACACGATAATCATATATATTACTCATTTAAGACCTACATTCGAGAATTTACCCTTTCACTCCTGAGTTTCTGAATAGGATTCTTCCAGCATATTTATTCTGATAGACATGGGTTTTTGTCTAGATCATTGACACGATGATCCTGGCGAGACTGCTTGTAACATGCTGTATCATCTGGGCTTACAGTTCAGGAAAATCTTGCGAAAACAAAACAAAAAAATACCTGGATGTTATGCACCAGACCGCGTGTTTGGTTGTCGACCCTTTTACAGTGGACAATTTCGCTTCACTCTGCGGTTGCACGGCGAAGGGCTGGACTTCGGACGCTATGACGGTCCCATCCTTAAATTTTTGAATTCAAGAGGAGTGGAGCCCGATATGTCCTTGGTTCGACCCTCCGTGATTTAACTGGTGTTTTCTTCTGCTCTGACGTCGGATTGTTGTTGAGTCCTCAACCCTGATTCATGATAGTATAAATAGATACATAACCATGTTATTATGTATTTTTGACTCACTTTTGAGAAAGAAAGCCCCCGTGCAGATCAATTTGTTATTGTTACTATGTTGCTAAACCACTGGAACTGCGCCCCCGCCCATTGGGGATTGAAGAAATAAATGGGCTGCATGATGCTTCCACGCAGAGCTGAATCCGGCCCGCACACGAGTACTGGTAAACCGCTTACAGGATCTAAGTCTGTCCAGGCAATGCGGTGCGGGTCGGACCGTCCATGTTTATAAACCCTATTGGTGTCATTGGGCGACAGGGCTTGAGATGTCATTTCATCTCAATGTCGGGTAAAAGTCCCACAAAACTGGAAGCAACGTCTCCCAAATGACCTACATAGTGTTGACGGGGGTGTTAAACATCAAATCAAACAAAAGCACTGGAACTGAGAAACTGAGAGCTAGGGTTGAAATGTCATAATCTCCGATGCTGATGCGCCCCAGTAGATTTACTGGTGACCGTCCAAAGGTTTTCGTTCTTTTTCAGTGTCTCATTTGTTTATTGGCTTTAAATTTTGTGCCCTTTGGTCCATGTTTCGTCTGTTTTTGTGTGTGCCTTCATGTCGCTTACGTTCTTTAGGTGACCTGAGATGGCTGCGTTCTATGATTGTGGCCTTTCATGAGTGGCCCTTTCTTGTCGACAGAGTTGAAAGGGTTAAATATAGCCACGCTTATGAACAACAACCCTGTAACAAGGTATTCCACCCGCCTTGGAGAGGCTCTAATTACAGAATACGTGTTGTAACGTTTACTCTGCAAGTTGTGCGTTTTAAATCAAGTTCCGTACCTTAAGCAAACAGTGAAGACACCGATCAGACGCAGCATTCTGTGTTCGTAAATGACTACGAATGTCACAGTTATGGGAAGATTGGCATGAATGGGTAATATCGTTTTCTTTAAAAAAGAAGACTTCCCAGTCTTTGAAGTGAAAATAAACCATTAACCCTTTTTGTACCAAATGGAATCTTCCTCCTTATATATAGCATGAGCCCATTTCAAAATTTAGGGGTGTCAGGTTGTGTTTTCTTCAAAATTGATTTTTCCGCCCCTCAACTTCTTTACCCTATCACTGCTTGCATCTTATAGTTTTTGAGATTCCTTGCTTAAAGGGTTGAAATGCTGAACATTTCACAGGGCAGCAACTGAAGAAAATAATCATTTTTTTTTTTAAAGTTACTCAGGTCACCTTCTCTTCATCCCCTATTAGCCTATAAAGTTTACACGATTGTGGAGATATCTGGGCCCAGGATTACAATGCGTACTTAAATTTTAAGTACCTACTTAAACTAAGTATTTACTTAACTGTCGTATAAAGTGAACTTCAAAGAATTTCTTTCGTTTAAGTCGATACTTAAACAAAGGAAATATTTAAATATTTAAGGTAACCCAGGGCCCAGAATTACAATCGTTACTTAAGTTAAGGTCGACTTAACGATTTAAGGAGGAGTTCTTATCTTAGTAAAGTATTTCCTTAAAAAGTGCATTCGAAAGCCACCTATTTCATTTACTTAGCTACGTATTTAACTTCGGATGAAGTCGTAATTTTGACGGAAATTTTCACGAAGATTAGCACGTAAGTTTCAATTACACATTGATGTAGGCGGCCCACAAATTTCCCGCGATCTGTCAAAAATCTCTGCTTCTGCTTAAATTGATGGAGACAATAAAAAATATGATGGTTTAGTTGCCATTTCACTACATAAACCATTAAAAATGTTTTATATACTATAAAACCTGTGTAATTGAAGGATCACACTCGATCTCAAATTGTGCGGGCAAATATTGGTCACAAAGTAGCACCACGACATATTCAAAACGCTGTTTCTATGGGGCCCCTTCAGAAACAAGAACTCATACAATATTTGAATATGCAAAGCTCGGTTTTATGGAGTCTTATTTGAATTGCGGTTTAACGTCCCTGTCAACACTATGCAGGTCATTTTGGAGACGTTGCTTCCAATTTTGTGGGACGTTTACCGACTCTGAGATGAAATGAAACCTCAAGCCCTGTCGCCCAATGAAACCAAAAGGCTTATATGCAGTGAACGGTGTGACTCACACCACTTTGCCTTGGCAGGCTTAGCCCTTCCAATCTGTTTACAAGTACTAAGGTATCGGGAAAATACGCTTATATAATTCTGACCCCCTTGAACCCCACTTTTATTTTGTAAAACTGGGGTTTGGGGGTGGGGGGGTCGACTTTTTTTTTACCTATTTCCGCTCTAAAATATAGAATGTAGGTACCGGTTAGAACCGCCTAACGTGTACCAAAAGTCTATATTTTGAGCAGAAATAAGAAAAATACCACAATTTTTCATCTTAAAAATTTCCTTTTTTGGAGGTAAAATTTATAAAGTATTTGTATAGGCGTGTTTACGTTATGTGTGGTCAGTTTCAGCTCTGCATGGAAGCACCGTGCAGCCCAATCTGTTTCTTCAAACCCCGAGGGGCGGGGGCGGAATCGGTTTTATGGAGTCTGTCCATGATTCAACCCTTCTCATGCCGTTAGTCGTATTGGATAATATTCAAAACAATCTGGTAGAGTCGATAATTAAGAAAATAAACATATTCTGCGCTATGGTGAAGAACAGGGAAGACTCCGACACTTTACCCCACCTACAGTATTGTTTTCGGATTTCATCATTACATGTATGTAGCTGATATAGTCATTAAGGGCACGATCAAACATCATAGACAAACACGGAGAAAACCGTAGCATTAAGCGAGTAACAAAAAAAACAAAACAAAAAAAAACATGAATATAAAATCACTGTACATTCGATCTTGGATTTCCCCGTCTTTTTATGAGTGAGGTGAGACAAAGCGCTCACTCACTCACAAACACACTTAATTACTCACATGCACGAGCTTACAAAGGGAGGTGGAACGCCTCAAACTCATTTTTATTGAGCATTTCCAGGCAGGGAGAAGAGGCAAATGATTTGATGTGCAGAAACAGAAGAAATAACAACATTCCCCTCTACCACTACCTGCTGCTAGGAAAGCAGGCCTTGTCACAATCAGCTGGGCGCCCCAGTGACGCAAGATACTCGTCACCTTCAACTCACCCAACCAGTACACAACGACCACACGCGACCTCCAGTAACCGCTTAGAAGGTCTAAGCCTGTCAAGGCAAAGTGGTGCAAGTCGGGCCGTCAATGCATATAAATCTTGTTGGTTTCATTGGGCGACAGGTCTATAGATGTAATTTCATCTCAATGTCGGGTAACAGTCCGACAAAATTGGAATCAACACTTCCAAAATCAAACCTAAATAGTGTTGCGAGGACGTTAAATCTCAAATCAATCAATCAGTCAATCAATCAAAAAAATACTTCTTTGTATTTCATTAATTTTGATATCGAGAATCTTACACAAATGGTCCTTTCATATGAAAGTTACGAAACGGGCCTTCGAGTTGGATTTTAAATAGGAATTTATTGCCTTTACCTTGACCATTTGCCCAACAAATGTACTTCGTTGACATACGTTACAGTTGTTCACGCCAAAATAGTTAATATTTACATTTCAAGTGTAAAACCTATTGTAAACCTATACGCCTGTTCATACTTCCATGAACGCATCGAATCACATGGTTTTCAATGACGTCAAGTGTCGCAAGTCTACACCCTAAACCATGGTTCTCTATGATCTCAATGGGCGTTGACGACGACAATGCTGTTCCGCTCTTTGTAGAAAAAAAAAACAGCGTGTAAATGTTTTACAGCTTTAGCAGTTTGCCTGATAAGAATTTTTTCGCCGAGTGATGAGGAAAAAAGAATGTAAATATAAGAATTTTTTTTTCGGATGTTCATGAAGGTATAAACGACAGCAGGTCGCTAGCAAAGTTTATATGAACCCCTTCAGAGTTCATTTACTTTGCATGCGACCCTGTTCGTTTATACTATCATGAACAGCAGAAAAACAAGTCATTTCATAAATGCACGTGGCGTCATACTATTTCATGACAATGAATATAAAGACGGCATATGAACGTTGTGAACAGTGTATGCGTAAAACTAGCAGGGCATAAGCGTGGGAACATGGACCCGATGTGCCACAGGATCAGTTTTTAACTAACAGACAAAAGTGATAAGCGCCGACCCCCCCCCCCCCCCCGCACACACACACACACACACACACACACACACACACACACACACACACACACACACACACACACACACACACACACACAAACACACACACAAACACACACACACACACTGACAAAAACAACCAAGTCATTTAGGATCCCCTCTCACGTATAATAACCTTCCCGCACCAAACAATTAATTATTTCCCTGTCACCAGTATTAAATAGAGGGTCTTACACGGGTGGTCATTTCATATGAAATTTATGGAACGAGCCTTTGGCGAGTTTCATAAAATTCATATGAAGTGACCACGAGTGTAAGATTCTGTTTATCATATGGCCACTTAAAATTAGATTTTATCGCCATCAAATTTGACACTTTGCTTCACAGAAAATGCATGGTTGACATGGACGTCGTCATGACGTTACGTAATCCCGCCAAAGTGGTATTACCCGTGCGGTCATACGATTTTTATTACACGACATTATCCACTGCTTATCAATAACGTCATATGATAAACAGTATTATGTAAAAGGAAGTTTTTACACAGCTCTGTTCGTCGCACACTTTGACACATCAAGGGAGAAATACAGCCCAGCACCTATATGGCAAGTAGACTTGCCCCACAGGGAGGAAAAAAATGGGCGGACCGGGACTCGAACCCGGGACCTATAGCACATCAAGAAAACACTCTACCGTTTGAGCTACCGAGCATCACTGGTGATCTCGAACAAATAAAAGGCCTAAGGTTTGCCGTTATTGATATATACATTCATGTGTCAAGGTCAAATCTTAAAAGTTAAGGTACCTACTTGGGTTACCTTAAATATTTAAGTATTTTCTTTGTTTAAGTATCGACTTAAACGAACGAATTACTTTGTAGTTCACTTTATACGCCAGTTAAGTAAATACTTAGTTTAAGTAGGTACTTAAAATTTAACTACCTTGGCCCAGGTAGGTACCTTAACTTTTAAGATTTGACCTTGACACATGAATGTATATTCACCTTATTTGCATTATCTGCTGGTTCCTAGTCTGAAGGTTATCAGTGTTGGAAAACAGGTAACCAGACCCCCCTGACCTTTCAAGGTCAGGGGGGTCTGGTTACCTGTTTTTCCAAAATTGACAATGTGCAAGCTGGGAGCCAGCAAATAATGCAAATATGGTGAATATCAACAACGGCAAACATGAGAGCTTTTTTTGCTCAAAATCGCAAGTCATGCTCGGTAGCTCAGACGTTAGCGTGTTTGCGTCACATGCGAGAGGCCCTGTGTTCGGAGCCCGGTCGACCTACTTTTTTTCTCCCTGTTGTGCAAGTCGACATAATACTACTGGGATGTATTTCTCCCTTGGTGTGTCAAAGTTTTCGACGAATAGAGCTGTATAAAAAATTCCCTTTACATAATACTGTATAATACTGGGGACAGGGCAACAATTTATTGTTTGGTGTAGGAAGGTTTTTACAAGCGAAAGAGAGTCTTAAACGACTTGTTTGTTTTTGTAAAGGTAGGTGTGTGTATGTTTGATTGGTTGATTTGGTGTTTAACGTCCCCGTCAACTCTATGCAGGTCATTTTGGAGACGTTGCTCCTATTTTGTGGGACTTTTACCCGACATTGTGATGAAATGACATCTCAAGCCCGTCGCGCAATGAAACCAATAGGATTTATATAAGCATGGACGGTCCAACTCGCTCCCCTTATCCTGGGCAGGCTTAGATCCTGTAAGTGGGTAACAAGTACTCGTGTGCTCTGCATGTAAGCATATTGCAGCCCATTTATTTCTTCAATCCCCGATGGGTGGGCGGTAGACTTGCCCAAGTCCCTACATTTACATTTTTTATTTTTAAATGAAAGCCCCTTTAAACAAAAAATATGTAAAAGTCTCTTTAGTCTTCATTTGTGAATGTAGGGACTTGTATACTCTGCAAAAGTTCCGACCAGCACAAAGCTGGCATAAAACACTATCTCCCACTTGTTGATAAGAGCATTAGCCTCTGCAGTCAATGTTTACTTAATAAATAACACCCACCTGCGTCTGTCAGTGAAAGAGAGGAAAATTCTAGTATTTTGGAGATTTTTGTTTTGATTTGAGATTTAATGCCCCTGTCCACACTGTATAGGTCATTTTGGGGATGTTGCTTCCTTTGTGTTGGGACCTAAAACTTGTTCGAGACAGTGGTAGTTCCTGCCATCGAGGGTTGAATTTACTGAGGATAATTTCGGCATCACTTTCAGTCCTTTATTTGATTAATATATTTTGTGTGTGCTCATTAGAATCAACTTGTGAGTACACACAATATAATTTTTCCAGATAAAATACGCCAAATACCCATAACTAACCCTAAATATTTGTCATATGGATACATGTATGTGTGAAGAATTTCTCAGGTACTCAAGAGCGAGTTCGATTACAATCATAGAAAACGAGCTATTGGTGTTCGAGCCATTGAGGTATCATTATACAGTCAAACCGGTCATAGTGGCCACCTCTATTAAGCAAGCAAACTGTCTTAAGCAAGCAATCATTCAAATCCCGAAAAAAGGCGAATGCATTAATATCCACCTGTATTAAGCAAGCATCTGTCTTAAGCAAGCACATTTTGATCATTCCTGAGGTGCTTGCTTAACACAGGGTGGACTGTAATTGTTTTTGCACTTGTTTTTATAGAAAAAAAGGCAAGCAGGCAGCATAATATCATTATCCTGGCATAATTACTTAGTTAATCTTTTCAACATTATCTTAACAGGAGAAACCATTGAGAAAAGTGGCGTTTACAAGGGGTTACATAATGTTCTTATTTCTGCTCAGTAGTTTAGGTTGTGGGTACTCTTTAGAACCGCCTCTAACAAGCAACCGCAATCTATGTTTGAAGCAGAAATAAAGAAAAACAATACGAGGGCTACCCAAAATCTATGTTTTAGAGCAGAAATTACAAAATGACTAGCCAGGTAATTTGGTAAACCCTGCTTTACTCTATATAAAGTGGGGTTAACAAGGGTTTTCATTGTATGGACATGTTTAGGGGATGATCATGGTAATTGTGACTAGTGTCGTATGTCCATTAGAATCGCCTCATTGAGGCGGTTACACATAGATTGTGGGTACTCATTAGAACTGCCTCACTGAATCGGTTGTAACGAGTTCCCACAATCTATGTTTTGAGCAGAAATAAGAAAAATTCTGATTAACGTCATTGTTGGAGAATTCTAATATAGCATAGGCATGGTATCGTAATGGTTTAAGAATAAAAGATTAAAATTGAAACTTCTTTTTTTAAAAAAAAACCCTTTGCCTTCATGCGGTTTTCCCCCACTAAATGTAAATAAATCATGATAACAAGCTCTGGAGCCTGTCAGTGAAAAGTTATCTAAATAAACTTCTCACCCATATCTGACAATCATCTACAGGAAAGGTGAATGAGTTCTTTCAATATTTACAAGTCTGTTAATTTCACAATTTCATAAAAGACGGTATTGCTATTTCATTTACAATGTATTTATTTTTTTATTTTTGTAAACAATTATTTTTACAATGGACACCTAATTAACAGACTTCGGCAAGTCTAGGTGGGCGGGGGCCGACAGGTGTGTTTGTGGGGGGGGGGGGGGGGGGGGGGGGGGGGTAGGGGGGGGGGGGGGTACAGGGAGGCCGGCGCATATCACTTTTGTCTGTTAATTTAAAAACTGATCATGTGGCACATCGGGTCCATGTTCCTACGCGTATGCATGTCCTGCTACTTTTACGCATACAATGTTCACAACGTTCATATGCTGTTTTTATATTCAGTGTCATGAAATAGTATGGCGCCATGTGCATTTAAGAAATGACTTTTATTTTTCTGCTGTTCATGAAAGTATGAACGATCAGGGTCGCCTCAAAGTAAATGAACTCCGAAGGGGTTCATATAAACTTTGCTAGCGACCCGCTGTCGTTCATACCTTCATGAACATCGAAAAAAAGTATTTCTTATATTTACATTCTTTTGTTCTCATCACTGGGCGAAAAATGCTTATAAGGCAAACTGTTAAAGCTGAAAAACATTTACACGCTGTTTTTTCTATAAAGAACGGACAGCACTATCGTCGTCAACGCCCAATGAGATCATAGAGAACGATGGTTTAGACTGACGTCACTTGACGTCATTGAAAATCATATGGGCCCCTTCAAGCGATTTTGGTACTTATCGCCTATGCGAGCAGCGAAGGTTCAGGCGAGCCTGCGCATCCGCGCAATCTCGCCAGAACCTTCGCTGCTCGCTCATACAAGCAGTGAATCAAGAGGAACCTTCAGACAAAAAGCCACATTCCTGGCCCCTCTGAATGGCTGGGCATGCGCAGTTAAAATTTGTCGTGACGGAATGCTCGAAGACACAAATTCGCTTGGCGGGGCTCATATGGTTCGATGCGTTCATGGAAGTATAAACAGCATTGTTTTTTATAGGTTTACATCAGACTTTACACTTGAAATGTAAATAATTACTATTTTGGCGTGAATAACTGTAACGTATGTCAACGGTGTACTTTTGCTGTCAACAGTGTACTTTTGCTGAGACCTGTAGAAAACAATGCTGTTCATACTTCCATGAACGCATCGAGCCACATGATTTTCAATGAGCGCTTTATGTCTCACCAACTGTAAGGTTATACGCAGATAAGGACCTCACTCATAAAAAAACGGGGAAATCCAAGAGTTTGACATCCCATTTTTTTTACTCCGACTGGAGCTACGGTTTTCTCCGTGTTTGTCTGCACGATGTTTGATCAAGTCCTTAATGACTATATAAACTACATACATGTATAATAATGACATCCGATAACAATATTGTAGCTGCGGTTAAGTGTGGAGTGGTTTCTGCGGGAGTCTTCCCTGTTCTTCACCATAGCGCAGAATATATTTATATTCTTAATTATCGACTTAAATATTATGAAATAAGTCTAACGGCATGGGAAGGGTTGAATCATGGACAGACTCCATAAACCCGATTCAGCCCCCGCCCCTCGGGGTTTTAAGAAACAGATTTGGCTGCATGATGCTACCATGCAGAGCAGAAAATGACCACACTGGCACGAGTACTGGTAAACAGCTTAAAAGGACTAAGCCTGCCCAGGCAAAGTGGTGTGAGTTAGACCGTCCACTGCATACAAGCCTTTTGGTTTCAATGAACGACAGGGCTTGAGGCGTCATTTCATCTCAGTGTCGGGTTAAAGTCCCACAAAATTGGAAGCAACGTCTCCAAAATGACCTACATAGTGTTGACGGGGACGTTAAACCTCAATTCAAAAAAGACTCCGAGTTTTGCATTCAAATATTGTATGATTTCTTGTTTCTAAAGGGACTCCGTAGAAACAGCGTTTTAAATATGTCGTGGTGCTACATTGTGACCAATGTTTGTCCGTACAAATCGAGATCAAGTGTGATCCTTCAATGAAACACGCTTTATAGTGTATAAAACATTTTTCATGGTTTTTGTAGTCAAATGGCAACTAAACCATCATATTTCCTATTGTCTCCATTTAATCAAACAGAAGACGCGATTTTTGACAGATCGCGGGAAATTTGTGGGCCGCCTACATCAATGTGTAATTGAAACTTACTTCGTGATAATTTCCGTCAAAATTACGACTTCATCCGAAGTTAAATACTTTGCTAAGTAAATGAAATAGGCGGCTTTCGAATGCACTTTTTAAGGAAATACTTTACTAAGATAAGACTTCCTCCTTAAATAGTTAAGTCGACCTTAACTTAAGTAACGATTGTAATCCTGGGCCCTGGTTTACAAGTTTAAAATGCTGAAATTTTATGACGACCATAACTTCAGTACATAAACGTCAGAATTTGTTCAAAAGTTCATCAGGTCATGTACTCATCATCCCGTATCAATTCCATCAACATTTGAGAGCATAGCCTTAAGACTTTTTGAGATATTTTGCTGACAATGTGAGAGGCAAAGGGCCATAGCTGTACAAAAGACCATAACTAATGAATTAGCTTTCAGTATTTATTCAAAAGTTAATCAGGTCTGCTGCTGACCACTAGCAATCTAATCACTAAATTTCAAGGCCCTTAGCTCCAATTGTTTTAGAGATATTTTGCTGACAAGGTAAACCTGCCCAAAATTACAAAGGGCCATAACTCATGAATTGTTTTCAAAATTGATTCAAAAGTTTATCAGGTCACTAGCAACATACGAGCGTAATCATTTAACAGCACGGCTCTAGCTCTAAATTTTGACCTATTATGCTGACAAGGTAGAAATGCCCAAATTCACAAACGGTCATAACTCATGAAGCGTTTTCGGATTTTTTTTTTCAAACGTTAATCTTATCATTTGCTCGTACTCCTCATTACCAATCTATTGATCAAGTCTCAAGGGTCTAGCTCCAACAGGTTTGAGATATTTTTCTGACATGGTAAAAATGCCCAAATTGACAAAAGGTAATAACTCCTGTACTATTTTTTTTTTTTTTTTTTTTTTCAAAATTTAATCAAAAGTTAATCAGCCACTTTACTTATCATAAGCAATCTAATCACCAAACAGCATGGCTCTAGCTTTAACCATGTTTTAGCTATTTTGCTGACATGAAACTTCCCAAATTTACAAAGTGTCATAACTCATGAAGTAATTTTCAGAATTTAATAAACAGTTTAACAGGTCATTTACTCATCACTACCAATTTATTCATAAAGTTCCAAGGGTCTAGCTCCAACAGTCTTTTAGATACTTTGCTGACAAGGTAAAATTTGCAAAGGGCAGTAATTACTCATCTACTATTTTTTAAAATTCATTCTTAAGTTATTCAGGTTATCTAATCCATTCATCAAGTTTCAAGGATCTAGCTTCAATACTCTTTAAAATATTTTGCTGACCAAATATTTTCCTTATTTTTGCAAAGTGTCGTAACACAGGAAAAGGGCATATAATCCTGATGAGAAAAATAATTCTTACATACCAGACAAGGAAATCCGTGGTTTTACCCTGGGATAGAAATTTATGTTCTGACCCTGGTGTTCCGACCCAAAATCGAATATAATCGCGTGTGTGATAAATGCACTGGTTGATTACGACCTCGTATGCGCCGTCGTTAAGGCTGACGTCATAGCACGTTACGTGACGTCACTAAACATTCCTGCAGTGTCAACACAATATGGCGGACGTCCGTAACCGAAGTGACTGCAGAATTAAAACTCCGCGCTAAGAAATGGATAGGCAAGAAAAATAATCCTATATGGGTGTGAGGGGTGGATAGAAAAATCTGTCCCTCGGGATGCCGGACAGTGACCCTCGGGACCGATTTGTCCATCCAACCCTCACACCCATATAAGATTCTTATAATGAGCCAGCGAATGACAAAACCTACAATAAGACACGTGCGCCCAACGAGGCACAGTCTGATCAGAGTGCTCTAATGATAGCTAAGGGCTCAATGCTCCTTCATGCAGCAAGAGAAGTCTCTGGTTATACTATATGGATGCGCAGGCTGATCTGAGTCTTCGTTGGGCGCACATGTCTTATTTTAGGGATAAGAAGCCCCCGTGGTGCAGTGGTTACGCTACTCGCCTTGTAAACCAGGGGTCGCAGGATCGATCCCGGGCTTCTCCATACTTTCGGATGGGTCTTTAAACCGAGGTCATGTCTCCATATGACCTTAGCTGTTGGTGGGACGTAAAACTCAAACACTCACTCACTTATTGTAGGTTTTGTCGTGCGCTGGCTCATTTTGTGTCACCTGCTTTCTCATGAGGAATTCATAATTAAAATTTCAAAACTCTTAGCATGGATGGTTTCCCAGTTATGCTATGCATCAAAAAGCGTGACGAACGGACGGACGGACGGACAAAGGCAAATGTATATGCCCCACCAGCTTTTTTCAAATTTGGTGGCACAAAAATATTACAAAGGATCATAACTCCTGAACAACTTTTATTCTCATAACTACCAGTCTTTTTATAGAACTTCAGGACTCTAATAGATGTTTACTTAGTTTGGTTTCACGGTAAAATGTCCACATAACTTATTAAGTATTTTTCAGAACTAATTTGAAAGTTAATTAGGTCACTTGCTCATCACTACCAAGCTATTTAGCAGATTTCAATGCCCAGGCTTTAATAGGTTTTGAGATAGTAGTTGAGGATCTTGCATTTCGTTTCGGTAAGGAAACTCAGAAGCAAACATACTGCATGGAAGGTAAACATTATCAAACATTCATGTCCCATTTCTGTTTGTTTATATTTATGTATTTATGTTCATATGTATATACTACGAGCCTCATGGAAGATTAGCTATTACATGTACTTATGTATGTGCTAAATGTTGTAACCCCCACAAAATAAAGTCTTTACTTACTTACTTACTTATAGTTAGCTGACAAGATTTCTCCCAAATTTTTTTCAAAGGGCCATAACTCTGCAAAGGGGCATACTTCTGATGATGAGAACAAAATATGTGTGAAATATTTTTGCATGAGGAATCCATATATGAAATTTCAAAACCATAGCATACAATGTTCTTAAGTTATGCTATGCATCACAAAGCATGCCATGTACAAACGCCCGAATTTCCAAAGAGGAATAACTCATTAAGTGCATTTCAGAATTAATTCAAAAGTTAAATAGACCACCTGCACATCGCTACCAATCTATTTATCAGGATTCAAGGCTCAAGCTTTTTAGTTTTTGAGATATTTTTCTGACAAGATTTCATCCATGTTTTTCAAGGGCCATAACTCAGTAAAGAGGCATAATCCTGATGAGAACATAATATATTTGAGTTATTTTTTCATGAGTAATCCCTATATGAAATTTCAAAACTACAGCATACAAGGTTCTTAAGTTATGCTATGCTTCACAAAGCATGAATGTACAAACGGTCAAATTTATAAAGGAACATTACTCATTAAGTGTTTTTCAGAATACTTTCCAAAGATAATCAGGTTATCTACTTATCATTACCAATCCATTCATTAACTTTCAAGACTCTAGCTTGAAGACCTTTTCAGATATTATGCGGAGAAGATTTAATCGATTTTTCCAAAGTGCCATGACCCAGGAATTGGGCATAATAGAAGTGAAGGCAGTGATCAGGAATCGATACAATTACTTCACACTTCCCATCCAAGACACCAAAGGGAAAGAAACATTAACAGGAAATATCTTTACTCTAATAAAGACATTACAATAGGAAACCCAAAAGGACAGTTACTTTCCCACAAAATGGCCAAACGGCTATCCAAAATAAAAAGATATAAGCAAGACACACATGTACATGCAAAGGCGAACTAAGCCAATAATAAACCACGACAGAAGAACCGCCTTGGGACGGTTAGTAGAAAGTATTTTACTTGGGGTGAGGGAGAAGTGAGGGGGGTCTTAAATTGACTTTTCGTAGCCACATTCCGCTCCCTGGGCCTGGCTTAGACAAACAACCATTTCATACTACATGAAGGATTTCTAACTCATAAGTGCAACACCTCCAAGAACATAAAAAATCAAGACTTTAGAGATGAAACAAAGACGAGGATTCGACAGCATGGAATAACTGCAATGCTGAAATAACTGAAATAACCAACAGTTATAATCCTGATGAGAAATATGTTTCTGTTACTTTTTTCATCGGAAATCCATATACAGTAGAACTTCAGTGGCTCGAACAACGACGGCTCGTTTACCATGGCTGAGTCGAACCCGTTCTTGAGCTCCTAGGGAAATCCTCTACATAAGAAATAGTGAGATTTTAGGCTTTTATCTTGCAAATGTATGTTGTGTATATTCATTAGAAGCGCCTCGATGAGGCGATTCTAATAAATACACACTTCATACATTTTCATAAGAGAACACCGAAAAGATGTCCAGAAGTATCTCGTTATGCCTCCTGACAGTAACCTCAGTGGCTGGAACTACCCCTGTCTCGAACAGTTTTTCATGGTCCCAAAGGTGTTCGAGCCATCGCAGTTCTACTGTATGATATTTTAAAACCATAGCATACATGGTACAAAGTTATGCTGTATATCACATAGCATGCAATGTTCAATTGCTTAAATTTAAAAAGGGCCATAACTCATGAAGTTTTTTTTTTCATACTTTATTCAATAGTTAATCTAGTGATCTACTCATCACTACCAATCCATTCAATAACGTTCAAGGCTTTAGCTTTAGGAGTTTTTGAGACGTTTTGCTATCAAATTATCATCCATATTTTTAAAGTCCCATAACTCAGGGAAGGGATGAGAAAAAATATGTATCAGTTATTTTTAGCTCAACTGTCACGTAGTGACGAGGTGAGCTTTTGGGATCACTTTTTGTCCGTCGTCCGTCGTGCGTGCGTCCGTCCGTCCGTGCGTCCGTCCGTAAACAATTTCAAATAAGTATATCTCCAATACCCCATGGCCAATCTTGATCAAATTTCATGTGAATCATCATCAATTAGGGGGAAAGGCTGCATAAGGTTTTTGGGCTGATCAGATTGGAATTCTGGTTGCCATGGCAACATATAGCTCCCATAGACTTATAATGGGAAAACATTTAAAAATCTTCTTCTCTGAAACCGCATGGCCCAGAGCTTAGATATTAAGCATGTAGCAAGGGCAAGTGGTCAACTACATAATTCCTGCCAATCATGCCCCTCGGTGCCAAATAGGCCACACCCTAGGGCCCCTTCGCTCCCATAGACTCATAATGGAAAAAAAGCTTCAACAATCTTCTTCTCTAAAACCACAGGGCCCAGAGCTTATATATTTAGCATGTAGCAATGGCTGGTGGTCACCTACATAATTCCTGCCAATCATGCCCCTGGGTTCCAAATGGGCAACGCCCCGGGGCCCCTTCGCTCCCATAGACTCATAATGGAAAAAAAAAGATTCAAAAATCTTCTTCTCTGAAACCACAGGGCCCAGAGCTTATATATTTAGCATGTAGCAATGGCAGGTGGTCACCTACATAATTCCTGCCAATCATGCCTCTGGGTTCCAAATGGGCCACGCCCCGGGGCCCCTTCGCTCCCATAGACTCGTAATGGAAAAAAGCTTCAAAAATCTTCTTCTCTGAAACCACAGGGCCCAGAGCTTAGATATTTAGCATGTAGCAATGGCAAGTGATCACCTACATAATTCCTGCCAATCATGCCCCTGGGTTCAAAAAGGGCCACGCCCCGGGGCCCCTTCGCTCCCATAGACTCATAATGGAAAAAAAGCTTCAAAAATCTTCTTCTCTATAACCACAGGGCCCAGAGCTTATATATTTAGCATGTAGCAATGGCAGGTGGTCACCTACATAATTCCTGCCAATCATGCCCCTGGGTTCCAAATGGGCCACGCCCCGGGCCCCTTCGCTCCCATAGACTCATAATGGAAAAAAGCTTCAAAAATCTTCTTCTCTGAAACCACAGGCCCCAGAGCTTATATATTTAGCATGTAGCAATGGCAGGTGGTCACCTACATAATTCCTGCCAATCATGCCCCTGGGTTCCAAATGGGCCACTCCCCGGGGCCCCTTCGCTCCCATAGACTCATAATGGAAAAAAGCTTCAAAAATCTTCTTCTCTGAAACCACAGGGCCCAGAGCTTATATATTTAGCATGTAGTAACAGCAAGTGGTCACCTACATAATTCCTGCCAATCATGCCCCTGGTGTCCAAACGGACCACGCCCCGGGGCCCATTAGCTCCTATAGACTCATGATGGAAAAAATGCTTCAAAAATATTCTTCTCTGAAACCATAGGGCCCAGAGCTTAGATATTTAGCATGTAGGAAGGGCAAGTGGTCAACTACATAATTCCTGCCAATCATGCCCCTGGGTTCCAAATGGTCCACGCCCCGGGGCCCCTTCGCTCCCATAGACTCATAATAGAAAAAAGCTTCAAAAATCTTCTTCTCTGAAACCACAGGGCCCAGAGCTTAGATATTTAGCATGTAGTAATGGCAAGTGGTAACCTATATAATTCCTGCCAATCATGCCCCTGGGGTCGAAATTGGCCGCACCCCTGGGCCCCTTAGCTCCTATATACTCATAATGGAAAAAAGGTTCAAAAATCTTCTTCTCTGAAACCAAAGGGCCCAGAGCTTAGATATTTAGCATGTAGCAACGGCAAGTGGCCACCAACATAATTCCTGCCAATCATGCCCCTGGGTTCCAAATGGTCCACGCCCCGGGGCCCCTTCGCTCCCATAGACTCATAATAGAAAAAAGCTTCAAAAATCTTCTTCTCTGAAACCACAGGGCCCAGAGCTTAGATATTTAGCATGTAGCAATGGCAAGTGGTAACCTATATAATTCCTGACAATCATGCCCCTGGGGTCGAAATTGGCCGCACCCCTGGGCCCCTTAGCTCCTATATACTCATAATGGAAAAAAAGCTTAAAAAATCTTCTTCTCTGAAACCACAGAGCCCAGAGCTAAGATATTTAGCATGTAGCAACGGCAAGTGGTCACCTACATAATTCCCGCCAATCATGCTCCTGGAGTCCAAACAAGCCACGCCCTGGGGCCCCTTAGCTCCTTTAGACTCATAATGGAAAAAAGCTTAAAAAATCTTCTTCTCTGAAACCACAGGGCCCAGAGCTTAGATATTTAGCACATAGCAACGGTAAATGGTCACCTACACAATTCCTGCCAATCATGCTCCTGGGGTCCAATTAGGCCACGCCCTGGGGCCCCTTAGCTCCTATAGACTCATAATGGAAAAAATCTTCAAAAATCTTCTTCTCTGAAACAACAGGGCCCAGAGCTTAGATATTTAAGACATAGCAACGGCAAGTGGTCACCTACATAATTCCTGCCAATCATGCCCCTGGGTTCCAAATTGGCCACGCCCCCGGGCCCCTTCTCTCCCATAGACTCAAAATGGAAAAAAGCTTAAAAAATCTTCTCCTCTGAAACCGCAGTGCCCAGAGCTTAGGTAATTAGCATGTAGCAACGGCAAGTGGTCACCTACATAATTCCTGCCAATCATGCTCCTGGGGTCCAAATTGGCCACGCCCGCGGGCCCCTTAGCTCCCATTGACTCATAATAGAACAAAGCTTCAGAAATCTTCTTCTCTGAAACCACTGGGCCCAGAGCTTAGATATTTAGCATGTAGCAACAGCAAGTGGTCACCTACATAATTCCTGCCAATCATGCCCCTGTGGTCAAAACGCACCACGCCCCGGGGACCCTTAGCTCCTATAGACTCATAATGGAAAAAAAAAGCTTCAAAAATCTTCTTCTTTGAAACCACAGGGCCCAGAGCTTAGATAAATAGCATGTGGCAATGGCAAGTGGTCACCTACATAAATCCTGCCAATCATGCCCCTGGGGTCCAAATGGGCCACGCCCCGGGGCCCCTTAGCTCCCCTAGACTCATAATGGAAAAAAGCTTCAAAAATCTTCTTCTCTGAAACCACAGGGCCCAGAGCTTAGATATTTAGCATGTGGCAATGACAAGTGGTCACCTGCATAAATCCTGCCAATCATGCCCCTCGGGTCCAAATGGGCCACACCCTGGGACCCCTTTAGAGAGTTGGTTGCTTAACGGTAACACGTGTATTTATTTATGAACATACCCCACCCATTCAAAATCTCAAAAGCCAACAGGACTAAGGCAAAAAATTTCTTCGTACTTCCGGTTTTACAGCTTCCTGTTGCCGGAAGTAGACCTGATTGGATAAAACTTGACTTTAACTTCGAGGGTTCAACAAGTTCGACGTCATCGTTTGTTTTCGTATAATCGGATTGTTTCTGTCGCTATCCTTTTGGAAAAAACAACACAGAAAAAGAAAGTAGAAAACTATCTGTTGCACTTCAAAGGTTCTAAAAATGCCGATCAGGGAGGTAAATATAGCATAAAAGTTTTTAAACTTACAAAATAACATCATTTCCCAAGCGACACTTCACCCCCAAATATTATTGTGTATTTTGTTCTTCAGTCTGACAGCCCATTCCTTTTTTTGTCGTCTGGGTTTTTCACCGAGGTATTCCAAACAGAGCTAGGTCAAAGTCAGTTTCATATGAGGCGCCTAAGGGGAAATTATGTAGTACTGAAAATAGGCCTGTTCTTATGATCAATTAACAGTTTTATTGATTTTTTAATTTCCTGAGAGAGTTATCAGGAGGGGTGATAAGTTTCAATGTCCTCATTGCAGAGGCTAGGCTCTGAGATGCTATGTAACATATATATTATAAGACACATAAATGATCAAGTGGCCCAGTGATCAAAGTTACCAGTACATTTTTTAAAAGGTAAAGCTTCAATCACACACACAAATGTTTTTCATGTTAACTGTTATTTAATATGAATTTTTTTATTTTGTGTTTAACATTTGAAAATTTTATCATTTTCAAACAGTCTCTGATTGAAAAAACATATGATGTGAATTGAAATTATGTTGTCATTGATTATTTCCCTTTATTTCAAATTTCCCCGTATGGAGCCTCTCATTTCCGGGAAAGAAACAAAATCGTCGAACTTGTTGAACACTTCAAAAACTTCATGTTTTTACCGGTCCGTGAATCAAAGGTAAGAAATGTTCAGTTTTGTTGTTAATTCTTTGCATTTTTCTATGATATTTCATTGTAAAATAAGTAATTTGAATTTTCTTTGCAATTATTTAATTTTGTTACTATTCTGATTCTATTTTTAGCCATGTTTAATTCATCCGTCGCTTACGTCGTCGAACTTAGGTTACGCCAGTATATGCAGTTACAAGGCAATAGCTCGAGATATGACATGAAAGAAGAAAACTCTGCACACTGATGGCCAGAATCACAGCAATAGGTGAATTGGGATGCAAACATCTTGTTCAAACTTTGGTGTTTCATTTCAAAGTACCTCTTGTTTAAACAAAGCAGCACTGGAGGTCACAGGAGTGAATTGTCTTGGAATCTCAGAAGACACTCCCAGGTATCCAAGTTGTAAATATGAATGCTTTGTGGTGAGTGACTGTTTCAAAATACTTTACAAAGGTTTTCTCGAATTTGACCCCTAGCCCCACCCCAGGGTGTAAACCCAGGATTCTGTTCTCTTTGAACATCAGAAGGGCCCCCATCAGAAGACCCTCCCAGTAGGGCTGGCTAATCAGTAATCAGAGCTGAAAAGATAATCAATTATCTTTCCTGTCATTGCGATTGATAATCAATTAGTTATCACTGAAGTTTAGTCATAATGTTACAGTCGGGTATAAAAGCCAAGGCCGGGCCGAGCCAAAAAATACCGATCCGAAGATTTTATATTTCGTCTATTGTTTTAATTAAGACATATATCTAGGTCAATTGGGTATCAAATTATTATAAATAACATATTTGATAACTGCACGAAGGTTTATCTCTCTACATTGTTTAATTTTCTTGAAATAACCGTTTGCCGAAATCGAGGGTATAAAATCCAGGGCCGGAAAAAATGATATTTCTTAATTTCTTGCAAATCTACAGGTTAAAGTTCTTCTTTTTGTTCTGAAAATATTTGAATTTGATTATTGTCATCACTTGTCCATAGAAAAATATAACAAACATATGAGACTACCTTAAATGATCAATTTTCTTACTTTTTAATTGTTTCTATTTTTAGATTGACTTAATTAAAGAAAACGTCGGAAAAGGACCAAAAATGGAAGAAATTTTGTTTACTGCTAGCTGAAATTAAAGAAAAGTAAAAAATAACATTTTTTCTTTATCATTTTAATATACACATACATGTTAGCAAAAATAACAATCAATTTTTATATTTCTTTAATTCCAGCTAGCAGTAATAATACGTTTTTTTACCTTTTCGGTACATTTCAGTCGTTTCCTTTAATAAAGTTAATCTAAAAATAGAAACCATTAGAAAATAAGAAATAAGATCATTTAAGGTGATTATACCCCCGGCATACGAAGTATGCAATGGGGGTATATAGTTTTTGTCTTTTCCGTCTGTCTGTCTGTCCGTAAACAATTATTTTGTGTCAAAGATATCTCAGGAACTGCTTCACATAGAAACTTGAAATTTTGCACACATGGTCAGTATGACTACTTGTATTGTGGGAAAGAAAATAAGGGCCAAGGGGTCAGGCCTTTTAGAGTTATTTCCCTTTGTAGTTCTTGCTGTTTAATAGTGTATATTTTTATTTTGTGTCAAAGATTTCTCAATAACTACTGTACATAGAAACTTGAAATTTTGCAAACATGATCAGTATGACTAGTTGTATTGTGGGAAAGAAAATAAGGGCCAAGGGGTCAGGCCTTTTAGAGTTATTTCCCTTTGTAGTTCTTGCTGTTTAATAGTGTATATTTTTATTATTTTGTGTCAAAGATTTCTCAATAACTACTGTACATAGAAACTTGAAATTTTGCAAACATGATCAGTATGACTAGTTGTATTGTGGGAAAGAAAATAAGGGCCAAGGGGTCAGGCCTTTTAGAGTTATTTCCCTTTGTAGTTCTTGCTGTTTAATAGTGTATATTTTTATTATTTTGTGTCAAAGATTCTCAATAACTACTGTACATAGAGACTTAAACTTTGGTAGCAACAACCAGTATGACTACTTGTTTCAGCTGAGGTGATGGCACTGGCCGGGGGTATACGTGCCCCACTGGGCACTTTTGTCTAGTTTTGATATGTTTATTATATTTTCTATGTACACATGATAAAAATTATCAAATTTAAATATCATCAGGGCAAAAAAGAATTTCTTTAACCGATAAAATTTCAAGAAATTAAGAAATTTTTCTCGGCCTTCGCTTTTATACCCATCGATTTCGGAAAAAAAGGTTATTACAAGAAAATAAAATAATGTAGAGAGATGAACCTTCTTGCAGTTTTCAAATATATGTTATTCATCATGATTTTATACCAAACTGACCACAATATACAGCTTCATTGTGACGAGACGAAATATAAAATTTTTGGATCGGCATTTTTGGCTCGGCGACTCAGCCCAGCCCTGCCTGGCCCAGCCTTGGCTTTTATACCCTACCTAATTTTACCTGTCTGGCTTTCTGTCTGAGCGTGACTCCTACCATATGCTGTACTTTGTCATATGTATTTGGACAGACAGACCTGAGAAAACAGTGTAGACCCAGATGAGATGCTAGAGAACACGATGTCTCATCTGGGTTTGCACTGTTAGTCACTCATACAGCTATTTTAGGCATAACTTTGGGGAGTAAATTGTACATGTCAAATAATCGATTGCAAGCAAATCAGTAATGATATTCATTTGTGTGGAATTTATCGATCGATAATAATCGATTATCCAAAATTTTTATCGTGCCAGCCTTACTTCCCAGGTACTTAAGTTCCAAAAATGAGTGCTCTGTTATGAGTGACTGTTGAGATATAAGCATTTGAAAAACTTTACCGCAGTGTGACAGGAACGCACACGCAACCACGCACATCCTAGGTGACAACAATAGCTCTCCATGTACTTCGTACAGGCAAGCTTAAAATCACTTGCATAGCCAACATTTGGACTTGCCCTCATGGCAGTTGGTCAATGGACTTGTCAGGCCCTGCTTAATAGAAGTTCTCATTAAGTACTGAATTAAAGTATTTGTCTGAGCTTGACTTTAGAATTTGTCTAGCACTTTAAGCATTTCATTTTTTCTGGCTAATAAAAGATCTTTGATAGAAAACAGCAATGCATGCATCTATCAGGAAGTCTATACAAATCATTGTGTCAAACCCTGCCATCCAATGAAACCAGTAGGGTTTATATGTATGGACCGGCACTCGCACCACTCTGCCTGGGCAGGCTTAGCAGTTTACCAGTAATTCCACAAAAACAAGCAAGTATAATTCTGAGCCCCTTGAACCCTAATAGTAAAACTGGGGTTTACAGTGGGTAAACCTTATGTTTCGATTTTCCTCTCTAAAATATAGATTGTGGGAACTCCTTAGAACCACCTCAGTGAGGCAGTTATAACTTGTACCCACAATCTATATTTTGAGTCGAAATAAGAAAAACATCACAATGTTCCATCGTGAAATTTTTAGGGTTTTTTTTTTTGCGTTTAAGTTTACATTGTATTTGGCTACTATTTGCATAGGCATGTTTTCGTAATGTAAAGCTGCTGTTGATATCGCTTTACACAGAAACACCGCGCAGCCCAATATATTTCTCCTGGGGTAAAAATAACTTTGGATCAAATAATAGTTAATCTGGTCCAACTGCCAGACTGTATTCTTATCTTTTGCCAAGGGCTGACCCAAAATGACTGCCGCTTTATTGCTTGGACAGCAAAAAAAAAAATTCGATCAATTCTCCAGAATCTCCCCTAAGAACAACTATCTTCCTATCTATATTTCTATCTTGGTCCCTTGATTTGCCCTAAAAGCTTGTTGAATGTGTAAAATTTAAAAATATAGTGGAGTGTGGTAGCTCAGTGGTTAGTGCACTTGCCTCTGATGCTAGGGGCCCCCAAGCATCCAACCCGGCAGCAGTAATAAATTGCGGTGTCCAAACATGCTCCATTGGCATCATTTGCAGGCATGAATGCCACAAGGCCTTTGGATCCAGACGTTAACTGGAGGCCCCCTGTGCAGGGAGAACCATCCCCTGTGCAGGTTAAAGATCCCTACCATAATTACATGAACAACAACAGCCTGTTTACTATGTAGGCAGCTCCATCCTGTGAAACCAGGAGTGTATATACATGTATATGTAATGTACACCAGGAATGTTTTGTTTGTTTGATTTGAGGTTTAAAGTCCCCATTAACACCAACCCAAGACCGACGGATTTTGTCTGGTGAAAAGCTGGACCAGGTCAGGTCTAGTGAGGCTGGCTGGTCCGAATGGTCTAGTTGAAAATCTGCCACCAAAGTCATAAAAGTCCATGTTTTTAGCTCATTGATTATAAAATGGATTTCTGTTTTCAGTATGTTGCAGTAGCTTTACTATGTAAATAATAATAGAAATATTTATTTGATTTGAGGTTCTAACATCCCCATCAACACCGTAAAGGTCATTTTGGAGACGTTGCTTCCAATTTTGTAGGACTTTTATCCGACATTGAGTTGAAATGACATCTCAAGCCCTGCTGGCCAATGAAACCAATAGGGTTTATAAGCATGGACGGTCTGACACTTGCATATTTTCAGTATTAAACTGTATCCATCATTGTCAGTTTCACTATTATCATGTGTCAGCATTAAGTTGTGTAAAGCCTTGAAAACACGAGCTTGTACTTTCAGCTGTGCCAGTTTCGCAGAACTTTAATTTTTCTCAAAATAAGAAACATCCGAAGATTTCCATAGTCAACACTGAGTTTGAACTAGCCAAAGGCACAAATATTTTATATCTAAACTCACTGCATGTAACAACATTGCAGAATAACTAATCAACAACTTGTTCAAGTCAAGTCCCATGTTCAAGTAGCTTAAAACTTTTTAGTGTGCCGAGTTGGGGGAAAAATTGGTAGTTCCTTTTCAAGGGGGTATCCCTTTTCAAAGAATTCTTTGTCCTGTTTGTTAAAAATTCAGAGACCAATTATCATTGCAGACAGTTGGTAGGGAAAGTGTTGCAATGTTTGTGGTGGTGGCTTTGACAAAGTCAGATATAAGAGCTAAGACCAAAACTTAATGTACGCAATGTTACTGGACTACATCGTAGATATATTTTTGACCGGTATTTTGACTTTTTACACATTCGGTAAGTTTGCTGGGCAAATCAACAGGCCAACTACAAACTCTGTGATAATGAAATGGTCTTATCTATATTCTGATATAGAATTTCCTGTGTCTGCGCAGGTTAGAGATGCCGTAATTACAGAATTAATGTGTAGGCTTCCGGAGTGTATGTAATAATCTACACCTAATGTGACGTACTTGCAACTTGTGTATAGAAGAATCACGATTCATGAAGGATCGTCTTCTAGACCTGTTTTCCATCCCCATTGGGAGTTTTGTTTGTTTGATTTGATGTTTAACATCCCCATCAACAGTTACACTATATAGGTCATTTTGATGTTGCTTCCCATTTTGTGCTACTTTTACCCGACATTGAGATGAAATGACATCTCAAGCCTTATATCCCATAAACCAATATGGTTTATAAGCATGGACGGCCTGACTTGCACTGCTTTCCCTTGGCAGGCATAGATCCTCTAAGCGGTTAACCAGGTAGGGGGTGGGGGGCACCTTGCGGAGATGGATATATTTTGTTTGTTTGATTTGTGATTTAAAGTCCCTGTCAACACTGTTAAGGGCATTTTGGAGACTCTGCTTCCAATTTTGTTGGACTTTTACCCAACATCGAAATGAAATGACATATCAAGCCCTGCCGCCCAATAAAACCAATAGGGTTTAAAAGCATGGACAGTGTGACTCGCACTGCTTTGCCTGGGCAGGCTTAGATCCTCTAAGCAGTTTACTAGTACTTGTGTGCAGGTCGGTTTCAGCTTTGCGTTGATGCATCATGCAGCCCATCTATTCCTTCAAGTCCCAATTGGGGGGGGGGGGGGGGGGGGGATAGATTCACCTTATTTGCATTATCTGCTGAAGGTTATCAAAGTTGGAAAAACAGGTAACCAGAATACCCTGATGTTTAACATCCCCATCAACAGTTACACAGTGGGGAGGGTCTGGTTACCTGTTTTTCCAATATTGACAATGTGGCAGCAAATAATGCAAATATGGTGAATAGATAGAATTCTGACATTTCTATCTCTTGAACAGAAATAATAACTCTTCCCTACCCTAAAGTATGGATGCAACTGCAGTTTTCAAAATAATACTGGTTCTACTAAATACCGATACCATTCTCTGAAAGGAGTGATTTTTTTATACCCGCTTTTTCGAAGAAAAATCGGGTATATTGTTTTCGTACCACAGTTGAGTCCGGCGTCAGTCCGTCTGTCCGTCCGTCTGTCTGTCCGTCACGTTTCTTGTAAATGGATCTCCTCTGCAACTACTGAAGTTACACTTTTGAAACTTTGCATGTGGATAGTACGTGGAATGTAGATTGCAGTGGGCAACCTTTTGGTGACCTTGACCTCAACATGATCCCAAGGTCAAAGATCAAGAAATATGATTTGCCATATCTCCTTAACTATTGGAGATACACTTCTGAAACTTTGCTTATTGGATGGTCTTTGGAATATAGAATATGTCGGTCTACTTTTGGTGTGACCGTGACCCCAAGGTCAAAGATCAAAATGTATGATTTAGCCGTATCTTCTAAACTATTAGAGTTACACTTCTGAAACTTTGGTTATTGGATGGCACTTGGAATAGAGAATAAATCTGGATACTTTTGGTGTGACCTTGACCTCAACATGACCCCAAGGTAAAACGTCAAAAAATTATGATTTGCCATATCTCCTAAACTATTGGAGTTCCACTTCTGAAACTTTGCTTATTGGATGGTCTTTGGAATATAGAATATGTCGGTCTACTTTTGGTGTGACCGTGACCCCAAGGTCAAAGATCAAAATGTATGATTTAGCCGTATCTTCTAAACTATTAGAGTTACACTTCTGAAACTTTGGTTATTGGATGGCACTTGGAATAGAGAATAAATCTGGATACTTTTGGTGTGACCTTGACCTCAACATGACCCCAAGGTCAAAGGTCAAAAATTATATTTGCCATATCTCCTAAACTATTGGAGTTACACTAAGGCTTCTGAAACTTTGCTTATCGGATGGTCCTTGGAATATAGAATATGTTCTGCTACTTTTGGTGTGACCTCGACCCAAGGTCAAAGGTCAAAAAGTATGACTTTGCTACATCTTCTAAACTATTAGAGTTACACTTCTGAAACTTGGTTATTTGATGGCTGTTGAAATATAGAATAAATTGGGATACTTTGGGTGGACCTCAACATAACCCCAAGGTTAAAGGTCAAAAAGTATGACTTTGCCATATCTTCTAAACTATAAGAGTTACACTTCTGAAATTTTGCTTATCAGTTAAAATGTTCTTTACAAATTTTTTTAACTTACATATAGTTTTGGCTTGCTAATACATAGTCATTTGTGTTACTCATAGAAAAAGCAGGTATTTGCGATGGTATACCATCGACTGCTGATCTAGTTTTTTTTTTCGGTCAACTATCTACTGCACAGTTCAAGTTAAGCTTTGTTGCTGTCGACCACCTTTGAGACTGTTAAACTTTAGAACAATCCAAAAGGAGGTCTTAATATAGGAATTTTGCGGTACTACAGCAAATGTCCATTTAGAAAACCTTTTCATTTCAAAAAGACCCACCTAATACTGAATGTACAAAATGGGAGGTTTATAAGCATCAAAACGGTTGGTTGCAGTTAGGTCGCGCCTATTTCATATTAATATCTTATTATTTTGTATAACCATTTGGCTATTTTGTGGGGAAATAACTGTCTTTTTGGCTTTTTTTTTAAAATGTTAAGTATTGAGCGTAGCCTTTATAGAGGAACGCTTGTTTCGTTTTGGATACCGGGCAATGGATAAAGTTCTTCTACACTTTAGCTTCATGTTATTTGACATGTTGTGTTTTCAACAATTAGTAGTTCTTTCAGTTCTTCTGCTGCTGTTTATTTAATCTGTCCATTACACCAGTTTTTCCGTCCACCATTTTTGCAGAAGCCGGAACTGAATAAAAGGAAAAGAACTACTCCGATTTTAATCCTAGATGCAAAAGTGTTCTTTGGTGATCCTGCCTTTAGGGGCCTTCTTCTATCCAATATTTCTGTTTCATATAAATAAAAAAATGTATATTAAATTTACCTGGCTGAGCCATCTTAACCGCAGTAAAGAAGGTAGTCGGAAATGGAGATCCACTAGCGGAATCTTGAATATTCACGAGACGGCCGTATCTGTTTCGGAAATGTTCGGGAAAACAAGTAAAGGGAGCGCTGTTGGGGGGTACATGTATAAGAGCACCGGTAAGGGTATTTTATAAGAATCCTATATGGGGGTGAGGGGTGGATGGAAAATCCGTCCCGAGGGACACTGTCCGGCATCACGAGGCTTGCAAAGTGATGCCTGACAGTGATCCCGAGGGACGGATTTTTCTATCCACCCCACACGCCCATATTGGATTGTTTTTCTTGCATACCTTCCATTTCTTAGCGCGGATTTTTAATGCTGCAGTCACTTCGGTTACCGACGTCCGCCATATTGTGTTGGCACTGCAGGAATGTTTAGTGACGTCACGTAACGTGCTGTGGCGTCAACCTTAACGATGGCGCATACGAGGTCGTAATCAACCAGTGCATTTATTAAACACGCGATTATATTCGATTTTGGGTCGGAACACCAGGGTCAGAACATAAATTTCTATCCCAGGGTAAAATCACGGATTTACTTGTCTGGTGTTCAAGAAACAGCGATTGCTGTATATGGTAACAGTACTGAAGAACAGAAGAGCACTGGGAGAGACAAATAATGTCTAATGTGTTTGATACTTGATAGTAATACTAAAGATCTATCTATCTATCTATCTATCTATCTATCTATCTATCTATCTATCTATCTATCTATCTATCTATCTATCTATCTATCTATCTATCTATCTATCTATCTATCTATCTATCCATCTATCTATCTATCTATCTATCTATCTATCTATCTATCTATCTATCTATCTATCTATTAGTCTATCTGTCTGGTCATTCACTCCCTTCCGCTGATTCAAGAAGGGCAGTTTTCAGTTTCTAGAGAAAGAATGTCCACTGTCCTGGTTAACAGCTGCCCAGGAAAAGTGTGGATAGGTAAACTGACTGGCTAAAATGACCTAAATAGCGTAAAAATGGCCGTTGAACCCGAAAACTGTATGTACATATGATGACTGTATAGCATGGTAGTACTACTGAGGGGCCCGTGTAGCAGTAGAAGATTTGTTTGTTTGTTTTGAAGTATAACGTCCCCGTCAACACTGTAAAGGTCATTTTGGAGACGTTGCTTCCAATTTTGTCGGACTTTTACCCGTTATTGAGATGACATGACATCTCAAGCCCTGCCGCCCAAGAAACCAATAGGGTTTATAAGCATGGACGGGCCGACTCGCACCGCATTGCCTGGGCAAGCTTAGATCCTCTAAGTGGATTACCAGTACTCGTGTATGGGTCAGTTTCAGTAGAAGAGCACTGGTGGGTGAACATGATGGTTGTATAGTATAATATGATGATGTACTTTTGAGGAGCTCTTATAAGTAGAAGTGCGCTTGTAGGGGTATGTGATGGCTGTATAGTACGATCGTACTACAGCGGAGTTTTTGTAGAATTGCAGAAGTAGAAGAACACTGGTAGAAGTACAGGCTGGCTGTAAAGAATGATAGTAATCTTGGGGGAGCACTTGTCGAAGAAGAAGAGCGCTGGTATGTGAATAGGAATGCCTGTACAGAGAAATTCCGCTATTTGGACCACCTAAACTTAAGACTAATTTTAGTAGGTTGCAGTTATTCTGTCTGTGTGTTTTCTGCATACGAGTGTCCCCTGATCGGATACCACCCTTGGGACTGTTCAAAAGTGGTCTTAAAGACCACTTTTGACCAGTTCCAAAGGTGGTCTTAATGTAGGAATTTTACTGTATAGTATAAATGTACGACTGAGGAGCTCATGTAGAAGTAGAGGAGCACTGGTATGTGTATATGATGTCGTTAACGCTACTAAGAAGCACTTGTAGAAGTAGAAGAGCGCTGATAGAGGTACGGTGTCTTCACTACAATACTACTACTGAGGAGCTCTTGTCGAAGTAGCAGAGCACTGGTAGGGTGTATGATGGCTGTATAGCATAATAGCACTACTGAGGAGCTCTTGTAGAAGGAGAAGAACACTGGTAGGGGGTGTATGATGGCTGTATAGTATGGTACTACTACTGAGGTGCTCTTGTAGAAGCGAATATCACAGGTATGGGTATAAGATAGTTGTATAGCATGACAGTAATCCTAAGGAGCTCTTGTAGAAGTAGAGGATTTGTTTGTTTGATTTGAAGTGTAGCTTCCCAGTCAACACTGTAAAGGTCATTTTTGAGACCTTGATCCTAATTTTGTGGGACTTTCGCCCGATATTGAGATGAAATGACATCTCAAGCCCTGCCGCCCAATGAAACCAATATGGACGGACCGACGCGCACCGCACTGCCTGGGCCGGCTTAGATCCTCTAAGCGGTTTACCAGTACTCGTGTGCGGGTCGGTTTCAGCTCTGCGTGGAAGCATCATGCAGTCCATCTATTTCTTCAAGCCCCGGTGGGCGGGGCCTAGTAGAAGTAGAAGAACATAGATACGTGCATATGATGGCTGTATAATATGAAAGTACTAATGAGGAGCTCTTGTAGTAGGGCACTGGTAGGTGTATGTGATTGCTGTATAGTATGATAGTACTACTGAGGAGCTCTTGCAGAAGTAGAAGAGCGTTGGTAGGCGAATATGATGGCTGTATAGTATGATAGAATTACTGAGGAGAGCTTGCAGAAGTAGGAGAGCGCTAGCAGGTAAATATGATGGCTGTATAGAATGATTGTATTACTGAGGAGATCTTGTAGAACAAGTCGAGCACTGGCAGGTGGTATATGATGGCTGTATATTATGGTAGTACTACTTAGGAGCTCTTGCAGAAGTGCAAGAGCACTGGCAGGTGTATAGAATCTTGATGTAGTATGGCGGTTTTGTTTTTGTTTGATTTGAGGTTTAACGTCCCCGTCAACACTGTAAAGGGTATTATTGAGACGTTGCTTCCAATTTTGTGGGACTTTTACCCGACATTGAGATGAAATGACATCCGAATCCCTGTCGCCCAATGAAACCAATAAAGTTTATTAGCATGGACGGTCCGCCTCGCACTGTAGCTCCTGGACAGGCTTAGATCCTCTAAGCGGTTTACCAGTACTAGTGTGCGGGCCGGATTCAGCTCTGCGTGGAAGCATAATGCAGCCCATATATTTCTTCAAGCCCCTGTGGGCGGGGGCGATAGTATGGTGGTATTTTTGAGGAGCTATTGCAGAATTTGCACTGGAGGAGTTAATGGTGGCTGTGTAGTACTAAACTACTACCGAGGAGCTCCTCTAGAGGTAGAAGAGCAGTGCTAGGGGTATGTGATGTATGTTTGTTTGTATTGGAGGTAACGGCCCAGTCAACACTATTTTAGGCCATTTTGAGCCGATCAGATTACCTATCCACCATTTGCATGGACATGCTTATATGTAAGCGGTTAACCAGTACAGTGCATATTCTTTCGCCAGAAACTGACAATTGCCCATCTTGAATCAGCGGAAGGGAGCTAATGACCGTTGAAACGATTCCATGACAGAATGTTGTCGGCCGCAGCAGGTATCGAACCCGCGTCCTCCTGATCACCAGTCAGACGCGCACCCGACTGAGCTACCGAGGCCGGCATGGGTATGTGATGGCTATAAAGCATAATGCTACTACTGAGGAGCATATTGGGGTAGCCCCTATGTGCTTTTAGCGCCCGGTTACCTTACAAAATCTATCAAGTCAAGAGGAGCATATGTAGAAGTAGAAGAGCACTGGTAGGTGTTTATTATGGCTGTGTAGTATGATCGTACCACTGTGGAGCTCTAGTAGGAGTAAAAGAGTTCTGGTAGAGGCATATGGTGTCTGTATAGTATAATAGTATTACCTGAGGAGCTTTTTCAGAAGTAGAAGAGCACTGGTATGTGTATGCGATAGTTGTACAGTATAACTACTACCGAAGAGCTTTTGTAAATGTAGAGTACTCGTAGCACTGGCTGGTGCATATGATGGACGTATAGCATGCAGTACTACTGAAGAGCTCTTGCAGAAGTTGAAGAGTGCCGGTAGTGGAATATGATGGCTGTATAGAATACCATCACGAAAACACGCCTATATGATTTTGACCCCCTTGAACCCCACCCTTATATAGTAAAACTGGAGTTAACAGGGGTAAACCTTATTTTTCTTATTTCTGCTCTTAAATATTCAGTGATTGTGGGTACTCGTTAGAACCGCCTCATCGAGGCGGTTCTAACGGGTACCCACAGTCTATATTTTGAGCAGAAATAAGAAAAATATCACGGTTTTTCCTCTTAAAATTAGCATTTTTTCGGCGATAGGGGTCACAATGTATTTGTATAGGCGTGTTTTCGTAATGATGCACTCCTGAGGAGCTCTTGTTAGAAGGAGATGAGCATCGCTAGAGGTTCATGATGACTTTACCGTTAATAGTTATTAGCTCTTTGTTAATTGTTAATATCTCTACAACTGTATAGACTATTGCCTTGACACTTGATAAGAGATGGTGAGAAGATGGTCTGATAAACTCTTTAAATTCTGGTGTTTTTCTTGAGTTATGGCCTTTTGAAAATTCAAGCTTTTCAACCACATGGTGCTAGAGGTACATGATGACTTTACAATTAATAGTTAATAGCTCTTTATTAATTGTTAATATCTCTACAACTGTTTAGACTATTGCCTTGACACTTGATAAGAGATGATGAGAGGATGGCCTGATAAACTCTTTAAATTCTGGTGCTTTTCTTGAGTTATGGCCTTTTGAAAATTCAAGCTTTTCAACCACATGGTGCTAGAGGTACATGATGACTTTACAATTAATAGTTAATAGCTCTTTATTAATTGTTAATATCTCTACAACTGTTTAGACTATTGCCTTGACACTTGATAAGAGATGATGAGAATATGGTCTGATAAACTCTTCAAATTTATGTTTTTCTTGAGTTATGGCCTTTGAAAATTTAAGTTTTTTCAACCACATGGGCAAGATATCTGAAAATCTAGTGTTTCATAAACACCATCTCTTGTTAGTATTAAGACTATTTTTATTACTAATATTATTAATTATTGTTATTCACCAACCTTCGAAGAAGCTAGGTGCCATATTGCTTCTGGGACGTTCGTGCGTCCCAGAAGCTTTTGGAAGCATAGCATAACGCCTGAATATAGGTTTTTGAAATTTCATATTTAAATTCCTCATGAAAAAATAGCTTACATGTATAACTTCCCGTCGGGATTATGCCCCTTCCTAGAGTTATGGAAATTTGAAAAATACGAGCAAATCAATTACAGTAGAACTTCGATGGCTCGAACACCGATGGCTCGTTTACCATGGATGAGTCGAACACATTCTTGAGCCCCTAGCGAAATCCTCTACATAAGAAAAGTGGGGGATAATTAAGGATAATTAGGAAATTTGGTTTCAGCACTTTGGGGTTGAGACACGCTGATGAAGATTAATATCAGAAAGGCCTCTGTGTCACTAAATTTGGTATAGTTACGCCTGAATATTGACATTTCCTACTTCTATCTCTTAGTTTATACTAATTTATTTTAGTTCGATTGCGATGGAAGCTTCAAGCTTATTTAATCGCTCTCGAACACTCATTCCGGATGTTTTCACGCGCACGCGATAGAGGCAGCGACTTTTACACCACTGCTACCCGTTTACACCTGGGTGGAGTGAGCCAGTGTCATTACGTGTCTTGCCCAAGGACACACTATCTCTTGATCAGTCAAATTTACTCTTCAGAACTTCAGTTAAGAAAATTCTTCTGATACCTACTTTCATTACTCAATTTCGTAAATTATTCGATATAAAAATAGGGTACAACATGATTGTTTAAGAAATAGATCAGCTCTAGCTGTGATTTGTTGAGTAATAAATCACAGTTTGGAAGTCAGTTGTACAGTAGACAAATCACGAGCGACAAACTCAACAAACCACAAACTAGAGCTGATCTATTTCGATTCTAACACGCTGAAAATCGACAATAATGCTGTTGTTTCCTTCAAAATCTCACAACTTTTCGCCATTGTTAGAAGAAAACCCGCTAAAATTAGCGACTGAAACACATGCATTAATATCCTTTTCTAACGTTTTCGATGCGAGAATATGACGTTACATCGTGTAACGTCAAGGAAATCGACTAGTGACGTCATAAATTGGCAGTTTTTAATGACGTCACTCAACACGCTCTTCCTTGCCGTGATTTGTTGTAGAATAAAACACAGTCATTTTCCATTGCCAATATAGGCGCGCTTTGTTAGAATATACGACAGACTGCATGAATGGTAGTTCAAATCACTGTGGATAACTTTGCTTTCTTCTTTAATTGCACGCTGGCCGGTTTGGCCGACTTTCTGACGGCTCCAGCTCAAAGACTTAGTGTAGTTTATAATTTCTTGTCCTTTGGGAACATTGATTCAATTGTAGAATTTTGAAAATATTTAACGGTCACTAGCGTAGTCTGGCCCAGAAAACATCTACACTCCATACCTTTCAGTTCTGTGCTGTATTCCTTGCCTTCCATAGGATAACCCTTTTATAGAACATATTTTACTTTAGAACATATTTTACTTCATGTAATATTGGGTGATGCGAGATGCTCTGTTTTCGGTCGGGCCCAACGGAATCCAACTGTTGGTTTTCCTTTGCTCCAACATTTCAGTTATTGCACGCTGTTGAGTCTTCATCGTTGAGTCCTTCATCTCTGTATTCGTTTCAGTTTTATGTTCTCGTAGATGATGTACTGATGAGTTATAAATCCTACTTACGAAATGAATAAATTATTTGCGTGAGTCACAACAACACCTAGGGCGAGGACTGATACTACATAAAATCAACCTGACCCCACCCCCACCCTCCGCGCAGTAAATAGTCCTGTCTTTACTGACCGTTCCAAGGCGGGTTTTCAGCTGTGGTTTATTGATCATTGCCTTCACTTATATAGTAAATACATGGTTAGTATCTTTAATAATAAAATATAATCGGTGACAATTTTATAGGGGCGAGCTTTAGCGAGCCCTATAAAATTGTCGCGGCGAACCGATTATATTATATATTTAGTTTATACCGCAATTCAAAACAATCAAGGGGTTTGGTAATAATTTAGCCAATTTAAGCAAAAAAGACAGCAGTCCAAAGATTTCATTGATGCATACCCCACCCTGCTGCTTCAGTAACATTGATGACCCAACCCCTTCAGTAACTTTGATGCCCTCACTCCCTTGGTACATTTAGAAATTTTATGTTTGGGTTAGCTTTCACAAGCACATTTATAGATTCGAATAGCTTCTGCACTTCTTCATTCATATTACATACAATATATATTGGCGCTGGCCTGTGGTATACGTGACCCACCAGTCGCTTGCTCTAGTATTTTTAATGGTGTCAACTGATAAAATTGTCATTAATCAAGTAATTCCGTATTGTCCCAGTTATAGGTCCTCGGTCAGCTGTATTGTCCTCGGCCTTCGGCCTCGGGCCAATACAGCAGACCTCGGACCTGTAACTGGGCCAATACGAAATTACTTGATTAATAACATTAAAGTATTTCTTCATTTTTGAATCAATATTCAGGTTTCAGCTACACGAAGAGATGGAGGAACGTAGGACTGTGCTGACATTAAGCAATGAGAACGTTCAGGTATTTTTATTCGCTGTTTTCTTTCAACTACTATATGGACACGGAAAGAGGATCTAGGGGGACTTCTGTCGTTTCAGTCAACACCAGAGCGACATATATCGTGGTCAAGATCACGGTACCATGCCCCGTTTGACATCATCAAAATGTATATTTTGGGAGGGTTAGGAAACTATGCAGATGAAAACGAAGTCACAATATGATTCTTGCATTTACGGAGTCAACTGAGATTAAAGTTTGGTTCCTTTGTGCAAGTTGATTTGAAGGCTGATCAAGCAGCGTCGCAATCCTATTAACCACGGTGTTCTGATTTCGTGTCTACACAGGCGGAGACTGAGTCCTGATACCACTCAAAGGAAATCTCGTCGAAGCGAAATAGAAGATACCACATTTAGGCTTACTGGTACTTGTGTAAGTTTATTTAACCTATATCTTGCGGAATATTCATTTAAGCGACACCCATTTCTGTCTATCAACCAATCAAATTACTTGATGTAATTTATTCTACAAATTCATAAACTATATGCCAAACACTGTAGATGCTGATCAGATGGCTCTGATCTGGATCTACACTGTTTGCAAAGATAGGGGTTGTCGTGAACAGCAAGATAAGGGTTAATATCTAGCCACCCGTTTACGAATTTGCGTAAAATTGCCGGTTTATTTTTCACTTGTGAATAGGTTACTTGCAAATATTTAAATTTAATCTTTAACATTACTTGCAGGGTCATTTATCCAGTATTTATAAATTGCATTATTTATGTTGATTGACAGCCAAATAGCAAGCCCCCGCCCATCGGGGCTTGAAGAAATAGATTGGGCTACATGATGCTTCCAGGCAGAGCTGAAACCGACCGCACAAGTACTGGTAACCCACTTAGAGGGTCTAAGCCTGCCCAGGAAAAGCGGTGCGAGTCGGACCGTCAGTGCATATAAACCCTATTGGTTTAATTGGGTGGCAGGGTTTGAGATGTCATTGCATCTCAATGTCGGGTAAAAGTCCCACAAAATTGGAAGCAACGTCTCCGAAATGACCTATACAGTGTTAACGGGGACGTTAAACCTCAAATCAAACAAACAAAAGACAGTCCAATAGTAGTACCTGATATCAGATTCTGATGTTAAATCTCAGCCAACTCTGTGGTGTATTTTATTGCTTCCAAAGGATAACCCTTTCTAGAACATATTTAACGTCAGTACAGCTAGTGTCTGGGAATGTGTGGCGGCCGTAAAAAGTTTCCCAGTCCTACATCATAGTAGAGTTTATATTTTCGTGTCCTTTGGGATCATTGATTCCATTGTGGAATTTCGAAAATATTTGAGGGTCACTGATGATGCTGATGATGCCAAATTGGCCGAAACTAGCTAGTCTGGCCCAGAAAAGTTGTACACTCCATATTTTTCAACTCTGTGGTGTATTTCTTGCTTCCAAAGGATAACCCTTTCTAGAACATATTTACGTCACTGCAGCTGCTGTCTGGGCCTTGATTTCGTGGCGGCCGTAACAAGTCTCCCTACCCTACATCATAGTGTAGTTTATATTTTCTTGTCCTTTGGGATCATTGATTCCATTGTGAAATTTTGAAAATATTTGATGGTCACTGATGAGGCCTAATTTGCCGAAACTAGCTAGTCTGTCTCAGAAAACATGTACACGCCATATTTTCCAACTCTGTGGTGTATTTCTTGCTTCCAAAGGATAAAATCCTTTTTAGAACATATTTACAATACTTAGTATCAAGTTTGAATTGTTTCAATCTAGGACATGCAATAAACAAAAATTGTACGCTTCAAAGTCTGAGTACCCATTGCGTTATTTGTTGATTTCTGTGAGTTACCAGTTGTGCAAATTTTCTTGACACATTAGTACCGTGTGTAAAAGTCTCTTATTGTATCGATTGGACTGTTGATAGTTTGGCCCAGTATATCTCATTATGTGATCTTTCATTTACCATTCTTTCCACATATTTGGTAATAACCCCTTGCCTCACTTGTGAGATTATAGATACATTCATTGTTGAAAGTCAAACAGAGTTTACTTCTTTTCTTTTTTTTATAAATAATCGACCCAGAGTTTAAAGCGCAGTATCCTTTTAATGCTGAAGTCCACGATACTATCAATGACTGGTCGGATTTCCAGGTAACGGTTATTAATAGAAAATAGCCGCGCTATTTTTATCATTATGAGGTCAGTTTCAGAAAGATCCGCTCAAAACTGAAGGCGCTACGATGATGACAAGCATTTTCCCATTGTAACTCTATGGGACCTTGTGTTTGCCATAGCAACCAAAGTTTTCGTTCGATTTCGAGGAAAAGCTTATGTCATCAATGCCCCACCAGAGGCATGCTACAGATGAGAAATTGTTGAGATCAGACGCACGACCCACTATACTATAAGCTCTCCTGGAGCCTTCGGCCCATGTGAGCTAAAAATGGCCAATGAGTTACTGGAAATGCAATGGTAAATGAATTTGTAAATCAATGGGCATGATTTTTTCAAACACTTTAATTTTTATGGCCATCATTTCTTTATATTCTTGAGGCCTAAGTGTGCCAGAATAGCTCACCTGGATGAGGCGGATCATATATTACCTTGTGCCTTGGTGGCCTTTTGTCTATCAGATCACATTGCCATTACCAGTTCTGAATCTGCAATGTTAACTTGATGCTTCTGATTAAGTTTCTGAACAGCTTTATTTGATTTAGGATTCAGAAAGAGATGATGTTGATATATAGTGGAAGTCTATTGTTTGGCATGCAAGAACTATCGTTTGCACCTGCATTTGTGTTGCTTATTTCCTAAAGTTATCTCCCTTACTTAGCTATTTAATTTCCTTAATTTCCTTATGTTGTAAAGTCTCTACTATCTTCCAGTTTGTTACTAAGATTTAGCAAACATCCGTAAGTCTCTACACAGACATTTGAATCAAACAGTCTGTGCAGGGTCTACGATGCAAAACCAAGTTAACAGTTCAATTTCCAGATCACATCTGCCTAGTTCAGTGTCAAAAGCTTGTCTCCTAACTCAATTCCATGTCTCTTAATGTCCTCATCGTGTGGGCTCATCAGCCCTGTCTCAAAATGAGCCAATGAGCCGGTTTCTTTCATCCAACCAATAGATTCATACTTTAGAAGTGTCAGTGTGACCAATCAAAGGTCAGGCCCAAAAGAGTCTTAAAAGATTTTACTCAAATTATAGACTAACACCTGAGAAAAGAAGCCAATTGTCTAAAGATCAGAAGTTTCTTTGAACAATAGAAGTGTGCCACCCCAGAGCGACTACTGTTTCCCTAGTTTCTAATTAGGCGGTCTACTAAGTTTCAGTTTGTAAGCCAAAGAGTGACATATGTTTTCTTAGTTGACTGAATCTTATTGTTTCGCTTGATGGTTTCCAAGCTATAACTTTCTAAGCAGCTTTGTTACCTAAAAGGTGCAAAAACATTTCTCAAGCCATGTTGCTTAACATGCTTGTTTGTCAAAACAATGCCTCAAGACCTTTTTTTACAAAAATTTACCTTGATGACCAAAATCCTGGGAAAATATGAAATTATGAAATTAAACATAAAATGAAAAATTACTTTTTTTTATCTCACCTGGGCCGAAGGCTTCAGGGGAGCTTATAGTATAGTGGGTCCTCCGTCGTCCGTCCGTCCGTCCATACTTTTGAGCAGCTATATCTCTGCAGCCTGCAGGCTTATCTCAATCATTTCTCATCAGTAGCATGCCTCTGGTGGGGCATTGATGACATAAACTTTGTTTCGAAATCGCTCTAAAACTTTGGTTGTCATGGCAACCACAAGGTCCCATAGACTTACTATGGGAAAATGCTTGTCATCACCGTAGCGCCTTCAGTTTTGATCGGATATTTCTGAAACTTATATATAAGGTGGCCGGGGATAAAAAATCGGATGAGTTCGAAAACCGGCCAAGTCGGCCCATTTATCATAGAGTTATGTCCCTTTGATTGCTGAAAATGCCGATTTTGACCTTGTCATCACCGTAGCCCCTTCAGTTTTGATCGAATCTTTCTGAAACTTATGTTTAAGGTGGCTGGGTATAAAACCTCGGATGAGTTCGAAAACCGGCCAAGTCGGCCCATTTATCATAGTTACGTCCTATTGATTGCTGAAAATGTCGTTTTTTTTTACCTTGTCATCAACGTAGACCCTTCAATTGTGATCGAATCTTTCTGAAACTTATATGTAAGGTGGCTGGAGGTAAAACCTCGGAAGAGTTCGAAAACCGGGCAAGTCGGCCCATTTATCATAGAGTAACGTACCTATGATTGCTGAAAATGTTTATATTTGACCTTGTCATCACCGTAGCCCCTTCAGTTTTGATTGGATTTTTCTTAAACTTATTTACATGGTGGCTGGGGAAAAAAATTCGGATGAGTTCGAAAACCGACCAAGTCGGCCCGTTGATCATAGAGTTACATCCCCTTTGATTGCTGAAAATGTCGATTTTTGACATTGTCATCACGGTAGCCCCTTCAGTTTTGATCGAATCTTTCTGAAACTTATATGTAAGGAGGCTGGGGATAAAACCTCGGATGAGTTCGAATACCGGCCAAGTCGGCTTATTTATCAGAGAGTAACGTCCCTTTGATTGCTGAAAATGCCTATTTTGACCTTGTCATCATCGTAGCTGTTTCAGTTTTGATCGGATCTTTCTGAAACTTATATGTAAGGTGGATGGGAAAAAAAACTCGGATGATTTCGAATAC
This sequence comes from Lucinisca nassula, assembly GCA_963580285.1. NCBI lineage: Eukaryota > Metazoa > Mollusca > Bivalvia > Lucinida > Lucinidae > Lucinisca > Lucinisca nassula. The sequence goes on along the minus strand of OY757019.1, from coordinate 109,953,151 downwards.
CGACCAAGTCGGCCCATTTATCATTGAGTTATGTCCCTTTGATTGCTGAAAATGCCGATTTTGACCTTGTCATCACCGTAGCCCCTTCAGTTTTGATCGAATCTTTCTGAAACTTATATGTAAGGTGGCTGGGTTGAAAACCTCGGATGAGTTCGAAAACCGGCCAAGTCGGCCCATTTATCATAGTTACGTCCTATTGATTGCTGAAAATGTCGTGTTTTTTTTTACCTTGTCATCAACGTAGCCCCTTTAATTGTGATCGAATCTTTCTGAAACTTATATGTAAGGTGGCTGGAGGTAAAACCTCGGAAGAGTTCGAAAACCGGGCAAGTCGGCCCATTTATCATAGAGTAACGTTCCTATGATTGCTGAAAATGTTGATATTTGACCTTGTCATCACCGTAGCCCCTTCAGTTTTGATCGGATTTTTCTTAAACTTATTTACATGGTGGCTGGGGAAAAAAATTCGGATGAGTTCGAAAACCGACCAAGTCGGCCCGTTGATCATAGAGTTACATCCCCTATGATTGCTGAAAATGTCGATTTTTGACATTGTCATCACGGTAGCCCCTTCAGTTTTGATCGAATCTTTCTGAAACTTATATGTAAGGAGGCTGGGGATAAAACCTCGGATGAGTTCGAATACCGGCCAAGTCGGCTTATTTATCACAGAGTAACGTCCCTTTGATTGCTGAAAATGCCTATTTTGACCTTGTCATCATCGTAGCTGTTTCAGTTTTGATCGGATCTTTCTGAAACTTATATGTAAGGTGGCTGGGAAAAAAAACTCGGATGATTTCGAATACCGACCAAGTCGGCCCATTTATCATTGAGTTATGTCCCTTTGATTGCTGAAAATGCCGATTTTGACCTTGTCATCACCGTAGCCCCTTCAGTTTTGATGGAATCTTTCTGAAACTTATATGTAAGGTGGCTGGGTTGAAAACCTCGGATGAGTTCGAAAACCGGCCAAGTCGGCCCATTTATCATAGTTACGTCCTATTGATTGCTGAAAATGTCGTGTTTTTTTTTACCTTGTCATCAACGTAGCCCCTTCAATTGTGATCGAATCTTTCTGAAACTTATATGTAAGGTGGCTGGAGGTAAAACCTCGGAAGAGTTCGAAAACCGGGCAAGTCGGCCCATTTATCATAGAGTAACGTACCTATGATTGCTGAAAATGTTGATATTTGACCTTGTCATCACCGTAGCCCCTTCAGTTTTGATCGGATTTTTCTTAAGCTTATTTACATGGTGGCTGGGGAAAAAAATTCGGATGAGTTCGAAAACCGACCAAGGTCGGCCCGTTGATCATAGAGTTACATCCCCTTTGATTGCTGAAAATGTCGATTTTTGACATTGTCATCACGGTAGCCCCTTCAGTTTTGATCGAATCTTTCTGAAACTTATATGTAAGGAGGCTGGGGATAAAACCGCGGATGAGTTCGAATACCGGCCAAGTCGGCTTATTTATCACAGAGTAACGTCCCTTTGATTGCTGAAAATGCCTATTTTGACCTTGTCATCATCGTAGCTGTTTCAGTTTTGATCGGATCTTTCTGAAACTTATATGTAAGGTGGCTGGGGAAAAAAACTCGGATGATTTCGAATACCGACCAAGTCGGCCCATTTATCATTGAGTTACGTCCCTTTGATTGCTGAAAATGCCGAATTTTACCTTGTCATCACAGTAGCCCCTTCAGTTTTGATCGAATCTTTCTGAAACTTATGTGGCTGTGGATAAAACCTCGGATTAGTTTGAAAACCGGCCATGTCGGCCCATTTATCGTAGAGTTACATCCCTTTGATTGCTGAAAATGCTTTTTACCTTGTCATCACCGTAGCCCCTTTAGTTTTGATCGAATCTTTCTGAAACTTATATGTAAGGTGGCTGGATATAACACCTCGAATGAGTTCGAAAACCGGCATAGCCGGCCCCTTTATCATAGAGTAACGTCCCTTTGATTGCTGAAAATGTTGATTTTTGACCTTGTCAGCACCGTAGCCCCTTCAGTTTTGATAGGATTTTTCTAAAACTTATATAGAAGTTGGCTGGGGATAAAAATTCGGACGAGTTCGAAAACCGGCCAAGTCGGCCCATTGATCATAGAGTTACATCCCCTTTGATTGCTGAAAATGTCGATTTTTGACCTCTTCATCACGGTAGCCCCTTCAGTTTTGATCGAATCTTTCTGAAACTTATATGTAAGGTGGCTGGGGATAAAACCTCGGATGAGTTCGAATACCGGCCAAGTCGGCCTATTTATCATAGAGTAAGGTCCCTTTGGCTGCTGAAATATGCCTATTTTTGACCTTGTCATCACCGTAGCTGCTTCAGTTTTGATCGGATCTTTCTGAAGCTTATATGTAAGGTGGCTGGGGAAACTACCTCGGATGAGTTGGAATACCGGCCAAGTCGGTCCATTTATCATAGAGTAACGTCCCTTTGTTTGCTGAAAATGCCTATTTTTGACCTTGTCATCACCGTAACTCCTTCAGTTTTGATCGGATCTTTCTGAAACTTATATGTAATGTGGCTAGGGATGAAAACTCGGATGGGTTCGAAAACTGGCTAAGTCTGCCCATTTTTCATAGAGTTACATCCCTTTGATTGCTGAAAATGCCGGTTTTTAGCTCACCTGGGCCTAACACTCCAAGGGAGCTTATTGAATAGTGGGTCCTCCGTCGTACGTCCGTCTGTCGCCCGTCCACACTTTTGAGCAGCAATATCTCTGCAGCCTGCAGGCTGATCTCAATCATTTCTCATCTGTAGCATGCGTTTGTTAGGGCATTGATGACATAAGCTCTTTTTCGAAATCGCACGAAAACTTTGGTTGCTGTGGCAATCACAAGGTCCCATAGACTTACAATGGGAAAATGCTTGTCATCACCGTAGCGCCTTCAGTTTTGATCGGATCTTTTTGAAACTTATATATAAGGTGGCTGGGGATAAAATCTCGGACGAGTTCGAAAACCGGCCAAGTTGGCCCATTTGTCATAGAGTTACGTCCCTTTGATTCCTGAAAATGCCGATTTTTGACCTCGTCATCACGGTAGCCCTTTCAGTTTTGATCGGATCTTTCTGAAACTTATATGTAAGGTTGCTGGGGATAACACCTCGGATGAGTTCCGATACCGACCAGGTCTGCCCATTTATCATGAGTTACCTCCCTTTGGTTGCTGAAAATGCTGATTCTTTACCTTGTCATCAACGTAGGGAGGAGTTTGAAAAACTCTTGGGGTTTGCCTATTTATCATAGAGTAACATCCCTTTGATTACAGCAGTTAATTGCTTATATTTGACCTTGTCATCACCATAGCCCCTTCAGTTTATATCGGATCTTCCTGAAAGTTACATATAAGCAAGTCAGGAATAAAAGTTTGAATGAGGTTGAAAACCGGTGAGGTCAGCTGATTTATCATAGGTTACATTCTACTTGATTGCAGAAAATGCTTACCATGTCATCACCTTGTCCGCCAATAAATCCTTCAGTAAAAATTGGCACTTCCTGAAACTTTGAATCTGTTAGCTCAGGTGAGCGATACAGGACCAGCTTGGTCCTCTTGTTTTTCTGAAATTCTGTTTTTCTCATTCACCCATTCTCTCTTACTATGACTTAAAAAAATAAAACCATTCATTCAACATTCACCCCAAATCGAGATTCCTTTCTCACTAATTAATTCATTTACTTTTCTAAAATGTAAATGTCCTAAAATTTCGACTGGTGACATTTTCCCCCAGGGTCAAATTAGTTTGTCCCCAAACTAATCATTTGGGAACCACTATCACTTTGTAACAGCATAATTAAAATCTTTGCAATCGACAATTGCTTTGAATTTTCTCTGTTGTACCACTGACAAGTATCTAGGGATACAGATTCGTATAAGTCCTTGACTTTCTTCTGAATCCCTTTTGTATTATGTCATTTATTTACACTTTGTATTTGTATGTTTGCTATACGAATAAAATATGTTTAAACCAAACTAATGTGCACATATTTTTACTGATCTTCGCTGTCTTATTTCATCTTCTTCTTCCTCTTCACTTTCTTTCTATTTTCTTTTTTTTTTCTCTCATTATTTACAATAGCAGAATATTTACAAGAAATGGATTGTGGAAAATACTATTTACAAGCTTGAGCTTACTGAAAATTACGAATTGCATGTGTCGTCTGAATCTTAGTTCATTGTATTTCTTATCACTTATCACATATTAATCATTGTTCTTAACTACGTAGAAGCCTCCGTGGTGCAGTGGTTACGCTACTCGCCTTGTAAACCAGGGGTCGCAGGATCGATCCCGGGCTTCTCCAGACGAGTCTTTAAACCGAGGTCCCGTCTCCGTATGACCTTAGCTGTTGGTGGGACGTAAAACTCAAACACTCACTCACTCACTCTTAACTACGCAATTCACATCAAAGTGTCCCTTTATCATCACACAGAAATGCAGATGGATCTGTCCAGCTGTCTTCATTGACTGGTCCTTGGTAGTGGACTATGCGTAGAGGGTAGACACATCCATGTACAGGGCTGAACTGGTCAATAGCTCCGTTTCATGAGATCATCGGGTCTGCAACTTGAACAACAAGATTAGTATCATGATCATTTTTTCCTGCATCATGTCAAATAATGTTAAGGCAGGGATGACATAATGTGCGGCCTCACATTGTGCTCTAGCACTATTAACATCTCTACACATTAACATGCCAGTTAATGTATACAGACAAGTTTTGTGCCTTAACATGATCTGAGATGCTATCAGATACCCTAAAATGTACCTGAAGATGGCAACTGTGTTAAAATTTTAATTCTATTTATATACTGAAAGCTTATAGTTCTGGAATTTCTTTTTGCGCCATTTTATAGCCTTAGTACTTTACTCTGTAATAATCTTCCTTAAGTGAATCTATTAACTCATTCATACTTCCAGTGTGTGTGTGTGTGTGTGGGGGGGGGGGGGGGGGGCACATATTCAAAGGGAGTCAAATCTGGTGCTAAATCAAGACTTCAGTATGTTACAAGAAATTGCCAGGCCCCATCCTGAGTTGCTCGTACTTCATGTATGATGTCACACAAAAGGTTTTTGAGTGGGTCAAAGGGACGTGGTTGATTCCTCTCTTTAATTAACTTGATTTTATGTTCAATACTGGCTTTTATACTCATTTCAATCAGGCTACTAATGAAATCTCGAGCATACATATGAGCTATAGGCTGATATTCAGGTTCCTGATTTCCATATTGTAGCTTGTAGTAAGATCTGCCTTTTATAAGTTTAACTCCTACAAGTTTTTCAGAATTAACTACATTTTCTTGCTTATTTTCTTCCCTTTCATTGCATGCTGATGCAGACGATACACTGTTTACCTGCTGTTTGTTCTCATTGTATTGCTGTTTCTCACCATCCTGTGGATTACCATTCGTCTTACCATATTTATTTTCTGCCTCTTTACCTGAGGGTTCATGTTGATTTTCAGCCTTTTCAAAGAATTTATGCTGATTCTTCAAAGGACGCCTTCTTTTCTTGCCAGACATTGTACGAGAAGGATGCAATTCTCTTACGAGTAATTCGGGAATGGAAGAAGCAAACTCCCAGGTGGATCCTGAACCTGGCTGCTTCCACTTTAACCTGTAGTACAGAATTCCACTACTTCGCCTAGAGGAAAGGAGCTTGTCAATATCTTCTACAGGAAATATTTTCCTTCCATTGACTGGCTCCTGTCTTTCCTGACCTTCCATTCTTTCACGTCTCGACACAGACTCATCTGGTTCTTGAGACGTACCAGGAAGAGGTACAGATTTTCCTGCAGGCTGGGCATCAGACTGTCTGAGCTCTTCAGGTGTAATTTCAGGCTGAACTGACTGCTTTTCATGCAGTGTTTTCTTACCACGTATTTTCTTACCTCTTGTAGGTTCTGTTATTTCTGACTTTTCTTGAGTCTTCATACTACTATTGTCTCTAACAACATTTGACTTCTTCTGAGTCTGACTACCATTTTTCTCAATATCTATTGTACTTTTCTGATTTTGTTTGTTTGTACTTTTCTGCATTGTATCTGGCTTATTCTGCACTAACTCTTGTCTTTTCCTTCATAGTATTTCGATTTGTCTCTACTGCTTTTGGATTTTGCTGTTTTCTGTTTGCACTACCTTTGTTTGGCTGCCTTTGATTTTGGACATTATTTCTACCTCTGTTTGCCTCTACCCGGGATTGATTCTGCACTATCTGCTCACCACCTGTGTCTATATCTGAATTACAATCACCTATTTCTTCTGCAGCTAACTCTTCCTCATCATTTTCAAGACTTGCTGGAAGGTTTGTGGGCCTATCCTCAGGGTCAAAGTATGGCTTTAGCCTTACTGCATTTATCATTGACCTTACCTCTTTGTTTTGTGCACAGTTCCTTATTTTATATGTAAAGTTTGGGCCTAACTGAGTAATGTAAAATCGTCCTGTCCATTTTCTATGGCGCTTAGGAGCCTTTCCTGGGGCTACCTTAGTAAAATAGAGCCAAACACGCTCAGCAGGTTGAAAGTTTGGCTCTTGGTACCTTTTATCATACTGGTATCTGTATTTAGCTTGGGCTGCCTTAGTGTTTTCAGTAGCAATTTTACGGGTTACTTCAAGCTGTTTTAGAATATTGGCAAGGTGGATCTTGTGATCCTGGGCAAGGTTGTCTTAAGGAAGGAGGGTTGTATCAATTGGGACATGCATTTCTCTGCCAAAAAGCAGGAAGAAGGATGACACCTGAGTCGACTGAGTTGAGGGTGTCATCCTGTAAGCCATCATTATGGATGGTAGAATTTCTGGCCACTCATCTTGTTTACCTTTACAGTACAGCCTAAATCCTTGTAATATTACAGAAATTGCACTTTCGACACAGCTATTCGTTTGAGCGAGATAGGAGGAAGTGTAATGCCTTGTAATTTGAAACAGTTCGCATAAAGCTTTTGTAAGTTTGACATAAAAATTTTGGCCTCTATCAGATACCATTCTGGGTGCGTGCTCCGTAGCGTGTAATTACCTCTTTATACAGATCTGCTGCAACTTCTTTCGCCTCCTGGGTCCTAAGTGGGTGTGCTTCCATCCATTTGGAATAAGAATCTACTACTACAAGTATGTGCTCAAACTTTTCCTTGGTTGTGGGTAAGCCACTGAGTATATCTATTTGCCATCGGCCAAATAAGTCGGCCACTGGGATTGGTTGTAATGGTGGTGATTTAGCATGCACTGGTCTTTTGACCTGCTGACATGGCTCACATGACCTAATGTATTGCCGTATTAGATCATACATCTTTGGCCAATAGTATTTGAGTCTCATTGCAGCAAAGGTCCTTTCATGACCCTGGTGCCCACCACCGGCTAAAGAATCATGGTATGACTTCAGAATGTTATTACGCATGATCTTTGGAATAGCTAGCTGTTTTACAAGCCTTTCCTCCCTTGGAATACCCCGTGTCCTTGGAGTATAAAAGTGGTACAAAAGACCATCCTCTATTTCAAACTGTGAGGCCTCTGCGACCAAAGTCTTTGCTTGCTTTTCATCATCAGGCACCTCACCTGTGGTCTTATACCTATAAATGGCCTTACAGCCTGGACAATTCTGCTGCAGACGTTGCAGATTGGGAAATTGCTTTTCCCTGTTTGTGTTGTTATTTGGTGGTTCAGTATTCACAGATTGCACTTTTATATTGCTCGGGCCATGTGGATAACAAAAGGTCACTGCATAACCAAAATCACTTATCTCTGGTTCAGGTGTCTCTGTCTCATCTATGGGAGGATAACTCCGCCTAGAGACACCGTCCGCATTGGCATTGTTTCTGCTTGACTTCTGAATGATCTTAAAGTTATACCCTTGTAATAAAAGTGACCATCTACCTAGCCTACCTTGACAATCTTTGATTTGCTGTAAGAACTTTACATAATCATTATCAGTGTATACAGTGAATGGCATATTAGCAAGATAAGGCATAAACTGCCTTACAGCCTCTACTAAAGCAAGTCCCTCTTTATGTTATATGCCACCTTAATTCTTCATTGCGTAATGCTCTACCTCCATAGGTAATAGGATGTTCCCTATCATTTGAGTGTAACTGACTTAAAACGTAACCAATAGATTCATCAGAAGCATCTACTGCTAAAATGAATATAGGGATCAACCATGGTTTTTCATGCATTAACATTCGCCGGGTCCCGAGGAAGCTGTTTGAACATGAGGCCGCTAGGTCGAATGTTCAAATATCTTCCGAGGAATGCGGCAAATGTTAATGCAATGAAATAACCATGGATGATCGTTGTTCTTGCATAACTTACGAATCCGACAGCAAAGGACTAGTCTCCATAAGGGGGTTATCCTGGTACCTAAATTTTTCAATAATATTTTGGGAAAATATAGCCACACAGAGGGGACATTCATCCCTGGTAAGTTTGAATCAAACAGAACTCTAGTTTTGTGAAAAGGGTTTTTCAAAAGTGGGTGGGGTAATTCCATATCAGTTCTACCAAGGACAATTAATCAGCAATTGACTATATTCAAATGGCACACTGACAAAACTTTTTGCCATGTAATGCATAGACTGTGGGTACATACTAATGTGAAATAGGGTGATTGTATATTTTATTGAGCTTTACTAAAATATAATAATTTATTTGCACGTTGCGGATTTTCATTAATTTTTCATCTACCAACTTTGCCAAAAAGTTGAACATTTCTCTATTAAGCAACACATTCTTACCTCATTTCTAGAAAATACTTATAAATGCTTGGCCGTTGCAGAATTGTAAGGATTTTTTTATAAATGGTCTGTGACATGAGTTATGCGCCCTTGAAAAGAGAAAATTGCAGTAAAATGCAATGAAATTATCAAAACTTTGTTTTGCCTTTTTGCTATAAGTGTACTGGCGAGAAATGCTTACACGAGTTAAATTCTAATGTATTTATCGTGTAAAAGGGTTGTACTATTATAGCAGAGACTAAATCAGTATCAGTTAAGGGTCAAAATTACTTTTAGAGGTTTTAAGATTTGGATATAATTGACACACATTTGCTCATCTCATTCCGTATCACTTTCTTCTGAGGAGTCACTGTTGGTATCCCAAACTTCAGCTGCAGCATCTGTAAGAAAATCCATATATTTATTATGTATCTCAGGCCCTTTTGTTGCTGCCTGGTGTCGCTTAAACCCCAAATACCATAAGACTGATGCAATATGGGCACAGCAGCCCACTACTCTAGCCCCTGATTTGCATGTGCAAAACCAACCGACGATAGGTGATAAGCCTGTGCTGTATTCAATCCATAAATTATAGGTCTTGCTACTGGTATGCCTTGAACGTATTAGGGACTTTAGGACACCTTCTTGCTCTTTGTTTATAAGGATTTCATATTTGCCGTCATCTGTTTGGTGTTCTTTCGTGTAGGATTTGGCCTGGCGAATCTGATACACTCCCATTGTCAGGTCTCTTAATTCTGCTTCGTTCAGTTCGGGGAAATCTGGCATTTCAGATGCATCCATACTTTTCCAAATTGTGCGCCGTTTGTCCCACTTATTATCAGTCACCTTTTGTTGAAGTTTATTCGGTGACTTTGCTAAGGCCATCATTCGTTTGGCCATGACAACATCTGATTCCAAACAAGTCACCAAGGGTGGCCTGAAAGCGTTGCAAAGGGAGCAAACAATTTTGCACATAATCGCCAGCAAACGGGATTTGAGAGTTGGGAAGCACATTACTTAAAGCTTTCCATTGCTTTATACGCCCATTTGCTGACTCAACAACCCATCTCACTTTGGTGACAAGTCTGGATTCATTTGCTTCCTCAGTGCTATGCTGTTTGTCTTTTTTCTTCAAGAAATGAGGCATTTCAGTATTGATCCCACAATCATTAATTAAGTTTGTTACATCCCTAAACCCCCTATCAACAATGAGAACATCCCCTTCATTGAACCAATTTCTAATATCCTCACTGTTGCTCTTCAGCATATGCTCTGTTATCTTGGCATCTGAGTTTTTACCATCAGCCAGGTAAGGTCCAAGCAGTGTAAGTATGAAGCCGTCAGTTGCTACAAGCATCATCGGCTTAATCAATGAGCGACCTTTATGAACAGAATAAGAACGCCTTTGGAAAGAATAGTCACCGCTTTTCTCTATGTACACATAGGTACCATCAGCAACAGCAATAGCAACATCTTTCTGTGAATTAGCAAACAGAACCCTTGCAAATTCTGTAGTGTGATCTTCAAAACAGAGGGCTAACATATTCAACAAAACAGGGGTAATAGTTACTGAGGGGGCGAGAGCTTGCGCCTCTCATGTTGATGGCAATAGTCTGAAGGATGAATGTTATGGCAAAGTAACTTCTGTTTCAGATTCATTAAAATTTGAAAATTACGAAATTGTTCAATTACTAAATGAGGAAATCTAATGCACTGGATTTTGACAACGCTGATGAAATGACAGTTGAAGACTATGTCAGACTGACAGGCATAACAAAAGATCAGTTCAATGATGTACATGAATCGCTCTCCTCGTTGCGTTCTACATCAACAAGGAGCACTCGTACAGCCCTTGCCATGTTGCTTGTAAAACTTAGGACTGGTCTTTCCCAGGTTGTTCTTTCAACATTGTTTGGTGTGAATGAAACTACTTGCAGTAAGGCAATCCATTCAGCCAGAGTAAGTCTAATGTCCAATTTCGTTCCAAAATATCTTGGCCTGTCACATATAGAACGAAATAAAAAAATTGAAGATCACACTACAGAATTTGCAAGGGTTCTGTTTGCTAATTCACAGAAAGATGTTGCTATTGCTGTTGCTGATGGTACCTATGTGTACATAGAGAAAAGCGGTGACTATTCATTCCAAAGGCGTTCTTATTCTGTTCATAAAGGTCGCCCATTGCTTAAGCCGATGATGCTTGTAGCAACTGACGGCTACATACTTACAGTGCTTGGACCTTACCTGGCTGATGGTAAAAACTCAGATGCCAAGATAACAGAGCATATGCTGAAGAGCAACAGTGAGGATATTAGAAATTGGTTCAATGAAGGGGATGTTCTCATTGTTGATAGGGGGTTTAGGGATGTAACAAACATAATTAATGATTGTGGGATCAATACTGAAATGCCTCATTTCTTGAAGAAAAAAGACAAACAGCATAGCACTGAGGAAGCAAATGAATCCAGACTTGTCACCAGTGAGATGGGTTGTTGAGTCAGCAAATGGGCGTATAAAGCAATGGAAAGCTTTAAGTAATGTGCTTCCCAACTCTCAAATCCCGTTTGCTGGCGATTATGTGCGAAATTGTTTGCTCCCTTTGCAACGCTTTCAGGCCACCCTTGGTGACTAGTTTGGAATCAGATGTTGTCATGGCCAAACGAATGATGGCCTTAGCAAAGTCACCGAATAAACTTCAACAAAAGATGACTGACAATAAGTGGGACAAACGGCGCACAATTTGGAAAAGTATGGATGCATCTGAAATGCCAGATTTCTCCGAACTGAACGAAGCAGAATTAAGAGACCTGACAACGGGAGTGTATCAGATTCGCCAGGCCAAATCCTACACGAAAGAACACCAAACAGATGACGGCAAATATGAAATCCTTATAAACAAAGAGCAAGAAGGTGTCCTCAAGTCCCTAATACGTTCAAGGCATACCAGTAGCAAGACCTATAATTTATGGATTGAATACAGCACAGGCTTATCACCTATCGTCGGTTGGTTTTGCACATGCAAATCAGGGGCTAGAGTAGTGGGCTGCTGTGCCCATATTGCATCAGTCTTATGGTATTTGGGGTTTGAGCGACACCAGGCAGCAACAAAAGGGCCTAAGATACATAATAAATACATGGATTTTCTTCCTCAGAAGAAAGTGATACGGAATGAGATGAGCAAATGTGTGTCAATTATATCCAAATCTTAAAACCTCTAAAAGTACTTTTGACCCTAACTGATACCGATTTAGTCTCTGCTATAATAGTACAACCCTTTTACCCGATAAATACATTAGAATTTAACTCCTGTAAGCATTTCTCGCCAGTAAACTTATAGAAAAAAGGCGAAACAAAGTTTTGATAATTTCATCGCATTTTACTTCAATTTTCTCTTTTCAAGGGCGCATAACTCATGTCACAGACCATTTATAAAAAAATCCTTACAATTCTGCAATGGCCAAGCATTGATAAGTATTTTCTAGAAATGAGGTAAGAAAGTGTTGCTTAATAGAGAAATGTTCAACTTTTTGCAAAGTTGGTAGATGAAAAATTAATGAAAATCCGCAACGTGCAAATAAATTATTATATTTTAGCAAAGCTCAATAAAATATACAATTACCCTATTTCACATTAGTATGTACCCACAGTCTATGCATTACATGGCAAAAAGTTTTGTCAGTGTGCTATTTGAATATAGTCAATTGCTGATTAATTGTCCTTGGTAGAACTGATATGGAATTACCCCACCCACTTTTGAAAAACCCTTATCACAAAACTAGAGTTATGTTTGATTCAAACTTACCAGGGATGAATGTCCCCTCTGTGTGGCTATATTTTCCCAAAATATTATTGAAAAATTTAGGTACCAGGAAAACCCCCTTATGGAGACTAGTCCTTTTGACGAAAACGCCCCAAAACTCCATATAAATTCCATATAAACTCTTCAAATGCGATAGGCAAACCAAAATGGCGGCCAGTTCATAATGTTGTTTACAATGACGTTGTCATGCAGTGACGTCATCATAGAACTCTAAAACGTTATGTTCAGGGCGATAACGTTACGTCGCTCAACGTAAGTAAATAAAGCAAGGCCCGTCCTGTGATATCAAAAGCTCAAAATCCATGTTCAAACAGCATGCGAATTTCATGATTTGAACATGGTTTTTGCTGTTTGAGCACGGCTTTCGGTCCATTTGACAATGTCTTCAAACAGCCATGCGCATAGGTATTTATGCAAGAATGGCTTATCAAATTGGGCGAAAGCCAGCACTGGGGCGGTTATTAATGCCCTTTTCAATGTATCAAAAGCTTCTTGACACTCTTGTGTCCAGTGAAATTTTACATCTTTCCTTAACAGTTTATTAAGTGGCAAAGCTATTTTAGCAAATCCCTTTATGTATCTTCTGTAACATTGTGCCATACCAACAAAAGCTCTGACATTTTTGACAGTTTTAGGAACTGGATACGTTTCTATAGCACTAAACTTTCCAGGGTCTAACTTTATGCCTTCTTAACTTATAATATGGCCTAAATATTTTATTTCTTTTACTGCGAATTTGCATTTTCCTGGATGCATTGTTAGATTGGCAGCTCTCAAATTTTGAAAGACCTGATCTAAATGCTGCAAGTGCTGATCAAAGTTTTTGCTGAAAATCAAAATGTCATCAATGTACACTAAAGCAATCATCCAATTTAGGTCCTTAAGGACCTTAGACATGAGATTTTGAAAACAGGCAGGTCCATTCATAATTCCGAAACCGAGGCGTTTTGGGGTAAATATGCCTTGTTGTGTAATAAAGTTTGCCTTTTCTGCAGTCGTGGGGCAGAGTGACACTTGATTGAATCCAGAACGGAGGTCGCAAATACTAAATATTTCTGCTTTAGCGTCTGCTAGGGTGTCAAAAACATCATTTACATTTGGGATAGGGAATGACATGGGTTCTGTTACCTTATTAAGCTCCCTATAATCTATAGCAAACCTCTATTCACCATTTGGTTTCTTAACAAGCACTACAGGGGAATGCCATGGGCTATCAGATTCTTCAATCCACCCATTTCTTAGCATTTCATTGGTCAGCCGTTCAGTTTCGGCATGCATTTTCGGGGTTTATCTGTAAGGGGATTTACTTACTGGACGTGCATTGCCTGTATGAATGACATGCCTATGCGAATTTGTTTTTTTCCTTATTCAGATATGTCCTTTGCAAAAATATCCCTATTGCGGCCTAAAAATGCATAAAGTTTTTGTTTTTGTTCATTAGACAATTCAGTATCATCTAACTTTAAGCCTAAATCTTTAGCAATGTTTTGGTAGTGAGTTTCATATTCATTTTCATCAGTCATATTCAGCACATTTACAGAAGGAAGGTCATATTGGTCTGTGACCTGTGTAATACTTTGCACATCGACCAAATGAGATGTAGCAATTACAAATTTTTCATTCAAAAAGACTGGATAGTTTGTTGGATTTAACACCCTATATGCACAAGAATTACTGTCAGCACTAGTTAAACACTTTCCGCCTACTACGCCTGTTTGATTAAGACCACCAGAAGGTTAGAAAAGAACAACACTATCAATTAAAGTTGAAGAATTTGAAGAAAATGAAATTCTAATTGGCAACGTGCATTCAGCCTGTGGTTCAACCACAACAGAAGAAACTGTACGCACAAGCCCTACACAAGTGTTTGCCGCCTAGCCAAAAGAAATATTACAAGCAGAAGGTTTCTCATTTTCATCAGCACAGTTTTCCAAAACAGAGCCTTTGAAACTAACAGTACCTTGTTCAAAGTCAATTTTAGCCTTATGCAACTTCAAAAAGTCCATACCCAGAATGATGGGCTGATGATTTTTCAAACAAATGAAATGTGTGCTCTTAAACAATTCCATCGAGCCGAAAAGGTAAAGTAACCAGGCCTAAAACTCGGTGGACCTCACCACATACTCCCACAATATGAGCTAATGAGCTCGGTACAATTTCAACATTTTTAAATGAGCGCCTGTAAATATGCTCGCCTATACATGAAATCTGTGTTCCAGTGTCTATCAGTGCATTGCTCGTGTGCTTTCCAATATTAATATGAACAAAATTTCCCTCCAAAGGAGCTGATAATGTTAAGTTACATGTACTTCTGTCAATACCAACAGAATTTACACTACAAGATTTCTTTGAACATCTCCAGTTTAGCTTATTTTTGTATTGAGCCATTTTCTATAAGATTAAACCTTAATTTAGTTCTAAAACAAAAGAAACAAAGTAATAAAATGACAAGGAAAGTACCGACAGTTTTACTTATCTGTGGCTGAGTCGGCACTTCTAGCTGGTCATCAGTTGCGCTGGCTGGTGAACATCAGAAGTTTGTTTGTTTCATTTGAGGTTTAACGTCCCCGTAAAGGTCATTTTGGAGACGTTGCTTCCAATTTTGTGGGACTTTTACCCGACATTGAGATGAAATGACATCTCAAGCCCTGTCGCCCAATGAAACCAATAGGGTTTATTAGCATGGACGGTCCGCCTCGCACTGCGGTTCCTGGGGAACATCAGAAGTTCTAGTTGTTGGCTTGAAGTTGAGAGGTCGTCGTACCATTTAGATTCTCCGTCACACTGTCACAAACACGGGTCTGGGTTGGGGAGGTCTTTGGTGGCTGGGTGCTAAATGGGTCCCTGCCTCTTCTTTGCCCAGGCCTTGTATGAGAGCACTCGCTTGGCAAAGTTGGGGAATTAAGCTCAAGAGGGTAGCGTACAAGTCCTGGGTTTAAATTTGGATCACCTAACCCAACCTCCTGGGTTACATAAGAATCACACCAAACACAAAGTCTGATGTGATGTAGAGTGTAAAGTTAAACACAACACACAGTTCACTTTTCCCAAAATTGTATATTTAAATATTTTCTATAAATTTAGTCAAAAGTTCCAAATAACGCGATTGATGCAGACTATTTTGTATATTTCAATGTCCAATTCTTTATCTAAATGTCCTAATTGTCACTAATAGCTTTTCACACAATTTTCCTTTAGAAATTAATGAAATGTCAAGCCCAAACAAGTTCTGAAATGTCAAGTTTCTAAAACACAAATTGTTAATGTCCTTAACGTGATGTCACCAGCATGTAATTTTCTCAAAACTGAATGTTCATCAATTTATTTAGATCAAATGTGTTTCTTATTTCCTAAAGTTATCTCCCTTACTTAGCTATTTAATTTCCTTAATTCCCTTATGTTGTACGGGCTCTACTATCTTTCAGTTTGTTACTAAGATTTAGCAAACATCCGTAAGTCTCTACACAAAACTTTGAATCAACAGTCTGTGCAGGGTCTACGATGCAAAACCAAGTTAACAGTTCAATTTCCAGATCACATCTGCATAGTTTAGTGTCCAAAGCTAGTCTCCTAACTGAATTCCCTGTCTTTTAATGTTCTGAATGTTTTTATGTTGTGTGGGCTCATCAGCCCTGCCTCAAAATGAGCAAATGAACCGGTTTCTTTCATCCAACCAATAGATTCATATTTTATAAGTGTCAGCGTGACCAATCATAGGTCAGGCCCAAAAGGTTCTTAAAAGTTTTGCTCAAATTATAGACTAACACCTGAGAAAAGAAGCCAGTTATCTAAAGATCACAAGTTTCTTTGAACAATAGAAATGTGCCACCTCAGAGTGACTACTGTTTAACTAGTTTTTAATTAGGATGTCTACTAAGTTTCAGTTTGTAAGCCAAAGAGTGACATGTTTTATTAGTTGACTGATTTTTTTTTGTTTCGCTTGATGGTTTCCAAGCTATAACTTTGTTAGCAGATTTGTTACCTAAAAGGTGCAAAAAAATTTCTCAAGCCATGTTGCTTAACATGCTTGTTTGTCAAACCAATGCCTCAAGACCTACTTTACAAAGACTTACCTTGATGACCAAAATCCTGGGAAAATATGAAATTAAAACTAAAATGAAAGATTTCTTTTTTTCTGAAATTCTGTTTTTCTCATTCACCCATTCTCTCTTACTATGACTTAAAAAAAATAAAACCATTCATTCAACATGCACCCCACATCGAGATCCCTTTCTCACTTATTTATTCATTTAATTTTCTAAAATGTAAATGTCCTAAAATTTTGACTGGTGACAAATATCCACTTCATTTTTGACTGGATCCTCAACAAACTTGCATGTAATGATGACAGCCATAAAATCGTGGACAAGTTCGAATAAAGGTCAGATCGGATTGTTCACGTGAGTTACCTGCCCTTTCGTCTCCAATAGACATAAAATGGGGAAAATGTTGTTCAGGCAATATCGACCTTATTTTTGATTTGATCCTCAACAAACTTGTAGGTAATGAGGACAGCCATAAAATCTTGGACGAGTTCGAATTTGGGGCAGATCAGATTATTCGTGTCAGAGTTACTTGCCCTTTCGACCCTCACAGACTTATAATGGGGGAAATGTTGTCCGGGCAATAGACACTTAATTTTTTTGTTTAATCCTCAACAAACTTGTAGGTAATGAGGAAAGCCATAAAGTCTTGGACGAGTTCGAATTTCGGCCAGATTGGAGTTACTTGCCCTTTAATCCCGCATAGACATATAATGGGTAAAACGTTGTTCAGGCAATATCAACCTTATTTTTGATCCGATCCTTATTTAACTTGTAGGTTATGAGGACAGCCAGAAAATCGCGGATGAGTTTGAATTTGGGGTAGATCGGTTTATTTGTTTCAGAGTTTTTTGCCCTTTCGTCCCCCATAGACTTATAATGGGGAAATAGTGTTTGGGCGATAGACACTTTAGTTTTTGTTTGATCCTTAACAAACTTATAGGTAATGGGGAAAGCCATAATATCTTGGACGAGTTCGAATTTGGGGCAGATCAGATTGTTGGTGTGAGAGTACCTTGCCCTTTCGTCCCTCATAGATATATGATGGGGAAATTGTTGTCCGGGCGATAGACACTTTATTTCTTGTTTGATTCTCAATTACTTTGTAGGTAATGAGGAGAGCCATAAAATATTGGACGAGTTCAAATTTTGGGCAAATCTGATTGTTCATATTAGAATTACTTGCCCACTAGTCTCCCATAGACTTAAAAAGGGGAAAATGTCTTTACTTTTGATCAGATCTTCAACAAACTTGAAGGCAATGAGGACCGCCATAAAAGCTTGGACAAGTTCAAATTTGGGACAGATCGGATTGTTCATGCGAGTTACTTGCCCTTTCGTCCCCCACAGACTTAATATGGGGAAAATGTTGTCCGGGTGATATGTTTTATTTGATCTTGTAGAGCCATTAAATCTTGGATGAGTTTAAATATGGGGCAGATAGGATTGTTCGTGTGAGAGGTTCTTGCTCTTTCATCCCCCATAGAATTGTTATGGGGAAAATGCTGCTCCAGGTCAGCTTATGTTGTGGCCTGTTGTCCATCGTTAGCTTTTTTTCTTGTCCGGGTGATAGCAAAATTATTTTTAATCAGACCCTAATCAAACTTGCAGGTAATGAGGACAGCCATAAAACCGTGGGCTAGTTCTAATTTCGGGCAGATCGGAATATTGATATGAGAGTTACCTGCCCTTTCATCTCCCATAGACCTATAATGGGAAAAATGTTGTCCGGGCAATAGCGACCTTATTTTTGATCCGACCTTTATTAAACTTGGGAGGTAACGAGGACAGCCATTCAATCTTGGATGAGTTGGAATTTGGGGCAGTTCGAATTATTTCATGAGAGTTACTCGGAGTCTAACTGTTGGTTTTCTTTTGCTCCAGCAATTCTGTTGTTGTATGCTGTCGAGTCCTCAATCTTGTTTCATCTCTGTAGTTTTTTTTTATTTGTATGTTCTCGGAGATGTTACACTGATGAGTTAGGAAGCCTTCATGCGGACTAAACAAAATTAGTGTATACCGCGACAGAGGTAAGGGCGAGGATTATGGCCATGTAAAATCGATTAAAGCCCCCAGTGGAATTCTTTCCACTGACCGTTCCAAGGCGGTTCTTCTGTGGCGGTTTATTTATGTTGTTGTTTGTTACTACTAACTGTGTGTATCAATTGTGTCTTTTTATTTTGGATGGCCATTTGGCCATTTTGAGGAAAAGTAACTGTCCTTATGGCCATCCTTTGTTTGGGTTTCCATTATTGTCTGGTCGCTTCATGTTTGTGTTTCTTTCCCTTTGGTGTCTTTGGTGGGTGGAATAAGTTAATTGTATCGATTCCTGATCTTTGTTTTACTTCTACTTTGCCCTTTCGTCACCCATAGACTTATAATGGGGAAAATGTTGTCCGGGTGAAAGCGACTTTATTTTTTATCTAATTCTCATTAAACTTGTAGGGAATGTGGACAGCCATAAAAATCTTGGACAAGTTTGAATTTAGGGCAGATAGGATTGTTCACATAAGAATTACTTCCCCTTTTGTCTCCCATCGACATACGATGAGTAAATTGTTGTCTGGGCAAATAGGAACTTTATTTTTGATATGATACTCCTTAAACGTGTAGGTAATGAAGAAAGCCATAAAATCTTGGATGAGTTTGAATATTGGGCCGCTCGGATTATTCATGAGAGTTATTTGCCCTTTCATCTCCCATAGACATATAATGGGTAAAATGTTGTCCAGGCGATAGCGAACTTATTTTGGATCTGATCCTCATTAAAGTTTTAGGCAATGAAGACAGCATAAAATTCGAATTTGGCGCAGATCGGACTGTTCACATGAGAGTCACCTGCCCTATTGTCTCCCATAGACATATAGTGGGGAAAATGTGGTCTGGACAATATCGACTTATTTTTTTATCTGATCCTTATTAGCTTCCCTGGAGCAAGCTATAGTTAAGCTTATGCCATAGCCTGTCGTCGTCCGTCTGTCCATCGTTAACTTTTCTTATTTTTAACATCTCCTCCCCTAACGGAAGTCAGATTTACCTGATACCTGGTGGGAGGTCTCCTGCTGACATGGAGATTCAGATTTGCTAAAATGGTTCTTTTCGGATTTTCAAGATGGCCACCATGGAGGCCATCTTGAAACTCTTCAAACGAAATCTCCTCCTGAACTAAAGGTCAAATTGAGATGAAACTTGATGGGAGGCATCAGGGTGATACAGAGATTCAGATTTGCTCAAATTGTTCTGATGGCCACCATAACGGCCATCTTGGAATTCTTCAAAACACATCTCCTCCCGAACAAAAGGTTGCATAGAGATGAAACTTGATGGAAGACATTTGCTAAAAACGTTCCGTTCCACTATCCAAGATGGCCGCCATAACGGCCATCTTGAAATTCTTCAAAGACATCTCCTGCTGAACCAAAGGACAAATTGAGCTGAAACTAGATGGGAGGCATCAGAGTGACATGGAGATTCAGATTTGCTAATCCGTTCCGATATCCAAGAGGCCATATTGAAATTCTTCAAACACCATCTCCTCCCAAACCAAAGGTCCAGTTGAGCTGAAACTTGATGGGAGGCATCAGGATGACATGGATCTTCAGATTTGCTAAAGTTGTTCCGTTCTGATATCCCAGATGGCTGCCATTTTGAAATTCTTCAAACATTTCCTCCTGAACCAGAGGTCTGATCAAACTGAAATTTGATGGGAGGCATCGGCGTGACATGAAATAAGCTAAAATCATTCCAATCTGATATCCTAGATGGCCGCCATGGTGGCCATCTTGAAATTTTTCAAGCATCATCTGCCAAACCAGAGGTTGGATCAAGCTGAAACTTCATGGAAGGCATCGGGGCAAAATGGCAATTCAGATTTGCTAAATTTATTCAGTTCCGATATCCAAGATGTCCTCCTATGGCGGCCATCCTGAAATTCTTCAAATGACAACGCTTCCCGAATCAAGGGTTGGACTGGGCTGAAACTTGATGGGAGGCATTGGGGGTGACATGGAGATTCAGATTTGCAAAAATCGTTCTGCTCAGATATCCAAAATGGCTGTGCACGGTGGCCCTCTTGAAATTCTTCAAAAGAAATCTCATCCCAAACCAGAGGTCAAATTAAGCTGAAACTTGATGGGAGGTATTGGCATGACATGGAAATTCAGATTTGCTATAATTGTTCCATTCCAATATACATGGGGGCCATCTTGAAATTCTTCAAACTACATCTCCTCCTGAACCAAAGGTTGGATGGAGCTGAAACTTGATTGGAGGCATTGGGGGCAACATGCTGAAATTATTTTGTTCTGTTATTTAAGATGGCTTCCATGTTGGCCAACTTCAAACCATATCAAGTTGAATTGAGCCTAAACTTGATGAAAGACATTGGGGTGACTTGGAGAATCAGACTTGTTAGTACCATTTGTTACGAGATGGAATAGGAAACCTCTCTGGTGCTTATGCACATCTAAATTATTTTAGTAGATATATGGTAGGGCGGTGCGAGTGAAATATTTTAGGTGAAATATGGTACGCAAACTGTGCGGCTCCATGAACAAGTCATGCACATATCATACGATGTATGCATGAGTGGTTTATAGAGAGCTGTTTTTACAATACAGGGGGGCGCTAAAAGGCCGAGTCCTATAGAATTTGCCTAAAAATCGCCAACCGCCAAATTGTGCCATATATGATTTTTATTCCCGTCACGTGTTGTGTGGGTGTTCGTTTTGACAGGAGTCATGTCATTGATTATAGGGTCGTTTCATCAATTTTTCCTATGGGAAATATACTATTTGAACGCAAATCCATTATCTACTCGATTTTTGCGATCTGGCTTTGTTTGTGGCCGGTATCTCCACCTCGCCACGAATTGAGCAAGGTAATACGAGTAGGCATGATTTTCCGGTAGTATTCATAGATATATAAACCCTGAAAAAAAGCGGACACTTTAGCAGCAGGTCAAGTTGTAAGAGTGAACACAACATTGTGACGGGGAAATAGAAAGTATATTGAAAGGTATGTTAAATCTATGTTTAGTATTATTTTTGTATGAACATGCTTGTAGGTTTTGGAGGGGTTTACTTCTAGTATACCCCAACTTTCTGAAGCCTATTCTGAATTCGCTGTTGTGGCCTGTAGTGATTAGGCTACTAGCTTTGCCAGCTAGACGTCGCAGAATTGATCCCAGGCTTCTCCAGTAGTAGAATGAGTCTTTCTAAGTGAGGTCCTGTCTCATGCTGACCCTAGATGTTGGTGAGACGTAAAGTTGGGACACCCGCTCATTCTAGATTCATTTAGGCTTTTAGACCCCTTTTGTAGAATGTAATTAATAAACGCAGGGTCACTTGTTTGATCCATGACTTTTGACTAGCTGTGGTTAGAAAACCGTGGTTCCGTCCCAATATGATATTAGGTGTAGAGGGGACGTAAACTTAAGACGGGTTTAACCATATCTTCATCATCAGGGCAAACTCTTACAAGAGCCTGTTGGGTTATCCGTGATGATGAACCGTAATGAATTTTATTTTACAAGCATGTTCACGTTGATTAGAAATAATTTTGTTCAAGAAGAATTACGAGTTCATTTTGTAATGATGCCGTTTTTGTCTGATAACTCAGTTTGTGCATGTATGTACATATAAAGACCGTGATGATGATAAGTGGGAGTATTTGGTCGCCACACGTCATAACGGCCTGAGCGGCGGGGATGACGTCAGCTGCGTCATCGGCGTCGCGAGGACGGTTGTGACGGGGTGCCTACCAAATACAGAGTGAATTTACGGCAAACAGTGTTGGCCCTTATGAGACACTAACAAATGTGGTGGATTATAGATGAAAATCTTCTGTTGTAGTTTCTATCTGTTATTAATGTATTGAATTTGTGAATAGCTATATTTGTGAGCCGTGTCGCGGAGAAGGATATGAAATAGAGATTGTTATGTTTCCTGTAATTGGCAGCTGACCAGGTAGCGCAAAGGCGTGGTCTGTTCAATTGCCTCTTACTTGTGATAATGTAGTGAGCACAAATTTAATGAGTATTATGCTCAGTAGTAGTGAGCATTAATTGATTTCTGTAGTGCTCAGTAAGGAAACATGAACTTTGAGTATTATTGTATCAAGCGCTGGGTGCTGATAATTTGATGCACAGTCAAGTTGAGTTCTGCTGTACGGTTATTTGTCGCATGCACTAATCAGCCTGTATGTCTGGTTGGCGCATGCGCAATAACGGTGTATGCATGAACATATTCTTACTTCTCCGGGAGGGGTATCATGATATAGCATGTATGTTTTGTGACTCGTTTCTAGTCCCGTTATCGTAATTTGCAGGCATAACAATGTGTGACCTGCTGCTCCCTGCTTCATAGCAGCAGGTACTGGTACGACGCTAGGCGTTAGGGTCCAGCAAGGGCGGACAGACCGCCGAAATCAGCGCCTACCAGGATAGAAGCAGAATCTTCTAAATCATTGTTCGTTGTAAACAAATGTGAGACCGTGGAAGAGGTCAACTTACCTGCAGGTTATTTGGACGATCACTAAACGTCTGATCAGCAAACGTGATCGCTAAACCTAGGATTATCAACTATGTTGATAGACTAGTTCTGCTAGTTCGCGAGAGGAATTTCACGCGAGTGGGGGATTCACCCTAAGTTATAAACTGGCCAGTCGCGTCTTGTGTTGTTTCTTTTTTTTGTTTTTGTTGTTGTTTTTGTTGTTTGCTTCTGTAGGTATTCACGTCACCCATTCCGAGCACAGAACAGTGTTTTGCCTTCGGAGCGGACGTCGTGAGTTGGCTACAGAAGCAACAAATTGTGATGTTTTATGTTAGTAAGTGTTGTATGTAGATACTGTAAATAATTCATGTCATTCATCTAACATCTTTCTTGTACCTTACCCCACAGCTGCCCGTACACCTGTCAGAGATCACGCTCGGTTGTCTTGTCAGCATGGGGGTTTGCGGGACGCCGTAAACCCACATGTAACATTTGGTGTCAGTGAAGTGAGGATTTGATCTCTGGCTGGTGTTCCCGGCTGTGGAACAGCACATTGATACTCTGAATCATCAACTTTAAAAAAAAAAAAAAAAAAAAATGCATTGACAGCCACATTTAGAAATTAACTTGAATCTTCCTTCCTGCGTTGATGAAGTGCGAAACCCATGTATTCAACTGAATGGATACTGACAAGTCGATAATTTCTGAGCAGGAAGGCAAGGCAAACCCCACTTTTTCTTGGTAACGAAAAATTTAAGTAGACCCCACTTAATTGTGTTACCTGACATTCTACTAAGTTAAATTGGAGCTACTAATTGATCTTACCCACACTTGGTTCTGACGTAGTGACGTTAACAATTTACTGACGTTGACATAACGGTAGCGTTAATATTTACGCTGTGGCTTGATGTTAGGTATGACGTAATAGAAACATTAATGGTGACTTGTTATGATCGGAGTTTTGTAATGTGATAAAACTTCGGATTGTAGCATTTTACTGTAAACGTCGTCGGTTTATGACGTCATATTAGACTACCAGTACGCAACGTCATACTGTGCTGAAAGCATTTGACATTTCAAATCGCGTGTGCTTTAATAACTAACGTTTTAGTTAGATTAACGCGTATAACACATATCTTAACGTTTTAGTTAAGCCCATTCAATCATCACTGATCATAACTGATCAGTTTATAGTGGTTTTGATAGTAACGTGAGATTTACGTTATCAATAATGGAGCGTTTAATGCAAATGGGAAAGGACTTAGGTTATGAGGGGAAGGAGTTACAAGGTTTTGTTAAAGAGCAGCAAGATATTGAGCGGGCAGAAAGGCAAGAGCAAAGGGATTTAGAAAGGTTAAGGTCTGAAGAAAAGGAAAAGGAAAGGGCAGAAAAAGAAAAGGAAAGGGCACATGAACTAGCTAAGTTAGAAGTAGAAGAGAAGGAAAAGGAAAGGGAGGAAAAGGAAAAGGAAAGGGCACATGAACTAGCTATGTTGAAGGTTAATAAGGAACTTGATATGGCACGCATTAAGACTGAAAGGGAGGCAAAAGAGATTAGTGAGGCCCATTTAGAACAAATAAAACATGGGTTTGAGCTACAGCACCAAGAATTAAGGAATCAGTTAGAAATGCAGAGAGCGAAGCTCGAGCTAGAATTGGAAAAGCAAAAAGCTGAGAAGGTGGCTCATGCCCGGGATCCTAAGTTACCTTATTTTGAAGAGGGTAAAGATAAAATGGATAGTTATTTATCTAGGTTTGAGAAATATGCTACGGCTAATAAATGGGATAAGAGTGTTTGGGCCGCGTATTTAAGTGCATTGCTCAAAGGGCGCGCACTTGATGTATATGACCGGTTGTCAAATGAGGATGCGGCGGATTATGAAAAGTTAAATGACGCTTTATTAAAGAATTTTGACATGACAGAGCGCGGATTTAGGAAGCAGTTTCGTTATAGTAGGCCCGAGAAATCAGAAACGTTCATACAGTTCAGTAGTAGATTGAGAAGTTATTTAGAAAAATGGCTTAATATGGCAAAGATAGAAAAATCTTTTCCGGCTGTCTGTGATTTCATGGCAAGGGATCAGTTCCTGGAGTCATGTAATAGAGAACTGTATGTACATCTGAAGCCAAAACAGTTTGGTAATTTAGATGAAATGGCTAGGGAGGCAGATTTGTTTGCAGAAGCGCGCGGGGGCGTATATAGTTGCATTAATAAGGGGCAACGCGATAATAGAGGCGCAGCGCAGGGTAAACAGGACAAAGTTGACTCGAACAAACCGAGTGGTAGACCGGATATCAAGTGTAGCATATGCGGTAAGGGGAATTTAACAATTAAATGTTTTAAGAACCCCGACAGGAAACAATTGTACAGCGCAGAGGTAGGAGCAACTGGAGTTGGGGATAGCGGTGTTAAGGAAAATTTTAACACGCGCGTAGAGACTCAAGGTTCTCAGGTTAAGAATGAGAATACGCAGAATGTAGGTCGTGGTTATACACGTGGTCGTGGTAATTTTAGAGGGTCTTTTCGCGGACGCGGTAAAAATAATAGCACACCACATGGCGCAGCACACCAAGTTAGTTTTTGTCAGACGGAAGTAACTAGGAAAGGTGATGAGATTGGAAGTATTTTTGAAAATAAGGTTGGTGATCCTTTGATTTCGGATAGGGAGGAGTTTAGTAAGGAAACTAGGGAAGGTGTCTGTTACTTCTTAAAGGCAAGGTTACCGACGGCACAAGGATTGGTTAATAATAAAAAGGTGGTTGTATTAAGAGATACTGGGTGTACAGGCTGTGTCGTTCGGAGAAGTTTGGTTTCGGATAGTCAGTTAATAGGGAAGGAATCAAATGTTACGTTGATTGATGAATCCACACAAAGGTATCCTTTGGCAATGATTGACATTGATTGTCCTTTTTTCACTGGGAAAACTGAAGCTTTGTGTATGGATGATACGTTGTACGATTTGGTTATCGGTAACATTGATGGATCAAAACTTCCTGATATGTCTCATTTCTCAGCTGCGGCTGTAACTAGGTCTCAAACTAGGCAGGATGAGAAGCCTTACAGAAAACTTAAGGTTCCCGATCAGATCATTAACGATGACAAGGAGGCTTTCAAGCAAGCTCAGGTTGATGATCCAACTTTGGAAAACATCAGGAAAAGGGTTGTATCTGGGAACAAGACTGTGAGTCGTGGTTTAAACCGAGGTGAAACTAGGTTTATTGAGAAAAAAGGTTTGGCATATAGGGAGTTCACCAAGGGTAACAAAGTCTCTTTCCAACTTGTGGTCCCTCAAAGTTTCCGAGGAAAGGTGTTGAAACTGGCTCATGAAACGCTTATGTCTGGACATATGGGTATTAGGAAGACATTGGATAGAGTTGTAACTGAGTTTTACTGGCCCGGTATTTGCGGTGATGTCGCTAGATTTTGTAAATCTTGTGATATTTGTCAGAGAACTATTCAGAAAGGTCGGGTCACTAAAGTACCTCTAGGAAAAATGCCATTGATTGATACGCCATTTAAGAGGGTGGCAGTGGACATAGTTGGTCCAATTGAGCCTCGATCTGATAGGAAATCTCGGTATATTTTAACCATGATAGATTACGCGACAAGGTATCCAGAGGCGATAGCTTTACCGAGTATTGAGACGGAACGTGTCGCGGAAGCGCTTATTGAAATGTTTAGTAGGGTTGGCATTCCTGATGAAATGTTGACTGATTGTGGATCACAGTTTACTGCTGAGGTAATGAAGGAAGTCAGCAGACTTCTTTCTCTTCAACAGTTAACGTGTAGTCCGAGACACCCAATTTGCAACGGACTGATAGAGCGTTTCCACGCTACGTTAAAGCAGATGTTACGTCGCATGTGTGCTGAACGTCCAAAAGATTGGGATAAATATCTTCCAGCCTTATTATTTGCGGTAAGGGAAGTCCCACAAGAGTCTTTAGGATACTCCCCTTTTGAGTTGTTATATGGACGTAACGTCAGAGGTCCAATGGCAATATTAAGAGAATTATGGGCTGAAGAGGTACGCGATGAGCAAGTTCTTTCGACGTATCAATACGTTATTGAGCTTAGGGAACGGTTAGAGCAGACATGCAAATTAGCGCGTGATAATTTAAAGAAGGTTCAGATTAAGCAGAAAGCTTATTATGATAAAGGCGCGAGGTCGCGTAAATTTGACGTCGGCGATAAAGTGCTGTTGTTACTACCGACAGACAGTAATAAATTATTGCTTCAATGGAAAGGTCCTTATGAAGTGGTTGAGGTAGTGAACAGAATGGATTATAAGATTGACGTCAATGGAAATGTTAACACATATCACGCTAATATACTGAAGCAGTATGTTGAGCGTCAGACTGTGACGTCTCATTGTCTGATCTCTAAACCAATTATGTCGACAGACAGTCATGACAGAAATGACGTCGACGAGTCTTCATTTGAAGACAGCAGTTTTGAAACTGCAGAGCAACCGGAAAGTGACGGCGACGTTAGCGTCCCACACACACTAACGTCAGCAGAGAGTGAGGAAACAGAGGAGAATGAGGAGACAGAAGGGCTGAGAGAACAGCGCCTTGCAGGACTGACATGTCAGACAGACCAAATTATATGTACCACATTTATGTCAGAACCTGTGAAAACTATCAAATCAGTTAAGCCAGCAAGGCCACCTCCAGTAAGATTAAAACGATATCCGTTTTCTAACAAACAACAGAGTGTCAGGGGAACAGGAAAATTCTGGGGCAAACCACCTTGGCTTACTAGCTAAATTCTACTTAAGAAAATTTGGGGGCAGACTACCTTAGTAGGTAATTCTTCGCACGGTTGTTGTGTAAATAGCTGTCTTGTTTAGATAGGTTCATCCTATTCCATCTCTATACACAAAGAAAAAACATTTCTGATTGTTTTTTCTCCAAAAGGGGAAACCTTTGTTACGAGATGGAATAGGAAACCTCTCTGGTGCTTATGCACATCTAAATTATTTTAGTAGATATATGGTAGGGCGGTGCGAGTGAAATATTTTAGGTGAAATATGGTACGCAAACTGTGCGGCTCCATGAACAAGTCATGCACATATCATACGATGTATGCATAAGTGGTTTATAGAGAGCTGTTTTTACAATACAGGGGGGCGCTAAAAGGCCGAGTCCTATAGAATTTGCCTAAAAATCGCCAACCGCCAAATTGTGCCATATATGATTTTTATTCCCGTCACGTGTTGTGTGGGTGTTCGTTTTGACAGGAGTCATGTCATTGATTATAGGGTCGTTTCATCAATTTTTCCTATGGGAAATATACTATTTGAACGCAAATCCATTATCTACTCGATTTTTGCGATCTGGCTTTGTTTGTGGCCGGTATCTCCACCTCGCCACGAATTGAGCAAGGTAATACGAGTAGGCATGATTTTCCGGTAGTATTCATAGATATATAAACCCTGAAAAAAAGCGGACACTTTAGCAGCAGGTCAAGTTGTAAGAGTGAACACAACATTGTGACGGGGAAATAGAAAGTATATTGAAAGGTATGTTAAATCTATGTTTAGTATTATTTTTGTATGAACATGCTTGTAGGTTTTGGAGGGGTTTACTTCTAGTATACCCCAACTTTCTGAAGCCTATTCTGAATTCGCTGTTGTGGCCTGTAGTGATTAGGCTACTAGCTTTGCCAGCTAGACGTCGCAGAATTGATCCCAGGCTTCTCCAGTAGTAGAATGAGTCTTTCTAAGTGAGGTCCTGTCTCATGCTGACCCTAGATGTTGGTGAGACGTAAAGTTGGGACACCCGCTCATTCTAGATTCATTTAGGCTTTTAGACCCCTTTTGTAGAATGTAATTAATAAACGCAGGGTCACTTGTTTGATCCATGACTTTTGACTAGCTGTGGTTAGAAAACCGTGGTTCCGTCCCAATATGATATTAGGTGTAGAGGGGACGTAAACTTAAGACGGGTTTAACCATATCTTCATCATCAGGGCAAACTCTTACAAGAGCCTGTTGGGTTATCCGTGATGATGAACCGTAATGAATTTTATTTTACAAGCATGTTCACGTTGATTAGAAATAATTTTGTTCAAGAAGAATTACGAGTTCATTTTGTAATGATGCCGTTTTTGTCTGATAACTCAGTTTATGCATGTATGTACATATAAAGACCGTGATGATGATAAGTGGGAGTATTTGGTCGCCACACGTCATAACGGCCTGAGCGGCGGGGATGACGTCAGCTGCGTCATCGGCGTCGCGAGGACGGTTGTGACGGGGTGCCTACCAAATACAGAGTGAATTTACGGCAAACAGTGTTGGCCCTTATGAGACACTAACAAATGTGGTGGATTATAGATGAAAATCTTCTGTTGTAGTTTCTATCTGTTATTAATGTATTGAATTTGTGAATAGCTATATTTGTGAGCCGTGTCGCGGAGAAGGATATGAAATAGAGATTGTTATGTTTCCTGTAATTGGCAGCTGACCAGGTAGCGCAAAGGCGTGGTCTGTTCAATTGCCTCTTACTTGTGATAATGTAGTGAGCACAAATTTAATGAGTATTATGCTCAGTAGTAGTGAGCATTAATTGATTTCTGTAGTGCTCAGTAAGGAAACATGAACTTTGAGTATTATTGTGTCAAGCGCTGGGTGCTGATAATTTGATGCACAGTCAAGTTGAGTTCTGCTGTACGGTTATTTGTCGCATGCACTAATCAGCCTGTATGTCTGGTTGGCGCATGCGCAATAACGGTGTATGCATGAACATATTCTTACTTCTCCGGGAGGGGGATCATGATATAGCATGTATGTTTTGTGACTCGTTTCTAGTCCCGTTATCGTAATTTGCAGGCATAACAATGTGTGACCTGCTGCTCCCTGCTTCATAGCAGCAGGTACTGGTACGACGCTAGGCGTTAGGGTCCAGCAAGGGCGGACAGACCGCCGAAATCAGCGCCTACCAGGATAGAAGCAGAATCTTCTAAATCATTGTTCGTTGTAAACAAATGTGAGACCGTGGAAGAGGTCAACTTACCTGCAGGTTATTTGGACGATCACTAAACGTCTGATCAACAAACGTGATCGCTAAACCTAGGATTATCAACTATGTTGATAGACTAGTTCTGCTAGTTCGCGAGAGGAATTTCACGCGAGTGGGGGATTCACCCTAAGTTATAAACTGGCCAGTCGCATCTTGTGTTGTTTCTTTTTTTTGTTTTTGTTGTTGTTTTTGTTGTTTGCTTCTGTAGGTATTCACGTCACCCGTTCCGAGCACAGAACAGTGTTTTGCCTTCGGAGCGGACGTCGTGAGTTGGCTACAGAAGCAACAAATTGTGATGTTTTATGTTAGTAAGTGTTGTATGTAGATACTGTAAATAATTCATGTCATTCATCTAACATCTTTCTTGTACCTTACCCCACAGCTGCCCGTACACCTGTCAGAGATCACGCTCGGTTGTCTTGTCAGCATGGGGGTTTGCGGGACGCCGTAAACCCACATGTAACACCATTTCGTCCTAATATCCCAGATGGCTGCCATGTTGGCCATCTTGAAAATCTTTGAACCACATCTGCTACTGAATGGTCACTACTTTGCCTGGGCAGGCTTAGTTCTTCTAAGCAGTTTACCAGTACTCGTGTGCAGTCAGTTTCAGCTCTGCATGGAAGCATCATGCAGCTCATCTATTTCTTCAAGCCCCGATGGGCCCAGGCCGTGAAATTGGTGGGATGCATTTGGGTGACATGGAGATTCAGAATTGCTTTGTTGCATTATGATATCTCAGATGGTGGCCATCTTGAAATCGTTCAAAGCACCTGTATAGTAGTTGCGTATAAGATTTAGAGGGAGGGGCAGCTCAGGTGTTGTCAGTACAAGTCAAACTCGCTGAGTTGACAAGAAGGTTCGTTATTGTGGCTTTTTTTGCAAGCGGCCATATATAATATATATTCACCAAAGCTTTGTTTGTGTAACACTTGTACTCACATGATTGGTTGACTTGGTTTACTTTTTTGATAACAGAACATGCCACAGGCAGGCGCAAACAATAGCTCTGGCCTGCCAAACTATACACTTCTACTCTGCATCAACATCATCTCTTCCTGAACCCTAAATCAGACAAAGCTGTTCAGAAACTTAATTAGACTCATCAAGATAACATACAGATTCAGAGTTGCTAAAAGCAGTGTGTTCTGGTAGACAAAATGGCCACCAAGGCACAATGTAATATATGATCAGCCTCCTCCAGGTGAGCGATTCTGGCCCACTTGAGCCTCTACTTATTTATTGGGTTTTGACTAAAGTGAATTATCTGATGCAACAATTTAAAAGAAGTATAGCGCTGTTATTCTTTGTTATGAATGTAGATATATCAACTGTAGAACGTTTAGACCACAGACTGGTTTATGTGATGATTTTCTGATCTATTAAAACAAGGTCAGCCACTTTTGTACCTTCCTGTGTCCTTCCAGAAATTCCAGCCACTCTTAAAAGGGCCTACTCTAAAGGAAATAATTTGCTCCTTAGGAGCATTATTTTCCTTTTAGGGAGATTCAATGTTAAAACTGGGGACAAAATTATTTTTAAATGCCCCTCTCTGAGAGTGCATCCTTAAAACTTAACCGTTTTTTTTTTTTTTTTGTATTGGAGTTTAACGACCCAGTTAACACTATTTAGGTCATTTTTGAGCAGATCAGTTTACCTATTTACACTTTTCCTGGGTCGGCTTATATGTAAGCGGTTAACCAGTACAGTGCACATTCTTTCTTCAGAAACTGACAACTGCCCTTCTTGAATCAGCGGGAGAGAATGACCATAGGAAAGATTGCATGATCAATCTCCACGAAATAATGTTGCCGACCCCGTCAGGTATCCAACCCGTGTCCTCCTGATCACCAGTCAGACGTGCATCAGAATTAGCTACCGAGGCTGGCTTAACCCTTTTTGTACTGAATGGAATCTTGTACCTTATATATAGCAGGAGTCCATTTTAAAATTTTGGGGGTCCAGGCTGAGTTGGTTTCAGAAATTGTATTAGCCCGGCTGATAACAACACCTACCTCTGAAGAAGCCATCTGATCAGGATCTACAAGGTTTGTCCTGCAGTTTGTGAATTCTATGAATACAATATATTAAGTAATTTGATTGGTAGTCAAAGAGGGGTATGGCTAAATTAATTTATTAAGTAGGATAAGGATTAAAATTGGCTGAACATTTTGCAAACAGTGAAGGCCCTGATCAAATGCTTGCCAGTGACCTGTCAGGGGTTCCCCATATAAAATGAATTAACCCATTTAGTACCGGAAACCCTAAAAAGGGTACCCTGGCAAACAGTGTAGGCCCAGATCAGATGCCGTGGAATGCGCCATCTGATCAGGGCCTCCACTCTTTGCTAAAAGTACAGTAATTTTCCAATAAATTTTCATGAAAACACAACCGGAAATCCCTAAATTTTGAAATGAACTCCTGCTATATATAAGGAGGAATATGATACAAAAAGGGTTAACTGAAGGTCTAAATATTCATTTAGCCTTTGTGAGAACCAAAATCTAAAAGACAACAAACAATACTGAAAGTCCAATAAAATAAGTTCTTTCAGGCGAAGACTGTACATGTATTTTCAGTCATAAAGGTTCTCACATGTCTTATCATAAGCCTTCTAGCCTTCTCTCTGTTACTCAGAGTTATAATGAAACAATATTATAAAACTCAGAGACATAATGTAACAGTACTATAAAGTGGTGAAGCATGCATATATCTTGTATGGTCCATGGGCCTTCAATTGTAAAGAGAAGATATAAATGCTCTCTTATGTATGTATACCCATTCACCACATAGTATATATATTTTCTGATATTTTTATAAGGAAATGGGTAAAGATGCTTTCGCAACTGACTGAATCTGAGACCAAAGTATATCCCAAACAATCACATCTTAACAAACAACAACATCTGACATGCCGAGTTGGCAGCGTTTTCCCCAAACATGTGACAACTCAGTGACCTTAAATGAACTTAATAACTTGGACACAAGCAAGTGTTAAAATAAAAAGATTTAGAATTTAAATGCCACCAAACAAAAACAAATGAAACTGCAATGAAAGTATCCCTTGGGATGGCCAGTAATAGCAACCAACATTCAAGTTGTTTGCCGCTGAAGGCAGCAAACAAAGAGAGTTGGTTGCTTAATGGTAACATGTATTATATACAGTAAAATACCTACATTAAGACCACCTTTGGGACTGTTCAAAAGTGGTCTTAAAGACCACTTTTGAACAGTCCCAAAGGTGGTCTCTGACCTGAGGACACTGTATGCTGAAAACACAAAGAAAGAATAACTGGACCTTTCTAAATAAGATTTTTAACCCTTATCTTGCTGTTCACAACAACCCGTATCTTTGGAAACAGTGTAGATCCAGATCAGATGGCTTCTAAGAAGCCATCTGATCAGGATCTACATTGTTTGGCATTCAATTTATGAATTTGTAGGAATAAATTAAATCAAGTAATCTGATTGGTTCAAAGTTAGAAATGGGTGTGGCTAATCTGAATATTCAGCAAGAGAAGGGTTAAGGCCGAAGTAGTCTCAATTTTTGGTGGTCTTAAAAGCGGAATTTTACTGTATATGCAGCTTCCTGTTGAGTGTTGACTGAAGTGCCTGCTTGGATAAAACATGAATTTCCTTGTTACCATGGACACATATTCATTTTTTTCGAAATTTTTAAACAAGCATGGCTGGGCGTAATCAACTGTCTCACAATCCAGCCGTTTCCGATAGAAACAGCTAACTCAATGCTGATTTACAGTAGGACTGTATCCAAGGCAGCAACTGAGTAAATATGCGTCACATCGACAGCACCACAGTGACTTTGAGTGTCTCGTTTTTGATGACACATATCTCAGGAAAAAATGGCATGCCGGTTTGATCACCGACAGCAGTGATAAAATTTGGGTGTCAGAAAATGTTCAGTTGGCAGCATTTGCAGAAATGCTAAAAGGAGCACCATGTTTCGGATTGTGACATAAACATGGTGGCTCAGTGGTTAGTGTACTTGCCTCTGATGCTAGAGATCCCAGGCTCGATCACTGGAAGCGGTGACAAATTTTCGGTGTCCGAACATGCTCCATTGGCATCAGTTGCAGAGATAAAACGCCACAAAGTGCAACGTCTTTTGGATCATTAACTGGAGGCCCCTGTGCATGGGGAATTACAATTACTGTGCAGAATAGAAGGGAAAGCAATGATCACTGATCAGGAATCAATACAATTAACCCACAGCTCCAAATCAGAGACACCAACGGGAAAGAAACACAAACATGAAATAACTAGACCCTAATGGAAACATTAGTTTCCAAAAGTGGAAAGTCAAAAGGACAGTTACTTGCCACCAAAAAATATAAGCGATACATACACTCATAGACAAACCATAACAAAAATAAACCATGACAGAAGAACCATCTTGGAACAGTCAGTGAAACAAATTCCACTGGGGGGCTAAAATCGATTTTACACGGCCACAATCCTCAGCTGGCAGCATTTGCTTTCATCCTGCAAATATGGAGTGTATAATTGTGAATAATGGTCAACTGTGACAGATCGCAGTAGGGCAGGGTTGAGTAGGGCAGAGTAGGGTAGGTAACAAGGTCTCACAGCTGTAATAACATGGATAATACCATGTAGGCTTTTAAAAGTTTTAATTAATATTGGTTGGTGCCTGATGCTCTGTCATTGGTCGGACCTACCAGAGTCTAACTGTTGGTTTTCTTTTGCCCTGCCCCAGCATTTCAGTTAATTCATGATGTCGAGTCCTCATCACTGTTTAATCCCTGTATTTGTTTGATGTTTATGTTCTCGGAGATTGCACAGATGAGAAAGAAATCCTCGATGATGAGGATTGTCCAAACCACGACAGAACAAAGCGCGCAGATTGTTGTCATGAGCATAGAGGATCTTACATGAGTGTTCATGTATTATTGAATTTATTAAACGAGTTGAGGAAAAGGGATAAAATGCAAGGCATTACTGGCCCCGATAGCTCAGTGGTAGAGCGTCCGCTTCGGGAATGGGAGGTCGCGGGTTCGAGCCCCGGCCGCGCCATACCAAAGGCGTGAAAAATGGTACTAGGAGTTCCCTTGGCTGACGCTCGCTTTATCAGGGTTAGTCCTAGGAAGATAAATGAAGGCAGGTAAGTATTTGTTAGAGGATACTTTGTTTGTCGCAAAAAAAGCTCTACAGAGCTTATGTTATTTGTTTCGAATATGCGACGTTAAATAAAGCTTCTTTATCTTTTTTTTTATCTTTATCTTTTTTATCCCTTTTCTTCAACGAGTTTAATAAATTCAATAATACATGAGCACGAATGCAAGATTCTATTTATCATGTGACATTTAAAACACATTTTATTCACGATAGTTTAACGAACACATCAATATTCCACCATTAGTAAATGCGACGTCGTTAAGGACGTCGTACATGTAATGTTACTGGGCGTTATTAACTAAATTGCGTATTTAATCCACTGGTGGATTATCGAATTTATTACATGGCATTTTTTAATAAAATCGATTACAGCACCCCACCCCCTAGTAAATAACTTTTAGTTGTCCATTCCAGTGCTGTTATTGAGATCTTTCAGCAACATTTGGTGGGTATCAAAATAGGTTGAATTCCGCTATCTCTTGATCCGTATGTAGAATAGTTGTAGTAGGCCTATAGCACTGACAAATTCGCTACTGTCAAACCACTCTTTACAAGAAATTTTTTTCAATATCTAATAAGGATATGTGAGCATCCCACCAAGTTTTCTGTAGATGTGATCAGTGTTGTAAACACTCAGATACTCAGAAAAACATTGCCCTTTGTGTATCCAGTCTTAAGAATATTTCAGGTTTCGAAATTGTCCTATTTGGTTTATTTTCTTTGAACAATATATAGCTAGCCTTCAGCTGCAATAAGTTCGTTGGTTGCAGTTTAGGTGTCACCTACTTCATATTAATTACAGTGGGATAAACCGGTTTTATGGAGCCCTAACCTTCATCCTCACCTTGTGCTGCAGTTTACCCAATTAAGTTGGCTGTTCTGCTCCTTTTTCTGTGCTCTCAGCTCCTTGAAAAGGGGCCTTCTCTTAACCCTTATCATGCTGAACATGAAAAGCCATACCTCAGACGAAGCCAACTGATCAGGATCTACACTATTTGTCATGCAGTTGTAAGTTGAAGGAAAACGTTGTATCAAGTACTGTAAAACACTTAAGTTTGACGGTCATTTTATTTTGGCGCTATTAGCGGTCAAGGAAAAAATACATGCCACAATAAAAAAATGCCATGAAAGATCAAAGATAAAAAACTGTCCCAATACACACCACAAGTATCATAATGGGCAATACGACATCAATTAGTCAAGGGCATAATCCCTGACAAAAAAAAGTGTATTTACTTCTTAAGAAGTCGAACATACTGTTCAGGAGCGTAGCTCATATATCATCCAGCCAGAGTAGGAGATATTTTAGCAATTCTTTCTCTCTTTCTCTTTACTTAACTTGTCAATAATAAATCCATTTAGCCGGCCTCGGTAGCTCAGTCGGGTGCCCGTCTGACTGGTGATCAGGACGCGGGTTTGATACCTGCCAGGGTCGGCAACATTCTTTTGTGGAGATTGATCATGAAATCTGTTCTATGGTCATTCTCTCCCTTCCGCTGATTCAAGAAAGAATGTGCACTGTACTGGTAAACCGCTTACTTATAAGCCTGCCTAGGAAAAGTGTAGACAACTATAGTTTATCAACGACCTTTGAGAGTTCAACGTTCAAGCGTGATAAGACTATTCCATATTTTAGGGGAAGCAGGTTTCGGGTTTTTTTTTCACAGGATTTTAAAATTATAAATAAGTTTTTTGATAATGCCATTATGTAAAATTCGTGGCCAAGTGGTTAATATGATGCAGTACTATCCTCAGTAAAACTATATCACCCAATATAAAATCCCAACTGAAGGCGATTTACCTAAAACGTGTACAAGTCCAAAATAAAAAGTGCATTCACGTCTCACTGCGTTTTGAAAGACTATACACTGACCGGCTCAAAAATGATCAAAATAGTGTTGACCGGGCAGTTAAAACCCAATACAAACAAACAAATGAAGCCATTTAACATGCTCAACAGGGCTGAATCAAACCAGATTTATCTTAACAGTAATTGTCAAAAACTGCATGTATAATTGGTCATTGATCGTCGGCTTTACGTGTTAGTAAAGGAGAAGTAAAACATAGATCAGGAATTGATACAATTAACTTACTCCACCCATAAAAGACACCAAAGGGAAAGAAATACAAACATTAAGCGACCAGACCATAATGAAAACCTAAACAAAGGAAGGCCATAAGGACAGTTACTTTCCCACAAAATGGCCATATGGCCATCCAAAATTAAAAGACACAAGTGATACACACAGTAAGTAACAAACAACAACATAAATAAATCGCCACAGAAGAGCCGCCTTGGAGCGGTCAGTGGAAGATTTCCACTGGGGGGCTTAAATCGATTTTACGTGGCCACAATCCTCTCCCTTACTTCCGTCGCGATTTAGACAAATAATTTGTTCAGTCCGCATGAAGGCCTCCTAGCTCATCAGTGCAACATCTCTGTGAACACAAAAATCAAAGAACCACAGAGGTGAGACAACGGTGAGGACTCGACAACAAGAAACCACTGAAATGCTGGAGCAAAAGAAAACCAACAGTTAGACACCGATGAGCTCGACCAGAGACAGAGCATCAGGCGTCAACCAACATTATCTCTCTAATTCTCAATAAGCCTTTACGTTGGAGCCGTCATAGAATCTGAGGCCTGACCCACCGGCGTGCAATTAAACAGGGAAGCAAAGTTGCCAACCGTGATTGGGTTAACTACCATGCATGCAGTTTGTCGTATAATATCCATGTTGTACCCAATCTTTTTATATCGAAGAATGATTTTACGAAATTGGGTGCTGAAGTCATTGCGGTTATATATTTTTCTGAATTTATATACTAAGTCACCATAAAATTCGGGTTCCGATAGACCTTGTTGCAGAAGAGCTTTAAGTCCAATATTGAATTTTGAAATTAAATCAGAATGGCGTCTAAAAAATTTTGAAAAGGCTTTGCGTAGTTTATGGTACCGATAACCCTGAATAAGGAGTTTAGCCGTTAATAATTTATTACGAGTGTTGAAGTCAGTTACATGACTACACACTCTAGCAAATTGAATTAATTGCGAAATATAAACGCCATAGGATTGCGCACGAGGAACATCACCATCCAAAAAAGGAAAATTTACAATCTCAAAATCAAAGTCATCGCGTTTATCATAAATTTTGCACGAAACAAATCCATCTACAATAGATAGATGTAAATCCAAAAACGGGGCCTTGGTATCAGAAGAATTTGCTTTATTTAACTGAAGTTCTAGGGGGTAAATCTGACTGATCAAACCATCAAAATAGGTATTATCAATATTTAATAAATCATCTAAATATCTAGAAGTAGAGCTAAAAGCTTCAATAATTTCAGATTGGTTATCAATGGAAAGCGACAAAATGAAGTCTCTTTCATAACAATACAAGAACAGATCACCCACAAGAGGTGCGCAATTAGTACCCATCGGAATACCCACAATTTGTCTAAATAACTTAGTACCGAATCTAATATAAATATTGTCAAGTAGAAAGGTGAGGGTATCACACACTTTCTGACATGACCAAAGTGTATAATTCTTATGCTCTTTAGAAGTGAAAAATGCATTTCTGACATTACGTGCAAACCTAATCTGACATTTTGAGAAGCGAAAGCGTGAA
This sequence comes from Lucinisca nassula, assembly GCA_963580285.1. Taxonomy (NCBI): domain Eukaryota; kingdom Metazoa; phylum Mollusca; class Bivalvia; order Lucinida; family Lucinidae; genus Lucinisca; species Lucinisca nassula. Next base: position 109,914,277 of record OY757019.1, on the reverse strand, counting down.
TGCAAGAAAGAAAACTACTACTAATTATAACTCAAACTGAGACTAATTATAACGCAAACTCTGTTTTATTGAATAATTCAATAACAATAGAACTGATTTGTATTTACTTACACATCAAGAACAATGCAATGTGGAAAACAGTTGAAAATCACCATGTATGACCTGCCAATCCCTGTGTAGATCTCACATGATAAGACACACAGGGCGAGGCCAGCAAAGAATCAAATCAGTCTGCGCATCAATATAGCCTAACCAGAGACTTCTCTTGCTGCATGAAGGAGCACTGGGTGCTGAACTCTCCTTAGTGTGCACAATGAAGACTCTGATCAGACTGTGTGGATGAGCAGGCTGATCTGAGTATTCATTGGGTGCACATGTTTTATTGTAGGTTTTGTCATGCGCTGGCTCAAATATCATTTATTTGAAAATCTGCCAAAAAGTCCACACTTAAAAACCGCCAAAACTTGCTACCGCCAAATTTAAGTGTTTTACAGTAAGTTGACTGGTTGATAGTCATCTCAAGGTGTAGATTAATTAATTTACTCAGCAGGATAAGGGTTAAGGACAGAATATGATTCTCAGCAAAATCTTTTCCATTTAAGATGACCCCATATTGACCCATATTGAAATTTGAGACAAAATATTAAAATAAAAAGCACTCTCTTAAATGCATCCATGCCTCATAACTAAAAGTCTAGAGATTCATTCAGATAGTGCGTAAACATTATTCTTAACAAAAGCGAAAAATATTGAGAGTCAAATAAAAGGTAGCTGGTTCCACAAAAGACAGAGTCCATCCCTAGCCACATGTTATTCTGCTCATCCAGATTCTGTTTTCTGGTTGTTGGTAACATGCTCTATAACAAGCTGTCCAGCCTTCTCTCTCATACTTAGTTTGTTAACCTTCCCTTGGTAACGACCCCTTGTGTAACCACCTTTTCCGTCTAATAGCTCCATTACTCTGAAATCAGATATGTTAGATACATCAAGTGGAAGTGTGTTTTCAGATAGGAGCTCTCAGCAAACATTACAATAACACATCTGGGACCAGTTGTTCAAAGCCTCGTTAGCTTAACAAGCTTGTTAGTGGTCAAACTGTTGACTGTTCTAGCAAGTACAATATCTAAAATTTTGGTATTTTTGCCAAAAAAAAAAAAAGCTGCTCACATTTTTTCCGTGAAAATATAAGCATACTTGCCATCTTAAAAGAACAAAGTTTTAATGATGTTAACTACCGATTTCGATAGTTTTAACAACTGGCCCCTGTATGCTAAAATGACATCTTTCTTTTTTCTAGAACTAGCATTTTTTCAGGTGAAATGTTTGGTATTTTTCGTATTTCAGATTATAGGTACAGGTTAGAACCACCTCAATGAGGCTGTTATACTGAGTACCAACAATCTATGTTTTTGAGCAAAATTATGGAAATAATGGCTAACCCCCACGGCGTGAACTCTTTTCTGCATTAACTCTTATCCTGCTGTTCACGACAACCCCTGTCTTTGCAAACAGTGTAGATCCAGATCAGATGGCTTCTGAAGAAGCCATCTGATCAGGATCTACACTGTTTGGAATACAGTTTATGAATTTGTAGCAATAAATTACATCAAGTAATTTGATTGGTTGATAGACATAAATGGGTGTGGCTTAAATGAATATTCAGTAAGAGAAGGGTTAAAGTGGGATTTAGTGAGGTTTTCATTATACCCACTTGTTGACCATATGACACATATAAGACTGAATTACCACCAGAGGTCCGTTGTTCGAAACTAATGATATCATTAGTTAACATATCGTTAAAACTTTGATAATTCAATATGGTGAAAATACATGTACTCATATTTTTGCTGAAAAAAAATTGAGCAGAAGCTGCACACATTTTTTCAGCAAAAATACCGAAATTGTTGTTATTGTTCTTGCTAGAGTTAACAAATTGACCACTAATGTGCTGGTTAAGCTTACGATGCTTTGAACAACTGGCCCCTGGTCAAAATAAAGCCTCCCTGGTCTGTGAAAAGGAAAGCAAAATTTAAGCTGCAACCACCATTTCCATCATCTAAGAACATCAAGAGACATTGTATTTCCAGACAAGTCTCAAATCAGTCTGCATACCAATTCAGTAAGCATACAGACTTTCCTGATAGCATAAAGAAAATCGGGCTTAATCAGCATACTTCAGTGCACACTTAGGACCAACCAGACTTAATGAATGTGCAGGATTAGCGAAATCACTGATGTGTACACATCTGTGGTGTGCACACATCTTTGCTGCACAAACATATCCTTCTGTGCCCCTGCCCCCATCTTGGAGTATAAGAATCTTATATAGGTGTGAGGGGTCCTGAGGACAGTGATCCTGAGGGATGGATTTTTCTATCCATCCCCCACACCCATATTGGATTCTTTTTCTTGCATACCTTCCATTTCTTAGCCCAGATTTTTAATTTGCAGTCACTTTGGCTACCAATGTCCACCATTTTGTGTTGACACTGCAGGAATGTTTAGTGACGTCACGTAACGTGTTGTGACGTCAACCTTAACGACGGCGCATACGAGGTTGTAATCAACCAGTGCATTTATCAAACACGTGATTATATTCGATTTTGGGTCGGAACAGCAGGGTCAGAACATAAATTTCTATCCCAGGGTAAAATCACGGATTTCCTTGTCTGGTGTGCAAAAAAAACAGATCAGGGTGCATGGTGCTTCTGCATTAGCATAATTTACTTGTTAATGACCCACACATTAAATGCTCTAGCAAGTGCAATATCTTATTGGCTAAAAAATTCAAAAGACAAGCAAACACAAGATCTAATACATAGATATGTTTGCTGAAAAAATATGAGTACCTTTTGCAACAGCTAATCATATTCTTTCAACAAAAGTGTTAGCAAATTTTCCATATTAAATGGTCAAAATTTTAACTATACCAGCAGTTTAGAACAACTCGAACCAGATTACTTTTGCTGATAAAGGAAAATTGTTTGATATATTTGTGGTGCTTCTTTATCGTACAAAATACAAACTACAGAAGCTTGAAAACCTTTGTGACTTGGGGCCTGTTGTTCAAAACTAACGATGTAAGTTAATGCATTGTTAAAACATGGCAAATATGCTAATACTTTTGCTAAAAAAAAATGTCTGCAGCAAAAGCTGCTCTCTGCTTTCCAGAAAAATAACACCATATTAGATAATGTACTTGCTAGAAAAGTTTTGTCCAATCTGACCTAATGAGCTCGTTAAGCTAACGATGCTTTTAACAACTGGCCCCAGGAAAATTTGTTCAAGAATGGGATAGTTTTGACTACTGAGAGACAATCATGGCACCATGTCACAAGGCATAGTTAGTATGACTTTTAATATATACAGTGAAATTCCGCTATTAAGACCACCTAAAATTAAGACCAATTCTGTTTTGAAAACCTTATTTAGTGGGTTTCAGTTATTCTTTCTTTGTGTTTTCGGCATACTGTTTTGTCTGGTCAGAGACCTTTTCGGGACTGTTCAAAAGTGGTCTTAAAGACCACTTTTGAACAGTCCCAAAGGTGGTCTTAGTACAAGAATGCCACTGTATTTTCCATCTTCCATAAAATAAAAGAATGTTGTGTGTACTGATAAGTGATCTCATTGAGGCAATTCTGATTAGTACAAACAACAATGCTTTTCCATGATTGTGTGTACTCACTAGAGTCACCTCAATAAGGCAATTCTATTAAGTGAAATAAACGTTCCTTTTTTATGATGAAATCCTTTGTCAATTATATGGGTATTTGGAGCTATAGAAAAACTTCTCTAGAGATTCCAGAATGAGTCAGAACTCGCCATATTCGAGCTGTATTCAATTTTATACTGACATTTGATAGAACTACACAATTCATTATAATGCCAAAGTAAAATGTGAGGGAACAAATGTACATGTACATTGTATTTAACTGCAACTTATATACAGCAAAATACTCACTTTGGGCCCATTTCCTTGACTAAATCCTCTGGTCCAGTCATCATCAAAAACCCCGGACCCTTATCTTCACCAGCAGTCAGCAGACATACTACACTCTAAAATAGAAGGCATTAAGAAAACATAAATGTGCAATATTATGACAACACACATACGTGACATTACAAGTATCTTTCATAGGTGTTGGGGTGGATAGAAGAATCGTTCCAAAGGGTCATGTGATGCCAGACAGTGATCCCGAGAGACAGATTTTTCTATCTACCCCACATACACACACATGTAGGATTCTTTTTCTTGCATACTTTTCATTTCTTTGAGTGGATTTTTAAAAACGCAGTCACTTCCATTGCGGCATTTTTGATGTTTCTGTACATGCAGTGATGTCAAGCTTAAAGATGGTTTATTTGATGTCATATACAACCAATGCACATTAAACGTGAAAATTCTTGACTTTTATCCTATCCCTGAGTAGGATAACCTTGGTAAGATAAGAATTTCTATTCCTTGTGTTAAGTCCAGTATTTACATATCTAGTGCAAAAGAATTTAAGAATCTTTCATGAGTATGGATTCGTTTTGTTTGTTTGTTTGAATTGAGGTTTAACGTCCCTGTCAACACTGTATAGGTCATTTTGGAGACATTGCTTCCAATTTTGTGGGACTTTTACCCGACAATGAGATGAAATAACATCTCAAGCCCTGTCTCCCAATGAAACCAATAGGGTTTATAAGCATGGACGGTCCGATTCGCAACACTTTGCCTGGGCAGGCTTAGATCCTCTAAGCTGTTTACCATTACTTGTTTGCGGTCGGTTTCAGCTCTGCGTGAAAGCATCATGCAGCCCATCTATTTCTTTAAGCCCCGATGGGCGGGGGCGGCTTGGAGCAGAAATAAGAAAAATAATGTTTACCCCGTAAATCCCAGTTTTCCCTACATAAAGTGGGGTTTAGTGGGGTGTTCATTTCACGTGATGAGAATTGCCTGGCCCAATCATTCAGTTTGCATATGTAAGCTTAACGAGCTCATTAGTAGCAAGTACAATAAATAAAATTCTGGTATTTTAGCTGAAAAAATGTGAGCAGCTTTAGCAAAAGCTGCTCACATTAATTTTGTTCTGCAAAAGTAATAGCATATTTGCCATATTAAATGATCAAAATTTTACTGGTTTGTTACCTAATCATTACTTTTGAACAACTGGCCCAAGTTTGTTTAAGCCTATGAGCAAGCCTATGGGCAAGTGGGATCTGAAATGAATGCTTAATACCAAGCCTAAAATAGCAAATGCTGGAAGACCAACCAAGCCACAAATATTCACCCATAATTTAATATTCCATATGTCTTGCAGCATAGATGGCAAAACATAGTTTCAAGTATGTTTTGTTTGTTTGTTTGTTTTGAGGTTTAACGTCGCCATAAACACTGTAAAAGTCATTTTGGAGACGTTGCTTCCAATTCTGTGGGACTTTTACCCGACACTAAGATGAAATGACCTCTCAAGTCCTGCTGGCAAATGAAACCAATAGGGTTTATAAGCATAAACGGGCCAACTCGCACCGCTTTGCCTGGGCAGGCTTAGATCCTCTAAGTGGTTTACCAGTACAGTACTCGTGTGTGGATCGGTTTCAGCTCTGCATGGAAGCATCATGCAGCCCATATATTTCTTCAAGCTCCGATGGGCGGGGGCCGACAAGTATGTTTTTTCAATGGCCTTTGGGCTGTATAATATTTTGTTGAAAGGATGTTAATGGACCTGGTGGGGATTAGACCCACATACTCCTGATCACGAGTCAGACACGCATCTGAAAAAGCCACTGGTCTGACCAATGTTAAATCTGATCAGACTGCTTGTCAAGGAGCAGTCTGATCAAGGTCTGCACTCCTTGCACAGGCACAACAGTTCTTAGTTCTTGAAACAAGTAGTGATTAACAAAGTTTCATGAAGAACTCATTTTAATACATACCTCATCATTTATCTCTTTGACAAAAGCATTCAGGAAGTCTATGTCTCCTTCACGCCTGAAATGAATATGTATAACAGATACATATTAACCATTACATTGCATTTGCAAGTATAAATAGAATGTCATCTAAAAAACCTCACTCACTTGTTTAAGCTTAGAAAGTTTTTAGTCAACATTATGTTAAAATATGAACCATTCAGTATGGCAAAAATGCTGTTAAAGTAAAATTCAAATATTAAGACCACCTTTGGGACTGTTCAAAAGTGGTCTTACCACTTCTGAACAGTCCCAACGGTGGTCCCTTTCTAGAAGGCACTATCTGTAGAAATCACAAATAACTAAAAACTTAAACCATCGAAATATGCTTTAAAAAGCAGAATTAGTCTTCATTTTAGCTAGTCTTAACCCATTCAGAACCAGAAACCCCAAAACGGGTACCCTGGCAAACAGTGCAGGCCAAGATCAGATGCCGCAGAATGCGGCATCTGATCAGGGCCTACACTGTTTGCTAAAAGTTCAGCCATATTCCAAGCAAATTTTGATTAAAACACAACCTGACACCCCATAATTTTGAAATGAACTCCTGTTATATATAAAGAGGAAGATACCATTTGGTACAAAAAGGGTTAATAGCGGAATTTTCACTGTATTTTTGTTGAAAATAGCTTTCAACTTCTCTTTTCAGCAAACAAAAATCCTATTGGATGTGGTACTTAGCACAACAGCTAACATTCTGACCATCAACTGCTAATGATTTGAACAACTGGATCCTTAGGTTTTGGTTTGGGTATTACGGCCCTTCCATGATTATTTTTCTTATATTGAGCCAATCATTAATTACAGGTGGGCAAAAACCAGAGTACCTGGAGAAAAACCACCCGTCCTTTCGGTGCAGAACATCGGGCTCTTATCCATTAGGCCACGGAGGCCCATTCTAGATCCTTATGTATTAAATTTTATCAGATAGGCGGGGGTATCCACATATTATTTTTTTAATTTCTGCATTAAAACTTATGTTGTGGGTACTCATTAGAAGCACAGAGTGCCTCGGCGCTTCTAATGGGTACCCATAACATATGTTTTTGAGCAGAATTAAGAAAATATCAGTACTTTTCTCATGAAAAAGCACCTTATAGTTGGCCATCCAATCCCCAAAAAGATTGATATTTTTACTTTTGATGGCAAAATTGAGTAGAGTATGGCACCCATGCTAAATGTAATCCTTGATGTGTGTCAACAATCATATGGGTGGATGCCACGTCTGGAAATGCGTCTGAGACTCAGAAGTAGGTCAAAGGTCAAATGAGTGCAAAATAAACATGAAACTACTTATAACTCTCTTTTAACACATATTTGGGGAAAATGTTTGCTTAAAATCACCATAAACTATTCAGGTGCATCAAACAATGGAAAATCATTATAAATGTACACTCAAAGTATGTCAGTCTTATAGGTCAGGGGTAATTTAAGTGCAAAGCTCGTGAAAAACGGATGTTTTCTGAACACATTTTGTTACATTTAGACTAAGGATGTGTTGCTGACCAGTATTTATAATACCCCCGCCATACGAAGTATGATATGGGGGTATATAGTTTTTGTTCTGCCGTTCGTCCGTCCGTCTGTCCTTGTGTCCATCCGTCCGTCCGTCCATCCGTCCGTTAACATTTTGGTTAAAGTTTTGCGTTAAAGTTTCTAAGACATTGTATCTTCTGAACCCTTTGATAGATTTAGTTGATACTTACACTGAAGTTACATACTGGTCTAAAGATTTCATTGATGCATGTCCCACCACCCACAGTACCTTGAGATAAAGGTCACAGACTTAGAAATTTTACTTTTGGTTAAAGTTTTATGACAGAGTTTATAGATGCCTGTATGTTCTAAACATTAAGACAAATTCAGTTGATACTTGCATCAATGTTGCATACCAGTCCAACGACTTTGTGATGCATGTCCCTTCTCCCACCCATTGTGACCTTGAAGGTCACAGACTTAGACATTTACATTTAGTTAAAATTTTATGACAGACTTTATAGATGACTGTATGTTCTAAACTCTAAGACAAATTCAGTTGATACTTGCATCAATGTTGCATTCTAGTCCAAAGATTTTGTGGTGCATGTCCCTTCTCCCACCCATTGTGACCTTGACCTCAAGGTCAAAGACTTAGAGACATTTACATTGATTAAAATTTTATGACAGACTTTATAGATGACTGTATGTTCTAAACTCTTAAGACAAATTCAATTGATATTTGCATCGATGTTGTATACCAGTCCAAAGATTTCATTGATAAATACCCCACCTGCTTCAGTAACATTGATGCCCCCACCCCTTCAGTAACTTTGATGCCCGCACACTCTTGGTCCATTTAGAAATTTTATGTTTGGTTTAGCTTTTACAAACACATTTATAAATTATTATAGCTTCTTGACTTCTTCATACAAGCTCGAAAGATAAATCAGAGGGTGGCGCTGGCCGGGGGTATACGTGACTCACTGGTCGCTTTCTCAAGTTATCAAAATATTACAAAAAAAAAAAATACATTAGTAACGTGTATTTGATTAGAAAATCTGCTTGCTTACATGGATATGGGTTAAATGGAATAAAAAGGGATACTTATGTTACAGACTTGATACGTTAATAAATTATTAACGGCTAAACTTCTTAATCAGGGTTATTGGTACCATAAACTATGCAAAGCCTTTTCAAAAGTTTATAGACGCCATTCTGATTTAATTTCTAAATTCAATATTGGACTTAAATCTCTTCTGCAACAAGGTCTATCGGAACCCGAATTTTATGGTGACTTAGTATATAAATTCAGAAAAATATATAACCGCAATGACTTTAGCACCCAATTTCGTAAAATCATTCTTCGATATAAAAAGATTGGGTACAACCTGGATATTATACGACAGACTGCATGCATGGTAATTAACCCAATCACGGTTGGCAACTTTGCTTCCCTCTTTAATTGCACGCCGGTGGGTCAGGCCTCAGATTCTATGACGGTTCCAACGTAAAGGCTTATTGAGAATTAGAGAGATCTAATTCAAGGTAATGTTGGTTGGTGCCTAATGCTCTGTCTCTGGTCGAGTCCATCGGAGTCTAACTGTTGGTTTTCTTTTGCTCCAGCATTTCAGTGGTTTCTTGCTGTCGAGTCCTCACCGTTGTCTCACCTCTGTGGTTCTTTGATTATTTGTGTTCACGGAGATGTTGCACTGATGAGTTAGGAGGCCTTCATGCGGACTGAACAAATTATTTGTCTAAATCGCGGCGGAAGGAAGGGCTGGGATTGTGGCCACGTAAAATCGATTTAAGCCCCCCAGTGGAAATCTTTCCACTGACCGTTCCAAGGCGGTTCTTCTGTGGCGACTTATTTATGTTATTGTTTGTTACTTACTGTGTGTATCACTTGTGTCTTTTTATTTTGGATGGCCATATGGCCATTTTGTGGGAAAGTACCTGTCCTTATGGCCTTCCTTTGTTTAGGTTTCCATTATGGTCTGGTCGCTTAATGTTTGTGTTTCTTTCCATTTGGTGTCTTTGATGGGTGGAGTAAGTTAATTGTATCGATTCCTGATCTTTGTTTTACTTCTACTTTGAATCATTGTTGATCCCCGATATTGATATAGCACTGGATTCTTTCTTTGTGGCTTTGTTTCTGTTATGGGTCTGAAACTTTGCTTTGCGCAACTACCGTAAGTCAAAGCGTGACTTCCCGATTGTTGTTCAACAGGTTTTATGCAGCTGCAATCCTCGTCCTTACTTCCGTCGCGATTTAGACAAATCATTTGTTCAGTCCGCATGAAAGCCTCCTAGCTTATCGGTGCAACATCTCATAGGACACAAAAATCAAAACAACCACAGAGATCAAACAACGGTGAGGACAGCAAGAAACCACTAAAATGCTAGAGCAAAAGAAAACCAAAAGTTGAACTCCGATGGGCCTGAGCATCAGGCTCCAACCAATATTACATAAAACTAAATTCTCTCTAATTCTCAGCAAGCCATTACGCTTGGACCATCGTAGAATCCAAGGCCTGACCCACTGGCGTGCAATTAGAGAAAGGGAAGCAAAGTTGTCAACTGTGCTTGGGTTTACTACCATGCATGCGGTCTGTCGTATAAACTTTATGTTGTACCAAATTTTTTATATCGAAGAATAGTTTTACGAAATTGGGTGCTGAAGTCATTGAATTATATATATATTTTTCTGAATTTATATACTAAGTCACCATATATTTCGGGTTCTGATAGACCTTTAAGTCCAACATTGGATTTTGAAATTAAATCGGAATGACGTCTTCAAAATTTTGAAAAGTCTTTGCATAGTTTATGATACCGATAGCCCTGATTAAGAAGTTTAGCAGTTAACAATTTATATCGAGTGTTGAAGTCAGTTACATGACTAGACACTCTGGCAAATCGAATTAATTAGGAAACATAAACACCATAGGATGCCGCACGAGGAACATCACCATCCAACAAAGGAAAATTTACAATCGCTACGTCAAAATCATCGCGTTTATCATAAATTTCCAGGAAACAAACCCATCTACAATAGACAGATGTAAATCTAAAAACGGGGCCTCAAACCATCGAAATAGGTATTGTTAATATTTAATAAACCACCCAAATATCTAGAAGTCGATAGATGAAGTTAAAATGACTTGTTATTTATATATAACTATGTCTATGTCTATCATCTTAGATTATGCAGAAGAAAGCTCGTATCTATGATATCGGAGAAATCCCCATTTGGTTTGCATTGCATAGACTTGTCAATGTTGAAGTAAAATCATTAAATCATATGGGCGCAATCGCGAATACATATTAGCTGTTACCCTTTACATTGTAGTGATCTAAACGGCTCTTAAAATGAAGTGGTTTGTGGGCGGCGATTTATATCAATTCAAAAATCACTGATCGGCTTTTTCTGTATGTCTGGTCTTTGCCGGACATTGCCTGAAAAAAGCCTGCAGTCCATGACCTCGGCTATAAGACGGGGTCATTTTGGAGGGAAAACTCCTCGTCTTATAGCCGAATTTTTAAGGTAGGCCGAGCTAGGATTTCGGTGAATCACGCGGCTGTTGTTGTTGTATACGTCACTTTAGTGTAAGCTGCCCAGCATTTACAAGATTGTGTAATAGAGTGAAAACCAAAACAAACTTTACCATGGCCAACTACCGATATCTAGCAACATTTCAGGTTGCAAAGGATGACAGTCACAAATAAAGTGACTGAGGCCATCAATCTAATATAACATTTAATAGCACTTTCAGATAGTATCTTTATTTCCCCTCATAACATTGGGACATTTCTTTTAAGTACCTTTGTTTTGTAAATAGGTTAAACGATATTTACCCATGAACACTCCCTTCTCTTTTCCATATATATTGTGGTTTTCCAATTACCAGTGTGTTTCAGATTGCTTCATAATATATCGTGATACGTATCGTGATACGCAGTAACCGTATTGCGATATATCGTGATACGAAAATTCTGACAATACCCATCCCTAGTTATGATTAATTTTAATCTATTGTAAGCAAGTTTAACACTCGCTTTATACTTTGAATGATTTGACTTGTAAATATAGTTACTATTTTCTGATATACTTTATCATTTCATCAGAAATTTTGGTTTTGTTTGGTTCGGAGTTTGACAGCCTAGTAAACACTATTTAGGTCATGTTGGGCCAGTCTGTTTACCTAACAACACTTATCCTGAGCAGGCTAATAGTGTATACGAATGATCAACAAGTACAGTGTAAATTCTTTGCCAAAAATTTGTAACAAAATTCTTGGACATTTTAAAATTAATATGTCATACTGTAGGTACCAAAAATAGATTAAATCAAAGCACAGCCACAGATTAATTTTCTAACAACTAAACATAGAATACCATGTTCCAAGGCCAGTAACATAACATCAGTAACCGATCAAAATTGATTTTGGTTTGTCTGCTCATATGAAGCATTAAGTCTTTAAATGGTGAACCCTGTTATCGCACTGGCCTCACCTTCAAGAGCTATGTATTATTGATTGACTTTCCTGTATTGATCAGAGGTCATCCTTATTAACACCAGGTCAACCAATATCAACCAAGGTCAAGTGATATTAGGCCGAGGCCAAAAATCAATTATCATGTTTTTTCAATTGTGTCAATTAATAAAATTGTCATTATTCAAGTACATGTAAATTCGACAGACCCCGCCCATCAGGGCTTGAAGAAATAAATGGGCTGCATGATGCTTCCACGCACAGCTGAAACCGACCCGCACACGAGTACTGGTAATCCGCTTAGAGGATCTAAGCCTGCCCAGGCAAAGCAGTGGGAGTCGGATAGTCCATGCATATAAACCCTATTGGTTTCATTGGGCGGCAGGGCTTGAGATGTCATTTCATCTCAATGTCAGGTAAAAGTCCCACAAAATTGGAAGCAACGTCTCCAAATGACCTTTACAGTGTTAACAGGGACATTAAACCCTAAATCAAACAAACAATCAAAACATGTAATTTCGTATTGGCCAAGTTACAGGCCCTCGGTCAGCTTTATTGGCCTCGGCCTTGGAGCAATAAAGCAGACCTGGGACCTGTAACTGGGCCAATACAAAATTACTTGATTAATATTAAGCATCGTAATACAGATTATGAGATTTTTTTTTCAGTTTCAACCCTTGTCCTGCTGAGTATGACCATCCCGACCATTTCAAACAGTGTAGATCCAGATCAGATGACTTCTAAAGAAGCCATCATATCAGGACCTTCACTGTTTGTCTTTCAGTTTGTGAATTGAACTAATACATAATGTCAAGTAATTTGATTGGCTGATAGTCAGCAATAGGTGTGACTAAATTAATCTATTCAGCAGGACAAGGGTTAATGTTTGGTGCCAAGATTTACCTGTGATAAATGAAGTAAGGTCCATTGTCAGGTTGACGTTTGAACTTCTCTGCTTCCAACACAGCAATATCACGCAACAGGCTTTGTATAGTCTGAAGAATGAAATAAGCTCTGTCATCAAAATACAGTAAAATTCCTATATTAAGACCATCTTTGGGACTGTTCAAAAGTGGTCTTTAAGACCATTTTTGAACAGTTGCAAATGTGGTCCCTGACCACAGGACATTCTATGCAGAAAATACGAAGATAGAATAACTGTATCCTTCTAAATAAGCTTTTTAAAGCAGAATTAGTCTCAATTTTATGTGGTCTTAACAGTGGAATTTCACTGTACATACCCTTCTTCCAGGTTTGCAACCAGGGACCAAGTTTTTCAAAACTAACAATGTTGTTTTGTTTGTTTGAATTGTGCTTTAATGAATTAATGTCCCCATCAACACTGTGTTTAGATTATTTTGGAAATGCTGCTTCCAATTTTGTGGGACTTTTACCCGACAATGAGATGAAATGACATCTCGAGCACTGTCGCCCAATGAAACCTATAGGGTTTATAAGCATGGACGGACCAACTCGCACCGCTTTGCCTGGGCAGGCTTAGATCCTCTAAGCGGTTTACCAGTACGTGTGTGTGGTCAGTTTCACTCTGCGTGGAAGCATCATGCAGCCCATTTATTTCTTCAAGCCCCAATGGGTGGGGGCCGACAAAATACAGTGAAATTCTGCTATTAAGACCACCTAAAATTGAGACTAATTCTGCTTTAAAAAGCTTATTTAGAAGGATCCTGTTATTCTATCTTCCTGTTTTCTGCAAAAAATGTCCTTTGGTCAGGGACCACCTTTGGAACTGTTCAAAAGTGGTCTTTAAGACCACTTTTGAAGTCCCAAAGGTGGTCTTAATATAGGAATTTACTGTATATACCTTTCTTCGAGGTTTGCAACCAGGGGGCAAGTTGTTTACAACTAACAATGTTGTTTTGTTTGTTTGTTTGTATTGAGTTTCAATAAATTAATGTCCCCGTCAACACTGTTTAGGTCATTTTGGAAATGCTGCTTCCAAATTTTGTGGGACTTTTACCCAACAATGAGATGAAATGACATCTTGAGCCCTGCCGTCCTATGAAACCAATAGAGCTTCTATGCATCTGATGGTGCTACTTGCACCACTTGCCTAGGCAGGCGTAGTCCTTCTAAGGCGGTTTACAAGTCAGTTTCAGCTCTGCGTGGAAGCACCATGCAGCTCAATATATTTCTGCAAGACCGATGGCTGGGGGTCCATGTTGTTAGTTAACATATTGTTAAATCATTTATTATGGCAAACATACATGTTCTAATATTTTTGTAGAAAATCTGCGAGCAGAATTTGCAAGCAGTTGCAAAAGCTTCTCACATTTTTTCAGAGAAATAAATCACTGAATAGATATTGTACTTATTAGAACAATTAACATTTTGAGCTTGTTAATTACTGAAAATCTGAACCCTGTTAACGCACTAACCTCACCTTCAAGAGCTATATTATTAAGTGACTATCCTGTATTGATCGGAGGTAATCCTTATTAATACCAGGTCAACTTGGCTACTGGGCTATGCAGATAAGCCTCTTGGAAGTTCAGATACAGAAACTACAATTATTGTACTTTGCAAGCAGCAAACAAAGGTGCTGATCCAGGCGAATCTAGTGATTTAAACAACATACGTACATTTTCATGATACAACAGATTTATCCCTACATATTTGTTAGTTGAAGCTTTGGGGATGAATTGGCCATGGTAAGCCATAGGTGTTCCAGCCATTAAAAAGTTCTATTGCATGTTGTGAGTACTTGTTAGAATCATTGAGGCCATTCTAACAAGTACCCACAAAATACATTTCTATCATGAAATAATAAAACAGTTTTCATGGCAGTTTGGAGTATAGTCAGAACTATTGCCTAGGTGCTATGGATGACCTGATGAACTATTGCCAAGGCTTCGGCCTTGGACAAAAGTGCATCAGGGCATCCACAGCACCTAGGCAATAGTTCTGACTATACTCCAAACTGCCATGAAATAACTGTTCTATTACCCAGTCCATGGAATACTATTTAAGAGATCAGAGAACCCTTTTTTAAATAGATACATGTATGATCCTTTCAGATCCAGAAAAAAAGCACTTTTAAATCATTATTATTACTGTAATAGTATGACATATGTAAGCACATCATATAGAGGACACATAAACCTTGTTTTCACTTGGTTCTTTATAACACTGTTTTGGATATACAAAGGTTCACAGATGGATTCCAAAACATGCATATGTTATATAGACCAATGACCGCCCCAAAAAAAATATTGGACGGTGATATACAAGGGTAGGCTGAAAAGTTCTGAGTCTGACCAAGATCCAATGGTTAGTCCATGCTGAAAGTGCCTTATTTTTCAACATAGTCTCCCTTCCTGTCCACACACTTCCTCCAGCGAAGCTGGAGTCCTTGGATCCCAGTGGTATAGAAGGTCTCATCTTGGTCCCTGAAAAACTCCTCCACAGCAGCTATCATCTCCTCGTCTGACCGATAATGCTGCCCAGCCAAGTGCTTTTTCATGTTTGGAAACAGGAAAAAATGTGATGGAGCTAGATCAGGTGAATACGGAGGGTGATCGACAAGTGTGAAGCCACCGTCATGCACAGCAGCCATTGCGACAACCGATTTATGAGCAGGCGCATTGTCCTGATGGAACAAGACCCCTTTTGTCAATTTTCCAGCCTTAATTGCTTTTCGCAATTGTTTTAGCAGATCTGCATAATACTCCCCATTAATTGTTCTGCCCTTTTGAAGGTAATCTATGAATATTATACCCTTGGCATCCCAGAACACTGATGCCATCACCTTCCCTGCAGAGGAGATGACCTTTGCCTTCTTTGGAGGGGGCGAGCCAGGGTGCTTCCATTGCATGGATTGTCTTTTGGTCTCTGGCTCAAAGTGATGAAACCAACACTCATCCTGAGTGACAAAATGGTCAAGAAAACCATCTTGGTCTGCTTCAAAAATAGCCAAGTTGGCTTGTGACAGGTTCAGTCTGGTCAACTTTTGGTCAGGCGTCAAAAGCCGTGGCACCATCTGGCGGAAACCTTCAACATTCCTAATTCACTGTGTAGAATATTCTCTACTCATTCACGGGAGATGCCAACAGTGTTAGCTTACTGATTCACAGTTAAAGCCTTCATCCATCACGGCCCTGTGCACTTGGCTGATGGTTTCCTAAGTTGTTGCCGTTGTGGGTCGTCCACACCGTCCTCATCTTCAAGGCTGTCATTGCCCATCTGCTGCCCACCTTTTCACTGTTGCATACGAAGGAGCATCATCCCCTAATGTAGCAACCATATCGGCATGAATGTCCTTAGGAGCTAATCCCTTTTTATGGAGGTACTTGATGACACCACCATGCCAGATTTTGTCCATTTTCTCAAAAACGTGCTAGTATAAATATTCAAAGTCTAGAATTTCTATGTTATTGCAGGTAAACTTGAACTCATTTGAGTCAAATCAAGTAATAATGGTTTGGATTTAATGAATACAAAATTTCATGGCTGTTCGATGCCTGCTTCTTGGTCAGGCTCAGAACTTTTCAGCCTACCCTCGTACATGTAGTTACCTCAGTTAAAATTGGTTTAAACTCATCCTATAGCCAAAAATACTCTATAACACTTCATACATTATACTGGGAAATAAATAAAATTATCCCTTATTCTAATGCACTTGCATATGTAAGGCGACGTCTGATTGGATAACACCAAAAATTTGCGACAGTATATTCTGCGATATGTCAGAAACCCGACGTCATTGCGTAACGTCGCTTTTCATTGGCTGGCATTTGGTTTTAAGCAGCTCACAGCGCTAGCTTTTTTGTGCAAAATAATACAGTTTTTAACAGAACAACTGTATAAGTGCATTCGAATGAGGATAAAAGTATTGCAAAATTTTGATTTGGGGAGGTAAATCTTCCGTTTTACGGTTGCAAATTACGTTTTTAGGCTCCGCTGACGTGTCGCCGTAAAACGAAATTTCCGACCGTAAAACCTAGATATACCTCCCCAAATCACCATTTTCAATAGTTATCCCCCTAATTATCCTCATAAATCCTCCTTATCTGGTGCAATGACTACTCATTACGATAACACGCCTATACAAATATGCTGTAAATTTTACAGCTGAAAAAATGAAAAGGGGGTCTTTCATCTGTGCCCATGCATGTTTTTTCTTTAAACTTTGTATATTAATAACTCGGCATATACAACCTATAAAAATGTATTTAATAAATTATATAAATCAAAGTAGGACTCAGGAGGCCACTCTAACTGACTCCCTCCATGAGCTGGTGTCTGTCTCTAAATAAGTGCGTCTTAAATCTTTATGGTTTATTTAGTTTCAAGATCTGTGAACTGGATTGAATGCAGAACTCCATAGGCATTCCTTTGATACTAAAAAACCTTTTGAATTAATTAAAGTTTAAATTTTCTGATAAAACAATTATCAAAAATCTCATTTTTTAATTAAAATTCTAAAAAAATATCAAAATTCCTAAGATAAATATGTTCTAGTCTTTGTCAAGATTTCATTTTGCTAGGAAAAGTTGCCATATGTATCTTCTTTAGCTATGCCAAATTTCATGAACATCCGAAACCGGTAACACTGTAGTTTTACACCTTTAATGGATGTAAATCATTTCTGCAAAATTTACTATTTTATTCAAATCATCCAAGAACCTTACAGAAAGGCAATTCGTAACACTTACGTAATAAAAATGAGATTACACCAATCAAAATGAATACATATTGAGCTGATCTAGCTTAGAAACTATCAAAATATCATGAATTTCTGATATTTTTCTTTCATTTATACACTATGATCTATCCAAAATAGTAGATAGTAAAACACTAAATCAAAAGGTATTCTAATCAACAAATTAGGCTTGACAACATATATTGCTTTTTTATTAGCAGCAAAATTATTGTGAACATGTGCAACTTTATTTAATGACTTTGCATAAGTCATGCTACTCAAATAGGTGTAAGGCAAGGAGATCCATTATTTTCATTTCCATACCAAGCTGGTATGCAAGGACGCAATGGTCAGTGGTTTGTTGTTACTAGTAAAAATAGTTCTGTTGATAAATTCATGGCCAGATTAAGCCTTAGATATACTCTGTCTTTATGAACGCTGGATTATTATCCTAACAAAAAAGTTACAGTAATTATTGGTTAGTATTTCTAAAAATCGAAATGTCACTGATATTGAGTTTCTGTTGCAAAAGATATCATTGATGGATGAGGCGCCGAATATTTGGTGTAAACAAAGCTGTTCCATGACCTAGAGAAATGTTGCTAATAGACAGGGAGAGAAACAGTTTCCTTCCTTATAGTACACATACATAAATATTATGTCTCTTTTCTGCATTGGTATTGTAATTGTTGACGTTTCTTTAGTGTCTTATTTTTTCTATTTACTTTGTCAATATAGTGGTTAATTTATCGGAAGCAAGCTTTTAGTATTTTTTTCTGGTTGTAAAACTTTCAACCACTTCTGGAATGTTTCTGCTGAATTCAAGTTCACTGTTTTTTTTAAGCACTGTTCTTGCTTGCTTTTTGTTCATTAATATTTACCAGTACATTTCTGTGCAATGTATCTCTCAGCTTAGAAAGAGCACGGCAGTGTTTGGACAGAAAAAGCATCACAATGTATTAACTGAAAATAATTAAAAATCCTATGAGTAATGCGATAACTACTCACAGATTGAATAATTATTATCAACAGTTTAAATGCTTCTTGATATCTTACATAATGTGCTTTGTAATTACTGCAACAACTGCTGAGATAGGTAAATGAAGTGAAAGACCTATACAAATATACTCAGTCAAAAAAGTTCCTATACCTAAAATTGCTTCTGTTACTACAGCTACTACAGATAAAAACTACACAAAGTTTGTTATGTTTTGATAAGAAGACTCATTTTTCCGTGCAAAAACACCATTCGTTTTTGTTTTCGTAAACACATCATCGTAGACTATTGCTTTAAACACCCAAGGGGTCACTGTGCCATTTTCGCAGAGAAAATCATTAAAACATGCTATGATTTAACATGACAAAATTTCCCTGTACCCTACATTCCTAAAATTTGATACATGTGACATTTCTTTAGATACCATTTGCGTCTATTCACAAAAGATTTGGAACTTTAGTTGCATCAGCTACGAGAAACAGGCTATCACATATTGACCTCCAATTCTTAGAAGTTGTGTGCAAATGTTGCTTTCAATGGGAACTCCATAGAAAATCGCAATCGATAGTGCTACATGTAACATGAATTTTCTGTATTTTGTACCATCATGATGAACAGTAATGGTGGACACAAAGCGTTTTTTGAAAAAATGGCAAAAATTGATTGACAGGAATAAAAATTACAGCAGTTCCAAAATTGCTATATTTTTTAATTGCAAGGGAGATAATTTGAGAATTTCACAAATTAAAACCTCGCTTTTAATGCAAGATCATGAGATATTGTAGAAGTAAAGTGTTATCCGATGTTCAGAGAATATTGTCTTCCTTCTTAGACAAAAAAGAACATTCTGCGCATGCGCAATTTCCATTTTCTACCAAATTCTTTCTCGGCACATATTGGGAGACAACTCTGGAGTAGAAAGGTATGGACAAATGCAAGTTTGAGCATTCTCTAGCTAAACGTCCGATTTAAATGTATACATCCAAATTTAGCTCAACAGCTGCCAGATATCTAATGAGTTTCACCCGTAAGTTGATATAGTTACTTTTTTGACTAAGTATATATAGACAACACAATCATGATCACATAAGTTTTGGAACACTGACAAATGTACGACCATGTGAATTCTAAAAGCAAATTCAAATGGCTTTGGAATACAGCTTCAGGAAGCCTTTTGATTTCGTTCATAGGGGCTATACAAAAAAGATAGATTGGCTAGTGCCTTTGCAGATACAAATTCTGAAAACTTAATGTCCAGGAAAAGTAATCTCAAGTGTTATCGATTTTCTCTAGAGTAAACCTTTCTTTTTAAATGGACAGTTAGGGTTAAATAAACAAACAACAGTTTGACTTGAGAGTCATTTATCTCGAGTCGTATAACAAATCTCACAAAATCTGAAGCAACATCTAAAGTGACTGGTATGTTGTTGATTTGAATGTTAAATCTTAACATCACCTTAGCACCATTACCAAATTAGACAAGAAAGACAGAAAGAAAACTGTGCACATGATTACATGGGTGCATTTGATGACGTTTGTCATCAAAACCTTTGCGGTATAGTTCTGTAGACAAAATAGTCTGTTCCATAGAGGGCAAATTTACCGAAATGGATGTTTTGAAATAATACTTATAATTGTGCTATGAACTACTTACACAAACCATACTATACTATAGCCATCCAAATTGAAATCAATAGTAAAGTATTATTAAACAGCATGACCAAAACATGATAATCATATAATTTCACCTTTTGCTGAATCAGGACTATCAGTATTCAGTCTGTTAAAACACAATGTTACCGGTCCTCAATTTCCATCAAAATTCATTAACATGTTCCTAAGATATGTGGGTAGTTTTTATGCTAAAATGGGGTCTTGAAAAAAATTGGAACATGATAAAAATGCATATAAAATGTTAATGAATACAAAAATAGGAGCTGAAATATGGGGACACCATCAAAGAAAATTGAATACCCAGCCACTATTACTAGACATATGAGGTCATTCATAGTATCAACTAACTCACCAATTATGTCTTTAATTCATAAAATATAGCAGCATTAGATATATGAAACTCTGAATACTGTAGACAAGTTTATATGAGAGTACTCTCTGTTGTGATAGAGACTTCACAAAATATGTAATAAATTTACTATGGAAATAAAATTTAAAAGTGAATGCATCGTAATTATAATGGTTATACCAAAGGCAATTATTGTGCATAATTTCATCAAAATCCAAGCTTGGGCAGAAACCAATGCAAAGGGGGTCTTTCAAGGTATAGGAAATTTGCATTGGTTTCTGCCCACGCTTGGATTTTGATGGAATTATGCACAATAATTGTGATGGGTATATCAATTATAATTACGATGAAATTACTTTTAAATTTCATTTCCGTAGAAAATTTATTACATATTTTATGAAGTCTCTATCTAGCCCCCGCCCATAGGGGCTTGAAGAAATATATGGGCTGCATGATGCTTCCACGCAGAGCTGAATCCGGCCCGCACACTAGTACTGGTAAACCGCTTAGAGAATCTAAGCCTGTCCAGGAACCGCGGTGCGAGGCAGACCGTCCATGCTAATAGACCCTATTGGTTTCATTGGGCGACAGGGCTTGAGATGTCATTTCATCTCAATGTCGGGTAAAAGTCCCACAAAATTGGAAGCAACGTCTCCAAAATGACCTTTACAGTGTTGACGGGGACGTTAAACCTCAAATCAAACAAACAAACAAATGAAGTCTCTATCACAACAGAGAGTACTCTGATATAAACTTGTCTACAGTATTCAGAGTTTCATATATCTAATGCTGCTATGTTTTATGAATTAAAGCCATAATTGGTGAGTAAGTTGATACTATGAATGACCTCATATGTCTAGTAATAGTGACTGGGCATTCAGTTTTCTTTGATGGTGTCCCCATATTTCAGCTCTTTTTTTGTATTCATTAAAATTTTATATGCTTATTTACCATGTTCCAATTTTTGTCAAGACACCATTTTAGCATAAAAACTACCCACATATCTTAGGAACATGTTGATGAATTTTGATGGAAATTGAGGACCGGTAACATTATGTTTTAACAGACTGAATACTGATAGACCTGATTCAGCAAAATGTGAAATTATATGATTATCATGTTTTGGTCATGCTGTTTAATAATACTTTACTATTGCTTTCAATTTGGATAGTATAGCATGGTTTGTGTAAGTAGTTCATAGCATAATTATAAGTATTATTTCAAAACAGCCATTTCAGTAAATTTGCCCCCGATGGAACAAACTATTTGTCTACAGAACTATACCGCAATGGTTTTGATGACAAACGCCATCAAACGCATCCATGTAATCATGTGCACAGTTTTCTTGTCTAATTTGGTAATGGTGCTAAGGTGATGTTTAGATTTAACATTCAAATCAACAACATACCATTCACTTTAGATGTTGCTTCAGATTTTGTGAGATTTGTTTACCGACTCGAGATAAATGACTCTCAAGTCAAACTGTTGTTTGTTTATTTAACCCTAACTGTCCATTTAAAAAGAAAGGTTTACTCTAGGGAAAATCAGTAACACTTGAGATTACTTTTCCTAAACATTAAGTTTTCAGAATTTGTATCTGCATAGGCACTAGCCAATCTTTTTTTTTTTTTTTTTTTTTGTATAGCCCATATGAACAAAATCAAACGGCTTCCTAATTTGAATTTACTTTTAGAATTCACATGGTCGTACATTTGTCAGTGTTCCAAAACTTATGTGATCATGATTGTGTTGTCTATATATTTGTATAGGTCTTTCACTTCATTTACCTATCTCAGCAGTTGTTCCAGTAATTACAAAGCACATTATGTAAGATATCAAGAAGCATTTAAACTGTTGATAATAATTATTCAATCTGTGAGTAGTTATCGCATTACTCATAGGATTTTAAACTATTTCCAGTAAATACATTGCGATGCATTTTTCTGTCCAAACACTGCAATGCTCTTTCTAAGCTGAGAGATACATTGCACAGAAAATTAATGTACTGGTAATTATTAATGAACAAAAAACAAGCAAGAACAGTGCTTAAAAAAACAGTGAACTTGCATTCAGCAGAAACATTTAAGAAGTGGTTGAAAGTTTTACAACCAGAACAAAAGACTAAAAGCTCGCTTCCAATACATTAACCACTATATTGACAAAGTAAATAGAAAAAATAAGACACTAAAGAAACGTCAACAATTACAATACAAATGCAGAAAAGAGACATATGTATGCATGTGTACTATAAGGAAGGAAACTGTTTCTCTCCCTGTCTAATAGCAAAATTTCTCTACGTCATGGGACAGCTTTGTTTACACCAAATATTCTGCGCCTCATCCACCAATGATATCTTTTGCAACAGAAACTCAATATCAGTAACATTTCGATTTTTGGAAATACTAACAAATAATTACTGAACTTTTTTGTTAGGATAATAATCCAGCGTTCATAAAGACAGAGTATATCTAAGGCTTAATCTGGCCATGGATTTATCAACAGAACTATTTTTACTAGTAACAACAAACCAAGGACTATTGCGTCCTTGCATACCAGCTTGGTATGGAAATGAAAATAATGGATCACTTTGCCTTACACCTATTTGAGTAGCATGACTTATGCGAAGCCATTAAATCAAGTTGCGCATGTTCACAATAATTTTGCTGCTAATAAAAAAGCAATATAATTGTTAAGTCTAATTTATTGATTAGAATACCTTTTGATTTAGTGTTTTACTATCTACTAATTTGGATAGATCAAAGTGTATAAATGAAAGGAAAATATCAGAAATTCATGATATTTTAATAGTTTCTAAGCTAGATCAGCTCAATATGTATTCATTTTGATTTGTATAATATCATTTTTATGCTGTAAGTGTTACGAATTGCCTTTTTATAAGGTTCTTGGATGATTTCAATGAAATAGTAAATTTTGCAGAAACGACCTACATCCATTAAAGGTGTAAAACTACAATGTTACCGGTTTTGGATTTTCATGAAATTTGGCATAGCTAAAGAGGATACATATGGCAAGTTTTCCTAGCAAAATGAAATCTTGACAAAGACTAGAACATATTTATCTTAGGGATTGAATTTTGATAATTTTTTAAAATTTTAATTAAAAAATGAGATTTTTGATAATTATTTTATCAGAAAATGTAAATTTTAATTAATTCAAAAAGTTTTTTAGTATCAAAGGAATGCCTATGGAGTTCTGCATTCAATCCAGTTCACAGATCTTGAAACTAAATAAAACATAAGATTTAAGACGCACTTATTTAGAGACAAACACCAGCTCATGGAGGGAGTCAGTTTGAGTGGCCTTCTGAGTCCTACTTTGATTTATATAATTTATTAAATACATTTTTATAGGTTGCATATGCTGACTTATTAATATACAAAGTTTAAAGAAAAAACATGCATGGGCACAAATGAAAGACCCCCTTTCCTATACCTTGAAAGACCCACTTTATCATGAAAAATTGTGATATTTTTCTTATTTCTGCTCAAAATTTAAATAGTGGGTACATGTTAGAATTGCCTCATAGAGGCATTTCTAACGAATACCCACAATATATATTTCTGAGCAACAATTATTCCTAACTTCTGCTCAAAATGTAAATTCAGGCGGTTCTAACGAGCACCCACAATCTATATTTTTTAGCAGATTTTGTTTCTTTCTGCTCAAAATTTAAATTGTGGATATGTTAAAACTGGCTCAGTGAGGCAGTTTTAATGAGTTCCCACAAGTCAATCTATATTCTTGAGCAGAAATAATGTTTACCCCTGTAAACCCCTGTTTTACTATATAAACCTGAGGTTCAAGTGGATCGAATTTATATAGGCGTGTTTTCTTCGTGCATACATTCCAGAAATACCTTGGAAGAAGCCTTGAAGCCTTTTACTGCCTTTTCTGCCATTTCAACATGCTGTTCCTGAGGACACCTGAAAATGTACATGATTTGATTGATTGATTTGAGGTTTAACGTCCCCCTCAACACTGTAAAGGTCATTTTGGAGATGGTATTCCAATTCTGTGGGACTTTTACCCGACAATGAGATGAAATGACATCTCAAGCCCTGTAGCCCAATGAAACCAATAGGGTTTATGAGACACCCAGTAGGTGAAGGGGCATCTATATAGAGCACAGCCAAGACTCTAATCAGACTGTTCAGATGCACTTTGTTTGATTCTAGGTTTAAAGTCCCCATCAACACTGTATATGTCATTTTGGAGACGTTGCTTCCAATTTTGTTGGACTTTTACCCCGCACTGAGATGAAATGACATCTTAAGCCCTACCGCCCATTGAAACCAATAGGGTCTATATAGCTAGTCTGGCCCAGAACAATCTTGTTAACTCCATAATTTTCAGTTTTGTGCTGTACTCCTTGCTTCCAAAAGATTACCCCTTTCTCAGAACATTAATCTTCTAATCAGTTTACCAGTACTCATGAGCAGTCGGTTTCAGCTCTGCATGGAAGCACCATGCAGCCCAATCTATTTCTTTAAGCTGTGATGGGTGGGGGCTGACAGATGCACTATTACCAACCACCCCACTTCCAATTATAGTAACAGATCAATGACATGATTCTATTTTGAGTTCTTGTGTGAACAGTATTTATCACATGACGTAGCCTCTGAAAATGTAATAACGTCATGTAATAAATCCTGTAATCCACTAGTGGATTAAATATGCAAGTTAGTTAGATATGTCCCGTAATGTTATCCATACGATGTCCTTAAAGACGTTGTGTTTACTAATGGCGGAATATTGGAATTTTGTAAACAAATTGTGAATAAAATGCCTTTTAAATGTCATATGATAAACAGACTCTCGCATTCGTATTCATGTATTATTGAATTTATTAAACTCGTTGAGGAAAAGGAATAAAATGCTCGGAAGAGACTCGCATTTTATCCCTTTTCCTCAACTTGTTTAATAAATTCAATAATACATGAACACTCATGTAAGATCCTCTATTTCTCTCATAAAAATTTGTGAAATTTCTCTGAGTTTTGCTCCAAAAGCAGATGATTGGCACTCGTGTGAACTGACTCAACCATTTTAGTATCAAATGGAATCTTCCCCCTTAAACATTACGATAACACACCCGTGCGACATAGTGCATTTTTTCACATCTCCAAAATGGCTACTTATCTGATGAAAAGTCATGATATTTTTCCTATAAATGCTCAAAACATAGGTTGTGGGTGCTCGTTAGAACCGCCTCAATGAGGCGGTTCTAATGAGTACCAACAACCTATGTCTTGGAGCAGAAATAAGGAAAATAATGTTAACCCCCGTAAACCCCAGTTTTCTCTATATAAAGTGGGGTTTAGGGGGGTCTTCATTTCACGGACTTGTTCACGTGATGATATACCAGGAGTCCATTCCAAAGTTAAGGGGTGTCAGGCTGTGTTTTCTTCAAAATTTATCAAAATATGGCTTAACTTTTTGCAAACAGTGTAGGCCCTGATCAGATGCCACATTCGATCTGGGCCTGCACTGTTTGCCATTGCCCATTTTGGGGTTTCTGGTACAAAATGGGTTAATAAGGCAATTCTAATCAGGGGCATGTTTGATTTACCGGTACCAGAATTAGAATCAGGATTCGAAATCCTGTTTCTGTTTTAGCGTTTTATTCTCCCACAACAGAAACATGATACCAAATCAGGCAAACATACTCGTTTCAAAGAAAATCAGTGCATCCAAAATGGCTGAATCATAGAAACAAAACATACTGTTTTTAAAGTGACAAAATCATGTTTGTGATTTAGAAATCATGATTTGGAATCAGGATTCTGATTCAGGTTAATCATACACCCCCCAGCACCACAACATTTGTATTTGATCAGATGTAAGGAAAATATGCAAAAGCTACTCAGATTTTTTCACCAAAATTATAAGCACAATTGTCACAACTTAACAATACCTTAACTAGAAATGCGTCCATAGGACACGGATGCCCCCGCCTGAAAATATGTCTGTTCGTATTCATCAATAGAAAGTTATTGACCGTGTTTAAGTTTTGGACCCTTTTTTCACGTTTGACCTCTAAGTATGGCCTTGACCTTGGAGGTAAGGACCTTGGTTTTGTGTGAGGCAGATTGTCTCATGATGGCCAACATTTCTGCCAAATAATTACAAAATCCATCCAGAGATAAGAAAGTTATTGACCGACCACTTTTTTTTACCTTGGACCTCTAAGTATGACCTTGACCTTGGAGGTACGGATCTGGGTTTGCACGTGACACATCGTCTCATGATGGTTAATATTTCTTCAAAGTAATTTTAAAATCCATCCAGAAATAAGTAAGTTATTGACTGTGTTTAAGTTTCGGACCCTTTTTTGACCTTTGACCTCTAAGTATGACCTTGACCTTGGAGGTACGGATCTGGGTTTGCACGTGACACATCGTCTCATGATGGTCAACACTTCTTCAAAGTAATTTCAAAATCTATCCAGAAACAAGGCATCGCATGCGATACAAATCCCCTCGCACGAGACAACTTCGTGTGTGGAAACATTGAAATGGCAAAAGTCCAACTTGCTTGAGATATTATCATATGCAACATTTGTGTAAAATTTGTTTAAAAATCCATTAATAAATGTAGGTTCTAGAGTGATGACAATGTTTCTCTAAAAATAGCCATAGTGACCTTGACCTTGAAAGTCGAAATCGCTCGAGATATTGTCATAAGGAACATTTGTGTGAAGTTATATTGAAATCGGTGAAGAAATGTAAGTGATAGAGCCATAACAAAGTGTTTCTAAAAATAGCCACTGTGACCTTGACCTTGAAAGTAGAACTCACTAGAGATATTGTCATAAGGAACTTTTGTGTGAAGTAATATTGAAATTGGTGAAAAAATGTAAGCGCTAGAGCAATGACAATGTTTTTCTAAAAATAGCCAAAGTGACCTTGACCTTGAAAGTCAAACAGGTTCGAGGTATTGTCATAAGAAACATTTGTGTGAAGTTATATTGAAATAAGTAAAGAAATGTAGGCGCTGGAGCGATGACAAAGTTTTTCTAAAAATAGCCATAGTGACCTTGACCTTGAAATTGAAACACGCTAGAGATATTGTCATAAGGAACATTTGTGTGAAGTTATATTGAAATCGGTGAAGAAATGTAAGTGCTAGAGCAATGACAATGTTTTTCTAAAACTAGCCACAGTGACCTTGACCTTGAGGCCATGACCTTGAAAGTTAAACATGCCCGAGATACTTTTATAAGGAACATTTGTGTGAAGTTATATTGAAATTGGTGAAAAAATGTAGGCGCTAGAGCCATGATAAAGTTTTTCTGAAAATAGCTACAGTGACCTTGACCTTGAGGTCATGACCTTGAAGGTCAAACTCGCTCGAGATAGTGTCGTAAGGAACATTCGTGTGAAGTTATATTGAAATTGGTGAAGAAATGTAGGCGCTAGAGCGATGACAAAGTTTTTTAAAAAAAATAGCCACAGTGACCTTGACCTTGAGGCCATGACCTTGAAAGTCGAACTCGCTCGAGATATTTTTTTAAGGAACATTTGTGTGAAGTTATATTGAAATTGGTGAAGAAATGTAGGCGCTAGAGCGATGACAAAGTTTTTCTAAAAATAGCCACAGTGACCTTGACCTTGAGGTCATGACCTTGAAAGTCGAACTTGCTCGAGATATTGTCATAAGGAACATTTGTGTTAAGTAATATTGAAATTGGTGAAGAAATGTAGGCGCTAGAGCGATGACAAAGTTTTTCTAAAAATAGCCACAGTGACCTTGACCTTGAGGTCATGACCCTGAAAGTCGAACTCGCTCGAGACATTGTCATAAGGAACATTTGTGTGAAGTTATATTGAAATTGGTGTAGAAATGTAGGCGCTAGAGTGATGACAAAGTTTTTCTAAAAATAGCCACAGTGACCTTGACCTTGAGGTCATGACCTTGAAAGTCGAACTCGCTCGAGATATTGTCATAAGGAACATTTGTGTGAAGTTATATTCAAATTGGTGAAGAAATGTAGGCGCTAGAGCGATGACAAAGTTTTTCTAAAAATAGCCAGTGACCTTGACCTTGAGGTCATGACCTTGAATGTCGAACTTGCGCGTGATATTTTTATAAGGAACATTTGTGTGAAGTTATATTGAAATTAGTGAAGAAATGTAGGCGCTAGAGCGATGACAAAGTTTTTCTAAAAATAGCCACAGTGACCTTGACCTTGAGGTCATGACCTTGAAAGTCGAACTCGTTCGAGATATTGTCATAAGGAACAATTGTGTGAAGTTATATTAAAATCAGTCAAGAAATGTAGGCGCTAGAGCGCTGACAAAGTACGTACGTACGTACGTACGTACGTATGTACGTACGTACGTACGTACGTACGTACGGGACAAATGCTATATCCCCCCTCACAACTATGTTGTGCGAGGGGATAATAAGTAAGTTATTGACTGCGTTTAAGTTTCGGACCCTTTTTTTGGCCTTTGACCTCTAAGTATGACCTTGGCCTTGGAGGTACCAACCTCGATTTTGCACATGACACATCGTCTCATGATGGTTAACATTTCTACAAAGTAATTTCGAAATCCATCCAGAAATAAGAAAGTTATTGACTGCGTTTAAGTTTCGGACCCTTTTTTGAATTTTAACCTCTAAGTATGACCTTGACCTTGGAGGTAAGGACCTTGGTTTTGTGTGAGGCAGATTGTCTCATGATGGCCAACATTTCTGCCAAATAATTACAAAATCCATCCAGAGATAAGAAAGTTATTGACCGACCACTTTTTTTTTACCTTGGACCTCTAAGTATGACCTTGACCTTGGAGGTACGGATCTGGATTTGCACGTGACACATCGTCTCATGATGGTTAATATTTCTTCAAAGTAATTTTAAAATCCATCCAGAAATAAGTAAGTTATTGACTGTGTTTAAGTTTCGGACCCTTTTTTTGACCTTTGACCTCTAAGTATGACCTTGACCTTGGAGGTATGGATCTGGGTTTGCACGTGACACATCGTCTCATGATGGTCAACACTTCTTCAAAGTAATTTCAAAATCTATCCAGAAATAAGTAAGTTATTGACTGCGTTTAAGTTTCGGACCCTTTTTTTGGCCTTTGACCTCTAAGTATGACCTTGGCCTTGGAGGTACCAACCTCGATTTTGCACATGACACATCGTCTCATGATGGTTAACATTTCTACAAAGTAATTTCAAAATCCATCCAGAAATAAGAAAGTTATTGACTGCGTTTAAGTTTCGGACCCTTTTTTGAATTTTAACCTCTAAGTATGACCTTGACCTTGGAGGTACAGACCTGGGTTTTGCATGTGACACGTCGTCTCATGATGGTTAACATTTCTGCCGAGTAATTTTAGAATCCATCAAGAAATAAGGAAGTTATTGACTGCGTTTAGGTTTCGGACGCACGGATGCACGGAAACACGCACGCACGGACGGACGGACGGACGGACGGACAGGGGCAACACTATATGCCCTTTCCACCATTCTTCGAATGGCGGGGGCATAATTAAAAACACTGTTTGTTTTGAGCAACTGGAACTGACCATAAATCCCCGATTTTTCAGTTAGAAAAGCTAGTGAAGCATATTTTCATAGTTTTGGTTCCTGGTTGGAAGTTCTATTACCTGAGTAAGATTTCCCTATCCAATATGGATAGTCACCCCTGAGCAAGATTTTCCTATCCAATATGGACAGCTTGAAGAAATAGATGGGCTGCATGATGAGATGAAATGACATCTCAAGCCCTGCCGCCCAATGAAACCAATAGGGTTTACAAGCATGGACGTTCCGACTCGCACCCCTTTGCCTGGGCAGGCTTAGATCAGATCCTCTTAACAGTTAACCAGTACTTGTGTGTGGTCGGTTTCAGCTCTGCGTGGAAGCAATGTCGGGTAAAAGTTCCACAAAATTGAAAGCAACGTCTCCAAAATGACCTATACAGTGTTGACGGGGATGTTAAACCTTAAATAAACAAACAAACCAATATGGATAGTCATAATAGATCATTATGTCGTACAGATTGAATATGAAATCAAAGCACTGACAGTAGTTATCTCTGAATGTAGGCTTCGAAAATCATTATGATAAAACATCTGGTTGCAAAAATGGCATCTTTCTTACCTATCGAAAGAGCAGTTTTTTATGTGTTTTTTTTACTTTCATATTTTCCTTATTATCAGTCCATACACAGATTGTGGGTGTTCGTTAGAACTGCCACAATGATCTTCCGTTGAAGAACTTAGCATCTAATATGTGACCCAAGCCAGCCTTGAACCACAGCGGTGAGAAACCTATTGATTACGAGTCCGTGCTCCTATCCACTAAGTCACGGAGGCCCTTCACATTACGCTTTAATATGAGATTATACAGTCATATAGGCTACAATTTCTTTTATCTTTCATTTTATTATTTACTTATGTATACTTTTTAGTTTTGACTTTATGGCCCTTTCAAGAATATTTCAGATATTTGAAGCCAGTCATTAATCAGAGGCAGGCAACCAGGAGAAAAACCGCCTGACGTTCCATTGCAGAACTTGTCGCTGCGATGCAAACCCACAGCAGTGAGAGCCCTAATGATTGACCCTTTCTGTACCAGATACCCCAAAACAGCTAATTGGCAAACAGTGCGGGCCCTGATCAGACGCAGCAGAATGCGTTGTCTGATCAGGGCCTACACTGTTTGCAAAAAGTTCAGCCATTTTCCAACCTGTCACCCCTAAATTTTGAAATGGACTCCTGCTATAAATAAGGAAGAATATTCCATTTGGTACAAAAAGGATCAAGAGACCGTTCTCTTACCCACAAAGCCATGGAGACTGGTTTACAATTTCTTTACAACACTATTGTTGGGGTCCAAAGTAGAAACCATGTTAGTTAAATAACTGTTTTTGTTTGTTTAATTTGAGGTTTCACGTCCCCGTCAACACTGTAAAGGTCATTTTGGAGACGTCGCTTCCAATTTTGTGGGACTTTTACCCGACATTGAGATGAAATGACATCTCAAGCCCTGTCACCCAATGAAACCAATACGGTTAAAAAGCATGGACGGGCCGACTCACACCGCTTTGCCTGGGCAGGCTTAGATCCTCTAAGTGGTTTACCAGTACTTGTGTGCTGGTCGGTTTCAGCTCTGCATGGAAGCATTCCTGGTGTATCAATGTCAATTGATGTGTCACCAGTAACAATTCTGATTCTGATCATGCAGCCCATCTATTTCTTCAAGCCCTGATGAGTGGGGGCAGATTAAATAACTGTGTTATAGCCAAACAAAACATGTATAGGTCGTACAGAAAAATGACCATTTATGGACATTTTTCTATAAAATCTAAACATTTTTGGGATCCATCTTTAAACAGTGTTATATCAAAATGAGTGTTATAATGAATAGGTTGTTGTGTAGTATCATTTTTTTTGTTTTATTATAATTTTATTTAATGGACTGATACCAGTCTAATCATAATAAAGATACCAGTCTGTTCATAATCAACAAAGACAGGAAACAGAAAAACTCAGTCCAACCTTAGGAGGCCGTTGAGAGCTTTCTCAACCTCAAAGGCTCTACCAAGATAATCCAGGACTCGATCACCACAGACGAAGTACAGGCAGATTGTATCCTTCCTCTTCCCCTTTTCTACAGACAATAACTTTATCATCTGAAAGATGTGACAACATTTCCATGACAATGATCCATTTTGTACAAGGACCCCGGAAAATGGGACACTGGCAAACAGAGAAGTCACTGTTAGACGCCTTCAAAGTAAAGTCAGTTTCCAAAAGGAACTCTTAAAAACTAGACAAAAGTGCCCAGTGGGGCACGTATACCCCCAGCCAGTGCCATTACCTCAGCTGAAAATAGCAATGTCAAAAGCTTCTTTGCATATACAGGCCATATTCCGTAGAATGGGCATTTTCAAGATTCAAAGGGCAATAACTCTCAAAAGTAGGAAAGCAAGAGTTATGATTCATGTGTTCTGCACATCGTCTCATGGTGTTCAAACTTCGTGTGGAGTTTCATGAAAATATGTCAAGCCGTTTAAAAGTAATGGAGAAGACACGAAGATGTTAGCAGACACATAATTTACAATCTTCAAAGGGAAATAATTTGTAATGTATGCAAACAAGAGTTATGGTTCTTGTGTTCTGCCCATCCTATTATCTAGCTTTACATTTGATTGAAGTTTCATGAAATTATCTCAAATGGTTTTAAAGTTACAGAGCGGACACAAGTGTATGGTAAAACTCGTAATATTCAAAGAGCAATAACTCTGAAAGTAGGAAAGCAAGATTTACGGTTCATGTGTTCTGCACTTGGTCTCATGGTGTTTAACATTTATGTGAAGTTTCATGAAAATATGTCAAGCAGTTTAAAAGTTATGGAGCGGACACGAAAATGCAACTTTTAACATTCAAAGGGCAATAACTCTGAAAGTAGGAAAGCAAGAGTTACGGTTCATGTGTTCTGCACGTCGTCTCATGGTGTTTAACATTTATGTGAAGTTTCATGAAAATATATCAAGCGGTTGAAAAGTTATGGAGCGGACACGAAAATGCAAGTTAAAACATAAAGGGCAATAACTCTGAAAGTAGAATAGCAAGAGTTACGTTTCATGTGTTCTGCATGTCGTCTCATGGTGTTTAACATTTATGCGAAGTTTCATGAAAATATATCAAGCGGTTGAAAAGTTATGGAGCGGACATGAAAATGCAAGTTAAAACATACAAAGGGCAATAACTCTCAAAGTAGAAAAGCAAGAGTTATGGTTCATGTGTTCTGCACGTCGTCTCATGGTTTTTAACATTTATGTGAAGTTTCATGAAAATATATCAAGCGGTTGAAAAGTTATGGAGCGGACACGAAAATGCAAGTTAAAACATACAAAGGGCAATAACTCTGAAAGTAGAAAAGCAAGAGTTACTCAATGTGACACCCCTTAACCCATTTAGTATCAGAAACCCCAAAACGGGTACCCTGGCAAACAGTGCAGGCCCAGATTGTCTGATCAGGGCCTCCACTGTTTGCTAAAAGTTCAGTCATTTTCCAAATACATTTTGATGAAAACACAACCTGACACCCCTAAATTTTGAAGTGGACTCCTGCTATATATAACGAGGAAGATTCCATTTGGTACTAAAAGGGTTAATCACTTCCGCAACATATGGCAAGCAATTTCATTGGGAATAGAATGGGTTAACAATGGTGAAAAAAAATATCACAAACTTCCATGACAATGACAATGTTGTGTAAAGTGTGGCATTGAAAACCCAATTTTATCCCATTGCATTCTAGTGGACTCTTCCATTACTATTATGTTGGACAAGTCTATTTGTCATATAAGGGGTGTCAGACCTATTTTTTTTTTGTTCTATTCTGCTAGCAAATAGTGTTTGATCAGACGTTGTGTTCTGCGGCATCTGATCTGGGCATGCACTGTTTGCCAATGTACCCCTTTAGGGGTTTCTTGCATGCAATGGGTTAAATTAAGAAATTTCATGTTTTTTTTTTTTTTCTTTGGGAGGGAGGGTTGGGGGTCCGTAACATCCCAGTAAGCATCATTAAGGACATGTCAAACTGGTATAAGTGTGTTCAAGCCAATATTTACATAAAAGAACCTATAGAAAGCAATGTAGTTCATACTTCCAGTCTAAACCATGGTTCTCTACGATCTGATTGGGTTTTGGTGACATCAAGCTGTTCCGCTTTTTGTAGGAAAACAGCGTGTAAATGTTTTTCAGCTTTAAATATTTGCCATATTAAGTATTTTTGTCGCCAAGTGATGAGGAGCAAAGAATGCAAATATAAGGAATAAACTTATGAGCATTATGAGTATGAATGACAGCAGGTCACTAGCAAAGTTTACATGAGCCCCTTCAAGGTTATTTACTTTACAGGTGACCCTTAGTGTTCATACTTCCACGAACAAAAGAAAAATAAAATTCATTTCTTAACTGAATTTCGACAACTTAAACACGTATTTTGCAGATGACAGCCAAAATGCACTTAATATTTTTGCCGCCAGACTGAGTACCTATTCATTTTTTATTTTGCAGTGAATATATCAGAGTATAATGCATGGTATAGAGTATGAGAAAAGAATGAAAAAAACAACCATTCTTATTTGGGGAAACCCAAAAAGAGGCCTAAAATAACAAGAGGACCATGATGGTCCTATATCGCTCACCTTAGGTAAGATATTTACATGTGGGCCCTTGGGCAGGACAATTTTTGGCCTCAGGGCTATAATATGAACAATCTTGGTAGAGGTCCACTAAATGAAGCTTAATATCAAATATCATAAGCCTGGGCCTTCTGGTTTCAGATAAAAAAATTCTTTAAGGTTTTCCCTATATAAGCCTTTGTAAAAGATGCGGGCCCTGTGGGGAGGGGGGGACATTTTTGGCCCTTAGGCTAGAATTTGAACAATCTTGGAAGAGGTCCACTAGATGAAGCAGCAAGCGTCATACCAAATATCCAAGATCTAGGCCTTTTGGTTTCAGACAAGAATACTTTTAAAGGTATTCCCTATATTTGCCTACGTAAAACCTGGGACAGCGCCATTTTTGGCCCCAGGGCTATAATTGGAACACTCTTGGTAGAGGTCCATCAGTTGAAACTTCATACCAAACATCAAAGACCTGGGCCTTCTGGTTTCAGTCAAGAAGATTTTTAAAGGTTTTCCCTATATAAGCCTATGTAAAACCAGTGGGCCATAGGGCGGGGCCATTTCTGGTCCCAGGGCTATAATTTGAACAATCGGAATCTTGGCAAAGGTCCACTACATGAAGCTTTGTACCAAAAATCAAAGACCTGGGCCTTCCGGTTTCAGACAAGAAGATTTTTAAAGGTTTTCCCCATATAAGCCTATGTAAAATCAGTGGGGCCCCATGCGGGGGTATTTTTGGCCAAAGGGTAATAATTTGAATAATTTTGGTATCGGTCCACAGGACGAAGCTTCATACCAAATATCAAAGACCTGGGCCTTCTGGTTTCTGACAAGAAGATTTTTAAAGGTTTTCCCTTTATAAGCCTATGTAAAACAAGTAGGCCACAGCACGAGGGCATTTTTGGCCCCAGGGCTATAATTTGAACAATCTTGGTAGAGGTCCACTAGATGAAGCTACATACCAAATATCAAAGAACTGGGCATTCTGGTTTCAGACAAGAAGATTTTTAAAGAGTTTCCCTATATAAACCTATGTAAAACAAGTGGGCCCCGGCGCGGGGGCATCATTGGCACCAGGGCTATAATTTGAACAATCTTGGTAGAAGTCCACTAGACGAAGCTTTATATCAAATATCAAACCTGGGCCTTCTGGTTTCAGACAAGAAGTTTTTTCTTATTTTCTCTTTTTGGTTGCCATTGCAACCAGAGTTCTGCATAGAATGGAATTCTTTGAAAAACTTTGAGAGAGGACCTCCCACAGATCATTTCTGCCAAGTTTGGTCAAAATCTGTGCCGTGGTTTAGAAGGAGATGTCATTTATAGAAATTGTGGACGGACATCTGGACGGATGACGACGACAGACGAAGACCGATCACAATAGCTCCCCTGGAGCTTTCGGCTCAGGTGAGCTAAAAACAGAGCAGGCCTAGATCAGACGCTGCAGACACCTGCCTGAAGTGTCTGATCAGGGCCTTCATCGATTGCAGAAAGTTTGACCATTTTTTTAAATAATCTTTTAAAAATAACTGAACCCGACATCCCTAACTTTCAGAATGGACTTCTGCTGTATATGAAGTAGATTTGTTTGTTTGATTTGCGGTTTAACGTCCCCGTCAACACTGTAAAGGTCATTTTGGAGAGGTTGCTACCAATTTTGTGGGACTTTTACCCGACATTGAGATGAAATGACATCTCAAGCCCAGTCCCCCTATGAAACCTATAGGGTTTATTAGCACGGACGGTCCGCCTCGCACCGCGGTTCCTGGACAGGCTTAGATCCTCTAAGCGGTTTACCAGTACTAGTGTGCGGGCCAGATATAGCTCTGCGTGGAAGCATCATGCAGCCCATCCATTTCTTCAAGCCCCGATGGTATATCAAGTAGAAGATACCATTCAAAACAAAATGGATTAAATATTAAGTTAACCGATGCCTGTATGAGCTTGCAAAAACTGAACCCAAGATTATATTTGCTCACCTGCACGTCTAATGTACTATGGACATGCGTACCACAGCAAAGACATTCTTCTATCCCTTCTATCTTCAGAACACGCACTGGTCCTGTATGATCTTCTGGCAAACCTCGACAACGAGCCTAAAATGTTCATACAGAGAACGCTTGTTATAAAGACAGTAATTCAAGATTCCTCACTTTCTCATTGAACCACTCCTACCCTGGGCTAAGGACAGGTTCCATTGAAATTGTTGTTCTAATGAGTTTTGTTTAGTGTTAACCCTTAAGATGCCGAGAAAAACTACATAACAAAATGTTGTCTGCTTATGTCGTCTGCTGAATCTTCTTGCAAATGTTTCAGAAATATTTTGTCATACAGGCAAACAGTGTGGACCCAGATCAGACTGCTCCTAGAGGAGCAGTCTGATCTGGGTCCACAGTGTTTGCAAAAATGACTTTTAAAGTAACTGGCAGACGACAAAGCAGATGACAACTGTCGTGATTGTCATCTTATGGTTTAAGAGAGTTATCTGTACTCAAATTTATTGACATATATACATGGCCGAAATCACATGTCAGTGTTTACATACTTTACATATGGTTTATTTCCAAAACAGACTGAATTTATTTTCGCAATGATTTTAACACCATTTTTTCTTTCCTTTCTTTTTTCCTAAATACATGCTTTACAGCCTTTTCATGAACTGCACTGCCATACATCCAACATCAATAAGAATCGTAAAAACCAAAATTACACAACCATGCATAACACAACATAGCAAAAGTAGGGATTAATTAATATAATGTTTTTAATCAAGTAATTTCGTATTACGTTATGTGTTGTGGTTTTATGGCCCAGTCAACAGCTATAATCATGTCAGGCCTCCAAAACTGTTTTATCATGTAAAGTAGGCACTAAAGAAAGTTCTTATCTCTGTAAAAACCACATATCTTTACTGTGTATATGACTGTTCCATGCAGGCCCACAACATCAAATCAACACTGAAACAATGTTTTTAAAGTTGATTCAATGTTGTGTTTGTGAGCAGGGTATGTTAGAATAACAAATCTTACATTTTGGAGCTCAGGATCATTCTTGTCATGATACAGAACGGGCGTGACAGGGATATTTTTTCGTATTGTTTCACTAAGTGCTGACTCCAACTCTGCCATTTGTTCATTTGTCATTGTAGGCGTATTAAGATCAATATATGATGTCTTCTCTCCAAGACCCCTGTAATAATATAATGTTATTAATCAAATAATTTCGTATTGGCCCAGTTACAGGTCCGAGGTCTGCTGTATTGGCACGAGGCCGAAGGCCGAGGCCAATACAGCTGACCGAGGACCTGTAACTTGGCCAATACAAAATTACTTGATTTATGACAATTTTATCAATTGACGGAATGAAAAAACATGATTTATTATTTTTGATCTCAGGTTAATACTGGTGTGATACAGGATAGTCAGTTAATAATATAACAAATAATTTCCTAAATATAACCATATAGAAAAGGCCTATGGAAATTGTGTGCACTGTAATGATCCAATTTCATCCAAAGTATCGAGACAGAGAGGCCTAAGCAAACAGTGCATACCCAGATCAGACTGCTTCTGAAGGAGCAGATTATTTGTGTTCACGGAGATGTTGCACTGATGAGTTAGGACACCTTCATGCGGACTGAACAAATTATTTGTCTAAATCGCGACAGAAGTAAGGGCGAGGATTGTGGCCACGTATCGATTTTAGCCCCCCAGTGGAATTCATTTCCGCTGACCGTTCCAAGGCGGTTCTTCTGTCATGGTTTATTTTTGTTATGGTTTGTCTTTGGGTGTTTGTGTCGCTTATATTATTTTATTTTGGACAGCCTATTGGCAATTTTGTGGGAAAGTAAATGTCCTTTTGGCTTTCCGCTGTTGATGTTTCCATTAGGGTCTGTTGTTTCATGTTTGTGTTTCTTTCCCTTCCTCGGTGTCTTAAGGGTTAATATTCCAAACATAGGTTGTGGGTATATCAGGGCTTGAAGAAATAGATCGGCTGCATGATGCTTCCACGCAGAGCTGAAACTGACCCGCACACGAGTTTGTTTGTTTGATTTGAGGTTTAACGTCCCCGTCAACACTGTAAAGGTCATTTTGGAGACGTTGCTGCCAATTTTGTGGGACTTTTACTCAACACTGAGATGAAATGACATCTCAAGCCCTGTCGCCCAATGAAACCAATAGGGTTTATTAGCATGGACGGTCCGCCTCGCACCGCGGTTCCTGGACAGGCTTAGATCATCTAAGGGGTTTACCAGTACCAGTGTGGGGGTCGGATTCAGCTCTGCGTGGAAGCATCATGCAGCCCATATATTTCTTGTAGCCCCTATGGGCGGGGGCCTCGACCCGCACACGAGTACTGGTATTACTCTAAACATAGGATGCAGCATCTCATCAGGGCCTTCAATGTTTGCCACTCATCTAGCTATTTTTAGACACATCATCAGGTTGTAATTTCTACTTGATCAAATTTTAGAAGGAGTATCGTACAGAGTTTAGGTGTCAGAATACATGGGGTAAATGTGGTATGTCTTACCAGGTGTTTGTAACATAGCCAAACATAGTTTCTGCAAGTGCTGTCACTAAATGCTGGCCTGCAAGAAAAGAAAAACAATACTGTCGAACTTCAATGACTCGAACACCTTTGGGACCTCGAAAATCTGTTCTAGACAGGGGGCCACTGAGGTTACTGTTAGGAGGCCATTGAACGAGCTACTTTTACACATCTTTTCGGTGCTCGATAATGAATATGTATGCTGTGTGTACTCATTAGAATCGCCTCGATGAGGTGATTCTAATGAGTGCACACAGCATACATTTGCAAGATAAAAGACTAAAATCTCCTTAATATTATTTCTTATGCAGAGGATTTCGCTAGGGGCTCAAGAACGGGTTCGACTCATCCATGGTAAACTAACCATTGGTGTTCGAGCCATCGAAGTTCTGCTGTATGTGCATTAATCCATTTTATTAACTGTTCCACTTTATCCCATTGTATACTAGTAGACTCTTCCACAGTTCCATTGCTGCAAGTTGGACAAGTCCTTTTGTCATAAGGGGTGGTAGGCATATTTTTTTTGTTTTCATTCTTTTTTTGACAGAAAATTCTGTTAGCAAATAGTGCTGGCCCTGATCAGACGCCGTGTTTTGCGGCCTCTGATCTGGGCTTGCACTGTTTGCCAGGGTACACCTTTTGGGAATTCCTGCCCACAATGGGTTATAATTATATTGAATGTCCACTCATTGTGACAACACAACTGTGCATTCTTTCATCCCACCAAAACCGATAGTTTTTGGATGATATGTTATGATATGATTCTTGAAACATAGTTTGTTGGAGGGGTGGGGGGGGGGGGTTCATAGAACCATCTCATTCAGGCAGTTCTATCGCAGACCTACAGCCTATGTCTTGAAGAATAAGAAAAACAAAATACACCCTTATGTAAACCCCAGTTTTCAAGTGGGATTAATGGAGGTGTTCATTACATGGACAAGTTAATGTGACATTCAATTTTAAGTATGTCAAACTGAGCAATCCACAGGAATTTATTTAGAAAATGGCTGAACTTTTTGCAAACAGTTAATTAAGGTCTCCATCAGACATCACAGACAGTGGCATCTGATCTGGTCCTGCACTGTTTGCAAGAGTTTCTTTTTGGGGTTTCCCACCTACAAATTGCTTAAAATTTGATTCAGCCTTTAAAGTACTTCAATCGAGCCACTGCCCATCAGGGCTTGAAGAAATAGATGGGCTGCATGATGCTTCCATGCAGAGCTGAAACCGACCCGCACACGAGTACTGGTAAACCACTTAGATGATCTAAGCCTGCCCAGCAATGCGGTGGAAGTTGGCCCATTCATGCTTATAAACTCTATTGGTTTCACTGGCCGGCAGGGCTTGAGATGTCATTTCATCTCAATGTCGGGTAAAAATCCCACAAAATTAGAGGCAACATCTCCAAAAGGACCTTTACAGTGTTGACGGGGACATTAAACTTCAAATCAAACAAATATAGTACTTCAACAATCAGTAGGTTGACATCCCAGTAAAATACCGTATTCCGGAAAACTACCGCATCATCCAATGTTCGCGGAATTTTGCTGTCGGTCTTGTTTGTTTGTTTGATTTGAGGTTTAACGTTCCCGTCAACACTGTAAAGGTCATTTTGGAGACGTTGCTTGAATTTTGTGGGACTTTTACCCAACACTGAGATGAAATGACATCTCAAGCCCTGTTCCCCAATGAAACCAATAGGGTTTATTAGCATGGACGGTGCGCCTCACACCGCTGTTCCTGGACAGGTTTAGATCCTCTAAGCGGTTTACAAGTACCAGTGTGCGGGCCGGATTCAGCTCTGCGTGGAAGCATCATGCAGCCCATATATTTCTTCAAGCCCCTATGGGCGGGGTCCGCTGTCGGTCTTCATCTATGAAAATTAAAATCAGCCAAATTTCTCTAAGTTTGTCAAAGTAGCACCAAAAATCTTCAATGGTCTAACGAAACCACTTTGCAATAACTACTTCCCTTAACCATTATCCTGCTGAACACAACTGCCCCTATCATTGCAAACAGTGTAGATCCAGATCAGATGGCTTCTAAAGAAGCCTTAGAAGCCTCCATGGTGTAGTGGTTACGCTACTCGCCTTGTAAACCAGGGGTCGCAGGATCGATCCCGGGCTTCTCCAGACTTTTGGATGGGTTTTTAAACTGAGGTCCCGTCTCCGTATGACCTTAGCTGTTGGTGGGATGTAAAACTCAAACACTCATCTCATCTAAAGAAGCCATCTGATCTGGATCTACACTGTCTGTCATTCAGATTGTGAGTTGGAATAAATAAAGTAATTTGATTGGTTGAAGTCTAAATGGGTGTGGCTAAATTAATTTATGCAGCGGGATAAGGATTAAACTAAGGGTGAAGAAAGTCCAAGTAAAACCTGTGGCATGGCTTGTCTTATGTTATTGGTAAGTACTATGGTCAGTGAAATGACCTATGCACCTTGATTTAATGTTCAATAAAAAACATTTTCAGTTGAGTTTTGTTTACTCATTATCCCAAACAATAGCCCTTCCCAATGTTGAGTACAGTCCAACCTGTATTAAGCAAGCACCTATGGGATAATCAAAAAGTGCTTGCTTAACACAGGTGCTTGCCAAACACAGGTCAATTTTAATACATTTTCTTTTTTGGGAACTGAAAGCATGCTTGCTTAAGACAGGGTACTTGCTTAATAAAGGTGGCCACTAAGACAGGTTTTACTGTGTTATGAATGACATGATTTTATTCAATGTAATCATTTTAATAAATTAAGCTGTTTAATTAATCTGCTCACATTGAGCGCTTTGATAAGCAAATTAACCCTTATCTTGCTGTTCACGACAACCCCTATCTTTGCAAACAGTGTAGATCCAGATCAGATGGCTTCTGAAGAACCCTTATCCTGCTGTTCACAACAGCCCCTATCTTTGCAAACAGTGTAGATCCAGATCAGATGGCTTCTGAAGAAGCCATCTGATCAGGATCTACACTGTTTGGCATTCAGTTTATGAGTTTGTAGCAATACATTACATCAAGTAATTTGATTGGTTGATAGACAGAAATGGGTGTGGCTAAAATGAATATTCAGCAAGATAAGGGTTAAGATTTGTATTGCTTAGCCTTGATCCAAGACTGATTCTATCAGTGTGTGATCTGTTTTTACAAACCGTGACCCGTCTCACAGCGAAAAGGTGTCGTATGTCAAATATGTATAAGCATGCAATCGAAACAATTAACCCTTATCTTGCTGTTCACGACAACCCCTATCTTCACAAACAGTGTAGATCCAGATCAGATGGCTTCTGAAGAAGCCATCTGATCAGGATCTACACTGTTTGGCATGCACTTTATGAATTTGTAGCAATAAATTACATCAAGTTATTTGACTGGCTGATAAACAGAAATGGGAGTGGCTTAAATAAATATTCAGCAAAATAAGGGTTAAAAGCTTCTGTCACTAGTATGAGTGAAAATGTGAAAGGTACAGTTAAACGTGACTGAACACCCAGTAAACTTGGGTGTAGATGCACAGATTATAAGACGGGGTGGTGGGGGGAGGACTATTATGCCCTTCCCTAGCATTTCTCTGATGCCAGGGTGTAATAAAACTGTTGTAATAACTGTTATACCTGAATGTTGTTGCATATGATCAAATCTCCTGGTCCAGTCAACTTTCAGGTCTACCTCAGTGCCAGCCGCAATTTCCTCCGTAACAAAGTTCACAGCCTCCGCACCTCTTCTAGTGATTCTGTGCACTGCCACATTGTTAATCTATAAAATGCAATACATTAAGCATTTGTGTTGGAGTTTAACCCTTTTTGTACCAAATGGAATCTTCCACCTTATATATAGCAGGAGTCCATTTCAAAATTAAGGGGTGTAAGGTTGTGTTTTCTTCAAATTTATTTGGAAAATGGCTTAACTTTCTGCAAACAGTGTAGGCCCTGATCAGACGCCGCGTTCTGCGGCAGCTGATCTGGGCCTGCACTGTTTGCACATTACCTGTTTTGGGATTTAGGGTACCAAATGGGTTAATGGCCCAGTCAACACAATTTAGGTCAAATTTGTTTACTTATCCCCACTTTTCCTGGGCAGGCTTATACGAATGGGGTTAACCAGTACAGTGCATATTCTTTCGCCAGAAACTGACAACTGCCCTTCTTGAATCAATGGAAGGGACAGAATGACTGTAGAAAAAAATTTCACGAGCAATCTCCATGAAAGAATGTTGCCGACCCCGGCAGGTCCTCCTGATTATCAGTCGGACGTGCATCTGACTGAGCAACTGAGGCGGGCAGTAAACAGCAAGTAACCAATATTGTAGTGAATGGATTTTCCACCTTTTACAGTTCACCGAACCATAAAATGTATGTCAAGGTCAAACAGGGAAGATAGACTGATGCAAGTTTGTACCACCTGTCATTAATGATGCTCTAAAATAATAATCAACCTAGCTTCAACCTAGCTTGGGACACATAACTTATCTTCCATGTGGCCCTAATATTTCCTCCTGGGTAGCAACAAGGCCCAAAGGTTATAAACATTTTTTCGTTCTCAACTCACTTGAGCATGCAATTTGCCCTGCTCACATATTTTAAAATGCCAACATGTGTTGGCATTTTAAAATTTGTGAGCAGGACAAATAACATTCTCTGCAAACTGAGAAAGGGAAAAAGCCCAATTTACTTGTATTTTAATTTTTATGAGCATTACAAAAATTTATGCCATGTTCCATTGAGTTGAGCATGAAAAAAGTTATATAACCTCAGGCCCCGTAATAAGCAATGTGGATAAAGTCTCTTGGTCAAGGAAACAAAACTTGGCGCTTGCAATGATCAAACCGGCTACTTCTCATTCTCAAATCCGATGCTTTTCCACTGCAACACAGTGCTACGCCTTGAGAAATGGACTTAAATATCTAGGTAAATGGCAGGTTTGACACAATATATCACTAAGTCAGTGAATCTTGAAATGTTGGTCAAGGTCAAATGTGGATGCTTGCATAAAAGATGCCATCTCTAAATGCAAGTTCTTACCAACTAAGTGAGGCCTCATTGAGGTGGTTCTAACAAGTACCAATGTCTAGGAACAGAAATAAGAAAAATTATGAATACCCCTGAAAACCCTTGTTTTCTCAATATAAAGTTGGGTGAATAGGGATGTTCATTACAAGGACTTGTTAATGTGACGTTTTCACCAGCTTCCCTCAAGAAAAAGGCTGCAGTCAAATTGT
Source organism: Lucinisca nassula (assembly GCA_963580285.1). Lineage (NCBI taxonomy): Eukaryota > Metazoa > Mollusca > Bivalvia > Lucinida > Lucinidae > Lucinisca > Lucinisca nassula. The sequence continues at coordinate 109,869,731 of OY757019.1, read as the reverse complement.
CACATTCAGGTTGACATGTATGCAAGAAAAGGAATCAAGCATTGTCCTCCAACAGGGACAGGAAGTCAAGCAGTCACACGGGAAAACAGGCTCATTCTATTCTATTTCTCTCATGGATAAGCAATCCTTATTTAACCCATTTTGTACTGAATGGAATTTTCTCCTTTATACAACAGGAGTCTATACTTTGAAATTAAAGGGTGTCAGGTTGTTTTATCTTTAATATTTACTTTGAAAATGGCTGAACATTTGGCAAACAGTGTATGCCAAGATCAGATGCTGTGTTCTGTTGCATCTGATCTGGGCCTTCATTGTTTACCTGTTAAGGGTTTTCTGTACAGAACAATACAGAATGGGTTAACTAGAAATGCGTCCATAGGACACAGATGCCCCCCGCCTGAAAATATGTCTATTTTCGTATTAATCCATGGAAAGTTATTGACGGTGTTTTTGTTTTGGACCCTTTTTCACATTTGACCTCCAAATATGACACTGACCTTGGCGGTAAGGACCTTGGTTTTGTGTGAGGCAGATTGTCTCATGATGGTCAACCTTTCTGCTAAGTAATTTCAAAATCCATCCAGAAATAAGGAAGTTATTGACTGCGTTTAAGTTTCGGACCCTTTTTTGTTACCTTTGACCTCCAAGTATGACCTTGACCTTGGAGGTGCGGACCTGCGTTTTGCATGTAACACATAGTCTCATGATGGTTAACATTTTTATAAAGTAATTTCAAAACCATCCAGAAATTAGAAAGTTATTGACTGCGTTTAACTTTTGGATGGATGGACGAACGAACGAACAGACGGACGGACAGGGACAGCGCTTTCTGCCCTTCCACCATTCTTTGAATGGCGGGGGCATAATGATGATATTAAAATGAGCCAGCGCATGACAAAACCTACAATAAGACGTGCACCCAGCGAAGACTGAGATCAGCCTACGCATCCGTGCAGTCTGATCAGAGTCTTCACTGTGCACTCAAAGTATATCTAAGGGCCCAATGCACATTCATGCAGCAATAGAAGTCTCTGGTCAGACTATATCGATACTCAGGCTGATCTGATTCTTTGCTTGGCGCACATGTCTTATTGTAGGTTTTGTCGTGCACTGGATCAAATGATACTTACTGTTCCTCTATCATCAGGCTGAAAATAAACAAAATATCAGATGAATTACTGCATCTCATTTTTTTATTTATAACATGACATCATATCAGAGAATGTAATAATACCATGGCCATGCACTAAATTTGGTAATCCGCTATTGGATTAACTATGCAAATGAGTTAGACAGGCACTGTGACGTTACACATACGACATCCTTAACAATGTCGTGTTTATTAATGGAAGAATATTGACATTTTTTAGTAAAAAATATCACGAATAAAATGTGTTTTAATTAATGTCATGTGATAAATAGAATCGTACCTTCAAATTTATTAAACTTGTGGAGAAAAAAGCATAAAATGCTCGGCAAAGCCTCACATTTTATTCATTTTCCTCAACAACTTTAATAAATTAAATAATACATGAACATTTATGTAAGTTTCTTTATATATAGTGTAACCTCTATCAAACAGCCACCCAGAGAAATCTCCAAAACTGACTGCCTAATGGGAATGGATACATCTTCATGGGTGACAACTCCTGCAAAAGTATTTTTGTCTTCCATGTTAATAAGGGTCAACTCTTAATGGAAGAATTTTCTCCTGAGGAGCAAATTCTTTTCTTTAACCTTTAACCTGCTGAATATTCAATTAAGCCACACTCATTTCTGACTTTGAACCAATCAGATTACTTGATGCAGCTTATTTCTACATATTCATAAACTGAATGTCAAACTGTGTAGATCCTGATCAGATGGCTTCTTCAGAAGCCATCTGATCTGGATCTACACTGTTTGCAAAGATAGGGCTTGTCGCCTACAGCAGGGTAAAGGTTAAGAGTAGATCCCTTTTTCACAGGGCTTACACAAAAGCAAACAGGAAGTCCTGAAAGTTTCCTCCCTTTGAAAAATGGCGGAAAAACCATTCCCCTTAAAGGTGCATTATTGAGCTATCTGGAAAAAATGCTTCCAAAAATAAAATACATATAGCCGGTATTTTTCTTTAAAACAATACAAATGAATGCATTTTATGCAAAAATGCGAACAATCATGATGACAGGTAAACGAGTTTGGGAGGGATTCCCTAACTAGGTTTCCCACACTAGTTAGATCTAGTTTTAGTTCGTGACAAAAATAGAATCTCCATATATGACGCTATGCGACGTTCATTTTTGGCCTTGTTTGCTTAGACCATGCCTGAATCGGAAGAAATATGACGCTGAATACCATGCCATAAGTAACGACACTCAGAGACGACACTCAGAGTCGCCATGTATGTGTAAAGTGACAGATTTATTTTTAGAACAGAAATTCCGAACACACATTCAGAGCTAAGGGTAAACAAGAATGAAAACAACCATTTTCACAAAGTTCTGAAGCTGTATTTGGCTCCAAAAATGTACACATGACAAGGGAGTATGCATTGAAGATAAAAACCAGAAAAAAAAATTTTGAGACCCGTTAGCTCAATAATGCACCTTTAAAGGAGATGGCTTTTCAGCAGATGAAATGTCTTGAGATGATGACTAACCTGACACACAAAAATGAGTTTTTGTTTGTTTGATTTGAGGTTTAACATCCCCATCAACACTGTTAAGGTCATTCTAAAGACATTGCTTCCAATTTTGTGGGACTTTTACCCAACCTTGGGATGAAATGACATCTCAAGCCCTGCCCCCCAATGAAACCAATAGGATTTATTAGCATGGACGGACAGGCTTGCACCGCTTTGCCTGGGCAAGTTTAGACCCTCTAGGCGGTTTACCAGTACTCGTGTGCGGGACGGTTTCAGCTCTGCATAGAAGCATCATGCAGCCTGTCTATTTCTTCAAGCCCCGATGGGCGGGGGCCGATAAAAATGAGTGATAACTGAAGACAGCTGAATATCATATTGATGTAATTAAGAAATACAAATGATGGAAAGGTGACTTCAGACATCTCTTCATTTAATTTTCTTTTCATTTGTTACGTATTATTCAAAATGGTATCAGATGAAAAAGAAATTATTCCTATGTTTACTTGTAACTTTAGGCAGTCGGCCCCCGCCCATAGGGGCTTGAAGAAATATATGGGCTGCATGATGCTTCCACGCAGAGCTGAATCCGGCCCGCACACAAGTACTGGTAAACCGCTTAGAGGATCTAAGCCTGTCCAGGAACCGCGGTGGGAGGCAGACCGTCCATGCTAATAAACCCTATTGGTTTCATTGGGCGACAGGGCTTGAGATGTCATTTCATCTCAATGTCGGGTAAAAGTCCCACAAAATTGGAAGCAACGTCTCCAAAATGACCTTTACAGTGTTGACAGGGACGTTAAACCTCAAATCAAACAAAAAAAAAAAAAAAAAACTTTAGGCAGTAAAGTTAATTTAACCCATTTTGTTTGTTCGATTTGAGGTTTAACGTCCCCGTCAACACAGTATAGGTCATGTTGGAGACGTTGCTTCCAATTTTGTGGGACTTTTACCCGACAATGAGATGAAATGACATCTCAAGCCCTGTCGGATGAAACCAATAGGGTTTATTAGCATGGAGGGATTGAATCGCACCGCTTTGCATGGGCAAAATTAGATCCTCTAAGCGGTTTACCAGTACCTGTGTTCGGCTGGCCAATCACGACAATTTTTGTGTGCTTTGAAGTCTGCTGGTTACTTTAAAAGTCATTTATGCAAACAGTGTGGACCCACTCTGTTTGCCTGTACGTAAAAATATTTTTAAAAAATTTGCAAACAAGAATTCCGAAGAAGGCGGCATCACACCTGCTGGGGCCAAAAGTCACAGGAGCCACAATAAGAATGTACTTATTAAATAAGTAAAGTTCATTCTTAGCAGTTGATAGTTGATGTAAAATGTGTCGAAGTCACTGGACCAAAAATTTAGGTCATGGTCACAAGGTCAAGGTAGGTGCCAAATCAGTACATCGAGGAGAAGCACTATGCAAGGTCTGGTGGCTGTAGGCCATTTATTTTAGGACATATCAAACAATGACGTAAAATGTGCATAATATAGGTCAAGATCACCAGTTCAAGGTACCTGCAGAGTCAGTAAATGTAGGAGAAGCACTATGCAAGGTTTGGTGGTTGTAGGCCTTATAGTTTAGAAGATATGGAATGTCGACCTAAAATGTGTTAAAGTCAATGGAGTGCGAAAAAAAAGGTCAAGGTCATGAAGTCAAGGTACCTGCACAGTCAGTACATCTAGGAGAAGCACTATGCAAGATTTGGTGGTTGCAGGCCTTTTATCTGAGAAGATCTGGAACATTGACGTAAATTGAGTCAAAGTCACTGGAGATTAAATTATAGGTCAAGGTCACCAGGTCAATGCACCTGCAGAGTCAATACATCTAGGAGAAGCATTATGCAAGATTTGATGGTTGTAGGCCTTTTATTGGAGGAGTTTGGAACTTCGACGTAAAATGTGTCAGAGTCACTGGAGTGTAAAATATAGGTCAAGGTACCTGCAGAGTAGGTACATCTAGAAGAAGCACTATGCAAGATTTGATGGTCGTAGGCCTTTATTTTGAGGTGATCTGGAACATCGACGTAAAATGTGTCAAAGTCACCGGAGCGTAAAATATATCAAGGCCATCAGTCAGAGCGCCTGCCTAGTCAGGAGCTCAGGCAGATGGTTGTATAGTCTTGTAGATGATTAAAATACAAACTTCAACATAAATGTCGAACTTTGACATAATGGTTAAAGTCACTGGAACGCATAATATTGGTCAAAGTCACCAGGTCAAGGTGCCTACAAAGACAGAAGGCCAGGGAGATGTTTCATGTAAGGTTTGATGGTAGCTGAGGTTTGTAGTTGACTGAAATAAAAACTTTTGACGTAAATGTTGAACTTTGACGTAAATGTGAACAGATGGACGGACGGATGCATGGACGGAAAAGGGGCGCCTATATTGCACCCTGCTATAAGCAGGTGTGTCAAAAATTTAGCAGACGACATAAGCACATGACATTTTCAGATGTAGTTTTTTTTCTCAGCGTCTTAAGGGTTAAATTTGGCTGTTAAATAGAGCGAATATAGATTAAGTAATGTTGCTCAGGCTGGAGGAGACAGATTGCTGCTGAGCAGAGGTTAAACATTTAGCAAAATGCTTTCGGAGAAATTATTGTGGCTGTTGAAGGGGGATGGTTGCCAAACAAAGGTGACCATTATTGGAGGCTTTACTGCGACACTAATGTTGTGGTCCAAAGCAGAAACTCTGTTTGCTGAACAACCATGTCACATGTACATAATTATGTTTTTAATTTTGTATGTATACCAGTGGCCAGTTGTTCAAAACAAACGACATCATTAGCTAATGTATCGTTAAAACTTTGATCATTCAATACGGCGAAAATAATAATATTTCTGCTGAAAAAATGTGTGCAAATGCAAGTGCTGCTCATATTTTTTCAGCAAAAATAAATTTTTTTTAGATATTGTACTTGCTAAAGAACGGTTAACAATTTCACCAAAGCTAACAATGCTTTGAACAAATGGCCCCACATAGCTTAAAAATTATCAGTGTTTTAATGAACACTGTGTTATAACACAGAAGTTGAGGTTGAAGTGTACTGCTAGTTTATTGAATCTTCTTATGCACTTGCATATCATTGGATGCAACAATATATTCTGTGACATACTGTTTGAAAACCAATGTCATCGTGTAGAGTCCCTTTTCATTGGTTTGCAATTGACAGTGTTTGCTGTTTTGAGCAAACAACTGTCTCATCTGGGTTTACACTATTTGTCCAGGCCTATCTGTCTGAATACATACATCTTTTGTAAGCAGTCTTGCACACTACACTACAATACCACTTAATGAACAATGTCAATAATACTTGAAACGGGGCACAGCATTTCCTACCATTTACATGTGCGCCCAGCGACAAATCAGAATAGCCTGCACATCCATATGGTCTGACCAGAGACTTCTCTTGCTGCATGAGGGAGCATTCGACACTAAGCTATCCTTAGAGCACACAAGAAGACTGATCAAACTGCACAGATGCACAGGCTGATCAGTGTCTTTGGTGGGCGCACATGTAAATTGCAGGAAATGCCCACGCTCACTTTCTATATCAATTGTATTCTATTGTTTCTCATTTTTTTCATACTATCTTAAATCAGCTCTGCTTGTGTACATGTATATACATTAATGAAATTTCACAGAACAGATAAACAAGAAAGGGAAATTCTCCTGATTTCATATAATTTGGACTGCCTCCACAGCAAAGGTGGACATGGGAGCGAAATTCTCCCATTTTCTCAGAATTTCTCCTTGACTTTACAAAGCAGCAGAACATGGTAGCACAAAAGGATTACAAAGTCAATTTGTTTGTTTGATTTGAGGTTTAATGTGCCGGTCAACACTGTAAAGGTCATTTTGGAGGCATTGCTTCCAATTTTGTGGGACTTTTACCCGTCATTGAGATGAAATGACATCTCAAGCCCTGCCGCTCAATGAAACCAAAAGGGTTTATAAGCATGGACAGGCCGACTCGCACCGCTTTGCTTGGGCAGGATAAGATCCTCTTAGCGGTTTACCAGTACTCGTGTGTGGGTAGGTTTCAGCTCTGTGTGGAAGCATCATGCAGCCCATATATTTCTTCAAGCCCTGATGGATGGGGGCCGTTACAAAGACAATGTTTGGCCCCCACACATTGGGGCTTGAAGAAAGAGATGGGCTGCATGATGCTTCCACGATGAGCTGAAACGCGTACTGGTAACCCGCTAAGAGGATCTAAGCCTGCCCAGGCAAAGCAGTCCATGCATATAAACCCTATTGGTTTCATTGGGGGACAGGGCTTGAGATGGCATTTCATCGCAATGTCAGGTAAAAGTTCCAAAAAATTGGGAGCGACGTCTCCAAAATGACCTTTACAGTGTTGATGGGGATGTTAAATCTCAAATCAAACAAACAAAGTCAATGAACCTTAAAGGAACATGAACTCTTCTAGTTCAGTATTCTGTATTCAGTATGTATCAGAGTTCCCACTGCATTTTGAAGATGGGGTACCTTTCGTATTTTGATTCATTTTTGTACCCTCAATGTATAGTAATATATATGGAACCTCATCAATTTTGGGGGTTCAGGTCCCATTTTGGGTGTAAAAAAACCTCTGCATAGGGTAAATGGGAATGCTGTGTATGGCACTGTACATCACGAAAACATGCCTAAATCGTTTTGATACCCTACAACCCCACTTTTATATAGTAAAACTGGGGTTTACAGGAGTAAATATTTCATATTTCTGCTCTAAAATGTAGATTTTGGGTACTCGTTAGAACCGCCTTGATAAGGCGGTTCTAACGAGTACCCACAATCTATATTTGGAGCACAATTAAGAAACATATCACAAATTTTTATCTTAATTTAATCTTGATTTTGTTTTTGGCAGTACATGCATTAAAGTTTTTAATGCATTTATATAGGCATGTTTTCCTAATGAATTGAAATGTTTACAAAACAGACAAAACAGAAAGTCAGTTAGTTAAAGGTTTTACCTGACCCCCTCCCTCTGGAAAAAGCACGGTGTCCTCTAGAATGACTTCATAACCTTTCAATGTTGTTTTCTTCCCATCTTTGACCACCTTCAGCTCAGCTGGAGTACAGCTCTTCACCTTCGTTCTTAACTGAAAGAGATCAGAACATCATGCTAACCCTTTTTGTACCAAATGGAATCTTCCACCTTATATAGTCCAACTTCGGTGGCTCGAACCCTTTTGGAACCATGCAAATTTGTTCGAGGCAGTGGCAGTTCAAGTCACGAAGGGTTACTATTAGTGCCCATACCATGAGGCATAATGGAAATAATTATGGAATATCTGTTTGGTGTTCTATTTTATAATGTATGCTGTGTGTACTCATTAGAATCGCCTCATCGAGGCGATTCTAATGAGTACACACAGCATACATTTGCAAGATAAGACGAAAATTCCCCTACATTATCTCTATATGGTATTTTGAGGAATTCCCAGTGGACTGAAGAACAGGTTCGACTCTGCCATGGTAAACGAGCCATCGGGGTTCGAGCCATTCACTTTCTACTGTATATAGCATGAGTCAATTACAAAATTTAGCGGTGTCAGGTTGTGTTTTCTTCAAAAACTATTTGGAAATTGGCTGAAAATTTTGCAAACAGGGTAGGCCCTGATCAGACGCCACATTCTGCGGCATCTGATCTGGGCCTACGCTGTTTGCCAAATACCCGTTTTGGGGTTTCTGGTACAAAATGGATTAACACTATTTGCCATGAACAGAATCTCGGACTAGTAACTGACAAGAGTTGATCTTGTCTTGATCATACAGCGATTTTGATGAAATATAGTCAATGAAAATTAATTCAGTAATTAAATGACTGAAGGCTGCTGCAAAAAACTTGAAGCAAATTCCACCTTTAAGTAGAAATTTGTCCGTCTTGAAAAGTCCTAGGGGAAACGTAAGTTGTTTGGGCTACTTCAATGCAGAAACATATAGAAATCAGAATTTTTTATTAGAATATTTGTTGTCAAAGGCAATATTCAATGTAATTTTTTTTATTAGAATATTTGTTGTCAAAGGCAATATTCAATGTAATTTAGTAATCCGCACTGACATTAGTACGCAGATCTGATGACACCCCCGCCCATCAGGGCTTGAAGAAATAGATGGGCTGCAAGATGCTTCCACGAAGAGCTGAAACTGACCGCAAACAAGTACAGGTAAACGGCTTAGAGGATTTAAGCCCACCCAGGCAAAGCGATGCGAGTCGGACCATCCAATTGGTTTCATTGGCTGTCAGGGCTTGAGATGTCATTTCATCTCAATGTTGGGTAAAAGTCCCACAAAATTGGAAGCAATGTCTCCAAAATGCCCTATACAGTGTTGACTGGGACTTTATAAACCTCAAATCAAACAAACGAACGCAGATTTGATAAAATTCCTGAGCATGTTTTTGGCAAAACAGGTCTAATCGATTGTGACCCAGTTAACCCTTATCTTGCTGTTTACTACAACCCCTATCTTTGGAAACAGTGTAGATCCAGATCAGATGGCTTCTGAAGAAGCCATCTGATCAGGATCTACACTGTTTGGCATACATGTTATGAAATTGTAGCAATAAATTACATCATGTAATTTGATTGGTTGATAGACAGAAATGGGTGTGGCTTAAATGAATATTTAGCAAGATAAGGGTTAAAATTGAACTCAGAGATGATGTTGTACCCTATAGTGTCACAACAGCGCACCACATCCCATTTCCATTACTGCCGAAGGTAGAACAGGAATTGGAGTAGAAGCTTTGCGATGGCATTATTGAGAAAATTTCAGAACCTACAGACTGGTGTGCACCAATTGAGTGCTGAAACCTGACTGCCTGTCCCCACTTTCCGCAAAGCAACAGAGCTGCAGCAGTGGGCGTGAAAAACATTCTAAGACAGAAAGAAGTGTTGGTTACATTAAGAACAAATCGGTGCACTTCTACGGCTGCAACAGGATATATACTCCTTCAGAACTCATGATCGGTAGAAATCCGCATGTACATGTTCCTTGCTCACTGGTGAAACTGTTACAAAAGTGACCGAAATATGAACAAGTGAAAGAAACTCACTTTTAAAGCTAAAACAGCACAAGAATATTTCTTCAACAAATGTCATGTACATGTAGCGCAAAACTTACCTGCATTATCTCAAGGAGACAATGTAAGGACCAAACCCGATCAAGAAAAACGTTGGGAGAAAGAAGGGACATTCCGAAAATAGGATGTCTATCTTGAAAACAAACAATGGGTCATATAGGAGAAATCATTTTCACTGAAGGTACTTTGTGCCACAGAGACGGCTGACAATAAACTTGAAAATCAAAATTGTGAAAATATCAGCTGTCAGGCTGCATCAGCAACAGCTAGGAGAGGGCAAAAAAGTAAACCCACACCAATATGATGATTATTACTGAGTTACAAACATGAATTTTGTAGCGGATTTGTGGCCATGATGTTGAGTGAGTGAGTGAGTATTTGAGTTTTACGTCTCAACAACAGCTTAGGTCATACAGAGACGGGACCTCGGTTTAAAGATTCATCCGTACAAGTCAGGAAGTGCAGCGAGGCAGATAGATTTCATCCTTTACCGCAGGACAATGCGCAAACTTGTCACAGATGTGAAAGTGATCCCTGGCGAGGAAGTAGCCATGCAACATCAGCTACTTATATGCGACATGAGGATTGATGTGCCACCAAAACCCAAGCGCAAGTTCACCCCCAGACTAAAAGTTTGGAAGCTGAAAGAATCTCAGACAAGAAATCATTTCCAGGAGGTTTTCAGCCAGCATGTGAGTGCTTCAGCCGGTGTAGCAGATGCTACCACTGAGGATATATGGAACAGCATCAAGACCGGTCTGCTCAAGACAACTGAAGAGGTGTGTGGCACAACTCGGCCCCACCGCTGGCGTCGTGAAACCTGGTGGTGGAATGAGGATGTTAATAAGGTCATTGCAGCCAAGCGGCAAGCCTTTAAAGCTTGGAAGACTGGTAAGGGCACCCATGCATCATATCTTGCGGCCAAACGCATAGCCAGACGAGCGGTGCACCATGCTCGCCAAGAAGCTGAGAAGGAGATCTACAAGAATATTGACCCTAAGTCCTAAGAAGTATACCGCCTTGCTAACCAGATGAGAAGAGAGAATGCCGATGTTGTAGGTGACAAACCAGTAAAGAATGATGCAGGGGAGATGTCAATGAGTGAAGACTCAAAGCAGAGGGCCTGGTTAGAACACTACAAAAGGCTACGCAATGTTGAGTTCGACTGGGACCCAGTCCACCTGTCTGATGAACCACCAGTGGAAGGGCCAACCATCCCAATCACTATTGATATGGTTAAGAAGGCTATCTCTCAGATGAAGACTGGCAAAGCACCGGGTCCCTCTGACATAGTGGTGGAGATGATAAGAGCTGCAGGTGATGCGGGTGCCTCGATGATCCGCGACCTTGCAGCTGCAATCATCCGTGATGGGAAGGTACCTTCTGACTGGGAACAGAGTTTCATTGTCTGTCTCTACAAGGGCAAGGGCGATGCATTGGAACGGGGCAACTACCGTGGTCTCAAGCTGACAGAACAGGTCATGAAAGTCCTGGAGAGGATTGTGGATGGCCTCATTAGGCAGTTGGTGTCCATCGACGATTCCCAGTTTGGCTTCGTCCCAGGAAGAGGCACAACAGAGGCAATTTTTGTTGTACGACAGCTGCAAGAGAAGTATCTGGCGGCCAACAGGAGACTCTACATGGCTTTTGTAGACCTGGAGAAGGCATTTGATCAAGTGCCTAGGAAAGTCATCAGGTGGGCACTAAGAAAACTTGGAGTGGACGAGTGGATTGTGAAACTGGTCCAAGGGATGTATGCTAATGCTCGGAGCCGTGTCCGCGTTGGTGATGGTTACAGTGAAGAATTCGAGGTGAAGGTGGGTGTTCATCAAGGCTCTGTTCTCAGCCCACTGCTTTTCATCATTGTGCTTGAAGCCTTGTCATGCGAGTTCCGCTCTGGAGACCCCTGGGAGGACCTGTATGCTGATGACCTTGTCATCATAGCTGAATCCCTTGAGGAATGTGTCAGGAGGCTCTTAACTTGGAAAGACGCAATGGAGGCGAAAGGGCTGAGCGTGAATGCAGGAAAGACAAAGATCATGATCTGTGGTACAGGTCTGGACCTCTTGCAGAGTACAGGCCAGTTCCCATGCACTGTATGTCGCACTGGAGTGGGCAGCAACAGTATCTTTTGTAATGGCTGCAAGTTCTGGGTGCACAAGAAATGCAGTGGGCTCAAAAGCTTGATAGAGGACCCGGATTACAGGTGTACACGGTGGCAAGGAACTGCACGCCCCTTAGATGGCAGACCACAGAGGGAAGTCCAAGTCGGATCCGACAAGCTGGAAGTTGTAACTTCCTTCTGCTACCTAGGTGATATGCTCTCTGCAGCGGGTGGTTGCGACCTTTCAACTACATCACATGTGAAAACAGCCTGGAAGAAATTCAAGGAGTTGCTACCAGTTCTCTCTTCCCGCCACCTCTCGTTCAAGACACGTTGCCGTGTGTATAGCTCTTGTGTGCGGAGCGCAATGCTCCATGCCAGTGAGACATGGCCATTACCAATGCCAAACCTCCAACGTCTACAGCGAAATGACAGGGCAATGATCAGACAGATCTGCAATGTCAAGCCACAGGACACTGTCACCATCAGGTCCAGTGAGTTACTTGAGCGTCTTGGCATTGAGGACCTGGACCTCATCCTGAAAGAGAGAAGACTTCGCTGGTATGGACATGTGGAACGCTCCAACGGTGCAGTCAAGACTGCCTGTGACATACAGGTAGGTGGAAAGCGGGGGCCAGGAAGGCCCAAGATGACCTGGAAGCAGCTAACAGAAAGAGATTGCAGAGAATGGAAGCTCTCTGCTATCGATCCTCATGATAGACAAGCCTGGAGATCTGGTGTAAGATCTGCCATGCGTGCAGCAAGCCAGCTACCTGGAAGGGGGCCCACTTATGTGGACGCTGCCCCTGTACCTGCACGTTAATAAAAAATCCGTTGATGATGATGATGATGATGGAGAAGCCCGGGATCGATCCTGCAACCCCTGGTTTACAGGGTGATTAGCATAACCACTACACCACGGAGGCTTCTGGCTATAATGTTGACTTGTCTAAAGAAACCCAAAACAGTATGCCTTGTTAATTTTCTGACATAATAACTGGAATTTATTTCAACAGGAAATGCACGCTCCTATAGTCTGGTTAACATGCAACTAATTATAATGAGCATGATGAAAGAGAAAGGTGTTTGGAGAAACAGTTTAATCATATGACTGTTCCTTTGGTCAAGCTCCTCCCACAAAGGCGTACCTCATTATTTATGTTAAATATATTGCATGTTTGTTTGTTTGTATTGGGGTTTAACTGCCAAGTCAACACTAATTTGGTCATTTTTGAGCCAGTCAGTTTACCAATCCACACTTTTCCTGGACAGACTTAAATGTAAGGGTTTACCAGTACAGTGCACATTCATTCGCCAGAAACTGATAACTGCTCTTCTTGAATCAGCGGAAGGGAGAGAATGACCATAGAAAACATTTCATGATCAATCTCCATGAAAGAATGTTGCCAACCCCAGTCAGACGCGCATCCGACTGAGCTCCCAAGGCCGGCAAATATAGTGTATGTTTGTAAATACATGTACAATATCAGTTTCAGTAAAGACTTAACCCTTGTTCTGCTGAATATTTATATAAGCCACACCCACTACTCATTATTAGCCAATCAGATTACTTGATTCAAATTATTGCAACAAATTCACAATCTGAATGACAAACAATGTAGATCCTGATCAGATGGCTTCTTCTTCTACATTGTTTGAAAGGTAAGGCATATCTGAGCTCAGCAGGACAAGGGTTAATAAACTTCATGTAATTAACCCACTCAGTCTAATATCGAAACAGTAATGTCTCAAACTGTGCTATGCTTTAAATGGTTTAGCACAGTTTGAGACATTACTGTTTCGATATTAGACTGAGTGGGTTACATGAAGTTTATTAACCCTTGTCCTGCTGAGCTCGGATATGCCTTACCTTTCAAACAATGTAGAAGAAGAAGCCATCTGATCAAACTGTGCTATACTTTAAATGGTTGCAAGCCCCCGCCCATAGGGGCTTGAAGAAATATATGGGCTACATGATGCTTCCACACAGAGCTGAATCCGGCCCGCACACTAGTACTGGTAAACCGCTGAGAGGATCTAAGCCTGTCCAGGAACCGCGGTGCGAGGTGGACCGTCCATGCTAATAAACCCTATTTGTTTCATTGGGCGGCAGGGCTTGAGAAGTCATTTCATCTCAATGTCGGGTAAAAGTCCCACAAAATTGGAAGCAACGTCTCCAAAATGACCTTTACAGTGTTGACGGGGACGTTAAGCCTCAAATCAAACAAACAAACTTTAAATGGTTATACAATGGCTGTGGTCTATCAATACCATGCCTTTTCAAAAATATTTCTGCTCCTGTTCATATATATATATGATATTTTGTGTTCATGTAGATTAAATTAGTTCCTTAAAAAAGGATCAAAGTTCCACATTACAATCATATGTCTTAGTAATAAAAGCCTTTCTAGATGCCACTTTGTGCATGTCTAGATATATGGCATTTGCAAAGTGTTTCCCCCAGCCCTATTTAGCATGGCGCAGCACCATGCCATTTTTCTCTTGTGCCATGCCCTTTTTCAGATGGAGTAAATGTTGCCCTACATTATGGTAAAAAATCACTGAAACTGACCAAAAAATAACAAAGTCATGCCTGTTTAAATAAGGACTATTTTAGACACTTTTTAGCAATAAATTATTGCCTATTTGACGGTCCACCTTCATGGAACCCCACTGTTTATTGGACACTTTCATTATAAATTAGAAAAACAAAATATGAGCATACAGGTGTAAATATTTTTGGTAGCTGTATGTTTTAAACAAAATATTTGGTTGTAAAATGTGCCACTGGGTACCAACAATTTTCTGTGAAAATTTGAGGTGAATGTGCCCATTGGTTCTTTTACAATACATAAATATGTCAATATTTTGGGACAAAAAGGCAGTCTCAATATGGAATATTCAATGTTAAGCATGCTGCTACTCTAAATCTGTGGTGATTTTTCAAAAGGATTTGTGTTTTTGTAAATGCTCATATGCCAAAATTATAGTGTGTAAAAAATTATAATCGTCCGTTCTATAATTCAGAATAAATCATCAAAAGATGATAACCTTGAATTTGTCCCCAAAAATGTCCCCTACAGAACATAGCCATAAAAAAATCAACTTCTAGCTAGCTGTATGTTATTAGGACAGGATTTTGATTTAAAAAACAACTTCAAAATCTAAATAAGTGAATAAAACACCTTCCTTTCAGGTAAATATCATATCTAATGTATTGTGTCAATCCAAAGTGGTGCACATTCATTTGTCCCAAAAAAATGTCCTCTACAGAATTGCCTTTTTTTCTGTTCTGCACTTTCTATGATGGAAAAAGGGTTGTTTTAGAGCATGCATTAGTAGATTATCTATACCTATAGAGGATTTTAGAAAGATAAAAGCTGACATTTCAGTGTAAATAAAACCAAATACAAAAAAATAGCAAATGTCCTCTACAGAACGTTAATTATTGATTTTGAAATCTTCACTATACTCTAACATTGCTCATTCACACACCCTAATTTTATCAGGTGTTTCACCCAGAATGATTTTTGTCCCTAAATATCGCATTGCATCATGCTTATGACTTTCTCATTTAAGTGAATTCACAGATTTGATGCTTGACATATGTATAGTTTAGTTGGGGAATCAAAACAGAAGTTAGAATTATCCACAAAGTGTTGAATATTTTTCCATAATAATACTCTCCTGGCCATATTTTCCAAATTTGATTCTTTTTAAGCTACCTGGTATAGCATGGATTCCAAAATATTCCACCTGTAAAGACAAGTACCTATTGTTCTGTAGAAGACATATTTTTGGGACAACTTTCAGAAGTCCCAAATAGAGCATTTTCTGAATTAGGTCATCATAATTATACATGGTACGGTATCTTATCTCCCTTCCTGTTCCTGTTTCCTCTATTTTTGAATATCTACATGCATGCTAATTTTTCTGTCCTGTTTCCTCTTTTTTTGTCTGTGCTAATTTTTCTATTATTCCATAAATATTTTCTTCATTCAGCACATTATAAAACCTTCGTCATTATGGTTCAACAGAAGATTACAATTGTTTACATGAATAAACAGTCCCCTCAAGTTAACATTGAAATGTTGCTTATATACTGTTTGTTTGTTTGTTTGATTGGCGGTTTAATATCCCCATCAACACTGCATAGGTCATTTTGGAGACATTGCTTCCAATTTTGTGGGAGTTTTACCCGACGATGAGAAGAAATGACTTCTCAAGCCCTGTCGCCAAATGAAACCAGTAGGGTTAATATGCATGGATTGTAGGTTTCGCACCGCTCTGCCTGAGCAGGCTAAGATCCTCTAAGCGACTTACCTGTACTCGTGTAAAATCTAAGGACAAGAGACCATAGTCCCCTATTACCAGCCCCTGCCTCATTATTTCTACTTACGTCTGTCTGAACAAATTCTTCTGTCACATATGTGTTCCCTTCTTTCTACACTTCTTAAAAACACTATTTATTTTGTGATTTTTTTCTACAGAAAATTTAAATATCTCAAATTCCCCTATGGGGAGCTGTCATATTTGCAAATTGGGCCGAGTGGTAAGAAATGATTTATTTTAGGGCATATGGGATACAGAGTATCTTGTCAGATACTGGGATTGAGTAGTAAGAGTTGGCAAGATGAGATACATGTACCTGTTTTCCTCCTAGCCAACCCTGAGTTTTGTTTTGATAACTGCAAATTCAGGCTTACAGCTATTCAGAGATAAACTATACCCTGCCAGTGTGCCTAGCTGCATAAAACCTGTACATTGAACCCTCAGCCCTAATCCTTGTATGTTATCCATTCCTCATCAGCAGTGAAACTTGATCATATGTAAGAACACTGAAGATCATTTGTCAGGTGTACAACCAATCAGGCTTTGAAGAAATAGATGGGCTGCATGATGCTTCCGCGCAGAGCTGAAATCGACCACCTTTGCCTCACTCAACTTTCCCAGTATCAGACAGAGATACAAATTGTATGAAGCAAAATTACTCAACCATAAAATATTGTCATGCCCATTGCAGTTTGGTTGGTTTATCCACTGCAGTTTGTTTGGGTAGGTCATACATGCAATATTCAGGATAATTGTTATCTGGAGATGATTAAACTGTCCTATATGAGGTTCATTAAGCTGAAAGATATTGTCTTTTGCTATGTAAGATTTGGTAGGCAGACAAGACTACTTCTATCTTCGGATAGATGACAAGGCAGGCTGTTCGAGCTGTATATATTTTTAACAGATCCAAGGATCGATCTAACCCTTCAGTAAATTGTCTGTCCTTTCAGAGATTGGTCTTTCAACAGATTCATCTGTACAGTAAAATTAGGAAATTCAGAAATTATTTATTCCTGTACTTTTGTCAGTTTGTTGACTGACACACCTAAAAATTAAAGTTATATTAATTTTCGATAATTGTTTGAGATCTGCAGTAAAATGTGCCCTCTTTAGTATAGTAAGAAATCTGACACTGGCCAATTATCTTGTCCATCAAGAATGCTTTTGAGCTTTGTGGAAAAGGTCAGTAACTACTGTAACTATCAGCAGTTCTCTTGATACCAGCTTTTTAGGCATATATCACCAGGATATTTTATTATAACAACTTCTGCTAAAAAACTGCCTCATTGACACAGTTATAAGACCAATAACCCATATTTGTAACACATTTAAGAAATTTGAAAATGTTTTCAGAAGAAAACTAAATCCCACCGGCATAAATAGCATATAGGCCAATAAAATATGTGGCCTTGAAAATGTGGTCAAGTCTTTGTTTTGCAATAAGTTTAGCAAGAGTTCTTCATCTTTTATACCCTATAATTTAGGCATTCAAAAATTAAGAACAATTACCACACACTCATTAAAACATTCATCACAGATATAGCGTGGCAACATGCTTAACATTAGATATAAATGATATTCTATTCAGAGATTGCCTTTTTATCCCAAAATACTGACAGAACCAATGGGCATATTCACCACAGACTTGCACAGGCAGTTGTAAAAGGGTAGCCTGTTGCACATTTAACAACCAAAATATTTTATTTAAAACATACTACAACCGAAAATATAATGTTTTAGACATGTATGGTCATATTTCGATTCTGTAATTTAGGAGGAAACTGCCCACAATTTTATTATAATTATGAACGCTGGGCTAAATAACCTCTAATATTTCTGACACTGCTTTGTTGCAATTTTTTTTTTTTTACATTGATGTGCTCGAAAATTTATGTTCTGTAGGGGACACATTTTTGGGACATGTTATTTTAGTAAATAGGTATGTCAGCATTAAACTGTCTTACTTTTAGTCTGTTTTTCACAATCACATGTATACTATTAGTGTTCTAACTAGTAACAATTCACTTGATAACCTTACTTTTATTTTTACTTTGTTAGTTGTGCTCAGAATTTTACACGAACCTATTCATATTTCATCTCTTTGTAACTCTTTGCTGGGAAGAATACTTGTTTTGGTTTCATAAGATTTCAATGTTAGTTTTTCTAATAGATATAAACCGAAAGAATATGGTAATTTGCACTTATGCTATTGAATTCTCAGAGTTTTACTATGATGTCCCAAAAATATGTCCCCTACAGAACTAATTATTTAGGATAATTGACACTGCTGTAAAGAAAAGAACCAAGCCATTATGCATTTGTTAGACTGACACAGACATACAGACACAGACATTAATATACACAAGTTTTGCTTGTAACTGAAAGCCTATGTAGGAAGATATATTCTATTTCAGCAGTTTTTATAGTATTTACCAGTAACTGGTTTTAGCTGGAAAACTAGCCACTTTGATATATATATACTAGTTTTAATAAAGTTTGTTTTTACTGTTTAGATTCACTTTTGAGGATAAACTTCTGTTTTGACCTAAATCCTGTGTGTTTCCTGTTTTATATAGTGTCCCTTTTCTAATGTCCTCTCCAGAACACTGTTCTGTAGAGGACATATATTTGGGACATCTACCAGCATCAAAATCACATTAGGTATCGAAATAAAACTTTGTGAGTATGTTTAAACCAACATAACTTGCATGTTTACTAAACACAGCAGATCTGCTGTGCCCATGATTGAAAATACAATTAATGAAAGAAGGGTAAATCAAATTTTTAAGACAGATCCCAAAAGGACATTAGTAAGGTATCCAAAATCTTTTTGAATGAAAGGTTTGGGTACTTCAAGTCACTTATACCACCCCATCCCACCAATATGAAACAGTTTTTTAAGCAACATATCATCACATGCATTTTGGCAGCCTGAAAAATGAAACATTGCACTTTTTTTTTAAAAAAAGATACTTTTGACTTAAAACCATGAATTTTTTTTAATAAGCCTAATGGGAACCAGTTCTGATTTTTTCCTATACAATTCAAGGTATGTACAGTTGAATAGAATAAGGGAAAACACTCTGGGAGGGTACTTTTTTCAAGCACCTTGTGAGACTGTTTTTTCTAATTTATAATGAAAGTGCCCTATTATACTTAATTATGTCACTTTAAGAAGTCATAACACTGTTTTGATAACAAGTGTGAGTGACACCAATTAAACAAATGAAGTATGAAAGTGTGCCAGACCAGTGTATGTCAGTGTTTGTGTGTATTAGAGAATGGGAGCTGTGGCCCAGACATGTTCCAATCTTATCTTGTTTGTATCAGTGATCAATGGTCATCTTGCTTCAGCGATTTTCCTACCCTTCAGAATCAGGGTCTGGGGTCCGCTGGGTTTGGGAAAAACAGCTCGCTAATATTTATAGTTCAGAATTTAAATCAGCTATAACTTTATCAATTTTGGTTCAGTTTTTATGAAATGTTTATCAAAATGTAGCACAACATTAGAAATTGGGAAATTTGTTATAAAATTTGGGAATATCTGTCTCTAAATTGGGAAAAATAGGGGTCGATTACTGGCCCCAAAGTTGCACTAGGAAAATCCCTGTGCTTAACAAAAATTAAAATTCTTGTCACCAATGATGAATATATGGCATAAACATGTACCTTCACTTAGCATAAAAAAAATAGCAATGAAGACAAAGGGTAAAAGAAGGATCTTTTTATTTCAAGTTGAGAGATGTGCCCTTTTAGCAAGGTGTTGCATGTGAATGTGCCCTCTTACAAGGCTGTTCGTACTTAAAGTGCGATTCTTAGATATTTTTGCATGCTGAAAGTGTCATTTTTCCTGACCAGCACCATGCCCCTTTTTAGGAGCTGGGGGAAACACTAATATAAATACATTTTTTTATTTTTGTCAAAAACATATAATACAGATACATATGAATTAGAAATACCTCAATATTAACCATTATCCTGATAAGCGTTTAATCTTGTTAATCCAGGGTTGATGAAAACGAGATGAGGACATCTTGGATGGAACACAGGAGTCTTTGGCCTCAGAACAAAATGTCTTGAAGGAACTCCATAATGTGTTTATGTCAGTGTCAGCCATGTGTTCAGGAAAAAGGTTTTGACTTTTGAGTTTATGTCATCCATATCTACAACTCCCATATATGAGAGTTCGGGTAGTCTGATGTTTATTTTTACGATTATATACAGACATTTTCATTGTTTGTTTTCATGGACAACCCACATAGCAAAATGAAAACGACCAATATAAACAAAACTGTAAATGAGGACAATGAGGTTATATATATAGAACTACTATATCTGCCTGCTTCCACAGGTAAATCTTTCTCTATGTAGTACATACATGTAGTTTCTTCCTTGGTGCAAGGACCTTAGCCTCCACAAACACAATGTCATGCTCACTCACGCTTATCTGTTTTCACTTATTTCAATGTCGGGTAAAAGTCCAACTACAATTGGAAGCAGCGTCTTCAAAATGCCCTAAACAGTGTTGGCAGGGCAATTAAACATATTAGGTCAGTGGTTAATTTCTGGAATTGGAAAAAAACATAATTTTATTTTTCTAAGATATGCTTCCACACAGAGCTGAAACCCACTGCACACGAGTACTGGTAAACTGCTTAAAGCTGTGTGACTCGGACCGTCCATGCTGGTTTCATTGGGTGACAGGTCTTGAGATGTCATTTCATCTCAATGTCGGGTAAGAGTCCCACAAAACTGGAAGCAATGTCTCCAAAATGTTCTATACAGTGTTGACGGGGACGTTAAAAACAAAAGATCTAGATGACTACTCAGAAGAGTGAATCCCCTATTTTCCCAGAAAAGTGGAAGTATTCTTAGAAACTGCATTGTATTTTTTATATATAATGGCAATAATTTTCAGACCATGCTGCAGAAAATATGCCGAAAATACTACTTACATACAAAAAAAATGTAAAAAAAAGCATGCACTAACTACATGTAGAGTTCAACATCGAGGAGCGTGATAGCTCAGTGGTTTAATGGTGCACTTGCCTCTGATGCTAGAGGTCCCGGGTTCGATCCCCGGCAGCGGCGATAAAATTTCGGTGTCCGAACACGCTCCATTGGCATCATTTGCAGGGATGAATGTCATAAAGTGCACCGTCCTTCAGATCGGGACGTTAACTGGAGGCCCCCTGTGCAGGTTAAAGATCCCTACCGTAATTACATGATTACTGTGTAGGCTGTCATCCTGCAAAACCTGGAGTGTATGTAATATACACCTGCGGTAATGGTCAAATGTGACCGACGCAGTATCAGAAGATAGATAGATAGAACTAGCGACAGATCTGTCATGGTAAATCTGACGCAACACGAGCTGGCGAGGTTGTAATTTGTATGTCCACCTTTGCAAAAATAATGCGGCTTCAATTCAAAAATATATCGTTCCAAATGATTATACCAACCTCCTTTAAGTAGCTATTTTTCTGGCAAGCAAGAGTCATGTTCCTTTTGTTGAGTTTGACGTGAAATTTTCCTTGACTTGACTGAAATTTGCGGAGAATAACGCTCCTCGCAAATCGAAAGTAGAAATGTGTTGGGGAAATCATTACACACTGGTGGATTATGGGATTCCGCGCATGCGTAGATGTGGTTGTGTATAAAGATGAAAACAGTTGTCTGTGAGAAAAGTTCTGGAAATTTGTTGCACTTGCAGACGAAATCCATGGACCAAATTAGTTCTAAAAGTTAGAAGAACACTTTGGGTAGGCAACTGCACCAAAACAGCATACTGGCGTATGTCCAGATATGGTCACTGAAGCGTGACAATTAGGCAGGACGGGCACCTGTTTGTTCTCTCAATTATGCAAATACACGTAATTGATGTTTTGAGTATTGAAATGAAAGGTAAACAATCAGAAACCAAATGTCATTTAATTGTCATTTTGATTGTAAGCTTAGTCAAATCCTTTATATTCTCGACATGAATGGTTGTGTCGCAAGACGACACTTGCCTCTGATGCTATAGGTCCCGGGTTCGATCCCCGGCAGCGGTGTGAAAGTTTCGGTGTCCGAACACGCTCCTCTGGCATCATTTGCAGGGATGAATGTCATAAAGTGCACCGTCCTTCGGATCGGGACGTTAACTGGAGGCCCCCTGTGCAGGGAGAACCATCCCCTGTGCAGGTTAAAGAACCCTACCGTAATTCCATGATTACTGTGTAGGCTTTCATCCTGCAAAACAGGAGTGTATGTAACATACACCGTCTGTGTCCCCTACTGGGGTTAAGGCGAAACTGGAAGAAAGAAAGAAAGACAACTGATCGAGGTAATTGCCAAAACTGACCGAAGATAGATAGATATTCACCATATTTGCATTATTTGCTGGCTCCCAGCTTGCACATTATCAATATTGGAAAAACAGGTAACCAGACCCCCCTGACCTTGAAAGGTCAGGGGGGTCTGGTTACCTGTTTTTCCAACTCTGATAACCTTCAGACTAGGAACCAGCAGATAATGCAAATAAGGTGAATAGGAATGCAAGAACTCCCAACTGAGTTCCATATATCAGATCTTTCTTTCTACTTGTACTGCGATCGGTCACATCTGACCATTACTAGCAGGTGTACATTTCGTACACACCAGGTTTGCAGGATGAAAGCCTGCACAATAATCATGTAATTACAGTAGGGCAGAGTTCAACATTAACCCAGGACAGGACAGATGGACATTGTCTGGTGAAAAGCTAGTCAGGTCTTGTAATGTCTGTGGCTGGCTGGTCTGAATGGTCCAGTTGAAAATCTGCCACCAGTTATTGAGATCCACATTTTAAACTCAGTTTCTGAAAAACAGGTTTCTGTCTGTATTTATTTGTTGATATAATGATAACAGACAGTAATCTGACCACTGCTGAACTAATGTATCACTTTAGTATTACTTTTCGGCCCCCGCCTAACGGGCTTGAAGAAATAGATGGGCTGCATGATGCTTCCATACAGAGCTGAAACCGACTAGGCACAGTAGTGAGAGTCGGATTGACCATGCTTATAAACCCTATTGGTTTCATTGGGTGACAGGGCTTGAGATGTCATTTCATCTCAGTGTCGGGTAAAAGTTCCACAAAATTGGAAACAACGTCTCCAAAATAGTGTTGACTGGAATGTTAAACCTCAAATTGATAAATCTATCAATCAAAGTATGATTTTCATCATTTCTTTGGTCCAGTTGAACTTAGATCACGTCCAGTGCATCCCAAGAGTTACAGGACCACCTTGTACAGTTATTTAAAAAGTAATGTTGAACCCTGTAGGGATCTTTAACCTAGCTGCACAGAGCATGACTCTCCCTGCACAGGGGGCCTCCAGTTAACGTCTCGATCCGAAGGACGGAGCACTTTATGACATTCATCCCTACAAATGATGCCAATGGAGCATGTTCGGACACCAAAATTTTATCGCAGCTGCCGGGGATCGAACCTGGGACCTCTAGCTTCAGAGGCAAGTGCACTAGCCACTGAGCTATCACGCTCCACCAGCAAAAGGTAATAGCACTCCAACGTTTATTATACCCCCGGCATATGAAGTATGCTATGGTGGTATAATGTTTTCGTTCTGCCGTTCATCCATCCGTCTGTCCATCCGTCCGTCTTTCCGCACCAACAAATGTATAGTTAGGTGGCTATGTAAATGGATAGAATCAATGTAAGTCTATGGGATTTATTCCGTTAGACACCGAAAATACTTCTTTTCTGTGGCTAAAAGTAGCCACTTAAGTATCAATCCTGCCAAAAATAGCCACATAAGTATACATCCGTGAGAGCGTCCGTCTGTCCGTCCGTTAACATTTTGGTTAAAGTTTTGCGTCAAAGTTTCTAAGAGATTGTATCTTCTGCAGCCCTTTGATAGATTTAGTTGATACTTACACTGAATTTACATACTGGTCTAAAAATTTCATTGATGCATGTCCCACCCCCCCACAGTGACCTTGAGGTCAAGGTCACAGACTTAGAAATTTTTTCATTTGGTTAAAGTTTTGTGTCAAAGTTTCTAAAAGATTGTATCTTATGAACTTGATAGATTTAGTTGATACTTACACTGAAGTTACATACTGGTCTAAATATTGCATTGATGCATGTCCCAACTCCCCACAGTGACCTTGAGGTCAAGGTTACAGACTGAGAAATTTTACATGTGGTTAAAGTTTTATGACAAAGTTTATAAATGCCTGTATGTTCTTAACTCTAAGACAAATTCAGTTTATACTTGCATCAATGTACCAGTCCAAACATTTTGTGATGTATGTCCCTTCCCCCACCCATGGTGACCTTGACCTCAAGGTCACAGACTTAGAAATTTTACATTTGGTTAAAGTTTTATGACAAAGTTTATAGATGCCTGTATGTTCTTAACTCTAAGACAAATTCAATTGATGCTTGCATCGATGTTACATACCATGCCAAAGATTTCATTGATGCATACCCCACCCTGCTGCTTCAGTAACATTGATACCCCCCACCCCTTCAGTAACTTTTATGGCCTCACTCCCTTTGTCCATCTAGAAATTATATGTTTGGTTTAGCTTTTTCAAGCACATTTATAGATTCTTATAGCTTCTTGACATCTTCATTCATATTACATACAAGCTCAAAAGATATATCAGAGTATGGTGCTGGCCGGGGGTATACGTGACCCACTGGTCGCTTTCTCTAGTTAATAGAAATATTCAAACTCACAACAGATGTATCAAAGAAACAGTATATAAAACCTACGTCCGAGCCTTGCTGGAGTATTCATCTTCAGTCTGGAGCCCTTGGCGAAAGTCGTACATATATCAACTTGAAATGATTCAAAACAGAGCAGTCAGATATATTCTCAATGACTATGCTTACACCAGTAGTATCTCAACTATGCTAACTTAACTAAAACTCCCTACCCTAGAAACACGCAGGAAGATAGCCACTGGTTATGCTCAACAAAATCCACAACGGCCATGTCCGTATAAGCCACACCTCCTACATCAAACCCTCAATGCGTAACAGATTTTCAATACCCTATTCAAGGATAAACGCCCATAAGTACTCTTTTCACCCCAGAGCTGCAAGACTGTGGAATGATCTCAGCAGCCTCCTGACATACCCTGCAGTTCTGACCCGGTGTCTTTCTGAGCAGGTCTGATTTCACACTTCCAAACTCGACAAACATCATCATCATTTACTCATCATATATATTATACACAAAATTCCTCATGATTTAAATTTCAACAATGCGTAACAGATTTTCAATACCCTACTCAGCGCCAATATTAAAGTACTCTTTTCACCTCAGAGCTGCAAGACTGTGGAATGATCTCAGCAGCCTCCTGACATACCTGTAGTCCTGACCCAGTGTCTTTCCGGGCAGGTCTGATTTCACATTCCCAATAACTCGACACACATCATCATCATTTACTCATTATCATGAAGTTTATAATTATGTCAGTTTCACAGCTTGCCGAAATACACAAAATTCCTCATGATTTAAATTTCAACAATAATCTGACCACTGTTGAACTAATGTATCACTTTAGTATAATTTTCGACCCCCGCCCATCGGTGCTTGAAAAAATAGATGGGCTGCATGATGCTTCCATACAGAGCTGAAACCGCCTACATACGAGTACTGGTAAACCGCTTAGTGGATCTAATCATGCCCAGTAGTGAGAGTAGGACCAACCATGGTTATAAACTCTGTTGGCTTCATTGGGCGACAGGACTTGAGATGTCATTTCATCTCAATGTTAGGTAAAAGTTCCACAAAATTAGAAACAACATCTCGAAAATAGTGTTGACTGGGACGTTAAACCTCAAATTGATCAATTAATCAAAGTATGATTTTCATCATTTCTATGGTCCAGTTGTACTTAGATCAGATCCAGTGCATCCCAAGAGTTACAGGACCGCCTTATCCAGTTATTTAAAAAAGTAATGTTGAACCCTGTAGGGGTCTTTAACCTGCAAAGGGCATGACTCTCCCTGCACAGGGGGCCTCCAGTTAACGTCGCAATCCGAAGGACGGTGCGATTTATGACATTCATCCCTGCAAATGATCGGACACCAAAGTTCCACAAAATTAGAAGCAACGTCTCCAAAATGACCTATACAGTGTTGACTGGGACGTTATAAAACCTCAAATTGATCAATCAGTCAAAGTATGATTTTCATCATTTCTATGGTCCAGTTGAACTTAGATCAGGTCCAGCGCATCCCAAGAGTTACAGGACCACCTTGTCCAAAAGTAATGTTGAACCCTGTAGGGGTTTTTAACCTACACAGGGCATGACTCTCCCTGCATAGGGGGGCCTCCAGTTAACGCCCCAAACAGAAGAACGGTGCACTTTATGACATTAATCCCTGCAAATGATGCCAGTGGAGAATGTTCAGACACCAAAGTTCCACAAAAATGGAAGCAACGTCTCCAAAATGACCTATACATCGTTGATGGGGACGTTAAACCTCAAATTGATCAATAAATCAAAGTATGATTTTCATCATTTCTTTGGTCCAATGATGCCAATGAAGTGTGTTCGGACACCAAAATTTTATCGCCGCTCCCAGGGATCGAACTCTGGACCTCTAGCATCAGAGGCAAGTGCACTAACCACTGAGCTATCACACTCCACTAGCAAAAGGTAATAGCACTCTAAAGTTTATTAAAAGAAATATTCAAACTTACAACAGACGTATCAAAGAAACAGTATATAAAACCTATGCCAAAGCCTTGCTGGAGTATTCATCCTCAGTCTGGAGCCCTTAGCAAAAGACATACATCAACTTGAAATGATTCAAAACAGAGCAGTTAGATATATACTCAATGACTATGCTTACACCAGTAGAATCTCAACTATGCTATCTGAGCTAAAACTCCCTACCTTAGAAACACGCAGGAAGATAGCCACTGGTTATGCTCTACAAAATCCACAATGGCCATGTCCGTATAAGTCACACCTACATCAGACCCTCAATGCGTAACAGATTTTCAATACCCTATTCAAGGATAAACGCCCATAAGTACTCTTTTCACCCCAGAGCTGCAAGACTGTGGAATGATCTCAGCAGCCTCCTGACATACCCTGCAGTTCTGACCCGGTGTCTTTCTGAGCAGGTCTGATTTCACACTTCCAATAACTCGACAAACATCATCATCATTTACTCATTATCATATAGTTTATGATTATGTCAGTTTCACGGCTTGCCAAAATACTCTAAATTCCAAAATTCCTCATGATTCCCCCCCCCCCCCCCCCCCCCCCCCCCCCCGAGAATCTTTGATTCGGGGCATATAGTATTTGCCCTGTCTGTTTGTTTGTCTGTCTGTCCATGTCTGTTTGTTTGTTTGTTTGTCTGTCTGTCAGTCACAAAAACTTTAACCTTGATCATAACTTCAAAAGTATTTGACCTAGCCCCATGAAACTTCACACACTTATTCACCATCACAAGGGCTACACCCAAGGACTACATTCTGACCAAGGGCCATAACTCTGTTGTCATTTTTGGCTGAATTATCTCCCCTTGAAATTTTGTAAAAACTCAGAAATTGGCTCCCACGGGGGGCATTGGTCACCTATAGTGATAGCTCTTGTTTTTTCTTTTCTTTTGATACTCTTTTTCCATGTGCACTCCAAATAATACTCTGCTCGAGGTGTATGGAGTACCAGGCAGGTTCAGATTGAACATAATAGGCCCTTTTTACATTTTTAGCTCGTCTGTTTTTTGAAAAAAAAACTTTCGAGCTATTGTCATCACTCCGGCATCTGCGTTGTCGTCCTGCGTCGTTCCAAAAAAACTTAACCTTGGCTATAACTTAAAAAGTATTAGACCTAGCCTCATGAAACTTTATACACACACTCATCATCACAAGAGCTACATTTTGACCAAGGACCATAACAACATTGTTGATTTTGGCTGAATTATCTCCCCTTTTCCATTTTTTTTCTGAAACACATTTTTGCTCTCATTTTAATACTATTCACAACAGAGCCTTCAAACTTCACATGAATGTTCCTTGGGACAAGACCTTTTCAGTGATACCACACTTTTTGATCTGTGACCTTGACCTTTGAACTTTGACCTATTTTTCGAAAATTTAACCGAAAACCTTAACATTGACCATATTTCCAAAAGTATTTGGCCTACCTTCATGAAACTTCATACACATACTCACCATCACAAGAGCTACATTCCCTACAAGTTTTATAACTCCATCTTGCAATTTGATTGCTCTTGTTTGACTTAGAACTTTGGTTTTCTAAAAGAAATTGCAGACGAGCGTTGGCACCCGCTTGCGGTGCTCTTGTTGTTTATATCAGACGTTTTCATTTTGCCGTTCATTTTTTGTTTGACAGATCGTCATATTTCGGATTGTCATTGAAAAGCAAAACAGAAAATATCAGCATATAAACGTGAAATTAAACATACTAATCAAACTCGCATGGGAGTATCTCCCCATTGTACAGCTCTACTATATAAACAAGACATTTGACCCCCAAAAGGTTGCCATCAGACATTTCCACTGGTTTTACATAGGCTTATAATAGGGAAAACCTTTAAAAATCTTCTTGTGTGAAAAACCAGAAGGCCCAGGGCTTTGATATTTGGTATGACGCTTCATCTAGTGGACATCTACCAAGATTATTCAAATTATAACCCTGGGGCCAAAAGTGCCCCCCATGCCGGGGCCCACTGGTTTTACATTGGCTTATAATAGTTTTTGTTTGTTTGATTTGAGGTTTAACGTCCCCGTCAACACTGTAAAGGTCATTCTGGAGACGTTGCTTCCAATTTTGTGGGACTTTTACCCGGCATTGAGATGAAATGACATCTCAAGCCCTGCCATCCAATGAAACGAATATGGTTTATAAGCATGGACGGTCTGACTCGTGCGCACCGTTTTGCATGGGCATGCTTAGATCCTCTAAGCGGTTAACCAGTACTTGTGTGCGGGTCAGTTTCAGCTCTGTGTGGAAGCATCATGCAGCCCATATATTTCCTCAATCCATGATGTGTGGGGGCCGAAGCTTATAATTGGTAAAACCCTAAAAATCTTCTTGTGTGAAATCAGAAGGTCCATGTCTTTGATATTTGGTATGATTTGTTTGCTTGATTTGAGGTTTAACATCCCCGTCAACACTGTAAAGGTCATTTTGGAGACGTTGCTTCCAATTTTGTGGGACTTTTACCCAACATTGAGATGAAATGACATCTCAAGCCCTGTTGCCCAATGAAACTAATAGGGTTTATAAGCATGGACAGTTCTACTCGCACCGCTTTACCTGGGCAGGCTTAGATCCTCTGAGCCGTTTACCAGTACTGGTGTGCGGGTCAGATTCAGCTCTGCCTGGAAGCATCATGCAGCCCATATATTTCTTTTAGGCCCGTATGGGCGGGGGCCGGATATTTGGTATGCAGCTTCATCTAGTGAACCTCTACCAAGATTGTTCAAATTATAGCTCTGGGACCAAAAATGCCCCCACAAGGTGGCCCACTAGTTTTACATTGGCTTATATAGGAAAAACCTTTAAAAATCTTGAAGGCCCAGGTCTTTGATATTTGTATTGTTTGATTTGAGGTTTAACGTCCCCGTCAACACTGTAAAGGTCATTTTGGAGACGTTGCTTCCAATTTTGTGGGACTTTTACCCGACATTGAGATGAAATGGCATCTCAAATCCTGTCGCCCAATGAAACCAATAGGGTTTATTAGCATGGATGGTCCGCCTCGCACCGCGGTTCCTGGACAGGCTTAGATCCTCTTAGCGGTTTACCAGTACTAGTGTACGGGACGGATTCAGCTCTGCGTGGAAGCATCCTGCAGCCCATATATTTCTTCAAGCCCGAAACTTCATCTAGGGGACTGGTTTTTCATATCTTGCTGTTCACGACAACCCTTTTCTTTGTAAACAGTGTAGATCCAGATCAGATGGCTTCTGAAGAAGCATCTGATCTGTATCTACACTTTTTGACATTCAATTTATGAATTTGTTTCGTTTGTTTGTTTATATTGGAGTTTAATGGCCCAGTCAACACTATTATAGGTCATTTTTGAGCCGGTCAGTTTACCTATCCACACACTTCCTGGGCAGGCTTACAATGTATAAGCGGTTAACCAGTACTGTGCACATTCTTTCGCCAGAAACTGACAACTGCCCTTCTTGAATCAGCGGAAGGGAGAGAATGACCGTAGAAATTATGAATTTGTAAGAATAAACTACATCAAGTAATCTGATTGCCAGTGATTGGTTTAAAGTCGGAAATGGGTGTGGCTAAACTGAATATCCAGCAAGAGAAGGGTTAAGCTTCATTTAGTGGACCTCTACCTAGATGGTTCAAATTATAGCCCTGAGGCCAAAAATTGCCCCGCCCTGGGACCCACATGTAAATCTCTTAGCTCAGGTGAGCCATATACATGTAGGACCGTCATGGTCATCTTGTTTCGGGATGAGGAGGGTCCCTGGGCTTATGCATCGGTGTCATATTGACACATTTCTAGTTGATTTCTATTCCTATAAAACTGCTGGGCTGATAGAAACCAAATTACATGGGAGAAAGAATGTTCATGGGATATGGGTCACATGGCCAAGATGGCCACCATGCCCATATGGTAAAAACAGTTTGAAAATCTTCTCAGGAACCGAAGGGCCAATGACCTTGAAACTTGGTATGCAGCATTTTAGACTCAGGTCCTACTGACTTTATACAAATAATGACCTTTTGTTGACCTTGACCTGTTTTCTTGCATGGTCAAAATTGGTAATTTAGGCTTTTGTATTGGAAAAATGCAGAACAGTGGATTTTCCTGATTCTGTTGTAGACTATAATGGCATCAGAGTTGGTATGCAGTGAGTGACTGAATGAAACAGCTAACTGAATTTTTATTAACCCTTGTCTTGCTGAATATTCATTTAAGCCACACCCATTTCTGTCTTTGAACCAATCAAATTACTCGATGTAGCTTATTGCTACAAACTAATAAACTGAATGCCAAACAGTGTAGATCCTGATCAGATGGCTTCTTCAGAAGCCATCTGATCTGGATCTACACTGTTTGCAAAGATATGGGTTGTCGTGAACAGCAAGATAAGGGTTAATATCAAAGGTCAAGGTAATTTACTTTGCTGATATATGTCCTAGATGCCTCAGATTGAGTATTTTTTACTTTATGACTTTAAAACTCCTGGGCTTACTGATACTAAATGACATGTGAAGCCTCTATGGGATGGAAGTAGAAAAAATGTTTATGAAAGACCAAGATGACTGCCAGGCCCATGTATACATGACATTGTATGGTAAAACCCTTTTGAAAATCATCTTCTCAGGATTCGTAGGCCTAGAAACTTGTTATGCAGCATTTTAGACCCGTTGGTTCAAATGACCATTGGTTGACCTTAAGATACCTACATCAAAGTCAAAACTCAGTTACATAGGCATTTGTATAAAAAAGGCAAAAAAAAAAAAAAAAAGATCTTGATTTTGTTGTAGCCTATGGCGCCGGAGTTGACCATGCAAACAGCTATTAATAAACTTGTATAAATACCAATTGCTGATTTGAAAATGATTTGGGATCTTCTCATATGGGCCCCGTCAAGTGATTTTGGTACTTATCGCCTATGCGAGCAGCGAAGGTTCAGGCGAGCCTGCGCATCCGCGCAGTCTCGCCAGAACCTTCGCCGCTCGCTCATACAAGCAGTGAATCAAGAGGAACCTTCAGACAGAAAGCCATATCCCGGGCTCCTCTGAATGGCTGGGCATGTGCAGTTAAAATTTGTCACGACGGAATGCTCGAAGACACAAATTCGCTTGGCGGGACTCATATGATCCTGGTGTGGACTCTTTACCAAACTTTATGGGCTCCTGAAATAAAAAAAAATCATTGCCATGCCAGGGGACGAGGTCCTTTTTGTCCACTTGAAGTGGCTCATGGAAACGTAAATTGATTAAAATGCATTCAGGCACATGACCAAGATGGCTGCCATGCCCATTTAAGGTAAAAACCCTTCAAAAATCTTCTCCCAAACCAAAGGGCTGATTGTCATGAAACTTGGTATGTAGCGATGGGGACTTACTAAGGGCTCTTCATAGTGTGCTCAAATGATGACCCCCCAGATGACCTTGACCTATTTTATGCCAAGATCAAATTTTGTCAAAGAGAAAAGTCAAAACTATGTATTTTTCGGGAACTGTTGCAGTCGCTGATCTGAAAATTGGTAATTCGTTTGTTTGTTTGATTTGAGGTTTAATATCCCCCGTCATCACTGTAAAGGTCATTTTGGAGACGTTGCTTCCAATTTTGTGGGACTTTTACCCGACATTGAGATGAAATGACATCTCAAGCCCTGTCGCCCAATGAAACCAATATGGTCCATTAGCATGGAGGGTCCGCCTCGCACCGCGGTTCCTGGACAGGCTTAGATCCTCTAAGCGGTTTACCAGTACTAGTGTACGGGCCGGATTCAGCTCTCGTGCAGCCCTTATATTTCTTCAAGCCCCTATGGACGGGGGCTGGAAAATTGGTAAATGCAGTTATCTAAATGAGTGGATTAAACTACATGAGTATTCAAGGTCAAGGTCATTCCTTGACCTTGGCCTAAGGCTTTCAGATATGACGACTGAAACTTATTTTCCACTGGAACTTCTCGGCCCCCACCCATCGGGGCTTTAAGAAATATAAAGGCTGCATGATGCTTCCAGGCAGAGCTGAAACCAGCCCGCACACAGGTACTGGTAAACCGCTTAGAGGATCTAAGCCTGCCCAGGCAAAGCGGTGCGCACGAGTCAGACCGTCCATGCTTATGAACCCTATTGGTTTCATTGGGCGACAGGGCTTGAGATGTCATTTCATCTCAATGTCGGGTAAAAGTCCCACAAAATTGGAAGCAACATCTCCAAAATGACCTTTTCAGTGTTGACGGGGACGTTAAACCTCAAATCAAAGAAAACAAAAAAACTGGAACTTCTGGGCCGTTTCTGACCAAATTTTATATACAAGCTCGTAAAAGCTTATAAAAACAAGAAAATGAAAATTTATTAATATGAGTTTGGTCATGTGACCAATATGGCAACCATGGCTATATAAGGTAAAAACACTTCAGAAATCTTCTTCTCCGGGACCCACAGGCTGATTTTCATGAAACTTGGTATGTTGCATTGGGGACTTGGTCCCATTATAGTTCTTCAAATGATAAACCCCTGGATGGCCATTACCTATTTTATGCCAAGGTCAAATTTGGTCGCATAGACATTTGGGAAAAAAGTAAAAAAAACCTGTCTGTTGCAGGAACTATTGCAGCCTGTGATCTGAAAAATAGTAGATGTAGTTAGCTAGTTGAGTGGATGAAACACCTTGAGTGCTAAAGGTCAAGGTCATTCTTTGACCTTGGCCTAAGTTCATTCATATATGAAAATTAAAACTTATTTTTCACAGAAACCACTGATCCATTTGTAACCAAATGTCACATGAAAGCTGTTAAGAACAAACAAATGAAAATTTATTATTATGAGTTCGGTCACATAAACAACATGGCAGCCATGCCCATATAAGGTAAAAACCCTTCAGAAATCTTCTCCAGAACCAATGGGCTCATTATCAGGTTACATGTCCAAGCGGCTCCCACCCATCGGGGCTTGAAAAAATAGCTGGTCTGCATGATGCTTCCAGGCAGAGCTGAAATCCGGCCGCACACAAGTACTGGTTAACCGCTTAGAGGATCTAAGCCTGCCCAGGCAAAGCGGTGCGAGTCTGACCATCCATGCTTATAAGTTTACCCTATTGGTTTCACTGGGTGACAGGGCTTGAGATGTCATTTCATCTCAATGTCAGGTAAAAGTCCTACAAAAATTGAAAGCAACATCTCCAAAATGACCTATACAGTGTTGACTGGAATGTTAAACCTCAAATCAACCCAAACCTGCAGCGGTGAGAGATGTAATATTAATTTGAAGAGATAGTTCTCTTTTCCACTGGGCCAAGGAGGCCAACTTTCAGGGTCAAGATCACAGATTTAGAAACTCTGTTTATTTTTTGTTTTAGCTCGCCTGAACAAAGTCAAGGAAGAGCTTTTACACTACAATCTGTTTTAGCATTAGCGTTGGAATCGACGTCGGAATCCACATGTACCTTAAAGTTAGCTAAGAGCTCATTATTTCCAAAATGTTTGTTGGATTTGGTTCTCACCTGGTATTATGGTAGATAGGTCCAAAGGTTTATTCAGCAATATTATAACCCCGCTCAGGCCTGTGAAGTCAAGGTCATGGACTTAGAAAATTTTATGTTAAAATGTTTTAAGAGCTCATATTTTCCAAACCATATAAAGGATTTGGTTTATATTTTGTATGGTGATAGATATAGGGCCATAGTTTTATTCAGCAATACCACCCAGGCCTGTGACCTCAAAGTCAAGGTCAGAGACTCAGTAATTGTATGTTTAAGTTTTTTAAGAGCATATATTTTCCAAACCAAGTAATGGATTCTGTCATCTATGCTTCATATTTGGTATGATGATGGTTATAGGGCCAATGTTTTATTCAGCAATACCCTGCCCATGCTTATGACCTCAAGGACTAGGTCTTGGACATAAAAATCTTATAATTGTTTAAAAGCTCATATTTTCCAAACCATATGATGTGTTTGGTTCATATTTGGTATACTGCTATATATATACTGACCGGAAATAGAAACTATACATATTTAAATTGTCTCGCCTGACGAAACAAGAGGATAATTCAGTTAAACGTTACAGATTAAGGATTTGACTAACTACTAACATGAATCCTGTAACAATTTAAAGAAAATCTGGTGTTCAAAATAAAAGTTTTGGGGGAAAATGTAAAAAAGTGCATTTTTCATAAAATCTGTTTGTAATCGAATTTTGACATAAACCTTTTTGCGTATAGGTAATAAGTTCAAAGCAAGGGATAAAAAAATAACATAACCTCTAAAAATTATCAAGAAACAAACCTTTTATTGGAATCTCAAAAACTGCTTTTTTTCAGCGAAATTTTCAAAATAATGTTTCAAGTCAAAAGTCGACCCAGACAAAGCCTTCAATCGTTTTAGCATCTTCAGCTGTGTCTTAAATATTGATTAAAACAAAAACCGCAATCAGAAATGCTATACTTTTCGCTCACTTCCAGTGGTTTGGTCCAATATTTAAAGGCCGATAACATTTCAACCATTGTGAAAATTTTCATTTTGTAAACAATATTCGAAACGTTAGATGATGAGTAATAACTGATAAAAAATGGGATTAATATTCGCGACACAAAATGTTTGACTCAATGAAAACTTGAACAGCAAGAATTGGACCCTTGCTTTGAACCTGTGGCTTTACCTGTTAAATCGTAGCTATCAATAAACATTTTATTCGATAAATCAGACATGCCACTGATGATAATTTACATAATTAGAATTCAAATTTCATTAAAGTATTTTGTCCGTGACAAGCTAAAAATGAGTGTATAGTTTCTATTTCCGGTGAGTATATATCGGCCCAAATATTTATTTATCCATATCTCTGCCCATACCCACAACCTTGAGGTCATGGTCACAGATGTAGAAATTTTATGTTAAAGCTTTTATGCCCTCACATTTCCCAAAGCATGTGATGCATTTGGTTCATATTGAGTATGATACGGGCCTCCGTGGCCGAGTGGATAAGAGCGCTGACTCTTAGTCATTAGGTCTCTCACCGCCGTAGGTTCAAGCCTCGCTCGGGCTACGTGTGAGATGCCAAGTTCTGCAACGGAAGGTCAGGTGGTTTTTCTCCGGGTACTCCGGTTTTCGCCCACCTCTGATTAACGATCGGCTCGATATGAGTGAAATAATCTTGAAAGGGCCGTAAACCCCCCCCCCCAAAAAAAAAAAAAAAAAAAATTTGAGTATGATGATATATATAGGTCCAAGGTTTATTCAACAATATTTACAATTTCAGTGTAAAGCCCAGTGTAAACCTGTAGAAAACAGTGTAGTTCATATGTCCATGAACGCATCAAGTCATGATTTTCAGTGACATCATGTGACGTCAGTCTAAACCATGGTTTTCTACAAACTGATTGGGCCTTGGCAATGTCAACACTGTTTGGCTCTTTGTAGAAATACAGCATGTGAATGTTTTTCAGCTTTAAAAGTTTGCCCTGTCAGCATTTTTTGCGCCCATGGCAGTGATGAGGAGCAGAGAATGTAAATATAAGAAATAAACGTAAATTCTTTCTTTTTCATGAAAGTATGAACGACAATGGGTCACTTGCAAAGTTTACATGAACTCCTTTGGGATCCATGCACCTTGCAGGGGACCCACTGCGTTCATACTTTCATGAACAGCAGAAAAATAAATATTCCCACCTATGCTTTTGACCTCAAGGACACTTCCAAGCGAGAAACACTGTCTAATGACAGCTCTTGTTAAATAAAACATCATTCTGATCAGGATCTACACTGTCATTCAGCTTGTGAATAAATACATTATATCAAGTACATATAATCTGATTGGTTAAAAGTAAAAAATGCATATGGCAAAATTCATTTATTCAGCAGGACAAGGGTTTATTACACTCATTACTCGCCGTTAGCTGGAGCTATGTTAAGCCCTTTTCCTGCTGAGCCTGGATATATCCTGCCTTTACAGTGTAGATCCAGATCAGATGGCTTGTTGTTCAAAGCCTCGTTAGCTGCTCACATTTTTTCAGCAAAAATTTTAGCATATTTGCCATATTTAATGATCAATGTTTTAAAGATTCGTTAACTAATGATGTCGTTAGTTTTGAACAACTGGCCCCAGATGGCTTCTAAGAAGCCATCTGATCAGGATCTACACTGTCAATCAGTTTGCGAATTTACAGGATTACATTGTTTGTTTGTTTGTATTGGAGCTTAATGGCCCAGTCAACACTATTTTACAAATGTAGGTCATTTTTGAGCCGGTCCATTTACCTATTCACACTTTTCCTGGGCAGGCTTATACATAAGCAGTTAACCAGTACAGTGCACATTCTTTTGCCAGAAACTGACAACTGCCCTTCTTGAATCAGTGGAAAGGAGAAAATGACCATAGAAAAGATTTCATTATCAATCTCCACGAAAGAATGTTGCGGACCCCGGCAGGTATCAAACCCACGTCCTCCTGATAAACAGTCAGATGCGCATCCGACTGAACCCGGAGGCTGGCTCCAGGATTACATTGCATCCCGTATTTTGATAGTCAGAAATGGGTGTGACAAAATTAAATTATTCAGCAGGACAAGGGTTAAACATGTACATCATTCTATCTTTTCAGGTTAGATGAGTTGTTGGCTCCGTCTAAGAGTACTTTAGATGCTTAGTTCAGTTTGTGTCATTGTTCTCATGGTGACATAGTCTCATTTGTGATATTGTACTTCCACAAAATGTGTCCTGAACAAGTTTGGTCCTACATGTGTCTGAATAACTTGACAATATGTGGTTATCATGACAAGTGAATGTGAAATCAATGTGCATCTCAAGCAGGCCATGAAATGGCCTTGCCAAGAATTATTCTGTCTCTTCGTCCTCCATGATGGATAATCAGGCTGGTGCCACGCCTGTGAGGTTAGTAATGGCACAGGCTCCAAATAGCAGGGTTCCATCCAGTGAGCAGTATGTCCAGTTGCCTAGCATGCAGCAACTGGTTTCCCACAATACCAAGCAGACGTTGATTCCACCATTGATGAGCCCCCCTCAAGCTGAGAGCCAGACTGTGGTACAGCTACCCAGCATGCAGCAGTTGATTTCCCAGACAGCCAAGCCAGTTCAGATTCAGCAGATGGTCAGTCCACCAGGACAGGAGAATCAGGCTGTTGTTCAGCAGACAGGTGTGGTTGGAGGGCAACCAGTTTTTCCTGGACAAATGGGGATACCGTCTGTTTTGAGTAAGTATGATTGGCTAAATTATGTAGCATTTGTGTTGTACTCCAACTTCTAATCAGTGAATTCCAAGAAGAGCTGTACACACACACACACACACCTGAACAATAGTTGATGTTCATAAAAAAAATGTTTGTTGAAGTTTTATGTTAAAGTATTTAAAGTAGAAGTAAAACAAAGATAAGAAGACCTCAAATTTTTAGCTCATCTTTCACGCAGTGACGAGGTGAGCTTTTGGGATCACTTTTTGTCTGTCGTGCATGCGTCCGTCCGTCTGTCCGAGTGTGTGTGCATTAACTTTTTCTTCAAACGACATCTCCTAATCTCTAATGAGATTTTGACCATACTTCACAAGAACGATCCTTTGATGGCCCCTTTCAAAGTTGTTCAAATGGTTCCAGTCCATTGCACATCTAGGTCACAGGAGCAAAAAATAGATTTTTTAATGAAAATTTTAAAAATCTTCTTCTCTGAAACTGCATGGCCCAGGCCTTTGATATTTAGTATGAAGCTTCATCTGGTGGACTTATACCAAGATTGTTCAAATTATAGCCCTGGTGCCAAAAATGCCCCCACCCCGGGGGCCTTTGGTTTTACATGGTCTTATATAGGGAAAATCTTTAAAAATCTTTTTCTCTGAAACCGCAAGGCCCATGTCTTTGATATTTAGTGTGACGCTTCATCTAGTGGACCTCTATCACGATTGTTCAAATTATAGCTCTAGGGCCAAAAATGCCCCCGCCCTTTGGTTTTTTCATTGGCTTATATAGGGGAAAATATTTAAAAATCTTCTTCTATGAAACCGCATGGCCCAGGTCTTTGATATTTGGTATGAAGCTTCATCTAGTGGACCTCTACCAGGATTTTTCAAATTATAGCCATGGGACCAAAAATGCCCCCGCCCTGGGGGACTTTGGTATTACATAGATTTATATAGGAAAAATCTTTAAAAATCTTCTGAAACTGCAAGGCCCAGATCTTTGATATTTGGTGTGAAGCTTCATCTAGCGAACCTCTATCAGGATTGTTCAAATTATAGCCCAAGGGCCAAAAATGCCCCAGCCCTGTGGCCCTTTGGTTTTTCATAGCCATATATAGGGAAAATATTTAAAAATCTTCTTCTCTGAAACCACAAGGCCAAGGTCTTTGATATTTGGCATGAAGCTACATCTAGTGGACCTCTACCAAGATTGTTCAAATTATTGCCCTGGGACCAAAAATGACCCCGCCCCGGGGCCCTTTGGTTTTACATAGATTTATATAGGAAAAATCTTTAAAAATCTTCTTCTCTGAAACTGCAAGGCTCAGTTCTTTGATATTTGGTATGAAGCTTCATCTAGTGGACCTTCATCAAGATTATTCAAATTATAGGCCTAGTGCGAAAAATGTCCCCACCTGTGGGCCCTTTGGTTTAACATTGGCTTATACAGGGAAAATCTTTAAAAAACTTCTTCTCTAAAACCGCATGGCCCAGGTCTTTGATATTTGGTGTGTAGCTTCATCTAGTGGACCTCTACTTAGATTGTTCAAATCATAGCCCTTGGGCCAAAAATGCTTCCGCCCCAGGGCCCTTTGGTTTTACATTGACTTATATAGGGAAATTTTAAAAAAACATCTACTCTGAAACCGCAAGGCCCAGGTCTTTGATATTTAGTGCGAGGCTTCATCTAGTGGACCTCTATTAAAATTGTTCAAATTATAGCCCTAGGAAAAAGAAGTCAAGGCAATGAAAACATTTGAAAAAATAATCTTGTCTGAAAGCAGAAGGCCAAGGTCTTTGATATATGGTATGAAGCTTCGTCTTGTAGATTTCTGCCTTGATTGTTCAAATTATAGCCCACGGGCCAAAAATGGCCCGCCCCGGGGACTCCCAAGATTTATATAGACTTACATAAGGAAAACCTTTAAAAATCTTCTTGTCTGAAACCCTAAGGCTCCAGTCTTTGATATTTGGTATGAAGCTTCACTTTTTAGACCACTACCAAGATAATTCAAATTATAGCCTGAGGCCAATAATGGGTCTCCCAGGGACCCACTTGTTGCCATATGGATCAGGTGAGCGATCCAGGGCCATCATGGCCCTCTTGTCCAAACCATATGACAGATTTAGCTGCGACCCCAGCCATCAGGATCAGAAGAAAAAGGTTGGGCTGCATCGTGCTTCCACGCAGACCTGAAACGGGCCAAATTTTTTTATACTGGAAAGTCTTTGGCTGCATGGTGCTTCTGTGCAGAGCTGAAACAGCCAGACTTTTTATTTCCCCGGTAGCGATAGCTGGGACATATTGTTTTTTCCTGTCTGCTGGTTTGTTTGTTTAACATTGGTCATAACTTTTGAACAATTTGAGATAGAGCTTTCGTACTTGGCATGTAGTTTCCTTGTGACAATGGCTTTCCACTCAAACAAACAATTTTGACCTGTAATCTTGACCATGACCTGTGACCTACTTTAAAGAAAAAAAAATAACATTGGTCATAAATTTTGAACCCTTTCAGATAGAGCATTCATATTTGGCTTGTAGGTACATGTACTTGTACCTTGTGACAAGGGCTTCCCACTCATACAAACATTTTGACCTGTAACATTCAACATTTCTGCCAAGTAACTTCAAAATCTTTGATGGAATAAAAATTTTGTTATTGACTAGACATGAAAAGAAAAAGACCCTTTTTAGCTCACCTGAGCCAAAGGCTCATAGGTGAGTTAATATTATTGCAAGGCTCTGTTGTCTGTCTGTCAACATTTTCAAACATCTTCTCCTCTGAAACCACTGGACCAACAAATTTCATATGGAACATCCATGGAATGGGAGAACGAAAGTTTGTTTGCGGGGTCCAGGTCACATGACCAAGTTGGCCGCCGATGGCCGCCATGCCCATATGGTAAAAGCTCTTCAAAAATCTTCTCCTCCAGAACCAATGGGCCAATTGGCGTGAAACTTAGTATGTAGTATCGTGAACCTGGGCCCATCATAGTTTATTCAAATGTTGACCCTTAGATGACCTCGACCTATTTTATGCCAAGGTCAAATTTGGTCACATAGACTTTTGTATGGAAAAAAGTACAAACTGAGAATTTTTTTGAAACTATTGCAGCCTGTGATCTGAAAATTGGTAGATGCAGTGAGCTAAATGTTAGCCTGAATGCACAAATATTTTTAAAACATTTTGCAAAAAAAATTAGCAGATGACATAATTTTTTATGCAGACGACATATTCAGATGCAGTTTTTCTCTGCATCTTAAGGGTTAATATGTATTTTATACCTATCAGTATCACTACTATCTATACATTGTTATGTCCCCGGTAGCTATAGCGGGGACATATTGTTTTTGCCCTGTCTGTTTGTTTGTTGGTTTGTATGTTGGTCATAACTTTTGAACCATTTGAGGTAGAACATTCATATTTGGCATGAAGGTTCCTTGTGACAAGAGCTTCACATTCTTGCAAAAAAAATTGACCTGTGACCTTGACCTTTGAACTATTTCAGGCCTCATATTTTTCAGGCATTTGCAGGATTTCAGGCTTTTAGAGCTTGATTTTTTTTCTTGATTTCAGGCTTTTAGATTCTGATTTTTGCTTATATAGTCTGTTTAAAAAACTATTTAACCCTTATTTCTGACCAAATTACTTTATATTTTCACAACCTTTATTACAAACAGTGTAGATCCTGATCAGATGGCTTCTTCAGAAGCCATCTGATCAGGATCTACACTGTTTGCAAAGGTAATGTAGTGGTGTCTTGTTCAGCAGGATAAGGGTTGAAGCTGCAAAATTTGGCCTTTCAGGCTTGGAAAAGCGTGGTCAGTATGAGGCCTGCTATTTAAAAGAAAAAAAAAACATTGGTCATAACTTTTGAACCGCTTGAGAAACAGTCTTCATACACCCGGACCTCGTTATTGCACGATTCGTTACAGCAGGAATTCGGATATAACCA
This sequence comes from Lucinisca nassula, assembly GCA_963580285.1. Classification (NCBI taxonomy): domain Eukaryota; kingdom Metazoa; phylum Mollusca; class Bivalvia; order Lucinida; family Lucinidae; genus Lucinisca; species Lucinisca nassula. The sequence goes on along the minus strand of OY757019.1, from coordinate 109,827,736 downwards.
GGCCTCATATTTTTCAGGCATATGCAGGATTTCAGGCTTTTAGGGCTTGATTGTTTCTTGATTTTTTCTTGATTTCAGGCTTTTTTAGATTTTGATTTTTCCGCCTATATTCTGTTTAAAAATGACTATTGAACACTTATCCTCTGAATAAAATTATTTTGCTACCCCCATTTCTGCCTATTCACCAATCAAATTATTTGGTATAATGTATTCAAGTCACAAACTGCATTACAAACAGTGTGGATCCTGATCAGATGGCTTCTTCAGAAGCCATCTGATCTGGATCTACACTGTTTGCAGAGGTAATGGTTGTCATGTACAGCATGATGAGGGTTACTGGCTGCAAAATCAGGTCTTTCAGGCTTTGAAAAGCTTGGTCAGTATGAGGCCTGTATAACACGGTTTTGGTTTGGACCCCAAATTTTCCCCAACCAACATTTATAAATATTATCCAAGGATTGTATCAGGTTTTAAGCACAACAACTTTATTTTCCTCTCACTTTTGACTGCGGTAATACGGTAGCTAACACGGTTTATAACGGTACTTTTTTACTTTAATGGAGGCCTCCAGCAGAGTTGAATATACAGTATATAAACTTGTTTAGCTTGACACACATGATAAACATGAACTGCCATCGGCACAATCAAAAGTGTTGGCTTAGTGAGATAAAGAGATTAAAGAATTCAGTTACGCAACCGGAAAAAAAATATTTATCACGCTCTGTTAAGGATTACTGCTCAGCAGAAATTTTAAACATGGATGCAGACGATGTGATCGGTCAACTGCAATAAAACTCATTTTCTAGAGCCGCATGTAAAAGAAAGTCAAATTTATTCCATCTTAAAAGCAAATAATAAAACATATTCAAGATCGATTTTCGCGGTAAGAAAATCATTCAAAGGCCATGTGTGCCATTAAAAATCGTTTCAAATGGCTAAAATATTAAGGGTAAGACATTTCAAGGGAAGTAATTCAAATGTCTTGTAAGGGTTGATCATTGTCCAGTTCCGAACCATAACCGGTAATTTCACCATTGAAATGTATTAACGGTACTGTAGTTCGGTACGGTTCCGGACGCTCAGTTACAACAAAGTTAGCCGGGAACCAGCTATCAAAATGGCGTCATACTCGCTGTCAGATCGGACGATTTCTGGATATAAAACACGGTTTATCAGCTGGTTTCAATTAACCCATATATGCCTAGTGGCCCTTTTTTGGGACGTTGGCAAACAGTGTAGACCCAGATCAGACGCCGCATAACACGGCATCTGATCTGGGTCTACACTGTTTGCCCAAAGAACATACATTTTTGTACAACTTACATTAAACAAAACAAATCTGACACCCCTATAATTGAAAATGGACAACTCCAAATTTATAAGATGGAAGATTCCATTGTCATATATGGGTTAAAGTGACTTGTTTGACTTGATGGGCCATGGTATTTACTGCCATTGATTAGTTCTAAACACATTTTAGTCGGGAAATACGGTCATTAACCGGACCGCACATCATCTTGTTTGGGAAACTATTGATCACCATTGTGTCAATGGTTGATCTATGACAAATACTGTCGGCGTTTATAACACGATTCGGTTAACTAACACGGTCCGTTGGTTGGACCCGGCAGGGTTTTCCCTCAAAGTTTTTATTTGAGGGACATTTGTCCCCCATAAACTTCATTTTAGGGGACAAATGAAAATTTTGGGGGACATGTCAGAAATTTTTATCCCTTCTGTTTTGATGTAAACTGTTCATTAAATGTTGCTTGGAGTGTTCCAATTCCATTTTTAATTCCATGTTGTTGATAAGCCAATGCAAAACCAACCTGATTTATAATACACAACATGACAAAGATAGACATGTCATCCCGCACAATTTATCATACCAATGAAGCTAGGAGTACAAATCTAACCACTTGTCAGAAAAGATCCGTTGTTTTTTACTAGAGGAACCGCTTCTGCACTAGTTAAAGGCTCATTCTGTAAAAGACTTTGTCCCACTTCTTCCTGTGCGAAAGATGCAGTTGATTTTCCATGCGAAGACGCTGTATCTCCCCCAGAGAAAGATAAAAAAACGATGTTGATCACTTTTGGGCAGCCATTTTCTATCAACAAGTAACGGTTCCGTGCACACAACCAGTATCGCAACCAGCAAAGTTATGAGTCGGGAACCATATAAATTGATCAGTATTGCTGAGACGATTGTAAGGTGCGTCTATTAAGCGAATTTGGAATTGAACCAAATTGCACTCGGAAGCGTCGGATTGCGCCCATCGGGGCGCACTACGAAGCAAAATGCGGGACATTTGCATCGAAAATGCGGCAAAACGCAGAAATTTGTGCGCCAGGGAAAACCCTGACCCGGAGTTCTGTGTTATAACGAGGTTGAGGTGTATTTGGCATGTATGTTCCTTGTGACAAAAGCTTTACATACGTGCAAAAAAATTTGACCTGTGACCTTGACCTTTGACCAACACTCAAATAAAAAATTAATATTTTGGTCATAACTTTTGAACCTTTTGGGATAGCGCCTTCATATTTTGCATGTACATTTCTTGTGACAAGAGCTTTACTTTCACACAAACAATTTTGACCTGTGACCTTGACCTTGATCTTTGACCTACATAAAATAAGAAGTTAACATTTGTCATAACTTTTGAACCATTGTAGATACAGCCTTCATATTTGACATGTAGGTTCCTTGTGACAAGAACTTTACACTCATGCAAAAAATTTTGACCTGTGGCCTTGACCTTTGACCTACTAAAAATAAAAAAATGACATTTTGATCATAACTTTTGAACTGTTTGAGATAGAGCCTTCATATTTTGCATGTACAAATGTAGGTTCCTTGTGACAAGAGCTTTCCATTCACTCAAAATATTTGACCTCTGACCTTGATCTTAACCTTTGACCTAAGAAAAGAAAAAGTTAACATTGGTCATAACTTTTGAACCGCTTGAGATACAGCCTTCATATTTGGCATGTAGGTTCCTTTTGACAAGAGCTTTACATTCATGCAAAATGTTTTGACCTTGACATTTGACCTACTTAAAAGTAATATAAAATTGTTCATTACTTTTGAACCGTTTAAGATAGAGCCTTCATGTTTGGCATGTAGGTTCCTTGTGACAAGAGCACATTCATGCAAAATGTTTTGACCTTTGACCTACTTAAAAGTATAAAATAAAATTGTTCATAACTTTTGAACCATTTAAGATAGAGCCTTCATATTTGGCATGTAGGTTCCTTGTGACAAGAGCTTTACAATCATGCAAAATGTTTGACCCGTAACCTTGACCTATGACCTACTTTAAAAAATATTATTGTTCATAACTTTTGAACCATTTAAGACAGAGGCTTAATACTTGGCATGTAAGTTCCTTGTGTCAACAGATTTCCAAATGTGACCTTGACCTTTTAACTGTGACTAACTTTGAAAAAAAAAGTAACCATGCCCGGGGACATGTTCGTGTTTCACAAACAAATCTTGTTTTTCTTATTTCTGCTCCAACACATAGGTTGTGGGCGGGTACTCGCTAGTTGCGAACACCCACAACCTGTTTTTGGAGTATTCATAAGAATAAATATCACAACTTTTCATCAGAAAAAATTCACATGGATGTATTATCATAATATTTTGTCTTTCAGATCCAGGTGGAATGTATGCCTCTAGTTATCAGCTGGTTCCAAGACAGTACACTTTAGTTAATCAAGGGGCACAGAGCACCAGTCTTGCTGTTCAAATGAGTCCACAAGGAGGAGCAACTCTGTCACCAGGGGAGCATTTCTTACAACCAACGCAGTTTGACCAACAGCTTGCAAACTTTCCGAATCCTAACAATCAGTTTGCTTTTAACAACCAAAGCCCTCAAATGCTGCAGAGTCCAAGCCAGCAATTTGGAATCCAGGCGCAAAATTTGGGACAGTTAAACCCCGGAATTATTGCTGGAGGTCAAGGACAGAATATATTTATTCCTGGCCAAGGCATGATTGTTCAAGGTCAGCCAATGCTGCAGCAAAATACATCAACAGTTTTTCCACAGAATCCAAATTTGAATTCTCAACAAGTTCCGGTGTCTCACAATACTAACATACAGTCTTTCAGTAATATTGGTTCTGTTGTTGGTCAGATGACAGGACCTATGTCTCAGTTACTTCAAAACCAGGCTCCTGTTAACAATAATCTGACGTCCCCTTTGTCAAGTCCAAATTCTGCAGCAAGTATCCTTTCACCAAATTCCACAAGGTCAGCAGAAATTTCTCCAACAAGTGGCAGAAAAAGAAAATCAAGTGGTCAGAAATCCAAAGCAAAACAACAGCAAGATACTGTGATTCAGCTGAATAACCAGTTGCAATTGCTAAGTCAGTTGGCCAGTCAGTCACAGATACAGCAAAACATTCTATCTCACAGTGCAAATACTGTGAACTTTGGAAATATTGGCCCAAACCAGATGTTACCAAATCTTGTTACTCAGAATCAAACTTTACCAAGTTTTGGTCATTTCCTGTTGCATCAACAGCAGCAACAACAGCAGCAACAACCGGTTTTACCAAATCCAAATACATTAGACATTCCACAGGCAGCCGTTAATGTTATGGGTGGTCCCCAGATGGTTGGTGCTGGCGGCACACTGTCTCAGACTTCTGTGACTAATCTTGTCAGTGGGCAGAATATATCAAACATAATCACTGGACAGAATTTTCCATTTAACATTGCTGGTGCTTCAAATGTAACTAATAATATTATGCAACTTCAGAGTGGTGGGGTAAACATTGATCTGCAAAGCCATGTTCCTGGTGCTAATCTGAATATTGACATGAACAGCTGGAATGCTGGACAGTTTGCCAACTATAATACATTATTACAAGGACAGAGTGGGGGTTTTCCATTAACTCCTGGAGGAATGCCACGATTCCAGCAAGCTGGACTTGTTCAACCTACCATTCCGCAAACTAAAGCTGTTCAACCTAAGTGTGTTTCATGTGTCTCAAAAACTACTGATACTATCTCTACATCTAATGCTGTGAAGACCAGTACAGTTGCAAATGCTGAGAATCAAAAGTCAATATCAGTTACTAGTGTGACCTTTGGTGTCTCTACTATACCTACTTCTAAAATTCTGTCTCCAAAAAGTAAAAGTGACACTGTGTCTAAAGTTGAAGCGGATTGTAAGACCAAGTCACTGAATTCAGAAACGAAAGTTGATATACCAATATGTAAGAGTGTGACGAGACCAAATTCTGTTGTGGTGCCATTTGGTTGGTTGAGATTGCAGGAAGGCCAATCCATTGTATATTACAGGTGAGTCTGGTGGACTCTTCCACAGGTATATGTTGGACAGTTCCATAATGTCTAATATGTTCTATAAAAGGGTTGTTTTTGGAAGCAAAGAATACACCACAAAAGTGGAAAATATGAAGTGTACATGTTTTCTGGGTCAGACTAGCTAGTTTCGGCCAATTAGACCTCATCAGTGACCCTCAAGTATTTTCAAAATTCCACATTGGAATCAATGATCCCGAAGAACAAGAAAATATAAACTACACTATGATGTAGGGCAGGGAGACTTTTTACGGCCGCCACACATTCCCAGACACCAGCTGTAGTGACGTCAAATATGTTCTATAAAAGGGTTGTCCTTTGGAAGCAAGGAATACACCACAAAACTGGAAAATATGAAGTGTACATGTTTTCTGGGCCAGACTAGCTAGTTTTGGCCAATTAGGCCTCATCAGTGACCCTCAAGTATTTTCAAAATTCCACAATGATCCTGAAGGACAAGAAAATATAAACTACACTATGATGTAGGGCAAGTCTGTTTTAGTTAGCTCATCTGAGCACAAAGTGATCAGTCTACAATGTCTGTTGTGTGTTGTGCATCATCAGCAATTTGCTTTAAATGCCAACTCTTTCTAAACCCTTGGTCCAATTTGATTCAACCTTCACAGGAATGTTGCCCAGGTGGCTCCCTATGAAAATAGCTCCGATGAACAAGATGGTCACAAGAGCTGATTACAAGGTTAAATGTCACACTTAACGTACTCCCATGCGCAGAATTAGTTATTGCAAACCCAGAAAATGCTGAAAGTATGAATTTCTAATAAAATTTCTCACATGGGAAAATGATCTTAGACAAAGCCCATCAGCAAAGCAGCTTCAAAAGGACAAAGTATGAATTTCTAACCAAAATCTCATGTGATAAATTCAGACTTGGACGAACTAGAACACCAATGAAAATTTTAAGTTCTACCACAGCCAGGGTAGAAATTACCACCATAGTAGAAATCCAAGGAAGAAAATGCTGGTTCACATTAAATCTAACCTGCGTCTAGCGAGATCACTGGAAATATCCCTAATTTGCATACAGTTCTGGTGAGAAAGTGGAAGAATTTACCTAGAATCCATGTGATTTGGTTAAATTTTTAGCTCGGCTGTTTTCGAAGAAAACGACAAGGTATTGTCATAGCTCTGACATCGTCGTCTGTGTCGTCATCGTCGTCGTGGTGCAAAAACATTTTATAATATCTCTGTCATTACTGAACATATTTACTTGAAACTCAGACTAGTTGTTCATTATGAAAAGGGGAACTCATACCAGTAGGTGTGGTAACCCTCAAAATATTTTGGCACAGTTATGCCCCTTTTTCGACTTAGAATTTTTGCAAAAACTTGAACATTTTGTAATATCTCTGTCATTACTGAACATATTTACTTGAAACTCTGACTAGTTGTTAATTATGAAAAGGGGAACTTATACCAATAGGTTAGGTTACCCTCAAAATATTTTTGGCACAGTCATGCATGCCCCTTTTTTGACTTAGAATTTTTGTATCCGAGCGTTGGCATCCGATGCGGTGCTTTTGTTTCTGTACAGGAGCTGCAATATGCAATTATTTCAACTGATTTGTGGTTTTAACTCTTTTGTTGGCAATTCTGCTTCAAAGCTGATTTTTCAAATAAACTGCACTTTATATGATTCCATAATTGTTGTCTTCAGCAGTAAAACAAAACTGTAATTATACTGAATGAAACTGCATTTCTGCCTCAAATCTGAGTTTCATCTAACTGCACAATATTAACCCTTGTCCTGCTGAATATTCATATATGCCACACCCACTACCGATTATCAACCAATCAGATTACTTGATGCAAATTATTGCAACAAATTTACAATCTGAATGGCAAACAATGTAGATCCTGATCAGATGGCTTCATCAGAAGCCATCTGATCTGGATCTACATTGTTTCAAAGATGAGGCATATCCGGGATTAGCAGGACAAGGGTTAACTGCTTTTAGTCCAGGTAGAAAAAAACTGCTTTTTAACTGCTGTGAACTGCATGTTTTTTGCATTTTCATTGTAGAAAAAAAACTGCTGTTTCTTGTTTTGCTAAGGGTAATCCTTTGTCCTTATGATAAGACACATTCAGAATAGCAATCTTGGGCTTTCCTGGGATCTGACAGGGCCATTCCCCAACCCCTCCACTGTCAAAAGGCCTTATATCTCAGGAACCATACAGATCCCCACTGCTAAACCATATATATTCTTGTTCCTTATGATAAGACACATTTAGTGTTACCAACCAGGGCTCCATTGTGTCCATGCCCCACCCCATCTACTTCATAAAAGGCCTAATATTTCAGATACTGAGTCCACGTGGTTGCTATTTTGGGTGTGGGGGTTCATTTGGGAGACTTTATGTAATTGGTAGATTAAAATGATATCATGTTAAAATACATGGATGCCACCTGAGCTCTGGTGAGCATAGCGGTGTATGGGCCTCTTGTATTTTTGCTTTGGATAGCCAATTGACCATTTTGTGGGCACGTACACGTTAGTCACTTTAGTACTCTACTCATTATAACAAGGTTTTGGTTATAGCACGACCAGGAAGAGCCTCCCAAATTGTCATTTTACTATAATTTCTTCATAAAAATATCCCTTTATGACACAGTTCACTTATAACACAGTCCTATTCTATGCCTCCCAAACATAGCGTTATAAAGGAGCTGCCCTGTAACAGTTACTGTTCTTTTGGCTTTCCGCTAGTGATGTTTCCATTAGAGTCTAGTTATTTCATGTTTGTGTTATTTTCCTATTGGTGTCTCTGATGGGAGGTGTGGGTTAACTGTATCTACCCCTGATCATTTCCTTCACTTCTGTGTTGTTGTGTATAATCTTATTGTTATTTCATAGTTAATTGTGTTCATCAATGCAGGGCCCTTGCCCATCAGGGCTTGAAGAAATAGATGGGCTGTGTGATGCTTCCATGCAGAGCTGAAACTGACCACACACAAGTACTGGTAAACTGCTTAGAGGATCTATGCCTGCCCAGGCAAAGCGGTGCGAGTCAGACCGTCCATGCTAATAAACCATATTGGTTTCATTGGGCGACAGGGCTTGAGATGTCATATCATCTCAGTGTCGGGTAAAAGTCCCACAAAGTTGGAAGCAAAGTCTCCAGAATGACCTATGTAGTGTTGATGGGGACGTTATACCTCAAATCAATCAATCAATCATCAGTGCAATATACTTTTAGAGTTTTAAAAAAATGATAATAGTCTGTACCGACAGTAGAAAAAATGACAAAACTTGTTAAAATTGTTATGAAAAGAATCCTTAGCTCAAGGTAAGATGGATTACCATTAACCCATTGTATGCAGGAAACCCCTAAAGAGGTACACATGTGCCTTGCTGTGACTTCAACCCTAACGACGGCGCATATGAGGTCATATTCCTCCAGTGCATTTATCAAACACGCAAGAATATTTGATTTTAGTTAAGAACACCGGGGTAAGAACAAAATTTCTATCCCAAGCTAAAACTGGATTTCCTTATCTGGTTTGCTGCAAGAATATTGTATTTCATACTCCCAGAAACAAATGTTACGGATATTGGTAAGAGCAATTCTAACAAATGTCCAGAACATTAAAAATTTTGTTCAATGTGATTCTAACAGATGTCCTTAACATTTGTTTCTTTGAGTTATTAACCCATTGTATACTAGTGGACTCGTCCATTGCTGTATGTTGGACAAGTCCATTTGTCATATAAGGGGTGTCAGGCCTATTTTTAGCTCACCTGTCACGTAGTGACAAGGTAAGCTATTGTGATCACTTTTCGTCCGTCGTCAGTGCGTGCGTGTGTGCGTAAACAATTTCTTCAAACGACATCTCCTCCTAAACCACTGATTGGATTTTAACCAAACTTCATAGGAATGATCCTTAGGTGGTCCCCTTTCAAAGTAGTTCAAATGGTTCGTCTGTTGCACATCTAGGTCACAGGAGCCAAAAATAGATTTTTTTCACCGAAAACTCAAAAAATCTTCTTCTCTGAAACCGCAAGGCCCAGGTCTTTGATATTTGGTATGAAGCTTCATCTATTGGACCCCTACCAAGATTGTTCAAATTATAGTGCTGGGGCCAAAAACGCCCCCGCCCCGGGGCCCTTTGGTTTTACATAGGCTTATATAGGGAAAATCTTTAAAAATCTTCTCCTCTGAAACCGCAAGGCCCAGGTCTTTGCTATTTGGTATGAAGCTTCACCTAGTGTACCCCTACCAAGATAGTTCAAATTATAGTGCTGGGTCCAAAAATGCCCCCGCCCAGGGGCTCTTTGGTTTTACCTAGACTCATATAGGGAAAATCTTTAAAAATCTTCTCTGAAACCGCAAGGCTGAAGTCTTTGATATTTGGCATGAAGCTTCATCTTGTGGACCTCTACCAAGATTGTTCAAATTATAGCCCTGGGGCCAAAAATGCCCCAGCCCTGGGGCCCTTTGGTTTTACATGGGCTTATGCAGGAAAAATCTTCAAAAATCTTCTCTGAAACCGCACGGCCCAGGTCTTTGCTATTTGGAATGAAGCTTCATCTTGTGGACCTCTACCACTACCAAGATTGTTCAAATTATAGCCCTGGGCCAAAAATGCCCCCGCCCTGGGGCCCTTTGGTTTAACATAGGCTTATATAGGGATAATCTTGAAAAATCTTCTCCTGAAACCACAAGGCCTAGGCCTGTGATATTTGGTATGAAGCCTCATCTAGTGGACCTCTACCAAGATTGCTCAAATTATAGCCCTGGGACCAAAAATGCCCCCGCATCTAGGCCCTTTGATTTTACATAGACTTATATAGGGAAAATCTTTAAATATCTTCTTCTGTGAAACCACAAGGCCTAAGTCTTTGATATTTGGTGTGAAATTTCATCTAGTGGACCTCTACTCAGATTGTTCAAGATATAGCACTGGGGCCAAAAATGCCCCCGCCCGGAGTCCCATTGGTTTTACATAGACTTATATAGGGAAATCTTTAAAAAATCTTCTTTGAAACTGCAAGGACCATGTCTTTGATATTTGGTATGGAGCATCTTCTAGTGGACCTCTACCAAGATTGTTCAAATTATAGCCCTCGGGCCAAAAATGCCCCCACCCCGGGCCATTTGGGTTTACATAGACTTATATAGAGATAATCTTTGATAATCTTCTTATCTGAAACAGCAAGGCCCAGGTCTTTGATATTTGGTGTGAAGCTTCATCTAGAGGACCTCTATCGAGATTGCCCCGGGGCCGTTTGGTTTTACATAGGCTTATGTAGGGAATATCTTTAAAAAAAATCTTCTTCTCTGAAACCGCAAGGCCAAGGTCTTTGATATTTGGTGTGTAGCTGCATCTAGTGGACCTTTGCCAAGATTGTTCAAGTTATAGCCTTTGTTGATATTTGGTATGAAGTTTCCCCTTTTTAGACCTCCCTCAACATTATTCACATTATACCCTGGGTCAATAACGGCCCTCCCCGGGGCCCACTTGTTACTCTATGGATCAGGTGAGTGATTCAGGGCCATAATGGCCCTCTTGTTTCATTTTTATTCCATTTTTGATGGAACATTCTGTTAGCAAATAGTGCAGAACGTGGCATCTGATCTGGGCCTGCACTGTTTGCCAAGGTATCCCTTTATGGGTTTCCTGCATACAATGGATTAAGGAAAAGAAGGCCTAAATGTGTTTTACCTTCTCTTTTTTTCAGTCCCTCCTTTGCTAGACTATCCAGCTACCAGAATATAAAGCAATATTTGTCAATGGATGGAACATGCAAATGTGGACTGGAATGTCCCGTTCTTGTAGAGAAGGTTTTCAACTTTGACGTTAGTTTTGGAACTACCCAGTGGAGCCTGGGCCAGCCAAAAGTGGAGGATGTAGGTAAATTGTGCAATCATCGGAGGAAACTAATAGCGATGGCTTCATTCCATCAGAGCAGAGCACCAGCTTTAGTTCAGGACTTGTTGACGGTGAAAAATGTTATCATGTCACCCAGGGTGTCAAGCACAGTCCAGGAAAACAAGCAAGAAGGTATTAACCCCTAAAACACTGAGAAAAACTACATCTGAAAATGTTGTCTGCTTATGTCGTCTGCTGAATCTTTTTGCAAACTTTTTAAAAAAATAGTTTTGTGTACAGGCAAACAGTGTGGGCCCAGATCAGAGCAGTCTGATCTGGGTCCACACTGTTTGCAGAAAAAGACTTTTAAGGTAACTGTCAGACGGCAAAGCAGATGACAATTGTCATGATTGGCATTTTATGGGTTAAGATAATTGTGATATACATTCTCAGACACTTTTGTATGTAACAACAACATCTGATTGATTAACTTAAAAAAATTGTGACAATGTGATATACAGTCGAACTTTGATAACTCGAACACATTCGGGACCATGAAATTTTGTTCGAGATAGGGCTAGTTCAACTTATTGAGGCCGTAAAACGTCTCCCCGTACATCAACCATAGTGTAGTTTATATTTTACTTTTGGTCCTTTGAGATCAGCGTGAATATTCTGAGAAATCAGAAATAAATTATTGGTTTAGACTCATATTCTAGACAGGTTTTTAATTTTTTGGACCCCAATTTGATTTATATCAGTCTTTGTATCGACTGCCTATTCGAAATTTGCAAAATTGCAGTATGTTTCCTCTGGCTTTCTTTGCCGGATCATTATAGGGTCACTGATGAGGCTTTATTAGCCGAAACTACGTAGTATGACCCATCTTCTTTCTTATGAATGTTTTCACTGCTCTTAAAGGAACTCATTTTTGATTTTTATTTACTCATACTGCCAGAACATGAGGTATAACCTTGGGATATATTTTCGCCCTTTTATCAAATAAATGTATGTTGTGTGCACTCATTAGAATTGCCTCAATGAGGCAATTCTAATGAGTACACTCAACATACCTTTTGAAGTTAAAACTAGCAGACCTCAATAAATTAACATAAACACATGGATATATGGACCTGTAGGGTATCTAACTTCTAAGAGTGAGTTTGAATTTGCCATAGTAAACAAATTATCCATATTCAAGTTATCAAAGTTCCACTGTACATGTACTGTCAGAAATTCATTGGCTCAGAATGTCACTATCACTGACCTTGAGTTTTTTTGTAGCTGACAATAATGACTGTTTTTGGAAAACATCTATACTTTTTAATCCTCATCATTGAATAGGGATATCTATATTGAAAATTGTCATTTGGGGATATAAAATGTTTGTTTTGTGCTTGCAAATTTCGTTTTTTTGGCTCTGCAGTTATGTTGCCTTAAAAAACAATCCACTATTTACCTACCCAAATGACAATTTTGAATACAGTTATCTCCTACTGGTCGGTCCAGAGTCCAGCTGTTCAAAGCATTGTTAGCTTTACAAGCTCATTAGTGGTCAAAATTTTAATTGTTCCAGTATGCTCTAAAATTTACACTATTTCATACAGTGTTTTTTTTGCTGAAACAATTTGAGTAGCTTTTGCATATTCAAAAGTAACTGACAATCTTAGCAAAAATATCAGCATATTTTTCATTTTAATTGATCAAAGTTTTGATAATACATCAAATGACAAAGTAGAAGTAAAACAAAGATCAGGAATTGATACAAGTTGTTTCTTTTTAACAGCTGGCCAGTAGTTTGTTTGTTTGATTTCAGGTTTAAGGTCCCCATCAACACTGTATAGGTCATTTTGGACACAGTGCTTCCGATTTTGTGGGTCTTTTACCTGACATTTAGCTGAAATGACATTTCAAGCCTTGTCACCCTATGAATCCAATAGGGTTTATATGCATGGATGGTCTGACTCGTACCACTTTGCCTGGGCAGGCGTAGATTCTCTAAGTGGTTTACTAGTACTGTGTGCAGTCGGTTTCAGCATCATGCAGCCCGTCTATTTCTGGCGTTTGTTTAAATACATTCATGATTGTCTGAAGCCAGCTGATCAGGTTACATGTATACTGTTTTCCATTCTGCTTTTGATCCATGGTGAAAATTGAAATCATGCAACACTGGCTGTAAATTGGGGAGGAGGGTAGTAAATCGAAATATTCAGCATGACAAGGGGTAATTGATGATAACCAGCAACAATGCATTGATCATACTTTATTATTAGACTGGGTCCAGTTGTTCAAAGCCTTCTTAGCTTAACGAGATCTTTAGTGGTCATATTGTTAACTGATATAGCAAGTAGAATATCTAACGTTTTGTTAATTTTGCTGGAAAAATGTGAGCAGCTTTTGCATGTGCAAAAGCTACTCACATTTTTCCAGCCAAAAAAAAATGTATTTTCCATAATAATTTATCAAAGTTTTAACGATTCATTAACTAACGATATCATTAGTTTTGAACAATTGGCCCCAGATATTGATAGATATTGTTCCAAGTTGGGATATTAAAGGACACAAGCTTGCAAGAGTCCTTTATTATCCCAATTTTGGGACAGTCTTCACCAATATCAGTGCAAAAATCCTGCTATTATATAGCTATACATATTTTGCATCATTTCAAGTAGTTCTAGGCTGCATGTTCATAGCAAATTTTCCACATGATGTTATGGCTGTATGATGTCATCAGATACAACATTGGCAATAGGTAAAAATTGGCTGGCATCCAAGTAAGCAAGCAATATCAAGGATTCAAGTTAACATGCTTGGCCCAGTTATTCAAAGCATCGTTAGGTTAATGAGCTCGATAGTGGTCAAATTTTGAAGTGTTTTAGTAAGTACAATTTGCATTATAGTGGTATTTTTGCTGAGAAAATGTGAGCAGATTTTGCATTTGCAAAAGCTGCTCATGTTTCCTCAAAAATATAAGCACATGTTCAAAAGTTTAACGACATGTTAACTAACAACATCATTAGTTTTAATATCGCACTGTACCATCACATATTTGATAAATAGGATAACATTCTATTACCTCCAAAATTAAAATAACTGATTCTTGGAGCTTAACTGAATAACTTAAGGCTGCCTTGGCGCCAAAATGACCACGTGACCACTTGCGCACGAATTGACGCATGCGCATCATATAAAATTTTGGAGGACGAAAGAAAACATTCGCCATTGTGTCTTTGGATTTAAAATATTCGTTTTCGGAATATTTAATCACACCAGGCTTGTTTCGTCCTTATTTTTCGTTCTAAACCTCCATTATTCTTTCTATTTACTTTGTTTTTCTACAATTTCTTTGTCATTTTGTTTTTTTTTCCTCGCTTTTTCGAAGCGTGTTTTCGTCGCGAGTCGTTTCGGCCTTCTCGTTTTTTCTCTTATGCCCCAACTCAGAGGTTTATGTGGGCATCTTAAACCATCGTATGATAATCATTCAACTTGTGCAGCCTGCTGTTCGTGCTCATTTGATAATAAATGTTCTGTTTGTGTAGATTGGGATCCTTATACCTGGTCTTTATTTCAGAAGAAAAGGTTGTACTCCAATAGACCTAGGAGGATGACTTCCAAAGGCTCTAAGAAGAGTGAGAAATTTACGATGGTTGCGGACAGGACTCGCGGTGCGACTAGGGGTCTTGAGTCTAGTGACTCTGGGACACGCAGGGAGACTCCCAAGCACCCCAGAGATCTCAAATCGACTCAGTCCGTGTCTAGGAGCTCGTCTGATCGGTCTAGCCATCAGCACGCTTCTAGTTCGGAAGCACCACCGGTCACAGATCTGACTGGCTCAGATCCCGGTGACGACCCTGACTCTGATAACCCGGCACCGGGCGATCACCGGGCACCATCGGTCGTAGATGCGGATTCTACTTCCGATACTAATGACCGGGACCGGGCACCGGACCGGTCAATTCCACCGGGTCATAACTCACCGGGTCACCGGTCACCGGGTAGTAACTCGGTACCGGGAAGAGATCAGTCACCAGTCGACGAGCATTCATTCGAAAATGGTCAGTCACTGGGTAGACAAATGATTCTGGGCAAAAATGACCGGTCATCAAATATTCCCGGTCGACATGAGTCTTCTAGGGATCGATCGATCATTACAACCTTAAAACGACATATTCGTAAGAGGTCTCCCAGTCATCAATCTGTAGCTGTTCATAAGACTAAGTCCAACGTTCAGCTTACACAGAAATCTATCCGATCCAGATCGAAACAATCGGGTCGACGATCTCGTTCTCGGTCAAGATCGGTCCATTCGCCTCACAGGCATAAGAAACGGAGGACTAGATCGAGGAGTAAGTCTTATTCCCGAAGATCTAGGTCATCATCCTCAAGAAGGCATAGGAGGAAACATCGTTCTTCCAGGGGTAGAAGACGTTATGTTTCTTCTCCCAGTACGTCTTCGTCGTCTTCTCTATCTTCGGATAGAGACTATAGAAGACGTCAGCACAAGAGTCATAAACACAAGAGATATCATAAAAGGAAGAGATCTACCTCTTCGGATGACTCTCAGTCAGAGAAGGTAGATTCGTCCAATAAATCTCCTTCTCCAGTATATAAGAGAGTATCTAGTGTGAAACACTCTGCTAAACCTCAAAGTACTCGGCATTCCTCTCCTTCCTTATCAATAAGAGTGGAGGACACAAAGGAACTTGATAATGACTTGGATTCTCGTGCTTCGGTTGAAGATTTTAATGATCTGAATAGTTCCGAGATAGATGATAGGATTTCCTATGCATCTGTTATTGACGCTATTTTGGAAATCTTACCTAGTGATAAATTTCCAAGACAGTCAGAGAGTTCCTCAAAGATTTCAAGACCGAAATCTTGCATTGAGGAAGACATTGGACAGGAGCAGAAAAAGTCTATCTCCTTGCCTCAGTCCCCACTCATCGGTAGTACGATCGATTTTATTCAACACCAAGTTAAGGATAAAATCATCCCTGAAGACTGGTGCATCAAGAAAAAAGATCAAGATGCACTAATCAACTTGAAATGAGAAAGTCCCTACTTCTAGGGATCTTCCTCTTGACTATGATGCTAGTAGACTTGGTATGTCGCTCACTGGTAACACTCAAATACCGGTCAAGAATTTGGCACAGTATGAGAAACAGCTCAGGGATCTTTTGAGAACGTTGTCTCATGCTGATGTATTTTCCTACGCAGCTTTTCGATATGCTAAACAAGAGGAACCAGATTGTACTCTTTTGCTCAGGATACTTGAGGCCTTAGCAAAATCTATTAATGCGTCGGTCTCCTTAGCATCCATTCTGACAGCAGAAATAGTTCAAATGAGAAGAGAAGCTGCAATTAGATCTGCACCGAAGTCCCTTTCGGACATGGCAAAAAACAAACTCAGATCTACACCTTTCAATTCTCCGACATTATTTGGCGGGAAAATTGAACAGGTATATAAGGAAAATTCAGACACCTTGAGGGATGAATTAGTTACTAAGACTATTACATCTAATCAAGCCAAATCTCAGACTTCCTCATCTACACAAGGCAAGCCCGAGTTCAAAATTCCTAAAATAGGAACTTCCTTTCCGTCAAAGTTCGGCAGGAATAATGATCGTAACCTCGCAAAAGGTTCCACATCATACGGTGGTCGTGGCTCCTTTCGAGGTTCAAGAGGATCAAAATCAGGTAGAGGTAATTTCTCCTCCAGGGGAAAAACCTCTACCCTCAAAAAACAGTGAAACCCCTCCTCCACTGCCCTCCCTTCGACCTCAGATTCCAGTCGGAGGAAGACTAGCTCATTTTGCCGAAAACTGGCAGGAAATTACAGCAAACAAATGGGTTCTATCAGTCATAAAAAGAGGGTACAAGATCCCATTCACAGATCTTCCACCTCTTTCAAGAGAACCCATCTTCTTCAGCCAGTCAGGCAGACCGGAGCTAGCAGAAGAAGTAGAAAAACTACTTTCAAAAAGGGCAGTGGAGAGAATTCAACCGGAATCTCCCGGATTTTATTCCAGAATCTTTCTGGTACCAAAGAAAAACGGAAAAATGAGGCTAATCATAGACCTTTCCAATCTGAACAATCATGTGCTCATTCAAAGTTTCAGAATGGAAACTCAACAAAAGGTCAGAAATGCCATTCACCCAAACGATTGGGCCTTTTCATTGGATCTCACGGACGCATATTTGCATGTGTTGATTCACCCTCAGTCTCGCAAATATCTTCGGTTCACCCTGAACGGAAAGGTCTTCCAATTCAGGGCACTACCTTTCGGGCTCTCCACAAGTCCGTTCGTTTTCACTCATCTGATGTCAGTAATAGCTACCCATCTTCACAAGAAAGCTATAACTCTTTTTCCGTACCTAGACGATTGGTTGTCAAAGAACCAAAATCGTCAACTTCTTCTGGAACATATCCACTTCACAGTTCACCTGATTTCATCACTAGGACTACTGATAAATCAGGAGAAATCAGATTTGGTTCCATCGCAGAATTTCAATTTCATAGGGATGGAATTTCTCACTCAAACAAACACAGTCAGAATTCCCCTAGAAAGAATTCAATCTCTTCTACTGTCAATAAATGCATTTCTTCTCAAAAGGATAGTTACAGCCAGACAATTCCTTTCTCTTTTAGGGAAACTCAATGCAGCTGCAGATTTTGTAGTCTTAGGACGCCTACATCTCCGTCCACTACAAATGTCATTGCTAGCACAATGGAGACCTCACATTCTCCCATTAGATCACCAAATTCAGATTTCTCAAAACATAAGACATCATCTAATTTGGTGGAACAATCGTCAGAGGTTTCTGTCGGGAGTTCCGATAAAAATTCCTGCACACACCCATCAACTTTACACAGACGCAAGTGTAACGGGTTGGGGGGCTCATTTAGAACCAGAAGGGATTCTATTTCACGGGATTTGGAACCAGTTTCAAAGGGATCTCCATATCAATCTTCTCGAGTTGATGGCAATATCAATAGCACTGAAATTTGCTCATCCTCATATAATAAACTCAAAAGTGTTAATATGCACAGACAACACGACGGTAGTTTCATACATAAGGAAACAGGGAGGGACTCATTCTCCAGATCTCTGTCTAGAAACCTGGAAAATGTTTCATTGGTGTCAACAAAACAACATCAACATTGTAGTAAGACACATACCAGGAAAATTCAACATTCTGGCAGATCGGCTCTCAAGAATAACAAAACCGATCAAAACAGAATGGTCACTCAAACAATCAGTAGTGAACACAATCTGTCAGATGACAAATTTTCCAAACATAGATCTTTTTGCAACAAGATTAAACCACAAGATGCCTCTGTACGTATCTCCAATACCAGACAGTCAGGCATTGGCGATAGACGCACTATCAATGGACTGGAACAGGATAAGTGCATACGCATTTCCTCCTTTCCATCTTATTCCAGCGGTGCTAAACAAAGTTCAAAGGTCACAGTGCAAAATTGTTCTAATAGCTCCTCTGTGTCCGAACAGGCCGTGGTTTCCAGATCTACTGAATCTACTGATATCTCCTCCAATAACTCTTCCAGTAACACCAGATCTTCTATCTCAGTTACAAGGAAAAATTCTGCATCAAAACCCCCAAATGCTTGCCCTTCACGCTTGGGAATTATCAAGCAATCAATCAGAAATAAACAGTTTTCAGGGGAAGTTGCAGAACATGTCTCCAGAGCTAGACGAGAGTCTACTAGGAAAGTCTATGATGCAAAATGGGAGATTTTTACCAATTGGGCAAATCAGAGGGAAATTGATCCGATCAAGGCCCCCTCTCATGTGATTGCTGACTTCTTTCTTTATCTATTTAATATCAAGAAATATCAAGTCAGCACTATTAAGGGTTATCGATCAATGCTATCCAATACACTTAAGTTTAATGAAGGGTATTGTATAGGTTCAGATCCAGTTATCTCTGAATTGATGAAATCTTTTCAAATTCAAAGACCTGTTACTAGATCTATATCTCCCAAATGGGATCTTGCCTATGTTCTCACATACTTGTCTAAGGAACCTTTTGAACCACTTCCATCAGTTTCATTAACGTTCCTTTCCATGAAAACAGCGTTTCTGCTCTCTATGGCTTCTGCTAAGAGAGTTAGTGAAGTACATGCCTTTTCAATGGACAAACAACATCTTAGATTTAGTTCAATAGATGGTTCTCTTACCATTAGAACTCAAGTAGGTTTCTTAGCAAAGAACCAACTTCCATCTAAGGCACCTGATTCAATTAAAATTCCTTGTCTTTATAATGGGAATCGGAAAACAGGTTTTAACAAGGTCTTATGTCCAGTCAGAGCAGTTAAAATATATCTTAAGAGAACAAAAGCTATTAGGGGTTCCCGAAATAGGCTTTTCATTCCCACAAAAGGAAATCATGATATCAAGAAATCTACTATTTCCAATTGGGTGAAATATACCATTAAGATGGCATATCAAAATATCTCTAAGAGACAGTTATCTTTTCTTAAAATCAGATCTCACGAGTTAAGGGCTTTTTCCACTTCATGGGCCTATTTTAACTCTATCCCTTTAAATGAGATACTTGATGCAGCTGTTTGGTCAAGTTCTTCCACCTTTGCTCAGTTCTATCTTAGGGACTTTCGGCAACAAGCTTCCAATCTAAGCAATCTTGGGCCAGTCGTCGTTGCTCAAAAAGTGGTGGGGGGGGGCCGTTTCTGAGGCTCCCACAGAACAGCTATAAACCAAATTGAACTAGCACTATCAGGAGCAGAACCTCAGAAGGTATGTGTTAGTTATAACACAGCTGATCAGGGAACAGATAAGAGGATATTAGAGGATTTACTTTCCTCCATATTGTTTTATCAGCAATCCACTCTAACATCTTCTTAACTGTTCTCTGAACATATGTAATAATTATAACTTATTCTTGGATGCTTTAGGGAAATCCTCCCTCCTTATAGTTGTTATTCTATCCTATTTATCAAATATGTGATGGTACAGTGCGATATTAAAATATAATTTTTATAAGTAAAATTAATTTTAATGAGTACTTACCATCACATATTTGAGCAATTCCCACCTCTGACCTCCCCTCATTTCCAATATATAGTTCCTTACTTATATTGAGGGACAAAATTTTATATGATGCGCATGCGTCAATTCGTGCGCAAGTGGTCACGTGGTCATTTTGGCGCCAAGGCAGCCTTAAGTTATTCAGTTAAGCTCCAAGAATCAGTTATTTTAATTTTGGAGGTAATAGAATGTTATCCTATTTATCAAATATGTGATGGTAAGTACTCATTAAAATTAATTTTACTTATAAAAATTATATTTTGAACAACTGACCCAGGTATGATTGTTCCTCGGGTATAATTCATTATGAGTTACCCCCTGTATATATTGCATTGTAACGCATTGACCTGATAAAGATATGCTATCTCAGGTCAAGTGAGCTTTATCACGTCAACGTGACATTGCACTTTTATGAATGAACCGGACTACTGGAAAAATGACCAAAAATGTTATGGTAACTGGGAAAAATGGCAATATTACTTGAAAACAATATCATAGGAAAAACATGGTCAGCTGATACTAAATATATCGACCACCAGAATGCTTGGACGCACTGAGGACCATCAATAACTGACCGTAAATTGCTAAATTAAGAGTGTACAAGGGAATAAACTGATAAATAGAATACCAGATTCGTGTCATTTGATATCAAGTTTATCAGGCTAGGCTTCGAGAACCCATGTAGAATCGCTCGGCAAGCCTCGCGATTCTACAAGTGTTCTCGAAGCCTTGCCTGATAAACTTGATATCAAAAGACACCAACCTGGTATTCTCTATTTATCATAGCCACAGATGAGCTGGGGTATCCAAATATTATTAGTTCACCTGAGTACAAAGTGAGCGACTGTGATCACTCTGTGTCTGCTGTACATCGTTAAGGGTTGTGCATCATTCATTGTGCTTGTACTTAAACATCTTACTTTCCTCCTAAACATGTGAATGTATACTGAAATAAATTTACAGGGAGATTGCTTGGGTGACCAAAATTTCTAAAATGGTTCCACTCCACTAAACAGAATGGTCACCACAGCTACAAACAGAAAAATCTTTAAACATCTCTTCAAGTTTTCAGCCCATTGGCCCAATTTTAAAATAATTTCAAAACAATCTTCCTGGGGTACCCTCTAGCAAAATTGCTAAAATGGTTCTGCTCTGCTGAACAAAATGGCCTCCAGAGCGTAAAATAGAACAACCTTAAAATGGTCTGTCAGCATTTTACTCAAACATCTTCTAAACTGTGGTTGGATTTCAAAATACATTGTATTGTAATTTATCAGTTACCCCCTGTATATATTGCATTGTAACGCATTGACCTGATAAAGATATGCTATCTCAGGACAAGTAAACTTTATCAGGTCAACGTGACATTGCACTTTTACGAATGAACTGGACAACTGGAAAAATGGCAAAAATGTTATTGTTACTGAGAAAATTGAAAAAAAAGAAAAAATCTGAATAAAAATATCATAGGAAAATATGGTCAGCTGATAATAAATATATCGACCGCTAGTATGCTCGGATGCACTGAGGATCATCAATAACGGATCGTAAATTGTTAATATAAGAGTGTAAAAGGGGATAAACTGATAAATAGAATACCAGATTCGTGTCATTTGATATCAAGTTTATCAGGCTCGGCTTCGAGAACCCATGTAGAATCGCTCGGCAAGCCTTGCGATTCTACAAGCGTTCTCGAAGCCTTGCCTGATAAACTTGATATCAACAGACACGAACCTGGTATTCTCTATTTCACAGGAATGTTGCCTGGGTGATCCGCTACCAAAATTGTTGAAATGGTAATGCTTCCAGAGCTATAAATAGAAAAGAAAACTTAAAATTACACCTCCTCCTAGGCAAATGGTCCAATTTCAAAATGTTCATCATATTACACTTATCCAAAATTGCTACCGGCTCCGATAGCTCGGTTGGTAGAGTGTCCGCTCCGGGGAACGGGAGGTCACGGGTTCGATCCCGGGCCGTGACATACCAAAGTCATTAAAAATGGTACTAGCTGCTCCTCGCTTGGCACTCAGATTTACGGGGTAGAGCTAGGACTGGTAGATCCAGTGTCAGGATAATGTGACTGGGTGTGGTATCATGTAATGTGTCTGGGACATGATACTTCAGTGAGGCAGCACTATAAAAGTGAGCATTGAGCTCCCTGTCGCAACAAGACACCGTCGTGATATGACTGAAAAATTGTTGAAAGCGACGTTAAACCCGAATTCACACACACATATCCAAAATTGCTAAAATCAATTAGTTCCACTGAACAAAGTGGACGCCAGGGCTAAAATGGAAAAAAAAAAATGAATGACATCTCCTCC
Organism: Lucinisca nassula; assembly: GCA_963580285.1. Taxonomy (NCBI): domain Eukaryota; kingdom Metazoa; phylum Mollusca; class Bivalvia; order Lucinida; family Lucinidae; genus Lucinisca; species Lucinisca nassula. Next base: position 109,805,178 of record OY757019.1, on the reverse strand, counting down.
TAGGCAAATGGCCCAGTTTAAAAAAAAAGTCGCATGTTTCTCTTATGATCCTTTACCAAAATTGCTTTAATTGCTCCGCTGAAGTGAACAAAAAAGCTGCCAGGTGTAAAAGTAGAAAAACCTTTAATGAATATCTCTTCCTACGCAAATAGCCCGATATATAATTGCACAGAAACCCTTTACCAAAATTGCTAAATTTTTTATCCGCTCTGCTGAATAAAATTCAAATAGCTGCCAGAGATAAAAATAGAAAAACCTAAAACGACATCTCAAATGACTGATTTCAAAATAATTTCACAGAAAATTTTATGTTATTTTTACGATCCTTTTTCAGAATCGATAAAATCATTCCGCTTGTCTGAACAAAATGGCAGCCTGAGCTAAAAATAGAAAAGCCGTTTAAGTGACATCTCATAGGTAAAAGGCATGATTTCCAAAACAAAACAAAAATTACCTCTAGTTTCTGTATCTTAAAATGTCAAGCTCTTGCAAATCTGTGTAGCCAAGCAGATTTTTTTGTGTGTGTTACATGGTCCCAGTTGTTCAAAGCCATAGATGTCATTCTGATTAAATTTCAAAATTCAATATTGGACTTAAATCTCTTCTGCAACAAGGTCTATCGGAACCCGAATTTTATGGTTACTTAGCATATAAATTCAGAAAAATATATAACTGCAATGACTTCAGCACCCAATTTCGTAAAATCATTCTTCGATATAAAAAGATATGGTACAACATACATGTAAATGTTATACGACAGACTGCATGCATGGTAGTTAACCCAATCACAGTTGACAACTTTGCTTCCCTCTTTAATTGCACGCTGGTGGGTCTGGCCTCAGATTCTATTATGGTTCCAGCGTAAAGGCTTATTGAGAATTAGAGAGATCTAATTCAAGGTAATGTTGGTTGGTGCCTGATGCTCTGTCTCTGGTCGGGCCCATCGGAATATAATTGTTGGTTTTCTTTTGCTCCAGCATTTCAGTGGTTTGCTGTAGAGTCCTCACTGTTGTTTCATCCCTGTGGTTGTTTGATTATTTGTGTTCATGGAGATGTTGCACTGGTGAGTTAGGAGGCCTTCATGCGGCTGAACAAATTATTTGCCTAAATCGCGACGGAAGTAAGAGCGAGGATTGTGGCCACGTAAAATTGATTTAAGCCCCCCAGTGGAATTTGTTTCTGCTGACCGTTCCAAGGCGGTTCTTCTGTCCCGGTTTATTTTTGTTATGGTTTGTCTTTGTGTCGCTTATATTATTTTATTTTGGATAGCCTTTTGGCCATTTTGTGGGAAAGCAACTGACCTTTTGGCTTTCCGCTATTGATGTTTCCATTAGGGGCTGTTGTTTCATGTTTGTGTTTCTTTCCCTTTGGTGTCTCTGATGGGAGCTGTGGGTTGATTGTATTGATTCCTGATCATTGCCTCCACTTCTGTTTTGTTAACTTAACAAGCATGTTAGTGGCCAAAATGTTAACTCCTCTAGAAAGTAAAATACATGTACCTTATACAGTGGTATTTTTTTTTTCGCTGACAAAAATGTGAGCATTTTTCAAGCAAAAGTACCAATGTATTTGCCATATTTAATGAACAAAGTTTTAACGATATGTTAGCTATCAACTTTAGTTTTGAACAACTGGCCCCTGGTCAAAAACCCAGAAGGCAGGTTTTTTTCATGAGAGGGCTCATTATTATTTGAGCCCCGCCAAGCGAATTTGTGTCTTCGAGCATTCCGTCATGACAAATTTTAACTGCGCATGCCCAGCCATTCAGAGGGGCCAGGGATATGGCTTTCTGTCTGAAGGTTCCTCTTGATTCAATGCTTGTATGAGCGAGCAGCGAAGGTTCTGGCGAGACTGCGCGGATGCGCAGGCTCGCCTGAACCTTCTCTGCTCGCATAGGCGATAAGTACCAAAATCGCTTGACGGGGCCCATTTGTTTTCTGTTGCAGATACCAAGAAGAAACCATCAAAAATGCAACAGCAGTCTAATAAGCCTGGAGCTCAGTTAAATGCAACAGAAGAAAGTGAAAATCAGTTGAACAAAGTTGATTCTAAAGCCATTTCATGCTTAAATATTATTGCTGAAAAGCCTTATAATGTGAAAGATGGAAATTTTGAAGTTGGGAACAATAATGACAGAACAGCAATGAAAAAGTCAGACTCAGGAAGTAACATGTCAGATTTAGCTGAAAGAGTACATGATATTTGTGATAACTGTAAGAGAAATATAAAGGATTGTCCATGCAAAAAGGAAAGTAAAGAGGAAAACAGAGATTCTAAAAACGTGATTGTGTCACAAGTCAAGGCTGTTGATAATGAAGTAAATTCTAAATCAGTAGCTAAACAAATATCTGATGAGGGCCCAGCTCTTACAGAAACTAAGTCTGAAGCTATTGGCATGACAGATACTAATATGTGTAATTTTGATGGATCACAAAGTACAGAGACTAAAAATAAAAGTGCTTTTAATGAAAGTCCATCTGACAAACAAACTCCTCAGAGTGTCAAAGGTGTCGGTAATACAGACACGGCAAATATTGAAAAGTCAAATTCAAATGTTACTTTAAGTAGTATAAAGAAGTTGGTATCACAAGTGTCCGAAAAAATTGCAGCAGAAAACTTGTCTTCATCTCAGAAGGCTAAATCATGTGGTAATAATACAGGATTTTCAAATTCCTGTTTAAGACCAACCCTAAACCCTTGCCAGATTAGCAGCTATGTAAATAATGCTGATTCTGCATGTGAGAAAAGAGTGCTTGTAAATTCACCTGATAGACTTGACAATATGAGAGAAAGTGCTAATTTTAATCACTTACTGTTGTCTAATATGCTAAAACTTACTAGTCCACCAAACCAACAAGTGTTCCCAAATAACCATTCACTGCCACCCATCCCAGTGCAAGGAATGGTTCGTGCATATCATCATGGTGCTTTACCAAACATAAGACCAGTATTTAATCAGCTGCCAATGCACAATATGTCAAGATTAGCTGTTCCAAACTCTGAAGTTGGACAGGCTTTAGGAAATGTACTTTGCAGTTATGACAGTGCAAGTGTTCCTACTTATGCACATTATCCATGGATGAATAGGAAAACAAAATATAAAAAGACAAACTCAAAGAAAGAAAAGCAGATTCCAAACCTATTTGATAGTGAAAGTCCACCTCCAAACGTTGATGTCAGTAAACTGAAAGATAAGGGCCATGGCCCTATTCCAAAACAGAAAATTGCATCATTTATGGAGAATCCATCTGAGTTCATGGAACATCAAACAGCTATAGTAAATAATTCTATATCGTCAACAAGTCCAAGCCCACAAGGACAAAGTGAACTTGATCCTGAAACTTGTGAACCCATTAAGCGATCAGAATCTGTTGATTCTGATAGACTGTCTGTTGGTAAACGATCAGATTCTGTGAGTTCAGATAGAATTTCTAGCCCAGATAGAAATATTGATGCCGCAAGTGATGTTAAAAATGATGATCTTACATCAGAATCTGTTATCAAAGCAGTCACAGAAAATCGGATAGATAAATCACCAGCAATAGTTTCAAAAGAAAAAACTGTTCCAGTCATAGCTGATACTGCTTTTGAATCAACAGAAGAAGACAAAACCGTATTGACTGATTCTGTCCAACTTCAGATTGCTGCTAGTGTGCCACATACACCTAGTGCTGTTGTGCATCATCCACCAGAAGTGTCTCTGACATCAACCAGCCAGTCTTCTTTGACAGAGGAGAAAGCAAAGCCTGATTCTGTTATTAAGCAGAGTATTCTGCATCCTCTATCAGCTGGCCTTAATAATCTAAGTACAAGTCAGGCATTTCAACATATGTTTCCAAATGTGGTTCAAGAAGCTTTTTTGCAGAATTCTGGCTTTTGTAATTCAAACCAATTTCAAGTTTCAGTTCAAACTCAGTCACCAATTGGACAAGTTTCTGGTTCTGTTTCAATGTCAAAACCATTTTCAAATTCTCCTGTGAACTCCTCCAAACAGTTTGGTAATCCTCGAAGTTACATTGGCAGACAGATGCAGCAAACTCCTATAAGGCAGATTCTAGAGAATCAAAACACCAACGAATTTCCAGCTAGTAATCTCCTTTCAGCGGCAGCAAGGGCACAACTTCTACAGCAACAAAGTAACTTAAATCTGATGTTGGCCCAACAGATGAATGGTGAAATATGTAATCCATTTTACAATCCTTTGATAAATAATAGCATAACTGACCATTGTAATGTTGGCCCAGGAAGTGTGTGTACAGCTGGTACAGTATCTAGTCAGCTTCCAGCTGGTGCTGCCAGTATTGCAAGTGGACATTCTGATGATGTGGAGAAGTATAAGACACAACTGAAATCTCAAATGGCATCTGGTGGAACATCAAAAATTTCTGAACTGCTAAGTCAGTCAAAGTCAATAATCAAAAAGTCCAGTGATGAAAATGGTGTTGTAAAATCTAACACAGCTGAGAAGACAGTTACAACATCACAGCAGCTTGATAACAAAGTCAGTGGTGCAGTTACTAGTATCTCCAATCAGCAACTGGTTTTTCCAAATTTCTTGTCCCAGAATGTTGGTAATGTTAATATAAATCAACAACTACTTAGTCATCAACAGTTGATGCAACTGTGTAGTGCAATGGGGTTACCTTTTGTGCCACCTGGGTCTTTTGATGTGATGGGTAGTCATCTCAGTTCAGGTACACTGCCAGTGGCTAACACTCAAGTTTTACAGAATCAGCCATCTGCAGTGACTGAGCTGTTCAATTCTAATCAGTCTGCCTGTTGTCCAACACAATCTAATAACCATTTAGTCCAGCCAGTTGCGGTATCTGTCAATAATATGGCTTCAACTGTGAACACCTCACCAGACAAAACTGACTCAATTGGAAATGTTCAAGGCAGTTCAACTCCGTTCCAGTCAGCCGTTATGCAAAATCCAAGTATCATTGTTCCAAATAACATGCAAGATCTGAATCTGATGAGTGTCGGCTATAATTCAAATGGTAACACTGCTGTTGTTCAAGGTTTAAATCATGCTGATTTAAATGTAAATATAAACAGACCAGACCAACAGGTCTGTTCTTCATCAGACCCATCTATGGTTGTTATGCAAAATGGGGTTCCCATGATACAAATGGTTGCTCCAAACCAAATATCAATTAGTTCAAATGTAGACAAATCAAATTTACCACAGCTAACATTGTCTAGTCAAGGAGTAGGAATTCAAAACTTAATGCAGAATGGAAATCAGTGTCCTGTAAGCGTTTGTAGACCTGTTGTTCCACTGAATTTAATCAATGTTCAGCAATCTTGGAATAATGGCAATACCAATCTAACAGCTATGCAGCTGCAGACTCTGCAACTACAGCAACAACTATTGCACCAAATACAGCAAGTGCAAGGCATGCAGAGTTTAATAAATCAGTTCAGCATTCAAGGCTTGTCAAACACAACTGTGACACCTGTTACATCCAGTCTACAAGGATCTGCCACTGCAGCTGTGCCCATTACTATACAGTCTGGTGTTAGCAGCAGTATCACAAATTCAACCTCAACTTCTGTTGCACAGACACATGATAAAAGACCAACATCTTCTGTTGTTTGTGAAGAGAATTCTGACAGTGTTTCTTCATGTGTCATAACAAGTACAGTTAAATGTTCACGTCCTGATTCAGTATCAACTACTTGTTCACTGCAGTCTGAAAACCCTGACAATGTAACATCTGATAAAGTATCAGTCACAGCTGCTGATACCACCCAAGGCAGTCCAGTACAGTGCAAGGCAGTAACAACAAGAACAGTAGATATTGGAACTGAGACCGAAGCATTTGATGATAGTGAGGATGATGAGGAGGAAGAGGAAGACTATGATGATGATAATGAATTTGTTGAGGACAACGAATCCCATGAGGAAACGGAGGAACTGCCAGAAAAGGATGAACCTAAACAAGACAATGAAAGTGAATCTGAACATGAATACTGTGAGAGAACTGGGTATCTTGAAACCAAGTCGGTGTCAAATGTATTAACGCCAAAAAGAACAAGTAGTACTAAGAGTTGTTATAGTCTTGCTTTGGAAAGTGTGACAGCTCAAAGAAATAGAGCAAGGGAAGCAGAATCAATTAGAAGTTCAAGGAAAAGGTACTATTCAAGTTCTGCTAATTTCACCACAGTAAAATCTGAATCACCAGATAAAAGACTGAAACTTGTTATAAGAAAGAGAACTGGATTAAGTCCCATCAAGGGAGATGATAAGTCAAGAAAAAAGACTCTTATTGAAAGAGAGCCAGTTGATGGAAGCCACGATTCTGATTTCTTGTTTTCTAAGACTAAAGCTCTTGGAAAGTCTTCTGACATACAGAAAAGTGTTAAATTGAAAATTCACAGAAACAAATCTGTATGTGAAACTATAACAAGCTTGTATTCTAGCTCAGAACCTAACAGAATAGTTAAAAAGCGTTCTGGTAAACCAGCTGTGACAAAAGTGCAATCAGACAGTAATTCAGCAAGATTAGCGGTGAAAAATCTAGATAATAATGTTAAAGGTTGTGAATCTGTGTGCAGTAAAACCACAGGGTGTGGTGTAAAGACAAGCAGTGCTGTCACATACAAATCAATAAGTGATATTGTTGAAGAAAAGATGTTTGACTGTGACTCCTCATCTTCTGTTGAAGATATTATTGGCTGCACATCCAAGTCAGTATTTTCAACAGTACCATCATTTGATGAAAGTGAACCTTCTACTACTGTGTCAGATACTGAAGTTTTAGATGGGAAAGAATCGAAACAAAATGATCTGACATCCAAAATAGCAGCTGCTCTGACAACTCAAAAGGGTAGATGGCATTTAGCATCAAGTCCAAGGAAGTTGAAGCAGGATACTGATGATGATGCCATTATGAAAATTCATGAAAGAGATGCTAGAGGATTAAAGAGGCCCAGGAGTCTGCAAGATTTGGGACTTTCGGAAGGTAAAGTAGGAGTTGGTCATTTTTTAAAAATACAAAATCCATCTCACATGAAGCTACAATTTTTATCCCCCGACCGAATAGGTTCGGGGGATATAGCGATCAGCCTGGCGTCCGTCCGTCTGTCCGTCCGTCCGTAGATGCAACCTTGTGATGGCCATAACTCCTATACCCTTTGAGATGCATTGATGGTTCTTGGCACAAGTGTTCACAAGGCTGAGAACCAGAACTCTGGATGCCATACTTTTTAGTTATCTCCCCTTTTAATAAAATAGAATGACTACTTTGTGAAGGCCATAACTCTAATACCCTTTGAGATATATTGACGGTACCTGGAACAGTTGTTCACAAGGCTGAGACAGCGTGTCATGCACAAGAACCACAACTCTGGTTGCCATGGTTTTGGAGTTATCTCCCCTTTCAATAAAATAGAGTGACAACATTGTGATGGCCATAACTCCTATACCCTTTGAGATTCATTGATGATTCTTGGCACAATTGTTCACAAGGCTGAGACGGTGTGTCATGCACAAGAACCAGAACTCTGGATGCCATACTTTTTAGTTATCTCCCCTTTTAATAGAACGACTACTTTGTGATGGCCATAACTCTAATACCCTTTGAGATATATTGATGATACCTGGCACAGTTGTTCACAAGGCTAAGACGGCGTGTCTTGCGCAAGAACCAGAACTCTGGATGCCATACTTTTTTAGTTATCTCCCCTTTTAATAAAATAGAATGACTACTTTGTGATGGCCATAACTCCAATACCCTTTGAGATATATTGATGGTACCTGGCACAGTTGTTCACAAGGCTAAGACGGCGTGTCATGCACAAGTACCACAACTCTGGTTGCCATGGTTTTGGAGTTATCGCCCCTTCCAATAAAATAGAGTGACAACCTTGTGATGGCCATAACTCCTATACCCTTTGAGATGCATTGATGGTTCTTGGCACAATTGTTCACAAGGCTGAGACGGCGTGTCATGCGAAAGAACCAGAACTCTGGGTGCCATGGTTTTTTAGTTATCTCCCCTTTTAATAAAATAGAATGACTACTTTGTGATGGCCATAACTCCAATACCCTTTGAGATATATTGATGGTACCTAGCACAGTTGTTCACAAGGCTGAGACGGCGTGTCATGCACACGTACCACAACTCTGGTTGCCATGGTTTTGGAGTTATCTCCCCTTTTAATAAAATAGAGTGACAACCTTGTGATGGCTATATATCCTATACCCTTTGAGATGCATTGATGGGTCTTGGCACAAGTGTTCACAAGTCTGAGACTGCGTGTCATGCGCAAGAACCAGAACTCTGGATGCCATACTTTTTAGTTATCTCCCCTTTTAATAAAATAGAATGACTACTTTGTGAAGGCCATAACTCCAATACTCTTTGAGATATATTGATGGTACTTGGCACAATTGTATACAACGTTGAGATGGCGCTTCATGCCTAAGAACCACAACTCTGGGTGCCATGATATTTGAGTTATCGCCCCTTCCAATATAACAGTATGACAACCTTGTGATCATCGTACCTACAATACCCTTTGAGACATATATGTGGTACTTGATGCAGATGTACATGAAGTTAAGCAGGTGTGTCATGCTCAAGAATTACAACTCTGGGTGCTCTGGTTTTTTAGTTATCTCCCCTGGCAATATAACCTTGTGATGGCCATAACTCCAACACCCTTTGAGATATATTGAAGGAACTTGGCACAATTATATACAAGGTAAAGAAGGGATGTCATGTACAAGAACCACAAGTGTTGGTGTTGTGGTATTTGAGTTATCTACCCTTCCAATATAACAGTATGACCAGCTTGTGATCACCATATCTCCAATACCTTTTGAGACATATTGATGGTACTTTGTACAGAAATACATGAGCTTAAGCAGGCATGTCATGCGCAAAAACCACTTTTCTGTGTGCCCTGGTTTTTTAGTTATATCCCCTGACAGTATAATCTTGTGATGGCCATAACTACAATACTTTTGTGATATCTTGCTGGTTTAATTCTGGTGCACTTTCTATTGGTGAACAATCTTCTGAAGGCCATATTGGCTTTTGGTCGGGGGATTTGCCATCTCTTCCGATGGCTACCGTATTCGCCCTAATTACCGCACGTGCTCCTATAAGCGCACACCAACGCTATTTTTGAAAAGGAAATGCATAAGCGCACACTTTACAGTAATCTCCCCTTGAAGCTCTCATAGTAAATCTATAAAGACTTACCATTATTTCTTTCAACAGTGAAGGCAATGCTTAAGTATCTTTTTCCGTCCCATTAAATATCAGTATGCATCATCTTGGAAGCTGTTGTTTTCGTATCAGGTGTGCGCTAATTAGGTAGATTTTTCACCATGATTTAATGACACGACTTTGAAAACACTAAGCCCACGGTGCAGTAATTAGGGCGAATACGGTATTTTATCAAACATCAACATATTGCACCACAGCCTCTTAATAACACTGTTGTTTGGGTCCAAAGCAGAAACCATTTTAGTTAGTCTAATGTTAGATCCAAACAAAAATGTACATATATAAAAAACATATCCATCACGTGAACAAGTCCGTGAAATGAGCACCCACCTAAACTCCACTTTATACAGAGTAAACTGGGGTTTATTGGGGTATACATAATTTTCGTTATTTCTGCTCCAAGGCATTGGTTGTCGGTACTGGTTAGGACCAATGAAGTGGTTCTAATGAACACCAACAACCTATGTTTGCAGAATAAATAAGAAAAAATACCATAGATTTTTATCAGAAAAGTAGCCATTGTGGTGATGTGAAAAAATGCACTATGTCACACAGGCTTGTTCCATTAACCCATTTGGTACCGGAAACCCCAAATCGGGTACCCTGGCAAACAGTGCAGGCCCAATTCAGGCGCCGCAGAATGCTGCGTCTGATCAGGGCCTCCACTGTCTGCAAAAAGTTCAGCCCTTTTCCAAATGAATTTTGAAGAAAACACAACCTGACACCCCTAAATTTTGAAATGGACTCCTGCTATATATAAGGAGGAAGATTCCATTTGATAAAAAACGGGTTAATAAAAATCTAAAATAAGATCCTTTAAGAGCAATGAAAACATTCATAAGAATGAAGATCGGGCCCCGCCCATAGGGGCTTGAAGAAATATATTGGCTGCATGATGCTTCCACGCAGAGCTGAATCCGGCCCGCACACTAGTACTGGTAAACTGCTTAGAGGATCTAAGCCTGTCTAGGAACTGCGGTGCGAGGGGGACCGTCCATGCTAATAAACCTTATTGGTTTCATTAGGCGACAGGGCTTGAGATGTCATTTCATCTCAATGTCAGGTAAAAGTCCCACAAAATTGGAAGCAACGTCTCCAAAATGACCTTTACAGTGTTGACAGGGACGTTAAACCTCAAATCAAACAAAAAACAAAATAAGAAAGAAGATGGGTCAAATAATTAAAAACCTGTCTAGAATATGAGTCTAAACCAATAATTTATTTCTGATTTCTCAGAATATTCACGCTGATCTCAAAGGACCGAAAGTAAAATATAAACTGCACTATGGTTGATGTATGGGGAGACGTTTTACGGCCGCCACACGGCACAACACCAGCTGCAGTGAATTCATCTTTGAACTATTCCAGACCATGTGTTATCAAGATGCAGTGTACATGTACATACATTTGAGCCAGTGCACAATAAATCCTACAATAAGAATTATATATAGGCCACCGCCCATCGGGGCTTGAAGAAATAGATGGGCAGCATGATGCTTCCACACAGAGCTGACAACCGACCCGCACATGAGTACTGGTAAACCGCTTAGAGGATCTATGCCTGCCCAGGCAAAGCGATGCGCAGTAGACCATCCATGCTGATAAACCATATTCGTTTCATTGGGCGGCAGGGCTTGAGATGTCATTTCATCTTAGTGTCGGGTAAAAGTCCCATAAAATTGGAAGCAATGTCTCCAAAATGACCTTTACAGTGTTGATGGGGACGTAAAACCTCAAGTCAAACAAACAAATAAGAGTTGTATAATCAGCAAAAACTCAGTCCCTGTGTGTCCCCACAGTCTGGTCAAGTCTTTAGCTGATCGCCATAGCAACAGATAAGGATTTTGTTTGTTTGAATTGTGGTTTTACATCCCCGTCAACACTATTTAGGTCATTTTGGAGATGTTGCGTCCAATGTTGTGGGTCTTTAACCCGACACTCAGCTGAAATGACATCTCAAGGCCTGCCACTCAACAAACCAAAATGGTTTATGTGTAGGGACGGTCTGAAGCACCACTTTACCTGGGCAGGTGTAGATCCTCTAAGCGATTTACAAGTTCTCATGTGCGGTCGGTTTCAACTCTGCGTGGAAGCATCATGCAGCCCAATCTATTTCTACAAGCTCCGATGGTGGGGGCCCAACAGATAAGGTAAGTATTTTGTGATCACTGAAGGATAGTTTTCCTTATTTCTCCATATAAACATATTGTGTGGGTACTCATTAGAACCTTCTGGGCGAGGCAGTTCTAACAAATACCCACAACTAAGGTTTTTTTGGAGAACTGAGAAAAATTGTCCTCAGTTATCACAAAATACTTACGTTATCTTTTGCTATGTATCGCATGACCCCTCTATAGCTTCTGGGCTGATCCAAGTATCGATAGGATCTTGTTGTAGCAAATGGATGCCGAGGCTGATACGTGTCTTTGCTGGTAACACATGTGTTACACCACAACCTCATTATGACAAGGTTCGTTATAACGCGGTTTTGGATATAACACAGTTTCAAGATGGATCCCAAAAATGTATAGGTTATATAGAAAAATGACCATAAATGGTCACTTTTCTATATAATCTATACATTTTTGTTTGTATATAACATGGTTGTTTAACTAACACGGTTTCTACTTTGGACCCCATCAATAGTGTTATAAAGAGGTTGTGGTGTATTGTAGGTTTTGTAGTGTGTTGGCTCATTTAGCATTGAGTCCATTGTGCATTAAAGTGAGACTTGCTTTTCTTAGGGGTTATCTGATCGAGTTTTGCAATCGTAGCTGTCCATCCAGAATAGTTGAAATTCCATCTTGTCACTATTAACTCGCAACAATTGTTGTCTCATTTGTTGTCTGCTGGTTGCTTTACATGATTGTAAAATGTGTCTTTACATGGTTGCAAAATTTGTGGACCCAAATCAGATTGCGCATATATGAGTAGTCTGATCGGCCGAGGATCCACACTGTTTGCCTGTATGTAAAAATATATTTTTCCCGCATAAGATGCCGAGAAAAACTGCCATCTGAAAATGGCGTCTGTTGATATCACCTGCTGAATCTTTTTGCAAACTTTTTAAAAATATTTTTGCATACAGGCAAATACTGTGGACCCAGATCAGACTGGCATTTAAATGACAAGTAACTGGCAGACGACAAAGCAGACCACAGTTCTCGTGATTTGCATTTTATGGGTTAAAAAGTTTGCAAGACGCAGCAGCAGAGGACACAAACAGATAACATTTTCAAACACAGCTTTTCTTGGCAGCATAAGGGTTGACCCTTTTTCTACAGGAGACTCCAAAATGGGATACTGGCAAACAGTCTATGCCCAGATAGATGCCGCAAAATGTGGCATCTAATCAGGACCTTCACTGTTTGAAAAAGTTCAGTCATTTTGCAAGTAAATTTTCCAATAACTCAAACTGACACGCCAGAATTTTCGTATGGACTCCTGCTATTCATTACGATTACACACCTGTGCGACATAGTGGATTTTTCACATCTCCAAAATGGCTACTAATCTGATGAAAACCCGGAGATATTTTTCTTATAAGTGCTCAAAACATAGGTTGTGGGTGCTCGTTAGAACCGCCTCAATGAGGCGGTTCTAACGAGTACCCACAACCTATGTCTTTGAACAGAAATATGAAAAATAATGTTTACCCCCGCAAACCCCAGTTTTCTCTTTATAAAGTGGGGTTTAGGGAGGTCTTCATTTCACGGACTTGTTCACGTGATGTTATTAGGCTGAAGATTCCATTCAGTACAAAAATGGGTTAGCTGTTTATTGTAGATAATTTATCAGGCGGTCCGTCACGTGAACAAGTCCGTGAAATGAACACCCCCTTAAACCCCACTTTATATAGAGAAAACTGGGGTTTACAGGGGTATTCATTATTTGTCTTATTTCTGCACCAAGACATAGGTTGTGGGTACTCGTTAGAACTGCCTCAATGAGGCGGTTCTAACGAGCACCCACAACCTATGTTTGAAGTAAAAATAACGAAAATATCACAGATTTTCACCAGAAAAGTAGCCATTTTGGAGATGTGAAAAAAATGCACTTTGTCGCACGGGTGTGTTATCGAAATGAAGCATTTTTGTCAATCCTAACACCAACCAAAATGTTCAAGTCCATTCCTCAATGTTCTGAGACAGGAGTAATCATCTGGAAGGAAGGAGTACAGCACATAACTTAAAATTATGGAGTGTACATAGAGGATCTTACATGAGTGTTCATGTATTATTGAATTTATTAAACGAGTTGAGGAAAAGCGATAAAATGCGAGGCTTTGCCTAGCATTTTATCCCTTTTCCTCAACGAGTTTAATAAATTCAATAATACATGAGCACGAATGCAAGATTCTATTTATCATATGACATTTAAAATGCATTTTATTCACGATTGTTTACACAAATGTCAATATTCCGCCGTTAGTAAATGTGACGTCGTTAAGGACGTCCTACATGTAACGTTACGGGACGTATCTAGCTAATTTGCATATTTAATCCACGAGTGGATTATCGAAGATATTACATGGCGTTATTACACTCTCAGACGCGATGTCATATGATAAAAGATTTTTCTGGGCCAGACTAGCTAGTTTCAGCCAATTAGGCTTCATCAGTGACCCTCAGATATTTCCCAAATTCCGCAATGAAATCGATGATCCCAAAGGAGTAGAAAATATAACCCACACTATGATGAATGGCACGGAGACTTTTTACGGCCGCCACACATTTGCTTAACACCAGCTGTGGTGAAGTTAAATGTTCTAAGAAACGGGTAATCCTTTGGAAACAAGGAGTTCAGCACAGAACTATAATTATGGAGTGTACAAGATTTTTCTGGGCCAGACTAGCTAGTTTCGGCCAATTAGGCCTCATCAGTGACCCTCAGATATTTCCCAAATTCCATAGTGAAATCAATGATCCCAAAGAAGTAGAAAATATAACCCACACTATGATGAATGGCACGGAGACTTTTTACGGCCGCCACACATTCCCTTATCACCAGCTGTGGTGAAGTTAAATGTTCTAAGAAATGGGCAATCCTTTGGAAACAAGGAGTTCAGCACAGAACTATAATTATGGAGTGTACAAGATTTTTCTGGGCCAGACTAGCTAGTTTCAGCCAATTAGGTCGCATCAGTGACCCTCAGATTCCATAGTGAAATCAATGATCCCAAATGAGTAGAAAATATAACCCACACTATGATGAATGGCACAGAGACTTTTTACGGCCGCCACACATTTGCTTAACACCAGCTGTGGTGAAGTTAAATGTTCTAAGAAACGGGTAATTCTTTGGAAACAAGGAGTTTAGCACAGAACTATAATTATGGAGTCTACAAGATTTTTCTGGGCCAGACTAGCTAGTTTCGGCCAATTAGGTCGCAACTCACAAGAGCTACAAACACAGGCACGACATAGTCTTCTGTGGAATTTTTGTTTGTCACATGGGCTATGCCAAATGACAATGGTTTTTCAAGCATATGAACTTAGTGAAGACTAAGACCAGCCTGATTATCCACAGTCTGATCAGAATCTGTTGGATTTTATAAGAATGGCCATTGACAAATATCTACTTCATGCATTCGGGGAAGGTTAATATATGCTTATTACTGTAATGAGCCTAAGTATTGGGACATAATAGGCCAAAGCAAACACTTTAGACCCAGATCAGACTGCTCCTTGGAGCAGTCGGATCAGGATCTACACTGTTTGCCATTCCATTTGCACCTTTTGGACTCTTTGCTGGATCGTGAAGCAAATTTGTTAAAATTTTTGGAGAATTGCAGCAAGTTCTCAAGGTGTTGGAACATTAAGGATGTTTTTACGGCAAGTTTGCATGCAGGCTGATTTGAGTACACATGCTCAAAGTCCCCTCTTTGTATACACTTTACACTTGGGCTCAAGCCCATTTGGGCTTGCAGAAAAAGATTGGGCTGCATGATGCTTCCACACAGGGCTAAAACTGACCACTGGTAAACCACTTAGAAGTTGTAAATCTGCACAGACAAAGTGATGTGAGTCAGACCGTCCATGCATATAAACCGTATTGGTTTGTTTGAGCATTAGGCCTTGAGATGTCATTTCATCTCAAAGTCTGGGAAAAAGTCCCACAAAATTGGAAGCAAAGTCTCCAAAATGACCTAAATAGTATTGATGGGGTGTAAAACCTCATTTCAAACAAAACAAAACACTTTACACATGGGGGCCCTTACAATACATCACAACTTCATAATAACACTATTAAAATGGTCCAAAGCAGAACCCCTGTTAGTTAAACAAAGGTGTTATATCCATCCAAACATGTACATGTATAGATTTTATAGAACAATAACAATTTGTGGTCATTTCAACAAAAATGAATGGATTATATAGAAAAATGACCATTTATTGTCTTTCTTCTATATATATGTAAAAATACATTTTTTTTTTTTGATAAATCTTTAAACTGTGTTATATCCAAAACCATGTTATATTAGGAACAGTGTTATAATGAGTGTAATGTGTCATAATGTGGTGTAAATGGCTAAAGGTCTAGCCTAAATATTTATAACAAATACCATAGAAACAGACTGCATGATGTGGTTCAACTGAGTCCTTGCTGGATGCAAATGTTTGGAAATTTATTCTTGCATAAATACCTGATCATCCTTGGTTATTTTATTGCATTAACATTTGCCAGATCCCTCGGAAGATATTTGAACATTTGGCCTAGCGCCCTCATGTTCAAACAGCTTTTTTGGGATCCCACAAATGTTAATGCATGAATTACCATAGTTTATCACTATATGTTCACTTGGCATGGCTCATGTTTTCTCTAGATGTACAGGATAGAGTCAGTGTTACTACCACTAGTCAATCGCAGTCATTCCACACAGGGGACCTGGTTTGGGGTCAGATTAGAGGCTTTCCATCCTGGCCAGGGAAACTTATAGATACAGAGTATAAATTGGGACAACTGGAAGATGGGAAGGTAATTTCGTTTTTCAGACCCTGACAAGAGTGGCAACATTACTTAACGGCTATCTTACCAAGGCATCCTGAAAAGGATGTGCAAAGTATTACAGTAAAATTCCTATATTAAGACCACCTTTGGGATATTAAGACCACCTTTGGGACTGTTCAAAAGTGGTCTTCAAGACCACTTTTGAACAGCCCAAAAGGTGGTCTCTGACCAGAGGACTCTGTATGCAGAAAACACAAGGAAAGAATAACTGCAACCTACTACGCAGAATTAATCTTAATTTTAGGTGGTCTTAATAGTGGAAATTTACTGTATATAGTGATTATGAAGTGAATCAACATCACAGGCCCCCCGCCCATCGGGTCATGAAGAAATAAATGGGCTGCATGATGCTTCCACGCAGAGCTGAATCCGACCGTACATGAGTACATGTACTGGTAAACCACTTACAGGATCTAAAGTAGAAGTAAAACAAAGATCAGGAATTGATACAATTAACTTACTCCACCCACCAAAGACACCAAAGGGAAAGAAACACAAACATGAAGCAACCAGACCATAATGGAAACCTAAACAAAGGAAGGCCATGGTTAACCACCATGCATGCGGTCTGTTTTATAACATTTATGTTGTACCCAATCTTTATATATCGACGAACGATTTTACGAAATTGGGTACCAAAGTCATTACAGGCATGTATTTTTCTAAATTTATATACTAAGTCACCATAGAATTCGGTTCCGATAGGCCTTGTTGCAGAAGTGTTTTAAGTCCAACATTGAATTTTGAAACCAAATCAGCATGCCCAGGCAAAGCTGTGCGAGTTGGACCGTCCATGCTTATTAACCCTATTGGTTTCATTGGGCGACAGGGCTTGATATGTCATTTCATCTTAATATCGGGAAAAGTCCCACAAAATTGGAAGCAAATGTCCTATATAGTGTTGACGGGGTTGTTAAACATCAAATCAACAAAACAAAAACATCACAGTGCAATTAACCATATGATCTAAGGGAATATTGCATTGTTCCTGAAAAGATAATTTCTGCATATTCATTTTTGTTCGAACAGCATAGATTGTGGGTGCTCATTAGTACTGTCTCATTGAGGAGTTCCAAGGAGTAACCACAATACATGTATGTGTTTTGAAGCAGATGTATTAAACATTGTTGCAAACTCTCTTTTCCCTTTATTAACCCATTTCAGACTGGAAACCCCTAAACAGGTACCGTGGCAAACAGTGCAGGCCCAGATCAGACACCACAGAACGCGGCATCTGATCAGGGCCTTCACTGTTTGCAAAAAGTTCAACCATTTTCCAAAAACACAAACTGACACCCCTAAATTTTGAAATGGACTCCTGCTATATATAAGAAGGAAGATTCCATTTGGTACAAAAAGGGTTAAGTGTGGGTTTACAAGGGTGTTGATAACATAGACTAGTTTACATGATAAAGTCTGCATAAGGAGTGTAGGGTTTCACCTAAGGCTGGCACGATCTATTGGATAATCAGTCAATAAATTCCACAAAAATGATTAGCTAGTAATTAATTATTTGATGAGTACAATTTACTACCCAAATTTGTGTTTAAAATAGCTGGATGTGTAGCAAACAATGTAGAACCTGATGATATGCTGCATTCTGCAGAGTCTTACTCTGAGTCTACACTGTAAATGCTCAAGTTTTGCAAATGCTATCTCGACAGTCACTCATCACAGATCATTCATATTTGGAACTTGGGTACCCAGGAGGGTCTTCTTAGATTCCAAGAGAACATTCCTCTGGGTTCATAACCAGGGGTGCGGCTAGGGATCAGAATCTAGGACACCTTTGTACACCACAACCTCTTTATAACACTATTTATGGGGTCCAAAGTCAAAACCATGTTAGTTAAACAACCGTGTTATATCCAAGCAAAAATGTATAGATTATATAGAAAAATGACCATTTATGGTCATTTTTCTATACAATCTATACATTTTTGGGATATCCATCTTGAAACTGCTTTATATCCAAAACTGTGTTTTAACGAACTGTGTTATAATGAAGTTGTGGTGTAATATGTTATATGCATTTCAATTTTGCTAACAAGCTATAGACATATCTGGATATACATAAGCCAACTATGTGACATCAGTGAGTGAAGGTCATGGTGACCTACATGTCACAGCCCAGGTCACCTACATTTCACGGTTCAGTGATTATAGCCCCGCTTTGAAAAAGTGGGGGCTATATTGGATTTGTCCGGAATTCCGTCTGTAATTTGTCCGGAATTCCGTCTGTCTGTCTGTCTGTAATATTTGATAGTGGGTACCTTGTTACCGCAACTCCTCTTACAGTTCTAGGTCAATCCTTTTGAAACTTTACAGGTGTTTTCATATAGGTCTGAAGATGTGCATATTCTTTTTTCATTATCCTTAAATAATTTGTTTCACTTATTTCACCTTTTTAGCTCACCTGAGCACGAAGTGCTCAAGGTGAGCTTTTGGGATCGGTCTTTGTCCGTCGTCCGTCGTCCGTGCGTCCGTGCGTCCGTCGTCAACTTTTGCTTTAAACAACTTCTTCTCCAAAACTGCTGGACAGATTTTGATCTAATTTCACAGGAATGCTCCTTGGGTGATCCTCTACCAAAATTGCTCAAACTATTCTGCTCGGGTGAACAAGATGGCCGCCAGAGCTAAAAATAGAAAAACCTTTAAACGACTTCTCCTGCTTAACCAGTGGATGGATTTTGAATTTATTTCACAGGAATGTTCCTTGGATGACCTTCTACCAAAATTGCTCAAACAGTTCCGCTCGGGTGAACAAAATGGCCGCCAGAGCTAAAAATAGAAAAACCTTTAAACGACTTCTTCTCCTTAACCAGTGGATGGATTTTGAAATCATTGCACAGGAATGTTCCTTGGGTGCCCCTCTACTAAAATTGCTCAAACCGTTCCGCTCGGGTGAACAAAATGGCCGCCAGAGCTAAAAATAGAAAAACCTTTAAACGACTTCTTCTCCTTAACCAGTGGATGGATTTTGAAATTATTGAACAGGAATGTTCCTTGGGAGCCCCTCTACTAAAATTGCTCAAACCGTTCCGCTCGGGTGAACAAAATGGCCGCCAGAGCTAAAACTAGAAAAACCTTTAAAGGACTTCTTCTCCTTAATCAGTGGATGGATTTCGAAATTACTTCACAGGAATGTTCCTTGGGTGACCCTCTACCAAAATTGCTCAAACTGTTCCGCTCGGGTGAACAAAATGGCCGCCAGAGCTAAAAATAGAAAAACCTTTAAAGGACTTCTTCTCCTTAACCAGTGGATGGATTTCGAAATTACTTCACAGGAATGTTCCTTGGGTGACCCTCTGCCAAAATTGCTCTAACCATTTCCCTCCAGTGAACAAGATGGCCGCCAGAGCTAAAAATAGAAAAAACCTTTAAACGACTTCTACTCCTTAACTAGTGGATGGATTTTGAAATTACTTCACAGGAAGGTTCCTTGGGTGACCCTCTACCAAAATTGCTCAAACCGTTCTGCTCGGGTGAACAAGATGGCCACCAGAGCTAAAAATAGAATAACATTTAAACGGCTTTTTCTCCTTAACCAGTGGATGGATTTTGAAATTATTTCAAAGGAGTGTTCCTTGTGTGACCCTCTACCAGAATTGCTCAAACCGTTCCGCTCGGTTGAACAAAATGGCCGCCAGAGCTAAAAATTGAAAAACCTTTAAACGACTTCTTCTCCTTAACCAGTGGATGGATTTTGAAATTATTGAACAGGAATGTTCCTTGGGAGCCCCTCTACTAAAATTGCTCAAACCGTTCCGCTCGGGTGAACAAAATGGCCGCCAGAGCTAAAAATAGAAAAACCTTTAAAGGACTTCTTCTCCTTAATCAGTGGATGGATTTCGAAATTACTTCACAGGAATGTTCCTTGGGTGACCCTCTACCAAAATTGCTCAAACTGTTCCGCTCGGGTGAACAAAATGGCCGCCAGAGCTAAAAATAGAAAAACCTTTAAAGGACTTCTTCTCCTTAACCAGTGGATGGATTTCGAAATTACTTCACAGGAATGTTCCTTGGGTGACCCTCTGCCAAAATTGCTCTAACCATTTCCCTCCAGTGAACAAGATGGCCGCCAGAGCTAAAAATAGAAAAACCTTTAAACGACTTCTTCTCCTTAACTAGTGGATGGATTTTGAAATTACTTCACAGGAAGGTTCCTTGGGTGACCCTCTACCAAAATTGCTCAAACCATTCCGCTCGGGTGAACAAAATGGCCGCCAGAGCTAAAAATAGAATAACGTTTAAACGGCTTTTTCTCCTTAACCAGTGGATGGATTTTGAAATTATTTCAAAGGAGTGTTCCTTGTGTGACCCTCTACCAGAATTGCTCAAACCATTCCGCTCGGGTGAACAAAATGGCCACCAGAGCTAAAAATAGAAAAACCTTTAAACGACTTCTTCTCCTTAACCAGTGGATGGATTTTGAAATTATTTCACAGGAATGTTCCTTTGGTGAATCTCATCAAAAAATGCTCATACCGTTCCCCTTGGGTGAACAAAATGGCTGCCAGAGCAAAAATAGAAAAACTTTTAAACGATTTCTTCTCCTTAACCAGTGGATGAATTTTGAAATTATTTCCCAGGAATGTTCGTTTGGTGTCCCTCTACCAAAATTGCTTATACTGTTCAGCTAGGGCGAACAAAATGGCCACCAGAGCTTCTCCTGCTTAACCAGTGGATGGATTATTAGCCCTGGAGCCAAAAACGGCCTGTCCCGGGGCCCACTGGTTTTACATAGGCTTATATAGGGAAAACCTTTAAAAATCTTCTTGTCTGAAACCAGAAGGCCCAGGTCTTTGATATTTGGTATGTAGCTTTGTCTAGTGGATCGCTACCAAGATTGTTCAAATTATAGCCCTGGTGCCAAAGACAGCCCCACCCCGGGGCCCACTGGTTTTACATAGGCTTATATATGGAAAACCTTTAAAAATCTTCTTGTCTGAAACCAGAAGACCAAGGTCTTTGATATTTGGTATGAAGCTTCATCTAGTGGACCTCTACCAAGATTGTTCAAATTATAGCCCTGGGGCCAAAACCGGCCTGCCCCGGGGCCCACTGGTTTTACATAGGCTTATATTGGGAAAACCTTTAAAAATCTTCTTGTCTGAAACCAGAAGGCCCAGGTCTTTGATATTTGGTATGTAGCTTTGTCTAGTGGATCGCTACCAAGATTGTTCAAATTATAGCCCTGGTGCCAAAGACAGCCCCACCCCGGGGCCCACTGGTTTTACATAGGCTTATATATGGAAAACCTTTAAAAATCTTCTTGTCTGAAACCAGAAGACCAAGGTCTTTGATATTTGGTATGAAGCTTCATCTAGTGGACCTCTACCAAGATTGTTCAAATTATAGCCCTGGGGCCAAAACCGGCCTGCCCCGGGGCCCACTGGTTTTACATAGGCTTATATTGGGAAAACCTTTAAAAATCTTCTTGTCTGAAACCAGAAGGCCCAGGTCTTTGATATTTGGTAAGTAGCTTCGTCAAGTGGACCGTTACCAAGATTGTTAAAATTATAGCCCTTGGGCCAAAAAATGCCCCCGCGCCAGGGCCCACTGGTTTTACATAGGCTTTTATAGGGAAAACCTTTAAAAATCTTCTCATCTGAAACCAGAAGGCCCAGGTCTTTGATATTTGGTATGAAGCGTCATCTAGTGGACCTCTACCAAGATTGTTGAAATTATAGCCCTGGGGCCAAAAATGTCGCCGCCCAGAGACCCTTTGGTTTTACATAGACTTATAAAGGGAAATTTTTAAAAATCTTCTTCTCTGAAACTGCAAGGCCCAGGTCTTTGATATTTGGTATGGAGCTTCATCTAGTGGACCTCTACCAAGTTTGTCAAAATTATAGCCCTGGGGCCACAAATGCCCCTCACCCCAGGGCCCTTTGGTTTTACAGAGACTTATATAGCCTGGTGCATAGGCTTATGTAGGGAATATCTTCATAAAAATCTTCTTTTCTGAAACAGCAAGGCCCAGGTCTTTGATATTTGGTGTGTAGCGTCATCTAGTGGACCTTTGCCAAGATTGTTCAAATTATAGCCTTTGTTTTTGTTTGGTATGAAGTATGAAGCTTCAACATTATGCACATTAAAGCCTTTCCGCCAATAATGGCCCTCCCTGGGGCCCACTTGTTACACTATGGATCAGGTGAGCGATCCAGGGCCATCATGGCCCTCTTGTTTAACTTAGACTATTTTTGAGATCTACTAATGTTAAAATGTATAGGGAGTAGCTACCTTGTTACCGCAACTCCTCTTACAGTTCTAGGTCAATCCTTTTGAAACTTTACAGGTGTTTTCATATAGGTCTGAAGATATGCATATTCTTTTTTCATTATCCTTAAATAATTTTTTTCACTTATTTCACCTTTTTTAACTTAGACAATTTATTAGATCTACTAATGTTAAAATGTATAGGGAGTAGCTACCTTGTTACCGCAACTCCTCTTACAGTTCTAGGTCAATCCTTTTGAAATTTAACAGGTGTTTTCATATAGGTCTGAAGATGTGCATGTGCTTTTTTCATTATCCAAAACCTATTTTTTAACTTAGACTGTTTTTCAGATCTAATAACGCGAAAAGTCTATAAGGCGTAGGTACCTTGTTAGGGATTTAACCCTCTCACAAGTCTTTACCTTTAATTCTTGAGTCTTTCTCCTCTGACAGTTCTAGTTTTACCTTATATCTTGAAGACAATTTGTTAGATAAATCAATGTCCCCCCCCCCCACCCACGCTACATGGCTTGCATCCACGCAGAGCTGAAACTCACCATGCATGAGTACTGATAAACCGCTTAGAAGGACTGAGCCTGCCCAGGCAAAGTGGTGTGGGTCCATTGCATGTAAGCCTTTTGGTTTCATTGGGCGGCAGGGATTGAGATGTCATTTCATCCTACTATCTGGTAAAAGTCCCACAAAATTGAAAGCAGCATCTCAAAAATGACCTGAATTGTGTTGACAGGAACGTTAAATCTCGATTCAAACAAACAAACAAAACCTGGTTGGGATATTAGTTCCATGTGATCCATTGAATGACCTCAAAGTATATCTAGGTTGGTGTGACCTATATTTCATGGTTCAGTAATTTTACCTAATGTCTTGAATACTAATTGGATGGAGAAATGTCATACCAGGGATATTAGTTCCATGCAACCAGGTGATTGACCTCAAAATATATCTAGGTCAGTGTGACCTATATTTCATGGTTAAATAATTTTGCCTGATATCTTCAATACTATGTGATGGAGAGACCTTACACCTGGATTATAAATTCCATGTGACCTGATGAATGACATAAAACATATCTAGGTCATTGTGACCTATATTTCATGGTTCAGTGATTTTACCTTACAACTGGAAGACTTTTTGATGGAGAAATGTTATATTTATATTAGTTCCATGCAACCTGATGACTGACCTCTAAATATATCTAGGTCAATGTGACCTATATTTCATGATTCAATGATTTATATCTTGAATATTATTTGATGGAGAAACTTCATACCTGGAATATATTTTCCATGTGACCCGATGAATGACATAAAAATATATCCAGGTCACTGTGACATATTTAAGGGTTCAATGATTTTATACCTTGTAACTTGAAGACTGTTTGATGGAGAAACGTCATATCTGGGATATAACGTCATATCTGGGTTCTATCTGACCCGTTGATTAACCTCAAACTATATCT
This sequence comes from Lucinisca nassula, assembly GCA_963580285.1. Taxonomy (NCBI): domain Eukaryota; kingdom Metazoa; phylum Mollusca; class Bivalvia; order Lucinida; family Lucinidae; genus Lucinisca; species Lucinisca nassula. The sequence continues at coordinate 109,781,223 of OY757019.1, read as the reverse complement.
AGGTAAGTGTGACCTATTTTTCATGATTCAGTGATTTTGCCTTGTAACTCGAAGACTATTTGATGGAGAAATGTCATACCTTGATGTGACCTGATGATTGACCTAAAGTATATCCAGGTCAGTGTAAACTGTATTTCATGGTTCAATGATTTTACCTTATATCTTGAAGGCCTGAAACAGTTGAGCTATGCTGTCATGGGAGAGCTCTTGTTTAATGAGTTGACTCCCCTGAAGGTAAAGCCATTTCCCTTAAATGTATAGCTGATTTTCTTTCAGTTGTTAGTACAGTGGTTTGGGGATCACACACTCACACAGGTGGAGCCAGGCAAGCTGAAGACACTCTCAGAAGGTTTAGAGGCACACCACAGGGCCAGGAAAAAACATAGAAAGTGAGTTTCTTTTCCATTCTTCGGGTTTACCCTTATCTTGCTGAATATTCAGTTTAGCCACACCCATTTCTGACTTTGAACGAATCAGATTACTTGATGTAATTTATTCCTACAAATTCATAAATTGAATGTCAAACAGTGTAGATCCTGATCAGATGGCTTCTTCAGAAGCCATCTGATCTGGATCTACACTGTTTGCAAAGAAAAGGGTTGTCGTGAACAGCAGGATAAGCGTTAAACCATAAGTTTTCTGGGACTGTATGGCAAGACCTGTTGTCCAGTTTTTAAACCAGTATAATGTAATACAACAGCAGCATGCATGGTAGGTAACCAAGTCATGCTTGATAGCTTTGCTTCCCTCTTTAAATGCATGCCGGTGTGGTCAGGCCTCAGACTCTATGACAGCTCCAGATGAAAGACAACTAAATCAGTTGGTCCCTGATGAGGTCTGCAAGTCTCTGGGCCAGTTTTTACAGTTAACCCATTTTGGATGGGAAACCCTGAAAAGTGACACCTGTAAACAGAGCAGGCCCAGAACAGATGCCAATATTCTGTGTAGTCTGATTGGGGTGTTCACCATTTACAAAAAGGTTCAGCCTTTCCTATTAAACAATGACTCAGTCTTGGTAACACCCTTCTAAATGGATTTCCACTTTATATGCAGAGGGAGACTCCATTTAGTACAGTGGACAGGAGGCCTAAACATCACCTTTAACCCATTTTGTAGCAGAAACCCCAAAACGCGTGGTTGACAAACAGTGCAGGCCCAGATCAGATGCCGCAGAACGCGGCATCTGATCAGGGTCTACACTGTTTGCAAAAAGTTCAGCCATTTTCCAAATAAATTTTGAAGAAAACACAACCTGACACAGCTAAATTTTGAAATGGACTACTGCTATATATAAGGAGGAAGATTCCATTTGGTGCAACAAAGGTTATAAAGTGCCATTGGTTCAATGGACCAGCTGCTGGACATATCATTAATAGTGTTGACTTGGCCATTAAAATCCAAAAAAGAATTATATATTACCAGAATTTTGTTTTCATTAACACTTTCAACCTTGTTGACTGGTACAGATAGAACTGTATTTATCCTAAATATTCGGAGATCTCAACTCCTTACCATACTTGTTCTAAACTTTGAACAAGTACAATTTCTCCCGCCGGGGTCGGCAACATTCTTTCGTGGAGATTGATCATGAAATCTTTTCTACGGTCATTCTCTCCCTTCCGCTGATTCAAGAAGGGCAGTTGTCAGTTTCTGGCGAAAGAATGTGCACTGTACTGGTTAACCGCTTACGTATAAGCCTGCCCAGGAAAGTGTGGATAGGTAAACTAACAGGCTCAAAAATGACCCAAATAGTGTTGACTGGGCCGTTAAACTCCAATAAAAACAAACAAAAACAAGTACAATTAACTACTCGATGTTGTGTCTAAGAATAGCAGGATGAGTGGCAAACAGTGTGGACCCTGATGAGATGCCGCTTAAAGCGGCGTCTCATCTGAGTCTACACTGTTTGCTCAGGCCTGTCTGTCTGAATATATACTCTAAATACAGTAGTGCAGACATTATAGATCCAGATCAGACAGCACACATTGAGCTGTCAGATCTGGATCTACACTGTTTGCCATCAAATAAATAATTTGACTACACTCCGTATTTTCAAGACTCAATGTATCCAAATTTATAGAATAGTCCCCGCCCATAGGGGCTTGGAGAAATAGATTGGGCTGCATGATGCTTGCAGGCAGAGCTGAAACTGACTTGGAAGGTCTAACCCTGCCCAGGCAAAGTGGTCCATGCATATAAGCCCTATTGGTTTCATTGGGCGGCAGGGTCCATTGAGATGTTATTTCATCTTATGTTGGGTAAAAGTCCAACAAAATTGGAAGCAAGCCTCCAAAATGGCCTAAATAGTGTTGACAGGGACATTAAATCTGCCATGCGTGCAGCAAGCCAGCTACCAGGAAGGGGGCCCACTTATGTGGACGTTGCCCATGTACCTGCATGTTAATCAAAAATCTGTTGATGATGTTGATGATGATTGAATCTCAAATCAAACAAACAAATTTATAGATGGAAGAGTTTATTTCACGATCTCAGGGGTGAAAGGGTTAAGTTTAGAATGCTCCGAAAACGTCTATACAGTCAAACTTCAATGGCTCAAACACCTTTGATACTACAAAATGGGCCCCGTCAAGCGATTTTGGTACTTATCGCCTATGCGAGCAGCGAAGGTTCAGGCGAGCCTGCGCATCCTGCGCCAGAACCTTCGCTGCTCGCTCATACAAGCAGTGAATCAAGAGGAACCTTCAGACAAAGCCATATCCCTAGCCCCTCTGAATGGCTGGGCATGCGCAGATAAAATTTGTCATGATGGAATGCTCGAAGACACAAATTTTCTTGGCGGAGCTCAAATATTTTTGATGGTCTGCGAGTAAAGATTTGTTGTGTAGTCACTAGAATTGCCTAATTGATGCAGTTCTAGTGAGTACCGTACAAATCCCAAAAATTTGGACGCCATTAGGACTTGCTGTCATTCGCCTAAATTTTTAACAAATTTGTTCCACGATCCAGCAAGGAGTCCAAAAGGTGCAGATGGCATGGCAAACAGTGTAGATCCTGATCAGACTGCTCCTTCAGGAGCAGTCTGATCTGGGTCTGCACTGTTTGTTCTGGAATGGCAAACAGTGTAGATCCTGATCAGACTAGGAGTCTGATCTGAATCTGCACTGTTTGCTCAGGCCTCTCTGTCCCAATACTTATGATCATTATGGTATACACCGCAAAGTTTTCTAAAATAAGAAAATCTCCCTAAATTATCTCTAAATATTTCATATCTTGGGCTGTGGAATGAACTCCCTTGGGACTGGTGAACATGATCAGATCAGCCATGGTTTATTTGAGTTGGGGTTTAACATCCCAGTCAACACTATTTAGGTAATTTTGGAGACATTGCTTCCAATTTTGTGACATTGAGATGAAATGACATCTCAAGCCCTGCCGCCTAATGAAACCAAAGGGTTTATATGCATGGACTGTCCAACATGCACCACTTTGCCTGGGCAGGCTTAGACCTTCTAAGCAGTTTGCCAGTACTTATAGCAGTTGGTTTCAGCTTTGTTTGTTTGTTTGAATTGGGGTTTAATGTCCCAGTCAAAACTATATAGGTCATTTTGGAGACGTTGCTTCCAATTTTGTGAGACTTTTTCCCGACATTGAGATGGTATAACATCTCAAGCCCTGTCACCCAATGAAGCTAAAAGGGTTATATGCATTGGACAGTCTGACTCACTCCACTTTGCCTGGTTCTAAGCAGTTTTACCAGTATTCATAGCAGTTTGTTTCAGCTCTGCATGGAAGCATCATGCAGCCCAATCTTTCTTCAAGCCCCATTGGGTGGGGGCGTAAATCAGCCATGGTAAGGAAGCCATTGATGTTTGAGAAACTGAAGGTTCACTCTGGAATTGGCAGTTGGAATCCACGAAACATGTACAGTAAAATTCCTCTATTAAGACCACGAAAAGTTTAGACTAATTCTGCTTTGAAAAGCTTATTTAGAAAGCTGCAGTTATTACTCTTTCTTTGTGTTTTCTACGCACAGTGTTGTCTGGTCCTTGACCACCTTTTGGACTGTTCAAAAGTGGTCTTCAAGACCACTTTTGAACAGTCCAAAAGGTGGTCTTAATAGTGGAATTTTACTGTATTACTGAATTTCATTTCAGAGGGAGGAAGATGAACACAAATTTGGAGCAAGCCATACAAGAAGCGATGGCCGAGCTGGACAGACAGACAGCTGAAACAGAAGACATGATCTCAGATACGGACAGACAGAAGATTGACAAGAAAAAGAAAAGTGGAAAGTGACCCTTACCAATGATCAGGTCTGAGAGTTTAGCTATTTCTAAAGACTGTCCATAAAAATAAAGACAGTCTTTAAATCTATGGACTCACGTGTCTCTAGAAAGCAATGCAAATTGTAAGAATTTTCAAAAATTCAAAAATCGCAGAATGTGTATTATATAAACTTATCCGTTACATGATGAATTGCATACACAGAAAGTTTTGTCTGAAACTGTTGTCTACGTTTCGAGTATTTATATAAAACGTCTACGGAAGATATTCCTGTTTAGGTTTTCTCCCTTCATGTACTTTTCAACAAGTGTGCCACGCATCAGGTGACATATTTCATTGTTTATAGTGTAAGGGAGAAAACCTGAACTACACAGAATGAATTATTTAAGTTCTTGAATTGTTAATCAACAAGACAATGGATCATACTCAGTTTTCAGCTACGCGCAGATGATCGTGTAATAAAGAAGGTCGCGTAACAGATGTGTTGCGATTTTCGAATTTTTGAAAATTCTTACGATTTGCATTGCTTTCTAGAGACACATGAGTCCATAAATTTAAAGACTGTCTTTATTTTTATGGACAGTCTTTAGAAATAGCTAAACTCTCAGACCTGATGATAGCAACAGTCTACAATATATCGAAACATTACCAAAGCACGCCTGTACAAATACTGTTTTACAGCCATAAAGAAGAAAAGTTTAAGATGAAAAATTGTGTTATTTTTCTTATTTCTGCACATAATATAGATGTTGGGTAACCGCCTCATTGAGGCGGTTCTAACGAGTACCCACAATCTTTATTTTAGAGCAAAAATAAGAAAAATAAGGTTTACCCCTGTGAACCCTAGTTTTAGTATATAAAAGTGGGGTTCAAGGGGGTCAGAACTATATAGGCGTGTTTTCGTGATGTAAAGTAAAACTTCAATGGTTCAAACAGCTTTCTGACCATGAAATTTTGTTTGAGATAGGGGTAGTCCAAACTATTGAGGTTTTTTCATAGTGCCAGGCTTTGAGGCATAAAGAGTATGAGTACAGTAAAAATTCCTATATTAAGACCACCTTTGGGACTGTTCAAAAGTGGTCTTTAAGACCACTTTTGAACAGTCCCAAGGTTGGTCCCTGACCAGAGGGCATTGCGTGCAGAAAACACGAAAGAATAACTGAGCCCTTATTTATAAATAAGCAGAATTAGTCTTAATTTTAGGTGGTCTTAATAGCAGAATTTTACTGTATAATGGAATATTGTTTAATCTCATTAGAATTGCCTCATTGAGGTGTTTCTAATGATTACCCACAACATTATCTGTTCAAAACTAAATAGGAAAAAGTCCATAAATTATTATCGGAAAAAAATCTCAAGGTAAAATCAGACTGTGCACATACTGAGACAGAATATAATCTCTTAACCCTTCTCTTGCTGAATATTCAGTTTAGCCACACCCATTTCTGACTTTGAACCAATATTATTACTTGATGTAATTTATTCCTACCGGGCCTCCGTGGCGTAGTGGTTAAGAGCGCTGACTCTTGATCATTAGGTCTCTCACCGCTTAGGTTCGAGCCTCGCTCGGGTCACATGTGAGACTCCAAGTTCTGCAACGGAAGGTCAGGTGGTTTTTCTCCGGGTACTCCGGTTTTCGCCCACCTCTGATTAACGATCGGCTCGATATGAGTTAAATAATCTTGAAAGGGCCGTAAAACCCAAACCAAAAAAAAAAAAAAAAAAAAAATATTCCTACAAATTCATAAATTGAATGTCAAACAGTGTAGATCCTGATCAGATGGCTTCTTCATCTGATCTGGATCTACACTGTTTGCAAAGAAAAGGGTAGTCGTGAACAGCAGGATAAGAGTTAACTGGGTAAAGATGCTGTGTACACAGGTCAACCATATAGTGCACAGCGAAGACTGATCAGACTGTACACATGTGCAGACTGATCCGAGTCATCACTGGGTGCACATTCTTTAAGACTCCTTTTCGCTTGGCTCGAAGCATATTAACTGAATCCATCTGAAAAAGGGTCTACGGGTTACTGCAAAAATCCTAAAAATTTGGACGACTTGAGGAATTGCTGTAATTCTTCTAAAATTTCAACAAACTTGTTGCATTATCCATTTCATCTCAATGTCAGGTTAGAGCCGGAAAATTGGAAGCAATGTCTCCAAAATGACCTTTATAGTGTTGACGGGGACGTTAAACCTCAAATCAAACAAACAAATTATCCAGCAAGGAGTCCAAAAGGTGCAGCAGGAATGGCAAGAAGTGTAGACCCTGATCCGACAGCTCCTGAATAAGCAGTCTGATCTGGGTCTGCATTGTCCCAATTCTTAGGATCATTACGGTACTCATAAAAGAAAGAATTTGCTCCAAATAAAGAAATCCTGTCCATTAAGAATAGACCTTCATTGACAAGGGCTACAGAAATATTTTTGGAAGAGTTTCCTCCCCTGTGCGTGTATCCAGTCTCCTTAACCCATATGATGCCAATCACAATAATTGTCGTCTGCTTTGTCGTCTGCCGGTTACTTTTAAAGTGATTTTTGCAAATAATGTGGACCCAGATCAGACTGCTCCTCTAGGAGCAGTCTGATCTGGGTCCACTCTGTTTGCCTGTATGAAAAAAAAACATTGCTAAAAAGTTTGCAAAAAGAGTCAGCAGACGACATAAGCAGACAACATTTTCAGATGTAGTTTTTCACAGCATCTTAAAGAATTAACATGACTGACAGGTTGTGAAACACGGGAACCTTGATACTGATAATGTTGGGTGTATATATATACTTGAGCAGAGTTTGCAGATACAGATTACTTCTTTAAGAGATGAGCTTGTTTCTTCACTCTGCATGTATGAGACAAATATTGTCACACTGCATGCTGGGTATTTTTCAGCAGACAGCATTTTGAAGTATTTTCCTTATTTTTTCCAGAAAACAGGTTTTAACCTTTCATGCAAATTGTCTCCTATGGAGACAGTAGACATCATTCAGTAGACATCATTTTGAAGTAGTTTTCTTATTTTTTTCCAGTAAACAGGTTTTGACATTTCATGCAAATTGTCTGCTGTGGAGACAATTTGTATGAGATGTCAAGTCCTGTTTTCAGAGAGAAAATAGGTTTGACATTTCATGCAATTTTTTATCTCCTATTGAGACAATTTGCATGAAATGTCAAGTCCTGTTTACAGGGAATAATAAGAAAATATTAATTTGTCATCTACTGGATAAGCCAAGAGAGTGGTGATTGAGTTTTACGTCCCACCAACAGCTAAGGTCATACAGAGAAGGGACCTCGGTTTAAAGACTCATCCGAAAGTCTTCCCCCAGAGAGTGGTAAAGGTTAACTTGTCACAGTAACATTGGAAGATGATCTTTTGAAAGATATGCATTTGGAGAAATGACATTTTTGTTGGCAAAAATATTACATCCCCACCCCCCTAGATTTCCAACATGATACCCGGTGATAAAAATGGTCAGTTTATCAGAGGGATGGATTAAGGATGTTGTTTGTTGATACTGTCTGAAAAAAAAATGTTTATGAAAATTATGTTATGGATACAACTGGATACATGACACCTTATGTCATGGAATCACCTCCATGAAATGATTGTACCAAAACTCTGATATGTATGTTTTTAATGCATTAATAAGTCCCAGAAATAGATACCAATTTAGCCCCAATTTTATAGGGAAAATTGGTACACAAGGGTATTAACATAGATTATGGGTACTTCTTAGAAACACATCATCAGTATGTTTCTAACAAGCACCCATAATCTGTATTCTTAGAAGCATAGATTGTGGGAACTGGTTAGAACCACCTCATTGAGGCAGTTCTAATAAGAACTCATAATCTGTGTTGCTGTATTTGTAAGAAAAACATCATGTTGTATTTATCATATGTATTCGGACAGACAGGCCTGAGCAAACAGTGTAGACCCAGATGAGACGCCGCACAACGCGGCGTCTCATCAGGGTCTACACAGTTTGCCACCCATTCATCTATTCTCAGACAAAACATCGGATAGTAAATTGTACTTGTTCAAATTTTAGAACAAGTATGGTAAGGAGTTGAGGTGTCTGAATACTAAGGGTAAATACAATATTACTTCTTCAAACCCTATTTCTGGAGTCATGGAAGACAACACCATATTGCATAGGTTACATGACAAACTCTTTATAACACTGATGTTAGGGTCCAAATCAGAAATTTTGTTGGTTAAACAATTATGCATGTTATATCCAAACAAAAATGTATAGATTATACAGAAAAATGACTATATTTGTATAGATTATATAGAAAAATGACCATTTATGGTCATTTGTCTATATAATCTAATATTTTTGGATAATGTCTAGATTACATAGAAAAATGACATTAAAATGACTATTTGTGGTCATTTTCTGTATTATCTTAAGATTTTTTAGTTCCTGTGTAAATCTGTTTACCCAAAAATTCTGTTACCGCTAGCCCAAGACAAGAGGGGGTATCCTCACAGCATTTTTCATATTCCTGCAGAAAACATGTTGTGGGTACTCATTAGAAGCACCTCGCTGAGGCGCTTCTAATGAGTACACACAACATACGTTTTCATGCAGAAATAAGAAAAATATCACTACTTTTTTGACGAAAAAAGCATCTTGTCTGGAGCTATGGACCTGTTTTACTTTTGGAAGCCATCTTTAAACCCTGTTATATCCAAACCTGTGTTATATCCACAACAGAGTAATAAAGAGGTTCATGTGTATTGTCATAATTTTATGTTGTCATTTTATTTTTTGGCAAAGTTGAGGTGGTTGTCCACAGCATATGTTTTCAATGGAGAATTGAGAAAAGAATATTTCGGAATTGTCATCAGACAGTATGTGAACTCCTTACCTGTTCCTCTGTTTGGGTAGAAGTATTATGACTTGTAAATGGCAGATAGAAATGTGTTCTTAGAATATTTTGTATGGGGAAAATGTAGATGTTTATTACAGACTGTGTTTATGGAAATTTCTGAATTCCAACATTCATTTTTTTTTTTTTACTTTTTGATATTTTGTGTCCTTTGAAGGATTAATCCCTCAGATGATTATCATGGCTGTGTCGAACCCGTTTTTTTAGTCCCTAGGGAATTACTCTACTTAAGAAGTAGTGTTTGATAATTTAGGGAATTTGAGACTTTTGTATGCTGTGTGTACTCATTAGAATCACCTCGATGAGGCGATTCTAATACTCATTAGAATCACCTCGATGAGGCGATTCTAATGAGTACCTAACATACATTTTTATTATAGAACACCGAAAAGATGTCTCAAAATTAACCCCATTATGCTTCCCATTACGAAAACATGCCTATACAAGTACATTGCCACCTTTATCGCCGGAAAAATGAACATTTTATGATGAAAAATTGTGATATTTTTCTTATTTCTGCTCAAAATATAGATTGTGAGTACCCACAATCTATATTTTACAGCAGAAATAAGGAAAATAAGGTATACCCCCCGGAAACCCCAGTTTTACTATATAAAAGTGGGGTTCAAGGGGGTCAAAATTATATAGACGTGTTTTCGTGATGCCTGGCAGTAACCCTCAGTGGCTGGAACTACCCCTGTCTCGAATAGATTTTGGTGGACCCAGAGGCATTCAAGCCATATATGAGCCCCATACAGAAGATTTTAACATAAATCCCAGAAATATTCTACAGTTGTCTCTTGATATCTCAAATTCTGATATCTCAAATTCTAATTTCTCAAACTACTGCTTAAGTCAAACTGAATTTGGACAATGTTGGTTGACTTTTGATGGACTTTCCTCAGATTTCAACTCCTTTTGTCTCAAAATAGTCTCATTTTAAACCAAAAATTCCGTTCCCTTGCAGTTCGAGATATTGAGAGTCAATACCGAAGAATCGTTAATCATGCTTGACTATTTGCGATTTATGGATTGTACATGTATATAAGTTTGAATTGTAAACATTTGTTTGAAATTATTTGTATATATATGATAAAAGTATACATGAAAGTGCTTTTAAATGATCTGGATGCAAAAGTTGAGAGTTATTTTTGAAGAGTTTGTGAAATTTGTTGATTTTGTTAGATATATCTTGTTCTGCTTTATTGTTTGACGATACTATGCATTGGCTAGCAATTTTAAACTTATCCAATTTTTATTTATTTATTTTTTTTGCTTCACCTCATAGCTTCAGATACGGAAGTGTGACAACGATAATTATGGGATAATTTTTTTTATTCATCAGGGCCCAGTTGTTCAAAGCATTGTTAGCTTAACGAGCTCGTTAGTGGTCAAATTTTTAACTACTGTAGCAAGTACAATATCTAAAATTTTGTTATTTTTGCTGAAAAAATGTGAGCAGCTGCTCTCATTTTTTCAGCAAAAATATTAGCATATTTACCATAATAAATGATCAAAGTTTTAACGATATGTTAACTAACGCACCGCGGTTCCTGGACAGGCTTAGATCCTCTAAGCTGTTTACCAGCACACTAGTACTGGTAAACAGCTTAGAGGATCTAAGCCTGTCCAGGAACCGCAGTGCGAGGCGGACCATCCATGCTAATATACCCTATTGGTTTCATTGGGCAACAGGGCTCGAGATGTCATTTCATCTCAATGTCGGGTAAAAGTCCCACAGAATTGGAAGCAACGTCTCCAAAATGACCTTTACAGTGTTGATGGGGACGTTAAACCTCAAATCAAACAAAAATAAACAAACAAAAGTTTTGAACATCTGGCCCCTGGTTAACAAGTCCATGCAATGAACACAACCCTAAACCCCACTTTATATAGAGAAAACTGGGGTTAACAGGGGTATGCATTATTTTTGCTCCAAGACATAGGTTGTGGGTATTTGTTAAAACCGCCTCAATGAGGCAGTTCTAACGAGCACCCACAACCTATGTTTGCAGTACAAATAAGAAAAATATCACTGATTTTCATGAGAAAAGTACCTTTTGTGGAGATGTGAAAAACGGCACTATGCCGCACGTGTGTATTATCCTAATTTCATATAAACATACGTTGTGGGTACTCGTTAGAATTTCCTCATCAAGGCGATTAGAATTGCCTCATCAAGGCGATTCTAACAAGTACCCACAACATATACTTCTGACAAGAAATATGGAAAATTATCCAGCAGTTATCTTTGTAACACCTCCGTATATGCAGCAATATGTCATTGTTTTGCCTCAACCCAGAAGTATGATGGAATGTGTTTCATCCAAATCAGACTTACTGCGTATATGAATGGGACCCTAACTTTTTAAAAAAGTTGAGTGGTCCCTATGGCATAGTGAGAGAAAACTCTTAAACACTAGGTGTCTCAATGATGTGGGTTCAAGACTCATATATGAGATACCGAGTTGGCAATGGAAGGCCAGGTGTTATTTTGTTCCTGGTTGTGACTGAGGCCTAGACCACCAAGTAAATTACTGATAAATCAGAGAAAAGGTAGGCCATTTTTGTGCAACTTACTCCCTTTCCTAGCTCAGTATTTTTCTAATTGCAACGTTTGACCATTCCTATATTGATCCTTCCCAAGTATAAGCCTCATCGCTACTAAAATTTGCCATTCAGCTTAACCATTGATGCCCTATAAATGTCAACATATGATATGAACCCCGTCAAGCGATTTTGGTACTTATCGCCTGTGCGAGCAGCGAAGGTTCAGGCAAGCCTGCACATCTGCGCAGTCTCGCCAGAACTTTCGCTGCTCGCTCATACAAGCAGTGAATCGAGAGGAACCTTCAGACAGAAAGCCATATCCCTGGCCCCTCTGAATGGCTGGGCATGCGCAGTTAAAATTTGTCCTGACGGAATGCTCGGAGACACAAATTCGCTTGGCGGGGCTCATATGGTTGGGGGCATATTGTATTACAAAAACATTTTCCAGTTTTTATGATTTCATAGTTATTGTAATGGTCTAAAGTAAAGACACACATTTACCATCACTGTATTGAAAAGTAAGGTTCATTACGCAAACACGCCTATACAAATACATTGCCAGCTTTATCGCAGAAAACATGAAAATTTTATGGTGAAAAATTGATATTTTTCTTATTTCTCTAAAAAATATAGATTGTGGGCACTCGTTAGAGCTGCCTCATCGAGGCGGTTCTAACGAGTACCCACAATTTGTATTTTAGAGCAGAAATATATACCCCCGGAAACCCCAGTTTTACTATATAAAAGTGAGATTCAGGGGTGTCAAAACTATATAGGCGTGGTTTCGTGATGATCAGAGTTTTCTTCAACTACTCCAATTTCTTTCTCTGTTTTTGTTGTGATTTTATAATCATTATAGAATTGGCTATATTGCCTGTATCAGGTTTTAAATTTTCCTTGCATTTTAATTTATCTGTTGGTGTTTGTTTTCATGTAAATATTGAAGTGAAAAGTGTTTGGAATCACACATGTAGACGCAAATTTCTTACACTAGATTTTACCGACAGGTCTTTTAATCCTTATTCTGCTGTTCACGACAACAAAGCGTAGATCAAGATCAGATGGCTTCTGAAGAAACCATTTGAACAGGATCAACACTGTCATTCAGTTTGCAAATTTGAATGAATAAGTTATATCAAGTACAGAAGAACTTCGAAGTCTCGAACACCGATGGCTCGTTTACCATGGCTGAGTCGAACACATTCTTGAGCCCCTAGCGAAATCCTCTACATAAGAAATAGTTGGGGATAATTAAGGAGATTTTAGTCTTTTTTCTTGCAAATGTATGCTGTGTGTACTCATTAGAATCGCCTCGATGAGGCGATTCTAATGAGTACACACAGCATACATATTCATTATAGAACACCGAAAAGATGTCAAAAAGTATCTCGTTATGCCTCCTGACAGTAACCACAGTGGCTCGAACTACCCCTGTCTCGAACAGATTTTCGAGGTCCCAAAGGTGTTCGAGCCACTGAAGTTCGACTGTAGTTTGGTTGGTAATCAGAAATGGGTGTTGCTAATTAATTTATTCAGCAGGATAAGGGTTAATGTCAGTCTTACAGTTTGGCATTTTGGGCCCAGCTGTTCAAAGCAATATGGGGCCCAGTTGTTCAAAACATCATTACCTTTGGCATATTGGGCCCAGTTGTTCAAAGCATTGTTACATTTGACATATTGGGCCCAGTTGTTCAAAGCATCATTACATTTGGCATATTGGGCCCAGTTGTTCAAAGCATTGTTACATTTGACATATTGGGCCCAGTTGTTCAAAGCATCATTACATTTGGCATATTGGGCCCAGTTGTTCGAAGCATCATTACATTTGACATATTGGGCCCAGCTGTTCAAAGCATTGTTAGGTTAATGAAGTAGTCATTACTATAACACACCCGTGCGAGATATTACATTTTTCATATCTCTGAAATGGCCACTTGGATTATGATATTTTCCTTTACTGCAACTATGGGTTGTGGGTGCTCGTTAGAACAGCCTTTTTGAGGCGTTTCTGACGAGTACCCACAACCTATGTTTTGGTGCAGAAATAAGAAAAATAATGTTTACCCCCTGTAAACGCCAGGTAGCTTTTGCATTTGTTTATACAGAGAAAAAAAGGCTTCACAAGAAGTTTTCTCTACATAGAATAGGGTTTATTGGGTTGTTCATTACACAGAGTAGTTGACTTAATGGTAACTCATACCACACACATTTGATTCAGATTGGGGCATTATTGTGAAGTTGGCATATTTACCACTGACTTCCAACAGTGATTGACTGAATCTCATGTACTTTAACCTTTAACCTGCTGAATATTCATTTAAGCCACACCCATTTCTGTCTATCAACCAATCAAATTACTTGATGTAATTTACTGCTACAAATTCATAAACTAAATGCCAAACAGTGTAGATCCAGATCAGATGGCTTCTGATCTGGATCTACACTGTTTGCAAAGATAGGGCTTGTCGCCTACAGCAGGGTAAAGGTTAATGTCTCTCAATATCAGGATATATACAGTGAAATGTGGACAGCTCAAGCACCAATAATTTTTTGCTCAGTGACCATGGCTATTTCTGAATTTTTCTTGAGTCCATAGAAAATTTTCCCATATTTGCAGATATAAATAGATTCGGGATTCTTTTCTCATTTTGAAAATGTATGCTGTATGTACTCATTAGAATCGCCTCGATGAGGCGATTCTAATGAGTACACACAACATACCTTAAAAGATACATCCATTATGTGTCCTGACCTGGTACTATGATCAACTCTTGCTAGCACAAACTACCCATGTCAAACAGATTTTTATTGGTCCCAGAGGTGTTCAAGCCATCCAAGTTCCACTGTGTAGCTTTTATCTATGTTATAAATGTAATTGTCTTGAACTTTGATCCTACTACCCATTTTGTTTCAGCTGCAACATTCCATTCCTGGCACTGCTGTCAAATGTTTCTTTTCATTATTAAGATCAATGATCTGAATAGCAATCAAGTTCCTTTCATCTGAAGTATTTAAACGATCAAAAGGTTCACTATACTAGAGCACACCCACTTGCTATTGATGACAACTGATAGGTCAGTGTACCACCAACAGCACAAACTATTATATCATGTTGCAAGTTACATCAGGGACTGTACTGTTTTTATAATGCCCATTTGAGAAACGGTCGTATTATGTTATGCCCCCCAGGCGTCCATCTGTCCGTCAGTCGGTAAACTTTTCATTTCAGGATCACTCCTACAGTTTACATCCGATCAAGCTGAAACTTCAGACATAGACCATGATGTGGGGCAGTGCATATTCTTTTGAGGTTACGGTCCACTAAATATTAATAGAGACATGCCCCTTTGAAATTTTTTGTAAAAGTTTTGTTTCCGAATAACTCCTCCTACAATTTACATCCGATCAAACTGAAACTTCATACATAGACCATGATGTGGGGCAGCGAATATTGTTTCAAGGTTATAGTCCAACAAATAACAATAACGTTATGCCCCTTTGAAATTTTTTTGTAATCTTTTCATTTCCGGCTAACTGCTCCTACAGTTTGCATCTGATCAAGCTGAAACTTCATACATAGACCATGATGTGGGGCAGCGCATGTTGTTTCAAGGTTAGGATCCACCAAATAATAATAGATTTATGCTCCTTTGAAATTTTTTGTAAAATTTTCATTTCCGGATAACTCCTACTACAGTTTACATCCGAAAAGCTGAAACTTCATACATAGTAAGACCATGATGTGTGGCAGCGCATGTTGTTTCGAGGTTAAGGTTCACCAAATATTAATAGAGTTATGCCCCTTTGAAATTTTTGGTAAACTTTTCATTTCCGGATGACTCTTCCTACATTTTACATCCAGTCAAGCAGAAACTTCATATATAATTAGACAATGGTGTGGGGTAGCACATATTGTTTAGAGGTTATGGTCCACCAAATAATATTAGAGTTATGCCCCTTTGAAAATATTGTAAATATTTTGTTTCCACATTTTAGATCTGATGATGTTGAAACTTTACGTTAAGTAAGACCATGATACGGAACAGTGCATATTATTTTCAGGTTACGGTCTGCCAAATATTAACGGAGTTATACACCTTTCACAGATTTTTCTAAACATTGCGTTTCCAGATAACTCCTCTTACATTAGACACCTGATGAAGCTGAAACTTTACATATAGTAAGACCATGATATGGAACAGTGCATATTATTTTGAGGTTACAGTCTGCCAAATATTACCAGAGTTATTCAATTTTCACATATTTTTCTAAACATATTTTGTTTCCGGATAATGCCTCAGACATTTTGTATCTGATGAAGCTGAAACTTTAAGTATGGTTAGACTATGATGTGGAGCATAGTATTTCAAGGTTCCAGACCACCACTTATTGCTAGAGTTATGCCTATATTATTTTAAGGTTACGGTCCACCAGATATTACAGACAATGAAAATTTGTTGGAGACAGGTAGTTGGAGCCATTGAGGGTTGTTAATAATATAATGTTATTAATCAAGTAATTTCATATTGGCCCAGTTACAGGTCCGAGGTCTGCTGTATTGGCTTGAGGCTGAAGGCCGAGGCCAATACAGCTGACCGAGGGCCTGTAATTGGGACAATACGAAATTACTTGATAAATGACAATTTTATTAATTGACACAATTAAAAAGTCATGATTATTGATTTTTTGACCTCACTTGACCTCAGTTAATATTGGTTGACCTGGTATTAATACGGATGACCTTAGATCAATACAGGATAGTCAATTAATAATGCCAGGTAAGAATATATGGAGCACATATTGTTCCTTGGTTACATTCCACAAACCCAAACTTGTAAAACAGTCAGTATATGCATGCTCCATCTTACTAATTGCCACGGGCATATAATGCCCCACTTGCGGAGCTCTTGTTAGGTCAAAGGTGCAAAGTTGGCACATAGACTGTCAAACAGGATTGTGTTTTTTGAGAAAGGAGTATATTCTGGCCATCAAACACACAGAGGTAAATCAAAATCTTTTGCTCTGACAATTTGGAAATTAAACTTTTCAGTTGAATGAAGAGGATGTTGCAGGTGAAACAAAATGGTTAAGCCACACCCATTTCAGTCTATCAACCAATCAAATTACTTGATATAATTTATTGCTACAAATTCATAAACTGAATGCCATACAGTGTAGATCCTGATCAGATGGCTTCTTCAGAAGCCATCTGATCTGGATCTACACTGTTTGCAAAGATAGGGGTTGTGGTGAACAGCGACATAAGGGTTAAACATGTAATATAAGAGCTACATGTATAACACATGCTCTTTAAAACACTGCTGTTTTGGTCCAAAGAACGCCACAACCTCATAACACTGTTTGTTATAACACAGTTGTAAATATAACAGGATTTTAAGATGGTTCCCAACAGTGACTAGATTGTATAGAAAAATGACCATAAATAACCCTATTGGTTTCATTGGGCGACAGGGCTTGAGATGTCATTTCATCTCAATGTCGGGTAAAATTCCACCAAATTGGAAGCAACGTCTCCAAAATGACCTTTACAGTGTTGACGGGGACGTTAAACCTAAAATGAAACAATGTATGGATGGTCTGACTCGCACTGCTTTGCCAGGGCAGGCTTAGATCCTCTAAGGGGTTTGCCCGTACTCATGTGCAGTCGTTTTTAGCGTGTGAAAGCATCATGCAGCCCATCTATTTCTTCAATCCCTAATAGGTGGGGGCCAACCTAAATCCGTGTACATTTACACCAGAACCTCTTTATAACACTATTAATGGGGTTCGAAGTAGAAAACATGTTAGTTAAACAAACTTCTTATATCTGAACTTTTTGTGTAGATTATAGTCTACACATTTTTGGGATCCATCTTGAAACCGTGTTATATCCAAATCATGTTATAATGAACCGTGTTATAAGGAGGTATTTTACCAAAAATGTAGATAATTTCTTGTGATTACTGTTTCATTTGTTGTGAAGGAGTTCAGAAAATACAGCATATCGAGTGCCATATTTATGTTGTGATTCATCACGAAAACACGCCTATATAATTCTTACCCCCTCGAACCCCACTTTTATATAGTAAAACTGGGGTTTGCATGCAAGGGTAAACCTTATTTTTCTTATTTCTGAAATATTTTTCTAGAATATCACAATTTTTCATCCTTAAACTTTCAATTTTTCAAGAAAAAGTTTTCAATGTATTTGTATGGGCGTGTTTTCGTAATGTTGGCCCAGTTGTTTAGACTTACAATGTTGTTAGTTGACATATCGTTAAACGTTTCATTGTTTATTATGGCAAATGTACCAATACTATTATTACTGAAAAAATGTTACAAGCTTTTGCAAATACAAAAGCTTCTCACATTTTTTTTTTTTCAATTATAATACAAACCTATTAGAAATTATGCATACTAGAAGAGTTAACATTTTTACAGCTAACGAGCTTGTTAAGTTAAACAACTGGGCTCTAAGAAATAGGTGGAGGGAATACATGATGACAAAATCCGAGGTCGCATTATCATGGTGAACTGACGTTGTGATAACACATCCTTCTGATGAAAAAATGTGATCATCCTAAATATTAGGACATCTTGAGGACTTGCTGTAATTCTCCTAAAATTTTAACAAATTAGTTTGGCGATCAAGCAGGGTGACCAAAATGTCAAATAGTCTAGACCCTGATCAGACTGCTCCTTAAGGATCTGCACTGTTTGCTTAGGCCTGCCTGTCCTTATACTTAGGCTTATTTGAGCCCCGCCAAGCGAATTTGTGTCTTCGTGCATTCCGTCATGACAAATTTTAACTGCGCATTCCCAGCCATTCAGAGGGGCCAGGGATATGGCTTTCTGTCTGAAGGTTCCTCTTGATTCACTGCTTGTATGAGGGAGCAGCGAAGGTTCTGGCGAGACTGCGCGGATGGCAGGCTCGCCTGAACCTTCGCTGCTCGCATAGGCGATAAGTACCAAAATCGCTTGACAGGGCCCATTTATACTTAAAACATAGCTTGTTAGAACAGTCCCAAGTACCCACAACCTATGTGTTACATCAGGATTAAGAAAATTAATGTACAGTAAAATACTTGTAATAAGACCACCTTTGTGACTGTTCAAAAGTGGTCTGCAAGACCACTTTTGAACAGTCCCAAATGTGGTCTCTTATTAGGAGGAACTGGGTGTAGAAAGCACAAAGAAAGAATAGCTGAAATCTTCTCAATAAGCTTTTAAAAGCAGATTTAGTCTTAATTTTAGGTGGTCTTAATAGTGGAATTTAACTGTAAAATTCCACTATTAAGACCACCAAAAATCAAGCCTTTTCTGCTCATAAAAAGTTTATATAGAAAGTTTCAGTTATTCTTTCTTTGTGTTTTTTTTTTTTGCATACAGTGTCCTCTGGTCAGAGACCAACTTTAGGACTGTTCAAAAGTGGTCTTGTGGTCTTAATAGTGGAATTTTAATGTAAAATTCCACTATGAAAACCACAAAAAAATCGAGCCTTTTCTGCTGATAAAAAGCTTGTATAGAAAGTTTCAGTTATCCTTTCCGTGTGTTTTTTTGCATACAGTGTCCTCCGGTCGGAGACCACCTTTGGGACTGTTAAAGACCACTTTTGAACAGTCCCAAAGGTGGTCTTAATCCAGAGGACACTATATGCAAAAAAACACATAGTGTCCTCTGGTCAGAGACCACCTTTGGGACTGTTCAAAAGTGGTCTGTAAGACCACTTTTGAACAGTCCCAAAGGTGGTCTTAATATAGGAATTTTACTGTATACCCATGTTAAGTGATGTGCATTCCACGGACCGGACTTTAACTTAATAAGAAGGCTATATAGTATTTAAGTGATTACTCAGCCTGATTAGGGTCTTCACTTAACATAAAGCCTTGAAAGCCCTTTAAAAAACAGGACAAACTGTCTGTTTGTCCACATACCTACTTATTCCTGGCTAACTTCTACGGTTTACAACCAATCAACATACTACATCTTAGTACTTGTCGCCGGCAAATGAAGCCTCAGCTAGTGGAGCTCATGTTAATATTGCGGCCCTTTTGTCCTCAGCAGTCTAGTGGAATGGTTATCAGTGCAAATCCTGATCAACCTGTTCTTGGAGTAGCAGAACAGTTCTTCTCTTAATTTTGCAATATCCCTCGCTGATGAAGGTGGTTTGTTGGCCAGGCTGTTTCACATGAAAGGGTTTGTTAATGTGCCCATTCACATGTATTTATGTGCCTGTAAGTTTTGGAACAAACTACACATTTGTAATATTTCTGCATGTATTAGGTTTGTCTTGAGTATGGCATAAACCCATTTAGTACCAGAAACCCCAAAACGGGTACCCTGGCAAACAGTGCAGGCCCAGATCAGATGCCGCAGAACGCGGCGTCTTATCAGGGCCTCCACTGTTTGCTAAAAGCTGTTATTTTCCAAATAAATTTGCATGAAAACACAACCTGACACCCCTAAATTTTGAAATGAACTCCTGCTATATATAAGGAGAAAGATTCCATTTGGTACAAAAAGGGTTAAGTAGACTATTGCTAATAATTTTTTCCCTAACATCCCAATTACGACTAACAGAATGCAGTTTCAAATGTTTTGGTTTATTTATTTTTCCCGGAAAATAAGACTTGGCATTTCATCTGAAGGCAGACAATTCACATGAAAACTCAAACCTAGTTTCCATAGCAAATAATTCACATGAAATGTCAAGTCTTACTTTCTCAGGGGCAAAAAAGAAGGAAAAGTGCCATCTGCACTGGAATCTTGCTTGGTGCATTAAGGGTAAAGGGAAATGCATACACCTTGCAAATTACAAAAACACATTCAGGTGACAAAGTGCATTCTTTTTCATATCCAAAATGGTTACCTTTCTGCTGAAAATTTGATATTTTACTTACTTATACTCCAAACATAGGTTGTGGGTACCCATTAGAACCACCCCATCGAGGCGGTTCTAATTAGTACCCACAACCTATGTCTTGGAGCAGAAATTAGCAAAATGATGTATACCCTTCTTAACCCCAGTTTTCTAAATATGAAGTTGGGTTTAGAGGGGTGTTCATTACATGGACTAGGTAATATGATACAAGAACAGATCAGCCACAAAAGGTGCGCAATTCGTACCCATCGGAATACCCATATTTTGTCTAAATAACTTAGTACCGAATCTAATATAAATATTGTCAAGAAGAAAGGTGAGGGCATCACACACTTTCTGACATGACCAAAGTGTATAATTCTTATGCTCTTTTAAACGCATTTCTGAGTTCCTGACAAGGACGGCAACTTACAAGGAGCAAATTCTTTCCTGAAATAGTAGGTCCTTGTTGATAAGGAATACAAAAATATATTCAAAAAACCCTTCTTGCAAGGTTTAGTCTCACCTTTCTTTTATGACCATTTCCAGAATTTTTATTCATGTGGGAGTGTTAACACTTTCCAGAAAAATAACCACCATTTTGTTAAAGATACAATTTCAGTAGAGGCGAGTTTAATTGATTATAGGGTAAGCTGACCTATGATCCAGGGAGCCAGCCTCGGGACCTGGGTTGGATGAGCAGGACTGGTGATCAAAAGGCCTCATGATCAATACCTGCTGGAGTGGGCAACATTCTCTCATGGAGATGAGTCATGAAATCTTTTCAATGGACATTCTCTCCCTTCTTCTGGTTACCACAGTGTTAACTGCTTATGTATAAGCCTGCCGAGGAACAGTGCAGTTAGGTTAACTGACCAGTTCAATATAACCTAAGCAGTGTTGACTGGGTCAAAAAACCACAAACCATGAGCCAGGGATGACAGTTTAAGAGGAATGGATACTTTTTCAGGGGAAATTCTCTTTCAGAATTATGTTTACCTCCCATATTATATATCGGTAAATGTCTATTCTCATAAGAAATAGTTTGCTCTTCGGAGGTCTATTCTTAAAGGAAAGAATTTGCTCCTTTCGAACTGGCCCATTTTTAACAGGGACTCTGGTTGTAACTTTCAAGAATGCAAACAGGAAGACACAGAAGTTTTTTTCCCTTGCAAAAAGTGGCGGAAGATATGACGAGTATATCTGTTCCCCTAAAATGATATGACTTGCTTGCATAAGGTTATGATTGCATTTTTCTCTCATTGGGGTGACGAGTGTTGCTACTCCAGACATTTCTTTTGTAGAATGCTTTCATGTGATAGGGCCTTTTTTGTTATTCATGTTCCTCTTTGCACAGCTTGTGCTTTTAAAGATCTATTAAAGCTACATATATTTCTAATGTGTTGTTGTCTTGTATGTGCATATCAGGTTTCTGGTGTGCTTCCATGAAAAATATTTAACTTTCAGCCGGATTCTAAAGTAAACTCTTCCAACTTTGAATTTGAACTACCAGTCACATTAGGAAATTGGTGTACATTACGAAAACACACCTATACAAATACACTGTAAATTTTACTGGCGTAAAAATGATAAATTTAAGATGAAAAATTGTTAAATTTTTTCTGCTCAAAACATAAATTGTGGGTACTCGTTACTCGCACAAAATATGTTCCATAGCTACCATTATACCAAAAAGTGTTACATATCAATCACAAGTGTTCTGACTTGGCCAATAAACCAAAAGTGTACTGAATTGGTCATCACAACTGCTTTCATTGGACCATAAATAGTCTGCATTGGCCATTACACTGAAAGTGCCCTGTCCTGAATTGGTCATTACTCCAAAATTTGTTCTGAATCCACCTTTACACCAAGTGTTCTAAATCGGTCATTATCCCAAAAGTTTCAGGCCCCCGCCCATCGGGGCTTGGAGAAATAGATTGGGCCGTATAATACTTCCAGCCAGAGCTGAAACCAACTGCACAAGGACTGGTTAACCACTCAAGAGTGTCTAAGCCTTCCCAGGCAAAGTGGTGCGAGTTGGACTGTCCCTACATATAAACCCTTTTGGTTTGTTTGGACGGCAGGGCTTGAGGTTTCATCTCAACTTCAGGTGAAAGTCCCACAAAATTGGAAGCAACATCTCCAAAATACCTAATGATGGGGTTGTAAAACCTCAATTCAAACAAAATACACCAAATGTTTTCCCTATTACAGATGTTAGGGTGCCAATGTCTCCAGTGTTGCTTCCACAATGCCAGCAAGTAGAGAATTGCCTGTCAACCATGAAAGGGAAAACTGGTACACTGTAGATCCAATATATCGCGGTGTTTGGGGTCCAAGTTCCGTTAGTGTGATATATCCGGATCGCGATATAAGTCACGGTAGTTTGCCGAGATGCCAATACAAGTCGCGGTGATAGTTTGGTGAGATACTATTTATCAATCCACACTAATGGCTGTCAGTAATGCTATCGGCCGTATTTCACCATTAAAGTAGGTTCAGAATTACTCAATGACAGAACAAACAAAGGGGACTATGTCTACCAATTAACTTACATTCGAGAACAACTGAAAATCTCTGAAACGTGATCGCTAAAATGTCAAAACAGGACGCCATTTTGGATTTGCCGGTTCCCCTGGTTGTCTGTATCGGTGACGGCCAAGGGGCGCAACTACCATAAGCGCTAAGCGCTAAAGCAATTAGAGTTGTTTCCCTTGGCTTGCCAGAAAATTAGTGGTTGGAAAAAAATTATTTACTGTCTACCACCGGCCGAAAAACTATACAACAACAAAACTATCATTTTATTTTCACGTGGAAGGCATGATAGATCAAGCTTAGGATGCTCTGCATGAGGGCGCACGGACATCGTTGTCTGATTGAGCATTGAGTGGATTACTCAGTTATGACACTTATTATGACAAGTTTGGGGATTAAGATTAATTGTTCGCCAATACCTGTGAAGCCTCCGTGGTGTAGTGGTTACGCTACTCGCCTTATACACCAGGGATCGCAGGATCGACCCCGGGCTTCTCCAGACTTCCAGATGAGTCTTTAAACCGAGGTCCCGTCGCTGTATGACCTTAGCTGTTGGTGGGACGTAAAACTCTAACACTCACTCACTCACTCGCCAATACCTGTTCTAACTGACGCTAATTGGATTATTTGGTTATAATGTGTTAACTGAAGTGATTTCGCGTCTGAATATGTGCAAAAAATCAATACCGAAATTACAGTCAGTTATATTATTTTCTTCCAACTGTAAAAATGTCAGCTCTGAACAAGTCATTTAGTTTAGTGTGGACTGATAAACGACATCTTAGCAAATAACTACCACGACTTAAATCACTCATACAAACTACCACCACGATTATAGCGGTGTCTCAGCAAACTACTGCCTCGACTTTTATACCGATCTGGACATTTTTTTCTCCCTTTTTTTTTGCTCATGAAAAATTGGGGTCCAAGGCTGAGCCGCGATATATTGGATATCGCGAAATAACGGATTGTGATATATTGGATCTACAGTGTAACCATTTTCATCTTTCAACTGGCAAAAAGGAAATAAGCACAACCAAACTGTCCTGATTTTATTATTAAATGTTTGCATTGCTAGTATAAAATTATAACAGAATTATCTCTGCTGTATAAAAGTTATAATTTAAGGGGAATGGGAACACCTGGCAAAATTTTTCCACCATTTTTCAAAGGGAGACAACTTTCAGGACTTCCTGTTCACTTTTCTTTAAGCCCTGTCCCACTGAAAAAGGATTCTACTCTTAAAGGAAAGAATTTCCTAGCAAAGTCTGGAGCATATTCTTTCCATTAAGACTTGACCCCTATTGACATAGGAGACAAAATTACTTTTGCAGGAGTTGCATCCCCTGAAGGTGGTCCCTTTCCCCTTAAAAGTATCACAGAAGTTAACAAGACAGAACAATGTGTGATTGTGTAACTATACATAGATCATTCAGACAATCAAAGCCCTGACAGCACTGTTGAGTCAATTATCTCTGAATGATCAGATGGTCCTGAGCCGAGAATGTGCTTTAATAAACCATTCGGCAGTACGATGTGTAATGCACAAGAGGTTCATTAACCCATTTAGTACCGGAAACCCCTAAACGGGTAGTTAGCAAACAGTGCAGGCCCAGATCAGACGCCGTGGAACGCGCCGTCTGATCAGGGCCTACCCTGTTTGCTAAAAGTTCAGTCATTTTCCAAATAAATTTCGATGAAAATACAACCTGACACCCCTAAATTTTGAAATGAACTCCTGCTATATATAAGGAGGAAGATTCCATTTGGTACAGAAAGGGTTAAAGCACATTGTGGTTATAAGCAGCACAATAATGCTTTATAGATAAACAACAACAACAAGACTTGGGCTGTTTGGTTTAAACCTTGAAGTCCTATATTTAAGGCAAACAGTGTAGACCCCGATCAGGCACTGTAACTGCAGCAGATGATCTGGGTCTACAGTGTTTGCCGGTCTACAGTGTTTGCCACTGTCCCAATATGAGCTGAGTCAGTGAATTACAGCAAGCTTTCTTTGGACGGCATGACCTTACAGCAATAAGAATACAGCAGCTGTAAAATAATCGCCAACCTGGAATTCATTCAACAATCAGTGATAGTCACATGAAAATCAGCAATTTTAAGCTACTGTGCTTAGTAACTTTGAATCGAATGAGCCAGTGCATGACAAAATCTACAATAACACATGTGACCAGCAAATACTCTTGTCAGACTGTACATTCATGCATTCTGATCAGACTCCATTGACGACATGAGAATTACAGCAAGTCCTCGAGGTGTCGGAATATTTAAGATTTTTACGGTATATACCTGTAGATATAAGGACTCAACAGCGAGTTTGAATTAGCCATGATAAACTAGCTATCTGTTTTCGCTTAAATAAAGTTTCACAGTATCTCACTTAGAAGGCTTTTCCAAGTCCTCACTGTATGCACATGCCTGAAGACACAATTTGTTTGTTGAAGGTCAAATAAAAACATTACACAGCACATAATACAATCAAAAGAACTGATTTACATATCATAATCAAGATATCTATCTATAAACATATATAGTGGAACTACAACTGGTGTTAAGGGAATATGTGGCAGCCGTAAAATATCTCCCTGTCCTTCATCATAGTGTGGGTTAGTCCTTTGGGATCATTGATTTCACTGTGGGATTAAGAAAATTTGAGGGTCACTGGTGAGGCCTATTTGGCAACTAGCCAGTCTGTCCCAGAAAACATGCACATTAAACTTATCAGTTCTGTGGTGTATTTCTTGCTTCCACAGGATAACCCTTTTATAGAACATATTGTATTGAGCCTAAGTTTTAACAAGAGCACCACATGCAAATGCCAATGCTCGGCTGCAGCCCTTTTTCATAATGAACAACTAGTCTGAGTTTCAAGTAAATATGTTCAGTAATGACAGAGAAGTTTTTGCACGACGACGCCAGAGCTATGACAATACTTTGCGGTTTTCTTCGAAAACAGCAAAGCTAAAAATGAAATATTTTTTGATGGCTCTAATTCTTATCACAAGTTCCAAATTTACAACTGTGTCTTACATTCCCTACAAATTGACGTTTAATGACGCCTATATCCTGTTTGGTTCATGAATTTTCAAATACTCATAACGCCTCTTTTTTTTCCCTGACAGATCACATATATAAACAAGCTGGACACAGAAATGATAGAACGACACATCATGTTAATGACTCTGTGTTTCAAAACACACTTATTAAACCCCACATCATTTTCAGAAAACTGGGCTTTACAATGTTTTCCTTATTTCTGATCAAAAAATAGATTGTGGGTACTCATTAGAACCACCTCAATGAGGCGCTTCTAACAGGCACACATAATCTATGTTTGAAGCCAAAATTGAAAAAAAAAAAAAAATCATATGTTGAATGCTATTTCTACAGCTATGAAAGATGCCATAGCAGGGAACAGGTGTCCATGGGTGTGTTTGAGTTTTACATTCCATCAACAACTAAGGTCATACAGAGACAGGCCCTCAATATAAACTCATCTGAAAGTCTGGAGAAGCCCAGAATCAATCCCATGATCCCTGGTTTGCGAGGCAAGTAGTTTATCCACCACACCACAGAGGCTTCTAAGTAGCATGCAGGTATGTTCTCGTAATTTCTCATAACCATCGAATATACAGTCAGACAATATCAATTAATAATAATATCAATCTTCATTAAAAACAAGGAAAAATAATTTTTGCATGCTAAATCACCGGTATAAAGAAAATTTCATTGTAATACTTGGGCAACATCTTTAAGATTTGAGCATATGCCTAACACCATCTATAACAAGACATGCAATCACGGTAAATTCAGATGAATCTATATGCATCCAGCAAGTTCCATCAGTCTTCCCTTGTTGAGAATTTGTTGAACAATAGCTCAGTCAACGCCAAACATGATATACTGAGCCAGTCAGTTTACCTTACCACACTTTTCCGGGGCAGGCTTACCCAGTGCAAAGCATTCTTTTGCCAGAAACTTGACAAATGCCCTTCTTGAATTAGCGGAAAGGAATACCTTTACTTTATTCAACATCAAATGATCATGATATATCTAAATCATTCCGACCTGGTGCTATAAAAACCTTCAGTTGTTTAAGGAGAATGGGAACACCTGACATTTTACGCCATTTTGCAAAGGGAGACAACTTTTGGGACTTCCTGTTTGCTTTTCTATAAGCCTTGTCCCACTGAAAAAGGGGTCAACTCTTAAAGGAAAGAATTTGCTCCTCAGGAGCAAATTCTTTCCTTTAAGAGTTGACCCCTATTGACATGGGAGACAAAAATACTTTTGCAGGAGTTGCCTCCCCTGGCGTATCGCTCCCCTTAAATTACCAGTACCCATTTCTTGAACAAATTTCAATCCATTGAAGTTTGACTATATCACAATTTCAGAAACATGGGTAACCCTTATCCTGCTGCATAAATTAATTAAGCCACTCCCATTGCTGATTATCAACCAATGAAATTACTTGATATAATGTAATAGTTCAATTCACAAACTGCATGACAAACAGTGTAGATCCTGATCAGATTGCTCCTTCAGAAGCCATCTGATCTGGATCTACACTGTTTGCAAAGGTAGGTGTTGTTCTGAACAGCAGAAAAAGGGTTAAAGGAGGGCCCAAAACATGTTCAATGCAAACAAAATAAAAGGTCCATTTTCAACAAAATCTCTATAATTTTGGGTACCAAATGCCAAACAGATGTCTTTTTGCATCCCAGAAATAAAGTGAGGTTCTGTTGTATTTGATTAAAACCTATAAATACCTAGCACTTTATAATGTAAGGAAAGCCAGAAGCATCTCTCCCACATTTAGCCAATAAACCTCATTATCCCATATTCAGTACTATATTTAACATGATAACCCATGTTTTGGATGTGTGATAATGCTTGTTTTCATTTCCGGTTATCAGCCGGCCCGGTCTGATAACCGGAAACAGTGTATTTTGAACGGACAGCGGTTATCAGCCCACTCACGACGTTATTGTGACGTTGCCAATTTCATGACGTAACGCGAATAGTTAAGTGTGACGTTACGCGCTTTTTTGCTTGAATCACGCTTTTTATCACATTTTATTTTTCAATTTATGAACGTCAAACACAGTAGGAATAGGATCTGAATATGTGATAAACATATTATAACATGGGGTTTTGGTTATCGCCCTCTGTATCAACCCTCGACCATTATCTGCCCTCAGGCTAAAGCCTTCAGGCAGATAATGGGGTCTCGGGTTGATACATCGGGCGATAACCAAAATCCCATGTGATAATCTCTAAATATAAACTACTAGAGCTGGCTAATCGGAGCTGAAAAGATGATTGATTATCAGTCTAGTCATTGCGATCAATAATCGATTAGTAATCGCTAAGGTTTTTGTCGTAATTTTACCTGTCTGGCTTTCTGTCTGAGCATGGCCCTTACCATATGTTGCATTTTACCATACGTTTATTTGAACAGACATGCCTGAGCAAACAGTGTAGACCCAGATGAGACGCCGCAGAATGCAGCGTCTCATCAGGGTCTGCACTGTTTGCCACTCATCCCGCTATTTTAGGCATAACTTTGGGTAGTAAATTGTACCTATCAAGTAATCGATTAAAAGCAAATCAGAAATGATAATCATTTTTGTGGAATTTATCAATTGATTAATCGATTATACGATTAATCGTGTCAGCCTTATAAACTACAACAAATCAACAAAAATAACACAATCAGGTACATTATCAGACTTCTCTGTCAATTGATAATCACAGATATGCTTTTTGATCATCATAATTCAAACAATCCAATTTATATATATTGTCCTTTCAATATTCCCTCTAAGTTGAAAGTTATGCCTCTCTTTCACAAAAAGAATCATACCTTGCTCCCATAGGAAGCACTTCTATTCTGAATTGATTTTGAGTTATTGAAGTTCCACTGAATATAGAATTTGTGAAAAAGTCAACATGTTGCGGAACACATGATCAATCTTGGCAAATTTGACAATCATCATGTTAAAGGGTGAAATGAACACCCTCCTAAACCCCATTTTAAATCTGGAGTTTACGGGGGTATATATTATTTTTAGTTATTTCTGCTCCAAGACATAGGTTGTGGGTACTCATTAGAACAGGCAGTTCTAACCAGCACCCACAACCTATGTTTGCAGTATAAATAAGAAACAATATCACAGATTTTCACCAGAAAAGTGGCCATTAGAAATGCACTATGTCACATGGGTATGTTAATGTAATGTGACTATATCAAATTTCTCAAGAGTGATTATGTGGACACAAAAAAATGGCCAATCAATTTACCAAAATGGAAAACCATCGAAGTAAAAAAAAAACTTCAGAATAAGATGGAAACTCTATCTTAGCCCTTATCTTGCTGAATATTCATTTAAGCCACACCCATTCTGTCTATCATCCAATCAAATTACTTAATGTAATTTATTGCTACAAATTCATAAACTGAATGCCAAACAGTGTAGATCCTGATCAGATGGCTTCGTCAGAAGCCATCTGATCTGGATCTACATTGTTTGCAAAGATAAGGGTTGTCGTGAACAGCAAGATACGGGTTAAAGAATAAAAAGGCATTTCCATCTTGTTCATATTAAATATGGAAAACAATCTTAACCCTTATCCTGCTGAATATTCAATTTAGCCACACCCATTTCTGACTATGAACCAATCAGAGTACTTATGTAATTTATTGCTACAAATTCATAAACTGAATGCCAAACAGTGTAGATCCTGATCAGATGGTTTCTTCAGAAGCCATCTTATCTGGATCTACATTGTTTGCAAAGATAAGGGTTGTCGTGAACAGCAAGATAAGGGTTAAAGAACAAGAAGGCATTTCCATCTTGTTCATATTAAATATGGAAAACAATCTTAACCCTTATCCTGCTGAATATTCAATTTAGACACACCCATTTCTGACTATGAGTGAGTGAGTGAGTTTTAGTTTTACGTCCCACCAACAGCTAAGGTCATACGGAGATAGGACCTCGGTTTAAAGACTCATCCGAAAGTCTGGAGAAGCCCGGGATCGATCCTGCATTTCTGACTATGAACCAATCAGAGTACTTGATGTAAACTATTCCTTACAAATTCATACACTAAATGTCAAACAGTGTAGATCCTGATCAGATGGCTTCTCCATAAGCCATCTGATCTGGATCTACACTGTTTGCAAAGGTAGGGGTTGTCATGAACAGCAGGATAAGGATTAAATAATAAAAAAAAAAAAAATTTCCATCTTAACCACAGTTCACATAAAACTTTCTTGTTGAAAGAAAGAATAACATTACATGCATAAAAAATCCATGAACCCAAATGTAATTTAACAGAATTCGTACCCATTGGTACCCATAGATTATTATTTTTCACAAACTGAATTTATCTTCTCAGCAATGAATAACTATTTGTTTACATGGGAAATGCAAATTTGAAGCCGATACTGCCTTTTAAACACCTGAAATTAAAGCATTTTCATACTTCATTAAGGCCTTGTTTGTATAGTCTGATCAAGTTTGTCACCAGATACTTCCAAAACAGATACATAATTATAGGCAGATGGAAAAACAAGCTTTATCATATGACGTCGCGTCTGAGAGTGTAATAACCAGGTCTGAGAGTTTAGCTATTTTTAAAGACTGTCCATAAATATAAAGACAGTCTTTAAATTTATGGACTCACGTGTCTGTAGAAAGCAATGCAAATCGTAAGAATTTTCAAAAATTCGAAAATCGCAGAACATCTGTTACGCAACCTTCTTTATTGCATGATAATCTGCGCGTAGCTGAAAACTGACTATGATCCGTTGTCTTGTTGATTCATAATTCAAGAACTTAAATAATTGATTCTGTGTAGTTCAGGTTTTATCCCTTACACTATAAACAATGAAATATGTCACCTGATGCGTGGCACACTTGTTGTAAAGTATATGAAGGGAGAAAACCTATACAGGAATATCTTCCGTAGTCGTTTTATATAAATACTCGAAAAGTAGACAACAGTTCGAGAAAAAACATTCTGTGTTTGCAATTTATCGTGTAACGGATAAGTTTATATAATACACATTATGCGATTTTTGAATTTTTGAAATTTCTTACGATTTGCATTGCTTTCTAGAGACACGTGAGTCCATAAATTTAAAGACTGTCTTTATTTTTATGGACAGTCTTTAAAAATAGATAAACTCTCAGACCTGATAACGCCAAGTAATAATTTCGATAATCCACTAGTGGATTAAATATGCAAAGTAGCTAGATACATCCCGTAACGTTACATGTACGACGTCCTTAACGACGTTGCATTTACTAATGGCGGACTATTGATATTTTTGTAACCAATCGTGAATAAAATGAGTTTTAAATGCCATATGATAAATAGAATCTTGCATTCGTGCTCATGTATTATTGATTATATTAAACTCGTTGAAGAAAAGGGATAAAATGCTCGGCAAAGCCTCGCATTTTATCCCTTTTCCTCAACTCGTTTATTAAATTCAATAATACATGAACACTCATGTAAGATCCTCTATATAAAACTAGACCCTTCATCAAAGTAAATAATGATAAGTACATGAAGAATTACTTTGAAAATGAGTATTACAAGGACAAGATAGATTTTCCATCCTAATCAGTAAGATGGTTTCCCATCTTTGAACTGACTGATGGTCATGGGGATCCGATATTTGGAGTAACTATGGCAACAATTACAGAACTTCAGTCTAGTCTGCTTTCCCCAATGTCTGTTTTGACTGGCTACCCATTGTAGCATCAACTGTTCTCCCAGCAGATGTTTCTCCACCACTGTCTTCAGCATGTACAACCTGGGTTATGTTGACAATCTCCCAGAATATAGATGATGCAATGTAAATCCAGGAGACAGTGTTTCCAAATGGCAAGTTTGGCAGGTAGAATGCTGTTATTACAAATACTCCACATCTAATTGCTTCTATTAATGGCAGATTGGAATTTGGCCTGAAATGGATGAAATAAATACAATGATCTGATTATGATCATGAGAACAAGTCCATGAAATAAAAAATCCCCATAAACCACACTCCATATAGAGAAAACTGGGGTTTACAGGGGTATACATTATTTTTCTTATTTCTGCTCCAAGAGATAGGTTGTGAGTACTCGTTAAAACCACCTCAATAAGGTGGTTCTAATAAGCAACCACAACCTTTGTTTGCAGTCAGAAAAATATCACAGATTTTCATGAGAAAAGTAGCCATTTTGGAGATGCAAAAAATGCACTATAACGAACAGGTGTGCTATCGTAACGGGACGTTCTTATATATGATGTTATGAGTTAAGCATAGCTGAAAGGAAATAAGAGGAAAACCAGCAACAAGTTTTAACCCTTGTTCTGCTGAATATTCATATATGCCACACCCACTACCGATTATCAACCAATCAGATTACTTGATGCAAATTATTGCAACACATTCACAATCTGAATGGCAAACAATGTAGATCCTGATCAGATGGCTTCTTCAGAAGCCATCTGATCTGGATCTACATTGTTTCAAAGATAAGGCATATCCGGGATTAGCAGGACAAGGGTTAAAATATTTACCAAAATTTTGTTTCTTACCTGGGGCCGGTTGTTCAAACTAACCAACTTGTAAGTTAACATTTCATTTAAATTTTCATTATTAAATGGGAATGGGAACACCTGGCATGTTTTTCCGCCATTTTTCAAAGGGAGACAACTTTTGGGACTTCCTGTTCGCTTTTCTATAGGCTCAGTCTTGCTGAAAAAGGGGTCTACTTTCAAATTAAATTCTTCCCTTTAAGAGTTGACCCCTATTGACATGAGAGACAAAAATACTTTTGAAGGAGTTGCCTGCCCTGACGGTGCACCCATTTCCCTTAATATGACAAATATACTAGTTTTGGGCTGAAAAATGTGAACAGCTTTAAATGCAAAAGCTGCTCACATTTTTTTCAGCAAAAATACTACTGTTTTTGCTATTTTGTTTACCAGAACAGTTAACATTTTGACCCCTAACGGGCTCGTTAAGCTGACAATGATCTGAACTACTGGGCATTGGTCGCAAACTCCAAAGGCAGGTTTTCTTGTGAAGGGATTTACTTCATGGTTTACACAAATTTTTGCATAATGAGTACTTTGAAACAAAACTTGGAGCATATACTATGGTACAATGACAATTCAAAACAAGAGTTGTCAGAAGACAACATAGCTCGCCTTTGGGGGCCTAAGATGGATGAGGGCATCAAAAAAGAGCCACAGTGACCTTGACCTTCAGCCCCAGACCCTAAAAGTCGAACTCGCTCGAGATAGCATCATACCCAACATTTGTGTGAAGTTATATTAAAATCCATCAATAAATTAAGGTGCAAGAGCGATGACAATGTTTTTCTAAAAATAGACACAGTGACCTTGACCCAGTGACCCAGAAAGTAGTGACCTTGACCTTAAGCCCCGAACCCTGAAAGTCAAAGTCACTCGAGATATCATAATACCCAAGTTATATTAAAATCCATAAATAAATGAAGGCACTAGAGCGATGACAATGTTTTTCTAAAAATAGCCAGTGACCTTGACCTTGAGCCCCAGACCCGCTATGTTTTTAAAAAGAAAAAAAAAAAGAAAAAGAAAAGAAAAAAAAAACCAAAAAAAAAAAATGCCTCCCCCGGGATTTGAACTCACGCAGCTTGCAGGTAAACTTTAACACAGGAAAGTAAGGGAGGTAATACAGAGGAAAATATTAACTTCTCAAAAAGACCAATTTAAGCCAAAAAACCTGTTAAATGAAGCACATTGATAATGTTAAATATTGTTTTTTACCAATTGTAAATTATATATTCAAAATAAACTTGTAAAACATCACATATAAGAGCTTGCAGGTAAACTTTAACCAAATGCGGACGCCGACGCCGACGCTGACGACGGACGCCCAGGGGTATGGCAATAGCTCCCCCTTACTTTCGTAAGGCGAGCTAATAAAGGAGATCTTGTATCATTCCCAGTACAAGTCATGCATTAAAAATATTTTCTTGAAAAACCCTTGAAAATATAAGTATATCAAAATCAGACAGACCCTTTTCAGTCTGTTACTCATAGTAGCCCCTTTTTACAAGGTATTTCACTTATATTTTCTTGCGATATTTCACTTTAACCCATTTTGTACCAGAAACCCCTAAACGGGTACCCTGGCAAACAGTGCAGGCCCAGATCAGATGCCGCAGGAAGGGGCATCTGATCAGGGCCTACACTGTTTATGAAAGGTTAAGCCATTTTCCAAGTAAATTTTGAAGAAAGCAGCACCTGACACCACTTAACTCTTCTCTTGCTGAATATTCAGTTTAGCCACACCCATTTCTGACTTTGAACCAATCAGATTACTTGATGTAATTTATTCCTACAAAGCCATAAACTTAATGCTAAACAGTGTAGATCCTGATCAGATGGCTTCTTCAGAAGCCATCTGATCTGGATCTACATTGTTTCCAAAGATAGGGGTTGTCGTGAACAGCAAGATAAGGGTTAATTTTGGAATGGACACCTGGTATATCTAAGGAGGAAGATTCCATTTGGTACAAAATGGGTTAATCAAGATCATCATTAATCAGAGGCAGGTGAAAACTGATGTACCCTCTAAGAAGTACCACCTGACTAGCGCTGGCTAATCGGAGCTGAAAAGATAATCCATTACTTGTCCTGCCATTGCGATCGATAATGGATTAGTAATCGCTAAGGTTTTTGTCATAATTTTACCTGTCTGGCTTTCTGTCTGAGCATGACTCTTACCATATGTTGCACTTTACCATATGTATATTTGAACAGACAGGCCCTGAGCAAACAGTGTAGACCCAGATGAGATGCCGCAGAATGCGGCGTCTCATCAGGGTCTGCAGTTTGCCACTCATCCCGCTATTTTAGGCATAACTTTGGGGAGTAAATTGTACCTAAAAGGTAATCGATTAAAAGCAAATCAGAAATGATAATCATTTTTGTGGTGGAATTTATCGCTCGATTAATCGATTATATGATTAATCGTGTCAGCCTTACACCTGACCTTTCACTGCAGACTTAAAAGTACCGGACGTCTCAGTCTTGACTTGCAAGAGGCTCAAACACAGTGTTGAGAGACCTGGGGCCAGTTGTTCAAAGCATCGTTAGCTTAACGAGCTCGTTAGTGGTCATAATGTTAACCCTTCTAGCAAGATCAATATTGTAAATTTTGGTATTTTTGCTGAAAAAATGTGAGCAGCTTTTGCGTACACAAAAGCTGCTCACATTTTTTCAGCAAAAATTTCAGCATATTTGCCATATTTAATGATCAAAGCTTTTAACGATATGTTAACTAACGACGTTGTTAGTTTTGAACAACTGGCCCCTGAATTTTAAAAATCAGGACACCTTACGCTATGCTATTGAGGCTCATTCACTTTAGTCTTATATGGCACTCGACCTTTAGGGTCTTAACCCTTATCCTGCTGAACAAATTACGCAAACACGCCTATACAAATACATTGCCACCTTTATCACCGAAAAAATGAAACTTTTATGATGAAAAATTCTGATATTTTTCTTTTTCTGCTCAAAATATAGATTGTGGGCACTCGTTAGCACCGCCTCACCGAGGCGGTTCTAACGAGTACCCACAATCTATATTTTAGAGCAGAAATAAGAAATATAAGGTATACCCCCGGAAACCCCAGTTTTACTATATAAAAGTGGGGTTCAAGGGGGTCAAAACTATATAGGCCTGTTTTCGTGATGACGACAACACCAACCTTTGCTAACAGTGTAGATCCAGATCAGATGGCTCCCAGAGTCCCCATCCGATCAGGATCTACACTGTCATTTAGTTTACATTATGAATATATTATTTCAAGAAATTTGATTGCTGAGGCGATTCTAACTAGTACCCACAATCTATGTTTTTGAGCAGAAATATGAAAATTAATGTATATCCAGTAAACCCCAGTTTTATTATATGAAAGTGGGGTTTAAGTAGGTCAGAATTATATAGGCATGTTTTTGTGATGTTATGTGTGAACACAACACACTAGTATTTCACAGGTTATAATGGGTGTACTCGATTCAGCTGCTCTTACTGTTCCTGAACGTTGCACTGTCACGTGACTGTTCTGTTTTTAAACAAGGCAACGCAAGCGTAGCATCCCCTCGCAACTGCATACCATTCATTAACATGAAAATCCAATCTGAATATGTTAGACAAATTAGACATAATAGATTACCTTTGACTTCGCGCCTGCTAATCGGGGGCTTGAAGAAGTCCATTGTGACCTTGACCTTTGACCCCTGACCTTGAAATTCAATAGGGTTCATCCTCTGTACATGGTGAACATTTGTGGAAGGTTTGATGCTTCTACGATGAATACTGTGTCGTCTATCCTGCTCACAAGGTTTCCAAGGTCAAGTCCATTGTGACCTTGACCTTTGACCCCTGACCTTGAAATTCAATAGGGTTCATCCTCTGTACATGGTGAACATTTGTGGAAGGTTTGATGCTTCTACGATGAATACTGTGTCTTCTATCCTGCTCACAAGGTTTTCAAGGTCAAGTCCATTGTGACCTTGACCTTTGACCCCTGACCTTGAAATTCAATAGGGTTCATCCTCTGTACATGGTGAACATTTGTGGAAGGTTTGATGCTTCTACGATGAATACTGTGTCTTCTATCCTGCTCACAAGGTTTTCAAGGTCAAGTCCATTGTGACCTTGACCTTTGACCCCTGACCTTGAAATTCAATAGGGTTCATCCTCTGTACATGGTGAACATTTGTGGAAGGTTTGATGCTTCTACGATGAATACTGTGTCTTCTATCCTGCTCACAAGGTTTTCAAGGTCAAGTCCATTGTGACCTTGACCTTTGACCCCTGACCTTGAAATTCAATAGGGTTCATCCTCTGTACATGGTGAACATTTGTGGAAGGTTTGATGCTTCTACGATGAATACTGTGTCTTCTATCCTGCTCACAAGGTTTTCAAAGTCAAGTCCATTGTGACCTTGACCTTTGACCCCTGACCTTGAAATTCAATAGGGTTCATCCTCTGTACATGGTGAACATTTGTGGAAGGTTTGATGCTTCTACGATGAATACTGTGTCTTCTATCCTGCTCACAAGGTTTTCAAGGTCAAGTCCATTGTGACCTTGACCTTTGACCCCTGACCTTGAAATTCAATAGGGTTCATCCTCTGTACATGGTGAACATTTGTGGAAGGTTTGATGCTTCTACGATGAATACTGTGTCTTCTATCCTGCTCACAAGGTTCCGGACAGACACACACACAGAAACACAGACACACGGACACACGGACGCACGGCACCGATGCTATATCCCCATTCGCAACGTTGTTGCGAGGGGATAATCAAGTGCAATGCAATGTTCCCATGATGTACGGGTGTGTTGTCTGTTTTGAATCAAGCACAGAACATACACAGCTTTTCCTACATACGGCGCATAGTCTATTTTCTTACATGCATTTGTTTATTCTATTAGCTACCTGACTGAAATCATTCAGAATCATTCACTTTCTAAAGATGAGCAATTATACAGTCGAACTTCAATGGCTCGAACACCTTTGGGACCTCAAAAATCTGTTCGAGACAGGGGTAGTTCGAGCCACTGAGATTACTGTCAGGAGGCATAACGAGATACTTTTAGTCATCTTTTCGGTGTTCTATAATGAAAATGTATGCTGTGTGTACGCATTAGACTCACCTCATCGAGGCGATTCTAATGAGTACACACAGCATTAATTTGCAAGATAAAGGACTAAAATCTTCTTAATTATCCTCCATTATTTCTTATGTAGAGGATTTCGCTAGGGGCTCAAGAATGGGTTCGACACATCCATGGTAAACGAGCCATCGGTGTTTGTGCCATCAAAGTTCTACTGTAATTATATTGAACTGTATCCAAAAATCAAATAATCATGGAACATTGCACTGAACCTTGCTCCAGTGAATCAAGTATGGTGCAGAACAGTGATTGAGAATTTAAAGTATACAATTAGTGAATACAATCTGTAAGCTATTCGTATCTATTTTTTTATGATCTGAAACATTTTCAACATTTATCTATGTTTCATGATTCTGGTAGGAAGCTACAAATGCAAAATGCCTTGAATTTGGAAAATCCGATCACTTCACACCTAGTCAAAAGTAGAGTCAGAAAGTGTAGCACCAGAGCAATACACCATACCACGTAACAATCACTTGAATGAACAGAACATTGATTGGTGCGTGAGCGAGTGTTTGGGTTTTACATCCCACCAACAGCTAAGGCCATACAGAGATGGGACCGTGGTTTAAAGACTCCTCAGAACGTCTGGAGAAGCCAGGGATAGATCCTGCGACCCCTGGTTTACAAGGCGAATAGCCTAACCACTACACCACTGCGGCTTCTACATTGATTGGGGCACATGGAACGGTGAATCAAGTATGCCCAAAGAGTTATATGAGTTCCATTGTCTTATGTTACACAATGTTGTGCATTATATAGAGTATTGCAAAGTAATCAAACAGACATTTTGCCTAAATCTATGTCAGTCTCTGGGAGCCAAATCTGACAAATGGACCAAAGCTGACAAGAAAATGTATATTGGACTATAGGGTGAACACTAGGGTTGATGTAAAAATTGATGGCTGAACAAACAAATGTATACATGGATGGTAAACAGGATAATTATTCTGTGCCAGGCAAAATTCAGGGCAACAAAAATCTACTTACCTATTGTCAAACATACAGCCCAGAATGCCTAGTGAGACCGCAATATACATGACATTGTAAAACATAAACATTCCAGAGAATTCCTGCAAAAATAACAACAAGAGCTGTTAAACAACAATATAGTTCACAACTTGTTTCACCAATAGGCCAAGTTGGCTGATATCTGAACACTACAACCATATAGGATATCAATAATTGGGCAGCAATATCATCATGTTAACCCTTATCTTGCTGAATATTCATTTAAGCCACACCCATTTCTGACTTTGAACCAATCAAATTACTTATGTAATTTATTGCTACAAATTCATAAACTGAATGCCAAACAGTGTAGATCCTGATCAGATGGCTTCGTCTGACGAAGCCATCTGATCTGGATCTTCAATGTTTGGAAAATAAGGCATACCCGGGCTCAGCAGGACAAGGGTTAACATAACCTATATAAACCCCAATATTATATAGGGACGACTATAAAAGTCCTACATGAATGCGAGGGTTTGATGGAAAAAACCATCCCGAGGGTCAATGTCCAGCATCACGAGGCTTGCCTCTTGATGCCGGACAGTGATCCTGAGAGACAGATTTTTCTATCCACCCCTCACACCCATGTAGGATTCTTTCTCTTGCATACCTTCCATTTCTGAGCGAGCATTTTTAATACTGCAGTCACTTCGGTTGCCAATGTCCAGCATATTGTAATGACACTACAGTGATGTTTAGTGACCTCAGGAACCTACTGTGACACCAGGGATAGAACAGAATTTCTATCCCAAGCTAAAACTATGGATTTCCATAAATCTGGTGTGCAAGAATGCGGTTTACGTCCATAATTTATCTTATTTCTGCTCTAAGACGTAGGTTATGGGTACTCGTTAGAACCCTGTCGGTAATCTTTTGAAGGAAGGACAACAGCAAGGAACTGAAAACCATGGGGATATTCTAGGCCAGACAATGTTGTTTTTGCAAGTTAGGCATAATCAGGAGCAAATTCTTTCCTTTAAGAGTTGACCCCTATTGACATGTGAGACAAAAAAATACTTTTGCAGGAGTGTCCTCGCCTGAAGGTGTTCCCATTCCCTTTGAGCAAAGAATACATCAAAGAATACTGAGGTGTGGTGTGAACAAGTCTGTTTAAATTTATTCAAATTTATTTCAGTCTGAATGCTATAAAAGCTACAACCGTATTTGAATCATTCTCGAACACTTATTCCAGATGTTATCTAAGGCGCGAGAGACAGGGACTTTTACACCACTGCTACCCATTTAACACCTGGGTGGAGCAGGCTTGGGGTAATCATAATCTGTAATCGTAATTAGCTGCAATCGATTACATATTTTCAAGTAATCTGATGTAATCAGTAATCAGACAGTTTTCTGATTACAAGTAATTTAATTTAATCAATTACTTCCATATTTTGGCCTGTAATCATGATCATTTTCTGATTACAATTTGATTACATTTCTGTTAATATAGATGTATAACTTATGAATTTGTGCAAAAATATCAGGATTCTGGACATCAGACCAATTCTTTACATACTTTTGCTAGCATGTATACTCATCATAATATCAGTAATTCATAATAAACTGCAATTAAACATTTCAAACTGTTACATTTCATAAAAGTTAATGAATGTGCTGAATGTTTTTCAAATTATTTTATAAAGACTGCACAAGTGCAAATAAAGTTGATCATATAGTTGTCTCCCTTTAAAGTGTGTAAGGTATGGATAAAACAGAAAATGGGGTAAAGCTGTGCAGTCATAGTGTTTTTATCAACTACCATAATGATCCTAAGGTATTGAACAGACAGGCCTGGTCAAACAGTTCATACTCAGATAAGACTGAAGAAAAATTTTATTTTAAGACAAATTTTATTTTAAGTCAGACAGTACTGTCTAGAAGAGCATTCTGATCAGGGTACACACTGGTTGATCAGGTACACACTGGTTGCCTTTTATTTTTTATTTATTTTTTTTTTTATGCATTTCTCTTTAAAAAAGGTATCCTTTTGTAAATTTCTAGGTGATTATAACAAACTTTTCAGATGTCTATTTTTTATATATTTTACAGTTTCTTTTACAGGTAAATTGTACAATGTATGAGCATCTATAATTTTCTATTGTTCTGTTGAGTAACCATCTACATTTAGGTGTAAAAAAATATGTAACTGTTGCCAGTCACTCTTTGTTTGTCATGTAACTGTGAAAAACAATATCAACTCAAATTTTGTCTATAGGTTCCTGTTGATAAATTTAGTTTTAATTACATATTGACCATTGAGACTGATTTACAAACTGAAATCCTAACACGTCACACAGTTCATCTGAAATTATTAATTGCATTTTTTTAAAGTATGTAAGGTATGTAGACACTGATCAAACTGCTCCTACATGAAGACAGCCTGATCTGGGTCTACACTTTTTGCCCAGCCTGTCTGTCTGTGTAGACTGAAAGATGCAACTTTTGAAAAGCTGATGATGGCAGTGTAATTCGGATAGTTCATTTTGAGCTTTGTTCACAATGAATGCATTTAGTATATCAACTCAAAAGTACTGGTAGAGCTTGACAAAAGCTAAGAGAGGTTACATGTTTGTTTGCTTGATTTGAGGTTTAACTGTATTGGTCATTTTGGAGACATTGCTTCCAATTTTGTGGGACTTTTACCCGACATTGAGATGAAATGACATCTCAAGCCCTGCCACCCAATGAAACCAATAGAGTTTACAAGCATGGACGGGCCGACTTGCACTGCTTTGCCTGGGTAGGCGAAGATCCTCTAAGCGGTTTATCAGTACTCATGTGCAGTCGGTTTCAGCTCTGCGTGGAAGCATCATGCAGCCCATCTATTTCTTCAAGCCCCGATGGGCGGGGCCGAAGAGAGCTTACATAAATTTAGTTCTGAATTAAGTTTGTTTGAGATTGTGCTTGATTTTAAACATGTAGTTTAAATGAACATCTATTAATTATTATAATTAGTATTTGTTTAACGTGAGTTAAAGTGTCATACCTGTAGTACTTCTAGATACTACATTGCAAAAGTAATTGTAATTTAATCAATTACATTGCAAAAGTAACTGTAATTTAATCAATTACATTCATATGATGTTGTAATTGTAATTTAATCAATTACATTTTTAGGGCAAAATAATTGTAATTTAATCAATTACTTTCAGATGTAATTGGCCCCAAGCCTGGGGTGGAGTGGGGCAGTGGCATTACCAGTCTGCCCAAGGACATACATTGCCTCTGGTGGCTGGAACCCACAACATCTTAATCATAAGTCAAATGCATTAACCACTGAGCTACCAAGTCTTTTTTGGTCAGATTCTGCCAATTAGGCCTCCTCATCAGCTACCCTTATTTTTTTTCCAAAAACTCTACAATGGATTCAAATGACTAAAAAGCATAATCTATACTACGATAAAGGGTAGATAGACTTTTTATGGCTGCTACACATTCCCTAATAGCCCCCGCCCATAGGGGCTTGAAGAAATATATGGGCTGCATGATGCTTCCACGCAGAGCTGAATCTGGCCCGCACACTAGTACTGGTAAACCGCTCAGAGGATCTAAGCCTGTCCAGGAACCACGGTGCGAGGCGGACCGTCCATGCTAATAGACCCTATTGGTTTCATTGGGCGACAGGGCTTGAGATGTCATTTCATCTCAATGTCGGGTAAAAGTCCCACAAAACTGGAAGCAACGTCTCCAAAATGACCTTTACAGTGTTGACGGGGACGTTAAACCTCAAATCAAACAAAAAAAAACATTCCCTAAACACCAGCTGTAGTGAAGTCAACTTTGTTATCCTTGAAAGCAACTACAGTAAAATTCCTGTATTAAGACCACCTTTGGCACTGTTCAAAAGTGGTCTTAAGGACCACTTTTGAACAGTCCCAAAGGTGGTTTCTTATAAGTAGACACAGGGTGTAGAAATCGCAAAGGAAGAATAGCTGAAACTGCCACAATAAGATTTTAAAAGCAGATTTAGTCATAGTTTTAGGTGGTCTTAATTGCAGAGATTTACAATAATACACCACAGAAATGAACACTGTGGAGTGTACACACTTTTTGGGGCCAGACTAGCTAGTTTCGGCCACACAGGCCTCATCAGTAAGTTTAAAGTTTACCCTGCTTTTAACCACTATCAATACGGACACACTGGTGCTTTATTTTACCTCTGGTACCCTGTATTGGTATGCATACATCTTAATTTCTGACAAGGTATGGATGCCATAGCAAGAGAATAAGGAGATTATGAAAACATTCCTATCAAAATTATATTGAAAATTTTACCTCCAAATAAATGACAATTTTCAGCTAAAACATTTTGATATTTTTCATTTTCTGCTCAAAACATAGATTGTGGGTACTCTTTAGAACCGCCCCAATGAGGTGGTTCTAACAAGTACCAACATCTTATGTCACTGAGGCAGTTCCAACGGGTACCCACATCTTATGTTTTTGAGCAGAAATAAGAAAATTAATGTATACCCTTGTAAACCCCAGTTATACTTTAAGAAATTGAGGTTTAAGGGGGTAAAAATTATATAGGCATGTTTTTGTGAAGAGATAATGGAACCAGATATACCGACTTTTAAGTAATGGCACACAAGTGTTGTATTTTATCTCTGGTACCCTGTATTGGTATGCTTACCTCTTTATTTCTGACAAGGTATGGATGCTATAGCAAGAGAATAAGGAGATAGTGGAGTGAGTGTTTTGGATTTTACGTCCCACCAACAGCTAAGGTCATATGGAGACGGGACCTCGGTTTAAAGACTCATCCGAAAGTCTAAGGAGATAGTGGAACCAGGTATACAGACAAAAAAGTAATGGTATACGGACACAAAAGTAATGGCTCACTGGTGTTGTATTTTATCTCTGGTACCCTGTATTAGTATGCTTACCTCTTGATTTCTGACAAGGTATGGATGCCACACTAAAACAAGAAGGAGGTAGTGGAACCAGATATACAGACTTTTCAGTAATGGTACACTGGTGTTGTATTTTATCTCTGGTGACTCAACCTGGAAAGACAAGTCACGAATGAATGTGTTAGAAAAATTTAACCATATTCAGCTCTTGAATATTACTTGTCCGACTGCCTTTTTTTTTTTTTTTTTTTGGCTGCTGGTACTGGCTGACAAGTAAACAAGCAACTGCATGACAGAATATCTCACATGTCACCTATGAAACAGTGTGAAAAATTTTTGAAGCCAATATTTTTAGGTGCTTTGGGTGGTATCTTCTAAGCCATTTTCAGATGAATATTTGTAATATATTCTCTTTTGAACATATGTAGTCACAGATGATGATGATTTCGTGTTTAACGACGCGTCAACCCTCTTGGTGGGTCATAAGCGTCAGTCGGTTAATGGTTAAACGGCATGAATAATTATGACGATATTAAAAGTAACAAGTCAGAATGATAATGTATAAAAATCTGAAACAGTTATGTAGTCACAGAGGTCTTTGATACAAATGTTCCAGAAATGAGGTTGCACAGGCTTGTTAATTGGTTGAAGGTACATCTGCTTTAATGTCTCAAACACTGGTGGCT
This sequence comes from Lucinisca nassula, assembly GCA_963580285.1. Lineage (NCBI taxonomy): Eukaryota > Metazoa > Mollusca > Bivalvia > Lucinida > Lucinidae > Lucinisca > Lucinisca nassula. Next base: position 109,736,804 of record OY757019.1, on the reverse strand, counting down.
GATTTAAGGGGAATGGGAACATCTAGCACATTTTTCTGCCATTTTTCGAAGGGAGACAACTTTTGGAACTTTATGTTTCGCTGTTCTATAAGCCCTGTCCCACTAAAAAGGGGTCTATTCTTCAAGGAAAGAATATGCTCCCCTGAAGGTGTATCCATTCCCCTTAACTAATTAACAATTCTATATCACAATGATAGAGGGTGGAGAATAATTCAAATCCTTAGCTTTGTGTTTGCTTGTTTTGGGTTTATTGGCCTAGTCAACAGTCTTTAGGTTGTATCAAGCCAGTCAATTTACCTAACCACTTTTCCTGAGTTGGCTTTAACATGAGCAGTTTATCAAGTACAGTGCATATTTTTTTCACCAGAAACTGACAATCAGTGGAAGGAAAAGAAAGTGCAGATCAGACTGCCTATAAACATGAAAAAGAAAATCTGATATGTATTGTTTGCAAAGGCATGTTTAAACAATTAAATAGAGCAATAATGGTGTCTCTTTATTCAATAAAGAACCTCTTCAACAGAGATGCCTTTTGGGCAGAATTAAACATTTCTGCCTCCCTTATCAATCTGGGGACTACTCTTAAAGGAAAGAGTTTGCTCCTGAGGAGCAAACTTTTTCCTTTAAGAGAAGTCCCCTATTGTAAGAGGAGCTCTTTTGACAGGACATATACAGGAAGTTATGTAAGTTGTCTCCCTTGCAGAAAAATATGGTGGTAAATATGTCCCCTTAATAGATACATGGAAAATATGGTGGTAAATATCTCCCCTTAATAGATACATGGAAATATGGTGATAAATATGTCTCCTTAATAGATCCATGGAAAATATGGTGGTAAATATCTCCCATTAATAGATACATGGAAAATATGGTGGTAAATAATATTATGTCCCCTCAATAGATACATGGAAAAACGGGTGGTAAATATCTCCCTTAATAGATACATGGAAAATATGGTGGTAAATATGACCCTTAATAGATACATGGAAAATATGGTGGGAAATATCTCCCCTTAATCGATACATGGAAAATATGGCGGTAAATATGACCCTTAATAGAGACATGGAAAATATGGTGGTAAATCTCTCCCCTTAATAGATATATGGAAAATATGGTGGTAAATATGACCCTTAATAGATACATGGAAAATATGGTGGTAAATAATATTATGTCCCCTTAATAGATACATGGAAAATATGGTGGTAAAAATCTCCCCTTAATAGATACATGGAAAATATGGTGGTAAATATGTCCCCTTAATAGAGACATGGAAAATATGATGGTAAATATCTCCCCTTAATATATACATGGAAAATATGACGGTAAATATTATAATGTTATTAATCAAGTAATTTTGTATTGGCCTAGTTACAGGTCCGAGGTCTGCTGTATTGGCCCGACGCCAAAGCCAGTACAGCTGACCGAGGCCCTGTAACTGGGACAACACAAAATTACTTGATTAATGACAATTTTATTAACTGACACCATTAAAACAATGATTATTAATTCTTGACTTCAGTGTTAATACTGATGACTGTCAAAAAATACAGGATAGTCAATTAATAATATAATGTTATTAATCAAGTAATTTCGTATTGTCCCAGTTACAGGTCCGAGGTCTGCTGTATTGGCACGAGGCCGAAGGCCGAGGCCAATACAGCTGACCGAGTACCTGTAACTGGGACAATACGATATTACTTGATTAATGACAATTTTATTAACTGACACCATAAAAAATACATGATTTATGATTTTTCAATATTGATTGACCTTGTGTAATATAGGATAGTCAATTAATAAATCCCTATAATAATACAGTACAACCTCATTTCAACACTATTCTTGGGATCCAAAGCAGGAAGTGTGCTAGTTAAAAACATTTATGGTCATTTATTTTTTTTTTCTATGGATTAAACACTTTTGGGATCCATTTCTGAACTGTGCTATATCCAAATCAGTGTAATAATGAACTCTGTTATAAAGAAATTTAACTTTACTACTATTCCTGATGGATGAGAATATTATAATAGTATTAATCAAGTAATTTCGTATTGGCCCAGTTGCAGGTCCGAGGCCTGCTGTATATGCCCGAGGCCGAAGGCCTAGGCCAATACCGCTGACCAAGGACCTTAACTTGGCCAATACAAAATCACTTGATTTATGACAATTTTATTAATTGACGCAATTAAAAAACATGATTAATGATTTTTTTGATCACCAATTAATATTGGTTTACCTAGTTGGTTGGTTGGTTGATTTGTGGTTTAACGTCCCCGTCATCACTGTATAGGTTGTTTTGGAGATTTTGCTTCCAATTTTGTGGGACTTTTACCCGACACTGAGATGAAATGACATCTCAAGCCCTGTCACCCAATGAAACCAAAAGGGTTTATAAGCATGGAAAATCTGGCTCGCACCGCTTTGCCTGGGCAGGTTTAGATCCTCTAAGTGGTTTACCAGTACTCGTGTACGGTCAATTTCAGCTCTGCTTGGAAGCATCATGCAGTCCATCTATTTCTTAAGCCCCGATGGAAGGGGGCCTAGGTTGACCTGGTGTAATACAAGATAGTCAAGTAATAAAATGTTTTAATGTACCTCCGGAATGTCTTCATGCAGGCCTAGCCTTGGTTTCCCTGGGGTCCAGCCCGGTCCCTTCAGTACAACTGACAGTTTATTACCCAGCCCCTCGATATTCCAGGTCGTCTTCACAATATGCTCCAAATGACAAAACTATAAAAGAAATACATGAATAGAGAAGAATGCGAAATAGCATTTACTAAGTTGGTATGATTTACATATATGTGACCCGTCACGCGAAAAGGGACCTTCTGGGAAGTAACGTCATTTAGCGTAAATGACGTTAGAAAATAATGTTCAAGTTAACATCATAATTGATACTGATAATTTGATTACGCTGCGTCTTAATTGGACTCACAATTCACCTTACATATTGCAAAATGGCATCTTTTCAAGACCTTTCACTGTTCCTATTCGAGTATCGTCCCTTGTTTTAGTAAAAATAAAAATAAACAGTAAACGTCACAGTTGACTTCCGCACCAAGTGACAGCTGTTACCTAAAAATAATTCTCTTGAATTTAACAGCGTTTACATGTTACATGTCTGCTCCGGGCAACGAATATTTTTCATCTTGGTAAGGTCAGGCCCATGAGATATAATTTTCGATATTCAACCCGGGCGATAAGGTCAACCAGTTCACAGACAGTGGGTGTTGGTGACGTCTAACTGCTACGTCATAAGTTAATCAATAAATGATTAGAACAGGCATTACTCAGTATAGGATTTACAGCACAGTAGCTCCCCCAATAATGCCATCTGTTTGAAATTTGCTCCAAACAATTATTTGTTTGTTTGATTTGAGGTTTAACGTCCCCGCCAACACTGTATAGGCCATTTTGGAGACGTTGCTTCCAATTTTGTGGGATTTTCACCCAACATTGAGATGAAATGACATCTCAAGCCCCGCCACCCAATAAAACCAATAGGGATTATATGCATGGATGGTCCGACTCGCACCACTTTTCCTGGACAGGCTTTAGAACCTCTACCAGTACTCAATTGTGGTCGGTTTCAGATCTGCATGGAATCATCGTGCAGCCAAATCTAATTCTTCAAGCCCCGATTGGCGGGGGCCGGCTGCCAACAATTACCCAACCAGATTATATATCAACTTGATGAGGCTAGGCTTACCGACGAATGAGACTGAGTAATCAATTCTGACGACTCAATAAAATTCAATGATTTGAATCTCCACTGTCACAACTGACGGGGCAAAAAGAAAAGAAAAAACAAGAGGGCCATGATGGCCCTGAATCGCTCACCTGATCCATAGAGTAAAAAGTGGGCCAAGGGGAGGGCCATTATTGACCCCAGGGCTATAATGTGCATAATGTTAAGGGAGGTCTAAAAAGGTGAAGCTTCATACCAAATATCAACAAAGGCTATAATTTGAACAATCTTGGCAAAGGTCCAATAGATGAAGCTACACACCAAATATCAAAGACCTGGGCCATGCGGTTTCAGAGAAGAAGATTTTTTTAAAGATATTCCCTACATAAGATTGTAAAACCAAATGGCCCCGGGGTGGGGGCATATTTGGCCTCAGGGCTATAATTTAAACAATCTTGATAGAGATCCACTAGATGAAGCTTCACACCAAATATCAAAGACCTGGGCCTTGTTGTTTCAGAGAAGAAGATTTTCAAAGATTATCACTATATAAGTCTATGTAAAACAAAAAGGCCCCGGGTGGGGACATTAGTGGCGCCGAGGGCTATAATGTAAACAATCTTGGTAGAGGTCCACTAGATGAAGCTCCATACCAAATATCAAAGACCTGGGCCTTGCAGTTTCAGAGTAGAAGATTTTTAAAGATTTTCCCTACATAAGCCTATGTAAAACCAAAGGGCCCCGGGGTGGGGGCATTTTTGGCCCAAGCACTATAATTTCAACACTCTTGGAAGGTGTCCACTAGATGAAGCTTCATACCAAATAGCAAAGACCTGGGCCTTGCAGTTTCAGCGAAGAAGATTTTTAAAGATTTTCCCTATATAAGCCCATGTACAACCAGAGGGCCCCAGGAAGGGGGCATTTTTGGCCCCAGCACTATAATTTGAACAATCTTGGTAGGGGTCTACTAGATGAAGCTTCATATCAAGTATCAAAGACCTGGGCCTTGCGGTTTCAGAGAAGAAGATTTTTACAGATTTCCCCTATATAAGCCCATGTAAAACCAAAGGGCCCCGGGGTGGGGGCATTTTTGGCCCCAGCACTATGATTTGAACAATCTTGGTAGGGGTCCACTAGATGAAGCTTCATATCAAATATCAAAGACCTGGGCCTTGCAGTTGCAGAGAAGAAGATTTTTACAGATTTTACCTATATAAGCCCATAAAAACCAAAGGGCCCCGGGGCGGGGGCATTTTTGGCCCCAGCACTATAATTTGAACAATCTTGGTAGGGGTCCACTAGATGAAGCGTCATACTAAAAATCAAAGACCTGGGCCTTGTGGTTTCAGAGAAGAAGATTTTTGAAGATTTTCCTATATAAGCCCATGTAAAACCAAAGGGCCCTGGGGCGGAGGCATTTTTGGCCCCAGCACTATAATTTGAACAATCTTGTTAGGGGTCCACTAGATGAAGCTTCATACCAAATAGCAAAGACCTGGGCCTTGCGGTTTCAGAGAAGAAGATTTTTTAAGTTTTCAGTGAAAAAAATCTATTTTTGGCTCCTGTGACCTATATGTGCAATGGACCGGAACCATTTGAACAACTTTGAAAGGGGACCATCTAAGGATCATTCCTGTGAAGTTTGGTCAAAATCCGATCAGTGGTTTAGGAGAAGATGTTATTTGAAGAAATTGTTTATGCACGGATGACAGAAAAAAAGTGATCCTAATATAAAACACAAGAGGGCCATGATGGCCCTGGATCGCTCACCTGATCCATAGAGTAACAAGTGGGCCCCGGGGAGGACCATTATTGACCCCAGGTTATGTGCATAATGTTGAGAGAGGTCAAAAAAGGTGAAGCTTCATACCAAATATCAACAAAGGCTATAATTTGAACAATCTTGGCAAAGGTCTACTAGATGAAGCTACACACCAAATATCAAAGACCTGGGCCTTGCGGTTTCAGAGAAGAAGGTTTTTTAAAGGGGGCATTTGGCCTCAGGGCTATAATTTTAACAATCTTGATAGGGGTCCACTAGATGAAGCTTCACATCAAAGACCTGGGCCTTGCTGTTTCAGAGAAGAAGATTTTCAAAGATTATCTCTATATAAGTCTATGTAAAACCAAAGGGCCTATGGCGGGGGCATTTGTGGCCCGAGAGTTATAATTTGAACAATTTTGGTAGAGGTCCACTAGATGAAGCTCCATACCAAATATCAAAGACCATGGCGTTGCAGTTTCACAGAAGAAGATTTTTAAAGATTTCCCTATATAAGTCTATGTAAAACCAAAGGGTCTTGGGCGGGGGCATTTTTGGCCCCAGCACTACAATTTGAACAATCTTGATAGAGGTCTACTAGATGAAATTTCACACCAAATATCAAAGACCTAGGCCTTGTGGTTTCAGAAAAGAAGATTTTCAAGATTTTCCTTATATATGCCTATGTAAAACCAAAGGGCCCCGGGGCGGGGGCTTTTTTGGCCCCAGCACTATAATTTGAACAATCTTGGTAGGGGTCCACTAGATGAAGTTTCATACCAAATATCAAAGACCTGGGCCTTGTGGTTTCAGAGAAGAAGATTTTTAAAGATTTTCCCTATATGAGTCTATGTAAATCTAAAGGGCTATGTGTCGGGGCTATTTTTGGTCTCAGGGCTATAATTTGAACAATCTTGGTAGAGGTCCACTAGCTGAAGCTTCATAACAAATATCAAAGACCTAAGCCTTGTGGTTTCAGAGAAGAAGATTTTTCAAAATTTTCGCTATATTAGTCTATGTAAAACCAAAATGCCTTGGAGCGGGGGCATTTTTGGCCCCAAGGTTATAATTTGACCAATCTTGGTAGAGGTCCACTAGCTGAAGCTTCATAACAAATATCAAAGACCTAAGCCTTGTGGTTTCAGAGAAGATTTTTCAAGACTTTCCCTATATAAGTCTATGTAAAACCAAATGGCCCTGGAGCAGGGGCATTTTTGGCCCCAGGGCTATAATTTGAACAATCTTGGTAGAGGTCCACAAGATGAAGCTTCATACCAAATATCACAGACCTGGGCCTTGTAGTTTCAGAGAAGAAGATTTTTAAATATTTTCCCTATATAAGCCTATGTGAAACAAAAGGGCCCCGGGGCGGAGGCATTTTTGGCCCCAGCACTATTATTTGAACAATCTTGGTAGGGGTCCACTAGATAAAGCTTCCTACTAAATATCAAAGACCTGGGCCTTGCGGTTTCAGAGAAGAAGATTTTTAAAGATTTTCCCTATATAAGCCCATGTAAAACCAAAGGGCCCTGGGGCGGGGGCATTTTTGGCCCTAGCACTATAATTTGAACAATCTTGGTAGTGGTCCACTAGATAAAGCTTCACACCAAATATCAAAGTCCTGGGCCTTGCGGTTTTAGAGAAGAAGATTTTTTAAGTTTTCGGTGAAAAAAATATATTTTCGGCTCCTGTGACCTATATGTGTAACGGACCGGAACCATTTGAACAACTTTGAAAGGGGACCACCTAAGGATCATTCCTGTGAAGTTTGGTCAAAATCCGATCAGTGGTTTAGGAGGAGATGTCGTTTGAAGAAATTGTTTACGCACGGATGACAGACAAAAAGTGATCCTAATATAAAACACAAGAGGGCCATGATGGCCCTGGATCGCTCACCTGATCCATAGAGTAACAAGTGGGATTATTGACCCCAGGGCTATAATGTGCATAATGTTGAGGGAGGTCTAAAAAGGTGAAGCTTCATACCAAATATCAACAAAGGCTATAATTTGAATAATCATGGCAAAGGTCCACTAGATGGAGCTACACCCCAAATATCAAAGACTTGGGTCTTGCAGTTTCAGAGAAGAGGATTTTTTTTAAAGATATTCCCTACATAAGCCTATGTAAATCCAAATGGCCCCAGAGCGTGGGCATTTTTGGCCTCTTGGCTATAATTTAAATAATCTTGATAGAGGTCAACTAGATGAAGCTTCACACCAAATATCAAAGACCTGGGCCATGCTGTTTCAGAGAAAAAGATTTTCAAATATTATCTCTATATAAGTCTATGTAAAACCAAAGGGCCCCGGGGCAGGGGATTTGTAGCCCGGGGGCTATAATGTGAACCATCTTGGTCGAGGTTCACTAGATGAAGCTCCATACCAAATATCAAAGACATGGGCCTTGCAGTTTCGGAGAAGAAGATTTTCAAAGATTATCTCTATATAAGTCTATGTAAAACCAAAGGGCCCCGGAGTGGGGGCATTTGTGGCCCGGGGGCTATAATGTGAACAATCTTGGTCGAGGTTCACTAGATGAAGCTCCATACCAAATATCAAAGACATGGGCCTTTCAGTTTCGGAGAAGAAGATTTTTAAAGATTTCCCTATATAAGTCTATGTAAAACCAAAGGGTCTCGGGGCGGGGGCATTTTTGACCCCAGGTCTATAATTTGATCAATCTTGATAGAGGTCAACTAGATGAAATTTCACACCAAATATCAAAGACCTAGGCCTTGTGGTTTCACAGAAGAAGATTTTTAAAGATTATCCCTGTATAAGTCTAAGTAAAACCAAAGGGCCCCGAGACGGGGGCATTTTTGGCCCCAGGGCTATAATTTGAACAATCTTGGTAGAGGTTTTCAAGATGAAGCTTCATACCAAATATCAAAGAACTGAGCCTTGAGGTTTCAGAGAAGAAGATTTTTAAAGATTTTCCCTATATAAGCCGATGAAAAACCAAAGGGCCCAGGGGCGGGGGCATTTTTGGCCCCAGCACTATAATTTGAACAATCTTGGTAGGGGTCCACTAGATGAAGCTTTATACCAAATAGCAAAGACCTGGGCCTTGCGGTTTCAGGGAAGAAGATTTTTAAAGATTTTCCCTATATAAGCCCATGTAAAACCAAAGGACCCAGGGGCGGGGGCATTTTTGGCCCCATGCAGCACTATAATTTGAACAATCTTGGAAGGGGTCCACTAGATGAAGCTTCATACCAAATATTAAAGAACTGGGCCTTGCGGTTTCAGAGAAGAACATTTTTAAAGATTTTCCCTATATAAGCCCATGTAAAACCAAAGGGCCCCGGGGCGGGGGCATTTTTGGCCCCAGCACTATAATTTGAACAATCTTGTTAGAGGTCCACTAGATGAAGCTTCATACCAAATATTAAAGACCAGGGCCTTGCGGTTTCAGAGAAGAAGATTTTTAAAGATTTTCCCAATAAAAGCCCATGTAAAACCAAAGGGCCCCGGAGCGGGGGCATTTTTGGCCCCAGCACTGTAATTTGAACAATCTTGGTAGTGGTCCACTAGATGAAGCTTCATACCAAATATCAAAGACCTGGGCCTTGCGGTTTCAGAGAAGAAGATTTTTTAAGTTTTCGGTGAAAAAATCTATTTTTGTCTCCTGTGACCTATATGTGCAATGGACCGGAACCATGTGAACAACTTTGAAAGGGGACCACCTAAGGATCATTCCTGTGAAGTTTGGTCAAAATCCGATCAGTGGTTTAGGAGGAGATGTTGTTTGAAGAAATTGTTTACGCACGGATGACAGACAAAAAGTGATCCTAATATTAATCACAAGAGGGCCATGATGGCCCTGGATCGCTCACCTGATCCATAGAGTAATAAGTGGGCCCTGGGGAGGGCCATTATTGACCCCAGGGTTATAATGTGCATTATGTTGAGGGAGGTCTAAAAAGGTGAAGCTTCATACCAAATATTAACAAAGGCTATAATTTGAACAATCTTGGCAAAGGTCCCCTTGATGAAGCTACATACCAAATATCTTGCAATTTCAGAGAAGAAGATTTTTTAAAGATATTCCCAACATAAGCATATGTAAAACCAAATGGCCCCAAGGGGGGGGGGGGGGGGGGCGGGGCATTTTTGGCCTCAGGGCTATAATTTAAACAATCTTGATAGTGGTCCGCTAGGTGAAGCTTCACACCAAATATCAAAGACCAGGGCCTTGCTGTTTCAGAGAAGATTTTCAAAGATTATTTCTATATAAGTCTATGTAAAACTAAAGGGCCTCGGGGCGGGGGCATTTTTGGCCTCAGGGCTATAATTTGAACAATCTTGATAGGGGTCCACTAGATGAAGCTTCATATCAAATAGCAAAGACCTGGGCCTTGCAGTTTCGGAGTAGAAGATTTTTTAAAGATTTTCCCTATATAAGCCTATGTAAAACCAAAGGGCCCCGGGGTGGGGGCATTTTTGGCCCCAGCACTATAATTTGAACAATCTTGGTAGGGGTCCACTAGATGAAGCTTCATATCAAATAGCAAAGACCTGGGCCTTGCAGTTTAGAGAAGAAGATTTTTAAAGATTTTCCCTATATAAGCCACTGTAAAACCAAAGGGCCCCGGGGCGGGGGCATTTTTTGCCCCAGCACTATAATTTGAACAATCTTGGTAGGGGTCCGCTAGATGAAGCTTCATACCAAATATCAAAGACCTGGGCCTTGTGGTTTCAGTGATGTGATTTTTAAAGATTTCCCTATATAAGCCCATGTAAAACCAAAGGGCCCCGGGCGGGGGCATTTTTGGCCCCAGCACTATAATTTGAACAATCTTGGTAGGGGTCAACTAGATGAAGCTTCATACCAAATATCAAAGAACTAGGCCTTGCTGTTTCAGAGAAGAAGATTTTTAAAGATTTTACCTATATAAGCCCATGTAAAACCAAAGGGCCCCGGGGTGGGGGCATTTTTTCCCCAGCACTATGATTTGAACAATCTTGGTAGGGGTCCACTAGATGTAGCTTCATACCAAATAACAAAGAACTGGGCCTTGCAGTTTCAGAGAAGAAGATTTTTAAAGATTTTCCCTATATAAGCCCATGTAAAACCAAAGGGCCCCGGGGCGGGGGCATTTTTTGCCCCAGCACTATAATTTGAACAATCTTGGTAGGGGTCCACTAGATGAAGCTTCATACCAAATATAAAAGAACTGGGCCTTGCTGTTTCAGAGAAGAAGATTTTTAAAGATTTTCCCTATATAAGCCAATGTAAAACCAAAGGGCCCCGGGGTGGGGGCATTTTTTGCCCCAGCACTATAATTTGAACAATCTTGGTAGGGGTCCACTAGATGAAGCTTCATACCAAATATCAAAGAACTGGGCCTTGCAGTTTCAGAGAAGAAGATTTTTAAAGATTTTCCCTATATAAGCCCATGTAAAACCAAAGGGCCCCGGGGTGGGGGCATTTTTTTCCCAGCACTATAATTTGAACAATCTTGGTAGGGGTCCACTAGATGTAGCTTCATACCAAATATCAAAGAACTGGGCCTTGCAGTTTCAAAGAAGAAGATTTTTAAAGATTTTCCCTATATAAGCCCATGTAAAACCAAAGGGCCCCGGGGCGGGGACATTTTTTGCCCCAGCACTATAATTTGAACAATCTTGGTAGGGGTCCACTAGATGAAGGTTCATACCAAATATAAAAGAACTGGGCCTTGCTGTTTCAGAGAAGAAGATTTTTAAAGATTTTCCCTATATAAGCCAATGTAAAACCAAAGGGCCCCGGGGTGGGGGCATTTTTTGCCCCAGCACTATAATTTGAACAATCTTGGTAGGGGTCCACTAGATGAAGCTTCATACCAAATATCAAAGAACTGGGCCTTGCAGTTTCAGAGAAGAAGATTTTTAAAGATTTTCCCTATATAAGCCCATGTAAAACCAAAGGGCCTCGGGGCGGGGACATTTTTTGCCCCAGCACTATAAATTGAACAATCTTGGTTGGGGTCCACTAGATGAAGCCTCATACCAAATATCAAAGAACTGGGCCTTGCGGTTTCAGAGAAGAATATTTTTAAAGATTTTCCCTATATAAGCCCATGTAAAACCAAAGGGCCCCGGGGCGGGGGCATTTTTGGCCCGAGCACTATAATTTGAACAATCTTGGTAGGGGTCCACTAGATGAAGCTTCATACCAAATATCAAAGACCTGGGCCTTGTGGTTTCAAAGAAGAAGATTTTTTAAGTTTTCGGTGAAAATAATCTATTTTTGGCTCCTGTGACCTATATGTGCAACAGACCGGAACCATTTGAACAACTTTGAAAGGGGACCACCTAAGGATCATTCCTGTGAAGTTTGGTCAAAAACCAATCAGTGGTTTAGGAGGAGATGTCGTTTGAAGAAATTGTTTACGCACGGAATGAAAGACAAAAAGTGATCCTAATATAAAACACAAGAGGGCCATGATGGCCCTGGATCGCTCACCTGATCCATAGAGTAACAAGGGGGCCCCGGGAAGGGCCATTATTGACCCAGGGCTATAATGTGCATAATGTTGAAGGAGGTCAAAATAGGTGAAGCTTCATACCAAATATCAACAAAGGCTATAATTTGAACAATCTTGACAAAGGTCCACTAGATGAAGCTAAACACCAAATATCAATGACCTGGGCCTTGCGGTTTCCAAGAAGAAGATTTTTTTAAAGATATTCCCTACATAAGCCTATGTAAAACCAAATGGCCCCGGGGCTAGGGTGTTTTTGGCCTCAGGGCTATAATTTAAACAATCTTGATATAGGTCCACTAGATGAAGCTTCACACCAAATATCAAAGATCTGGGCCTTGCTGTTTCAAAGAAAAAGATTTTCAAAGATTATCTCTATATAAGTCTATGTAAAACCAAAGGGCCCCGGGGCGGGGGCATTAGTGGCCCGAGGGCTATAAATTGAACAATCTTTGTAGAGGTCCACTAGATGAAGCTCCATACCAAATATCAAAGACACGGGCCGTACAGTTTCAGAGAAAAAGATTTTTCAAGATTTTCCCTACATACTATGTAAAACCAAAGGGCCCTGGAGGGGGGGGGGGGCATTTTAGGCCCCAGGGCTATAATTTGAACAATCTTGGTAGAGGTCCACAAGATAAAGCTTCATATGAAATATCATAGACCTGGGCCTTGTGGTTTCAAAGAATAAAATTTTTAAAGATTTTCCCTATATAAGTTTATGTAAAACCAAAAGGCCCCGGGGCGGGGGCCTATTTGGCCCCAGCACTATAATTTGAACAATCTTGGTAGGGGTCCATTAGGTGAAGCTTCATACAAAATAGCCAAGATCTGGGCCTTGCGGTTTCGGGGAATAAGATTTTTAAAGATTTTCCCTATATAAGCCCATGTAAAACCAAAGGGCCCGGGGGATGGGGGCATTTTTGGCCCCAGTACTATAATTTGAACAATCTTGGTAGGGGTCAACTAGATGAAGCTTCATACCAGATAGCAAAGACCTGGGCCATGCAATTTCAGAGAAGAAGATTTTTAAAGAGTTTCTCTATATAAGCCAATGTAAAACCAAAGGGCCCTGGGGCGGGGGCATTTTTGGCCCCAGCACTATAATTTGAACAACCTTGGTAGGGGTCCACTAGATGAAGCTTCATACCAAGTATCAAAGACCTAGGCCTTGTGGTTTCAGAGAAGAAGATTTTTAAAGATTTTCCCTATATAAGCCCATGTAAAACCAAAGGGCCCCGGGGCGGGGGCAGTTTTGGTCCCAGCATTACAATTTGAACAATCTTGGTAAGGGTCCACTAGATGAAGCTTCATACCAAATATTAAGGACCTAGGCCTTGCAGTTTCAGAGAAGAAGATTTTTAAAGATTTTCCCTATATAAGCCCATGTAAAACCAAAGGGCCCCGGGGCGGGGGCATTTTTGGCCCCAGCACTATAATTTGAACAATCTTGGTAGGGGTCCACTAGATGAAGCTTCATACCAAATATCAAAGACCTGGGCCTTGTGGTTTCAGAGAAGAAGATTTTTTAAGTTTTCGGTGAAAAACATCTATTTTTGGCTCCTGTGACCTATATGTGCAACGGACCGGAACCATTTGAACAACTTTGAAAGGGGACCACCTAAGGATCATTCCTGTGAAGTTTGGTCAAAATCCGATCAGTGGTTTAGGAGGAGATGTTGTTTGAAGAAATTGTTTACGCACGGATGACAGACAAAAAGTGATCCAAATATTAAACACAAGAGGACCATGATGGCCCTGGATCGCTCACCTGATCCATAGAGTAACAAGTGGGCCCCGGGGAGGGCCATTATTGACCCCAGGGCTATAATGTGCATAATGTTGAGGGAGGTCTAAAAAGGTGAAGTTTCATACCAAATAACAACAAAGGCTATAATTTGAACAATCTTGGCAAAGGTCCAATAGATGAAGCTACACACCAAATATCAAAGACCTGGGCCTTGCGGTTTCAGAGAAGAAGGTTTTCTTTAAAGATATTCCCTACATAAGACTGTAAAACCAAATGGCCCCGGGGTGGGGGCATATTTGGCCTCCGGGCTATAATTTAAACAATCTTGATAGAGATCCACTAGATGAAGCTTCACACCAAATATCAAAGACCTGGGCCTTGCTGTTTCAGAGAAGAAGATTTTCAAAGATTATCACTATATAAGTCTATGTAAAACCAAAAGGCCCCGGAGCGGGGACATTTGTCGCCCCGAGGGCTATAATGTGAACAATCTTGGTAGATGTCCACTAGATGAAGCTCCATACCAAATATCAAAGACCTGGGCCTTGCAGTTTCGGAGTAGAAGATTTTAAAAGATTTTCCCTACATAAGCCTATGTAAAACCAAAGGGCCCCGAGGCGGGGGCATTTTTGGCCCCAGCACTATAATTTCAACAATCTTGGAAGGGGTCCACTAGATGAAGCTTCATACCAAATATCAAAAACCTGGGCCTTGCAGTTTCAGAGAAAACGATTTTTTAAGATTTTCCCTATATAAGCCCATGTACAACCAAAGGGCCCCAGGAAGGGGGCATTTTTGGCCCCAGCACTATAATTTGAACAATCTTGGTAGGGGTCCACCAGATGAAGCTTCATATCAAATGTCAAAGACCTGGGCCTTGCGGTTTCAGAGAAGAATATTTTTACAGATTTTCCCTATATAAGCCCATGTAAAACCAAAGGGCCCCGGGGTGGGGGCATTTTTGGCCCCAGCACTATAATTTGAACAATCTTGGTAGGGGTCCACTAGATGAAGCTTCATATCAAATATCAAAGACCTGGGCCTTGCGGTTTCAGAGAAGAAGATTTTTACAGATTTTCCCTATATAAGCCCATGTAAAACCAAAGGGCCCCGGTGCGGGGGAATTTTTGGCCCCAGCACTATAATTTGAACAATCTTGGTAGGGGTTCACTAGACGAAGCGTCATACCAAAAATCAAAGACCTGGGCCTTGTGGTTTCAGAGAAGAAGATTTTTGAAGATTTTCCTATATAAGCCCATGTAAAACCAAAGGGCCCTGGGGCTGGGGTATTTTTGGCCCCAGCACTATAATTTGAACAATCTTGGTAGGGGTCCACTGAATGAAGCTTTTTACCAAATATCAAAGACCTGGGCCTTGCGGTTTCAGAGAAGATTTTTTTAAGTTTTCGGTGAAAAACATCTATTTTTGGCTCCTGTGACCTATATGTGCAACAGACCGGAACCATTTGAACAACTTTGAAAGGGGACCACCTAAGGATCATTCCTGTGAAGTTTGGTCAAAATCCGATCAGTGGTTTAGGAGGAGATGTCGTTTGAAGAAATTGTTTACGCACGGATGACAGACAAAAAGTGATCCTAATATAAAACACAAGAGGGCCATGATGGCCCTGGATCGCTCACCTGATCCATAGGGTATCAAGTGGGCCCCTGGGAGAGCCATTATTGGCCCAGGCTATAATATGAAATCGGGCCAAAGGGCTAGGAGGAGATGTTGCTTAAAGGTATTTCTATTTTTAACTCTGGTGGCCATTTTGTTCAGCGGAGCAGAACCATTTTATCAATTTCGGTAGAGAGTCATCCAAGAAACATATCAGTGAAATTATTTTGAAATCGGGCCAAAGGGCTAGGAGGAAATGTCGTTTAAAGGTTTTTCTATTTTTAGCTCTGGCGGCCATTTTGTTCAGCGTAGCGGAACCATTTTAGCAATTTCTGGAAAGGGTCATCCAAGGAACATTTCAGTGAAATCATTTTGAAATCAGGCCAAAGGGCTAGGAGGAGATGTCGTTTAAAGGTTTTTCTATTTTTAGCTCTGGCGGCCATTTTTTTCAGCCGAGTGGAACCATTTTAGCAATTTTGGTAGAGGGTCATCCAAGGAACATTTCTGTGAAATTATTTTGAAATCAGACCAAAGGGCTAGGAGGAGATGTCGTTAAAAGGATTTTCTATTTTTAGCTCTTGCGGCCATTTTGTTCAGCGGAGCGGAACCATTTTAGCAATTTCGGTAGAGGGTCATCCTAGAAACATTTCAGTGAAATTATGTTGAAATCGGGCCAAAGGGCTAGGAGGAGATGTCGTTTAAAGGTTTTTCTATTTTTAGCTCTGGCGGCCATTTTGTTCAGCAGAGAGGAACCATTTTAGCAATTTCGGTAGAGGATCATCAAAGAAACATTTCTGTGAAATTATTTTGAAATCGGGCCAAAGGGCTAGGAGGAGATGTCATTTAAAGGTTTTTCTATTTTTAGCTCTGGTGGCCATTTTGTTCAGCGGAGCGGAACCATTTTAGCAATTTTGGTAGAGGGTCATCCAAGGAACATTTCTGTGAAATTATTTTGAAATCGGGCCAAAGGGCTAGGAGGAGATGTCGTTTAAAGGTTTTTCTATTTTTAGCTCTGGCCGCCATTTGTTCAGCGGAGCGGAACCATTTAGCAATTTTGGTAGAGGGTCATCCAAGGAACATTTCTGTGAAATTATCCCTTATCTTGCTGAATATTCATTTAAGCCACACCCATTTCTGTCTATCAGCCAATCAAATTACTTAATGCAATTTATTGCTACAAATTCATAAACTGAATGCCAAACAGTGTAGATCCTGATCAGATGGCTTCTTCAGAAGCCATCTGATCTGGATCTACACTGTTTGCAAAGATAGGGGTTGTCGTGAACAGCAAGATAAGGGTTATTTTGAAATCGGACCAAAGGGCTTGGAGGAGATGTCGTTAAAAGGTTTTTCTATTTTTAGCTCTTGTGGCCATTTTGTTCAGCGAAGCGGAACCATTTTAACAATTTCGGTAGAGGGTCATCCAAGAAACATTTCAGTGAAATTATTTTGAAATTGGGCCAAAGGGCTAGGAGGAGATGTCGTTTAAAGGTTTTTCTATTTTTAGCTCTGGCGGCCATTTTGTTCAGCGGAGCAGAACCATTTTAGCAATTTCGGTAGAGGGTCATCCAAGGAACATTTTTGTGAAATTATTTTGAAATCGGGCAGAAGGGCTAGGAGGAGATGTCGTTTCAAGGTTTTTCTATTTTTAGCTCTGGCGGCCATTTTGTTCAGTGGAGCGGAACCATTTTAGCAATTTTGGTAGAGGGTCATCCAAGGAACATTTCTGTGAAATTATTTTGAAATCGGGCCAAAGGGCTAGGAGGAGATGTCGTTTAAAGGTTTTTCTATTTTTAGCTCTGGTGGCCATTTTGTTCTGCAGAGCGGAACCATTTTAGCAATTTTGGTAGAGGGTCACCCAAGGAACATTTCTATGAAAGTATTTTGAAATCCATTCACTGGTTTAGGAGGAGATGTCATTTAAGTGAATTGTTGACGACGCACGACGCACACCGCACGACGGACGCCGGACAAAAGGCGATCACAATAGCTCACCTTGAGCACTTCGTGCTCAGGTGAGTTAACAAGAGGGCCTTGATGGCCCTGGATCGCTCACCTGAATTTTTGGCCCCAGGGCTGTAATTTGAACAATTTTGGTAGAGATCCACAAGATGAAGGTTCATACCAAATATCAAAGACCTGGGCCTTGCGGTTTCAGATGAGAAGATTTTTAAAGATTTTCCCTATATAAGCCTATGTAAAACCAAAGGGCCCTGGGGCGGGGGCATCTTTGGCCCCAGCACAATTATTTGAACAATTTTGGTAGGGGTCCAATAGATGAAGCTTCATACCAAATAGTAAAGACCTGGGCCTTGCGGTTTCAGAGAAGAAGATTTTTAAAGATTTTCCCTGTATAAAGTAGAAGTAAAACAAAGATCAGGAATTGATACAATTAACTTATTCCATCCATAATCTTGATATAGGTCCACTAGATGAAGCTTCACACCAAATATGAAAGATCTGGGCCTTGCTGTTTCAAAGAAAAAGATTTTCAAAGATTATCTCTATATAAGTCTATGTAAAACCAAAGGGCCCCGGGGCGGGGGCATTAGTGGCCCGAGGGCTATAAATTGAACAATCTTTGTAGAGGTCCACTAGATGAAGCTCCATACCAAATATCAAAGACACGGGCCGTACAGTTTCAGAGAAAAAGATTTTTCAAGATTTTCCCTACATACTATGTAAAACCAAAGGGCCCTGGAGGGGGGGGGGGGGGGCATTTTAGGCCCCAGGGCTATAATTTGAACAATCTTGGTAGAGGTCCACAAGATAAAGCTTCATATGAAATATCATAGACCTGGGCCTTGTGGTTTCAAAGAATAAAATTTTTAAAGATTTTCCCTATATAAGTTTATGTAAAACCAAAAGGCCCCGGGGCGGGGGCCTATTTGGCCCCAGCACTATAATTTGAACAATCTTGGTAGGGGTCCATTAGGTGAAGCTTCATACAAAATAGCCAAGATCTGGGCCTTGCGGTTTCGGGGAATAAGATTTTTAAAGATTTTCCCTATATAAGCCCATGTAAAACCAAAGGGCCCGGGGGATGGGGGCATTTTTGGCCCCAGTACTATAATTTGAACAATCTTGGTAGGGGTCAACTAGATGAAGCTTCATACCAGATAGCAAAGACCTGGGCCATGCAATTTCAGAGAAGAAGATTTTTAAAGAGTTTCTCTATATAAGCCAATGTAAAACCAAAGGGCCCTGGGGCGGGGGCATTTTTGGCCCCAGCACTATAATTTGAACAACCTTGGTAGGGGTCCACTAGATGAAGCTTCATACCAAGTATCAAAGACCTAGGCCTTGTGGTTTCAGAGAAGAAGATTTTTAAAGATTTTCCCTATATAAGCCCATGTAAAACCAAAGGGCCCCGGGGCGGGGGCAGTTTTGGTCCCAGCATTACAATTTGAACAATCTTGGTAAGGGTCCACTAGATGAAGCTTCATACCAAATATTAAGGACCTAGGCCTTGCAGTTTCAGAGAAGAAGATTTTTAAAGATTTTCCCTATATAAGCCCATGTAAAACCAAAGGGCCCCGGGGCGGGGGCATTTTTGGCCCCAGCACTATAATTTGAACAATCTTGGTAGGGGTCCACTAGATGAAGCTTCATACCAAATATCAAAGACCTGGGCCTTGTGGTTTCAGAGAAGAAGATTTTTTAAGTTTTCGGTGAAAAACATCTATTTTTGGCTCCTGTGACCTATATGTGCAACGGACCGGAACCATTTGAACAACTTTGAAAGGGGACCACCTAAGGATCATTCCTGTGAAGTTTGGTCAAAATCCGATCAGTGGTTTAGGAGGAGATGTTGTTTGAAGAAATTGTTTACGCACGGATGACAGACAAAAAGTGATCCAAATATTAAACACAAGAGGACCATGATGGCCCTGGATCGCTCACCTGATCCATAGAGTAACAAGTGGGCCCCGGGGAGGGCCATTATTGACCCCAGGGCTATAATGTGCATAATGTTGAGGGAGGTCTAAAAAGGTGAAGTTTCATACCAAATAACAACAAAGGCTATAATTTGAACAATCTTGGCAAAGGTCCAATAGATGAAGCTACACACCAAATATCAAAGACCTGGGCCTTGCGGTTTCAGAGAAGAAGGTTTTCTTTAAAGATATTCCCTACATAAGACTGTAAAACCAAATGGCCCCGGGGTGGGGGCATATTTGGCCTCCGGGCTATAATTTAAACAATCTTGATAGAGATCCACTAGATGAAGCTTCACACCAAATATCAAAGACCTGGGCCTTGCTGTTTCAGAGAAGAAGATTTTCAAAGATTATCACTATATAAGTCTATGTAAAACCAAAAGGCCCCGGAGCGGGGACATTTGTCGCCCCGAGGGCTATAATGTGAACAATCTTGGTAGATGTCCACTAGATGAAGCTCCATACCAAATATCAAAGACCTGGGCCTTGCAGTTTCGGAGTAGAAGATTTTAAAAGATTTTCCCTACATAAGCCTATGTAAAACCAAAGGGCCCCGAGGCGGGGGCATTTTTGGCCCCAGCACTATAATTTCAACAATCTTGGAAGGGGTCCACTAGATGAAGCTTCATACCAAATATCAAAAACCTGGGCCTTGCAGTTTCAGAGAAAACGATTTTTTAAGATTTTCCCTATATAAGCCCATGTACAACCAAAGGGCCCCAGGAAGGGGGCATTTTTGGCCCCAGCACTATAATTTGAACAATCTTGGTAGGGGTCCACTAGATGAAGCTTCATATCAAATATCAAAGACCTGGGCCTTGCGGTTTCAGAGAAGAAGATTTTTACAGATTTTCCCTATATAAGCCCATGTAAAACCAAAGGGCCCCGGTGCGGGGGAATTTTTGGCCCCAGCACTATAATTTGAACAATCTTGGTAGGGGTTCACTAGACGAAGCGTCATACCAAAAATCAAAGACCTGGGCCTTGTGGTTTCAGAGAAGAAGATTTTTGAAGATTTTCCTATATAAGCCCATGTAAAACCAAAGGGCCCTGGGGCTGGGGTATTTTTGGCCCCAGCACTATAATTTGAACAATCTTGGTAGGGGTCCACTGAATGAAGCTTTTTACCAAATATCAAAGACCTGGGCCTTGCGGTTTCAGAGAAGATTTTTTTAAGTTTTCGGTGAAAAACATCTATTTTTGGCTCCTGTGACCTATATGTGCAACAGACCGGAACCATTTGAACAACTTTGAAAGGGGACCACCTAAGGATCATTCCTGTGAAGTTTGGTCAAAATCCGATCAGTGGTTTAGGAGGAGATGTCGTTTGAAGAAATTGTTTACGCACGGATGACAGACAAAAAGTGATCCTAATATAAAACACAAGAGGGCCATGATGGCCCTGGATCGCTCACCTGATCCATAGGGTATCAAGTGGGCCCCTGGGAGAGCCATTATTGGCCCAGGCTATAATATGAAATCGGGCCAAAGGGCTAGGAGGAGATGTCGTTTAAAGGTTTTTCTATTTTTAGCTCTGGCGGCCATTTTTTTCAGCCGAGTGGAACCATTTTAGCAATTTTGGTAGAGGGTCATCCAAGGAACATTTCTGTGAAATTATTTTGAAATCAGACCAAAGGGCTAGGAGGAGATGTCGTTAAAAGGATTTTCTATTTTTAGCTCTTGCGGCCATTTTGTTCAGCGGAGCGGAACCATTTTAGCAATTTCGGTAGAGGGTCATCCTAGAAACATTTCAGTGAAATTATGTTGAAATCGGGCCAAAGGGCTAGGAGGAGATGTCGTTTAAAGGTTTTTCTATTTTTAGCTCTGGCGGCCATTTTGTTCAGCAGAGAGGAACCATTTTAGCAATTTCGGTAGAGGATCATCAAAGAAACATTTCTGTGAAATTATTTTGAAATCGGGCCAAAGGGCTAGGAGGAGATGTCATTTAAAGGTTTTTCTATTTTTAGCTCTGGTGGCCATTTTGTTCAGCGGAGCGGAACCATTTTAGCAATTTTGGTAGAGGGTCATCCAAGGAACATTTCTGTGAAATTATTTTGAAATCGGGCCAAAGGGCTAGGAGGAGATGTCGTTTAAAGGTTTTTCTATTTTTAGCTCTGGCCGCCATTTGTTCAGCGGAGCGGAACCATTTTAGCAATTTTGGTAGAGGGTCATCCAAGGAACATTTCTGTGAAATTATCCCTTATCTTGCTGAATATTCATTTAAGCCACACCCATTTCTGTCTATCAGCCAATCAAATTACTTAATGCAATTTATTGCTACAAATTCATAAACTGAATGCCAAACAGTGTAGATCCTGATCAGATGGCTTCTTCAGAAGCCATCTGATCTGGATCTACACTGTTTGCAAAGATAGGGGTTGTCGTGAACAGCAAGATAAGGGTTATTTTGAAATCGGACCAAAGGGCTTGGAGGAGATGTCGTTAAAAGGTTTTTCTATTTTTAGCTCTTGTGGCCATTTTGTTCAGCGAAGCGGAACCATTTTAACAATTTCGGTAGAGGGTCATCCAAGAAACATTTCAGTGAAATTATTTTGAAATTGGGCCAAAGGGCTAGGAGGAGATGTCGTTTAAAGGTTTTTCTATTTTTAGCTCTGGCGGCCATTTTGTTCAGCGGAGCAGAACCATTTTAGCAATTTCGGTAGAGGGTCATCCAAGGAACATTTTTGTGAAATTATTTTGAAATCGGGCAGAAGGGCTAGGAGGAGATGTCGTTTCAAGGTTTTTCTATTTTTAGCTCTGGCGGCCATTTTGTTCAGTGGAGCGGAACCATTTTAGCAATTTTGGTAGAGGGTCATCCAAGGAACATTTCTGTGAAATTATTTTGAAATCGGGCCAAAGGGCTAGGAGGAGATGTCGTTTAAAGGTTTTTCTATTTTTAGCTCTGGTGGCCATTTTGTTCTGCAGAGCGGAACCATTTTAGCAATTTTGGTAGAGGGTCACCCAAGGAACATTTCTATGAAAGTATTTTGAAATCCATTCACTGGTTTAGGAGGAGATGTCATTTAAGTGAATTGTTGACGACGCACGACGCACACCGCACGACGGACGCCGGACAAAAGGCGATCACAATAGCTCACCTTGAGCACTTCGTGCTCAGGTGAGTTAACAAGAGGGCCTTGATGGCCCTGGATCGCTCACCTGAATTTTTGGCCCCAGGGCTGTAATTTGAACAATTTTGGTAGAGATCCACAAGATGAAGGTTCATACCAAATATCAAAGACCTGGGCCTTGCGGTTTCAGATGAGAAGATTTTTAAAGATTTTCCCTATATAAGCCTATGTAAAACCAAAGGGCCCTGGGGCGGGGGCATCTTTGGCCCCAGCACAATTATTTGAACAATTTTGGTAGGGGTCCAATAGATGAAGCTTCATACCAAATAGTAAAGACCTGGGCCTTGCGGTTTCAGAGAAGAAGATTTTTAAAGATTTTCCCTGTATAAAGTAGAAGTAAAACAAAGATCAGGAATTGATACAATTAACTTATTCCATCCATAAAAGACACCAAAGGGAAAGAAATACAAACATTTAGGGGCCAGACCATAATGGAAACCTAAACAAAGGAAGGCCATATGGACAGTTACTTTCCCACAAAATGGCCATATGGCCATCCAAAATTAAAAGACACAAGTGATACACACAGTAAGTAACAAACAACAACATAAATAAATCGCCACAGAAAATAAGCCCATGTAAAACCAAAGGGCCCCGGGGCGGGGGCATTTTTGGCCCCAGCACTATAATTTGAACAATTTTGGTAGGGGTCCACTAGATGAAGCTTCATACCAAATAGCAAAGACCTGGGCCTTGTGGTTTCAGAGAAGAAGATTTTTAAAGATTTCCTCTATATAAGCCCATGTAAAACCAAAGGGCCCTGGAACGGGAGCATTTTTGGCCCCAGCACTAAAATTTGAACAACCCTCATAGGGGTCCACTAGATGAAGCTTCATACCAAATATCAAAGACATGGGCCTTGCGGTTTCAGAGAAGATTTTTAAAGATTTTCCCTATATAATCCTATGTAAAACCAAAGGGCCCCGGGGCGAGGACATTTTTGGCCCCAGCACTATAATTTGAACAACCTTGGTAGGGGTCTACTAGATGAAGCTTCATACCAAATAGCAAAGACCTGGGCCTTGTAGTTTCAGAGAAGAAGATTTTTAAAGGATTTCCCTATATAAGCCCATATAAAACCAAAGGGCCCGGGGCGGGGACATTTTTGGCCCCAGCACTTTAATTTGAACAATCTTGGTAGGGGTCCACTAGATGAAGCTTCATACCAAATATCAAAGACCTGGGCCTTGAGGTTTCAGAGAAGAAGATTTTTGAAGATTTACCCTATATAAGCCCATGTAAAACCAAAGGGCCCCGGGGCGGGGGCATTTTTGGCCCCAGCACTGTGATTTGAACAATCTTGGTAGGGGTCCACTAGATGAAGCTTCATACCAAATATCAAAGACCTGAGCCTTGCGGTTTCATAGAAGAAGATTTTTAAAGTTTCGGTGAAAAAAATCTATTTTTGGATCCTGTGACCTATATGTACAACGGACCGGCACCATTTGAACAACTTTGAAAGGGGTCCACCTAAGGATCATTCCTGTGAAGTTTGGTCAAAATCCGATCAGTGGTTAAGGAGGAGATGTCGTTTTGAGAAATTGTTTACGCACGGATGACAGACAAAAAGTGATCCTAATATAAAACACAAGAGGGCCATGATGGCCCTGGATCGCTCACCTGATCCATAGAGTAACAAGTGGGTGCCGGGGAGGGCCATTATTGACCCCAGGGTTATAATGTGCATAATGTTGAGGGAGGTCTAAAAAGGTGAAGCTTCATACCAACTATCAAAGCCATGGGCACTGCAGTTTCAGAGAAGAAGATTTTTAAAGATTTCCCTATATAAGTCATGTTAAACCAAAGGGTCTCAGGGCGGGGGCATTTTTGGTCCCAGGGCTATAATTTGAACAATCTTGATAGAGGTCCACTAGATGAAATTTCACACCAAATATCAAAGACCTTGGCCTAGTGGTTTCACAAAAGATTTTTAAAGATTTTCCCAAAATAAGTCTACGTAAAACCAAAGGGCCCCGGAGCGGGGGCATTTTTGGCCCAAGGGCTATAATTTGAACAATATTGGTGGAGGTCCACAAGATGATTTGTTTGATTTGAGGTTTAACGTCCCCTTCAACACTGTACAGGTCACTTTGGAGACGTTGCTCCCAATTTTGTGGGACTTTTACCCGACATTGAGATGAAATGACATCTCAAGCCCTGTCGCCCAATAAAACCAATAGAGTTTATTAGCATGGATGGTCTGCCTTGCACTGCGGTTCCTGGACAGGCTTAGATCCTCTAAGGGGTTTACCAGTACTAGTGTGCGGGCCGGATTCAGCTCTGCGTGGAAGCATCATGTAGCCCATATATTTCTTCAAGCCCCTATTGGCGGGGGCCGAAAAGTTCACACCAAATATCAAAGACCTGGGCCTTGAAGTTTCAGAGAAGAAGAATTTTTAAAGATTTTCCTTATATAAGCCTATGTAAAACCAAAAGGCCCCCCTGTGGGGCCATTTTTGGACCCAGTACTATAATTTGAACAATCTTGGTAGGGGTCCACTAGATGAAGCTTCATACCAAATAGCAAAGACCTGGGCCTTGCAGTTTCAGAGAAGAAGAACTTTTAAAGGTTTTCCTTATATAAGCCCATATAAAACCAAAGGGCCCCGAAGTGGGGGCATTTTTTGCCCCAGTACTATAATATGAACAATCTTGGTAGGGGTCCACTAGATGAAGCTTCATACCAAATATCAAAGACCTGGGCCTTACAGTTTCAGAGAAGAAGATTTTTAAAGGTTTTCCCTATATAAGCCCATGTAAAACCAAAGGGCCCCGGAGCGGGGACATTTTTGGCCCCAGTACTATAATTTGAACAATCTTGGTAGGGGTCGACATGATGAAGCTTCATACCAAATATCAAAGACATGGGCCATATGGTTTCAGAGAAGAAGATTTGTAAAGATTTTCCCTATATAAGCCCATGTAATACCAAAGGGCCCCAGGGCGGGGACATTTTTGGCCCCAGCACTATAATTTTAACAATCTTGGTAGGGGTCTACTAGATGAAGCTTCATACCAAATAGCAAAGACCTGGGCCTTAGGGTTTCAGAGCAGAAGATTTTTGAAGTTTTTTCCTATATAATCCTATGTAAAACCAAAGGGCCCCGAAGTGGGGGCATATTGGGCCCCAACACTATAATTTGAACAATCTTGGTAGGGGTCCACTAGATGAAGCTTCATACCAAATATGAAAGACCTGGGCCTTGCAGTTTCAGAGAAGAAGATTTTTAAAGATTTTCCTTATATGAGCCTGTGTAAATTCAAAGGGCCCCGGGGTGGGGGCATTTTTGGCCCCAGCACTATAATTTGAACAATCTTTGTAGGGGTCCACTAGATGAAGCTTCATACCAAATATCAAAGACCTGGGCCTTGAGGTTTCAGAGAAGAAGATTTTTAAAGATGTTTCCCTTTTTAAGCCCATGTAAAACCAAAGGGCCCCCAGGCGGGGGCTTTTTTTGCCACAGCACTATAATTTGAACAATCTTGGTAGGGGTCCACTAGATGAAGCTTCATACCAAATATCAAAAACCTGGGCCTTGCGGTTTCAGAGAAGAAGATTTTTAAAGATTTTCCATATATAAGCCTATGTAAAACCAAAGGGCCCTGGGGCGGGGGCATTTTTGGCCCCAGCACTATAATTTGAACAATCTTGGTAGGGGTCCACTAGATAAAGCTTCATACCAAATATCCAAGACCTGGGCCTTGCGGTTTCAGAGAAGAAGATTTTTTAAATTTTTGGTGAAAAAAATCTATTTTTGGCTCCTGTGACCTAGATGTGCAACGGACCGGAACCATTTGAACAACTTTGAAAGGGGTCGTCCTAAGGATCATTCCTGTGAAGTTCTGTCAAAATCGGATCAGTGGTTTAGGAGGAGATGTTGTTTGAAGAAATTGTTTACGCACGGATGACAGACAAAAAGTGATCCTAATATTAATCACAAGAGGGCCATGATGGCCCTGGATCGCTCACCTGATCCATAGTGTAACAAGTGGGCCTCAGAGAGGGCCATTATTGGCCCCAGGGCTTTAATGTGCATAATGTTGAGGGAGGTCTTAAAGGTGAAGCTTCATACCAAACATCAACAAAGGCTAAAATTTGAACAATCTTGGCAAAGGTCCACTAGATGAAGCTACACATCAAATATCAAAGACCTGAGCCTAGCGGTTTCAGAGAAGAAAATTTTTAAAGATTTTCCCTATATAAGCCTATGTAAAATCAAAGGGCCCCGGGACAGGGGCATTTTTTGTCCCAGCACTATAATTTGAACAATCTTGGTAGGGGTCCACCAGATGAAGCTTCATACCAAATATCAAAGACCTGGGCCTTGTGTTTTCAGAGAAGAAGATTTTTAAAGATTTTCCCTATATAAGCCTATGTAAAACCGAAGGGCCCCGGGGCGGGGGCATTTTTGGCCCCAGCACTATAATTTGAACAATCTTGGTAGGGGTCCACTAGATGAAGCTTCATACCAAATATCAAAGACCTGGGCCTTGTGGTTTCAGAGAAGAAGATTTTTAAAGGTTTTCCCTATATAAGCCAATGTAAAACCAAAGGGCCCCGGGGCGGGGGCATTTTTGGCCCCAGCACTATAATTTGAACAATCTTGGTAGGGGTCCACTAGATGAAGCTTCATACCAAATATCAAAGACCTGGGCCGTGTGGTTTCAGAGAAGAAGATTTTTAAAGATTTTCCCTATATAAGCCAATGTAAAACCAAAGGGCCCCATGGCGGAGGCATTTTTGTCCCAGCACTAGAATTGGAACAATCTTGGTAGGGGTCCACTAGAAGAAGCTTCATACCAAATATCAAAGTCCTGGGCCTTGTGGTTTCAGAGAAGAAAATTTTTAAAGATTTTCCCTGTATAAGCCTATGTAAAACCAAAGGGCCCTGTGGCGGGGGCATTTTTGGCCCCAGCACTATAATTTGAACAATCTTGGTAGGGGTCCACTAGATGAAGCTTCATACCAAATATCAAAGACCTGGGCCTTGTGGTTTCAGATAAGAAGATTTTTAAAGATTTTCCCTACATAAGCCAATGTAAAACCAAAGGGCCCCGTGGCGGGAGCATTTTTTGTCCCAGCACTAAAATTTGAACAATCCTGGTAGGGGTCCACTAGATGAAGCTTCATACCAAATATCAAAGTCCTGGGCCTTGTGGTTTCAGAGAAGAAAATTTTTAAAGATTTTCCCTATATAAGCCTATGTAAAACCAAAGGGTCCCGGGGCGGGGGCATTTTTGGCCCCAGCACTATAATTTGAACAATCTTGGTAGGGGTCCACTAGATGAAGCTTCATACCAAATATCAAAGACCTGGGCCTTGTGGTTTCAGAGAAGAAGATTTTTAAAGGTTTTCCCTATATAAGCCAATGTAAAACCAAAGGGCCCCATGGCGGGGGCATTTTTTGTCCCAGCACTAAAATTTGAACAATCTTGGTAGGGGTCCACTAGATGAAGCTTCATACCAAATATCAAAGTCCTGGGCCTTGTGGTTTCAGAGTAAAACATTTTTTAAAGATTTTCCCTGTATAAGCCTATGTAAAACCAAAGGGCCCCGGGGCGGGGGCATTTTTGGCCCCAGCACTATAATTTGAACAATCTTGGTAGGGGTCCACTAGATGAAGCTTCATACCAAATATCAAAGACCTGGGCCTTGTGGTTTCAGAGAAGAAGATTTTTAAAGATTTTCTCTATATAAGCCTATGTAAAACCAAAGGGCCCTGGGGCGGGGGCATTTTTGGCCCCAGCACTGCAATTTGAACAATCTTGGTAGGGTCAACTAGATGAAGTTTCATACCAAATATCAAAGACCTGGGCCTTGTGGTTTCAGAGAAGAAGATTTTTAAAGATTTTCCCTATATAAGCCAATGTAAAACCAAAGGGCCCCGTGGCGGGGGCATTTTTTGTCCCAGCACTAAAATTTGAACAATCTTGGTAGGGGTCCACTAGATGAAGCTTCATACCAAATATCAAAGTCCTGGGCTTTGTGGTTTCAGAGAAGAAGATTTTTAAAGATTTTCCCTATATAAGCCTATGTAAAACCAAAGGGCCCCAGGGCGGGGGCATTTTTGGCCCCAGCACTATAATTTGAACAATCTTGGTAGGGGTCCACTAGATGAAGCTTCATACCAAATATCAAAGTCCTGGGCCTTGTGGTTTCAGAGAAGAAGATTTTTAAAGATTTTCCCTATATAAGCCAATGTAAAACCAAAGGGCCCCGTGGCGGGAGCATTTTTTGTCCCAGCACTAAAATTTGAACAATCCTGGTAGGGGTCCACTAGATGAAGCTTCATACCAAATATCAAAGTCCTGGGCCTTGTGGTTTCAGAGAAGAAAATTTTTAAAGATTTTCCCTATATAAGCCTATGTAAAACCAAAGGGTCCCGGGGCGGGGGCATTTTTGGCCCCAGCACTATAATTTGAACAATCTTGGTAGGGGTCCACTAGATGAAGCTTCATACCAAATATCAAAGACCTGGGCTGTGTGGTTTCAGAGAAGAAGATTTTTAAAGATTTTCCCTATATAAGCCAATGTAAAACCAAAGGGCCCTGTGGCGGGGGCATTTTTTGTCCCAGCACTAAAATTTGAACAATCTTGGTAGGGGTCCACCAGATGAAGCTTCATACCAAATATCAAAGTCCTGGGCCTTGTGGTTTCAGAGAAGAAAATTTTTAAAGAGTTTCCCTATATAAGCCAATGTAAAACCAAAGGGCCCCGTGGCGGGGGCATTTTTGGCCCCAGCACTATAATTTGAACAATCTTGGTAGGGGTCCACTAGATGAAGCTTCATACCAAATATCAAAGACCTGGGCCTTGTGGTTTCAGAGAAGAAGATTTTTAAAGGTTTTCCCTATATAAGCCAATGTAAAACCAAAGGGCCCCATGGCGGGGGCATTTTTTGTCCCAGCACTAAAATTTGAACAATCTTGGTAGGGGTCCACTAGATGAAGCTTCATACCAAATATCAAAGTCCTGGGCCTTGTGGTTTCAGAGTAAAAAATTTTTTAAAGATTTTCCCTGTATAAGCCTATGTAAAACCAAAGGGCCCCGGGGCGGGGGCATTTTTGGCCCCAGCACTATAATTTGAACAATCTTGGTAGGGGTCCACTAGATGAAGCTTCATACCAAATATCAAAGACCTGGGCCTTGTGGTTTCAGAGAAGAAGATTTTTAAAGATTTTCCCTATATAAGCCTATGTAAAACCAAAGGGCCCTGGGGCGGGGGCATTTTTGGCCCCAGCACTGCAATTTGAACAATCTTGGTAGGGGTCAACTAGATGAAGTTTCATACCAAATATCAAAGACCTGGGCCTTGTGGTTTCAGAGAAGAAGATTTTTAAAGATTTTCCCTATATAAGCCAATGTAAAACCAAAGGGCCCCGTGGCGGGGGCATTTTTTGTCCCAGCACTAAAATTTGAACAATCTTGGTAGGGGTCCACTAGATGAAGCTTCATACCAAATATCAAAGTCCTGGGCTTTGTGGTTTCAGAGAAGAAGATTTTTAAAGATTTTCCCTATATAAGCCTATGTAAAACCAAAGGGCCCCAGGGCGGGGGCATTTTTGGCCCCAGCACTATAATTTGAACAATCTTGGTAGGGGTCCACTAGATGAAGCTTCATACCAAATATCAAAGTCCTGGGCCTTGTGGTTTCAGAGAAGAAGATTTTTAAAGATTTTCCCTATATAAGCCTATGTAAAACCAAAGGGCCCCAGGGCGGGGGCATTTTTGGCCCCAGCATTATAATTTGAACAATCTTGGTAGGGGTCCACTAGATGAAGCTTCATACCAAATATCAAAGACCTGGGCCTTGTGGTTTCAGAGAAGAAGATTTTTTAAGTTTTTGGTGAAAAAAATCTATTTTTTGCTCCTGTGACCTAGATGTGCAACGGACCGGAACCATTTGAACAACTTTGAAAGGGGACCATCTAAGGATCATTCCTGTGAAGTTTGGTCAAAATCCGATCAGTGGTTTAGGAGGAGATGTCGTTTAAAGAAATTGTTTACGCACACACGGACGCACGTTCTTAGTAGAGGTACCTTGTGGGGTTACTAATGTAAAGTCTATGGAGACTTTAACCCCATAACGCACCACTGTACAGAGTTTTAACCCCACATACGAAATTTTTAACCCCACTAACTGAAAAGTTACTGTGCCTTACGGAATAAACCTCATTAAGTTGAATTGGGCAGAATCCTAACCCCACTAGGTACCTCTAGTCTGCCCGCACTGACGCACGCACGGACGGACGCACGACGGACGACGGACAAAAAGTGATCCCAAAAGCTCACCTCGTCACTACGTGACGGTGAGCTAACAAGAGGGCCATGATGGCCCTGGATCGCTCACCTGATCCATAGTGTAACAAGTGGGCCCCAGAGAGGGCCATTATTGGCCCCAGGGCTTTAATGTGCATAATGTTGAGGGAGGTCTTAAAGGTGAAGCTTCATACCAAACATCAACAAAGGCTATAATTTGAACAATCTTGGCAAAAGTCCACTAGATGAAGCTACACATCAAATATCGAAGACCTGGGCCTTGTGGTTTCAGAGAAGAAGATTTTTTTTTAAAGATATTCCCTACATAAGCCTATGCAAAACCAAATGGCCCTGGGGCTATATAAATCTATTTAAAACCAAAGGGCCCCGGGGTGGGGGCATTTGTGGCCCCAGGGCTATAATATGAACAATCTTGGTAGAGGTCCATTAGATGAAGCTTCATACCAAATTTCAAAGTCCTGGGCCTTGTGGTTTCAGAGAAGAAGATTTTCAAAGATTATCTCTATATAAGCCTATGTGAAACCTAAGGGCCCCGGGACGGGGCCACTTTTGGCCCCAGCACTATACTCTGAATCATCTTGGTAGGGGTCCTTTAGAAGAAGCTTCATACCAAATATAAAAGACCTAGGACTTGTGGTTTCAGAGAAGAAGATTTTTAAAGATTTTCCCTATACAAGTCTATGTAAAACCAAAAGGCCCCGGAGCAGGGGCATTTTTGGTCCAAGGGCTATAATTTGATAATTTGAACAAACTTGGTAGGGGTCCACTAGATGAAGCTTCATACCAAATATCAAAGTCCTTGGCCTTTTGGTTTCAGAGAAGAAGATTTTTAAAGATTT
Source organism: Lucinisca nassula (assembly GCA_963580285.1). Lineage (NCBI taxonomy): Eukaryota > Metazoa > Mollusca > Bivalvia > Lucinida > Lucinidae > Lucinisca > Lucinisca nassula. Next base: position 109,705,326 of record OY757019.1, on the reverse strand, counting down.
TCCCTATATAAGCCTATGTAAAACCAAAGGGCCCTGGGCGGGGGCATTTTTGCTCCAGCACTATAATTTGAACAATCTTGGTAGGGGTCAACTAGATGAAGCTTCATACCAAGTATCAAAGACCTGGGCCTTGCAGTTTCAGAGAAGAAGATTTTTAAAGATTTTCCCTATATAAGCCTATGTAAAACCAAAGGGCCCCGGGGCGGGGACATTTTTGGCCTCAGCACTATAATTTGAATAATCTTGTTAGGGGTCCTTTAGATGAAGCTTCATACCAAATATAAAAGACCTAGGTCTTGTGGTTTCAGAGTAGAAGATTTTTAAAGATTTTCCCTATATAAGTCTAAGTAAAACCAAAGGGCCCCGGGGCGGGGGCATTTTTGGCCCAAGGGCTATAATTTGAACAATCTTGGTAGAGGTCCATTAGATGAAGCTTCATACCAAATATCAAAGTCCTGGGCCTTGTGGTTTCAGAGAAGAAGATTTTTAAAGATTTTCCCTATATAAGCCTATGTAAAACCAAAGGGCCCCGGGGCGGGGGAATTTTTGTCCCAGCACTATAATTTGAACAATCTTGGTAGGGGTTTACTAGATGAAGCTTCATACCAAATATCAAAGACCTGGGCCTTGTGGTTTCAGAGAAGAAGATTTTTAAAGATTTTCCCTATATAAGCCAATGTAAAACCAAAGGGCCCCGTGGCAGGGGCATTTTTGGCCCCAGCACTATAATTTGAACAATCTTGGTAGGGGTCCACTAGATGAAGCTTCATACCAAATATCAAAGTCCTGGGCCTTGTGGTTTCAGAGAAGAAGATTTTTAAAGATTTTCCCTATATAAGCCTATGTAAAACCAAAGGGCCCCTTGGCGGGGGCATTTTTGGCCCAAGCACTATAATTTGAACAATCTTGGTAGGGGTCCACTAGATGAAGCTTCATACCAAGTATCAAAGACCTGGGCCTTGTGGTTTCAGAGAAGAAGATTTTTAAAGATTTTCCCTATATAAGCCAATGTAAAACCAAAGGGCCCCGTGGCGGGGGCATTTTTGGCCCCAGCACTATAATTTGAACAATCTTGGTAGGGGTCCACTAGATGAAGCTTCATACCAAATATCAAAGTCCTGGGCCTTGTGGTTTCAGAGAAGAAGATTTTTAAAGATTTTCCCTATATAAGCCTATGTAAAACCAAAGGGCCCCGTGGCGGGGGCATTTTTTGTCCCAGCACTATAATTTGAACAATCTTTGTAGGGGTCCACTAGATGAAGCTTCATACCAAATATCAAAGACCTGGGCCTTGTGGTTTCAGAGAAGAAGATTTTTTAAGTTTTTGGTGAAAAAAAACTATTTTTGGCTCCTGTGACCTAGATGTGCAACGGACCGGAACCATTTGAACAACTTTGAAAGGGGACCACCTAAGGATCATTCCTGTGAAGTTTGGTCAAAATCCGATCAGTGGTTTAGGAGGAGATGTCGTTTAAAGAAATTGTTTACGCACGCACGCACGCACGCACGCACGGACGGACGCACGCATGCACGACGGACGACGGACAAAAAGTGATCCCAAAAGCTCACCTCGTCACTACGTGACGGTGAGCTAACAAGAGGGCCCAGAGGGCCCTGGTTCGCTCACCTGATCCAATGTATAACAATTGGTCCCCGGGCAGGGTCAATTTTGGCCCCAGGGCTATAATTTGAACAATCTTGGTAGAGGTTCACAAGATGAAGCTTCATATCGAATATGAAAGACCTGGGCTTTCTGGTTTCAGAGAAGAAGATTTTAAAGGTTTACCCTGCATATAGAAGTCTATGTAAAACAAGATTTTCCCTATATAAGTCTTTGTTAAACCAAAGGGCCCCGGAGCAGGGGCATTTTTGGCCCCAGGGCTATAATTTGAACAATCTTGGTAGAGGTCCACTAGCTGAAGATTCATAACAAATATCAAAGACCTAAGCTTTGTGTTTCAGAGAAGATGATTTTTAAAGATTTTCCCTATATAAGTCTATGTAAAACCAAAGGGCCACATGGCGGAGGCATTTTTGGTCTCAGGGCTATAATTTGAACAATCTTTATAGAGGTCCACTAGCTGAAGCTTCATAACAAATATCGAAGACCTAAGCCTTGTGGTTTCAAAGAAGAAGATTTGTCAAGATTTTCCCTATATACGTCTATGTGAAACCAAAGGGCCCCGGAGCGGGGGCATTTTTGGCCCCAGGGCTATAATTTGAACAATCTTGGTAGAGGTCCACAAGATGAAGCTTCATACCAAATATCAAAGACCTGGGCCTTGCAATTTCAGAGAAGAAGATTTTCCAAGATTTTCCCTATATAAGCCTATGTAAAACAAAAGGGCCCTGGTGCGGGGGCATTTTTAGCCCCAGCACTATCATTTGAATAATCTTGGTAGGGGTCCACTAGATAAAGCTTCATACCAAATATCAAAGACCTGGGCCTTGCGGTTTCAGAGAAGAAGATTTTTCAAGATTTTCCCTATATAAGCCCATGTAAAACAAAAGGGCCCCCGTGTGGGGGGGCATTTTTAGCTCCGGCACTATAATTTGAACAATCTTGGTAGGGGTCCACTAGATGAAGCTTCATACCAAATATCAAAGACCTGGGCCTTGTGGTTTCAGAGAAGAAGATTTTTCAAGATTTTCCCTATATAAGCCCATGTAAAACCAAAGGGCCCCCGTGCGGGGGCATTTTTAGATCCAGCACTATAATTTGAACAATCTAGGTAGGGGTCCACTAGATAAAGCTTCATACCAAATATCAAAGACCTGGGCCTTGCGGTTTCAGAGAAGAAGATTTTTAAAGATTTTCCCTATATAAGCCCATGTAAAACCAAAGGGCCCCCTTGCGGGGGCATTTTTGGCCCCAGCACTATCATTTGAACAATCTTGGTAGGGGTCCACTAGATGAAGCTTCATACCAAATATCAAAGACCTGGGCCTTGCGGTTTTTAGAGAAGAAGATTTTTCAAGATTTTCCCTATATAAGCCCATGTAAAACCAAAGGGCCCCCTTGCGGGGGCATTTTTGGCCCCAGCACTATAATTTGAACAATCGTGGTAGGGGTCCACTAGATGAAGCTTCATACCAAATATCAAAGAGCTGGGCCTTGCGGTTTCAGAGAAGAAGATTTTAAAAGATTTTCCCTATATAAGCCCATGTAAAACCAAAGGGCCCCCGTGCGGGGGCATTTTTGGCCCCAGCACTATAATTTGAACAATCTTGGTAGGGGTCCACTAGATGAAGCTTCATACCAAATATCAAAGACCTGGGCCTTGCGGTTTCAGAGAAGAAGATTTTTTAAGTTTGCAGTGAAAAAAATCTATTTTTGGCTACTGTGACCTATATGTGCAACGGACCGGAACCATTTGAACAACTTTGAAAGGGGACCACCTAAGGATCATTCCTGTGAAGTTTGGTCAAAATACGATCAGTGGTTTAGGAGGAGATGTCGTTTGAAGAAAAGTTTACGGACGCACGCACGCACGCACGGACGCACGCACGCTTGGACGCACGACGGACGACGGACAAAAAGTGATCCCAAAAGCTCACCTTGTCACTACGTGACAGGTGAGCTAACAAGAGGGCCATGATGGCCCTGGATCGCTCACCTGATTCATAGAGTAACAAGCGAGCCCCAGGAAGGCCATTATTGACCCAAGGGCTATAATGTGCATATTGTTGTGGGAGGTCTAAAAAGGTGAAGCTTCATACCAATTATCAACAAAGGCTATAATTTGAACAATCTTGGTAAAGGTCCACTAGATGGAGCTACACACCAAATATAGAAGACCTGGGCCTTGCGGTTTCAGAGAAGAAGATTTTTTAAAGATATTTCCTACATAAGCCTATGTAAAACCAAATGACCCTGGGGCGTGGGCATTTTTGGCCTCAGGGCTATAATTTAAACAATCTTGATAGAGGTCCACTAGATGAAGCTTCACACCAAATATCAAAGACCTGGGCCTTGCTGTTTCAGAGAAGAAGATTTTCAAAGATTATCTCTGTATAAGTCTATGTAAAAGCAAAGGGCCCCGGGGCGGGGGCATTCGTGGCCCGGGGGCTATAATGTGAACAATCTTGGTAGAGGTCCACCAGATGAAGGTCCATACCAAATATCAAAACTGACATGGGCCATGCAGTTTCAGAGAAGAAGATGTTTAAAGATTTCCCTATATAAGACTTTGTAAAACCAAAGGGTCTCGGGGCGGGGGCATTTCTTGATAGAGGTCCACTAGATAAAATATCACACCAAATATCAAAGACCTAGGCATTCTGGTTTCACAGAAGAAGATTTTTAAAGATTTTCCCTATATAAGTCCATGTTAAACCAAAGGGCCCAGAGACGGGGGCATTTTTGGTCTCAGGGCTATAATGTGAACAATCTTGGTAGAGGTCCATTAGATGAAGCTTCATACCAAATATTGAAGACCTAGGCCTTGTGGTTTCAGAAGAAGGTTTTTTCAAGATTTTCCCTATATAAGTCTATGTAAAATCAAAGGTCCCCGGAGCGTGGGCATTTTTGGCAACAGCGCTATAATTTGAACAATCTTGGGAGAGGTTTACAAGATGAAGCTTCATATCAAATATCAAAGACCTGGGCCTTGGGGTTTCAGAGAAGAAGATTTTTAAACATTTTCCCTATATAAGCCCATGTAAAACCAAAGGGCCCCGGGGCAGGGGGCATTTTTGGTCCCAGCACTATAATTTGAACAACCTTGGTAGGGGTCCACTAGATGAAGCTTCAAACCAAATATCAAGGACATGGGCCTTGCGGTTTCAGAGTAGAAGATTTTTTAAAGATTTTCCCTATATAAGCCCATGTAAAACCACAGGGCCCTGGGGCGGGGGCATTTTTGGTCCCAGCACTGTAATTTAAACAATCTTGGTAGGAGTACACTAGCTGAAGCTTCATACTAAATATCTAAGACCTGGGCCTTGCGGTTTTAGAGAAGAAGATTTTTAAAGATTTTCCCCATATAAGCCCATGTAAGACCAAAGGGCCCCGGGGCGGGGGCATTTTTGGCCCCAGCACTATAATTTGAACAATCTTGGTAGAGGTCCACTAGGTGAAGCTTCATAGCAAATATCAAAGACCGGGGCCTTGTGGTTTCAGAGAAGAAGATTTTTTAAGTTTTCGGTGAAAAAAATCTATTTTTGGCTCCTGTGACCTATATGTGCAACGGACCGGAACCATTTGAACAACTTTGAAAGGGAACCACCTAAGGATCATTCCTGTGAAGTTTGGTCAAAATCCAATAAATGATTTAGGAGAAGATGTCGTTTGAAGAAATTGTTTACGCACGGATGACAGACAAAAAGTGATCCTAATATAAAACACAAGAGGGCCATGATGGCCCTGGATCGCTCACCTGATCCATAGAGTAACAAAGGGGTCCCTGGGGAGGACCATTATTGACCCAGGGCTATAATGTGCATAATGTTGAGGTAGGTCTAAATAGGTGAAGCTTCATACCAAATATCAACAAAGGCTATAATTTGAACAATCTTGATTAGGGTCCACTAGAATAAACTAAACACCAAATATCAAAGACCTGGGCCTTGTGGTTTCCAAGAAGAAGATTTTTTTAAAGATATTCCCTATATAAGCCTATGTAAAACCAAATGGCCCCGGGGCTTGGGTGTTTTTTTGGCCTCAGGGCTGTAATTTAAACAATCTTGATAGAGGTCCACTAGATGAGGCTTCACACCAAATATCAAAGACCATGGGCCTTGCTGTTTCAGAGAAAAAGATTTTCAAAGATTATCTTTATTTAAGACTATGTAAAACCAAAGGGCCCCGGGGCGGGGGCATTATTTTGTGGCCCGAGGGCTATAATTTGAACAATCTTTGTAGAGGTCCATTAGATGAAGCGCCATACCAAATATCAAAGACATGGGCCTGACAGTTTCAGAGAAAAAGATTTTTCAAGATTTTCCCTATATAAGTCTATGTAAAACCAAAGGGCCCCGGAGGGGAGGGGGCATTTTTGGCCCCAGGGCTATAATTTGAACAATCTTGGTAGAGGTCCACTAGATGAAGCTTCACACCAAATATCAGAGACCTGGGCCTTGCGGTTTCAGAGAAGAAAATTTTTAAAGATTTTCCCTATCTAAGTTTATGTAAAACCAAAGGCCCCCGGGGCGGGGGCATTTTTGGCCCCAGGGCTATAATTTGAACAATCTTGAAAGAGGTCCATTAGATGAAGCTTCACGCCAAATATCCAAGATCTTGGCCTTGCAGATCCAGAGAAGAAGATTTTTAAGGATTTTCCCTATAAATGCCTATGTAAAACCAAAGGCCCCTGGGGCGGGGGGGGGGGGGGGGGGGGGGTTTGGCCCCAGGGCTATAATTTGAACAATCTTGAAAGAGGTCCACTAGATGAAGCTTCACGCCAAATATCGAAGATCTGGGCCTTGCAGTTCCAGAGAAGATTTTCAAAGATTTTCCCTATATTAGCCTATGTAAAACCAAAGGCCCCCGGGCGGGGGCATTTTTGGCCCCAGGGCTATAATTTGAACAATCTTGAAAGAGGTCCATTAGATGAAGCTCCACACCAAATATCCAAGATCTGGGCCTTGCGGTTCCAGAGAAGAAGATTTTTAAAGATTTTCCCTATATTAAGCCTATGTAAAACCAAAGGCCCCCGGGGCGGGGGCATTTTCGGCCCCAGGGCTATAATTTGAACAATCTTGGTACAGGTCCACTAGGTGAAGCTTGTTATGCATAAGAATTTATTTTTCTGATTCCCACTTTCACCCCACTCTGACCTAATAGTGCTATAAATATCTTGTTAATCTTTTTATAGAAGATTCTAGAAAACTGAGTCACAGATTAATTTCTTTTTTGTAAACAACATATTTACAAGGAAAAGTACTTCAGAACCTTCCAGAAAGTTCAGGTTTGCATTATATTTAGAAGATTACCTCATCTTATTCCACAACCCTGTGGAACATTCTAGAGAAATCTTAGGGTCTATAAAAGAGCATGATTTTTCTCATTGAGTCAGACTTTGGAGTTTGATGTTTGGGCTTATAAGGAAAGTTATTTCTAAATTTCTGTGTTGGACTGTTAAAGGATATTACTTTTCATTTTGGACTGTGGATTCTGTGGGATCAAGGAAAATAGATTCATTCAGGATATTTCATAACAGAGCTAAGTACATTTAATTTTCTTACTTCTACAGGTTAAAGTTAACTTGTAAATAAATTTTGTTAAAGACACATTTTTTTCCTTATATAAAAGGGGTGGCCTGTCTAATGATCTCTAATAAAAATTTCCTTCGGACCATAGCGCACATCAAAGGCTTATCTTATCTAAGTGATTATGAGGTGATTATGAGCAGATTTCTTGTTTAATAGGGGGGCTCAACAAGGGTACTTGAGTGATAGTATAATTTACTGAGATTGTTTCCAACAACATATTGTTTAAATAACTTCTTTTTTATTTTAATATAAAGTAAAGAAAAACACTGATATCCATTGTTTCCTTTACTCAAAAGTGCAAAGAAGTAAACAAATAAGGTAAATGAATTGATTAACCTTAAAATTTAATCAATAAATTTACCTTTATTCATTTATATTTATTTATTTTTTTATTTATTTATTTTTTTATTTATTTATTTATTTTATTTTGGTTGAAAGTATGTGATACACAAATCATATTATGCCTAAAATAATAGCATTCTATAGTTTCAGTCAAGATGGAACCATAAAATGTTCTGTGTTTTAAACGCAATCATATCAGAAAAGAGAGAGAGAGAATTTTTTTTTTTAAGATTTTATTTTTCACCTTTTCAAGTTTAAAACTAAAATAACAAACACAATTGAATTTATTTTTCTTATTTTTATTGCAGACATAGGTTGTGGGTGCTCGTTAGAGCCGCCTCATTCAGGCGGTTCAAACGAGTACCCACAACCTATGACTCAATGAGACGATTCTAACGAGCACCCGCAACCTATGACTTGGAGCAGAAATAAGGAAAATAATGTATACCCCCTTAAACCCCCATTTTCTTTATAGAAGTGGGGTTTAGTGGATGTTCCTTTTCCTCAAAAACATGTATTGTGTGTCCTCGTTAGAACCCCCTCATGGAAGCAGTGCTAACGAGCAGTCACACTGTAAAAACAAATTGTGGGTACTAGTCTGAACCGCTTCACCGAGGTGATTCTAATGAGTACCCACAATATATGTTTAGAGCAGAAATAATAAAGTTATCAGGATTTTATCAGAAAAAAAAATCATTTTTGGTGGAAAAAATTTACAATATATTTGAATTGGCATTTTCAGTAATGATTATAAATAATGGCTACTAAATATAAAATCGAAAAAAGTGCTGTTGTTTCTTCCATGCAAATCAAAATAAGGACTTAAGTGTAAATGAATAGATGTCATTTGTCAAAGTCATATCCCTATGTAATTTATTACCCTCTCTTGGTCCCCTACCTGTATGACAGCCCGAATACCCCAAGTGTATTTTATCTCAGTGCTGGATTCTTTAATAAACGGTCATTAGGATGTTATGTAATCGAAAAATGTGTCTTTAAAATTTTCCAAAAGGCTTGTTTAATTTTTCTTTCTGCTACGCCTGGCTCGTAACAGAAATTGGGGGCTCGTCCGGGATAAAACCATTTGAGCATTTTTAAACCGACATTTCATGTGACGGCAGGTAATTGTCATTTCTTATCAAATAGACTTGGCAGTTGCTTCACGGGATTGGTATTTCCCTATAGGCATATAGGGGATTGTCATTTCATGTGAACTGACATTTCAGGTGAAATAGTACTTGTCATTTCATGTAAAATTCTTGTTGGGCTTGTCATTTCAAAAAAAAAAAAATTGTCAAATTAACCTCAATCTGTATTTCAATAAATACAATATAAAACAAACAAAAAGCAAACATGTCGTTTGATTTGAGAAGCTTTTTGGCTCAGCCTACTCAGGAGTTGTTTAATCTGGCCAAAAGGACAGATTTGCTAGAAATTGCTTCCCATTATGGGGTCACTGCTGTCAAAACAAGCATGAAGAAGCATGAAATTAAGAATATTTTGGTGCAGTTTTTTGTTGATGAAGAACTTTTCGATCCATCTGCTTTGTCTCTCATTATGGTTTCACATACTGAATTACAAATGAGACAAATTGAAATAGGAAGGCAAATTGAATTAGAGAAGTTCAGATTAGAAATGGAAGAAAGAGAGAAGGAAAAAGAAAGAGAAATGCAGAGACAAATGCAGATGGAAAGATTAGAAATGGAAGAATGAATTCGAAAAGAAAAATTAGAACAGGAAGAAAAACAAAGAGAAATGGAGGAACGCCTTCAGAAAGAAAAATTAGAAAAAGAAGAGCGACTTGAAATAGAAAGAGAAAAATGACAATTTCAATTAAAGATGAAGGAAATGGAACTCCAGGGTCAAGATAGGGTGAAACCTACCCCTGTTTTTGACTCTGGTAGTTACTTTGATGCCACAAAACACATCAGATTAGTTCCGCCATTTCAGGAAAAAGAGGTAGGTATCATAAGTATTTTTTGCATTTTGAAAAAGTTGCAGAAAATTTAAAATGGCCAAAAGAGCACTGGACCTTACTTTTGCAAAGCGTTGTTGTTGGAAAGGCTCGAGACATTTACACTCAGCTAACTGTCGAGCAAAGCTCAGACTATGATCTGGTTAAGGAGCTTATTCTTAAAGCATATGAGTTGGTCCCTGAGGCTTACAGGCAGAAATTTAGGAACTGTAAAAAAGAAATGTCCCAGACCCATGTAGAATTTGCTCGAACCAAAGAACAGCTTTTTGATAGGTGGTGTTCTTCTAAAAAAGTAGGCTCTGATCATGACAAACTTAGACAGCTTGTCCTTGTTGAAGAGTTCAAACGGTGCATAAATTCTGACATTAAATCTTTTCTCGATGAGAGACAGGTTGAAACTTTGGAGGAAGCTTCTCGTTTGGCAGATGATTATGCTTTGACTCATAAAGTCTCATTTGTGAACAGGCCTTATCCTCGAAAACCTTATAATCCACAGACAGGTCCAAGATTCTATCCCAGTAATCCTTCTGGTAGTTATAGCCATACATCTAGTACTATGCCCAAACTTTCTGGTGAAAATAAAAGCCAGAATCCTTCCAAACCTTCTGGTGAAAACAGAAGCCCAAATTTTCCCAAACCTTCTGGTGAAAACAAAGACCAGAATCCCTTATCTCAATCTCAAGTAGTTTGTTATTATTGTAAAAATACAGGTCATTTGATCTCTGAGTGTTTAAAATTAAAGCGAAGGAAAGAAAGAGAAAGACAAGAGGAACTTAAGCCTACAGGCTTGACTTCTATAAGGCCAAAACCAAAGTCTTGTGTAAGGGAGGAAACTCTTTCTGATACCAAATTATCTGAGACTGATACAGTTATGGAGTGTTATGAACCATTCTTATCAGATGGTTTTGTGTCACTAAATGGTGACAGTTATGCCCATCCTACCCCTATCAAAATCTTACGAGATACTGGAGCTTCTCAATCTCTTATTCTAGCAGATACTCTGCCTTTTTCTGAGAAGACTTCTTTGGGCCAAAGTGTCCTTATTCAGGGTGTGGAATGTGGATTTGTTAATGTTCCGCTTCATAACGTTTATTTGTCATCAGACTTGGTATCCGGTTCAGTGGCTGTTGGTATTAGACCTTCTTTACCTTTTAAAGGTGTTCATTTGTTGCTAGGCAATGACTTAGCTGGAGATAAGGTTGTGGTAAACCCACTTTTGACTACTAATCCTTGCATAGACCAACCGCCTGATCCCATTGAGCAGGAAATTCCTGATCTTTATCCGTCTTGTGCAGTCACAAGGGCTATGGCACGTAAGGCCAAGCAAATTGATGGGAAACAGGATTTTGATTTCACTGATACCTTTTTGGGTCAGTCTTTTAATGATGAGATAACAAGGTCTCTGTCTTCAAGCCTGTCTGATCAGCAGGCAGATTTTCATGAGAATAACTCATCTTTAGATCTAGGCCATGACATAATGTCCGGGTCTCAACTAGCTATAGAACAGCACAAGGATCCTGAGATTTCGCCTTTGTTTGAAAGGGCCTTAGATGAGCAGGAAGTATCTCGGGTCCCAGTCTGTTATTATGTCAAAAATGACATTCTTATGAGAAAATGGCGTCCACCAGACGTCTCAGCAGAAGACGAGTGGACTGTAAACCACCAGATAGTGGTTCCACGGGTTTACCGTCCCGAAATATTAAACTTGGCACATGAAACTCCCATGTCAGGACATTTAGGTGTAAATAAAACCTATCACAAGATTCTTAATCATTTTTACTGGCCTGGGTTAAAATCAGATGTTTCTCAGCATTGTAGGTCCTGCCATACATGCCAAATGGTAGGAAAACCCAATCAGACTATACCTAAGGCTCATTTGCAGCCTATACCTGCTTTTGATGAACCTTTCAGTCGAATAATTATAGATTGTGTGGGTCCCTTGCCCAGAACTAAGTCCGGCTGTGAATATCTTTTGACCATTATGTGTGCTTCCACACGTTTTCCTGAAGCCATTCCTTTAAGAAATATCAAAACTAAGACAATCGTCAAGGCCTTAGTGAAGTTTTTCACATTTGTTGGGCTTCCTAAATCTATTCAGTCAGACCAAGGCTCATATTTTATGTCTGGAATATTTCAACAAGTAATGCATGAACTTGGCATTGTACAGTATAAGTCATCAGCCTATCATCCTGAAAGTCAAGGCGCCCTTGAAAGATTCCATCAAACATTGAAAAACATGATAAGATCATATTGCTTTGACATAGAGAAGGATTGGGATGAAGGCATCCATCTCCTTTTATTTGCTGTTAGAGAATCTGTGCAAGAATCTCTTGGCTTCAGTCCATTTGAATTAGTATTTGGCCATACTGTTCGTGGTCCTTTGAAACTTCTCAAAGAGAAATTTCTCTCCAATGATGACACCTCCCTGAATTTACTTCAGTATGTGTCTGATTTCAAAACTAGACTTTCAAAAGCTTGTGAGGCTGCTCGGACCAATCTTCAGTCAGCCCAAAGGAAAATGAAACAGCTATATGACATAGGGACAAAAGAAAGGAATTTTAAACGAGGTGATAAGGTACTAGCTCTTTTGCCTATTCCAGGAAAATCGTTGCAGGCCAGGTATTATGGTCCATACACTGTAGACAAAAAGATCAGTGACGTAAATTACATAATAAACACTCCTGGGAGGCGCAAGCTAAAGCAGCTATGTCATATTAGCATGCTTAAGGAATACATAGATAGGGACAATACATCTTTAACATCAGTCAATCTAGTTAGCTCTGTTCCACTTAATTCATGTGACAATGACTGTGAGGATATTAATTCAGTGAAGTCGGATCCCACATCATCAAAACTTCAGAATTCTGACATTCTACGGAATCTTGACCAGAAACTGTCACATCTAGAGCCAAATCAGCGGAATGAACTGAAACAGCTGATTTTTGAATATGAACAATTATTTCCTGACATTCCAACACGGACAGACAAAATATTTCACGATGTGGACATAAATGGGTCTAAACCTGTAAAACAACACCCATACAGGATGAATCCTGTGAAACAAAAATATCTTAAAGAAGAAGTTCAGTATCTATTAGACAATGACTTTATTGAACCAAGCCAAAGTGAATGGAGTTCTCCTTGTATTCTAGTACCAAAACCTGATGGGACATATCGTATGTGTACAGATTTTAGGAAAGTTAATTCCTTAAGTAAAACAGATAGCTTTCCTATTCCAAGAATGGATGACTGCATTGATAACATCGGGAATGCCAAATACATAACGAAATTCGACCTTCTGAAAGGATTTTGGCAAATTCCACTCACAGATAGAGCAAAGGAGGTTTTGGCATTCACAACACCAGACGGATTATTTAACTATAAAGTCATGCCATTTGGAACAAAAAACTCTTCGGCAACATTTCAGCGCTTAATAAACATGGTAATTGCGGGGCTGGAAGGCTGCAGTGCTTATATCGATGATGCTATCATATACAACGACCAGTGGAATCAACATCTTGGGACTATTCGAGCATTCTTTGATAGACTGAGTAATGCCAAATTGACAATCAATCTTGCTAAAAGTGAATTCTGCCATGCAAGTTTGACATTTCTAGGTCATGTTGTAGGTCAAGGTCATGTGAAACCCATTGATGCTAAAGTTGAGGCTATCTCAAATTTTCCCATACCCACGTGCAAAAGACAGCTGATGCGATTTCTTGGTATGGCTGGTTATTACAGAAAGTTCTGTAATAATTTCTCTGTCATTGCTGAGCCTTTGACAAATTTGCTCAGCAAAAGAACAAAATTCCATTGGAATGCAATATGCCAAAATGCTTTTGATAAACTTAAAGCCATACTCAAGAGCGAACCAGTTCTCTTAGCACCAAACTTTGAAAAGGAGTTTAAGCTAGCTGTAGATGCTAGTGACGTAGGTGCAGGTAGTGTTTTGTTGCAGGAAGATGAAAATGGTGTGGATCATCCAGTTTGCTACTTTTCCAAAAAGTTTAATAAGCATCAGAGAAATTACTCTACCATAGAGAAAGAGTGCTTGTCTCTGATTCTTGCTCTGCAACATTTCGAAGTTTATCTTACCCCTACTACTGCACCGATTGTTGTTTTCAGTGATCACAATCCACTGACTTTCATACATAAAATGAAAAACAAAAATCAGCGGTTGCTCAGGTGGAGTCTTATGCTACAAGAGTATAATTTAGACATAAGACATATCAGAGGGAGAGATAACATTATCCCTGATGCCCTTTCAAGAGCTTGAGCAGTGTCAGGAGTTGTGTTTTTCTTTCCTACTAAAGTGGATTGTAGATACATGTAATTTTATATGCTATGCTCAATATTTTATTATTCTTAAAGCAAAAGAAAGCTTTATTACATAAATCTTTCTTTTCCTCGAAGAGGGGGAGTGTTATGCATAAGAATTTATTTTTCTGATTCCCGATTTCACCCCACTGTGACCTAATAGTGCTATAAATATCTTGTTAATCTTTTTATAGAAGATTCTAGAAAACTGAGTCACAGATTAATTTCTTTTTTGTAAACAACATATTTACAAGGAAAAGTACTTCAGAACCTTCCAGAAAGTTCAGGTTTGCATTATATTTAGAAGATTACCTCATCTTATTCCACAACCCTGTGGAACATTCTAGAGAAATCTTAGGGTCTATAAAAGAGCATGATTTTTCTCATTGAGTCAGACTTTGGAGTTTGATGTTTGGGCTTATAAGGAAAGTTATTTCTAAATTTCTGTGTTGGACTGTTAAAGGATATTACTTTTCATTTTGGACTGTGGATTCTGTGGGATCAAGGAAAATAGATTCATTCAGGATATTTCATAACAGAGCTAAGTACATTTAATTTTCTTACTTCTACAGGTTAAAGTTAACTTGTAAATAAATTTTGTTAAAATTTTCCAAAAGGCTTGTTTAATTTTTCTTTCTGCTACGCCTGGCTCGTAACAAGCTTCACACCAATTATCAAAGACCTGGGACTTGCGGTTTCAGAGAAGAAGATTTTTAAAGAGTTTCCCTATATAAGCCCATGTAAAACCAAAGGACCCCAGGGCGGGGGCGTTTTTGGACCCAGGACTATAATTTGAACAATCTTGGTAGAGGTCCACTAGATAAAGCTTCATACCAAATATTGAAGACCTGGGCATTGCGGTTTCAGAGAAGAAGATTTTTAAAGTTTTCATTTAAAAAATCTATTTTTAGCTCCTGTGACCTAGATGTGCAACAGACCGGAACCATTTGAACAACTTTGAAAGGGGACCACCTAAGGATCTTTCCTGTGAAGTTTGGTCAAAATCCGATCAGTGGTTTAGGAGGAGATGTTGTTTGAAGAAAAAGTTTACGCACGCACACACGCACGCACGAGGGACGACGGACAAAAAGTGATCACAAAAGCTCACCTTGTCACTTCGTGACAGGTGAGCTAAAAAGAAAGCTAGCTGTGGGGTAGTGGGGGGGGGCGGCGTTAACATACCACCAACATTTAAGGTCATACGTAACGGGATCTCGGTCTAAAGACTCATCCCAATCTTTCGAGATGAGGTCCATTTTGGTGCATTTTGTGTTGGGGGAGGGGGGGGGGGGGGGGGGGTGGTCACGTCCCAAAAACATCTAAGGTCATACTGCGACGGGGATCTTGGTTGCAAAAATCTGGAGATGAGGTCCATTTTGGTGTATTGAAATGCAAACATAACTTTATTTAATAGTACTATTTGTCTGTTAGCGGACCACACCAGCCTGAGAAACTCTATTCTGAATTTCTGACAGTTAAAAAAATGGAAGACTTTGCAGAAGTATTTCACGAAAACTTATAATTTGACAGCATCAGAACCTGCCGGTGTGGTTTACGTCAGACGGTACCAATTTTTCCCGGTGCAGGTAGATCAGTGGTTAGTTGCCTCTGATGTAAGAGGCCTCCGGTTCAATTCCTGGTAGCGGTAATAGAACATGCTCAACTTGCATCATTTGCAGAGATGAAGCATCAAAGTTCACCGTCCTTTCAATTGGGACTTTAACTGGAGACCCGATGTGCATGCAGAATCTTCTCCTGCGCATGCAGGTTAAAATCCCTACCGAAAAACCATGAATACCATGTAGAATTTCATCATACAAAAGTGGAGAAATGGTCAAACTTGACCGATCACAATAACAGTTTTGTTTGTTTGATTTGAGGTTTAACATCCCGTCAACACTATTTAAGCCATTTTGGAGACGTTGTTTCCAATTTCGTTGGACCGACACTGAGATGAAATGATATCTCAAAGCCTGTCGCCCAATGAAACCAATAGGGTTTATATGCATGGACGGGTCGACTCGAATCACTTTGTGGGTTTATATGCATGGACCGGTCGACTCGCACCACTTTGTCCGGGCTGGTTTAGACTTTCTAAGCGGTTTACCAGTACTCGTGTGCGGTTGGTTTCAGCTCTGCGAGGAAGCATCATGCAGCCCAATCTATTTCTCCAAGCCCCGATTGGCGGGGGGCAATCGCAGGAACAATAGATAGATAGATAGATAGATAGATAGATAGATAGATAGATAGATAGATAGATAGATAGATAGATAGATAGATAGATAGATAGATAGATAGATAGATAGATAGATAGATAGATAGATAGATAGACTACACGAGTATAAGGGTTTTGTTTTCAATATTTTTTTCACTTATTTCAAGCCGATCGTCTATCAAATGTGGGCGAAAACCAGAGTACAGAGAAAAACATGACCTTCCGTTGCAGAACATGGCATCTCACTTTTAACCCGAGCAAGGTTCGAACCATAGCGGTGAATATTGAGTTCTGTATTTATTATTATTATTATTATTATTTTTTTTTTTTTTTTGTTTCTTCGTATCTCATGAGGAAATTGGTCTTTGGTATTTCCAACCAGATGAGCCAACATACCAGTCTGCTCAGTCTCAGAAGCCTTAGTTGACATTTTTTTATTATTTTTTTTTTAATTTGGTTTTGCTGAAACGGCCCTTTCAAGATTATTTCACTCATATCGAGCCGATCGTTAATCATGGGTGGGTGAAAACCGGAGTACCCGTAAAAACATCTGACCTTCCTTTGCAAAACTTGGCGTCTCACAAGTGACCCGAGCCAGGCTCAAACCCACAGCGATGAGAGGCCTTAGGTGACCTGAATATTGGCATAGAACCGCCTAAGTCATAACACGATCACAAAAACGTGTATTATATGGGCTGAGCAGTCTATTCTGATGCACAGGCTACAAATAGCAGGTTTCCTTGCTCATATAATGTTTAAAAAAAATTGATCTTCCCATGGCTATCACTAAAACTATACAGTTTCAGACGACGGCAATATGCCAAATTTCTCAAAATGCTTAATAATTAAACAGTGTTTAGGAAATAAATATTTTAGTGTTTTAAAATGCCTTTCAGATGTTTCCTTGAATTATAACCCGGAATTTTACCTTTAACAGTTTGTTGACGTAACCTATGACGTCGAATAGCCCATGACGTCGAATCGGTTTTCTGTGACATTATTACGTTTAGGGTACCTATGTTTAAAATACTGTAAATCTGAAACCTTTAGGAGTATTTTATTCAATTTGGTGTCAAATTGTTTTGCAAATACCAATATATCTGAAATCAGTTATAACTCATTTTCGCCAAAAATTCCCAGAAGGTCCCTTTTCGCGTGACGGGTCACATATAAATTTTGTATGTGGTGTTTTGCTGATTACTTCATTTACTCCAGGATTTCTGAATAAACCCTTATCCTGCTAAACACGATAGCCCCTACCTCTGCAAACAGTGTAGATCCAGATCACATGACTTCTGAAGAAGCCATCTGATCAGGATCTACACTGTTTGTCATTCATTTTGCAAATCTGAGTGAATAAATTGTATCTATTGATTGGTTGATAGTAAGAAATGGGTGTGGCAATAAGTTTATTCAGCAGAATAAGGGTTAAGAGAAATAAGTACATAACTCCTCATGCTTTTTCATGATAGATTAAAATGTAGTTTCTGTCTACATAATGAGCTTTTGGCTCTTTTTATACTATGGTTTTAATTCAAAGCAAATTTAAGTTTACCACACAATCCTTAATTTAAGCTTAATACACAAAATGTATTGACTATACAGAAAAATAACCATATCATTTATGGTCATTTTCCTAAATATTTTATGCATTTTTCAAACAAGCATCCAGTTCTATTGTATTAAAAACCTTATGGCAAAAAAAAAGACAAACAAACTCTGTAAATCTCTTAACAGTACTAGTTTTGTTGATCCATGTTTAATTCATCTTCAGTCGCTTGATAACACTGATGATTGACCACTTAAGGGGAATGGGAACACCTGGCAGATTTTTCCGTTATTTTTCAAAGGGAGACAACTTTCGGGACTTCCTGTTAGCTTTTCTATAAGCTCTTTTACACTGCAAAAGGGGTCTACTCTTAAAGAAAAGAATTTGCTCAGAGTTGAATTTGCTCCTCAGGAGCAAATTCTTACCTTTAAGAGTTGAATTTGCTCCTCAGAAGCAAATTCTTACCTTTAAGAGTTGAATTTGCTCCTCAGGAGCAAATTCTTTCCTTTAAGAGTTGAGCCCTATTGACCTGGGGGACAAAAATACTTCTGCAGGAGTTGTCTCCTCTGAAGGTGTATCCATTCCCCTTAAGTTTATTCTAACCACCATTTGTTTGTCACCGCTACCTACATGCTAGCAGTGCTCTATTTTTACAATTAAGCTGTGTACAGCCAAAAATGTGTCTTTCAGACTTGTGCACTGTATGCAATCAGCCAGCATATCCACTCAGTGAGAATATAGACTTCCCTGTATACATGATGAAACTTGGGTTTAAACAATATTTTATATCAAGCTTCATACATTTACGATACACATATATAAATACGATATGGCTAAAGGATCTAACAGTAAGCCTTGTAGCTTATAAACGTCTTCTCCTGGAAACTTTGGATTACATGCATATACTTAGTGTACAACTCAAGCACTTTTGTAAACCACATTACGATTACACACCCGTGCGACATAGTGAATTTTTCACATCTCCAAAATGGCTACCGGTACTTTTCTGATGAAAACCTCTGATATTTTTCTTGTTTATACAGCAAACATAGGTTGTGTGTGCTCGTTAGAACCACCTCATGGTTCCAACGAGTACCCACAACCTATGTCTTGGAGCAGAAATAAAAATAATAATGTATACCCCCATAAACCTCAGTTTTCTCTATAAAAAGTGGGGTTCCGAGGGGTGTTCAATGCACAGACTTGTTAACGTGATGAATCAAATTCTGCATCAAAAGCCAGAGCTCCTTTTCAAACTAATCAACTTTTAAGCCAAGGCTCTGCATCATAAGCCACAGCTCCTTTTTAAACCAGTCAACTTTTAAGTCAAGTCTCTCTTTAAACCAATCGTATTCTGCAGCATAAGCCACAGCTCCATTCTAAACCAATCAAACTTTAAAGCAAGGGTGTTTTCTATGAAATTCTGCATCATAGGCCACAACTCCTTTCTAAACCAGGCAACTTTCTTTTAAGCCAATGCTTTTCTCTCCCTTCAGCTGATTCAAGAAGGGCAGTTGTCAGTTTCTTGCGAAAGAATATGCACTGTACTGGTATAAGCCTGCTCAGGAAAAGTGTGGATAGGTAAACTGACTGGCTCAAAAATGACCTAAAATAGTGTTGCCTGGGCCGTTAAATTCCAAGACAAACAAACAAATTAAGCCAAGGCTCCTTTTTAAACCAATCAAATCTGCATCATAAGACACAGCTCCTTTGTAAACCAATCAAATTTAATCCAAGGCTCATTTTCAAACCAATCAAATTCTGCATCATAAGCCACAGCTCATTTGTAAACCAATCAACCAAGGCTCCTTTTTAAACACATGAAATTCTGCATCACAAACCACAGCTCCTTTGTAAACCAGTCAACTTCTGCATCATTTAACAAAATGATTTATACCTGTGACTGGATTGGATTCCATGTTTCAAGATTATGCACCAGACCATACTTTGGCATTTCCTCTTCTTTCTCTGCTTCAAATGTTCCTAGAGTACAATAATATAAGAATCTTATATGGGTGTGAGGGGTGGATTGAAAAATCCGTCCCGAGGGACACTGTCCGGCATCACGAGGCTTGCCGAGTGATGCCGGACAGTGATCTCGAGGGACGGATTTTTCTATCCACCCCTCACACCCATATTGGATTCTTTTTCTTGCATACCTTCCATCTCTATTGCGAATTTTTAGTGCTGCTGTCACTTCGGTTACCGACGTCCGCCATTTTGTGATGACACAAAAGGAATGTTTAGTGACGTCACGCATGACGACGCCGCGCATGAGGTTGTAATCAACCAGTGCATTTATCAAACACGCGATTAAATTCGAGTTAGGGTCGGAACACCAGGGTGAGAACATAAATTTCTATCCCAGGGTAAAATCATGGATTTCCTTGTCTGGTGTGCAAGAAAAACAACTCCTCATGAAAAATAGCCTACATACCGTAAAAATCCTAAAAACTGAGGACTTACTGTAATTCTCCTAAAATTTTAACAAATTTGTTTCACTATCCTGTGAGGAGTCAGATAGGTGCAAACGGAATGGCAAACAGTGTAGAACCTGATCAGACTGCTCCTTAAGGAGCAGTCTGATCAGGTTCTGCACTGTTTGCAAAGGCATGTCTGTCCCAATTCTTAGAATCATTACGGTAATTCTGACCCCCTTGAACCCTAATTTTATACAGTAAAACTGGGGTGTACAGGGGTCTACCTTATTTTTCTTAATTCTGCTCTAAAATATAGATTGTGTGGGTTCTCGTTAGAACCGCCTCGATGAGGTGGTTCTAACAAGTACCCACAATCTATGTTTTAAGCAAAAAGAAATATTGCAAATTTTCATCTTAAAATTTTCGTTTTTCCGTGGTAAAATTTACCCTGTATTTCTATAGGCATGTTTGCGTAATGCAACTGTTAGTTATGATCTGCCACCAACAAAAATCTAGATCAGGCAAAACATCAGTCTTAACTATCCACAGACTTGCAACTACTTCAACGTTATTAGCCTGTGCTCAGTTAGATGTGTTTCTTACTGGAACAGGTCATGGGTTTGATACCGGCCATATTGGCCACATTCTTTCATGAAGGCTGATCATAAAATCTTTTCTATGGTCATTCTCTCCCTTCTGCTAATTCAAGAAGGGCAGTTGTCAGTGTCTGGCAAAAGGATGTGCACTGTACTGGATAATCACTCATGTATAGGCCTGTCCAGGAAAAGAGTGGACAAGTAAACTAGCTCACTGTGCCCTAAATAGTGTTTACTGGGCCATTCATCTCCAAATAAAACAAGAATTTGAATGAATGCTATGTCGTGCCTGTGAGGCACAAATGTTTGATGTATTATGTTTTAACTAGACTATCAAGTGAGCATATGCTCACTAATACCCCCGGCCAAAGCCATCGGTAACTTTCTGGCAATTCAAAGCCATCAAGTTTGACAAAAACCTATTATGAACACAGAATTAATCTTGCAAAAGTAAGGAGAATACCATTACATCTAAATAACTCACCTGATAACTAATGAGATCTTGAACAGATGTTTTTCAAAGGGCAATAACTCTTGAAAGGAGCATAATCCGGACGAGAAAAAAAATATGTGTCGGCTAATTTTCCATGAGGAATCCATATATGAAATTTCAAAACCCTAGCATACACGGTTCTAAAGTTATGCTATGCATCACTTTTACCATACAGTACAATGGCACAAATTACCAAAATGACAAAGGGCCATAACTCACAAAGTATTTTTCGGAATTTTGTCAAAAGTTAATCAGTTCATCTACTCATCACCACCAATCTATTCACCAACTTTCAAGGCTCTAGCTCCAATAGTTTTTGAGATATCTTGCTGACAAAATTTTATAAAAAAAATATAACAAAGGGGAATAACTCTAAAGAACCTGGCCCCACAGCCCCAATTTTCTTTCCCACAATACAACTAGTTATGCATGTTGTTTGTACCAAATTTCAAGTTTCTAGGTACAGTAGTTCCTGAGAAATCTTTGACACAAAATTTAAGGTAACTCACAAAATACACATCTCAGTAGCAAATATAACAAAGGGGAATAACTCTAAAGAACCTGGCCCCACAGCCCCAATTTTCTTTCCCACAATACAACTAGTTATGCATGTTGCTTGTACCAAATTTCAAGTTTCTAGGTACAGTAGATCTTGGGAAATCTTTGACACAAAATTTAAGGTAAGTCACAAAATGCACATCTCAGTAGCAAATATAACAAAGGGGAATAACTCTAAAGAACCTGGCCCCACAGCCCCAATTTTCTTTCCCACAATACAACTAGTTATGCATGTTGTTTGTACCAAATTTCAAGTTTCTAGGTATAGTAGTTCCTGAGAAATCTTTGACACAAAAAAAAGTTTACACACACACACACACACACACACAGAAAAGACGAAAACTATATACCCCCATGGCATACTCCGTATGCCGGGGGTATAACTAGAGGGCGTAGTGGAAGATTGGTTACTTACTTACATATGCATAGTTCACAAAGTCAGTGAAGCATGAAATGTAGGTCAAGGTAAAATATGGATGTTTACATTAAAGTTGCCATTCCCAGATACAAGTTTGTACCAAGTATCATTAATGAAGCTCTTATAGTTCAAAGCTTGGGTGATCGCAAACAAACTGATGAACAGAGAACCGGACGGAAAATTTAACTCCTATATCATGCTGATAGCAGGCTGAACTAAAACAATCAACACTGTTATTCTATTAGCCCAGTCACAAGAAAGCATGTTTTCAGTCTATGTGACTAGGTACCACACAAACGGGCCTGCTCTCATTAAGGGGAATGGATACACCTTCAGAGGAGACAACTCCTGCAAAAGTATTTTTGTCTCCCATGTCAAAAGGGGTCAACGGCATTTATTCTTGATTATTGAGGACTATCATTTCATTACATAATATTATGTAGCCCTCACAGCTGACTGACGAGAAGTCCTCTGTCTTCAACAGGTAAGGGGCCTCCTTGGGGAAAGTCAATAAATTACTTACTGTTTACTGGTGTACATTATTGATTTTCCTCTTAAGTGCCTCAGTCAGGGGATACAACAAGAGCTACTAATCACCCTATAAAGGGCCGCCTTTGATGTGCTATAGTCAGTATATCACAGGGGGCAATAAAACAATTATGAACACATGATGTGTTCTACTATTATAGAATAAATGCCTTTAAAGGAAAGAATTTGCTCCTGAGGAGCAAATTCTTTCCTTTAAGAGTAGACCTCTTTTTTAGTGGGACAGAGTTTATAGAAAAGCGAACAGGAAGTTTTGAAACTTGTCTCCCTTTGAAAAATGGCAGAAAAATCTGCGAGATGTTCCCATTCCTCTTAAGTTACACAGACTGGCATAGGTCTTGAAATTTCAGACATAACAAGATGTGTTTGTGAAACACTGATACCCCCTGACAGCGCATGCGAAATATTATGGCCAATGTTAAAGAGTTTAAAAAAAATTATGGTACCACTGGAACGGTCTTGTGACAAGGAATGAACATGTGAAATGTGAAAGCCATTTCACTAACCATTCAAAAGTTATGCCCAATGTTAAGGTTTTTGAGGACAGACAAACGGATGGACAGACAGACAGATCAAAAACTATATGCCCCCAAATCTTTGATTCCGGTGGGGAGGGGGGAGTCATTATACAATCCAAGCAGCAATACATTAACCTGCTGATCTGTGCCCAGTTGTTCAAAGCATCGTTATCTTAATGAGCTAGTTGTTAGTGGTCAAATTGTTACTGTTCTAGTAAGTACAAAATGTAATTTAGTGTTATTTTGGCTAAAAAAACGAGAGCAGCTTTTACAAAATCTGCTTTCTTTCTTTTCTTTCTACTGATACTGCGTCGGTCATATTTGGCCATTACCGCAGGTGTACATTACATACACTCCAGGTTTTCAGGATGAAAGCCTACACAGTAATCATGTAATTATGGTAAAGATCTTTAACCTGCACAGAGGATGGTTCTCTCTGCACAGGGGGCATCCAGTTAACGTCCTGATCCAAAGGACGGTGCACTTTATGACATTCATCCCTGCAAATGATGCCAATGGAGCGTGTTCAGACACCGAAATTTTATCGCCGCTACCGGGGATCGAACCCGGGACCTCTAGCATCAGAGGAAAGTGCACTAACCACTGAGTTATCAGGCTAAAATATTAGCATATTTGCTGTATTAAATGATCAAAGTTTTAACGATATGTTAACTAATAACATCATTAGTTTTGAACAAGTGACCCCAGACTGTGTGGAAATTATGATGACATGCCTGTGTGACATAATTCATACTTTCATACCTCCAAAATGGTTGTTTATGAAAACTCCTGATATATTATAGGGATCAACCATGGTTTTTCATGCATTAACATTCGCCGGGTCCCGAGGAAGCTGTTTGAACATGAGGCCGCTAGGCCGAATGTTCAAATATCTTCCGAGGGATCAGGCAAATGTTAATGCAATGAAATAACCATGGATGATCGTTGTTCTTGCATAACTTACGATTCCGACAAAAACGTCCAAAAGCTTCATGTAAATTCCATATAAACTCTTCAAATGCTGCAGGCAAACCAAAATGGCGGCCATTTCAGAATGTTGTTTACAATGACGTTGTCATGCAGTAACTCTCTGACGTCATCATGGAACCCTAACACGCTACGTTCAGGGCGATGACGTTATGTCCCTCAATGTAACGTAAACAAAGCAAGGCGCGTCTTGTGATATCAAAAGCTCAAAATCCATGTTCAAACAGCACGCGAATTTCATGATTTGAACATGGTTTTTGCTGTTTGAGCACGGCTTTTGGTCCATTTGACAATGACTTCAAACAGCCATGCGCATAGGTATTTATGCAAGAAATCTTATTTACACCCCAAACATAGGTTATGGGTGCTCGTTAGAATCCCCTTCATTCATACACATCATTTTGAGTTGTTGTTTTTTTGTTTGGTTTTGTTTTGGTTTTAAAGTCTTTTCAAGATTATTTCACTTATTTCAAGCCAATCATTAATCAGAGGTGGGCAAAAACCAGAGTACCAAGAGAAAACCCACCTGACCTGTTGCAGATCTTGGCATCTCACATGTGAACCAAGAAAGGCTCAAACCCAAAATGTGGGCAACATAATGATTAACACATTTTGTACCGGAACCCCAAAATGGGTACCTTGGCAAACAGTGCAGGCCCAGATCAGACACTGCAACATGCAGTGTCTGATCAGGGCCTACACTATTTGCAAACAGTCCAGCTATTTTCCAAATAAATTTAAGATAGCACAACCTGTTACCCCTAAATTTCAAAATGAACTCCTGCCATCTATAAGGAAGAATCCATTTGGTACAAAATGAGTTAGGATTTGATGGTCTTACCCACTATATGTTATAATGAACGGTGTTTAATCCTTATCCCGCTGCATAAATTAATTTAGCCACACCCATTTACATTTCAATCAATCAAATCACTTGATGTTATTTATTAACCCAGATTCGCAATCTGAATGACAAACAGTGAAGCCATCTGATCTGGATCTACACTTTTTGCAAACATAGGGGTTGTCATGAACAGCAGGATAGGGGTTAATAGTTTTTTTGTTGTTTTTTTTCATCAAGTCCGTGAAATGAAGACCCCCTAAAACATATTTTATATTGAGAAAAATGGGGTTTACTGTGGTATTCATAAATTTTCTCATTTCTGCTCCAAGACATAGGTTCTGGGTACTTGTTAGAACCGCCTCAATATTGAGGCAGTTCTAACAAGCACCCACAACCTATGTGAAGTATAAATAAGAAAAAATATCACAGATTTTCATCAGAAAAGTGGCCATTTTGAAGATGTGAAAAAATGCACTATGTCGCAAGTGTGTGTTATCTTTATGTTGGTTTTGGTTTTACAGCCCTTTCAAGATTATTTTACTCATATTGAGCTGATCGTTAACCAGAGGTAGACAAAAACCAGATTACCCAGAGAAAAACCACCTGACCTTAAGAGAGATTTAGGTGTATATGAAACATCTCAAGCACAAGTACTTACCAAACAGCCTGTCCCAGATTATGAATATACCACCATAGTTTTTATCGATGCAGTAGGGGTTTCTACCATGATGGACCCTGTGGTGACTGGGTGTGCTCATGATCCATTCTAAGGGGCCAAGAGTCTTTATTGTCTGTAATTTAAACAAGAGGACTGATAAATAGAGAATACCAGGTTCGTGTCTTTTGATATCAAGTTTATCAGGCAAGGCTTCGAGAGCACGCTTGTAGAATCGCGAGGCTTGCCGTGCGATTCTACATGCGTTCTCGAAGCCGAGCCTGATTAACTTGATATCAAATGACAAAGTCTGGTATTCTATTTGTCAGTTTATCCCATTATTCACTCATTATATGTGCAATTTATGTTCAGTTATAGATTATCCTCAATGCGTCTCAACATTCTGCCATGCAATAATCGGTCCATATATTTAGTATAATCTGACCGTAATTTTTCCTATGATACTTCTGTCAAGTAATTTTTCCAATTTTTCCAGGTATTATAACATTTTTGCCATTTTTTCTGGTAGTCTGGTTCATTCATAAAAGTGCAATGTCACGTTGACGTGATAATGCTCACTTGTCCTGAGATAGCATATCTTTATAAGGTTAATGTGTTACAATGCAATATATGTAGGGGGTAACTGATAATCTTCATTCTCTGGTCACCACCTTGGAATCATCTGTCGGCCTCGGTAGCTCAGTCGTATGTGTATCTGATTGTTGATCAGAAGGTTCTGAGTTCAATACCTGCCGGGTCAGCAACATTCCTTTGTGGAGATTGCTCATGAAATCTTTTCTACAGTCATTCTCTGAGTCTCCCTTCTGCTGATTCAAGAAGCGCCTTTGTCAGTTTCTGGTAAAAGGGTGTGCTCTGTACTGGTTAACCGCTGATGTATGGTGAGCAGCTGGATATGACCTAGATATTGTTGACTGGGCCATTAAACTCATAGCTTCAGATGAGTAACGAGGATATTAAAGGGGAGGCAACTCCTGCAAAAGTATGTTTGTCTCCCGTGTCAATAGGGGTCAACTCTTTGACTTTTTTTTTTATAGTCATTTTTCTATATGAGCCCCGTCAAGTGATTTTGGTACTTATCGCCTATGCGAGCAGCGAAGGTTCAGGCGAGCCTGCGCATCAGCACAGTCTCGCCAGAACCTTCGCTGCTCGCTCATACAAGCAGTAAATCAAGAGGAACCTTCAGACAGAAAGCCATATCCCTGGCCCCTCTGAATGGCTGGGCATGCGCAGTTAAAATTTGTCATAACGGAATGCTCGAAGACACAAATTCGCTTGGCGGGGCTCATATAATCTATACATTTTTGTTTGGATATAACATGTCTGTTTAACCCATTGTATACTGGTGGACTCTTCCATTGCTTTATGTCGGACAAGTCCATTTGTCAATTAAGGGGTGTCAGGCATATGTTTTTTTGTTTTTATTCTATTTTAGAGGGATAAATCTGTTAGCAAACAGTGCAGGCCCTGATCAGATGCTGCATTCTGCAGCATCTGATCTGGGCCTGCACTGTTTGCCAAGGTACCCCTTTGGGGGTTTCCCGCATGCAATGGGTTAAATAACACTGATTCTGCTTTAGACGCAAATTCGAGTATAATAAAGAAGTTGTGTAGTATCTGCAGCTTACTAAGAACACAGATTATAATCTTTGAAACACATTTTCCTTTCCCATTTACGAAAAAAGTCCATTTACGATTTTCAGTATTGTCAGTGATCAGCCTGGCAGCTTCACTTGAAAAAGATAACACCACCACAACCTCATTATAGCACAGCTCGTTATAACATGGTTTTGGATAGAACATGATTTCAAGATGGATTCCAAAAATGTATAGGTTATATAGAAAAATGACCATAAATGGTCATATATAGGTAAATGACCACAAATGGTCATTTTTCTATAATATTAATCTATACATTTTTGTTTTGATATAACACAGTTATTTAGCTAACATGGTTTCTGCTTTGGATCCCATTAATAGTGTTATAAAGAGGTTGTGGTGTATATAAATCTCAACAAGAGGGCCCACAGGGCCCTGGTTCGCTCACCTGTCTGTCACTGTCTCGAGTACATTCTAATTTTAGCTATGGTGGCCATCTTGTTCATCAGCAGAGTGATTTTAGCTTATTTGGTAGGGAGTCACCTAGGTAACATTCCTGTGAAGTTTGAATCAAAATGGCCTTAGGGTTTAGGAGGGGTTCACGTTTGAATCAGATTTACAATATTTTTCTATTTTTTAGCTCCAGTGGCCATTTTTTTTCATCAGAGCGGGATTGTTTTAGCCTTTTTGGTAGAGGGTCATCTAAGCAACATTACTTCAAAGTCTGAATGAAATTGGCCCAAGAGTACAGAAGGAATTGTCATTTGAAGATTTTTTTTTTATTTTTAGCTCTGGCAGCCATCTTGTTCATTGAAGTGGAGTAAGGTTTAACTATTTTGGTAGGGAGTCACCTAGGCAACATTCCTGTGAAGTTTTAAATCCAATTGGCCCAAAGGTTTAGAAGGAGTTCGCATTTGAAGCAAATTCACAATGTTTTTCTATTTTTAGCTCTTGTAACCATTTGTTAATCGTTATGCTATTTTCCTAGAGGGTCATCTACACAACATTCCAATGAAGTTTAGAAGCCTTCATGGTGAAGTGGTCTTGCTACTTGCCTTGTAAACCAGGGGTAGCAGTATCAATCCCAGGCTTCTCCAGACTTTCAGATTGGTCTTTAAACAGAGGTCCCATCACTGTATGACCTTAGCTTTTGGTGAGACTTCAACTAAAACACTCACTCCTATGAAGGAACCTTTATGCCAACTATGAAGGCTGTATCTTAAATGCTCCAAAAGTTATGACAAAGTAGGTCAAAGGTCAAGGTCATGGCTCAAAAGTTTTGAATGGTTGGGAAAACTTTGTCACAGGGAACATACATGCCAAATATGAAGGCTCTATCTCATATGGTTCAAAAGTTATGATAAAGTAGGTCACAGGTCAAATCTTTATATGAGTGGGAAGCCCTTGTCACAAGGAACCTACATGCCAAATATGAAGGCTCTATCTCAAACAGTTCAAAGTTATGACAAAATAACCTACTGATCTACTTTTTGATTTGACATGACCCATGTTCGAACATAACTGAGATATTGTCCAGATGATCATTCTCAGCAAGTTTTATGATGATTTGACTAAAACTGTGGCCTCTAAGTGTTCAAAACGTTTTTCTATGATTTGACCTGCTGACCTACTTTTTGACCCGACATGACCCATATTCAAACTTGACCCAGATATTGTCAAGATGATCATTCTGAGCAAGTTTGATGATGATTGGACCAAAACTGGGGTCTCTAGTGTGTACACAATGTTTTTCAGCAATCTGACCTACTGACCTACTTACTGGCCAGATATGACCCACATTCAAAATTAACTGAGATATTGTCAAATGATCATTTTTAGCAAGTTTGATGATGATCAGACCAAAACTGTGGCCTCTAGTGTGTTCAGAGGGTTTTCTATGATTTTACCTACAGAACTACTTTTTGGACCGACATGACCAATATTTGAACATGACTCAGATATTGTCAAGAAGATCATTCTGGGCATGTTTGATGATTATCGGACCTAATCTGTGGCCTCTAGTGTGTTCAAAAGGTTTTTCTATGATTTGACCTACTGTCCTTCTTCTTGACCTGAAATGACCCATATTGTCAAGACTATCATTCCGAGCAAGTTTGATGATGATTGGACCAAAAATGTGGCCTCTAGTGTGTTCACAAGGTTTTTCTCTTATTTGACCTACTGACCTACTTTTTGACCCGACAACACCCATATTCGAACTTGACTGAGATATTGTCAAGATGATCATTCTGGGCTAGTTTGATGATGATCGGACCAAAACTGCGGCCTCTAGTGTCTTCACAAGGTTTTTTTTCTGATTTGACCTATTGACCTACTTTTTGACCCAACATGACCCATATTTGATCTTGACCGAGATATTTTGTGGTGGTACAAAATGTTTGCAAGTTTAGTTCAAATCAAATCATAAATGAAACAGCTATCATGCAGACAAGACCAAAATAGACAATTTTTGCCCTTTCAGGGGCCGTAACTCCGTAACACATGATGGGATATGGCTGGTTCAAGAAAAGAACCCAGATCCCATGGTGGTACAAGTTGTGTGCAAGTCTGGTTAAAATCAAATCATAAATGAAGATGCTATCGTGCAGACAAGACCAAAATAGGCAATTTTTGGCATTTCAGGGGCCGTAACTCCGTAGCACATGATGGGATATGGCTGATTCAAGAAAGGAATCCAGATCTCATGGTGATACAAGTTGTGTGCAAGTCTGGTTAAAATCAAATCATAAATGAAGATGCTATTGTGCGGACAAGACCAAAATAGGCAATTTTTGCCCCTTCAGGGGCCGTAACTCAGTAACACATGATGGGATATGGCTGGTTCAAGAAAGGAACCCAGATCTCATGGGGGTACAAGTTATGTGCAAGTCTGGTTTAAATCAAATCATAAATGAAGATGCTATCGTGCGGACAAGACCAAAATAGGCAATTTTTGCCCTTTCAGGGGCCGTAACTCCGTAGCACATGATGGGATATGGCTGGTTCAAGAAAGGAACCCAGATCTCATGGTGGTTCAAGTTGTGTGCAAGTCTGGTTAAAATCAAATCACAAATGAAGATGCTATCGTGCGGACAAGACCAAAATAGGCAATTTTTGCCCTTTCAGGGGCCGTAACTCAGTAACACATGACAGGATATGGCTGGTTCAAGACAGGAACCTAGATCTCATGGGGGTACAAGTTGTGTACAAGTCTGGTTAAAATCAAATAATAAATGAAGATGCTATTGTGCGGACAAGAAATTGTTTACGGACGCACGGACGGACGGACGACGGACAAAATGTGATCACAAAAGCTCACCTTGTCACTAAGTGACAGGTGAGCTAAAAAGAGAAGACAGACTCCCGTCCCAAACCAATATGATTTTTTTTTATCAATAGTGAAATGATTAACCCAATCTGTGCCAGAAAACCCCAAAACAGGTATTTGGCAAACTGTACAGGCCCAGATGAGACACCGCAGAACACGGCATCTGATCAGGACCTGCACTGTTTGCAAAATGTTCAGCCACCTTTCATCCCTAAATTTTGAAATGGACTTCTGCTATATATTAGGAAGAAGATTCCATTTGGTACAGACGGAATGGCAAACAGTGTAGACCCTGATCAGACTGCTCCTTCAGGAGCATCTGATCTGGGTCTGCACTGTTTGCTTAGGCCTAACTGTCCCAACACTTAACTCTTATCATGCTGTTCACGACAACCCCTATCTTTGGAAACAGTGTAGATCCAGATCAGATGGCTTCTGAAGAAGCCATCTGATCAGGATCTACACTGTTTGGCGTTCAATTAATGAATTTGTAGCAATAAATTACATCAAGTAATTTGATTGGTTGATAGACGGAATTGGGTGTGGCTCAAATGAATATTCAGCAAGATAAATTAGAAGCCTCCGTGGTCGAGTGGTTACGCTACTCGACTTGTAAACCAGGGGTCGCAGGTTCGATCCCGGGCTTCTCCAGACTTTCGGATGAGTCTTTAAACCGAGGTCCCGTCTCCGTATGACCTTAGCTGTTGGTGGGACGTAAAACTGAAACACTCACTCACTCAGCAAGATAAGGGTTAATATCATTGCTGGTATTACCTCTGTATGGACCCAGAACTGGTAAAGTAAATTTAACTGTGTATGAACCAGGAATAGTGACGGTGGAAGAAACAGGGCTAGTGGCATGTAAAACAACTGAAAAAGAAGCAAGAAAAGAAAGTGAGAATATATAAAGAGATTATAAGAATCTTATATGGGTGTGAGGGGTGGATTGAAAAATCCGTCCCAAGGGTCACTGTCCGGCATCACGAGGCTTGCCGAGTGATGCCGGACAGTGATCCCAAGGGACGGATTTTTCTATCTACCCCTCACACCCATATTGGATTCTTTTTCTTGCATACTTTCCATTTCTATTGCGAATTTTTAATGCTGCTGTCACTTCGGTTACCGACGTCCGCCATTTTGTGATGACACGACAGGAATGTTTAGTGACGTCACGCATGACGACGCCGCGCATGAGGTTGTAATCAACCAGTGCATTTATCAAACACGCGATCATATTCGATTTGGGGTCGGAACACCAGGGTCCCAGGGTAAAATCACGGATTTGCTTGTCTGGTGTGCAAGAATAATACATCTTTAGTTTTAAATACGGGAAATATTTTCCCCGAGAGACTTGCAAATCAAGTAAACAAACGAGTGCGTATGCACGAGCTTGTTTATAAGATTTGCATGTTTCGAGGGAAATATTTCCGGTATTCAAAACTAAAGATGTATTAATGCTTATATTACATTTATTAAATCGGCCGTTTTTTGGCCTTTCTAACGTCTAAAACGGACGTAATTAGCTCTGTGACGTGACGTAATTTGTCCCGATTTTGGCGCGTTATAGTGCATGATAAGGTTCGAAAGGAAATATATCCCCGCCTGAAAGGAATATTTTCCCTGCAGGAAAATATCATTTTTATTTTTCCCAAAAATTACTTAAAATAGCAGCAAAAATGTAATATATTAGATTATTAATTGACTATCCTGTATTACACCAGGTCAACCAATATTCAAAAATCATAAATCATGTTTTTAATTGTCTCAATTAATAAAATTGTCATTAATCAAGTAATTTCGTATTGGCCAAGTTACAGGTCCTCGGTCAGCTGTATTGGCCTCAGCCTTCGGCCTCGTGCCAATACAGCAGACCTCGGACCTGAAACTGGGCCAATACGAAATTATTTGATTAATAACATTATATTATTGCACTGAACATTTAAGGAGGCTGACCGTAATTTCAGTTCCGCAACATTCTGCGCATTGCCGTCAATCGGCACTGTAACAACATTCTCCTCTTAAGTGGGATTTATTATTTTCTTTTCAACTCTGAAATGTAGTAAATTTTCTACGATTGACTGTATTTTCAACACACAATGTTTACAATATGTCAACAGTTATCATTTCTGGAAGCTGGCAAAGCCAAGCAGACAAAATGAAACTAGGAAAAATCGAATGGAGAAATGATTGAATGTGTTGGTCACAACTGAACAAGGTCAATGCAGCCAAGAAGGCAGCTCCTTTACAAAAGCAGGATTTTTTACCTTTTTTTTTTATTCGTCTTTTTTTTTCTAAGATTTCTTTTGCTTTGAACTTAGCTCCTGGAAGCACCTTACCTGACATTGAAAAGCCTGTCAGAAAGTGTGTCATCTTTCCAAAATGGCAGTTACGGTTAAAATTGTAAAGTGTATCTAACAAAATTCTAGAATATTAGTTGTACAACAAGTTGAATGCCATACTATATCTCCTTTAAGTACAACCCATTTTGCTGTCCTGTTTATTTACATTTGCAACACAATATAATGTTAGTTCTTTGAATGTACCTTTACACACCACCTGTGTAAGACACCGCATGTGTAAACTTTTAGTTTGCTGTGACGAAATCACGAAAACACACCTATATAACTTTAACCCCCTTAAACCCCACTTTTATACAGTAAAACTGAGGTTTAAAGGAGTATACATTAATTTTCTAATTTTTGCTAAAAACATAGATTGTGGCTACTCGTTAGAACGGCCTTCACAAGTTCCCACACTCTATGTTTTGAGCAGAAATATGAAAAACAAGATGTATTTGTGAAACACTGATGCCCCCGGACAGCGCATGTTAAATATGAAAGCAGTATCACTAAGCAATCGAAAGGTATGGCCAATGTTCAAGTCTTAAAAAAGTAGGTCAAGGTCACCAGGTCAAAAATTATGGGATTGTTGAAAAGGTTGTGTGACATAGTATGCACATGTGAAATATGAAAGCCCAATCACTTACCAACTGAAAGTTATGGCCAATGTTAAAGTTTTTGAAAAGTCGGTCAAACATCAAGGTCAAGATGTCAAAAAATATGGTACCACTAAAATGGTCTTGTGAAAAAGAATGCACATGTGAAATATGAAAGCTCAATCACATACCAATCAAAAGTTATGGACTATGTTAAAGTTTTTAAAAAGTAGGTCAAACGTCAAGGTCACAAGGTCAAAAATTATGGTACCACTAGAAAGGTCTTGTGACAAGAAATGCACATGTGAAATATGAAAGCCCTACCACTTACAAACCAAAAGTTATGGCCAGTGTTAAAGTTTTAACAAGAGGGCCATGATGGCCCTGAATCGCTCACCTGAATCCAAGATGTTTCAAAGCATATGGAAATGAAGGATTCACTGCTTTAAGGAGATGTGGACCAAAGATTTTTCTTTGGAGGTTATTTTTCATTGTAGTGGAATTTGAAGGTTTTTCTAAATTTAGCTCTGGTGTCCATTTTGTTTAACAGAGCGGAACAGTTTAGGCAATTTTGAAAGAGGGTCACTCAAGGAACATTCCCGTGAAATTATTTTGAAATCGGGCTCTTTGCCTAGGAGAAGATGTCATTTAAAGGTTTTTCTATATTTAGCTCTGGTGGCCCTTTTGTTTAACGAGCGAAACGATTTAGACAATTTTGAAAAAGGGTCACTCGACGGACGTTCCTGTGAAATTATTTCCTAATCGTGCCATTTGCCTTGGAGGAGATGTCATTTAAATGTTTTTCTATTTTTAGCTCTGGTGGCCATTTTGTTTAACAGAGTGGAACAATTTAGGCAATTTTGAAAGAGGGTCACTCAAGGAACATTCCTGTGAAGTTATTTTCAAATTGGGCCATTTGCATAGGAGGAGATGTCATTTGAAGGTTTTTCTATTTTTATCTCTGGTGGCCATTTTGTTTAACGGAGCGGAACGATTAAGGCAATTTTGAAAGAGGGTCACTCAA
Organism: Lucinisca nassula; assembly: GCA_963580285.1. Classification (NCBI taxonomy): domain Eukaryota; kingdom Metazoa; phylum Mollusca; class Bivalvia; order Lucinida; family Lucinidae; genus Lucinisca; species Lucinisca nassula. The sequence continues at coordinate 109,670,777 of OY757019.1, read as the reverse complement.
GCAACATTCCTGTGAAATTATTTTCAAATCGGGCCATTTGCCAAGGAGATGTCATTTAAAGGTTTTTCTATTTTTGGCTCTGGCGGCCATTTTGTTTAACGGAGCAGAATGATTAAGGCAATTTTGAAAGAGGCTCACTCAAGGAACCTTCCTGTGAAATTATTTTCAAATTGGGCCATTTGCCTAGGAGGAGATGTCATTTAAAGGTTTTTCTATTTTTAGCTCTGGTGGCCATTTTGTTTAACGGAGCGGAACGATTTAGGCAATTTTGAAAGAGGGTCACTCAAGGAACATTCCTGTGAAGTTATTTTCAAATCGAGCCATTTGCCTAGAAGATGTCATTTAAAGGTTTTTCTATTTTTAGCTCTGGCGGCCATTTTGTTTAACGGAGCGGAACGATTTAGGCAATTTTGAAAGAGGGTCACTCCAGTAACGTTCCTGTGAAATTATTTTCAAATCTGGCCATTTGCCTAGGAAGAGATGTCATTTAAAGGTTTTTCTATTTTTAGCTCTGGCGGCCATTTTGTTTAACGGAGCAGAACGATTTAGGTAAATTTGAAAGAGGGTCACTCAAGCAACATTCCTGTTAAATTATTTTCAAATCGGGCCATTTGCCTAGGAGGAGATGTCATTTAAAGGTTTTTCTATTTTTGGCTCTGGCGGCCATTTTGTTTAATGGAGCAGAATGATTAAGGCAATTTTGAAAGAGGCTCACTCAAGGAACGTTCCTGTGAAATTATTTTCAAATTGGGCTATTTGCCTAGGAGGAGATGTCATTTAAAGGTTTTTCTATTTTTAGCTCTGGCGGCCATTTTGTTTAACAGAGCGGAACGGTTTAGGCAATTTTGAAAGAGTGTCACTCAAGGAACATTCCTGTGAAATTATTTTCAATTCGAGCCATTTGCCTAGAAGAAGATGTCATTTAAAGGTTTTTCTATTTTTAGCTCTGGCAGCCATTTTGTTAAACAGAGCGGAACGATTTAGGCAATTTTGAAAGAGGGTCACTCAAGGAACGTTCCTGTGAAATTATTTTCAAATATGGCCATTTGCCTAGGAAGAGATGTCATTTAAAGGTTTATCTATTTTTAGCTCTGGCGGCCATTTTGTTTAATGGAGCGGAAAGATTTAGGTAATTTTGAAAGAGGGTCACTCAAGCAACATTCCTGTGAAATTATTTTCAAATCGGGCCATTTGCCTAGGAGGAGATGTCATTTAAAGGTTTTTCTATTTTTTGGCTCTGGCGGCCATTTTGTTTAACGGAGCAGAATGATTAAGGCAATTTTGAAAGAGGCTCACTCAAGGAACTTTCCTGTGAAATTATTTTCAAATCGGGCCATTTGCCTAGAAGAAGATGTCATTTAAAGGTTTTTCTATTTTTAGCTCTGGTGGCCATTATGTTTAACGGAGCGGAACGATTTAGGCAATTTTGAAAGAGAGTCACTCAAGGAACGTTCCTGTGAAATTATTTTTAAATCGGGCCATTTGCCTAGGAGGAGATGTCATTTAAAGGTTTTTCTATTTTTTGGCTCTGGCGGCCATTTTGTTTAACGGAGCAGAATGATTAAGGCAATTTTGAAAGAGGCTCACTCAAGGAACTTTCCTGTGAAATTATTTTCAAATTGGGCCATTTACCTAGGAGGAGATGTCATTTAAAGGTTTTTCTATTTTTAGCTCTGGTGGCCATTTTGTTTAACGGAGCGGAACGATTTAGGCAATTTTGAAAGAGGGTCACTAAAGGAACGTTCCTGTGAAATTATTTTTAAATCGGGCCATTTGCCTAGGAAGAAATGTCATTTAAAGGTTTTTCTATTTTTAGCTCTGGCGGCCATTTTGTTTAACGGAGCGGAACGATTTAGGTAATTTTGAAAGAGGGTCACTCAAGCAACATTCCTGTGAAATTATTTTCAAATCGGGCCATTTGCCTAGGAGGAGATGTCATTTAAAGGTTTTTTTATTTTTGGCTCTGGCGGCCATTTTGTTTAACAGAGCAGAACGATTTAGGCAATTTTGAAAGAGGGTAACTCAAGGAACATTCCTGTGAAGTTATTTTCAAATCGAGCTATTTGCCTAGAAGAAGATGTCATTTACAGGTTTTTCTATTTTTAGCTCTGGCGGCCATTTTGTTTAACGGAGCGGAACAATTTAGGCAATTTTGAAAGAGGGTCACTCAAGGAACATTCCTGTGAAGTTATTTTCAAATCGAGCCATTTGCCTAGAAGAAGATGTCATTTAAAGGTTTTTCTATTTTTAGCTCTGGCAGCCATTTTGTTAAACAGAGCGGAACGATTTAGGCAATTTTGAAAGAGGGTCTCTCAAGGAACGTTCCTGTGAAATTATTTTCAAATCAGGCCATTTGCCTAGGAAGAGATGTCATTTAAAGGTTTTTCTATTTTTAGCTCTGGTGGCCATTTTGTTTAATGGAGTGGAAAGATTTAGGTAATTTTGAAAGAGGGTCACTCAAGCAACATTCCTGTGAAATTATTTTCAAATCGATGTCATTTAAAGGTTTTTCTATTTTTAGCTCTGGTGGCCATTTTGTTTAACGGAGAGGAACGATTTAGGCAAATTTGAAAGAGGGTAACTCAAGAAACATTCCTGTGAAGTTATTTTCAAATCGAGCTATTTGCCTAGAAGAAGATGTCATTTAAAGGTTTTTCTATTTTTAGCTCTGGTGGCCATTTTGTTTAACGGAGCGGAACGATTTAGGCAATTTTGAAAGAGGGTCACTCAAGGAACGTTCCTGTGAAATTATTTTTAAATCGGGCCATTTGCCTAGGAAGAGATGTCATTTAAAGGTTTTTCTATTTTTAGCTCTGGCGGCCATTTTGTTTAACGGAGTGGAACGATTTAGGTAATTTTGAAAGAGGGTCACTCAAGCAACATTCCTGTGAAATTATTTTCAAATCGGGCCATTTGCCTAGGAGGAGATGTCATTTAAAGGTTTTTCTATTTTTGGCTCTGGTGGCCATTTTGTTTAACAGAGCAGAACGATTTAGGCAATTTTGAAAGAGGGTAACTCAAGGAACATTCCTGTGAAGTTATTTTCAAATCGAGCTATTTGCCTAGAAGAAGATGTCATTTAAAGGTTTTTCTATTTTTAGCTCTGGCGGTCATTTTGTTTAACGGAGCGGAACGATTTAGGCAATTTTGAAAGAGGGTCACTCAAGGAACATTCCTGTGAAGTTATTTTCAAATCGAGCCATTTGCCTAGAAGAATATGTCATTTAAAGGTTTTTCTATTTTTAGCTCTGGCAGCCATTTTGTTAAACAGAGCAGAACGATTTAGGCAATTTTGAAAGAGGGTCACTCAAGGAACGTTCCTGTGAAATTATTTTCAAATCGGGCCATTTGCCTAGGAAGAGATGTCATTTAAAGGTTTTTCTATTTTTAGCTCTGGTGGCCATTTTGTTTAATGGAGCGGAAAGATTTAGGTAATTTTGAAAGAGGGTCACTCAAGCAACATTCCTGTGAAATTATTTTCAAATCGGGCCATTTGCCTAGGAGGAGATGTCATTTAAAGGTTTTTCTATTTTTTGGCTCTGGCGGCCATTTTGTTTAACAGAGCAGAATGATTAAGGCAATTTTGAAAGAGGCTCACTCAAGGAACTTTCCTGTGAAATTATTTTCAAATTGGGCCATTTACCTAGGAGGAGATGTCATTTAAAGGTTTTTCTATTTTTAGCTCTGGTGGCCATTTTGTTTAATGGAGCGGAAAGATTTAGGTAATTTTGAAAGAGGGTCACTCAAGCAACATTCCTGTGAAATTATTTTCAAATCGGGCCATTTGCCTAGGAGGAGATGTCATTTAAAGGTTTTTCTATTTTTGGCTCTGGCGGCCATTTTGTTTAACAGAGCAGAACGATTTAGGCAATTTTGAAAGAGGGTAACTCAAGGAACATTCCTGTGAAGTTATTTTCAAATCGAGCTATTTGCCTAGAAGAAGATGTCATTTACAGGTTTTTCTATTTTTAGCTCTGGCGGCCATTTTGTTTAACGGAGCGGAACGATTTAGGCAATTTTGAAAGAGGGTCACTCAAGGAACATTCCTGTGAAGTTATTTTCAAATCGAGCCATTTGCCTAGAAGAAGATGTCATTTAAAGGTTTTTCTATTTTTAGCTCTGGCAGCCATTTTGTTAAACAGAGCGGAACGATTTAGGCAATTTTGAAAGAGGGTCACTCAAGGAACGTTCCTGTGAAATTATTTTCAAATCAGGCCATTTGCCTAGGAAGAGATGTCATTTAAAGGTTTTTCTATTTTTAGCTCTGGTGGCCATTTTGTTTAATGGAGCGGAAAGATTTAGGTAATTTTGAAAGAGGGTCACTCAAGCAACATTCCTGTGAAATTATTTTCAAATCGATGTGATTTAAAGGTTTTTCTATTTTTAGCTCTGGTGGCCATTTTGTTTAACGGAGCGGAACGATTTAGGCAAATTTGAAAGAGGGTAACTCAAGGAACATTCCTGTGAAGTTATTTTCAAATCGAGCTATTTGCCTAGAAGAAGATGTCATTTAAAGGTTTTTCTATTTTTAGCTCTGGTGGCCATTTTGTTTAACGGAGTGGAACGATTTAGGCAATTTTGAAAGAGGGTCACTCAAGGAACGTTCCTGTGAAATTATTTTTAAATCGGGCCATTTGCCTAGGAAGAGATGTCATTTAAAGGTTTTTTGTATTTTTAGCTCTGGCGGCCATTTTGTTTAACGGAGTGGAACGATTTAGGTAATTTTGAAAGAGGGTCACTCAAGCAACATTCCTGTGAAATTATTTTCAAATCGGGCCATTTGCCTAGGAGGAGATGTCATTTAAAGGTTTTTCTATTTTTGGCTCTGGCGGCCATTTTTGTTTAACAGAGCAGAACGATTTAGGCAATTTTGAAAGAGGGTAACTCAAGGAACATTCCTGTGAAGTTATTTTCAAATCGAACTATTTGCCTAGAAGAAGATGTCATTTAAAGGTTTTTCTATTTTTAGCTCTGGCGGCCATTTTGTTTAACGGAGCGGAACCATTTAGGCAATTTTGAAAGAGGGTCACTCAAGGAACATTCCTGTGAAGTTATTTTCAAATCGAGCCATTTGCCTAGAAGAAGATGTCATTTAAAGGTTTTTCTATTTTTAGCTCTGGCAGCCATTTTGTTAAACAGAGCAGAACGATTTAGGCAATTTTGAAAGAGGGTCACTCAAGGAACGTTCCTGTGAAATTATTTTCAAATCGGGCCATTTGCCTAGGAAGAGATGTCATTTAAAGGTTTTTCTATTTTTAGCTCTGGTGGCCATTTTGTTTAATGGAGCGGAAAGATTTAGGTAATTTTGAAAGAGGGTCACTCAAGCAACATTCCTGTGAAATTATTTTCAAATCGGGCCATTTGCCTAGGAGGAGATGTCATTTAAAGGTTTTTCTATTTTTTGGCTCTGGCGGCCATTTTGTTTAACGGAGCAGAATGATTAGGGCAATTTTGAAAGAGGCTCACTCAAGGAACTTTCCTGTGAAATTATTTTCAAATTGGGCCATTTACCTAAGAGGAGATGTCATTTAAAGGTTTTTCTATTTTTAGCTCTGGTGGCCATTTTGTTTAACGGAGCGGAACGATTTAGGCAATTTTGAAAGAGGGTCACTCAAGGAACATTCCTGTGAAGTTATTTTCAAATCGAGCTATTTGCCTAGAAGAAGATGTCATTTAAAGGTTTTTCTATTTTTAGCTCTGGTGGCCATTTTGTTTAACGGAGCGGAACGATTTAGGCAATTTTGAAAGAGGGTCACTCAAGGAACGTTCCTGTGAAATTATTTTTAAATCGGGCCATTTGCCTAGGAAGAGATGTCATTTAAAGGTTTTTCTATTTTTAGCTCTGGCGGCCATTTTGTTTAACGGAGCAGAACGATTTAGGTAATTTTGAAAGAGGCTCACTCAAGCAACATTCCTGTGAAATTATTTTCAAATCGGGCCATTTGCCTAGGAGGAGATGTCATTTAAAGGTTTTTCTATTTTTGGCTCTGGCGGCCATTTTGTTTAACAGAGCAGAATGATTAAGGCAATTTTGAAAGAGGCTCACTCAAGGAACGTTCCTGTGAAATTATTTTCAAATTGGGCCATTTGCCTAGGAGGAGATGTCATTTAAAGGTTTTTCTTTTTTTAGCTCTGGTGGCCATTTTGTTTAACGGAGCAGAATGATTAAGGCAATTTTGAAAGAGGCTCACTCAAGGAACTTTCCTGTGAAATTATTTTCAAATTGGGCCATTTACCTAGGAGGAGATGTCATTTAAAGGTTTTTCTATTTTTAGCTCTGGCGGCCATTTTGTTTAACGGAGCGGAACGATTTAGGCAATTTTGAAAGAGGGTCACTCAAGGAACATTCCTGTGAAGTTATTTTCAAATCGAGCCATTTTCCTAGAAGAAGATGTCATTTAAAGGTTTTTCTATTTTTAGCTCTGGCGGCCATTTTGTTTAACGGAGCGGAACGATTTAGGCAATTTTGAAAGAGGGTCACTCAAGGAACGTTCCTGTGAAATTATTTTCAAATCGGGCCATTTGCCTAGGAAGAGATGTCATTTAAAGGATTTTCTATTTTTAGCTCTGGCGGCCATTTTGTTTATCGGAGCGGAACGATTTAGGTAATTTTGAAAGAGGGTCACTCAAGCAACATTCCTGTGAAATTATATCAAAATCCATTCACTGGTTTAGGAGGAGATGTCATTTAAGTAAATTGTTGACAGACGCACGAGACACGACGCACAACGCACGACGCACGACACACGACGGACGACGGACATTGACTGATCACAATAGCTCACCTTGAGCCTTCGGCTCAGGTGAGCTAAAAAGTAGGTAAAACGTCAAGGTTAAGGTCATGAGGTCAAAAATTATGGTACTACTAGAAAGGTCTTGTGACAAGGAGTGCACATGTGAAATATGAAAGCCCTACCACTTACCAATCGGAAGTTATGGCCAATGTTAATGTTTTTAAAAAGTAGGTCAAACATCAAGGTCAAGGTAATAAGGTCAAAAATTAAGGTACCACTAGAAAGGTCTTGTGTCAATGAATGCACATGTGAAATATGAAAGTCCTATCACTTACCAATTGAAAGTTATGGTCAATGTTAATATTTTCAAAAATTTTGAAAAAAAGTAGGTCAAAGATCAAGGTCAAGGTCACGAGATCAAAAATTATGGTACCACTGGAAAGGTCTTGTGATAAGGTATACACATGTGAAATATGAAAGCTCTATCTATTACAATTCAAAAGTTATGCCAAATGTTAAGGTTTTAGTAGACAGACAAACGGCCAAACAGACAAATGGACAAACAGACAGACAGACCTAAAACTATATGCCCCCGAATCTAGATTTCGGGGGCTATAAAAAAGATTTTCGGGGGCATAAAAAGATTTTTTTTTTTTTTCAGTTCAAAATTCTCGTTTTCGGGTGGTAAAATTTTGATATATATTTGAATAGGTGGATTTTGCTAATGCTTACCAAAACACAGAGAGAGAGAGAGAGACAGAGACAGAGAGACAGAGAGACAGAGAGAGAGAGAACAGAGGACCCTCGCTATAACAACAGTATTTGTTCCGTTACCATCTGCTGCGAATTTGTCGCTATAAAGAATCCCAACAAGGAGTAGTATAATACAATGAGGTAGCAAAGGACTTTTCTCCTTAATTCCTCCAAGTAACAATATCCACAACATTTGTTTCTTGGAGTAATAAATAACTAGAGCTGCCGCCTAACGGGCGCCAATTATACCCCCGCATGCGTTGTCAGATAGTAACTCCAAGTAAGAGTCACAGAGATATAAGTTTTTTGATAGTCAAAGAATGAGGAAGTTATGTGCAATGTTAAAGTTTTTTTGTACCGACAAATTTTTACAAGTATTTGACCTTGAGGAAGGTCAACGTAAAGGTCAAGGTCAGGTTTGTGTATATCAATCTTAAGTACTAGTGGCAAGGTGTGTGGTGTGTGAATATTAAAGAAATCGGTCAAAGAATAAGGAAGTTATGAGCAATGTTAAAGTTTTTTGCAACGGACCGACGATGACAGACGACGACGACAGACGACAAGCTGACTCCTATATACCCCCTTCAAACTTCGTTTGCGGGGGTATAATTACAAAATATTTGAATATCTCCATGAATGCATTTCACCTTGAACTAAGGATTCGTTCCACTGAAAATGTCGATATCACAAGTTTTGTTGGTATATAGCATGTCAGTATAAAGAGGGTTGACTGTATGTAATAACCCATATCCTGCTAAATAAATTAGTTTAGCCACACCCATTTCTGATTATTAGCTTATCAAATTACTCAATATAATATATTCATTCAAACTTGCAGACTGAATGGCAAACAGTGTAGATCTTGATCAGATGGCTTCTATATTTCCTGGTATTCAAACTAAAAGTACAGAAGCTACAAGCAAAAACTATTTTTATATACATCTAGGGCAAATACAGTAGAACTTGGATGGCTCGAACACCGATGGCTCGTTTACCATGGATGTGTCGAACCCATTCTTGAGCCCCTAGGGAAATCCTCTACATGAGAAATAGTGAGGGATAATTAAGGCGATTTTAGTCTTTTACCTTGCAAATATATGCTGTGTGTACTCATTAGAATCGCCTCGATGAGGCGATTCTAGCCAGTACACACAGCATACATTTTCATTATATAATACCGAAAAGATGTCTAAAAGTATCTCGTTATGCCTCCTGACAGTAACCGCAATGGCTCGAACTACCCGTCTCGAACAGATTTTCAAGGTCCCAAAGGTGTTTGAGCCATTGAAGTTGGACTGTAACTCAGAAACTTAAATTTGGCCTCACAGAGTAGTGGTCCCTGGCCACAATATGCACCCTTCATTATTCTATACATCTATTAAGTTTCATTAAGCTGTGCCATACAGTACAGACCAAGACTATGTTTCAGACACATTAAAGCATGGAATGGTCACAGTAGCAGTCACCATAATATTATGTCACCTTTAGCATTCAATGCCTCGGAAGCTCAGTCAGTTGCGCGTCTGAATGGTGATCAGGAGGACGCGGGTTCGATACCTACTAGGGTCGGCAACATTTTTTCATGGAGATTGATCATGAAATCTTTTCTATGGTCATTCTCTCCCTTCCGCTGATTCAAGAAGGGCAGTTGTCAGTTTCTTGCAAAATGTGCACTGTACTGGTTAAGCGCTTACGTATAAGCCTGCCCAGGAAAAGTGTGGATAGGTAAACTGACCGGCTCAAAAATGACCTAAAATAGTGTTGACTGGGCCGTTAAACTCCAATACAAATCAATATTTGAGATGTTTCATCCACCTATACAATATAGTACAGAAGCTGTGTGCAAAAAACATTTTTCACATGTATCAAGGGCAGATAACTCAAGAACCAGAATGGCCAGAGTGGCAGTCCTTGTCTACAATATGCTTCCTTTAATGTTCTATATTCCATATTGTGTAAAAGTACAAGCCTAAATTTATTCTTTAGATAAATCAAAGGCAGATAACCTAAGAATGGTGAAAATAATGCCGCTGGCAACAATATACAACCGTAAGTGGTCTTTCCATACAGTATAGGAATAACAAGCCAAAAACAATCTAGCCAAGGACAATCTGGAACTAAACCAGAAATTCAACTTCGGTGAAGTTGATGTCGCACCTGCTCCCCACCTGCCCAACACAAAAAATAAAAGTTTATTTAAGGCAGAAGAGATGAATATTGGGCTTTGAGAAGAATCCATAGACTATATATGTGGGGTAAAAAACTGACTAATTTCACAATGTGATAAAATGAACTAAAATGATCCAAGAATTATATCCAAAGCATATGAACATCCTCAAAATGATTAGTATAAAACTGTAAGAGGAGTTGCAATGACAAGGTACCTATCATATATCAACTGAAGGTTAATAATGACTAAGTTCACAATGTGGAAAAAGTGACAAAAATTGATCCGAAGATTAAGTCCAAACCTTATGCAGGGCCTCATGCAATGGCAAAAACACATGCAAAGTTTCAAAATGATTAGTATAAAACTGTAAGAGGAGTTTCAGTGACAAAGAGGTACCTCCTGTATATCAATTGAAGCTTAAAAATGACTAAGTTCACAATGCGCAAAAAGTGAAAAAAAATATTTTGAGAATTCTGCAGAAATCACATGCACATCCTCATACCATGGTAGAAGCACATGCAAAGTTTCAAAATGATTGGTATAAAACTGTAAGAGGAGTTGCGATGACAAGACGTACCTATCATATATCAATTGAAGGTTAAAAATGACTAAGTTCACAATGTGGAAAAAGCGATAAAAATTAATCCGAAGTTAAAGTCCAAACAACATGCACATCCTCATACCATAGAAAAAACACACACAAAGTTTCAAAATGATCAATTTAAAACTGTAAGAGGAGTTGCGATGACAAGAGGTACCTATTGTATATCAACTAAAGCATAAAAAATGGCTAAGTTCATAATGTGCAAAAAGTGAAAAAATATATTCTGAGAATTATGACCAAACCACATGCACATCTTCAAACCATGGCGAAAGCACACGCAAAGTTTCAAAATGATTGGTATAAAACTGTAAGAGGAGTTGCGATGACAAGAGGTACCTATCATATATCAATTGTAGGTTAAAAATGACTAAGTTCACAATATGGAAAAAGTAACAAAAATTGATTCGAAGATTAAGTCCAAACCATATGCGCATCCTCATACCATGCCGAAAGCACATACAAATTTTCCAAATGATTGGTATGAAAGTGTAGGAGGAGTTGCGATGACAAGAGGTACCAACCCAATACCAATTGAAGGTTAAAAATGACTAAGTTCACAATCTGGAAAAAGTGACAAAAATTGATTCGAAGATTAAGTCCAAACCACATGCGCATCCTCATACCATGCCGAAAGCACATACAAATTTTCCAAATGATTGGTATGAAAGTGTAGGAGGAGTTGCGATGACAAGAGGTACCAACCCAATACCAATTGAAGGTTAAAAATGACTAAGTTCGCAATCTGGAAAAAGTGACAAAAATTGATTCGAAGATTAAGTCCAAACCATATGCGCATCCTCATACCAAGGGGAAAGCACATGCAAAGTTTCCAAATGATCAGTATAAAAGTGTAAGAGGAGTTGCGATGACAAGAGGTACGTATCGCATACCTAAAAATGACTAAGTTCACAATACGGAAAAAGTGACAAAAATTGATTCGAAGATTAAGTCCAAACCACATGCGCATCCTCATACCATGGCGAAAGCACATGCAAAGTTTCCAAATGATCGTTCTAAAAGTGTAGGAGGAGTTGCGATGACAAGACATCCAGTGTAAAATGTTGACGGAATGACGGACGGACGGACCACCGGACGGACAGACGGACGGAAACTTGCACGCCTATGTCTTCCTGCTAAAGCAGGTGCGACAAAAAGGGCCATAGCTCTGTGAAAAAGTGACACAGTTTGGCCATTAACCCTTTTTGTACCAAATGGAATCTTCCTCCTTATATATAGCTGGAGTCCATTTCAAAATTTAGGGGCATCAGGTTGTGTTTTCATCAAAATGTATTTGGAAAATGACTGAACTTTTAGCAAAGAGTGGAGGCCCTGATCAGATGAGACGCCACATTCTGCGGCGTCTGATCTGGGCCTGCACTGTTTGCCAGGGTACCCATTTTGGGGTTTCTGGTACTAAATAGGTTAATAATCCCAGACCACATATCCCTAATCTGATGTAAATCTGTGAAGAAATGCAAAAGTAATGGATTGAAAACAAAAGTGCAGACCAAGGGATGGAAAAAGCCCTTGACCTTTGAGGTACCAACCTGGGTCATGCATGCAACGCATCGTCTCATGGTTGTTAACATTTCTGCCAAGTAATTTCAAAATCCATCTGAAAATAAGAAAGTTATTGACCGGACATGATTTGCCCATACATACATACCGACAATCTTCCAAGGGAGATATTTCAAAAAGTATGAATGTGAGAGTTATAGTTCTTGCGCACTGCACGTCGTCTAATATTGATTAATATTTATATGAAGTTTCGTGAAGATAGCTTGAATGGTTTTCAAGTTATAGAGCAGACACGATTTTGTGACAGAAGAACAGACGGACAGACAGACAGGCGCCTGGGGGGAAAAAACAATATGTCTCTCTGAAAAAAAATTTTCGGGGGAGACATAATTCCTCGATATAATGTATTCATTCAAATTTCCAAACTGAATGACAAATGGTGTATATCCTGGCCATCTGATCTGGATCTACAATGTTTGCAAAGTAAAGGGTTGTTGTGATCAGCGAGGTAAGGGTTAAAGTTAGTCGAGTTGGTTGTATTTTGATTGAAATGCAATTAAATTTCAGGAAAGTAAGTACTCTAGACACCACCATAATATTTTGGTTACTGTACTGCAGTATTTCGGTCTGGTATTTAACTGTGCTCTATTGCCTGGAGTACAAATATTGAGTTTACAGTAATAACAGCACATTTTATAAGTTTTACTCCTTAGTATGTTAACCCTTATCGTAGTACAGACAGCCCCTGCATATCTGGGCAGAAATAGATTGGGCTGCACGATGCTTCCACGCAGAGCTGAAACTAACCGCATACGAGTACTGGTAAACTGCTGAGAGGTTCTAAGCATGCCCAGGAAAAGTGATGTGAGTTGGACGGTCCATGCATATAAACTCTATTGGTTTAATGGATGGCAGGGCTTGAGATGTCATTTCATCTCTATTTTGGGTAAAAGTCCCACAAAATTGGAAGTAACTTCTCCAAAATGACCTATACAGTGTTGACAGGGGCGTTCAACCTCAAATCAAACAAACAAAACAAACAAAATCTTAGTACAGAGGACGACAGTATTTGTTCCTTTACCATCTGCTGCTAAAGTGAATTCGTCGCTATAAAGAATCCCAACAAGGAGTAATATGATACAATGTAGGAAGTAAAGGACTTTTCTCCTTAATTCCTCAAAGGAACAAATGCTGTGGACATTTGTTAGAATCACCTCGACGAGGCGATTCAAACAAATATCCACAACATTTGTTTCTTGGAGTAATAAATAATTAAAAAATATTTGAATATCTCCATGAATGCATTTCACCTTGAACTAAGGATTCGTTCCATTGAAAATGTTGATATAACAAGTTTTGTCAGTATATAGAATGTCAGTATAAAGAGGGTTGACTGTATGTAATAACCCATATCCTGCTAAATAAATTAGTTTAGCCGCACCCATTTCTGATTATCAGCTATCAAATTACTCAATATAATATATTCATTCAAACTTGCAGACTGAATGGCAAACAGTGTAGATCTTGATCAGATGGCTTCTATATTTCCTGGTATTCAAACTAAAAGTACAGAAGCTACAAGCAAAAACTATTTTTATTTACATCTAGGGCAAATACAGTAGAACTTGGATGGCTCGAACACCGATGGCTCGTTTACCATGGATGTGTCGAACCCATTCTTGAGCCCCTAGGGAAATCCTCTACATGAGAAATAGTGAGGGATAATTAAGGCGATTTTAGTCTTTTACCTTGCAAATATATGCTGTGTGTACTCATTAGAATCGCCTCGATGAGGCGATTCTAACGAGTACACACATCATACATTTTCATTATATAACACCGAAAAGATGTCTAAAAGTATCTCGTTATGCCTCCTGACAGTAACCGCAATGGCTCGAACTGCCCCTGTCTCGAACAGATTTTCAAGGTCCCAAAGGTGTTTGAGCCATTGAAGTTGGACTGTAACTCAGAAACTTAAATATGGCCTCACAGAGTAGTGGTCCCTGGCCACAATATGCACCCTTCATTATTCTATACATCTATTAAGTTTCATTAAGCTGTGCCATACAGTACAGACCAAGACTATGTTTCAGACACATTAAAGCATGGAATGGTCACAGTAGCAGTCACCATAATATTATGTCACCTTAAGCATTCAATGCCTCGGAAGCTCAGTTGCGCGTCTGAATGGTGATCAGGAGGATGTGGGTTCGATACCTGCCAGGGTCGGCAACATTTTTTCATGGAGATTGATCATGAAATCTTTTCTACGGTCATTTTCTCCCTTCCGCTGATTCAAGAAGGGCAGTTGTCAGTTTCTTGCAAAATGTGCACTGTACTGGTTAAGCGCTTACGTATAAGCCTGCCCAGGAAAAGTGATGATAGGTAAACTGACCGGCTCAAAAAATGACCTAAAATAGTGTTGACTGGGCCGTTAAACTCCAATACAAATCAATATCTGTGATGTTTCATCCACCTAAACCATATAGTAAAAGAGCTGTGGGAAAAAACATTTTTCACATGTATCGAGGGCAGATAGCTCAAGAACCAGAATGGCCAGAGTGGCAGTCCTTGTCTACAATATGCTTCCTTTAATTATCTATATTCCATATTGTGGAAAAGTACAAGCCTAAATTTATTCTTTAGATAAATCAAAGGCAGATAACCCAAGAATGGTGAAAATAATGCTGCTGGAAACAATATACAACCTTTAGTGGTCTTTTCATACAATATAGGAATAACAAGCCAAGAACAATCTGGCCAAGAACCATCTGGAACTAAAAATGGCCATAGCTTTGTGAAAAAAAGCCATCGGAAGAGATGGCAAATCCCCCAACCAAATACCAATATGGCCTTCAGAAGATTGTTCACCAATAGAAAGTGCACCAGACTTAAACCAGCAATATATCACAAAAGTTTTGGAGTTATGGCCATCACAAGATTATACTGTCAGGGGAGATAACTCAACAAGAGGGCCCAGAGGGCCCTGAATCGCTCACCTGAAAATTAGTGTCTCCAGTACATTCTAGGCCCAAGGGCTATAATTTGAACAAACTATGTAATGGTCCACTAGATGAAGCTTCATACCAAATATCAAAGACCTGGGCCTTCTGGTTTCAGACAAGAAGATTTTTAAAGGTTTTCCCTATATAAGCCTATGAAAAACCAAAGGGTCCCGGGGTGGGGGCATTTTTGGCCCAAGGGCTATAATTTGAACAATCTTGAAAGAGGTCCACTGGATGAAGCTTCATACCAAATATCAAAGACCTGGGCCTTCTGGTTTCAGACATGAAGATCTTCAAAGGTTTTCCCTATTTAAGCCTATGAAAAACCAAAGGGTCCCGGGGTGGGGGCATTTTTGGCCCAAGGGCTATAATTTGAACAATCTTGAAAGAGGTCCACTAGATGAAGCTTCACACCAAATACCAAAGATCTGGGCCTTGCGGTTTCAGAGAAAAGGATTTTTAAAGATTTTCCCTGTATAAGCCTATGTAAAACCAAAGGCCCGCAGGGCGGGGGCATTTTTGGCCCCAAGGCTATAATTTGAACAATCTTAGTAAAGGTCCACCAGGTAAAGCTTCACACCAAATATTAAAGACCTGGGCCTTGTGATTTCAGAGAAGAAGATTTTTTAATGATTTTCCCTATATAAGCCTATGTAAAACCATAGGCCCCCACGGCGGGGGCATTTTGGCCCCCAGGGCTATAATTTGAACAATCTTGAAAGAGGTCCATTAGATGAAGCTTCACGCCAAATATCAAAGATCTGGGCCTTGCGGTTTCAGAGAAGAAGATTTTTAAAGATTTTCCCTGTATTCCCTATGTAAAACCAAAGGCCCCCAGGGCGGGGGCATTTTTGGCCCAAAGGCTATAATTTGAACAATCTTAGTAGAGGTCCACCAGGTAAAGCTTCACACCAAATATTAAAGACCTGGGCCTTGTGTTTTCAGAGAAGAAGTTTTTTTAATGACTTTCCCTATATAAGCCTATGTAAAACCATAGGCCCCCGCCCCGGGGGCATTTTGGCCCCCAGGGCTTTAATTTGAACAATTTTGAAAGAGGTCCAATAGATAAAGCTTCATACCAAATATCAAAGAACTGGGCCTTGCCGTTTGAGAGAAGAAGATTTTTAAAGATTTTCCCTGTATAAGCCTATGTAAAACCAAAAGCCCCCGGGGCGGGGGCATTTTTGGCCCCAAGGCTATAATTTGAACAATCTTGAAAGAGGTCCACTAGATGAAGCTTCATACCAAATATCAAAGATCTGGGCCTTGCGGTTTGAGAGAAGAAGATTTTTAAAGATTTTTCCTGTATAAGCCTATGTAAAACCAAAGGCCCCCGGGGCGGGGGCATTTTTGGCCCCAAGGCTATAATTTGAACAATCTTAGTAGAGGTCCACCAGGTCGAGCTTCACACCAAATATTAAAGACCTGGGCCTTGTGGTTTCAGAGAAGAAGATTTTTTAATGATTTTCCCTGTATAAGCCCATGTAAAACCAAAGGCCCCCGGGGCGGGGGCATTTTGGCCCCCAGGGCTATAATTTGAACAATCTTGGTAGAGGTCCACTAGATGAAGCTTCATACCAAATATTGAAGACCTGGGCCTTGCGGTTTCAGAGAAGAAGATTTTTAAAGATTTTCCCTGTATAAGTCTATGTAAAACCAAAGGCCCCCGGGGCGGGGGCATTTTTGACCCCAAGGCTATAATTTGAACAATCTTAGTAGAGGTCCACCAGGTCAAGCTTCACACCAAATATTAAAGACCTGGACCTTGTGGTTTCAGAGAAGAAGATTTTTTAATGATTTTCCCTATATAAGCCTATGTAAAACTAAAGGCCCCCGGGGCGGGGGCATTTTGGCCCCCAGGGCTATAATTTGAACAATCTTGGTAGAGGTCCACTAGATGAAGCTTCATTCCAAATATCGATGACCTGGGCCTTGCGGTTTCAGAGAAGAAGATTTTTAAAATTTTGTTTTAAAAAATCTATTTTTAGCTCCTGTGACCCAGATGTGCAATGGACCGGAACCATTTGAACAATTTTGAAAGGGGACCACCTAAGGATCATTGCTGTGAAGTTTGGTCAAAATCCGATCAGCGGTTTAGGAGGAGATGTCATTTGAAGAAAAAGTTTACGCACACACACACACACACACACACACACACACACACACACACACACTGACGACGGACGAAAAGTGATCCCAAAAGCTCACCTTGTCACTACGTGACAGGTGAGCTAAAAACCAGGGAACTCAGAATTGTGGTTCTTGTGCATGCCATGCCTGCTTAAGCTCAAGTATTTCTGTACGAATTACCATTAAAATATGTCTCAAAGGGTATTGGAGATATGGTGATCACAAGCTGGTCATACTGTTATATTGGAAGGGGAGATAACTCAAATACCATAGCACCAACAGTTGTGGTTCTTGCACATGACACCCCTTCTGTACCTTGTATACAATTGCGCCAAGTTCCTTCAATATATCTCAAAGGGTGTTGGAGTTATGGCCATCACAAGGTTATATTGTCAGGGGAGATAACTAAAAAACCAGAGCACCCAGAGTTGTAATTCTTGAGCATGACACACCTGCATAACTTCATGTACATCTGCATCAAGTACCGCCAATATGTCTCAAAGGGTATTGGAGGTAGGGTGATCACAAGGTGGTCATAATGATGTATTGGAAGGGGAGATAACTCAAATACCATAGCACCCAGAGTTGTGGTTTTTAGGCATCAAGCGCCATCTCAATCTTGTATACAATTGTGACAAGTACCATCAATATATCTCAAAGGGTATTGGCGTTATGGCCATCACAAGGATATATTGTCAGGGGAGATAATTAAAAAATCAGGGCACCCAGAGTCGTGGTTCTTGCACGTGACACACCTGCTTAAGCTCATGTACAACTGTACCAAGTACCATCATTACATCTCAGAGTGTTGGAGATGTGGCCATCATAAGGTAGTGATTCTATTTTATTGGAAGGGGAGATAACTCAAAAACCATGGCACCCAGAGTTGTGGTTCTTGTGCATGACACACCGTCTCGGCCTTGTGAACAACTGTGCCAGGTACCATCAATATATCTTAAAGGGTATTGGAGTTATGGCCATCACAAGGTAGTCACTCTATTTTATTGGAAGGGGTGCTAACTCAAAAATAGCCATCGGAAGAGATGGCAAATCCCCCGACCAAAAGCAATATGGCCTTCAGAAGATTGTTCACCAAAAGAAAGTGCACCAGAATTAAACCAGCAATATATCACAAAAGTATTGCAGTTATGGCAATCACAAGATTATACTTCAGGAGAGATAACTATAAAACTAGAAATGGTGTTTGTAAAACACAATGCCCCCAACCTTTGCTTTCCCTAGATGGCAAAATATTCAACAAATATTGTTAAAGACTCAAAAACATACAACAAGAATTCCGCCGAAGGCTATGTCGTGCCTGTGGGGCCCATCCACCCGCCCAACCACCCACCCGGACATCGCTATTTTAAAGGACGGAATTTTTGAAAAACCTGTCCAATAAAACCGAAAATTACCATGATTACAATAATAATTCAAAGTGTATGGCCTTGGCCCCAAGGTTATGCTAACAAATAAATCAGAGGACAATAACTTTTGAAAGGGGCATAATGCGGATGAGAAAAAAAATATGTGTCAGCTAATTTTCCATAGCAAACCATAAATGAAATTTCAAAAACCCTAGCTTACACAGTTCTTAAGTTAATCCGGATGAAAAAAAAAATACGTGTCAGCTTATTTTCCATCAGGAACGCATATATGAAATTTCAAAACCATAGCATACAGGGTTCTAAAGTTATGGAATGCATCACTTTTAGCATACATTACAATAGACACAAATTACCAAAATGACAAAGGGCCATAACTCAAATTTTGTCAAAAGTTAATCAGGTCATCTACTCATCACCACCAATCTTTTCATCACTTTTCAAGACTCTAGCTATAATAGTTTTTAGGTTATCTTGCTGACAAGATTTTATCAAAAAAACGTCAAAGGGCAATAACTCTTGAAAGAGGCATAATCCGGATGAGAAAAAAAAATACGCATCAGCTTATTTTTCATCAGGAATGCATATATAAAATTTCAAAACAATAGCATATACAGTTCTAAAGTTATGCTATGCATCACTTTTAGCATACATTATAATGGGCACAAATTACCAAAATGACAAAGGGCCATAACTCACAAAGTATTTTTCAGAATTTTGTCATAAGTTAAGCAGGTCATCTACTCATCAACACCAATCTATGTGTATTCACCAACATTCAAGGCTCTAGCTATAAGAGTTTTTGAGATATTTTGCTGACAAGATTTTATTCAAAAAAAACTTCAAAGGGCAGTAACTCTTGGAAGGGGCATAATCCGGATGAGAAAAAAAATGCATGTCAGCTAATTTTCCATCAGGAATGCACATATGAAATTTCAAAACCATAGCATACACAGTTCTAAAGTTATGCTATGCATCACTTTTAGCATATATTACAATGGGCACAAATTACCAAAACGACAAAGGGCCATAACTCACAAAGTGTTTTTCAGAATTTTGTCAAAAGTTAATCAGTCCATCAACTCATCACCACCAATATATTCACCAACTTTCAAGGCTCTAGCTCCAAAAGTTTTTGAGATATCTTGCTGACAAGATTTTATTAAAAAAAATTCAAAGGGCAATAACTCTTGAAAGGGGCATAATCCGGATGAGAAAAAAAATACGCGTCAGCTTATTTTCCATGAGGAATCCATATATGAAATTTCAAAACCATAGCATATACAGTTCTAAAGTTATGCTATGCATCACTTTTAGCATTCATTACAATGGAAAAAAATACGCGTCAGCTAATTTTCAATGAGGAATCCATGTATGAAATTTCAAAACCCTAGCATACACGGTTCTAAAGTTATGCTATGCATCACTTTTAGCATACATTACAATGGGCACAAATTACCAAAATGACAAAGGGCCATAACTCACAAAGTATTTTTCAGAATTTTGTCAAAAGTTAATCAGTTCATCTACTCATCGCCACCAATATATTCACCAACTTTCAAGGCTCTAGCTCCGATAGTTTTTGAGATATCTTGCTGACAAGATTTTACTAAAAAATTTCAAAGGGCAATAACTCTTGAAAGTGGCATAATCCTGACTAGAAAAACAAGAGGGCCATGATGGCCCTGGATCGCTCACCTGACCCATATGATAGAGTAACAAGCTGAAAACACGAAAAAAATCTAAGGGCCATAACTCAAGAAAAAAAATCGGATTTTTTTCAAAAGTTGATCAGTTCATCTACTCATCATCCTCGACAAGTCTGTGAAGTTTCGGGGAAAAACCTCAAATAGTTTTTTAGATATCTTGCTTACAAACTTAAAACGCGAAAAATTTCAAAGGGCCATAACGCAAGAAAAAAATTTCGGATTTTTTTCAAAAGTTAATCAGTTCATCTACTCATCATCCCCAACCAGCATGTAAAGTTTCAGGGCAATAGCTCAAACAGTTTTTGAGATATCTTGCTTACAAGATTTCATAGTATTTTTTGCAAAGGGGCATAACTCAAAAAAGGGGCATAATCCTGACGAGAAAAAAAACACGGGTCAATTATTTTTTCATGAGGAATCCATATATGAAATTTCAAAAACCTAGCACCCATGGCTCTAAAGTTATGCTATGCAGTAAAAAGTGGGACGGACGTAAGGACGGAAGGACGGACGGACGAACAGGGCAAAACCAATATGCCAAAACGCGAAAAATTTCAAAGGGCCATAACTCAAGAAAAAAATTTCGGATTTTTTTCAAAAGTTAATCAGTTCATCTACTCATCATCCCCAACCAGCCTGTAAAGTTTCAGGGCAATAGCTCAAACAATTTTTGAGATATCTTGCTTACAAGCTGAAAACACGAAAAAAATCAAAGGGCCATAACTCAAGAAAAAAAAATTGGATTTTTTTCAAAAGTTAATCAGTTCATCTACTCATCATACCCAACCAGTCTGTGAAGTTTTGGGGAAAAACCTCATATAGTTTTTGAGATATCTTGCTTACAAACTTAAAACGCGAAAAATTTCAAAGGGCCATAACTCAAGAAAAAAATATAGGATTTTTTTTCAACAGTTAATCAGTTCATCTACACATCATCCCAAACCAGCTTGTAAAGTTGCAGGGCAATCGCTCAAACAATTATTGAGATATCTTGCTTACAAGCTGAAAACACGAAAAAAATCTAAGGGCCATAACTCAAGAAAAAAAAATCGGATTTTTTTCAAAAGTTGATCAGTTCATCTACTCATCATCCCCGACAAGTCTGTGAAGTTTCGGGGAAAAACCTCAAATAGTTTTTTTAGATATCTTGCTTACAAACTTAAAACGCGAAAAATTTCAAAGGGCCATAACTCAAGAAAAAAATTTCGGATTTTTTTCAAAAGTTAATCAGTTCATCTACTCATCATCCCCAACCAGCATGTAAAGTTTCAGGGCAATAGCTCAAACAGTTTTTGAGATATCTTGCTTACAAGATTTCATAGTATTTTTTGCAAAGGGGGCATAACTCAAAAAAGGGGCATAATCCTGACGAGAAAAAAAACACGGGTCAATTATTTTTTCATGAGGAATCCATATATGAAATTTCAAAAACCTAGCACCCATGGTTCTAAAGTTATGCTATGCAGTAAAAAAAAAAACACGGGTCAATTATTTTTTCATGAGGAATCCATATATGAAATTTCAAAAACCTAGCACCCATGGTTCTAAAGTTATGCTATGCAGTAAAAAGTGGGACGGACGTAAGGACGGAAGGACGCCAAAACGCGAAAAATTTCAAAGGGCCATAACTCAAGAAAAAAATTTCGGATTTTTTTCAAAAGTTAATCAGTTCATCTACTCATCATCCCCAACCAGCCTGTAAAGTTTCAGGGCAATAGCTCAAACAATTTTTGAGATATCTTGCTTACAAGCTGAAAACACGAAAAAAATCAAAGGGCCATAACTCAAGAAAAAAAAATTGGATTTTTTTCAAAAGTTAATCAGTTCATCTACTCATCATACCCAACCAGTCTGTGAAGTTTTGGGGAAAAACATCATATAGTTTTTGAGATATCTTGCTTACAAACTTAAAACGCGAAAAATTTCAAAGGGCCATAACTCAAGAAAAAAATATAGGATTTTTTTTCAACAGTTAATCAGTTCATCTACACATCATCCCAAACCAGCTTGTAAAGTTGCAGGGCAATCGCTCAAACAATTATTGAGATATCTTGCTTACAAGCTGAAAACACGAAAAAAATCTAAGGGCCATAACTCAAGAAAAAAAAATCGGATTTTTTTCAAAAGTTGATCAGTTCATCTACTCATCATACCCGACAAGTCTGTGAAGTTTCGGGGAAAAACCTCAAATAGTTTTTTTAGATATCTTGCTTACAAACTTAAAACGCGAAAAATTTCAAAGGGCCATAACTCAAGAAAAAAATTTCGGATTTTTTTCAAAAGTTAATCAGTTCATCTACTCATCATCCCCAACCAGCATGTAAAGTTTCAGGGCAATAGCTCAAACAGTTTTTGAGATATCTTGCTTACAAGATTTCATAGTATTTTTTGCAAAGGGGCATAACTCAAAAAAGGGGCATAATCCTGACGAGAAAAAAAACACGGGTCAATTATTTTTTCATGATCAGTTCATCTACTCATCATCCCCGACAAGTCTGTGAAGTTTCGGGGAAAAACCTCAAATAGTTTTTTTAGATATCTTGCTTACAAACTTAAAACGCGAAAAATTTCAAAGGGCCATAACTCAAGAAAAAAATTTCGGATTTTTTTCAAAAGTTAATCAGTTCATCTACTCATCATCCCCAACCAGCATGTAAAGTTTCAGGGCAATAGCTCAAACAGTTTTTGAGATATCTTGCTTACAAGATTTCATAGTATTTTTTTTGCAAAGGGGCATAACTCAAAAAAGGGGCATAATCCTGACGAGAAAAAAAACACGGGTCAATTATTTTTTCATGAGGAATCCATATATGGAATTTCAAAAACCTAGCACCCATGGTTCTAAAGTTATGCTATGCAGTAAAAAGTGGGACGGACGTAAGGACGGAAGGACGGACGGACGAACAGGGCAAAACCAATATGCCCCCACAACTTCTTCGAAGTTGGGGGCATAACAAGGGTACTCAGAACTGTGCTCTTGCTCATGACATGCCTGCTTAAGCTCATGCATTTCTGTACAAAGTACCATCAATATGTCTCAAAGGGTGTTGGAGATCACAAGCTGGTCATACTGTTATATTGGAAGGGTAGATAACTCAAATATTTATCATAGCACCCAGAATTGTGATTCTTAGGCATGAAGCGCCGTCGCAATCTTGTAACAATGGTGCCAAATACCATCAATATATCTCAAAGGGTATTGGAGTTATGACCATCATAAGGTTATATTGTGAGGGGAGATAATTAAAAAAACCAGGGCACCCATAGTTGTGTTTCTTGCACGTGACACACCTGCTTAACCTCATGTACAACTGTATCAAGTACCATCAATATATCTCAAAGAGTATTGGAGATGTGGCAATCACAAGGCAGTGATTCTATATTATTGGAAGGGGAGATATCTAAAAAAACATGGCACCCAGAGTTGTGGTCCTTGTACATGACACACCGTCTCGGCCTTGTGAACAACTGTGCCAGGTATCATCAATATATCTTAAATGGTATTGGAGTTATGGCCATCACAAGGTGGTTACTCTATTTTATTGGAAGGGGAGATAACTCAAAAACCTTGGCACCCGGAGTTGTGGTTCTTGTGCATGACACACCGTCTCGGCCTTGTGAACAACTGTGCCAGGTATCATCATTATATCTTAAAAGGTATTGGAGTTATGGCCATCACAAGGTAGTCACTCTATTTATTGGAAGGGGAGATAACTAAAACTAGAATTTGTTTTTCTACAAAAACACAGATGTCTCCCCCGTTTTTGACCTCTAAGTATAACCTTGACATTGGAGGTATTGAGCCGGGTCTTGTGTGCAACACATCATCTAATGAAGATAAACATTTCTGCAAAGTAACTTTAAAAATGTTCATAGAAAAATAAAAAAGTTATTGGCCATACACAGTACAAAAAGGCCCTTTTTTACCTTTGACCTCTAAGTATGGCCTTGACCTTTGAGGTACAACACATCGTCTCATGATGTCAAGTAATTTCAAAATCCATCAAAGAATAAGGAAGTTATTGACTGTCACTTTTTTAACCTTTGACCTCTAGGTATGACCTTGACATTGGAGGTATATGGACCTTGGCCTTGTACATGACTCATGGTCTAATGACGGTGAACATTTCTGCATGGTTACTTTATAAAGTCCATCCAGAAATAAAAAAGTTATTGACTGGACACACAAAAAAAAAAAAAAACTTTTTTTACCTCTGACCTCTTAGTATGATCTTGATCTTGGAGATACCGACCTAGGTCTAGCGTGCAATACATCGTCTCATGATGGTTAACATTTCTGCCAAGTAATTTCACAATCTATCCAGGAAAAAGAAAGTTCTTGACTGAACACTAAACTAGAAATGGTGTTTGTAAAACACAATGCCCTCAACCTTTGCTTGTCCCTAGATGGCAAAATATTCAACAAATATTGTTAAAGACTCGAAAACATACAACAAGAATTCCGCCTAAGGCTATGTCGCGCCTGTGGGGCCCATCCACCCGCCCAACCACCCGTCCGGACGTCGCTATTTTAAAGGACGGAATTTTTGAAAAACCCGTCCAATAAAACCGAAAATTACCATGATTACAATAATAATTCAAAGTGTGTGGCCTTGGCCCAAAGGTTATGCTAACAAATAAATCAAAGGACAATAACTTTTGAAAGGGGCATAATGCGGATGAGAAAAAAATATGTGTCAGCTAATTTTCCATAGCAAACCATATATGAAATTTCAAAACCCTAGCTTACATGGTTCTTAAGTTAATCCGGATGAAAAAAAAAAACGTGTCAGCTTATTTTCCATCAGGAACGCATATATGAAATTTCAAAACCATAGCATACAGGGTTCTAAAGTTATGGAATGCATCACTTTTAGCATACATTACAATAGACACAAATTACCAAAATGACAAAGGGCCATGACTCAAATTTTGTCAAAAGTTAATCAGGTCATCTACTCATCACCACCAATCTTTTCATCAACTTTCAAGACTCTAGCTATAATAGTTTTTGAGATATCTTGCTGACAAGATTTTATTAAAAAAACTTCAAAGGGCAATAACTCTTGAAAGAGGCATAATCCGGATGAGAAAAAAAAATATGTGTCAGCTTATTTTCCATCAGGAATGCATATATGAAATTTCAAAACAATAGCATATACAGTTCTAAAGTTATGCTATGCATCACTTTTAGCATACATTATAATGGGCACAAATTACCAAAATGACAAAGGGCCATAACTCACAAAGTATTTTTCGGAATTTTGTCAAAAGTTAAGCAGGTCATCTACTCATCAACACCAATCTACGTGTATTCACCAACATTTAAGGCTCTAGCTATAATAGTTTTTGAGATATTTTGCTGACAAGATTTTATTCAAAAAACTTCAAAGGGAAATAACTCTTGAAAGAGGCATAATCCAGATGAGAAAAAAAATGTGTGTCAGCTAATTTTCCATCAGGAATGCATATATGAAATTTCAAAACCATAGCATACACGGTTCTAAAGTTATGCTATGCATCACTTTTAGCATATATTACAATGGGCACAAATTACCAAAATGACAAAGGGCCATAACTCACAAAGTGTTTTTCGGAATTTTGTCAAAAGTTAATCAGTCCATCAACTCATCACCAACAATATATTCACAGACTTTCAAGGCTCTAGCTCCAATAGTTTTTGAGATATCTTGCTGACAAGATTTTATTAAAAAAATTTCAAAGGGCAATAACTCTTGAAAGGGGCATAATCCGGATGAGAAAAAAATACGCGTCAGCTTATTTTCCATTAGGAATGCATATATGAAATTTCAAAACCATAGCATACACAGTTCTAAAGTTATGCTTTGCATCACTTTTAGCATTCATTACAATGGGCACAAATTACCAAAATGACAAAGGGCCATAACTCACAAAGTATTTTTCGGAATTTTGTCAAAAGTTAATCAGTTCATATACTCATCACCACCAATATACTCTACAACTTTCAAGGCTCTAGCTCCAATAGTGTTTGAGAAATTTTGCTGACAAGATTTTATTAAAAAAATTTCGAAGGGCAATAACTCTTGAAAGGGGCATAATCCGGACGAGAAAAAAAATACGAGTCAGCTAATTTTCCATGAGGAATCCATATATGAAATTTCAAAACCCTAGCATACACGGTTCTAAAGTTATGCTATGCATCACTTTTAGCATACATTACAATGGGCACAAATTACCAAAATGACAAAGGGCCATAACTCACAAAGTATTTTTCAGAATTTTGTCAAAAGTTAAACAGTTCATCTACTCAGCACCACCACTATATTCACCAACTTTCAAGGCTCTAGCTCCAATAGTTTTTGAGATATCTTGCTGACAAGATTTTATTAAAAAAATTTCGAAGGGCAATAATTCTTGAAATGGGCGTAATCCAGACGAGAAAAAAAATACGCGTCAGCTAATTTTCTATGAGAAATCCATATATAAAATTTCAAAACCCTAGCATACACGGTTCTAAAGTTATGCTATGCATCACTTTGAGCATACATTACAATGGGCACAAATTACCAAAATGACAAAGGGCCGTAACTCACAAAGTATTTTTCGGAATTTTGTCAAAAGTTAATCAGTTCATCTACTCATCACCACAAATACATTCACCAATTTTCAAGGCTCTAGCTCCAATAGTTTTTTAGATATCTTGCTGACAAGATTTTATTAAAAAAAATTTCAAAGGGCAATAACTCTTGAAGGGGGCATAATCCGGATGAGAAAAAAAATACGCGTCAGCTAATTTTCCATGAGGAATCCATATATGAAATTTCAAAACCCTAGCATACACAGTTCTTTAGTTATGCTATGCATCAAAAGCGTAACGGACAGACGAACGGACGAATGAACCAGAACCAATAAAGTTGGAGGCATAAAAAGGCCCCTTTTTGTCCTTTGACCTCTTAGTACGACCATGACTTTTGAGGTACCAACTTGGGTCATGCACGCAACACATCGTCTTATGGTGGTTAACATTTCTGCCAAGTGATTTCAAAATCCATCTAAAAATAAGAAAGTTATTGACAGAACACAAAAAAGGCCCCTTTTTTTACCTTTAACCTCTATGTATGACCTTGACACTTGAGGTATCAAACTGAATCATGCATGCAACACATCGTCTCATGATAGTTAACATTTTTGCCAAGCAACTTCAAATTCTATCTAAAAATAAGCAAGTAATTGACAAAACCCGAAAAAAGGCCCCTTTTTAACATTTGACCTCTAAGTATGACCTTGACCTTTGAGGTACCAACCTGGGTCATGCACGCAACACATCGTCTTATATTGGTTAACATTTCTGCCAAGTGATTTCACAATCCATCTCAAAATAAGAAAGTTATTGACAAAACACGAAAAAAAGGCCCCTTTTTTGACCTTTGACCTCTAAGTATGACCTTGACCTTCAAGGTACTGACCTGCCTGATGCACACCACACATCGTCTCATGGTTGTTAATATTTCTGCCAAGTAATTTTAAAATCCATCTCAAAATAAGAAAGTTATTGACAAAACACGAAAAAAGGCCCCTTTTTTTACCTTTGACCTCTAAGTATGACCTTGACCTTCGAGGTACTGATCTGCCTGATGCACACCACACATCGTCTCATGGTTGTTAATATTTCTGCCAAGTAATTTTAAAATCCATCTCAAAATAAGAAAGTTATTGACCAAATACGAAAAAAAGGCCCCTTTTTTGACCTTTGACCTCTAAGTATGACCTTGACCTTTGAGGTACCGACCTAATTCATGCACACCACACATCGTCTTATAGTTGTTAATATTTCTGCCAAATAATTTTAAAATCCATTTGAAAATTAGAAAATTATTGACCGGACACGATTTGCCCATACATATATACATACCAACAAACTTCCAAGGGAGATAATTCAAAAAGTATAAATGCAAGAGTTATAGTTCTTGTGCACTGCACGTCGTCAAATGCTGATTAATATTTATACTAAGTTTCGTGACGATAGCTCGAACGGTTTTCAAGTTATGGAGCGGACACGAAAGTGTGACAGACGGACAGACGCCCGGGGGAAAAACAATATGTCTCTCCGAAAAAAATTAGGCAGCCAGAGTTGTGGTTCTTGTGCATGACACACCCTCTCAGCCTTATGAACAACTGTGCCAGGTACCATCAATATATCTCAAAGGGTATTGGAGTTATGGTCATCACAAAGTAGTCATTTTATTTTATTAAAAGGGGAGATGACTAAAAAGTATGGCATCCAGAGTTCTGGTTCTTGCACATGACACGCTGTCTCAGCCTTGTGAACAATTGTGCCAAGAACTATCAATGAATCTCAAAGGGTATAGGTGTTATGCCCATCATAAAATTGCGTCTACGGATGGACGGACGGACGGACGGATGGACTGACGGATGGACGCCAGGCTGTTCGCTACATCCCCCAAACCTATTTGGTCTGGGGATAAAAACCATGGCAATCAGAGTTGTGGTTCTTGTGCATGACACACCCTCTCAGCCTTGTGAACAACTGTGCCAAGTACCATCAATATATCTCAAAGGGTATTGGAGTTATTGCCATCACAAAGTAGTCATTCTATTTTATTAGAAGGGGAGATAACTCAAACAGTATGGCATTCAGAGTTCTGGTTCTTGAACATGACACGCCGTCTCAGCCTTGTGAACAATTGTGCCAAGAACCATCAATGAATCTCAAATGGTATAGGAGTTATGGCCATCACAAGGTTGCGTCTACGGATGGATGGATGGACGGACGTTCTCACGAATGGATACTTAAGTGGCTAGGCGTCGGCATATTGACTACTTAAGCGGCAAATTCTCTTAAGCGGCAAGCCACCTAAGAGACAATTTTTGCCACTTAAGTACCAAAATAACGGAATAAAGTCCATTTGGACTCACGAATATATACTTAAGTGTCAAACTGTCCAAATTTTTTGCCCCCTAAATGTCGTTTCCTTGGTGCGGACAGACGGACAGACAGACGCCGGGCTGATCACTATATCATCCGAACCTATTCGGTCGGGAGATAAAAAGTGACAGAGTTTGGCCATTAATAATTCCAGACCACATAGCCCTGATCTGATGTAAATCTATGAAGAAATGGATTGAAACAAAAATGCAGACCAAGGGATTGTCATACAGATGGACATACGGATGGAAAAGCCCTGTAGGGTGTAACATAATACTCTGGAGGGGATATAAAACGCAGGTCTTCATAATGCTGTGAATATATTATGCATCTATGTCAAATGATAATAAATGCTCGTGAAAATTTGCAAATGTGAGTGCTAATACAACAAATTTGCAGCTAATAGGGGTCATTTTCTGACTACATGTATATCATGAAGTAAATGTTACTGGGCTATGGTGCTACGTACAATCACATGGTTTTTAACCCTTATCTTGCTGAACACAACAACCCCTACTTTGCAAACAGTGTAGATCCAGATCAGATGGCTTCTTCAGAAGCCATCTGATCAGGATCTACACTGTTTGTCATGCAGCTTGTGGACTGAACAATTACATTTTTCAAGTAATTTGCTTGGTGTATAGTGAGTCATGGGTGTGCCTGAATTAATTTATTCAGCAGAATAAAGGTTAAGTTTTAAAGTGAACAGATACACCTAAAGATCCATTTTTCAATGGCAGGTTACACTCAGAAACCTCAAAAACAGTGACTTACATAACACCAGACAAGTTTCATAAAATGTGCCTCACTCATCCTTTTCAACCCTGTAGACCAGTACGCTGCTGCTTACACAAACAGTGTAGATTCAGAAGAGATGCCTTGTGACAAGTCATCTCATCAGAATTGACACTGTTTGACATCCTCTTAATGGTCATTTTGTGTAGTCTCCCAGAGAGAAAAGAGATAGAACAGACACTAGAGGCGGCGGTGATTATTTCGGTGTCCGATGCTCCATTGGCATCATTTGCAGGGATGAATGCCAAAAAGTGCACCGTCCTTCGGATCAGGATGTTAACTGGAGGCCCCCCTGTGCAGAAAGAGGCATCTCCTGTGCAGGTTAAAGACCCCTACCGTAATTACATGATTACTGTGTAGGCTTTCAACCCTGCAACCTGGAGTGTATGTAATGTACACCTGTGAGTAATGGTCAAATGTGACGTATTGCAGTATAAGTAGAAAGAAAGAAAGTGAGGGAATGGGGGGAAAATGAACGTTGAAGAAATCACTACATTCCCCCTCTACCCTTACCTGCCGCAAGGACAGCAGGCCTTGCCCAACTGTAAGCCAATATCAGTTGGATGCCCCAGTGACACAAGGTACATGACTAAGGCTGGCACAATAAATCAGATAATCGATTAATCGATCGATAAATTTCACAAAAATGATAATCATTACTGATTTGCTTGTAATCGATTATTTGATGATAAGTACAATTTACTACCCAAAGTTGTGCCTAAAATAGCAGGATGAGTGACAAACAGTGCATACCCTGATGAGACGCCGCGTTCTGCGGCGTCTCATCTGGGTCTACACTGTTTGCTCAGGCCTGTATTTTCAAATACATGTTATAAAGTACAACATTAAGTCAGGGTAATGCTCAGATAGAAAGTCAGACAGGTAAAATTATGACCAATTATTCAGTGATTACAAATCGGTTATCGATCATAATGGCAAGACTGATAATCGATTATCATTTTAGCTCCGATTAGCCAGCCTTATACATGACACCGTTGCCTCCCCCAACAAACCATGTTATAACAAACTAGAACTGTCAGAGGATCTGACTATAGCCCCGCTATAGCCCTGTCAGAGGAGAAAGACTCATGAATTAAAGGTAAAGACTTGTGAGAGGGTTAAATCCCTAACAAGGTACCTACGCCTTATAGACTTTTCGCGTTATTAGATCTGAAAAACAGTCTAAGTTAAAAAAATAGGTTTTGGATAATGAAAAAAGCACATGCACATCTTCAGACCTATATGAAAACACCTGTTAAATTTCAAAAGGATTGACTAGAACTGTAAGAGGAGTTGTGATCACAAGGTAGCAACTCCCTATACATTTTAACATTAGTAGATCTCAAAAATTGTCTAAGTTAAAAAAGGTGAAATAAGTGAAAACAATTATTTAATGATAATGAAAAAAGAATATGCACATCTTCAGACCTATATGAAAACACCTGTAAAGTTTCAAAAGGATTGACCTAGAACTGTAAGAGGAGTTGTGGTCACAAGGTAGCTACTCCCTATACATTTTAACATTAGTAGATCTCAAAAATTGTCTAAGTTAATAAAGGTGAAATAAGTGAAAAAAATTATTTAAGGATGATGAAAAAAGAATATGCACATCTTCAGACCTATATGAAAACACCTGTAAAGTTTCAAAAGGATTGACCTAGAACTGTAAGAGGAGTTGTGGTCACAAGGTAGCTACTCCCTATACATTTTAACATTAGTAGATCTCAAAAATTGTCTAAGTTAAAAAAGGTGAAATAAGTGAAAAAAAAATATTTAAGGATAATGAAAAAAGAATATGCACATCTTCAGACCTATATAAAAACACCTGTAAAGTTTCAAAAGGATTGACCTAGAACTGTAAGAGGAGTTGCGGTAACAAGGTAGCTACTCCCTATACATTTTAACATTAGTAGATCTCAAAAATTGTCTAAGTTAAAAAAGGTGAAATAAGTGAAAAAAATTATTTAAGGATAATGAAAAAAGAATATGCATATATTCAGACCTATATGAAAACACCTGTAAAGTTTCAAAAGGATTGACCTAGAACTGTAAGAGGAGTTGCGGTAACAAGGTAGCTACTCCCTATACATTTTAACATTAGTAGATCTCAAAAATAGTCTAAGTTAAAAAAGGTGAAATAAGTGAAAAAAATTATTTAAGGATAATGAAAAAAGAATATGCACATCTTCAGACCTATATGAAAACACCTGTAAAGTTTCAAAAGGATTGACCTAGAACTGTAAGAGAAGTTGCGGTAACAAGGTACCCACTAATTAGTAGATCTCAAAAATTGTCTAAGTGAAACAAGAGGGCCCAGAGGGCCCTGGTTCGCTCACCTGATCCAAAGCATAACAAGTGGGCCCCGGGCAGGGTCAATTTTGGCCCCAGGGCTAAAATTTGAACAATCTTGGTAGAGGTCCATAAGATGAAGCTTCATATTGAATATGAAAGACCTGGGCTTTCTGGTTTCAGAGAAGATGATTTTAAAGGTTTACCCTGCATATAGAAGTCTATGTAAAACAAGATTTTCCCTATATAAGTCTATGTTAAACCAAAGGGTCCCTGAGCGGGGGCATTTTTGGCCCCAGGGCTATAATTTGAACAATCTTGGTAGAGGTCCACTAGCTGAAGCTTCATAACAAATATCAAAGACCTGGGCCTTCTGGTTTCAAACAAGAAGATTTTTAAAGGTTTTTCCTTATATAAGCCTATGTAAAACCAAAGGGCCACATGGCAGGGGCATTTTTGGTCTCAGGGCTATAATTTGAACAATCTTTATAGAGGTCCACTAGCTGATGCTTCATAACAAATATCGAAGACCTAAGCCTTGAAGTTTCAGATTAGAAGATTTTTCAAGATTTTCTCTATGTAAGTCTATGTAATACCAAAGGGCCCCGGAGCGGGGGCATTTTTGGCCCCAGGGCTATAATTTGAAAATCTTGGTAGAGGTCCACAAGGTGAAGCTTCATACCAAATATCAAAGACCTGGGCCTTGCAGTTTCAGAGAAGAAGATTTTTCAAGATTTTCACTATATAAGCCTATGTAAAACAAAAGGGCCCTGGTGCGGGGGCATTTTTGGCCCCAGCACTATAATTTGAACAATCTTGGTAGGGGTCCACTAGATGAAGCTTCATACCAAATATCAAAGAGCTGGGCCTTGCGGTTTCAGAGAAGAAGATTTTTCAAGATTTTCCCTATATAAGCCCATGTAAAATCAAAGGGCCCCTGTGCGGAGGGCATTTTTAGCTCCAGCACTATAATTTGAACAATCTTGGTAGGGGTCCACTAGATGAAGCTTCATACCAAATATCAAAGACCTGGGCCTTGCAGTTTCAGAGAAGAAGATTTTTAAAGATTTTTCCTATATAAGCCTATGTAAAACAAAAGGGCCCTAGTGCGGGGGCATTTTTGGCCCCAGCACTATAATTTGAACAATCTTGGTAGGGGTCCACTAGATGAAGCTTCATACCAAATATCAAAGATCTGGGCCTTGCGGTTTCAGAGAAGAAGATTTTTCAAGATTTTCCCTATATAAGCCCATGTAAAACCAAAGGGCCCCCGTGCGGGGGTATTTTTAGCTTCAGCACTATAATTTGAACAATCTTGGTAGGGGTCCACTAGATAAAGCTTCATACCAAATATCAAAGACCTGGGCCTTGCGGTTTCAGAGAAGAAGATTTTTAAAGATTTTCCCTATATAAGCCCATGTAAAACCAAAGGGCCCCCGTGCGGGGGCATTTTTGGCCCCAGCACTATAATTTGAACAATCTTGGTAGGGGTCCACTAGATGAAGCTTCATACCAAATATCAAAGACCTGGGCCTTGCGGTTTCAGAGGAGAAGATTTTTTCAAGATTTTCCCTATATAAGCCTATGTAAAACCAAAGGGCCCCCGTGCGGGGGCATTTTTAGCTCCAGCACTATAATTTGAACAATCTTGGTAGGGGTCCACTAGATAAAGCTTCATACCAAATATCAAAGATCTGGGCCTTGCGGTTTCAGAGAAGAAGATTTTTAAAGATTTTCCCTATATAAGCCCATGTAAAACCAAAGGGCCCCGTGCGGGGGCATTTTTGGCCCCAGCACTATAATTTGAACAATCTTGGTAGGGGTCCACTAGATGAAGCTTCATACCAAATATCAAAGACCTGGGCCTTGCGGTTTCAGAGAAGAAGATTTTTTAAGTTTTCGGTGAAAAAAATCTATTTTTGGCTACTGTTACCTATATGTGCAACGGACCGGAACCATTTGAACAAATTTGAAAAGGGACCACCTAAGGATTATTCCTGTGAAGTTTGGTCAAAATCCGATCAGTGGTTTAGGAGGAGATGTCGTTTGAAGAAAAGTTTACGGACGCACTCACGCACGCACGCACGGACGCACGGACGCACGACGGACGACGGACAAAAAGTGATCCCAAAAGCTCACCTTGTCACTACGTGACAGGTGAGCTAAAAAGGTGAAATAAGTGAAAAAAATTATTTAAGGATAATGAAAAAAGAATATGCACATCTTCAGACCTATATGAAAACACCTGTAAAGTTTCAAAAGGATTGACCTAGAACTGTAAGAGGAGTTGCGGTAACAAGGTAGCTACTCCCTATGCATTTTAACATTAGAAGATCTCAAAAATTGTCTAAGTTAAAAAAGGTGAAATAAGTGAAAAAAATTATTTAAGGATAATGAAAAAAGAATATGCATATCTTCAGACCTATATGAAAACACCTGTAAAGTTTCAAAAGGATTGACATAGAACTGTAAGAGGAGTTGCGGTACAAGGTAGCTACTCCCTATACATTTTAACATTAGTAGCTCTCAAAAATAGTCTAAGTTAAAAAAGGTGAAATAAGTGAAAAAAATTATTTAAGGATAATGAAAAAAGAATATGCACATCTTCAGACCTATATGAAAACACCTGTAAAGTTTCAAAAGGATTGAACTAGAACTGTAAGAGGAGTTGCGGTAACAAGGTACCCACTATCAAATATTACAGACAGACAGACAGACAGACGGAATTCCGGACAAATTACAGACAGACAGACAGACAGACGGAATTCCGGACAAGCCAAATCCAATATAGCCCCCACTTTTTCAAAGCGGGGCTATAATTAGTTTATAATTAACCCTTATCTTGCTGTTCATGACAACCACTATCTTTGCAAACAGTGTAGATCCAGATCAGATGGCTTCTGAAGAAGCCATCTGATCAGGATGTACACTGTTTGTCATTCAGTTTATGAATTTGTAGCAATAAATTACATCAAGTAATTTGATTGGTTGATAGACAGAAATGGGTGTGGCTTAGATGAATATTCAGCAAGATAAGGGTTAAGTTGTGGTATGTCAAAATAAGTTCTTTTGAAGGTGTATCCATTCCCCTTAAAAGATTTTTAGTAGTTTACCGGTAACCCAATATATTTATGTATGACTGACTGTCGAAGAGCAGTGGTTAGATTATATTCCTGTGAACTATGGTGAGTTTGATGCCCTGCCCACATGATGTTGACCTCTGAAACATTTGTTTACTAAATATTTACCATACAGTTCAACAATGTCAGCTGCATTTTCAAAGGCTGACCACTCTGCAGTAAAACTCAAATAACGTATTTACCTTATGCTTTTGGACAGACAGGCCTTGAAATTTCATCAATATTGAACAAGTCGGTGAAATGAACACCCCCTAAATCCCACATTATATAGAGAAATCTGGGGTTTACAGGGGAACACATTATTTTTCTTATTTCTGCTTCAAGACAAGGTTGTGAACTTGTGAGTACTTGCTAGAACTGCCTCAATGAGGCGGTTCTAACAAGCCCACAGAATGTACGTTTGCAGTATAAATAAGACAAGAGGGCCCAGAGGGCCCTAATTCGCTCACTTGTGAGTCACTGTCTCGAGTAAATTCTATTTTTACCTACGGTGGCCATCTTGTTCATCAGCAGAGTGATTTTAGCTCATTTGGTAGGGAGTAACCTAGGCAGCATTTCTGTGAAGTTTGAATCAAATTGGCTTTAGGGTTTAGGAGGGGTTCACGTTTGAATCAAATTTACAATATTTTTTCTATTTTTAGAAAATTGTTTTAGCCTTTTTGGTAGAGGGTCATCTAAGCAACATTACTTCAAAGTTTGAATAAAGTTGGCCCAAGGGTAGAGGAGGAATTGTCGTTTGAAGATGATCGGACCAAAACTGGGGCCTCTAGTGTGTCCACAAGGTTTTTCAACAATCTGACCAACTGACCTACTTACTGACCAGATTTGACCCATATTCGAAATTAACTGAGATATTGTCAAACGATCATTTTGAGCAAGTTTGATGATGATCGGACCAAAACTGTGGCTCAAGTGTGTTCAGAGGGTTTTTCTATGATTTTACCTACAGAACTACTTTTTTGACCAACATGACCCATATTCGAACTTGACTCAGATATTGTCAAGATGATCATTTTGGGCAAGTTTGATGAGGATCTGACCTAAACTGTGGCCTCTAATGTGTTCACAAGGTTTTTTAATGATTTGACCTACTGACCTACTTTTTGACCTGACATGACCCATATTCGAACTTGACCGATATATTGTCAAGACAATCATTCTGAGCTAGTTTGATGATGATTGGACCAAAACAGTGGCCTCTAGTGTGTTCACAAGGTTTTTCTCTGATTTGACCTACTTTTTGACCCGACATGACCCATATTCGAACGTGACCAAGTTGAAGATATTATCAAGATGATCATTCTGAGCAAGTTTGATGATGTTCGGACCAAAACTGTGGCCACTTATAAGTGTGTTCACAAGGTTTTTTGATGATTTGACCTACTGACCTACTTTTTGACCTGACATGACCTGTAATCAAACTTGACCGAGATATTAGCAAGATGATCATTCTGGGCAAGTTTGATAATGATTGGACCAAAACTGTGGCCTCTAGTGTATTCACAAGGTTTTTCTATGATTTGACCTACTGACCTTCTTTGTGACCTGACATGACCCATATTCAAACACGACCAAGATATTATCAAGATGATAATTCTGAGCAAGTTTGATGATGATCGGACCAAAACTGTGGCCTCTAGTGTCTTCACAATGTTTTTTTTTTTCATTTGACCTACTGACCTACTTTTTGACGCGACATGACCCATATTCAAACTTGACCGAGAAATTTTGTGGCGGTACAAATTGTGCGCAAGTTCAGTTAAAATCAAATCATAAATGAAACAGCTATCATGCAGACAAGACCAAAATAGGCAATTTTTGCCCTTTCAGGGGCCATAACTCTGTAACACCTGATGGGATATAGCTGGTTCAAGAAAGGAACCCAGATCTCATGGTGGTACAAGTTGTGTGCAAGTCTGGTTAAAATCAAATCATAAATGAAGATCACTCACTCACTCACTATCGTGCGGACAAGACCAAAATAGGCAATTTTTGCCCTTTCAGGGGCCTTAACTCCATAACAGATGATGGGATATGGCTGTTTCAATAAAAGAACCAAGATCTCATGAAGGTACAAGTTGTGTGCAAGTCTGGTTAAAATCAAATCATAAATGAAGATGCTATCGTGTGGACAAGACCAAAATAGGCAATTTTTGCAATTTCAGGGGCCGTAACTCTGTAAAACATCACGGGATATGGCTGGTTCAAGAAAGGAACCAAGATCTCATGATGGTACAAGTTGTGAGCAAGTCTGGTTAAAATCAAATCATAAATGAAGATACTATAGTGCGGGCAAGACCAAAATAGGCAATTTTTGACCTTTCAGGGGCCTTAACTCCATAACAGATGATGGGATATGGCTGATTTAAGAAAGGAACCAAGATCTCATGAAGGTACAAGTTGTGTGCAAGTCTGGTTAAAATCAAATCATAAATGAAGATGCTATCGTGTGGACAAGACCAAAATAGGCAATTTTTGCAATTTCAGGGGCCGTAACTCTGTAACACATCACGGGATATGGCTGGTTCAAGAAAGGAACCAAGATCTCATGGTGGTACAAGTTGTGAGCAAGTCTGGTGAAAATCAAATCATAAATGAAGATACTATAGTGCTGACAAGACCAAAATAGGCAATTTTTG
Organism: Lucinisca nassula; assembly: GCA_963580285.1. Classification (NCBI taxonomy): domain Eukaryota; kingdom Metazoa; phylum Mollusca; class Bivalvia; order Lucinida; family Lucinidae; genus Lucinisca; species Lucinisca nassula. The sequence goes on along the minus strand of OY757019.1, from coordinate 109,632,977 downwards.
CCCTTTCAGGGGCCGTACTCCGTAACACATGATGGGATATGGCTGATTCAAGAAAGGAACCCAGATCTCATGGTGGAACAAGTTGTGTGCAAGTCTGGTTAAAATCAAATCATAAATGAAGATGCTATCGTGCGGACAAGACAAAAATAGGCAATTTTTGCAATTTCAGGGGCCGTAACTCTGTAACACATGACGGGATATGGCTGGTTCAAGAAAGGAACCCAGATCTCATGGTGGTACAAGTTATGAGCAAGTCTGGTTAAAATCAAATCATAAATGAAGATGCTATCGTGCAGACAAGACCAAAATAGGCAATTTTTGCCCTTTCAGGGGCTGTAACTCCGTAACACATAATTGGATATGGCTGATTCAAGAAAGGAACCAAGATCTCATGGTGGTACAAGTTGTGTGCAAGTCTGGTTAAAATCAAATCATAAATGAAGATGCTATCGTGCGGACAAGACCAAAATAGGCAATTTTTGCAATTTCAGGGGCAGTAACTCTGTAACACATGACGGGATATGACTGGTTCAAGAAAGGAACCCAGATCTCATGGTGGTACAAGTTGTGTGCAAGTCTGGTTAAAATCAAATCATAAATGAAGATGCTATCGTGCGGACAAGACCAAAATAGGCAATTTTTGCAATTTCAGGGGCCGTAACTCTGTAACACATGACGGGATATGACTGGTTCAAGAAAGGAACCCAGATCTCATGATGGTACAAGTTGTGTGCAAGTCGGGTTTAAATCAGATCATAAATGAAGATGTTATCGTGCGGACAAGAAATTGTTTTCGGACGGACGCACGCGCTCGCACGGACGCAAGCACGGACAAAATGTGATCACAAAAGCTCACCTTGTCACTACGTGACAGGTGAGCTAAAAAATATCACAGATTATCATCAGAAAAGAAGCCATAAAATGCACTATGACACACGGCTGAGTTATGGTTATGTTAGATATAGAAACTAGAGGCATTATACAATCCCAGCAGTGAACACAAAGGTACTTAGAGACAAATATATAGAGGATATTTGATTTTTTCAGTGTAAGATCGAATTTTATTTCATCGAATGAACACCAAAACTGTTATTTTCACGAGTGGCGTAGCCACGAGTGAAAATAGCAGTTTTGTTGTTCATGAGTGAAATAAAATTTGATCTTGCACTGAAAAAATCAAATTTTCTGTTTCTTACATGCTTCAAAAGGCAATATTTAGCGTCTTTAATGGTGTCGCTCACATTCTGAGAAAATTATCTTTGTTCCTGTTAGTTTCGCGTCAATTTATTGGTGTCCATCGTGTTTAGTGGGTATACTATTGGGTGTAAACTAAAAGTTTGCACCTGAGAAATGGCCTGGGATGGTATTATTATGAATGAGTAATGAAATAATTGAGAGAGTAGTTTTCCAAAGAAGTTGCTGGCAAGTCTAACGTCGCGCGACAAAAGACGTGACGTCAGCGTCATAAATGACGTCAGTAACGTCCCCGTCACACATGAACGGGCTATGCGTCAATTAGAACACATTTCAGTATTGTTCAGTTATCTGACAAAGATAAAATTGAAATTAGAGTTAGATTTGAAGAAAAAAAAGTAGTCCCAAACAGTGAAAAATAAAAAATCGTATTTTCACTGTTTGAAACAGTGAAAATATCGATTTATATTTCACTGATAAATCTCTATCATTCATTGAAAAGCATGTAAGAAATTGTCTTGTTGATCTGGACAAGTCCAGCGTGATTTTTACTTTAGTTGCCCAGTAAAATGAATACATGTACAATATACAAGGCGTATAGCAATTCCGAGCCATTTTGAAAGTGCAATGGACTACTGGGTAAGTGGTTGAAACTGAGAATTGTCAGGCCCTGCTGTGGATGTGCAGGCTGATCCGCACCTTTGCTGTTCACAAAAGGCAAAAGAAAGTTTGCTCAATATGTGTTTCGCATTACGAAAACAGGCATATACAAATACATTGTAACCTTTATCGCTGAAAAAATGAACATTTTATGATGAAAAATTGTAACATTTTTCTTATTTCTGCTCAAAATATAGATTGTTGGTACTCGTTAGAACCGCCTCATTAACGAGTACCCACAATCTATATTTTAGAGCAGAAATAAGAAAAATAAGGTTTACCCCTGTAAACCCCAGTTTTACTATATAAAAGTAGGGTTCAAGGGGGTCAAACTTATATAAGCATGTTTTTGTGATGTATATAAGTAAAAGAATTTGCTTCCAGACTTTCTTTCAAGGGTATCCCTTATGATTGACAGCGTCAAATACAGTAAAATTTCTGTATTAGGACCAACATGCAGCTGTTCAAAAGTGGTCTTTAAGACCACTTTTGAACAGTCCCAAAGGTGGTCTCTTATTAGAAAAGTTTGGATGTAGAAAACATGAAGGAAGAAAAACTGAAATCTTTTAATTATTTCTAAAGCAATTTAGGAAAGTCTTAATGTTAGAAGGTCTTAACCCTTGTCCTGCTGAATATTTTGATCTGCCACACCCACTACTGATTATCAACCAATCAGATTACTTGATCTAAATTATTGCAACAAATTCACAATCTGAATGACAAACAATGTAGATTCTGATCAGATGGCTTCTTCAGAAGCCATCTGATCTGGATCTAAATTGTTTGAACGATAAGGCAATCCAAGCTCAGCAGGAGAAGGGTTAATAGCAGAACCTTGCTGTACATGTAGTTCCATGTCAGGATAATCTCCCTTTAACGTGTGTATACATTAACCTTGAAATAAGCATGAAAATGAGTCAAAGCAGAATACTGAACCCCTTCATCCCTGCATTTTTGAAGTGGAATCTTCCATATTTGACTTAGGATATGTCCATTCTTGAAAATAGGGAGGTTCAGTCAAAATCATTGACAGGCTGACAATACAGCTCAATAAGGGTTGTTTCATCTGGATCTACACTTTATCGGTTACCCCCCTATATTAACTGCATTGTAACACATGCTATCTCAGGAAAAATGAGCTTTATCAGGTCATCGTGATATTGAACTTTAACGAATGAATGGGACTGCTGGAAAAAATGGCAAAATTTTTTATTATTACTGGGAAAATTGGAAAAAAATTACATGAAAAATTATCAGAGAAAAAATTGCGGACAGATGATACTAAATACGAGGGTAGGCTGAAAAGTTCTGAGCCTAACCAAGAAGCAGGCATTGAACAGCCATGAAATTTTGTATTCATTAAATCCAAACCTTTATTACTTGATTTGACTCAAATGAGTTCAAGTTTACCTGCAATAACGTAGAAATTCTAGACTTTGAAAATTGATACTAGCACGTTTTTGAGAAAATGGACAAAATCTGGCATTGTGGTGTCATCAAGTACCTCCATATAAAGGGGTTATCTCCTAAGGACATTCATGCCGATATGGTTGCTACATTAGGGGATGATGCTCCTTCTTAGGCAACCATGAAAAGGTGGGCAGCAAATTTTAAGATGGGCAAGGACAGCCTTGAAGATGATGACCGGTGTGGACGACACACAACGGCAACAACTGAATAAACCATCAGCCAAATGCACAGGGCCGTGATGGATGACAGGCGTTTAACTGTGAATCAGTTAGCTAACACTGTTGGCATCTCCCGTGAACAAGTAGAGAACATTCTACACAGTGAATTAGGAATGTCTAAGGTTTCCGCCAGATGGGTGCCACGGCTTTTGACGCCCGACCAAAAGTTGACCAGACTGAACCTGTCACAAGCCAACTTGGCTATTTTTGAAGCAGACCAAGATGGTTTTTTTGACAGTTTGTCACTCAGGATGAGTGTTGGGTTCATCACTTTGAGCCAGAGACCAAAAGACAATCCATGCAATGGAAGCACCTTGGCTCACCCCCTCCAAGGAAGGCAAAGGTCGCCTCCTCTGCAGTGAAGGTGATGGCATCAGTGTTCTGGGATGCCAAGGGTACGTGTATAATATTCATAGATTACCTTCAAAAGGGCAGAACAATTAATGGGGAGTATTATGCAGATCTGCTAAAACAATTGCAAAAAGCAATTAAGGCAAAACGACCCGGAAAATTGACAAAAGGGGTCTTGTTCCATCAGGACAATGCGCCTGCTCATAAATCGGTTGTCGCAATGGCTGCTGTGCATGACTGTGGCTTCACACTTGTTGATCACCCTCCGTATTCACCTGATCTAGCTCCATCAGATTATTTCCTGTTTCCAAACATGAAAAAGCACTTGGCTGGGCAGCATTATCAGTCAGACGAGGAGGTGATAGCTGCTGTGGAGGAGTTTTTCAGGAACCAAGATGAGACCTTCTATACCACTGGGATCCAAGGACTCCAGCATCGCTGGAGGAAGTGTGTGGACAGGAAGGGAGACTATGTTGAAATAATAAGGCACTTTCAGCATGGACAAACCATTGGATCTTGGTCAGGCTCAGAACTTTTCAGCCTACCCTCGTATGTGGACCGATTATTGCACACTGGAATGTTGATAACTGATTGTAAATTAGATAAACAGAATACCATATTCATGTCATTTGGTATCAACTTTATCAGGCTCATGTAATATCGTGTTTCAAAAAGCATTCTCAAAACCTTGCCTATAAAAAGTGCTATCAAAAGACACGAACCTGGTATTCTCTTTGTCTACAGTCTATAGGGCTGAAAGGGGTGAAAATTACATGCACTAATATGGATGTTATTATCTAGGATCATGTATCACAAAAATGAAGGAAACTGCAATATTTTTATGTGGGCATAAACCTCTTTACAACCACAGTTTTATATATATCTAACTTATTATAAACAGATCTGAAAAATGTGTAGATTATACAGAAAAATGTTCTACATAATCTACAGTTTTGTTTTGATATACTATCATTCATGTAGTTTCTGCTCTGGATCCCAAAAACAATACAAAGACATTGCTGATTTTATATATTTATTTTTTTTATTTTTTACAGCTGTAAACAGGCTGCATTGCCAGTGCAAGAATGTCTTGGATTTTCTCTGTTTAGAGATATTTTTCCAAATCATGTGGATTTCTGGCAAATTATTCCCTAATTCGCCAGGCAAAGGTGATTTCCCATAACAGCCAATAATACCATCACAAAAACATGGCTATATAGATTTGACACCCTTAAACCCCACTTTTATATGGTGAAAATGGGAAGTTAATAGGGGTATACATTAATTTTCTTATTCCTGCTCAAAACTATAGATTGTGGGTACTTGTCAGGACTGCCTCACCGAAACAGTTCTAATGAGTACCCACAATCTATGTTTTGAGCAGCAATATGAAAAATATAAGAATTTTTCATCTGAAAATTTTCCTTTTTTGGCCTTTAAGGTTCCTCAATACATTTGCACAAGAAAAATATAGGTGTCAGATTTGCATGTTATTTTTTCCCAAAATATGATCCTGATTTCTTTTTAAAATGTCTGTCCAAGAAGAAGAATGTTTGGAGGTACCAATGGTTAGTACAGCAAGCACTTCCTTGCATTAGCAACATCTCTGTGCCTTTGAAAATAAATGCATTTTTGTATTTTTCACTTTCGCCAGGAAAAAAATGAAAACGCCTTCTAGACTTTTTAAAAGTTACTAAAACAGCTGCAGATCAATAATTTACATCAAATTCTAGCGACTCGGACAAAGCTTTCTATCAAAAAGCCTACTTGAATTGAAAACCAGAATTTTTTTTTGACGTTTTTCTTCATGGGCGCCGCCATCTTCCTTTTTTGCGGTAAATCTGAAATGCTCAGATTTCATCAATTATGCCTTCCACATTTTATTTTACCCATCAACAATGAATATACCTTTAAAATTCAGCTATATAGCCTTCTACCTGCATACAGCATTATGACATTGCCTATCTTGGAAGCATGTCGTCACTGATAAATTATTGTAACTGTCAAATTGAAAGGGATATCCATCTTGCCAAGGAAACATCACATTCATATGCCTTGGAACTAATTTCCAAAAATTACAATAGTACACCATTGTTTTTAATTTAAAACGTAATATTCATTTTTGAAACTGTATTGCAACTAATTTCACGTACTTTCTAATATAATTTGTTCATTAATTTATGTACAGTATGCATTCATTTCTGAACTATTTTTTATGTGTAACATTTTCCGATTTCCCAGCTACTAGTACACAAATTGAGAAAATGAGATTTTTTAAACTAATTTACATCAAAACATATTAAATGCATTGGGCTTCTATAAGTTTTTACCAGCCTACACATTGGTAAGTAGGTGACACAACAGATCATTAATTGGATTAGATAAATATAAATTTTGTGTTGTCTAGAAGTTCACCTGTCCAAATATCAATTATCGTATTCGCCCTAATTACCGCACCTGCTCCTATAAGCGCACACCGAAGCTATTTTTGAAAAGGAAATGCATAAGCGCACACTTTACAGTAATCTCCCCTTGAAGCTCTCATAGTAAATCTATAAAAACTTACCATTATTTCTTCCAACAGTGAAGGAAATGCTTAAGTATCTTTTCCGTCCCATTAAATATCAGTATGCATCATCTTGGAAGCTGTTGTTTTCGTATCACGTGTGCGCTAATTAGGTAGGTTTTTCACCATGATTTTATGACACGATTTTGAAAAAACTAAGCGCACCGTGCGGTAATAAGGGCGAATACGGTATTTGTTTATGGTGGCTCATGTGAACCAATGTAACAAATCAATGGGTAAAAATCATTTCTATACCATTGCAATTATTGGCTGTGATCAGAAGCCTTTTGGACAAAGTTTCTGGTGCTGAAAAGGCTGCTTTCAGTCCTTCAGTTCAAATATGGGGATGAACTGTTGGCTTATCTTAATTTCAATTATTTGGTTTTGATTTATCCAGTATCAAAGCACCCATCCTGTAAACACAATCAGTTACACAGTGAAACTTTGGTGCAGTGATTGCACAAATTGTTATAAACTGCATGAATAAAATATATAAAATGAAGTACTAAAAGCACCGAAGAAGGGCAATCATTTTATAAGCTAAATGCAAGAGATTTCAACACCTCAACCCAATCAATGAGCTTGTTGCCAAATTGGTAGAACTGGTCATTTTTTGGCTACCATACACTGAATTTAAAATAGTACCAGGTGAGATAATTACATTTTTTGAATATTTGGGAATCATTAATTTTCAGTTCTATTTAGGTATTTTACTTGAAATTCCTGTTGCAGTGCCTAGAGGCAACCTTGAGCCACACGTCTATGATTGTATTTTACACATTGTGGTTCTGTGGATTAAGATCTCATTGTTTTGCAAAACCAAGGAAAAATGCAATAATTTACTAAAATGGTGACTTCGGAATAAAAATCTTTGGCTTTCATATTCTTACATTTACATGGACTACCATCTGATGAAAAATCTATTTGGGTAATTATTTGCAAATATGATTTTTTCAGTACCTCAAATGTAGTGAAATAACTGTATTGAGGAACCTTAAATTTTCAATATATTTGAATAGGCATGTTTTTGTAATGCAATGAAAGAGGTTGTTGTGTATTTGTATAGCTTTGCTAACCCGCTAGAATTATTGCTTAAATATTTACTTAACATGCTAAAAAAGATTCCTTCATTTTTGATTGAATCCATTACTGCAAAAATGAAAACTAGCTATTAATAAAAGTGCATGTTATACTACAGTATAGAATATGTATTTATATACATTCAAGTACCATAGCTGCAAGCTCATGAGGAAAGGGTACCAGTACATGTATCTTTCGCATTGGGAACCAGCAAAGGCTCACCTCTGCGCTTAAGGGGAATGGGAACACCTGGCAGATTTTTCCGCCATTTTTCAAAGGGAGATAACTTTCGGGACTTCCTGTTCGCTTTTCTATAATTTCTGCCCCACTGAAAAAGGGGCCTACTCTTATAGGAAAGAATTTGCTCCTCAGGAGCAAATTCTTTCCTTTTCCTTTCTTTCTACTTATACTGCGATCAGTCACATTTGACCATTACTCGCAGGTGTACATTACATACACTCCAGGTTGCAGGGATGAAAGCCTACACAGTAACCATGTAATTATGGTAGGGGTCTTTAACTTGCACAGGAGGTGACTCTTCCTGCACATGGGGCTTCCAGTTAATGTCCCGATCCGAAGGACGGTGCACTTTTTGGCATTCATCCTTGCAAATGATGTCAACTGAGCGTGTTCGGACACCAGAATAAACACCACCTCCGGGGATTGAACCAGGGGCCTCTAGCATCAGAGGCAAGTGCACTAACCACTGAGCTATGGGAGACAAAAACACTTTTGCAGGAGTTGTCTCCCCGGAAGGTGTTCCAATTCCCCTTAAGCGCAAGCTCACCTGTGACATGATTAGGAGACCTTGAGGAAATCATGCATCTAGTGTCCATCTAGTTCACTGCCATGTACATTTGAAAAACATTTACTGAAGAATACAAAGAACCCTTTTCTCTTGTGCCAACCCATACAAACAGCACACAGCATGCAAACAGCACACAGCATCTTACCCAAGCACAGTATTTTTGAAACATAGACTGTCTTAAGGCAGTAGTGAGATTGTACTCCTGTGAGCTGTGGTGGGTCTGGTGGGCAGCCCACATTATGTTTAATTCTGAAAATAGGATTACCATAATAATTCAAATTAGCCCAAACTGGCAAAAGTTTCAAAAAAGAAGTCACTGGAAATATTACTATACATGCAATCAAAGAGACCTTTGTCCAAGGACATTATATGACTGTAGCCTTTAGCATTCACTGACATTCATTAGGTACCCACTTTAATATCACAGACATGTCTTGCAGAAATACAGTCAAACCTGTCATAGTGGCCACCTCTATTAAGCAAGCAACCTGTCTTAAGCAAACATTTGGTCACCCAAAAAATGCAAATGCCTTCAATTTCACCTGTATTAAGCATTCATCTGTCTTCATGCAAGCAAATCTTGGTTATCCCTTAGATGCTTGTTTAATACAGGTTGGAGTCTACATTGTTTCCCATTCAAAACACTAAGGGAGCAAATATGACCTTGCTATAAAATGGGTCAAAGTCCATCTACACTCATCATTTGAACATGTAGTAGGAGAGGAAAAATCTGTAAAGAAAAATCCAGTTGAGTGCCTGGACAGGGGATTGAACCCACGCCCCTGGGGTTACAAAGCGAGCAACACAACCTCTAGGCTAAAAGATCCAGACCAGTTAGGCTGGTCAGTTATGTACTGTATATACCTATATACAGTAAAATTCCGCTATTAAGACCACCAAAAATTGAGATTAATTCTGCTTTAAAAGTAGAAGTGGAGGCAATGATCAGGAATCAATATAATTAACCCACAGCTCCCATCAGAGACACCAAAGGGAAAGAAACACAAACATGAAACAACAGACCCTAATGGAAACATCAATAGCGAGAAGCCAAAAGGACAGTTTCTTTCCCACAAAATGACCAATTGGCTATCCAAAATAAAATAATATAAGCGACACAAACACTCAAAGACAAACCATAACAAAAATAAACCGCAACAGAAGAACCACCTTGGAATGGTCAGCGGAAACGAATTCCACTGGGTGGCTTAAATCGATTCTAAAAAAGCATATTTAGAAAGTTTGTTTTTCTTTCTTTGTGTTTTCTGCATACAGTGTCCTCTGGTCAGAGACCACTTTTGGGACTGTTCAAAAGTGGTCTTAAAGACCACTTTTGAACAGTCCCAAAGGTGGTCTTAATATAGGAATTTTACTGTACTTATTTATTATGGCTGTACTACTACAAACAAAACTGGTAGTAATCAATCACCTGATATATATGTTGCATACATAGTTTGAAGGCAATATAACCAGCAGTTCTGGGTAAGATATTTTAAGGTATTTACCATATACACAATGTATGGGCATGGTGACCGTATTGGTGAGGTAACATGGACCATTCGAACAAACTTTCGGATACCCATTTCCTGAGGGTTATACAGTAAAACCTGTCTTAGTGGCCACCTCTATTAAGCAAGCAACCTGTCTTAAGCAAGCAGACATTCAGTTCCCTAAAAAGGAAAATGCATTAAAATTCACCTGTGTTAAGCAAGCACCTGTCTTAAGCAAGCACTTTTTGAATACCCAAAAGGTGCTTGCTTAACACAGGTTGGACTGTATATAAATTGAAATTTATGCAATCTTCTGTTGCACATGTATAAAACAATAGATATATTAATACAGTCCAACCTGTATTAAGCAAGCACCCATGGGATACTCCAAAAGTGCTTGCTTAAGACATGTGCTTGCTTAGCGCAGGTAAATTTTAATGCATTTTCATTTTTTGGGAACTGAATGCCTGCTTGCTTAAGACAGGTTGCTTGCTTAATAGAAGTGGCCACTAAGGCAGGTTTAACTGTACTTACCATGCTGAATATTATAACCCTTATCTTGCTGAATATTCATCTAAGCCACACCCATTTCTGTCTATCAACCAATCAAATTAGTTGATGTAATTTATTGCTACAAATTCATAAACTGAATGCCAAACAGTGTAGATCCTGATCAGATGGCTTCTTCAGAAGCCATCTGATCTGGATCTACACTGTCTGCATACAGTGTAGATCCTGATCAGATGGCTTCTTCAGAAGCCATGAAGAAGCCATCTGATCTGGATCAAGAAGCCATGATCTGGATCTATACTGTTTGGAAAGATAGGGTAGTCGTGAACAGCAAGATAAGGATTAATTTGCTAAGTTTCAGCCATCAGTGTTGCCATGAGTTCAAATTCTACAATGGATTCTGAACCAGAATGGAAAATAGTACAGATCTGAAGCCAGCTTATCTTGCTCTATACTGTGTTCATGAACGGATATATCCAGTTTCAGCATGGTGACAGTTAGCCCATAAAATGCCAATCATGACAAATATCGTCTACTTTGTCATCTGTCCGTAACTTTAAGAAGTCATTTTTGCAAACAGTCTGCTCTGGGTCCACACTGATTGCCTGCATGCAAAAATATTTTTAAAAAGTTTGCAAGAAGATTTAGCAGATGACACAAGCAGACAACATTTTCAGAAGCGAACTTTTTTTTTGGCATCTTAAGGGTTAAATCAAATATCCATAGCAAACAGCCATCAGACAATTTTACTCAAATACCATTTGCTTTAAACTTTGAAATTTCAGTAGCCTTATCATTGAATGATTTTGTTTCAAGCTTCAGATAAAATGGCTCCGATTGAACTTAACTGTTTGTAGTCGTCATGGCATAACAACAAGAATTCCGCTGAATTCATGAAATTGTAGTTCTAGAGAAATGGGGCCAGATGTTCAAAAATAACAATATCATTAGTTAACGTATCATTAAAACTTGGATCATTAAATATGGCAAATATACTAATATTTTTGCTGAAAAAATGTGAGTAGCTTTTGTATGCAAAAGCTACTCTCATTTTCTCAGCAAAAATAGTTTTGATATTGTACTTGCTAGAACAGTTAACAATTTGATCACTAACGAGCTCTTTTACCTAACGAGGCTTTGAACAACTGACCCATGGTCTTGAACATCTTTGATGATGCTATGGTTGATGGAAATGATGAGGGATTGACAATCAGAATCCAGTTGTTCAAACATTGTTAACTTAACGAGCTCGCTAGTGGTCAAATTGTGAACTGTTCTAGTCAGTACAATATCTAAAATTTTGGTATTTTTGCTTAAAAAATGTGAGTAGCTTTTGCATATGCAAAAGCTACTCACATTTTTTAAACACAAATATCAGTATATTTGCCATATCAAGTGATCAAAGTTGTAATAAAATGTAAGTTAACAATGTCTCTAGTTTTGAACAAAATGGGCCCAGTTGTTCAAAGCATTGTTTACCTAACGAGCCCATTAGTGGTCAAATTGTTAACTATTCTGGCAAGTAAAAAATCTAAAATTTTGGAATTTTTGCTGAAAAAATGTGAGTAGCTAAAGCTACTTAGATTTTTTTGAGCCAAAACATTAGCATATTTGCTACATTAAATGATCAAAGTTTTAACAATACGTTAACGATGTTTTTAGTTTTGAACAACTGGCCCCAGAACTCTGATGGACAGATATGAAGGAATGGATGGAAAAATGGTGATAATCCCATATTATACATACCATGCCCAAACCTGTGCACCCAGTAGTAGGCTAGATCCGTTCCCAGTAGACACAATATCCATGTCCAAGGACTGTTCCAGGGCAGTGTGACTATGTTGAATCTTTCATACATCCACATAAAGGCTGCTAATTCAGTTGACCGGAACAACAAACTATTAGAGAAAAATAAAACTGCAGTAAAACTTTAACAATTAACCCTTTTTGTACTAAATAGGATCTTCCCCCATATGCACAACATGAGTCCATTTGAAATTTAGAAGTGGTTTCTTTGGGTGGTAGGGCTTGAGATGTCATTTCATCTCAATGTCGGGTAAAACTCCCATAAAATTGGAAGCAACATCTCCAAAATGACCTTAATAGTGTTGGTGGGGACGTAAAACTTCAACTCAGACAAACAAAACAAGTATCAGATTAAGTTATTCTGAGAATTTATTTGGAAAATGGATGAACTTTAGGCAAATGCAGTGAACTTCGGCTATTAAGACCACCTAAAATTAAGACTAATTCTGCTTTAAAAAGCTTATTTTTAGGGGTGCAGTTTTTCCTTCTTCCTGTTTTCTGCACAGAATGTCCTCTGCTCAGGGACCACCTTTGGGACTGTTCAAAAGTGGTCTTTAAGACCACTTTTGAACAGTCCCAAAGCTGGTCTTAATATAGGAATTTTACAGTATTTATACAATAGTGATGGTCCTGATCAGATACTGCATTCTGCACCAGCTGATCTGGGCCTGCACTGTTTGCCAAATAAACCATTTTGGGGCTGCCAATATAAAGTAAGATGGATTAACCCATGTTGTTCTGACCAGAAATCTTCTACAACTTCTAAAATTAGTCGGATCTGGAATTGAAGCGTTTCAGGTTGAATCATTTTTTTTAAGAAATGACTATTATGAAAATGGCTGAACTTCTTACAAACAGTGAGGGTCCTGATTAGGGCTGGCTAATCGGAGCTGAAAAGATAATCGATTATCAGTCCTGTCATTGCGATCGATAATTGATTAGTAATCGCTAATATTTTTGTCATTATTTTACCTGTCTGGCTTTCTGCCTGAGCATGATTCTTACCATATGTTGCACTTTACCATATATATATTTGAACAGACAGGCCTGAGCAAACAGTGTTGACCCAGATGAGACGCCGCATAATGCGTCGTCTCATCAGGGTCTGCACTGTTTGGCACTCATCCAGCTATTTTAGGCATAACTTTGGGTAGTAAATTGTACTTATCATGTAATCGATTAAAAGCAAATCAGAAATGATAATCATTTTTGTGGAATTTATCGATCGATTAATCGATTATACGATTAATCGTGGCAGCCTTAGTCCTGATCAGATGCCACACTCTGTGGCATCTGATCTGGGCCTGCGCTTTCTGCCATTCTCCCGTTTTTGGGTTCTCTCTATCAAATCAGCCTCGATAGTGCAGTGGTTAACGCACGCCTAAAAACATCTGGAATGAGTTTTCGAGAGTGATTAAATAAGCTTGAAGCTTCCATCGCAATCAAACTAAAATAAATTAGCATAACCGTAGTATTATTTTAACCCTTTTTGTACTAAATGGAATTTTCCTCCTTTTCTATAGCAGGAGTCCACTTCAAAATTTAGGGGTGACAAGTTGTTTTTTTTTTCAAAATCTATTTGGAAAATGGCTAAACTTTTTGCAAACAGTGTAGGCCCTGATCAGACGCCGCAGAATGTGGCGTCTGATCTGGGCCTGCACTGTTTGCCAACTACCCGTTTTGAGGTTTCTGGTACAAAATGGGTTAAAACTTGGGATAGAAATGCCTATTTGAACACAGCAGAACCAAATCAGACTGTCCATGGAGCTGTTTTTAATAGTCAGCTATTAAATAATGGGACAGATGCTACTAAATCCTCTTCCAGCATACTGTAACCTTAACTCTTGTTTTTCTGAATAAATTATTTTTACACCACCCATTTCTGACTTTCAACCAATAAGATTACTTGATGTTTAATTTATTCAGGGACTACAAATTCCAAAACTGAAATGTCAAACAGTGTAGATACTGATCAGATGGCTTCTTCAAAGTTATTTCACTTTTATTCAGCTGGTCATGTGCATTAACCCTAATTATTCTGCTGAACATGACAGACCCTACCAAACAGGGCAGATCCAGATCAGATGGTTTGTGAACTGAATGAATACATTTTACATGTATCAAGTAATTTGGTTAGTATATTGTCAGAAATGGTTGTGGCTAAACTTAATTATTCAGCAGGATTAAGGTTAACTAGAAATATTTTCAGAGGAAAACAATGTCCCCCCCCCCCACCATAAATATCTTAAACACCCATTTGACTTTAATAACTAGGTTAAAGTCACCAAAATGTAAGCTGCAAACAAGCCATTTTTGGTCTTGGCACAAAATTGACGGTTTTTGGGGTGCTGTGACCTTGAAAAAAAGGTCAAGGTCACCAAAATCTAATCAAATCTGTGGTTTCTTGTAATGATATATTGTACCAAGTTTGACGAAAATCACTCAATTCGTTAACGATATAGAGTGCAGACAAGCCATTTTTGGCCCAAAATTGACTGTTTTTGGGAGCCTGTGACCTTGAAAAAAAAGGTCGAGGTCACCAAAATCTAAACAAATCTGTGGTATGTTGTAAAGATATATTGTACCATGTTTGACTAAAATCAATCACTTCATTAATGAGCTAGAGTGCAGACAAGCCATTTTTGGCCCAAAAAATGACTGTCTTGGGGTCGCTGTGACCTTGAAAATGAGGTCAAGGTCACCAAATCTGTGGTATGTTGTAGTGATATATTGTACCAAGTTTGACTAAACCTTATCAATTTGTTAATGAGATATAGAGGATATTTGATTTTTCAGTGTAAGATCGAATTTTATTTCATCGAATGAACACCAAAACTGTTATTTTCACGAGTGGCGTAGCCACGAGTGAAAATAGCAGTTTTGGTGTTCATGAGTGAAATAAAATTTGATCTTGCACTGAAAAAATCAAATTTTCTGTTTCTTACATGCTTCAAAAGGCAATATTTAGCGTCTTTAATGGTGTCGCTCACATTCGGAGAAAATTATCTTTGTTCCTGTTCGTTTCGCGTCAATTTAGTGGTGTCCATCGTGTTTAGTGGGTATACTATTGGGTGTAATCTGAAAGTTTGCACCTGAGAAATGGCCTGGGATGGTATTATTATGAATGATTAATGAAATAATTGAGAGAGTAGTTTTCCAAAGAAGTTGCTGGCAAGTCTAACGTCGCGCGACAAAAGACGTGACGTGACGTCAGCGTCATAAATGACGTCAGTAACTCACCGTCACATATGCACGGGCTATGCGTCAATTAGAACACATTTCAGTATTGTTCAGTTATCTGACAAAGATAAAATTGAAATTAGAGTTAGATTTGAAGAAAAAAGTAGTCCCAAACAGTGAAAAATAAAAAATCGTATTTTCCATGTTTGAAACAGTGAAAATATCGATTTATATTTCACTGATAAATCTCTATCATTCATTGAAAAGCATGTAAGAAAGAGTGCAGATCAATTTGTTAATGAGATAGAGTGCAGATCAATTTGTTAATGAGATAGAGTGCAGATCAATTTGTTAATGAGATAGAGTGCAGATCAATTTGTTAATGAGATAGAGTGCAGATCAATTTGTTAATGAGATAGAGTGCAGATCAATTTGTTAATGAGATAGAGTGCAGATCAATTTGTTAATGAGATAGAGTGCAGATCAATTTGTTAATGAGATAGAGTGCAGATCAATTTGTTAATGAGATAGAGTGCAGATCAATTTGTTAATGAGATAGAGTGCAGATCAATTTGTTAATGAGATAGAGTGCAGATCAATTTGTTAATGAGATAGAGTGCAGA
Source organism: Lucinisca nassula (assembly GCA_963580285.1). NCBI lineage: Eukaryota > Metazoa > Mollusca > Bivalvia > Lucinida > Lucinidae > Lucinisca > Lucinisca nassula. The sequence goes on along the minus strand of OY757019.1, from coordinate 109,617,021 downwards.
TCAATTTGTTAATGAGATAGAGTGCAGATCAATTTGTTAATGAGATAGAGTGCAGATCAATTTGTTAATGAGATAGAGTGCAGATCAATTTGTTAATGAGATAGAGTGCAGATCAATTTGTTAATGAGATAGAGTGCAGATCAATTTGTTAATGAGATAGAGTGCAGATCAATTTGTTAATGAGATAGAGTGCAGATCAATTTGTTAATGAGATAGAGTGCAGATCAATTTGTTAATGAGATAGAGTGCAGATCAATTTGTTAATGAGATAGAGTGCAGATCAATTTGTTAATGAGATAGAGTGCAGATCAATTTGTTAATGAGATAGAGTGCAGATCAATTTGTTAATGAGATAGAGTGCAGATCAATTTGTTAATGAGATAGAGTGCAGATCAATTTGTTAATGAGATAGAGTGCAGATCAATTTGTTAATGAGATAGAGTGCAGATCAATTTGTTAATGAGATAGAGTGCAGATCAATTTGTTAATGAGATAGAGTGCAGATCAATTTGTTAATGAGATAGAGTGCAGATCAATTTGTTAATGAGATAGAGTGCAGATCAATTTGTTAATGAGATAGAGTGCAGATCAATTTGTTAATGAGATAGAGTGCAGATCAATTTGTTAATGAGATAGAGTGCAGATCAATTTGTTAATGAGATAGAGTGCAGATCAATTTGTTAATGAGATAGAGTGCAGATCAATTTGTTAATGAGATAGAGTGCAGATCAATTTGTTAATGAGATAGAGTGCAGATCAATTTGTTAATGAGATAGTGTAGACAAGCCATTTTTGGCCCAAAAAAGAACTGTACTTTGGTATGCAAGAAAAAGAACCTTTCATTTATGGGTTTGATATAGATGCTTCTGAGTCTTGGTTCTGATTGGCCAAATCATCCCTCCAGTTGAAAAAGCCTATAACGATTCCATACTCAGGAAAGTTTATTATATTACCTACCTATGTAAAATAGAAAGCAGTCCATTGGCCATGGAGGTGTAGGAGTCATTTAACCTTGGCAGTGGCTTCCCTTGGCAGAACAGTAAGACACATTCCAGTACAATCAACGCGAAGAAATAGGGTACCGCCTGCAAAATAAAGCACACTATAGAAGCAGGGGTCTCATTATGATAAGTGACATACAGTCTAACTTCGATGGCTCGAACACCGATGACTCGTTTCCCATGGCTGAGTCGAACCCGTTCTTGAGTCCCAAGGGAATTCCTCTGCATAAGAAAAAGTGTGGGATAATTAAGGAGATTTTCGACTTCAATCTTGCAAATGTATGCTGTGTGTACTCATTAGAATCGCCTCAATGAGGCGATTCTAATGTGTACACACAGCATACATTTATGTCACAGAACACCGAAAAGAAGTCCAAAAATACCCCCCGTTATGTTTTCTTGAAGTATGCAACAGTGGCTCGAACTACCGCTGTTTCGAACAAATTTCTATGGTCCCGAAGGGGTTCAAGCCATCGAAGTGCGACTGTACATGTAGTGCAATCTATCACATTTCTGAAACAGCATTTTTTTTCTGATAATAAAACAAGAGGACCATGATGATCCTATATCTCTCACCTGAGCTAAGAGATTTACATGTGGGTCCTTGGGCGGGACAATTTTTGGCCTGCGGGCTTTAAACTCTTCTGCGGAATTGGCATTCACTGCAGAGGAGGGAAGACTATTCCACTGGGGAATAGTTCTATGAAAGAATGAGTTCTTCAGGGCATCACTATAGGACTGGTATCTACGATATTGTGAGTCGTTTAGTTTTGATGCCCTTGTTTGGGTCAACACTGTCACAGGGGTCAAGTACCTATCTTTATCATTAGACACTGAATCAGAGTGTATCTTGTAGAAGAAGGTTAAAGAGGACTGCTCACGACGGGCCTCCAGGGACGGCCACTCTAGCTCATTAAGCATGTCAACGACGCTACTTCTATTTCGCCATCGCCTACAGGTCCATCGAGCAGCTGTCCTCTGCACCTTCTCCACCTGTTGAGTCTAGGTTTTAACATAGGGATGCCAAATGGGTGATGCATATTGAAGTTGAGGGCGAACCAATGTTTTATATGCAACATCCTTTGTCTGCCTAGGTGCAAAAGCCAAGTTCCGTCTAAGGAATCCTAAAGTCCTACTTGCTTTAGATGTAATCTCAGAGATATATTGACCCCAATCAAGATCGTCAGTGATGGTGATACCAAGATATTTGCTCCAAATATGCTCCAAAATTATGGTGAAGAGTATAGTCAAACTTAATTTACTTGTCCTGAGGGTGTCGTGACACCCTCATTGAGTGACATTTGGCCACATTGAACTTCATTTGCCAATCGGCCTCCCACTGTGCAAGTTGATCCAGGTCATCTTGTAAAATAAGACAGTCAGAAGAGAACATATGTTCCTATACAGGACACAATCATCAGCAAACAAACGGACCGATGACGTGATATTATGGGGGAGATCATTAATGAAAACCAAGAAAAGGACCGTACCTTGGGGGACTCCAGATAAAACAGGGACTGGATCAGAGGCTTGGCCATCAAGTACAACTTGTTGTGAGCGCCCAGAGAGCCATGAGCTAATCCACCTATGTGTGGATCCTCTTATCCCATAGTACTCCAGTTTATGTAATAGCCTTCTGCACAGAAATACAGAGTAAATTAGAAATATTTTATTACACTATGATAGACTTAAATTTACTACCGGACGGCTAGCCATTTCTACGTGGGTTGGCTAGCCGTTCGGTACCGGACGAGTAGACCCATTGGCTGGTCATCCGGTACGAATTCGGGACGTTTCGGTCCGGAGTCGTTTTGGCCGGGTCGTTTCGGCCCAAATTTGGACCTGGGTCGCTTCGGCCTATTTCGGTGGGTGGTTTTGGCCCTGGGTCGATTCGGCCTGGGTCTTTTCGGTCCGTTTTTCTTAGATAGCATTTTTTTCTGTATAAAACATATTGAATAGTAATTATTATTTAAATTTGGAATACATGTATTATTTCAAAGACCCGTCACGTTAGCTATGGTTATGATAGCCCAAATAAAGTGTTTTAAAAGTTCTATCCATAGCCATGTTTCCAGTTAGCACCAACGAGGAGATGTGACTAGGACTTCGTTATTGTCTGAGAATGATCAGTATTTACAGTAAAATTCCGCTATTAAGATCACTTTCTAGACTTCTAAAAAGTGGTCTTATTAGCAGGGTGGTCCCTTATAATGGAATTGGTGAGAAAAAAAAATTGTGCTGGCAAGACTGATTTAAATATTGTTTTTATGTGCACTGTGCCTATTTTATTGCTTTTTAGTAAATCTTGCTGTCTTTAACTTTACTGTTCTTTTCCTCATTATATGTAATTATAGGCAATATTACACCATTAAAATCACATTAATGATAACAATTGTTCCACAATAATCTTCTTTCTCAAGAACACAGTGCTGCACATTACCATTAAAACTATTTATTCACCTAGCATAAAAAAATCTTGTCAAAACAACAGACTGATTAGTACATGTACAGGTAAACTGCTGTTTTTCACACCTTAAGGGAAATGTGTGAACATTACCAAGACCTGTTGTAATGATGAGGAATCCGGCAAAAAATTATATTGAGATACAAATTAACTTGACTTGGCCAAAAAGTGGTCTCAAAAAAGAACTGTAGTGGTAGATTCGGTCTTTTTAAAGCGGTCTGAATACTGAATAGCGGGGTGGTCTTAATTAATTATATAAGAAATAATTTGGGTCTGGCGAAAACCGGTCTTAATAGTGGAGAGGTATATATAGGAGTGGTCTTTAAGCGGAATTCTACTGTACTAGTATCAATGACACGCACATTTTGAGAACAGCATGTGAAATATTTGCTAAATGTAGCCTAATTATTTTATATGATCAACCTGCATTTGTCATTGTGATCAGAGTCTACACAGCTTGAAAGAGCCCCCCCCCCCCCCTGTTTTCTGAGCTATTAAAAACTGAACTATGTTATTATTTTTTTATGATCAGCCTGCATCTGTCGTTGTGACACCTTCAAAGACTTAATAACCTATAAATCTGTTCATTGTGATCAGAGTCTACACAGTTTGAAAAGCCCTCTGTTTTCTGAGCTATTAAAAACTGAACGAGCGAAGATAGCAAACACATAGGCTGATCTCCGAGTCTACGCAGTTCGAAAAAGCATTCTTTTTTCTGACCTATTAAAGGCTTAAAACGGGCGAAGTTATCAAAAGCACAGGCTGATCTTCGACAAACAAAATATAGCCTGGAAACCCATAACTCCGTTCACCTAAGGTTGAGCAATCCTGCTTTCAATTTTTTGTTTCAAAAATAATTTTCTGCAGGTATTTTTAAACATTGGACTTAATGCCTATGAGAATCTCAAGATTTAAGAAAATAAACGTCAATTCTATTTATTCTACAGCCGTCTAGAAATGCAGGGTGTTTTTGGGGCATGTTCTCATAACTCTGTTCACCCAAATTGATTTGATTTTCATAAGTAATCAGATTCATTCTATGAATAATATACATGATGAGTATTTTATTTAGACTCTGCACTATTCTAATTTGTTGATACTTATCATTTTCAGACACATGCATGTCACTGGTTAGAGATTAGTTTTGGGGACCCCTAAAATATTAAGCATTTTGTGACAAATTTCGATTTTCGTGAATTAAATAGCAAGTCAAAACTGAATTTCTTCAAAACAGGTTTAAATGTTCGTTATTAACAACAAATTGTGATGTGTGATAACTGTAAAAATGATTCCTTTTCATATTAATCAAAGAAGAGGGTGAACGGAATTATGAGACTGAACGGAGATATGAGAAAAGCGGATATACACATGTAAATAAAGTGACAGAAAAATCAGGCCGAAACGACCCACCTATTTGGCCGAAACGACCCACCCCCGCAATTGGGCCGAAATGACCCGGCCGAAACGACTCAGGACCGAAACGACCCAAGGACCGAAAAGACTCAGGACCGAAACGTCCCGCGACCTCGGTACCAGACGGGCCGACCCATAGGCTGGTCGTCCGGTACCGAACGGTTAGCCACTGCATTAAGGTAAACAAACATTATCTTTATTTTACTACCGGTGCTTAAAGATCGATCAGAAATATTCTGACATGTTTTTCTGACCGCACTTCAAGCTGACGAAATATCACATGAATGCTAAGCAACAAAAATGTGTCAACACATCACCTCATCAACGTATTTCGGCACTTGTTCTAATGTTTCAAATGATGTTTCGTTCGGAGTCACAAGCAGAAACATTCTTCTAAAGCCTAAAATGGCTGGGTGTGCCAGTATTTTTGCCATTTTTTCAGAAAACTATAAAGTTGACAAACTGCGGGAACTGTGATCTTTGCACCGAAAACCTCCTTTGCGAAGAGGTTCGGGATGCAAGTCGGGACGTTTCGCCCCAAACCATTTCCTTCCCTAGTCGTTTCGCCCCCAAGACGTTTCCTCCCTGGTCGTTTCCTCCCTAGACGTTTCGTCCCCCTAGTCGTTTCGCCCACTTTTCACTGTAAGACTAATTTTCACTTTTTTCATCATCATCATCAATTTCAGTAATTGCCTCCCTCGGTAGTTGAGTATTCTCGCAATGTGTTGGGGATAGCCGGAGGTGAGAAGAGGTAAAAATATTTAAGAAGCATCATCGCCCTGTCACGTCACCCTAAGGATAACTTATCCTTAGTTACCGGCCGGCACAGGGTCTTAAAAAGTGGTGGGTCGGGGAGGTGTGACTAGGACTTCTTACACTAAAATTCTAGAAGTTGTTTCTTCAAAAACATCCACCATAACCCCACTTTAGAAAGATAAAACTGAGGTTTACGTTGTGTTCGTAATTTGGTAACAAGACGTTTCGCCCCCAAGAAGTTTCTCCCATGGTCGTTTCCCCCCTAATCGTTTCGCCTTCTATTTTGGTCCCTAGTCGTTTCCCCCCTCACCCCCAAACCCTAGTCGTTTCGCCCCCCAAATATTTTCCCATATTTTTTTATATATAAAATATAATTTATTATCTCCATTTGTGACTGAGACAGATCACAATCAGTTATTTTAAACGGCTCTAACTCTGACAGCATCCCAGTTCCCTCAGGTGTCCCGCAGGGCTCGGTTCTCGGTCCCATGTTGTTTTTAGCCTACATAAATGATCTTCCGGATCAGGTAAGATCCAGAGTAAGGCTATTCGCAGACGACACAGCCATGTACCTTGCCCTCGATGCTGAGACAGACTCGGAGATCCTCCAGAAAGACCTTGAGAACCTTGAAAAATGGGAAAAGCTCTGGGATATGAGCTTTAATCCCTCAAAGTGTCAGGTCATCCATGTGACCCGAAGTAAATCTCCCTTCCAAACTGAATACCGTCTTCATGGCTGTGTACTTGAAACTGTATCATCCGCCAAATACTTAGGGGTCACCATCTCGGAAGACCTCAGATGGACAGATCATGTAAATAACATTAGTAAAAAGGCAAATCAGACTCTAGGCTTCCTAAAACGTAATATTCGGGTCAACAATAAGGACCTGAAGGCCACAGCATACAAAACGCTTGTCCGCCCACAGTTAGAGTATGCTTCTACTGTGTGGTCCCCTTATACGGCTTCAGATACCTACAAATTGGAATCAGTGCAGCGAAGGGCTGCTAGATGGGTAAACAGAGATTACCGATATACATCTAGCGCCACGAAAATGCTCCAGGATCTCAAATGGCGCACCCTCGACCAACGACGCATAGACAGTCGGTTGGTCCTCCTTTATAAGGTCACATTTGACCTTGTTGCGATACCTGCTACTGACTACCTGATCCGGAATACCCGTACCTCCTCAAAAAACCATCCTCTAGCATACCGACAGATCATGACTCTGAAAGACTACTACAGGTTCACATTCTTCCCCCGCACTATCATCCACTGGAATGCCCTACCCCATCACATACCGGTCCTCCCTACCCTGGCACAGTTTAGTACAGCTGTCTGCCAGGTAGTCCACTTATCACCTTAAACACCAGAAGCTGTTTTTATCTTTTAACTATACTAACATTCTCTTTTCGCACTGCACAAACTCATCTCACCCACTTTTCTGTCCCCTTTTATTCAACTAACCCCCTTTAGCACTTGGTATACCGGAATACCCATCTGAAGTCCTCTTCGGAGGTTAAGGTGTTATGGAAGATAGATAGATAGATAGAGAGAAAGAGAGAGAGAGAGTGAAGAACATGTATTTAAATGAAAATGTAAATTAGGAATTATGATAAGTATTACCTGTTTTGATCAATACCCTTAATCACAATGTTTATTTGATTTGCCACATTAATTACGCAATTAATGCTATTAATGATGAGGTTTTGAAAACTCGCGCACTTTGCCAGGTTAAACGTCTTAAATTTTCGCTTAAGCACCTTTAACAGTTTTGTTTAAAAAAAAATTGATGTGTGCGAGCGATGGCAGTATCGCGTATGTGGGACAGGTAAGATTTATTTATTTATTTATTTATTTATTTATACTTTATTTTGTTATTGTGTAACGTTTTCTCATCATTACTCATGACGCTCGACTTCACGTGCTTTCCAGGAAGAACGAAATATCAGTCAAGTTACACGGTCATGTGTTTAAGTTAATGTTGTTGTTTACTTTATTTTATATTTTTCTTATTATTTTTTGGTAATTGTACTCTGTTTTTGGTGTAACATGTTTTTTTTTCAGACCAGACAAAGTACTTGTGAAGCTATATATTGCAATCATAGTTTGTGGGTGCTCATTACAGCCGCCATACTGTGACGGTTCTAACCCCACAGCCTAAGAACTTTGAACGGAAATAAGTAAAATAATGGGTTCCGGTACGTTTAGCCTTCGTTGAAGATATCAGATGCAGACTGATCATGTAAAATAATTACAGCGTTCAGATATTAATAGCTAAAAATGAGGGCTTTTTCAAACTGCTCAGACTCTGAACTCTGATCACAATGAACAGATTTATAGGTTATTTGGTATTTGAAGGTATCACAACGACAGATGGAGGCTGACCATATAAAATAATTAGGCTACATTTCGCAAATATTTCGCATGCTGTTTTCAAAATGTGCGTGCCATTGATACTAGTAAATCCTGCATGTCAGTGCCGTGACATCAGTATCTGCTAACTGCAGAAGCCTTTTGCCACCTAGGGCTACACAGCGACATACAACATGACGAAAATACGCCTATATAATTTTGTCATTATCCACCAAAGAGAAAGGCTCAGACAATCCTGCGTAAGAGTAGTGTGCAGTCTAATCATATTCTTCAAAACTATGAACCTTCTGCAGTCACCATGACACCCCAATTGTTATATATTTATTTATTTATTTACAGACTTTAAAGTTCTTGGCTTTTGAAGAAGTAATTATATCATCACATGATAATGGCCCGTTAACCAATCACCCGTTTATCACTTTGGATGGAGTTAGCTAATCCCCTTATTTTTGTATATAATTGATCAACTATGTGGCGGTGTAATTACGTTAACGTAACAGTTTGAAAACACACGTTAAATGCGAGCGTCTTTAATTAGCAGCCCTTTGAGTTCGGCGGGAAATGGCGGCTCTGTTAATTTACAAAAAAAAAATAATTAAATAAATAAAATAAATAAATAAAATAAAAAAGATGTTATGATTGATATGCTCTAAAATTTGTTTCACTGAAGTCTTTTAAATGTCGGCAACCAATGTATATAAGGTGCTCCGAGACACCAACCAATCACTTATCTTTGAAATCGCTTATAAAGATTGTCGAAGTAAATTTCAAAATGACTGAATTGTGCATCTCATGTGACAAGGAAGAAAATGGCCGACGCTATGCCGTTACGTGTGACGTGTGTGACCGGTGGCAGCATCGCCTTTATGGAACAGGTATTCTAATTATTATTTAATGTAATCTTTATTTATTATTATTATTATTATTCTTTATTTATGTGTGCTCATGTGCGGTCGGTTACAACCCTGCGTGGAAGCATCATGCAGCCCAATCTATTCTCCAAGCCCCAATTGGCGAAGGCGATTTGTTTGTTTGATTTGGGGGTTTAACGTTCCCGTCAACACTGTATAGGTCATTTTGGAGACGCTGCTTCCAAATTTGCGGGACTTTTACCCGACATTGAGATGAAATGACATCTCAAGTCCTGTCGCCCAATGAAACCAATAGGGTTTATAAACATGGGCTAGCCAGCTCGCACCGCTCTGCCTGGGCATGCTTAGATCCTCTAAGCGATTTACCAGTATTTGTGTGCGGTCTGTTTTAGCTTTGCATGGAAGCATCATGCAGCCCATCTATTTCTTCAAGCCCCGATGGGCGGGGGCCGCGGGGGCGGGGGCGATAAATGTATGTTTGTATGGATGGATGGATGGATGGATGCATCCATGGATGGATGGATGGATGGATGCATGCATCCCTGGATGGATGGATGGATGGATGGATGGATGTATGTATGTGATTTTGCCTGCTGATTGTGTTACCAAATTCAATCATTGTAGAAAGAAAAGTATATAACCGTTATCCTGCTGAGTAAATTGAATTAATTAAAACTTATTTGGGCTATCATAACCATGACGTAACGTGACAAAGCGTTTGGCCACTCGGGGACTTGTTACACTAAAATTGTTCGAAAACAACCCACCTTAACCCCACTTTATATGGAGAAAACTGAGGTTTAAGGGAGTGTTCATTATTTTACTTATTTCCCTACAAAGTCATAGGCTGTGACCACACAGTATGTTCATGATCGCTGGAGGCATGATGAAGCTCTGTCTACTTCCCGATTCTAATTACAGTGTACAGCGAAGACACGAATCAGACTGCGCGGATACGCAGGCTAATGTGAATCTTCGCTGGGTTCTGGCGCTTACCTCACATATAGCTATCGATGTGTCCCTGCCCAATAACATTCATAAAACGAAATCGAAAGCAAGGAACAAAGAAAGAATGAAAGACACGCATTAGTTACATAAACTTATGGATGATTGTCACGTGCCCCAATAAGGACCGAGGTTTGAGTAATATGATAATTGTTCTGTTTGTTACTTTTCGGCATGCGTCGATAAAGGTCACAAGGTAAAGTGATCATTGATTTTTGCATACCGACATGTACCAACAATATAAATAGATATATAATGACCACAGAACTACAATTTCCAAGTTCTTAAATATACATTTTTTTTTCTTCTAAATAAGCACACCCTCTTCTGTATTATTTTTATTTCATATATTCCATTTCAAAGGTTGCAATGCGAGAAGAACCATCTGAGGGAGGTATATAATTATTGAAAATAATGTTTTAAGTACCAGATGCGAAAAGGGGTAAAATAAATTGTATATTTTATCATAAATTAACTATATCTTTTTTTTTTTTTGATATTTTGGCTCATAACTGACCTCTGTAACAGCCTCGAAACTATTTATGGGCCGAAATTGCTATAGGCCGATTTTGCCATGGGCCGATTTTGTTATGGACCGAAATGACCTGGAACCCAGAAGATTGGTACAGATCACTGGTTTGGACATCCCCTCCGGTGAACTACCATCCAAAGGTAAAAGTCCGTTCCCCTCTATGGGGGACATAACAGTTGACCCCAAGGTGGTCACTAAACTGTTGGGTAAGCTCAAAATACAAAAGGCATCTGGGCCGGACGACCTGAATGCCAGAGTGCTTAAGTAATGTAGTGTTGAAATCTCTCCTCTGTTGGCCTTTATCTTCAACGAATCACTTGCCCAGAGCACTGTACCAAATGACTGTCGACAAGCAAATGTTACCCCGGTCTATAACAAAAGGTGAAAAATATGATGCAGCAAATTATAGACAGGTGTCGCTAACATGCATCTGTTGCAAAACTCTGGAGCGTGTATAAGTTAGCAATATCAACAAGCACCTAGCCTTTGAGAACATTCTTGCTGACTGTCAACATGGTTTCCGAAGTCAAATGTCTTGTGAAACGCAACTAGTTCAATTTTACCATGACACCGTGAGCAATCTGGATGGGGCCATAAACCGTGGACACAAACAGACCGATTTGATCATCATGGACGTCGCCAATGCCTTTGACAGGGCACCTCACAGAAGGCTATTGCATAAGCCGGACTACTAAGTTTACTCTGGGATAAGAGGTGGATTAGGTCATGGCTCTCTGGGCGCTCACAACAATTGTACTTGATTGCCAAGCGTCTCATCCAGTCCCTGTTTTATCTGGAGTCCCCCAAGGTTCTGTCCTTGGACCGGTCCTCTTCTTGGTGTTCATCAATGATCTCCCTGAAAATATCAGATCATCGGTCCGTTTGTTTGCTGATGATTTTGTCCTGTATAGGAACACATATTCTCCTTCTGACTGTCTTATTTTACAAGATGACCTGGATCGACTTGCACAGTGGGAGGCAGATTGGCAGATGAAGTTCAATGTTGTCAAATGCCATTCAATGAGGGTGTCACGACACCTTCCGGACAAGCAAATTAAGTTTGACTATACGCTTCACCATCAAATTCTGGAGCACGTTCAATCCGCCAATTATATTGGTATTACCATCACTGACGATCTTGACTGGAGTCAACATATCTCAGAGATAACATCTAAAGCAACTAGGACTCATTATTATTTAACGTCACTACAGCTGGTGTCTGGGAATGTGTGGCGGCCGTAAAAAAGTCTCCCTGCCCTGCATCATAGTGTAGTTTATATATTCATGTCTTTTGGGATCATTGATTCCATTGTGGAGTTGTAAAGTATTTGAGGGCAATTGATGAGGCCTAATTGGCCGAAACTAGCTAATCTGGCCCAGAAAACATGTACACTCCATATCTTCCAGTTCTGTGGTGTATTCCTTGCTTCCAAAGGATAACCTTTTCTAGAACATATTTAGGATTCCTTAGACGTAATTTGGCCTTTGCACCTAAGCAGACAAAGGAAGTTGCATATAAAATATTGGTTCGCCCTCAACTTGAATATGCCTCACCCATTTGGCACTATGTACGAACTAAAATTCGGCAGGTGGAGAAGGTGCAGAGCACAGCTGCTTGATAGACCTGCCGGCGATGGCGAAATAGAAGTAGCGTCGACGACATGCTTAACGAGCTAGAGTGGCCATCCCCAGAGGCCGGTCGTGAGCAGTCCTCTTTAACATTCTTTTAATAAAGATAGATACTTGATCCCTGCAACAGCATCAACCAAAAAAGGGCATCAAAAGAACACAACTTACAATATAGTAGGTACCAGTCCTGTAGCGATGCCCCGATAAAAATCTTTCTGTCCTAAAACTATTCATCAATGGAATAGTCTACCCTTTTCTTCGGTGAATGCCAAGACCACAGAGGACTTCACAACCAGACCGTAGTGTAATATTGAGACTCAGAGATATGCGTCTCGTAGGATACCTTTGTTATTCATATTGTAAATAGTTTTAAGAACTCATCCAGCGCCTTTTTAGCTAAATTAAAAATTTAGCCACCCAGCTAAGTGAGGTAATGGCCAGACGTGACCCGCTCAGTATAAGAAGATAGACAGATAGATGTATAGCCTCTCTATATCAAATAATGTCTTAAGACTGTTATAGTGACGTTTGCTGATATATTCTCTGCTCCATAATTCTATGGCATAAAATATATCGTCATGTATAAGCTGGGAACTTGATGCAGTGCTGTGTGAATGGCTCGGTATTATCTGGGTTGGTCATCACTGACGGAGCCACCAGATTACGTTGTCTCTTTGTATATTGTCGTCGTATAGCTTCCAAGGATGGACATCGTCCCAGGAAATGCTCTCTATCTTCAGATTCAGAGTTACACAACCTACATGTCGGGTCCACTGTATACTGATTGAAATTTGTTCTGTGGGCTTGAAACGTATAGGTCCCAGTAAGGAGTTCCACGTTCAATTCAGCTCTTCTTCTTTTTCTTTCTTTCTTTTTTTCTATATATACGCCCTCTCGGACATTCTAGGGAGGTGTATATTACATACACTCCAGTTTTGCAGGATGAAAGCCTACACAGTAACCAAGTACTTATAGTAGGGTTCTTTAACCTGCACAGGGGATGGTTCTGTCCTGTATATTATTGCGTACACTGGCCCACACAGACTGAGGGTTTCCAAACATCTTCATCACGAAAACACACCTATACAATTTTGACCCCCTCAAACCCCAGTTTTATATAGTAAAACTGGGGTTTGCAGGGGTAAACCTTATTTTTCTTATTTCTGCTCTAAAATATAGATTGCTGGTACTCGTTAGAATCGCCTCAATGAGGCGGTTCTAACGAGTACCCAAAATCTATATTTTAAGCAGAAATAAGAAAACTATCACAATATTTCAGCTTAAAATGTTTGTTTTTTAGGCGGTTAACTTGACAATGTATTTGTATAGGCATGTTTTCGTAATGCGGAGTGGAGTTTGGAGTGGAGTCTGGAGTCATATTTTGGAGACTGTTTGCTATGGAACTCTTATCATGATACAATGTAAGGAGACAATATTGCAAAGTAAAGATCAATTCCTGTCATCAGGACATACATGTAAAACAAGAGTCTCAATGAGCCTGAACTGCTCACTTGAGGAAAAGATGTTCTGACAATTTACAGATACGAGACGACTAAAAGTGATTAAGATTCTTTTGATTGAACCTGATTCCAAGAGTGTGTAATTCCAAACTCAACTTCCTAATATCTCTCATTTTCAGTTGGGTGCCTCTTATAATAAGAAATTCTTTTCGAGTTTATTGACCCAGTCGACACTACAGTAAAATTCTGCTATTAATACCACCTTAAATTAAGACCAATTCTGCTTAGAAAAGCTAATTTTGAATGGTGCACTTAGTTTTTCTTTGCGTTTTCTTCCCACAGTGTCCTTTGAACAACGACCACCTTTGGGACTGTTCAAAAATGGTTTTTAAGACCACTTTTGAACAGTACCAAAGGTGGTCTTAATTAAGGCATTATACTGTATTTAGGCCATACTGAAAAGATAAACAGACGGACTATGAGGTCTTGATCGCTCCCCTGTGCATCAAAGCGTGGGATGACCATTTAGCTGACGGTTTCCAACAACTTATAATTCTACCAGGAAAAATCTCTATGTAGTCCATCCAACGAATATGGAATCGAATTTGCCAGTGTTTAACAGAAAAGTGAAGGTCAGATCAAGGCAAATTGGGACGTTGGAGGTGTTTGAGTGAGTTATATCACCATCATGTTTTGTGATCATAGGTCTTTTGTCCCAAGAAAAATGATTTTTGTTACACCTGCATGGTGCAATGTATGAGTCCAATGTTTCGTCCGTTTCTCCGTATGTAAAATAGAAGTGAAGGCAATGATCAGGAATCGATACAATTAATCTGCAGCTCCAATCAGTGACACCAAAGGGAAAGAAACACAAACATGAAATTACTAGACTCTAATGGAAATATCAACAGTGGAAAGCCAAAAGGACAATTACTTTCCCACAAAATGGCCAATTGGCTAAAACCGTCAACATTTGCGATCATCATAGCCTTCACCCTAATGGACAAGTTCATTTCTCAAGAACAACAAGGGCTTCATTAATGTTACATGATACAAAACTTGTATCTAGGGATGGCAACTTTAATGCAATGCAAGCATCCATATTTGACCTTGACCCACATTTCATGGTTCACTGACTTTGTCAACTGTGTCATCAAATCTAGCGTTCCCCCTAATACATCTATTCAGGTTCATTTCTCAAAAACTATTAGAGCGTTATTAATGATAATATGTACAACCTTGCATCTAGGAATGGAAACTAGAATGCAAGTACAGTAGAACTTCGATGGCTCGAACACCGATGGCTCGTTTACTATGGATGCGTCGAACCCATTCTTGAGCCCCGAGCGAAATCCTCTACATAAGAAATAGTGAGGGATAATTAAGGACATTTTAGTCTTTTATCTTGCAAATGTATGCTGTATGTACCCATTAGAATCGCCTCGATGAGGCGATTCTTATGAGTACACACAGCATACGTTTTCATTATAGAATACCGAAAAGATGTATAAAAGTACCACGTTATGACTCCTGACAGTAACCCTCAGTGGTTCGAACTACCCCTGTCTCGAACAGATTTTCGAGGTCCCAAATGAGTTCGAGCCATTGAAGTTCGACTGTATTCATATTTGACCTTGACTTACATTTCATGGTTCAATGACTAAGTTAACTATTGCGTCCCTAAATGTTTAAGTTCATTTCTCAAGAACTATAAGAGCTTCATTTATGGTACTCGGTAGGAATGGTAACTTTTGTGCAAGCAACCACATTTGACCTTGACCTAGATTTCATTGTTTGTTGACTTTGAACCCCTACAGGCGGAATAATTTTTATTATTATTATTATTATTATTATTATTATTATTATTATTATTATTATAAATCTGGCTGGTCATGATTTAATCTTTCGATTGTAGGCATCTGAATAAAATTTCATTCTCGCACTACATGCGTATCTTCCACCAGCCGAGAAGTTTCTCAGAAATGAAGTTAACAATCATCTGACTCAGACCAAAGTCAATGAACGATCGATATATCTCAAAGCTTGTTGGGGTTATGGCTATAACAAGGTTTTATTGTAAGGGGAGGCAACTAAAATCTATGTCCCGAATCTTTTTCGGTCGGGGATAATCTATGTGAACAACAATGGAATTGGCTCACATGCAAGAACAATGACCCCTGCAGTAAGATGTGAACAACAATGGAATTGGCTCACATGCAAGAACAATGAGCCCTGCAGTAAGATAAGAGCAAGTGTGCAAATTAAATGCAACTCCAAAGTGTGGATCCAGACTCCTCTCCAAACTCCACTCCAAGACTCCACTCCATAGAATACACGGTGCCTTACTGGGACTATTCGCTACCAATACCTTCTCTAACCTACTGCAACTCATAACATAGCAAACTTTGACACTACCTCATCCCAACTCCATCCTCTCACCCCACCTTGTCGTGGCAGCACCCCTACCCATAGCCTTATCCTCTTCCCTACACTTACACTAATCCGCCCCGCCCATCGGGGCTTGAAGAAATAAATGGGCTGCATGATACTTCCACGCAGAGCTGAAACCGACCGCACACGATTACTGGTGAACTGCTTAGAGGATCTAAGCCTGCCCAGGCAAGGCGGTACGAGTCGGTCCGCCAATGCTTACAAACTCTATTGGTTTTATTTGGCGGAATGGCTTTAGATGCCATTTGATCTCAATGTCGGGTAAAAGTCCCACAAAATTGGAAGCAACGTCTCCAAAATGACCTATGTAGTGTTGACGGGGACCTAAAACCTCAAATCAAACAATCAAAACAAAACCCTTACACTAAATCCGGCTGATCCTACCCAAACCATTACCCTTTCACTACCCATACCCCAACCACTACCACTAACCCTACCGCTATCCCTACCCCATACCGCTACCCTACCTTTACCTGTGCCTTCGCCTACCACCATCTATACCATACCCCTACTCCTTCCCCTACCCCGACCCCTAACCTACCGTAACCCTTACCCCAACCTTTACCCATACCCCTACCCAATGTCTCAGTTTAATCTTACTACATGCGTACCTCATCTAACTCTTACTACCTAATCTCATCCCACCCCACCTCACAGCACCCCTACCCTCACGCTATCCCAACCCCTACCCTACTGTTTCTCTTATCCTTACCGTTACTCTTACCCCCACCCCTTTCCTTCTCCTTACCATTCTCCACCCCCACCTCACCAACCTCATCACCTCACCGTTACCGCGAACCATATCCTACCCCAACTTACCCCATACCACTACCGCCACCCCACCCACTGCTGACGAACACTAACTCATAAGAAGCAAATCATTTCCGTTGAGTAGACCACTTTTTCGGCGAGTTAACATTGATAGAAAGCGAACTTGAAAACCAAAATATGGTGTCCACCGTATCACAAATGACGAACAGTGTGTCACGTGTATCCATTTCCCATAATTACGTTGGAACATTTAACATCGGCGCGAAATTACTATTAATATTACAGATGCAGTAAAATATCCAGCGTTTAACACCAGGAAAGTTTACCTCGATTTATTACATTAAGAGCAATTTTCTTGAATTAGCAGAGTAATCGTTCGAAAACGCAATCAGAATATTGAAGTGCGCCGACAAATCCATTTGGTCTTTTACCAAATTTGCAGGCACATTTCAAAACCGCTCCGGCGTCAATTGGCAAAGAAATTAACGAGCAAAAACCTTTTACGTGTTAAAGGTCGAGACTACACAAATAAAATCTGGAGAAAATTGATTGCATCTTAAGATGATCAAATTACTTCCGAACTCATGATTGTGCGAAAATTACTAGATTTATGAGTAAACATTAAATACATATAAAGTAATTGACGTTTACAAATGGTAGAAAGCCTCGTATTCAATCTCCTAAATGGAAATCTACAGGATGATTGACAGGAGCACGTGACGTATGGCGCTGATGGCGGCCGGGACAGACCTTCAGACTCGCAGAGACAAAATTAATGTGAGAATCCTTTTATGAGGGGGGACTTTTGTAGATTAAGCTATTCTATTAACTGTCAAAATTCTTATTAGACTTCTCCACAACCATTTGATGACGTTTATTTTACAAGACAATCTTGTTACTGGAAAATTTGCCTATTTTGATGTTCGTCTCTAGACAAATATACTGGAGCAAATATCCTGCCTTCTACTCGCGAAATTAAAAGAAACTGGTTGACATTCAAGAAACAAAATTCCAAAACAAAAACCAACAATCTCTTGAGCGTTGGTGATAAGCCTGTCATACTTTCCACCATGTTTACAAGACAGATTGTGCAGGATTCTGTTTGCGGGTTCCCATAGCGCAACCCATCAACCCCAACACACCACCCCAAGAAAGGAGAGAAATGAAATTCGCCTCGAGAGCTTATTCCTTCCTATTACATTTGATCCCTACTGACAGGAAATACAGACAAAACTTTTGGAAGCGAAGAAAAATGTATTATTATTTTTTCTTATCTCTGTCGCAAACAAAGATTGTGGGCGCTCATTTAGGCGGTTCTAACGAGTATGTTTGTTTCGTTTATCCCGGTCAACACTATATAGGTCATTTTGAAGGCGTTGCTTCCACTTTTGTGGGACTTTTACCCGACATTGAGATGAAATGACATCTCAATCCCTGCCGCCCAATGAAACCAATAGGGTTTATATGCATGGACGGGCCGACTCGCACTACTTTGCCTGGGCAGGCTTAGACCTTCTTAGCAGTTTACCAGTACTCATGTGCTGTCGATTTCAGCTCTGCGTGGTAGTATCATGCAGCCCAATCTATTTCCCAAGCTCCGAAAATTTCAAATTTGTTTCACGATCCCGCAAGGAGTCCAAATGGTGCAGACGGAATGGCAAACAATGTAGACCCTGATCAGACTGCTCCTTCATGCTGATCTGGGTCTGCACTGTTTGCATCGGCATATCTGTCTGTCCCAATTCTTTGGATCATTATGTTATAACAAATGGAGATAAATCAACAAACTCTGAAAGCGGAACACGGTTCGATCTTTTCCGGCCCACTCTCCCATTCCGCAATCGACCACTTTCCCGTTCGCCCAAGAGTGGTTTCGCCCAAAGTCTTTCCTCTACAGGAGCTTGAAGTTTATTCCTTGTATCAGTCCTAATTGTCCATAATTGAAATTGCAAGTGCGCCGTCTCTTTGAAATGATATTTGGTCATTTTCATAACGGTTTTATGGACCAAACGTCAAACGCCTGTGTTTAGAATATGTTTAGTATAAAAAACAATTGTACAGGGAATGTTTTTTTTTCGTCGTTCTTGTTTTGTTTTTATCTCTTTCTCTTAAATACACAATAAAGACTATGGGGTTAATCAACATTGATTATAAAATGCAGAAAATAATTTCCGAAAGAGTTGTACGTGTGCAGATACTCGAGTAAATGTAATATATATGATAGGCGGTACGATTCCGGTATTGTCTTGCGCCAATGGGTGCAGATACTCGAGCATTTACTCATTGAAAATGTAACATACACGTGTGTTAACAAGTTAATGTAACGAAAACCCCTCTTAACCCCACTTTATGTACATGTATAGAGAAAGCTGGGGTTTACAGGGATATACATTATTTGTCTTATTTCTAATCCAAGACATAGGTTGTGGATTCTAACCAGCACCCACAACCTAAATTCGGAGTATATATAAGATCAATTTCACAAATTTTCTTCAGAAATTAAAAAAAAAAACTTTCTGGAGATATGAAAAAAACACATTGTCACACGGACGTGTTTTCGTAATATGCGGGACATTTCGGAATCAACTTGCGCCAGATAGGAATTCTCACTTTGAGCAACCCCTACTTTGTGCAGGACAAAATAAAATTTTACGGAATTGTACCGATTCCCAATTTGCGCAGAACATAAATAAATTCTGAAATTTTACTTTCAAAACCACTTTGCTAATCAAGACTAGAACAGATGACCTTCTGCACAAAACTAATGCATGATATAAATCGAGATTCATCAATAGGGGTAGATATGATCCCCATGTGGTGGATGACACGGACGATTCGACCAGGGGTGAAATGCACTATTGCTGATATGGGCAAACTTCATGTAAAATGCTTACTGGTTACAAACCATAATTTGGGAGACAGATTTATATAAGCCTATTGGCTACTTTCTGAATCCCTTTGTAAGTGTTTGTATTTGTGTAAAATATGTTTATGACATTATTTGAAATAAAATATGCTTAAACCAAATCATAATTAAACAAAACACACACAAACGCACATAGACGGCAACAGCCTACAAATCTTACTAACTTGCAAACATTAAAAGAAACACCCTGTTCTTTTAGCTGCAAGCTGTTTGATAAATATTGCCTATATCTCGCCTAATACAGTATAGAATAAAATTGCTTTGCCCCCGCAAAGCGGGGCTTGGAGAAATAGATTGGGCTGCACGGTGCTTCCACGCAGAGCTGAAACTGACCACACACTCACGTACTGTTTAACCGCTTAGAAGGACTAAGCCTGCCTAGGCAAAGTGGTGTGAGTCGGACCGTCCAATGAATATAAGCCTTTAGGATTCATTAGGCGGCTGGGCTTGAGATGTCATTCCATCCCAGTGTCGGGTACCTAAATAGTGCTGGCGGGGACGTTAAACCTCCAAACAAACAAACAAAAATAAAATTATATTGCGGTACATGTCAAAAATATTTGTATTAAAAACCTTAAAATTTCACTCGATTCTTATGGGAACACACGAGATGCCTTTATTTTAAAGAAACTCGAAGAGATATCCCCACATGTATCAATCTCAACTCTAGAAACACAGCCAGTCAGTCCGCCCATGTCGCTCTACATACTGAACGGTACAAAAACTTTCATTAATTCCGAGGTGGAAAAGATGATCGCAGTGCACAACATCACCAGCCGGAAACGGTTTTCAAAGAGTTTCACCATCATATACACCTACGTGCCGGTTCAGGTGGCAGATTTGAAAACTACCCACTTGAACAAGTCCGTGAAATAAACACTCAACCCCACTTTATAATAGAGAAAATTGGTGATTATGGGGTAAACATTATTTCTCTTATTCCTGCTCCTACATAAAGGATGTTGGTACTCGTTAGAACCGACTCAATGAGTCAGTTCTAACGAGCACCCACAGCATATGTTTGCAATATAAATAAGAAAAATATCACTACTTTTCATCAGACAAAGAGCCGTTTTGGGAGATGAGAAAAAAACTATGTCGCACGGGTGTGTTCTCGTACGGAGTACTACTACATCCCTCCCAACATGACCGTCTGAAAACCCCTCAGTGCCTCGAACTACATTGTACCCCTGCCGCGAACAAATTTTCATGGTCCCATGGTCCCCGCCCATGGGGTCTTGAAGAAATAGATGGGCTGCATGATGCTTCCACGCAGAGCTGAAACCGACCGCACAGGAGTACTAGTACTGGTAAACCCATCACGAAAACACTCCTATTTAATTTTGACCTCTTGAACCCCACTTTTATATAGTAAAACTGGGGTTCACGTGGGTAAACCTTAATTTTCATATTTCTGCTCTAAAATATAGATTGTGGGTATTCGTTAGAACCGCCTCAACGCGACGAGGTGGTTCTAACGAGTACCCACAATCTATATTTTGAGCGAAAATAAGAAAAATATCACAATATTTCATCTGAAATTTTGCGGTAAAGTTTACACAGTATTTGTATAGCCGTGTTTTCGTAGTGAGCTCAGAGGATCTTAGCCTGTCCAGGCAAAGCGGTGCGAAGTGGACCGTCCATGCTTATAAACCCTATTGGTTTGCTTGAGATGTCATTTAATCTCAATGTCGGAAAAAGTCCCACAAAACTGGAAGCAATGTCTCCAAAATTAAATGACCTATACAGTGTTGACGGGGATGATAAACGTCAAATCAATCAAACAAACAAATATGTGTTCAAGCCAAAGAAAGAAGCCTCCGTGGTCGAGTGGTTACGCTACTCGCCTTGTAAAACAGGGATCGCATGATCGATCCCGGGCTTCTCCAGACTTTCGGATGAGTCTTTAAACCGAGGTCCCGTCTCCGTATCACCATAGCTGTTGGTGGGACGTAAAACTTAAACACTCACTCGATCCAAAGAAGTTCGACTAAATATGCACTTGTACGTGATTTTGCGAGTGTTCTCACCAATTATCAGACGCTTTCACAGCATAACGGCAACGGTTCCAATACATTAGGCCAGAGAAAATAAATTATTAGATTCTCATCCCCACCCGCCCCTATAAAATCTGACAAAATAAAAGAAGTTGGGACAGAAAACTTTTTGACACGGAGGCATACTAGAGTCAAATACATGTTTTATTTGGCTTTTCATAATTGCAAATCTTCTGCTTGACATGAAAAGAGAATAAGACATGGTTTTCTTCTTTTTCAAAGTGATAGCAAGTGCCAGCTGTCCAGGTTTGCAATGAATTATCTTGACGAGTGATTACCGAGCGCATGACAAAACCCTACAATTACACCAGTGCGACTAGCAGAGACTCAAATCAATCTGCGGGTCCATCCACTATGACAAGACCTTTAGCGTATGTCTCTTTCCATAGACTGTAGCCTTTAGTAGGTACATGCGATCAGTGAATACTCTGATCAGCCTGCGCGGATGCGCAGGCTGATCTGAGTCTTCGCTGGTCGCTCAAGCCTTCTTGTAGGTTTTGTCATGCGCTGGCTGAAATAAAAATAAAATCCACCCACCCACCCACCCCATCTTTTTCTTAAATCTGGATGAGAATCTAATAATTAATTTTCTCTGGCCTTATCGGTAATAAAGATTGGATTGATACTCTGTTTGCATAGGCACTGATTGATTGGCTGATAATGAAAATATAATCCCCCATTTCACCGATTTTCGCTTTGTCTTCATCGTTTCGTCATTTTTCATGTTAACCAATCGAACACTTTGTTTAAAAGAAATTTACTTCTTCTACTTGTTTAGAGACGGCGCGGTCTTGTAGGATTCAATTCCGATCAGCTTCTCTGTATGACAGCTCTTCAAAAATGATATGAAAATGATAACGGACTCCGGAGAGAAAAGTATTTTGCCGTTTAATTTTATTAAGGGGACTGAAAACATTTGCCACCATTTGTACAAGGGAGTAAACTCATTACGACAACACGCCTATTAAAATATATTGAAACTTTTAACACACCCAAAAAATAAATTAATATTTTCCGATCAAAAAAAAAAAAAATGATATTCAAAACAAAGATTGTGGGTACTCGTTAGAACCGCCTCGACGAGCCGGTTTTATCGACTACCCACATTCTATGCATGCTTTTGAGCAGAAATAAGAAAGGAATATATACCCCTGTACGCCCTAGTTTTACTTTTTAAAAGTGGGGTTTAAGGGGAATCAGAATTATATAGGCGTGTTTTCGTCATGTTTAGTGGTTGATTGCTTTCTTCCCTGGATGGGGACTCTGCTCTAATGGCACATCTATGTAGCCCTCTGAATGGTATCCTCCTTAACCCAGTTCTCTTAAAATTTTAACAAAGTGTTTCACGATCCAGCAACCCTGTAGGCACATGGCGTAATTGTGACGTCACATCAACGTCGGTACAACGTCATAGCTTTTATGCAACATCAAATCAACATCGGTGCAACGTCATAGCCATGATATTGCACCGCTGTTGATTTGACGTTGCCCTAGTGACTGCTGGGAAAGAGTTCAAAAGGTGCAGATAGAATGGCAAACAGTGTAGATCCTTCAGGGGCAGCCTGATCTGGGTCTGAATGCTTGCTTAGGCCTATCTGTGCCAATACTAGGGATCGTTACGGTAATGATTAATTTTTGTGCTAATCTTTACGTCCCCGTTAAGACTAGTTAAGTCATTTTGGATTTCGCTTCCGATTTTGTGGGACTTTTACACGAGATTGTGATGAAATGGCATCTCAAGCCCTACCGCCCAGGTTTAAGGAATGATCCGACTCGCACCACTTTTACTGGGCAGGCTAAGACCTAAGCGGTTAATAACCAGTATTGTAGTTCGGTCGGCTTCAGCTCAAATCTATTTCCCCAAGCCCCGATGGGCGGCGGCGCACTTGTTTAATCATATTATATTGCACGGGGTGGGTACTGTCCAAGGTCAATGCCATACTTAGAGGTCAAAGGTAAAGAAAAGTGTCGTTTTCTTGAGTCCGCTCAACATCTTTGTTGTTCCTGCATGGATCTGGAAATAACTTGGCAGAAATATTAACCACCATGAGACAATTTTTGTACGTAAGATCCAGATCCGTATCTGTAACATCAAGGTCATACTTTGCGGTCGAATGTCAAATACTAACGCCAACATCTTTTCAGGCGGGGGCATCCGTGTCCTATGGACGCATCTTTTCAAGACAAATTTCAGTTTTATATTCTTATCATAGACTATTTGACGGTTAAGAACATTGAGTCTAACGAGTTACATCTATCGTTATGCCCCCACCCCTCAACCCCAACGAAGGGGAGGGGGTCATATTCTTTTTGGTGCGGATTCCGTCGGGGTCTGCGCCTGCGTATGCGTAGGCGTGATACTTTCTTGTGTGCAAGATATGTCATGAACTACGTGGTGGATTTTAAGCAAATTTGCATGGGTATAACATTGGGGCAGGATGAAGAACTGATTAAGTTTTGGTGACCTTGACCTAGTTTCAAGGCCACACTCATGCTAAATCGGTCAATTTAAGCAAAATTTAGGTTGTGGGAAGTGTATCTCATGAACAGTTGATTTCCATGGATATAACATTGAGACAGAATGAAGAAATGATTAGATTAGGGTGACATTGACATTATTTTTTAAAGGTCATATCCGTGCTAAATAGGCCAAATTTAGGCCAAATTTGGGTTGTGTGCCATGAACTACTGGGTGGATTTTAATCAAATTTTCATGGATATAAGGTTTGGTCAGAATGAAGAACTGATTAGGGTAATGACCTTGACCTCATTTTCAAGGTCCCAGCGGTGCTGTAAAATCAAGCTTGTTTTGAAAGGGGTATGTGGTTGGGGAACATCTGTTTTCTCATAAAAAACGGGACGTATTACGTTATACCCCCTGGTGTCCGTCCGTCTCTCCGTCCGTCTGTAAACTTTTCATTTTCGGATAACTCCTCATACAGTTTACATCCGATCAAGCTGAAACTTCATACATAGTTAGACCATGATGTGGGGCGGCGCCTATTGTTTCGAGGTTACGGTCCACCAAATAAAAATAGAGTTATGTCCCTTTGAACTTTTTTTTTTGTAAATTTTTCGTTCCCGGATAACTCCTCGTACATTTTACACCCGATAAAGCTGTAAACTTCATTATGTAGTCAGACCATGATATGGGGCAGTGCATATTGTTTTGAGGTTACGGTCCACCAAATATTATTATGCCTCTTTGAAAAATTCTGTAAGCATTTTGTTTCCAGATAACTCCTCCTACTTTTCACATCCGATGAAGCTGAAACTTTACATACACTAAGACCATGATGTGGAACAGCGCATATTATTTTGAGGTTACGGTCTGCCAAATATTGCCCAGAGTTATGCCCATTTCACAAATTTTTCTAAACATTTCGTTTCCGGATACCTCCCCCTGCATTTACATCTGATGAAGCTGAAACTTTACGAATAGTGAGACCGTGATATGGAACAGCGCATATTATTTTGAGGTTACGGTCCGCCAAATATTACCAGAGTAATGCCACTTTCACAGATTTTGCTAAATATTTCGTTTCCGGATAACTCCTCCTACATTTTAGATCTGATGAAGATGAAACTTTATGTATAGTTAGTTTTGTTTGTTTTGTTTGATTTGAGGTTTAACGTCCCTGTCAACACTGTAAATGTCATTTTGGAGACGTTGCTTCCAATTTTGTGGGACTTTTACCCGACATTGAGATGAAATGACATCTCAAGCCCTGTCGCCCAATGAACCCAGGTTCAATAGGGTTTATTAGCATGGACGGTCCGCCTCGCACCACGGTTCCTGGACAGGCTTAGATCCTCTAAGCGGTTTACCAGTACTAGTGTGCGGTCCGGATTCAGCTCTGCGTGGAAGCATCATGCAGCCCATATATTTCTTCAAGCCCCTATGGGCTATGTATAGTTAGACTATGGTGTGGAGCAGCACATATTATTTCAAATTTACAGTCCACCACTTGTTTCCACAGTTATGCCCATACTATTTTGAGGTTATGGTCCACCAAATATTACCAGAGTTATGCCCCTTTCATAGATTTTTCTAAACATTTCGTTTCCGAATAGCTCCTCCTACATTTTACATCTGAAGAAACTGATCCGAAACTTGATATAAAGTCGGTGTGTGTGTGTGTGTGTGTGTGTGTGTGTGTGTGTGGGTGGGTGGGTGCGTGCGTGCGTGCGTGCGTGCGTGCGTGCGTGCGTGCGTGCGTGCGTGCGTGTGTGTGTGTGTGTGTGTGTGTGTGTGTGTGTTACATCCCACCAGCTGCTAAGGTCAGACTTAGACGAGCTCTCAGTTTAAGACTCGCCGGAAAATCTTGAAAAGCCCGGGATCAAACCCAGGTTTATGGGGAGAGTGATGATATGTAGGCAGACCATGATGTGGAGCAGTCCATAGTTTGGTTCTTATGATGCAGCCTACATATTTCTTCAAGTTCCGATGGGCTTCCTTAGCAGACAGACAGCAGTTCTGTAATTAAAAAACTTTTAAAATTTAAGATGCTTTCGTAGCAATTGCCTCCCCTGAAAGTGTACTTATTGGGCTTATTCAGAAACTTAAAAAAAAGTAGTCAAACTTCAATGGACCATGAAAATTTGTTGCAAACAGGTAGTTTGAGCCATTAATGTACTTAGATCCTTGTAGTGTCATTTGTAGACTGTGATCTTTTCCCGTTCCCAGATCCTTTTAGTAACATTTGTAGAATGTGATCAAGTACACATGTCCTTGTAGTGTCGTTTGTACACTGTGCGCTGTTTCTGTATCCAGGTCCTTCTAGTGTCATTTGTAGACTGTGATCTGTTTCCTGTGCCCATTTTCTTGAAGTGTCATTTGTAGACTGTGATCTTTTCCTGTACCAAGTTCATTGTTGCGTCATTTTTTAGACTGTGATCGTTTCCTGTGTTAAGTTGTTTACCACTACAGCGCATATTCTTTTTACCAGAAATTCAGGAGAAAATGACTATTTGCACAGAAAAAAATGACATCAAATGAAAAGTTGTGCACAGTCTTCACTGAGATAACACCACAATGAGAGCCCCGCCCATCGGGGCTTGAAGAAATAGATGGTACGCAGAGCTGAAACCGGCCTCATACGAGTATATATATACTGGTAAATCGCTTAGAGGATCTAAAATAAAATCAAAAATGAGTTCCTTTAAGAGCAATGAAAATATTCATAAGAAAGAAGATGGGTCATACTACGTAGTTTCGGCTAATAAAGCCTCATCAGTGACCCTGTAATAATCCGGCAACGAAAGCCAGAGGAAGCATACTGCAATTTAGCGAATTTCAAATAGGCCGTCGATTCAAAGACTGATATAAATCAAAATAAAGTCTAAGACTAATATAAATCAAAATAGGGTCCAAATAATTAAAATCCTGTCTAGAAATTGAGTCTAAACCAAGAATTTATTTCTGGTTTAGTCAAAATATTCACGCTGATCTCAAAGGACCAAAAGTAAAATATAAACTGCACTATGGTTGTGCCAAGGCAAAGCGGTGCGAGTAGGATCGTCCATGATTATAAACCCTATTGGTTTGATTGGGCGACAGGGCTTGAGAAGTCATTTCATCTCAATGTCGGGTAACAGTCCCAAAAAATTGGAAGCAGCATCTCCATAATGACCTATACAGTGTTGACGCGAACGTTAAACATCAAATC
This sequence comes from Lucinisca nassula, assembly GCA_963580285.1. NCBI lineage: Eukaryota > Metazoa > Mollusca > Bivalvia > Lucinida > Lucinidae > Lucinisca > Lucinisca nassula. The sequence continues at coordinate 109,589,641 of OY757019.1, read as the reverse complement.
AAAACCACAATGAACTTGGGACTTTTGTGCAAGTAACACTCTATGAGGCGGTTCTAACGAGCACCCACAACCTATGTTTGCAGTAAAAATAAGAAAAATATCGCGGATTTTCATCAGAAAAGTAGCCATTTTGGAACTGTGAAAAATGCACAATGTCTCACGAGTGTGTTAACGTAATGAAAAAAAAAATGATTGCAGTTTGCACCCATATTATAGTTGTCTGACAATGTATACCAGCTAACAAAGTAATGCGTAGTAGAAGAAGAAGAAGAAGAAGAAGAAGAAGAAGAAGAAGAAGAAGAAGACCATCAAAGGCAAGGAGAAGAAAACGGAGGAAAAAACAACAGAAATTCTAGTTTTAAAAGCTTGTTTTTGAAAACACCCATTTACGCACCCCGTCCCGCCCATCGGGGCTTGAAGAAATAGATGTGCTGCCTGATGCTTCCACGCAGAGCTGAAACCGACCGCACACGAGTACTGATAAACCGCTTAGAAGATCTAAGCCTGTCCAGGCAAAGCGGTGCGAGTCGGACCGTCCATGCTTATAAACCCTATTGGTTTCATTGGGCGACAGGGCTTGAGATGTCATTTCATTTTAGTGCCGGGTAAAAGTCACATAATATTGGAAGCATCGTTTTCTAAATGGCATATACAGTGTTGACGGGGACGTTAAACCTCAAATCAAACAAACAAACAAAAACACGGATTTAACATCAAGTGACATTGATTTAAACTCTCAAGACAACTTCTTTCATTTTGTCAGTTTTTATCAATTAATACTATACCAATTTCAATAAGAAAATAACATAAATTCCCACGAAATGATAGTTACTTCTCGAATGCAACACCTGTGCAAGACCAATTTAAAAGTATGATCCAGTTCAGGTGAAAATTGTCCTTAAGGCACTTCAGAAGCGCATGCGCACAGCATTTAAACTGGACATGATCCCTTAACTTTGTTGGAAGCTTTATCTTCTCCCATATTGCATATTGTAAACAGTGAATGTTCTGGCGAGACTGCGCGCATGCGCGCAGGCTCGCCACAACTTTCACTGTTTGCCTGCGCGACAGTTAGTATTTTTGCAAATGTGCAGGATCAAATAAATAATTATTAGTCATCTCCTTCTTATTTGTTTTTTCCTCAAATGATAATCGGGTCCTTTAGAAATAAAGATTTCTTATCTAGATTTTCAAAACTTTTGTACCTAAATTGTTTACCTTAAGAAGTAGTAAATAACGAAATATGTGATATAAAACGGCATCGACAAGCTTTAAAACGTGATTAGGAGAATGGTAGTGAAGTTTAAACTCTCGTGATAATCCCGTGTCTTTGCGCTGCTTCAATTAGACCAAAGCAGCTGGTAATGACGTCATAAAGATATCAAGAATTCCACCGAAAGCTACGATCTCCAAAATGGTCATTTTCTGATGAAATTGTGTGATATTTTTTCTTATTTGTACTTCAAACATAGGTTGTGGGTGCTCGTAAGAACCACATTGAGGCGGTTCTAACGAGTACCAAACAGCTGTGTCTTGGAGCAGTATAGGGGCTTGTAGAAATATATGGGCTGCATGATGCTTCCACGCAGAGCTGAATCCGGCCCGCACACTAGTACTGGTAAACCGCTTAGAGGATCTAAGCCTGTCCAGGATCCGCGGTGCGAGGCGGACCGTCCATGCTAATAAACCCTATTGGTTTCATTGGGCGACAGGGCTTGAAATGTCATTTCATCTCAATGTCGGGTAAAAGTCCCACAAAAATGGAAGCAACGTCTCCAAAATGACCTTTACAGTGTTGACGGGGACGTTAAACCTCAATCAAACAAACTTGGAGCAGTAAAAAAATATTGTATACCCCTGTAAACACCAGTTTTGTCTTTATTAAGTGGGGTACACGGACTTGTTAACATGGTATGTGGTTGTAGTTCTTGAGAAATGGACTTGAATATTTGAGCCGGGGCACAATATTTCCTTCAATTTACATGTGCGCCCAGCGAAGACTCAAATCAGCCTGCCCATCCGCGGAGTCTGATCAGGGTCTTCGTTGTGCGCTCTGAAGATAGCAAAGGGCCCAATTCTCCTTCATCCCTGCTAGCATTCTACATAAATCTACAGCGGGCCGTTAGCGGTCCGTCAGCTACCCTGACGGGCCGCTAACGGCCCGCTGTAGATTTATGTAGAATGCTTACTGGGATGCAGCAAGAGAAGTCTCTGGTCAGACTATATGGATGTGCAGTCTGATCTGATTCTTCGCTGGGCGCACTAGTAAATTGTAGGAAACGCTGTGTCCCGGCTCATTTGGGATGACGCTAGGGTTGAGTCAAATGTTGACGGTGTGTAAGTGTGTGTGTGTGAATTCGGGTTTAACGTCGCTTTCAACAATTTTTCAGTCATATCACGGCGGTGTCTGGTTGCGACAGGGAGCTCAATGCTCACGTTTATAGTGCTGCCTCACTGAAGTATCATGTCCCAGACACATTACATGATACCACACCCAGTCACATTATCCTGACACTGGATCGACCAGTCCTAGCTCAATCCCGTAAATCTGAGTGCCAAGCGAGGGGCAGCTAGTACCATTTTTAACGACTTTGGTATGTCGCGGCCCGGGATCGAACCCGAGACCTCCCGTTCCCCGGAGCGGACACTCTACCAACTGAGCTATCGGGGCCGGTAACGACGGTGTGTAAGGCTGACACGATTAATCGTATAATCGATTAATCGAACGATAATTTCCACAAAAATGATTATCATTTCTGATTTGCTTTTAATCGATTACTTGATAGGTACAATTTACTACCCAAAGTTACAATTTACTACCCAAAGTTATGCCTAAAATAGCTGAATGAGTGGCAAACAGTGCAGACCCTGATGAGACGCCGCATTATGCGGCGTCTCATCTGGGTCTACGCTGTTTGCTCAGGCCTGTCTGTTCAAATAAACATATGGTAAAATGCAACATATGGTAAGAGCCAGGCTCAGACAGAAAGCCAGACAGGTAAAATTATGACAAAAACCTTAGCGATTACTAATCGATTATCGATCGCAATGACAGGACTGATAATCGATTATCTTTTCAGCTCCGATTAGCCAGCCCTAACGGTGTGATAAACGGACGAACGAACAGACGGAAAAGCGGCCTTCTATAGAGCAGCTAGGCTTGACAAAAACGAAATGTCTTATACTTGATATTAGAGTTGGAAGCTGAATGTAAATATGTGTAACCTACAAAGAACTGATGGGACGGAATTGTTCTTCTTATTTCAATAAATAAATTCGCTCGCGCGATGTCACATGATCAATAAATGACGTCAAAATACACACTGTACAAGTACTAGTGTCACAAGTGACATCTATATATATTCAGCAAATTGAATTCCGCTTCACACAGAAAGTGGGGCGGAGCTTATCGCTTATCCCGCCTGCTTCAAAAATATTAACATGACGCAAGTTGTCTGAAAGTTTCGGCCAGTCAACTGAGAAGCACTAGCTACGCAGTCGTTCGGTCCACGTTATCAGTCACTTCTCAAACATGATAGAAAGTTCGACACGGTGCGCACGTCTTTGATTTTAGTTGCATACGGCATCACAGACGTGCGACGGGGAGTATCTGCTGATTGCGTGGTTGTAAACCATGGTCCTCTTCAATATGATTGGACGTTGGTGACGTCTTGGCGTCAACGCCCCTGTTCCAACTGTGAACAACGTTTTTCTTGTTTCAATTTTAGCCCTCAAACCAGAATTTTCGTCAGATAATTGATAGGAAATAACCAGTGCTTCAGCTGAAGTGCACGACCCGCCGGATGCTTTTAGCTTTATGGGTGTTACCATATATGGGTATGGCGGCCATTTTGGTCATGTGACCTGGACCTAAAACGGTTCCCCCAATTAATGCGCCTTATCGTAAGGAGCAAAATATATCTTATACTTTAGTACTTTATTCTGAATCATTTGCAGGATAAAATGCATTCTCACTTTTCCAATACAAAAGCATATGTGTCAAAGTTTGACCTAGGCACAAAGAAGGTCAAGGTCAACCCAGGGTCACCATTTTAGCAATTTATGATGGGCCTACGTCCCAGATGCTATTTATCAAGTTTCGTGGAAATCTGCCCAGTGGTTCTGGACAAGACTATTTTTGAAGGGTTTTACCATATATGGCTTGGCGGCCATTTTGGTCACGTGACCTGGACCCCATAGCAAATTTTGGTTTCCCCCATCCCATAGAGGCTCCATATGAAATTTGACTTCAATCGGCCCAACGGTTTTTGAAAATTTTCACATTTTTCGCCTAGGCGAGGCTATACTAAATGGAATATAATATTTCGCAAGTTCATTGGTAAGATCTCATTGATATCTATCAGTATGCCAAAAATTGTTTAAATATTCCAAGCGGTTAAGACACTATCACCAATTTTCACAAACGGGTTACGGACGGACAGACAGGCAGACCATATATGGCTTGGCGGCCATTTTGGTCATGTGACCTGGACCCCATGAGCAAATTTTGGTTTCCCCCATCCCATAGAGGCTTCATACGAAATTTGAATTCAATCGGCCCAACGGTTTCCGAGGAGAAGCAGTTCGAAAATTTTCACATTTTTCGCCTCGGCGAGGCTATACTAAGAGAAGCAGTTCGAAAACTTTCACATTTTTCGCCTCGGCGAGGCTATACTAAATGGAATGGAATATTTCGCAAGTTCATTGGTTAGATCTCATTGATATCTATCAGTATGCCAAAAATTGTTTAAATATTCCAAGCGGTTAAGTCACTATCACCAATTTTCACAAACGGGTTACGGACGGACCCAAAGAAGGTCAAGGTCAACCCAGGGTCACCATTTTAGCAATTAAAATGGGCCTACATCCCAGATGCTATTTATCAAGTTTCGTGGAAATCTGCCCAGTGGTTCTGGAGAAGACTATTTTTGAAGGGTTTTTACCATATATGGCTTGGCGGCCATTTTGGTCATGTGACCTGGACCCCATGAGCAAATTTGGTTTCCCCAGTCCCATAGAGGCTCCATATGAAATTTGAATTTAAACGGCCCAACGATTTCCGAGGAGAAGCAGTTCGAAAATTTCACATTTTTCGCCTCGGCGAGGCTATACTAAATGGAATGTAATATTTCGTAAGTTCATTGGTTAGATCTCATTGATATCTATCAGTATGCCAAAAAAGTGTTTAAATATTCCCAGCGGTTAAGTCATTATCACCAATTTTCCCAAACGGTTTACGGACGGACAGACAGACAGACCATATATGGCTTGGCCGCCATTTTGGTCATGTGACCTGGACCCAATGAGCAAATTTTGGTTTCCCCCATCCCATAGAGGCTCCATATGAAATTTGACTTCAATCGGCCCAACGGTTACCGAGGAGAAGCAGTTCGAAAAATTTCACATTTTTCGCCTCGGCGAGGCTATACTAAAAGGAATGTAATATTTCACTAGTTCATTGGTTAGATCTCATTAATAGGGTTACGGACGGACAGACTGACCGAATGACAGAATGACACGGTGATTTTAGGGCACTCTTAGAAATCAACCGACTTCAGTCGGTTGCTTTTTCTGCGGGTCGTGCAATGTAAATACAGAGAAACATCGATAACTCGGCCGTATATCATTTGCGCGTAAATCATACCGTGACGTTGTATGAAATGCGCGAGAAAATGAGCTATCAATTGCGCAACTTGTCCCGAGAAGATGTGTACGCGGCTTTAGAGTCTTTGCTTTTGTTTGATTTGAGGTTTAACGTCCACGTCAACATTGTAAAGGTCATTTTGGAGACGTTGCTTCCAATTTTGTGGGACTTTTACCCGACATTGAGCTGAAATGACATCTCAAGCCCTGCCGCCCAACGAAACCAATAGGGTTTATAAGCATGGACAGTCCGACTCTCGCACCGCTTTGCCTGGGCAGGCTTAGATCCTCTAAGCGGTTTACCAGTACTCGTGTGCGGGTCGGTTTCAGCTCTGCGTGGAAGCATCATGCAGTCCATCTATTTCTTCAAGCCCCGATGGGCGGGACCGGCGGCTTTAGAGTCAATGGCTGTCCTAACTTTAGAGTCAATGGCTATCCTAACCAGTAAAGAGGAAGAGTTTGTTCAGGTTAACAACATAAAAACGGGGATCGTGATATTGTCATGCCTCTCAAGCCTCGAGTTTCTGGTCAATTCGGTTGAAGAGATCTTCATTGATGGAACTTTCAAGTGCTGCCCAAAACATTTCTATCAGCTTTACACTATTCACGGCTTAAGCAATGGCCATTTTATTTCTTTGGTGTATGCGTTGCTTCCTGGGAAATCTGAAGTAAATTACAGAGATATGTGGACTTCCTTGATTGCCAGTTGTTCTGCTAGAAACTTGCAATTGCAAGTGTCAGTCATTCGCATAGACTTTGAAAAAAAAATCAACACAGTGTTACAAGAAATATTTCCAGCTGCTGTTATCAAGTGTTGTAGGTTTCATCTTGGACAGGCGTGGTGGCGCAAAACTCAAAACCTTGGACTTAGTCTTGAGTACAAAGGCAATAATAGTGAACTCGGGAAATGGTTGAAGCTATCTTTTGGTCTACACTTCATCGATGCTGATGACATCGAAGAATGTTTCGTTTAAGAGGTGGTGGCAGAAGCACCGCTGGATGACAGATGCTCTCGGTTTGCGGACTATCTGGTCGACAACTATGTGACGGCAGAGTCAAGTTTTCCCCCCAGTTTGTCGGCTGAAGTTCCATCCACCCTCAAGAGGACGAATAACTCAGCTGAAGCATTCCATTCCCACTTCAACGCACAGTGTTATTCAGCACACCCCGCTATATTTGTGTTTATGGATGTTCTGCAAAACAACAAGCCACAACTTAATTGAAGATGAGTACAGATCAGGCATTAACTGCTAGAAAGGAAGGCAGGACAAGAACAGAATTCGCCATTATTCAGTACAGGAAATATTCATCCGGAGAAATCACCAGATTGGATTACATGAAGACTCTGGGATACAGGTTCATGCCAAGAATTGACATGTAAAATTAATGTATTCTGATTGATGGACAGAGCTTGCACTATTTGCCAACTATGGAAATGTGTATATGTTTTATCAAATTTTTAATATTCTGAATAAAAATAATAATAATAAAAAAAAATCCTGTTCAGACTTCCACCTCCCCGTTGGTGAGCAGGGGACTACAGACGTTGAATTCAACGCCTGGCGGACGGAAGCAATATAGTTGAATCTCGTTATGTGTTCTATGGTTTTGATAACGAGATACAATTATAATACAAAAATATATCATGTGCCCATGTTACCAGTAAAAGTAATTAAAAATCGCGCAATTGAAACGCGCAAATGATAGTAATTTTTCCGCGCATTCGTAGAAAAACCCGCGCAACTAACATATCGATTCGAGCATTCGTAAAACGGCGGATAACTCGAACACGGATATTTCGTTCACTATCCTTAATTCCAACTAGGTCTGGAATCCCTTGAGAATATGTCCCAAAGCCCCAGATATCCATATATTTAGGATAATACATAGATTTTTTTATTCTGATTTTATCTTGAAAAGGTATGTTGTGTGCACTCATTAGAATCGCCTCAAAGAGGCGATTCTAATGAGTACACACAACATACCTTTACTTCAGAGAAGATTTTAAGAATATCCTAAAGTGACCCCATTATGCCTCATGACCTCTTACTATAAGAAAACCTCAGTAATTCGAACTACTACTATCTCGAACATATTTTCATGGCCCCTGAGGTGTTTACTTCCTGTTCACTTTTCTAAAGGATCAGTCCCAGCGAAAAAGGGTTCAACACTTAAAGGAAAGAATTTGCTCCTCAGGGGCAAATTCTTCCCTTTAAGAGATGCCCCCTATTGACACGGGAGACAAAAACACTTGCGCAGGAGTTGCCTCCCTTGAAGGTCTCCCCATTCCCTTTACCCAATAGATATGTTCCCAATAGCTTAGGTCCAGTTACAAAAAATGGGGCGTCAGGCTTATTTAAGGGAACGGCCCCCACCCATCGGGGCTTGAAGAAATAGCTGGGCTGCATGATGATTCCACGCAAAGCTGAAACCGACCGCACAGGAGTACTGGTAATCCGCTTAGAGGATCTAAGCCTGCCCAGGCAAAGCCGTGCGAGAGTCGGACCGTCCATGCTTATAAACCATATTGGTTTCATTGAGCGACAGGGCTTGAAATGTCAGGTAAAAGTCCCACAAAATTGGAAGCAACGTCTCCAAAATAACCTATACAGTGTTAACGGGAACGTTAAACCTCAAATCAAACAAAACAAATTAGTTTAAGGGGAAAGCTTACACCTTCGACTGTATGACTAATAAAGGACATATATTCAACGTTCATTGAATATGTTGTTCATGAAACTTCATGAATACTTCAATAAAAGTTTAAACAAATTATCTCTATTTCTTAATTATAGGTGGGTAAAACTCGGACCCAATATACCCACTACGCTATGCAATTTATCGGAAAATGCAGTCGTGTCTGAGCCTTAAGATTTCGAAGCTGTCGCTACATTGCTGCTTTTTGCTAGAGATATCTCTTATTTCATCAAAACTGTATTATTTTGTTTAAAAAAAAAACAATAGTTGAATGTTTTGTTCATGATTTTAATCAAAGTTTAAAAGACCCAGAAACCTTGGTACATGAACCTATTGCACAGTTGGCGTGAATTCGTCAAAAATAGCGGCTTTAAGCTGCTTTCAATTCAATTTTAATCAACACAACACTGAAATGGTTCAAACACATTGTGTCAAAATTGACAACAAACATTCATTTAGTGGTCAAATTAATTTCCATTGACAATAATGTATTTAAACGGCTTATACAGCAAGACACGACAACATATTTTGACATCTCAATCAGTTTGTTTTTAGTCCGTGCATATTGGGTCTGAGGTAAAAACAACGTTAGGTTTGGGTTGATTGTGTTTCAACTGATGCAAAAGGTATATATGCAAAAGTTGTTATACTGCTGATGTCCACGTGACTGTCACTGACCAATATATTTATTAGTCTAAATGGTTTGTGTACTGCTTAACCGTTAATTAATCATTCCATCCAATATAGTTTATCAACGACCTTTGGGAGTTCAACGTTCAAGCGTGACAAGACTATTCCATGTGTAAGGGGTAGCAGCTTTCGGATATCTTTTTTCACGGGATTTTAGAATTAAAAATAAGATTTTTGAAAATGCCAATATGTAAAATTTAGGGGCAAGTGGTTAATCTGATGCAGTACGAACCTCAGTAAAACTATATCGCCCAATGTAAAATCCCAACTGAAGGCGACTTACCTAAAACACGGACTAGTCCAAAATTAAAAGTGCAGTCACGTCTCACTGCGTTTTGAAAGACTATAAGCTTTGTAGAGGTCCAGTTACAAAATATGGGGTGTCATGCTTATTTTAATCGGTGAGAGTTTATGGGGAATGGGTACACCTTCAGGGGAGGCAACTCCTGTAAAAGTGTTTTTGTCCACCTTGCCAATATGGGTCAACTCTTAAAGGAAAGAATTTGCTCCTGCAGAGAAAATTCTTTCTTTTAAGAGTGGACCCCTTTTGTCAATGGGACAGGGCTTATAGAAAAGCGAACAGGAGTACCTGAAAATTATCTCCTTTTGACAAATGGCGGAAAAATGTGCTAGATTTTCCCATTCCACTTAACATCGATGCCCTTACTTTTAGCGACAGTGAAGACCCTGATCAGAGAGGTCGAGTTACAATATAATTGGGGCGTTGTTTTTACATCGATCTCCTTACTTTTATCAACAATGAACCGGCCCCGATAGCTCAGTTGGTAGAGTGTCCGCTCCGGGGAACGGGAGGTCTCGGGTTCGATCCCGGGCCGCGACATACCAAAGTCGTTAAAAATGGTACTAGCTGCTCCTCGCTTGGCACTCAGATTTACGGGGTAGAGCTAGGACTGGTCGATCCAGTGTCAGGATAATGTGACTGGGTGTGGTATCATGTAATGTGTCTGGGACATGATACTTCAGTGAGGCAGCACTATAAACGTGAGCATTGAGCTCCCTGTCGCAACCAGACACCGTCGTGATATGACTGAAAAATTGTTGAAAGCGACGTTAAACCCGAATTCACACACATTATCAACAATGAAGGCTCAGATGCCCCGTCCCGTGTTTGGGACGCTAGGCAAATATCAAGCTTGACTATGGGTTTATAAATATCGCAAGGTAGATGAAGGAGGACCGCAAGTGTTAGAAAATGACAATCAAATTCCCAGTTCAAGACCATTTCACCAGCCAGCACCGAGAGACAATTGTACTACTACTACTGCAAGAGCTTTGATTTATGGGTTTTTGTTAAGGCAGCAACGTTAGAAATAGTCCTGGGGCCAGTTGTTCAAAACTAACGACGTCGTTTGTTAACGTATCGTTAAAACTTTGATAATTTGATATGGCAAATATGCTAATATTTTTGCTGAAACAATGTGAGGAGCTTTTGCAAATGCAAAAGCTCCTCACATTGTTCAGCAAAAATACCAAAATTTTGACTATTAAACTTGCTAGAACAGTTAACAATATGACCACTAACGAGCTCGTTAAGCTAACGATGCTTTGAACAACTGGCCCCAGGAGTTCTGAGAAATGTTCAGTGATATGTAAGCTGGTTCTTGGACGTATCTCAAGCAAAATTTAAAAGTCCTCTTGGAACCATTACGTGCGACCTAGTGCATTTTTTTTCATATCTCCAATTATGAAAATCCGTGACATCATTCTTAAAAATACTGCAGGCATCGGTCGTGGGTGCTAATTAGACCCGCCTCATAGAGGCGGTTCTAACGAGTAACCACAACCTATGTCTTGGAGCAGAAATAAGAAAAATAATGTATACCACGCGTAATTCCCAGTTTTCTCTATATAAAATGGGGTTTAGGTGGTGTTCATTTTACGGACTTGTTCACGTGATGTCATGAAACCATGAACAAAGTACAATGAAGCCTACACTGATATGAGTATCCATGTGCATCTTTACATAAGATAACTTTCAAGCAGAAAATATATAAATAAATAAATAAATAAATAAATAAATAAATAGGACATTGAAGATTATGTATACTAACAAACGACACATAGAATTGTACACATAAGCCGCGTTTACTGACATGTATTTTCAATTTCTTTCTTTCTTTCTCTTTCTTTCTTTCTTTCTTTCTCAACAACTTGTTAACTTTCTTTCTTTCTCAGCAACTTGATAACTAAAGGCGATAAAATATTTTGTCAATTTAATTAGCGATTATTTTGCGCTGGTAAATTCAGTACCGCTTAGAGGAGCTAAGCCTGCCCAAGCAAAGCGGTGCGAGTCGGCCCGTCCTTGCTTATAAATCCTATTGGTTTCATTGGGCGGCAGGGCTTGAGATGTCATTTCATCTCGATGTCGGGTAAAAGACCCACAAAATTGGAAGCAACGTCTCCAAAATAACCATTGCAGTGTTGACGGGGACGTTAAACCTCAAATCAAACAAACAAACAATATGTGCAGGGTAGCTAGAATGGATATTGGACACTGTTTCTCCAATTCGAGATGTCCAGTGTTAAATTTTATTGAAAAATTATCGCTCAATTAAACGTCTGTTACCTCACTTCCTCCACTTCGCTCACCTGTTCACAGGTGGCGCTCTCAAACAGGCCCTTAATAACCACTTAAGTGAGTGGAGTAGGCCATAAATGGGGCTGTGCCAAGCGCAAAGAACTCTCCGGCCATGTACGGCGCAAAGCGAAACCTCTGATCAGTACGTGCAACGCTGATCAGAGTCTTCGCTGTGCGCTGTATGTAGGAACATCGAAGCAAAACTGTTTCATGAAGTCCGCGGGAAGCATTACCAAAACACGCCTATACAAATATATTGGAAACATTTCCGCCGAAAAAAAGAAGAAAAATGTGAGAACTAGTGATATATTTTTTCTTATTTCTGCTCAAAATATAGATTGTTGGTACTCGTTAGAACCGCCTCTTTGAGGCGGTTCTAACGAGCACCCACAATCTATACTTTAGAACAGAAATAAGAAACAAAAACAGTTTTACCCCTTTAAACCCCAGTTTTACTGTATAAAAGTGGGGATGAAGGGGGTCAAAATTATATAGGCGTGTTTTCGTGATGGGTTGCATTTTGTCTTACTTCGTGTTCAGAATTATTCACGTATTCGAGACTTCGCCGAGCGCACTCATGCTCGTATGCAGTGTCCCGAATAGAATGGCGCTATTCTTAACGAATCCAGGCTCCTTTTAGCTTGTTTTTGTTGGTTTGTTTCTGCATTACTTTAACAAGTGCATCCAGTGAACAACCCTATGAATCCCGTTTTATACAGAGAAAACTCGGATTAAGAGGGGTAGACGTAATTCTTAGTTTTTTGTCTGTTCCAAAACATTGATAGCAACGCCCTAGATAAGCCGTTCTAACGCGCACCTACAATCTATGTTTGGAGCAGAATTAAGATGTTGTTTTTTTTTTTTTTTCTAATCATTGGGTCGATCTTAAATAAATTTTGGTGCACAGCGATCGATAATGTTACATACCTTTATTCAAAATGACACCTGGGGTCAGTTGTTCAAAACTAACGACATCGTTAGTTAACGTATCCTTAAAACTTTGATCATTAAATATGGCAAATATGCTGAAATTTTTGCTGAAAAAATGTGAGCAGCTTTTGCTAACGCAAAAGCTGCTCACATTTTTCCAGCAAAAATACCAAAATTTACGATATTGTACTTGCTAGAAGGGTTAACAATATGACCACTAACGAGCTCGTTAACGATGCTTTGAACAACTGGCCCCAGGTTAACAAGCCTGTGCAATGTACACCCCTGTAAACCCACTTTATATATAGAAAAAACGTGGGGGTTACGGAGGTTTAACATTTTGAGTTCAAGCTATTCAAATACATGTACTTAGAACAAATCAGGGAGATTTTCCGATTTTATCTTGAAAAGGTATGTTGTGTGTGCACCGCTTAGAGGATCTAAGCCTGCACAGGCAAAGCGGTGCGTGTCGGACCGGCCATGCTTATAAACCCTATCGGTTTCATTGAGGTGTCATTTCATCGCAGTCTTGGGTAAAAGTCCCACAACATTGGAAGCGACGTCTCCAAAATGGCCTATACAGTGTTGACGGGGACGTCAAACCTCAGATCAATCAATTAACTAAACATTAGTACCGGTAATCCACTTCTAGGTCTAAACCTGCCCAGGCAAACTGTTACGTGTCGGACCGTCGCTGCGTGTTAATCCTATTGGTTTGTTTGGAAGGTAGGGCTAGAGCTGTTATTTCATCTCAATGTCTCCCACAAAATTGGAAGCAACGTCTCCAAAGTGCCCTAAATAATGTTTGCGGGGACGTACAGCTTCAACTCGAACAAAGACAGTAAATAAACCTGAAACATTTACAACTCATTCACTTAGCATTGTTTAAACTTTCAGTTAACACTCAACTTTTGATTATTGGTTATTGGTGGTTGTTGAATTAGCGTTCTCAAGAACTTAATGATAATATAATCTGAGGTGAGAATTTTATGAAAGGAAATCGTAAGAGATAAAGGTCTGCTCTGTAATCTTGAGAGTCAAAGTGTTTGTCATGTATTGACACAAATATGACATTTTCGCAAAATGCCTGTAATGATATACACTCCCAGAGTATACCCATTTCGACAACACGCCCGTGCGACATAGTGCATTTTTCACATCCCCAAAATGGATACTTTTCTGTTTTCTGATGAAAATCTCTGAAATTTTACTTATTTTTGCTGCAAACATAGGTTTTGGGTGCTCGTTAGAACCGCCTCATTGAGGCGGTTCTAACGAGTACCCACAACCTATGTCTTGTAGCAGAAATGAGAAAATTAATTTATATCCCCGTAAACCCCAGTTTTCTCAATATAAATTGGGGTTTAGTGTGTGTGTGTGTGTGGGGGGGGGGGGGGGGGGTTGGTAGGTACTCATTTCCCGGACCTGATCACGTGAAGCATCCCATAGGGGCTTGAAGAAATATATGGGCTGCATGATGCTTCCACGTAGAGCTGAATCTGGCCCGCACACTAGTACTGGTAAACCGCTTGGAGGATCTAAGCCTGTCCAGGAACCGCGGTGCGAGGCGGACCGTCCATGCTAATAAACCCTATTGGTTTCATTGGGCGACAGGGCTTGAGATGTCATTTCATCTCAATGTCGGGTAAAAGTCCCACAAAATTGGAAGCAACGTCTCCAAAATGACCTTTAAAGTGTTGACGGGGACGTTAAACCTCAAATCAAACAAACAAACGTGATGCATCGTGCTGAAATGGTGCCTTCATATTTCTACACTGGCATTGTTTTTCCTATGAAAATTTATATTTTTACTTATTTCTGGTCCAAACTTAGATTTTAGCCACCTCATTGTCTCAATGTGTACCCATAAATTATGTTTCTTTTTTCTTTTTTGCGCAAAATAAGGGTAATAATGTAACCTCTGTAAACCCAGTTTTATCATTTGACGTCGCGTCTCAGAATGTAATAACGCCATCTAATAAATTCGATAATCCACTAGTGGATTAAATATGCAAATTAGTAACGTTATATGTACAACGTCCTTAACGACGTCGCTTTTACTAATGTTGGAATTGTAACATTTGTTTTAAAACAATCGAGAATAAAACCCAACTTTTGTATTGTAAAACCTGGGTTTAAATTATTTTTACTTATTTTAGCTGAAAAACATGGATTGTGGGTACCCACAATTTCTGTTTTGTGCAGAAATATAAAAAAAATATAAGAATTTTCAAGTCTATCTGAAAACTTTTATTAAGACCACACTTGAGACTGTTCAAAAGTGGTATTTAGGACAACTTTTGAACAGTCCCAAAGGTGGCCTCTGACCAGAGGACACATTATGCAGAAAACACAAAGAAAAAAATAACTGAAACTTTCTAAAGAAGCTTTTTAAAGCAGATTTAGTCTCAGTTTTTGGTGGTCTTAATAGCAAAATTTTGCTGTATTTGAATAGGCGTGTTTTCGTAATGAGGCGCGGAGCATCGAGTGTGATACGCAAAGTCTGAACATCCACGCGACCTGATCTTATGCGGCAAAATGTCATAAAAATCATATGACCACTCGAGTACAATTTTTTTTTCAGGTTCAACACACTAGAGCATGACTTTTTTGTTTTGGACAAATAGCATTCTCTGTTGATTGCCAGGTTTGTTTGTGTATAAATATTTTTATCATATGACGTCGCGTCTGAGAGTTCAATAAAGCCATGTAATATTTTCGATAATCCACTAGTGGATTAAATATGCAAATTAGCTAGATACGTCCCGTAACGTTACATGTACGGCGTCCTTAACGACGTCGCGTTTACTAACGGCGGAATATTGACATTTTTGTAACTAATCGTGAATAAAATGCGTTTTAAATGTCATATGATAAATAGAATCTTGCATTCGTGCTCATGTATTATTGAATTTATTAAACTCGTCGAGGAAAAGGGATAAAATGCTCGGCAGAGCCTCGCATTTTATCCCTTTTCCTCAACTCGTTTAATAAATTCAATAATACATGAGCACTCATGTAAGATCCTCTATATAAGCACTACAAATTTCATGTTCAGCAGAGTTAAGCATGAAAAAAGTTTTCTTAACATAGATAAGCATCTACGATTTGATCGATTGATTTGAGGTTTACCGTCCCCGTCAACACTGTATAGGTCATTTTGGAGACGTTGCTTCCAATTTTGTGGGACTTTACCCGACATTGATATGAAATGACATCTCAAGCCCTGTCGCCCAATGAAACCAATAGGGTTTATAAGCATGGACGGGCCGACTCGCGCCGCTTTGCCTTGGCAAGCTTAGATCCTATAAGCGGTTTACCAGTACCCGTGTGCGGTCGGTTATGGAAGCATCATGCAGCCCATGTATTTTTTCAAGCCCCCATGGGCGGGGGCCGTGCATCCAAGAAAATAATTACTATGCAAACACACACAAAAACAAATGTTGTTGTTGCTCTTTCTTTTTCTGGAAGTACATGTACGTATATTAACTTTAGATGTGTTCGAAGTGGGAATAAAGTACATGGGCCTGTTGTTCAAAACTAATCGGATGTCACTAGTTAACGCATCGTTAAAACGTTGGTCATTTAATATGGCATATATACACTAAAATAAATGTGAGTAGCTTTTTGCAAACGCAAAATCTGCTCACAACTTTCCAGCACAAATACTGGAGTATTATACAGTAAAATTCCTATATTAAGACCACCTTTGGGACTGTTCAAAAGTGGTTTTTAAGACCACTTTTGAACAGCCCCAAAGTTGGTCTCTTACCAGAGGACGCTGTATGCAGAAACTACAAAGAAAGAATAATTGAAACTTTCTAAATAGAGTTAGCCTTAATTTTTGATGGTCTTAATAGCAGAGTTTTACTGTATATCATATTTGCTAAAACAGTTGATCAATTCAGTCATTAACGAGCTCGTTAAGCTAACGGTGTTTTGTACAACTGGGCCCAGAATTTTTAACGGTAAAGTTTAACGTAACGTACATTTTAGTGGAACACATCACGTGTACAAGTCTACGAAATTAACTCTTCCTAAACCTCACTATTTATAGAGAAAACTGGGGTTTACGGGGTACACATTATTCTTTTTTTTTTTTTTAATTTCTGCTCCAAGACATAGCTTGTGGGTACTCGTTAGAACCACATCACTGAAGCAGTTCTAACGCGCACCACAACCTATGTTTACAGTATAAATAAGAAAGATATCACGGAATTTCATCAGTAAAGTAGCCATTTTGGAGATGTGAAAAAATGCACTATGTCGCACGTGTGTGTTGTCGGAATGATTTTTGAGGAATAGTTTATGCTAGCGTAAGTGTTAGCGGGACAGTTTAACACAACACAAGAGTTTAACCCTTTTTGTACCAATTGGAATCTTCCACCTTATATATAGCAGGAGTCCATTTCAAAATTTAGGGTTATCAGGTTGTGTTTTCTTCAAAATTTATTTTGAAATTGTCAGAACGTTTTGCAAACAGTGTAGGCCCTGATCAGACGCCGCGTTGTGCGGCGTCTGATCAGGGCCTACACTGTTTGCCAACTACACGTATTGGGGTTGCTGGTACTAAATGGGTTAGGCGGAACAATTAAAGTAACGTAAGTTTCTGCGGAACAGTTTTAAGAAACATAAGTTTTATATAACGTAAGTTTTAGCGGAACAGTTTAATACAACGTAAGTTTAAGCGGAACAGTTTAATACAACGTAAGTTTTATCGGAACAGTTTAATACAACGTAAGTTTAAGCGGAACAGTTTAATACAACGTAAGTTTTATCGGAACAGTTTAATACAACGTAAGTTTTATCGGAACAGTTTAATACAACGTAAGTTTTATCGGAACAGTTTAATACAACGTAAGTTTAAGCGGAACAGTTTAATACAACGTAAGTTTTATCGGAACAGTTTAATACAACGTAAGTTTTAGCGGAACAGTTTAACTTATAGAGGCTATTTCATATGAAACGACCTCAAATTTTCTGTTTCTTACAAGCATCAAAACGGCAATGTTTAGCTTCACTATTCGCGTCACTACTAACTTTGTTCCTGGTCGTTTCGCGTCAATTGAGTGGTGTCCAGCGTGTTTATTGAATATAATATTGGGTGTAAACTGAAATCTGAGAAATAGCCTGGGATGGCATTATTATGAATGGTTACTGAAATAATTGAGAGTAGTTTCCCAAAGAAGTTGCGGAATGATTTAACGTCAAACTATGCGATGTCAGCGTCAAAATGACGTCATTAACGTCCTCGTGAGGTGTGAACGGGCTAGGCGTCGATTCTAACACAGTTCATCTGTCAGTGGAAAAACTGACCACAGAAGTATAGTTGAAGAAAAAAGTAGTCCCAAACAGTGAAAAAATAAAATTGATATCAGTGAAAATATCGTTTTCGATTTCACTGAGATATCTCCATATTTCATTGAAAAGCATGTAAGAAAACGTTTTGTAGAACATTTAAATATAACGAAAAGTAAAATCCGCGAAAATGATTCTTTGAAAGTATGGGTAACAGACTGTCTTACTAGTAACAAAGACCAATTAACTCTGTTATCTTGTACTATTACGATTACTTTATTTGATTAAATTCAGACAATTTAAATAGAAATTAATCAGGCGCCCTGAATACAAAGATTCCGAATTCATTAGCCCTGTATTTGCTCAAGAGTCCGTCCCATCTTAAGATGCTTATGAATTTTCGGAGAATTAAAATGAGCTCCGAAAGTTAGAAACCGCGGATTAACTTAATGCATTATCGCTTTAATTAATTAAAGACGCCGCACCGCATTTTAGGATGCATCACACCGAAATTACCAAACAAGTTCGGACAATGCATTTCGTCAACCTTACATGGGAATGGGAAGTTACTAATTTTCTAAGACGGCAATCGCCTCCTTAGCAAAATTTGCAGTTCCAGTGCTTTTATTATTATCATTTTTTCTATTATTATGAAATATTGAAACAGTTTCGGTGTCCAAACTTTTAGGGTAAAACCTGTAATCGCGCTATCGGGATTGAACATTACCGACAAATATGAACTTGAAAATTAAGATAAAATATTCCAAGGGCCCAGATTGGCTGAGTCTGTTTGTCATAGATAACATAATTCATTCGGAAGCATTATTATTTACATAGTTCGGCCCAATCAGAATCTGTTTGGGGCTTCTTATAAAGTAAACCGTTTAATATTAGTCAAGTTTAAATCACCCGAATCTAGATTGTTATATATAACAGTAATTTGTAGCATATGGGAGAGATATGATCTGAACATTTCCATATATGGCTCATTATGGTTTAGGATAGTTAATGTGATTGCATAACAAATTGAAGAACTGTGTCTTAGTACAAAGTATATTGTGAATTCCATATTTCCCGTAGAAAACGTAATTTTTTATAAAGAAAGCATAACTATGTAAAGACATTTAATAAACGCGAGTGACTGACCATTCCAAGAATTGCCTGGATGTATTTAATGTAAAATAACTTGTGAAACAAAAGTTAATATTTATAGTCAGTGTTTGTAAAAGAGTAACGCTGCGGAAAAATCAGTGAAAATGAAAGGCTCGTTCAGTATAGATTCGCTTTTGTCAAAGAAAAAGGAGGACAGTAGCCCACAGACGTCACCGGCGTCACTGACGCCACATTCTCTCGTAAACCAGAGTCATCATTCTCCGAGGGTATCTTCCGAATGTTCTAGCAATACTTCAACGCCCAGTCCAGAAGCAAGACTTTCGCCAGACATACAGACTTCACGGACGTTTCTTAAGAATGGAATAATACCCCGTCCGGGGCTTTTAAACGCACATCACCAAGCTATGCTTCAGTCTAACCCTGCAGCAATTCAAGGACTTTTACAAGCTCAGTATTTGAACGCTGCATTACATGGACAAAATTCTGGTCACAATCATTTACAACATACACAGGCGCATGCTCATCACGCGCTAAACGGGTCGGCGTTTCATACGCCCTCCGAACATGCCTTTAAGTTAGCACAGGTACACGCCGCCCAGGCGCAGTCACAGAATATCCAGCCGTACTTGAGCGAGTGGATGTCACGAGGTGGGATGTTGATGTCACGCATGATGGACTACACAGGTAGGAAGCAGTCACATTGACTGAGTCGAAGCATGAGAAAGGGGGCATAAGCCGTTTGCTTTCTTCATTTGCGCATGTGCGGCTAACTAAAAGACGCATGGCTTCTTACATGAGGCTGCACAGGGTCTCCGCTACATGTCTGCGAGCAGCTTAGACTCTGGCGAGACTGCGCACATGCGCAGGCTCGCCAAAGTCTTTGCCTGTCGCCTACGCTATTAGTACTTTTTTCTCATTAGCTCATACGGGTTTTTGCTTTTTGACTTATATATGAGTTTAATATATACAGACTCTGGGAGCTCATTTGGACCTTCGCCATCGGCGAGTTTATCAGGAAAAACTAATAATAATAATAATAATAATATAATAATAAAAAAAAGCACGGTCTCTCCCAGTAATCGCATTTTTTTTTCTCAAAATAAAAATAGGATCTAAACGGCGGGTTCAGCTCACGGACTTGCTGACGAAACGGTAATAGCGATGATGTATATAATTATGATTTGTTGAATTTCATGTATTATATTTTAGGGCAAAGTACCAGCGTCCGCGTTTTGGTTTATTTCAAGAATTCTGAAAAGCAAAACAATAGCGGTTGTCTATGACAATACCATAGTGCTAAAAGTATTCCGTAAATACTAAAATGCCCTCTTTTTAAGATACGTTGCAACCATTGTTGCTGATAAGTTAACAAAAGTTCATCATTACCGAAAAAAGAATTACGGTACTGGCCCAGTAGACCATAATAAGCTAGGATGGAGTTTTGCAGACATGCATAGTTTGTAAGTACATATATACTAAGGAACCAAATGCAAAATGTTAGCACTCTTTATCATATGCCGGGGTGTACATCACGAACACACGGCTATATAATTTTGACCCCCTTGAACCCCACTTTTATATAGTGAAACTGGGGTTTAAGGTGGTATACATTTTTTTCTTATTTCTGCTAAAAAACACAGAAACATATATTGTGAGTACTCGATAGAACCGCCTCATCGAGGCGGTTCTATGGAGTCCCCGCAATCTATGTTTTGAGCAGAAATAAGAAAAATATCACCATTTTTCATCTTAAAATTTCTAATTTTTGGCCAAAAAATTGGCAACGTATTTATATAGGTGTGTTTTTGTAATGGAATACGTTATCAATGCGTAATTTATAAATGTACATGTAATATTGTATTTTATCATTTTTCGAAGAATAGGCGTGCAATTAAAGTAACAAGTCCATGTAATGAACAGACTGTGGGTACTCGTTGGACCCGCCTCAACGAGGCCATTTTAAAGAGCATTCACAGTGTATAATTTGACTAGAAATAAGTAAAATAACAAACAAAAGTCCGTGAAATGAACACCCCCTAAACGACAATTTTCATGTATAACGCCACTTTTCATATATATAGAGAAAACGGGGGTTCATGGTGGTATACATTATTTTTCGTATTTCTGTTCCAATACATAGGTTGTGGGTACTTGTTAGAACCGCCTCAATGATGCGGTTCTAACGAGCACCAACAACCTACATTTGTTGTATTATTAAGAAAAATATCACGGATTTTCATCAGAAAAGTAGCCATTTTGGAGATGTGAAAAATGCATTATTTCGCATGGATGTGTTGTCGTAATGTTCCAGAGATACGAAAGACGCAATTTTAGCCCACCGAATTGTTATTGTTGTATGAAGATGACACTTCTACTTCAATGACTTGAGGCTTAAAATAAAACATAAATAAATAAATAAATAAAATATAAAAAAGGAGTATATAAATTTGTAGGTCTAACGTTTTACGCCCCACAAACAGACAAGACAACCAAAAGAGCGGAAAAGAAGAAGTAGAAGAAAAAAAAAAAAAAAAAAAAAAAAAAAACAGAGCCTCTAACAGAATCAGTAGATCAATACATATGTATTGATTTGAAGAAAGCAAAAAACCTTCTAAAACATATTTGTCAGCTTAATTTTATTCATTTTAGACAGCTTTTTCTTCATCTGAAAACATTTGACTTTAATGTCGCTTAATGCAATTAGACAGTAAAAAATACAATGTTCATATTAACGTCGCTTCACCCGATGCGTTTATCTTGGTGTGAATATTATACATGTATTTTATATATTTATTATTATTATTATTATTATTATTATAATTATTATTATTATTATTTCTGCATGCTCGATGCGGCCATAACATTCTTCCAAAATTATCATTTATATCTCATGTATTTACAGAAAATATCAATAAAGTTGAACATGAAACTATTTAAAGACATTAACAGTTTTACATCACGTAAACACTCCTATTTAATTTTGATCCCCTTGAACCCCACTTAAATAAAGTAAAACTGGGGTTTACGGGGGTAAACCTTACTTTTCGTATTTCTGTTCTAAACTATAGATTGTGGGTATTCGTTAGAACCGCCTCATCGAGGCGGTATTAACGAGTACCCATAATCTATATTTTAGAGCAGAAATAAGAAAAATATCACAGTTTTTCATCTAAAAAATAGATTTTTCGGTGGTAAAGCTTACAATGTATTTGTATAGGCATGTTTTCGTAATGTTTACATAACAAAACACCACGTTAACAAATCCGCGTAATGAACACACATCATGTAAACCCCATTTTATATAGAGAAATGGGTTTACAGGGGTAAACCAAATCTTTCTCGTTTCTGCCGAAAAACAAATTGTGTGTACTCGCTGGAACTGCCTTATTGCAATTTATTTTTTGCAGCAAAAAAAAAAAAAAAAAAAAAAAAAGAAAAAAAGGTCTTTAAGACCACTTTTGAACAGTTCCAAAGATGGTCGACCACTTTTGAACAGTCCGAAAGATGGTCTATCACTATGGAGTGCCGTTTTACTGTTTAATCCATATTTATAGATATCAATAATTCGATCTATGAATATCAATAATTCGAATTATTGATATCCATAAATCAGCCGAATAATGGATATCCATAATTCGAATTATAGACATGCATAAATCGAATTATGGATTTCTATAAATCGGGCTCAATATATGATATCCATATATAATGATATCCATAATTCGAATTATGGATATCCATAAATCGATCTGATTATGGATAACCATAAATCGAATTATGGATATCATTAATTTGAAATATCGATATCCATAATTCAGTCTATTTATGAATATCTCTAATACGATTCATGGATATCCATAATTCGTCTTTGCAAATAAATATAATAAATAATGACAGAAACCAAAGGTTTGTGCAGTGAATTATGGAAATCCATAATTCAAATTGTGGATATCAAAAAATCGAATTATGGATATCCATAAATAATTATGGATATCCATAAATCGAATTATGGATAACCATATTATGGATATCTATGTATAAATAGGAAATAAATAGTAAAACGGCGCCCAATAGAAACCTTCTAAATATACTTTTAAAAAACATGTCTTAAATTAAATTTAAGTTAGTCTTAATAGCGCAATTTCATTGTAAAACAAAAATAGTTTCGAGCTTTCCTCCTGGTGCATTTTCAGTCCATTTATTTTCAAATATTCGCCCCGATTTTTATTTATTTATTTATATTAACAAAGCTCTGTTTTCTAATATTTTTTTATTGACGCATCGAGTCGATTCTAATGAGTACACACAACATAAATTTTCAAGAGAATATTTATAATAAAAGGTTCCCTTAATTCCCTTGTTATTATTCCAAAGATATCAATATCTTCATCCCCATCAGCACCACCGAGGTCATTTTGAAAACGTTGCTTCTGATTTTGTGTAAGTTTTACCCGACATTGAGATGAAATGACACCTCAAGTCTTACCGCCCAATTGCAAATAAACCGCTAGGGTTTTTTTTTATGCAGAAACGGTCCCAGAACTCAACTTTTCGGTCGGTTACAGCTGTGCACGGAAGCAACATGCTAGAGTCACAAAAACGAGTTCCGGCCCCCGCCCATCGGGGCTTGAAGAAATAGATGGTCTGCAGGATGCTTTCACGCAGACCTGAAACCGACTGCACACGAGTACTGGTAAACCGCTTAGAGGATCTGTGCTTGCCCAGGCAAAGTGGCGTGAGTCGGACCGTCCATGCTTATAAACCCTATTAATTTCATTGTGTAACAGGTGTTGTGCCGTGTGGCGGCCGTAAAACGTCTCCCCGTACATCAACCATAGTGCAGTTTATATTTTACTTTTGGTCCTTTGAGGTCAGCGTGAATATTCTGAGAAATCAGAAATAAATTACTGGTTTAGACTCATATTCTAGACAGGTTTTTAATTATTTGGACCCCATTTTGATTTGTATCAGTCTTTATATCGACTGCCTATTCGAAATTCGCAAAATTGCAGTATGTTTCCTCTGGCTTTCTTTGCCAGATCATTAAAGGGTCACTGATGAGGCTTTATTAGCCGATACTACGTAGTATGACCCATCTTCTTTCTTATGAATGTTTTCATTGCTCTTAAAGGAACTCATGTTTGATTTTTAATTGAGATGAGATGTCATTTCATCTCAATGCCGGGTAAAAGTCCCACAAAATTGGAAGCAATGTCTCCAAAATGACCTACATGTAAATAGTGTTGACGGGGACGTTAAACCTCAAATTAAACAAATCGACAACGAATTTGAAACAGGCCTTATAAGGGAACAGTTGGGTCTCGATGAGGCGATTCTAATGAGTTCACACATCATACTTTTTTTTAAATATAAACATTATACCTTATGGACACTTTCAGTGGCTCGAACTACCCCTTCTTCGAACAAATCTTCTTTGTTATCATTACAGAAAGAAGCCTATACAAATACATTGTAAATTTTACCGCCGAGAAAACGAAAAAGTTAAGATGAAAAATTGTAATATTATTCTTATTTCTGCTCAAAATATAGTTTGTGGGTACTCGTTAGAACCGCCTCATAGAGGCGGTTCTAACGAGTACCCACAATCTATATTTTAGAGCAGAAATAAGATATACCCCTTTAAACCCCATTTTTACTATTTAAGGGGGTTCAAGGGGGTCAAACTTATAAAGGCGTGTTTTCGTGATATGACCTATAGACGTTTCACTGTCTGTTCAAAAAGGAGTCTTGGCCGGAATCTCTTTTTGGGGCACATAAAAGGCTGAACAGGGGTATACATTCGTTTCTCTTATCTTTTCTTTTTCAAAACAGACTTATATATACATATACATTAATTTTTCTTCTATATATACATTATTTTTTTCTTATTTTTGGTAAGAAACATATATTGTGGGTACTCGATAGAGCCGCCTCAATGAGGCGCATTTTAACGAGTATCCATGTTTCAACTGGAAATAATAATAATAAAAATTATCAATAATTTTCATCTGAAATAATGCTATATTTTTATACCTCTAGAGACGTCATTCATAGCAAGAGATAAGGTAAGTATTATGCGATACCTGGAGGATATTTTTTGTCAATTAAAATCCTGATTATTCAATATAGCGAAAAAAAAAAAAAAAAAAAAACCCTGTATATTAGATATTTTTCTTATCCATCTGTACGGAACCCGGGAAGGGACATGATTTTTTATTTTTATTATGTTGTGCGAACAAATATCTTGTCCGCACAACTTCCCAAGATCTATGTTGTGCAAACAAGATAATATGTTGTGCGAACAAGATATTAACTTGTTCGGACAACATATTATCTTGTGCGGACAAGATCATATCTTGTGCGGACAAGATATCGAGGGCTTAGCGCAAAACTATTGTATCTGCATTTTCAAGATTTTTCAGGAGAAACAAAAAACATTCCTATTTTCTTGATATTATGACAATATTTTACATCTTTACATATTTTGAAGGCTAAAAGGTGTTTTTATTTGAACCAAGGCAGTTTTATACAAATCTAACACTTAATAAAGGAGACCTTGACCTTTCGTTCAGTTACAATAGTTTTGCATGCAAAAACCTAACTTTTGTATACAGATTTTTGGTGCAAAACTATTGTATCTGCAGTTACAATAGTTTTGCACTTAAAATGTTAAGATTGTGATGTAAATATTGTGTAAATAATGTAGATACAATAGTTTTGCACCAATTCAGACGCTTAGGGATACACCAATAAAGCCTTTAGAACCATGGAGTTTTTACAGAAACATGTTAAAACTTAATACATAGACTCGCAGAAGACAGGTCTAATAACATCAACTGTAAATCCTGGCTGTCATTGCTATGTAGCTTTAAAAATTCTGTTATATATATATATAATAACTAGGCATATAACAAGTATAGCTTTTACAAAAAGCTAGGTCTACGCTTAGCACATATTTAATGTGAATGTCTAGAGTTATATCCCAGTCGAAAGGGGAGGAGGAGCCCACCAAAAAAAATCCCAGAAATGTGTTTTTTGCATATAACCGTCTTTGCATATATTTAAATTGCCAGTCTGCACCCAGAATCCTGCCGATTGAAGATTTAATAATGTCAAAGTTGCAAATGCTGTAATTTTATCAAAAAGTTCTTTTTTATCTTTCAAAAGGCACATGTGCAACTTCGATCAATATGCTTGTAACAAAAACTGTTGGGGAAGTTAAGTAAACAACTTTCCTACACTTTATAGAAGACTAATTGAAGATTAACCCAGAAGTTTTGCTAACGATGAGGCAAGTTTTTTAGATCACCAGAGCTGAAGGCTCCTGAGGAGATTCTAGGATAGGCAGTAGTCCATCATGGTCGAGAGTTTGTAGATGTATATTTTGTATTAGCCCGTACAAATATGACAGCAAATATTTATTATGGGTTTGCACAAATGTGATAGCAATTCTGTGCCAGGGGCATCTTTTTGTATGAAAGCTTATACTTGTTATGGACCGCTTTCTTCTCCTTGTGAAAGCTTATACTGGTTAAAGGTCAACCTGCATTGTGGGTTACTAATGGCTGTACTTGCGTGATAAACCCAATGTCTATATTGTCTACGTCCATGGGCATAGACAATAAGTCAAAGCAATACAATCACACAAAATGGATCATTCAGAATAATATTGGGTGACCATAGCCTACCATATTTAATACCAACCTGTCTACCTAAGGCTGGGTAAGCTAGCCTAACCTTAGCCTACCTTACCATACCCTACCCTAAAATAGGACCTACCCTACGGTACACAGGGCATTCTAGGCTATGGAATGGTACCCCTCCCCACCCCACTACCATAAGTAGGAGAATGACATCACTTTACCTATCCTATTCCACACCACACTGCTTACAACTTAGCCTACCCTACCCCATTCAAGGGTAGGGACTACCTACCTACCATAGTGTAAGCTTGGTGAGGATGGGTAGCCTACCACTATCCTAACCAAGAAAAAGAATATACCTACAGTATCCCACACCACTCTGGCTACTGGGGTAAGGTATGGGAGGAGAGCCCCACTTAACCCTAACCTAGCAGTGCCTAAAGTTTGAACAAGCCATATCCTACCTTACCTATCCTACCCTAAGGTAGAGACTACCATGCCTACTTTGCCATAATTTACTGGTTTGTTAAGTGTTCCCTACCCTTACCAGTAGGGTGGCCATGCCCCACCCCACTTTACCCTTCCCCTTTTGAGTTACCTACCCTTACCTAGCCTAAGGTAAGGTAGGTTGTCTAGGCTAGGTTACCTAGGCCTACACCCTACACTAACCAGTAGGGTGACCATACCCTATCCTTTTCTTTAACACCATCCTGCCTACCAGCTATTCTCCATTGCTCTCTCCCGTTAATTTTATAACAAAAATAAAGATGTGAATCTAGATTCTTACCATAATCATATCTTTGATATTTACTGATCAAACAAACATTCTACATGGCAGCGTTTTTTGTTTTTTTTTGTGTGTGTGTCTTGTTACTTTGCTACGTCATGGTTGCAAGATAATATGTAGTCAAACCTAGCCCAGTAAGTGATGTCACATTGACACATGCTATATTTTCTGTCGGCAATGTCACAGAGCACTGCTGAATAAAAATGCCCCATGAGTGAGTATTTATTATAATTGTTTGCTTGAGGTCTTATGACTGAGGAGAATATCGGCATAATTATTTTGACTAGGGTAGACCAGCCTACCCTTAGCCTATCCTACCCTACCCTACCTCCATTCTATGATTATACCCTACCTTTTTCAACATCTGCCTACCAGGAAGGGTAGGCTAGCTTATCATTAACCTATCATGCCCTAGTAACCCTACTCTACCCAACCTTACCCTACTCTTAATTAGGGTAGGGCCAATCTTACCATAACATACAGTACCATAGTGTAGGCTAGGATAGGGAAGGGTATCCTACCCGGAGGCCCGTGACTGTTCCAACTCTAAGACCACCCTTCTTATCAGGCTAGCCTGGCCTGGCTAGGAAAGCTTTGCCTACCATATCCCACTTTAAACTATCCTACCCTAAGATAGGGCCTACCAAACTGGTTAAGGTAATAGTAGGGTACTCTTCCTTACCCTGTTGGCTTACCCTATGCTTTCCTTGGTAGGGCGGGAGTAGGCTAAGCCTACCCTACCCTGGGGTTGGATACAGTCTGCCTACTTGTTAGGGTAGGTTACAATCATTAACCAGTTTGGGAGGCCCTACCCTAGGGTAGGATATGTTAAGGAAGGATATGGTAAGCTAGGCTAAGCTAGGATTAAGTGACCCTACCCTACCCTAAGCAAGGTTGTGTGTTGATAGAGTAGGTATAGTCATTCTTTGCGTTAGAGTAGTGGAAGGCTACCCTTCCTTAGCCCAGCCTACACTTTGGTACCTGGGGTATGTTAGTGTTGGTGTTAAAATGGCCCTACCATGGTTAGGGTAGGGTAAGGTAGGGTCCATCTATGGAAGGGTCACCCCTACAATACTCTATCAGTTAGGGTAGACTAAGGGTCGGCTAGCCTGCCTTACCTTGTAGACAGGATGGTGTTGAAAAGGGTAGGGTATGGTCACCCTACTGATTAGGATAGGGTGTAAGGTACCCTAGCCTAGTTAGCCAGGTAAGGGTAGGTATGTAACTGTAAGATTTGGTAGAGCAGGTCCTACCCTACTATAGGGTAAGGTGGAGTATGTTCACCCTATTGGTGAGGATATAGGTAGGGTACAATACCTTATCGTACCCTACCCTAACCTATGGACTACTCTACACTAGAGTACCACTGGGCAGGCTAGGCTATGGAAGGGTATCCTACCACTAGCCTAACTGGGAGGATGACTATCCCTATCCCTATCCCACACCACAATGCATACCCTATCCCACCCAAGGGTAGGGACTACCCTACTATGTGGTGCCATAGTGTAGGCTCAGTAATGGAAGGGTACCCTAACTAGGAGAAAGACTACCTGTTAGGATAGGGTAGTGTAGCCTAACCTCAATATTAGCACTACCTTACCTAGCCTACCTTACCTATCCTACCCTAAGGTAGATTTGTATGTTTGCGTTGGGGTTTAACGGCCCAATCAAGATTATTTTAGGTCATTTTTGAGCCAGTCAGTTTACCTATCCAAACTTTTCCTGGGCAGGCTTATACGTAAGTGGTTATCCAGTACAGTGCACATTCTTTTGCCAGAAACTGACAAGTGCCCTTCTTGAATCAGCAGAAGGGAGAGAATGACCATAGAAAAGATTTCTTGATCAATCTCAACGAAAGATTGTTGCTGGCTCCAGCAGGTATTGAATCCACATCTTCTTGATCCCCAGTCAGACGCGCATCCGACTGAGCTACTGAGGCCAGCACCCTAAGGTAGAGCCTACCGTACATACTTTACTATACTCTGCTGGTGAGGGAAGGGTACCCTACCCTCGCCAGTAGGGTGACCATACCCCACTTACATTAACCTACAGTATGACCTACCCTACCAAATTTTACAGTTACCTACCCTAACCTAGCCTAAGGTAGGGTAGACTAGGCTAGGGTAATTTACACCCTACACTAACCAGTACTGTGGCCATACCTTACCTTTTTCAGTACCATCATGCCTACCCTTAGTGTATCAGACCCTACTTCAAACTAGGTACCATAGTGTAGGCTAGGCTAGACTAGTCTAAGAAAGGGTACTCTACCAATACCCTAACTAGAACGACAACTGTATTTATCCCACACCACCCTGCCTTCCAGGTAGAGTAAGGTTGACTGTTCTAGCCAAGAAATGCTTAACCCTAGCCTAACCCACCCTTGCCTATCATATCTTACCTTAGCCTATCCTACCCTAGGGTAGGCCCTACCAAACTGACTAGGGAAGGGTACCCTAAAAATCAAAGATGGTTGCCAGCCGCCATATGATCTCAAAGGAGCTATGATACTAATTGCAACCATATTTGTCAACAAACTGGAACCAGACTTTTTGGCTTACAAAGTATGTAACAGGTCGACAGATTGGCTCGGAATTTCACTGCTTCCACGCAGAGCTGAATCCGACAAGCACACGAGTACTGGTAAACCGCTTAGAGGATCTAAATATGTTCTATAAAAGGGTTATCCTTTGGAAGCAAGGAATACACCACAGAACCGGAAAATATGAAGTGTACATTGTCAACTTTTCTGGGCCAGACTAGCTAGTTTCGGTCAATTAGGCCTCATCAGTGACCCTCAAATATTTCTAACATTCCACAATGGAATCAATGATCCCAAAGGACAAGAAAATATAAACTACACTATGATGTAGGGCAGGGAGACTTTTTACGGCTGCCACACATTCCCACACATCAGCTGTAGTGACGTTAAATATGTTCTATAAAAGGGTTATCCTTTGGAAGCAAGGAATACACCACAGAACCGGAAAATATGAAGTGTACAAGTTTTCTGGGCCAGACTAGCTAGTTTCGGTCAATTAGGCCTCATCAGTGACCCTCAAATATTTTCAAAATTCCACAATGGAATCAATGATCCCAAAGGACAAGAAAATATAAACTACACTATGATGTAGAGCAGTGCGAGTGTCGGACCGTCCATGCTTATAAACCCTATTGGTTTCATTGGGCGACAGGGCTTGAGAAGTCATTTCATCTCAATGTCGGGTAAAAGTCCCACAAAATTGGAAGCAATGTTTCCAAAATGACCTTTACAGTGTTGAAGGGGACATTAAACCTCAAATCAAACAAACAAACTATGGGAACATCCCAGGCATCTTTTTAAAAATTTGACCGGAGGCTATAATGAGCAACTGTATGCTAAAACAGTACTATTTCAGATATTTCCCAGCAGAGCAGCAAAGTCCTGCATAATTTTAGAACTGACCTAAGTAACATTATAAATAACCACTGTTTCATTATTTTCCTTCATTTAATTATTTGATTAGTGTATTTGCTTAAAATGGCAGAATTTCAAGCCAAGGATTTATTTGTTTGATTTGAGATTTAACATCTCCGTCAACACTGTATAGGTCATTTTGGAGACGTTCCAATTTTGTGGGACTTTTATCCGACACTGAGATGAAATGACATCTCAAGTCCTGCCGCCCAATGAAACCAATAAGTTTTATAAACATGAACGGTTCGACTCGCACCACTTTGCCTGGGCAGGCTTAGATCCTCTAAGCGGTTTACCAGTACTCGTGTGCGCTCAGTTTCAGCTCTGCGTGGAAGCATCATGCAGCCCATCTAGCCAAGGACCACAATTTCTTGAAATAAATACAGAAAACTGAAATTGTTGTATATTACAGCTTATTTGTATCCATTAATTTGGCTTAAATCAGACTTTTGTAGCTTTTAATGGTGCAGCCATGTGCTTTTCATTCGGTGCAAAACTATTGTATCTGCAGGTTTTGCTTGAGAAACCTGGCATTGTTGGGTAATTTTTAGTGCAAAACTATTGTAACTGCAGTTACAATAGTTTTGCGCCAACTTCTAACAGCCTTCGCAGATACAATATTTTGAATATTTTTAATAACTCCAGAACAGAATGGAATATGTATACAACTCTTTGGTGGAAGATGCAAATCAATATATGCAACTAAAATATAGGAAAAACTGAAAATGGCCAAAATGTCAGTTACAATAGTTTTGCGCTCAGCCCTCGATATGATCTTGTTCGCACAACATAATATCTTGTGCGCACAAGATATTATCTTGTTCGCACAACATATTATCTTGTTTGCACAACATAGATCTTGGGAAGTTGTGCGGACAAGATATTATCTTGTGCGGACAAGATATTATCTTGTGCGCACAAGATAATACCTTGTGCGGACAAGATAATATCTTGTGCGGACAAGATAATATCTTGTGCGCACAAGATCTATGTTGTGCAGACAAGATATTATCTTGTGCAGACAAGATAATATCTTGTTCGCACAACTTAATATCTTGTGCGGACAACATAATATCTTGTCTGCACAAGATAATATGTTGTCCGCACAAGATAATA
Organism: Lucinisca nassula; assembly: GCA_963580285.1. Classification (NCBI taxonomy): domain Eukaryota; kingdom Metazoa; phylum Mollusca; class Bivalvia; order Lucinida; family Lucinidae; genus Lucinisca; species Lucinisca nassula. Next base: position 109,557,668 of record OY757019.1, on the reverse strand, counting down.
TCTTGTGCAGACAATATATTATGTTGTGCGGACAAGATATTTTCTTGTCCGCACAAGATAATATCTTGTCCGCACAAGATAATATGTTGTCCGCACAAGAATATATCTTGTGCGCACAAGATATTATCTTGTGCGCACAACTTATAAAATAAAAAAAAATCATGTCCCTTCCCGGGTTCCGTACATATGGGCTGGGCTGTATGATGCTTACAAGCTGGCTGCATGAGCTGAAACCCACCAAAATTGAGTACTGGTAAACCTATTAGGTAAAAGCCTGCCCAGGAAAAGTGGTGTGAGTTGGATCGCTCCTTAAATCCTGTGGTTGTTTTGGGTGGTAGGGCTTGAGGTGTCATTTCATTCCAATGTCGGGTGAAAGTCTCGCAAAATCGGAAGAAACGCTCTAAAATTTCTTAAATAGTGTTGACGGGGCCGTAAAACCTCAGAACAAACAAATAAAATAGTTTCGTTAAGCTAGCTTGGCAGAAGTACACGGATTCACTGGTTATTTGATTCCATTACGAAACCTTAGAGGAGAATATCTTGTTGGAGACCCGTACAGTTTGACTACAAAATCACAAAAGGCGCATGTTCGTGCTATCTTGGTTGGGACTTATACTATACTATTTAGTAGGCACGATAACGCATCCATTGCCCACGCCCATCGGGGCTTGAAGGAATAGATGGGCTGCATGATGCTTCCACACAGAGCCGAAACCGACCCACGCACGAGTACTGGTAAACCGCTTAGAGGATCTAAGGCATTCCCAGGCAAATAAAAATCAAAAATGAGTTCCTTTAAGAGTCGGATCGCCCATGCTTATAAAACCTATTGGTTTCATGAGGCGGCAGGGATTGAGATGTCATTTCATCTCAATGACGGGTAAAAGTCCCACAAAACTGGAAGCAACGTCTCCAAAATGACCTTTACAGTGTTGACGGGGACGTTGAACCTCAAATCAAACAAACAAAAAAAACAAAAAAAAAACAAACAAACAAACAAACGATAACACATCCGCGCGACATAGGGCAATCTCTCATTTCTCCTGAAAAGAAAAGTTCAGATTTCTTTATTCTACCCAAAGCATAAACTGATGTTAAATAAGAAAAGTAATGTATACCACTGCAACACCGAGTTTTCTCTATATAAACATAGCAACAGATAAAATAAGTATTTTGCGATAACTGAACGATAGCTTTCCTTATTTCTTCATATAAACCTATGTTGTGAGTGTTCAATGGGTAGCTTTGCTTCGCTCGTCGGTTGCACGGCGGTGTGCCGGGCATTAAGAATCTATGACGGCCCCATCCTAAATCAAGAGGGGTGGGGGCTGATATTTCCTGGGTTCGACCCTCCATGATCTAACTGATGGTTTTCTTTTGCTCTGACGTCGGATTGTTGTTGAGTCCTCAACCAGGATTCATGATCGTTTTATTGGGTATAATTAGGGGATAACTGTACTGAAATTTATCATTTGGGGAGGTAAATCGGAGGTTTTACGGTCGGAAATTTCGTTTTACGGCGACGCGTTAGCGGAGCCGTAAAACGTAATTTGCGACCGTAAAACCGACGATTTACCTCCCCAAATGATAATTTTCAATACAGTTTTTCCCATTCTAATGCACTTATTCGGTTGTATTTTGAAAAAATATACTATTTTGCACAAATCGGCAATCGCGGTGAGCTGCGTAAAACCAAATGCCACCCAATGAAAAGCGACGTTACGTGATGACATCAGGTTTCCGACAGTATATCGCAGAATATACTGTCACAAATTTTTGACGTTATCCAATCAGACGTCGCGTTACATACGCAAGTGCATTAGAATTGTGAATCACTGTTGAGATAGCAAGTCTCCATGCGGATCATTTGTTATTGTTATTATGTTTGACACTGCACTGGAACTGAGGGCGAGGGTTGAAATTTCATAAGTTACTACTGACCCTCTCAAGGCGGTCGTTAAGCCCCCGCCCATAGGGGCTTGAAGAAATATATGGGCTGCATGATGCTTCCATGCAGAGCTGAATCCGGCCCGCACACTAGTACTGGTAAACCGCTTACAGGATCTAAGCCTGTCCAGGAACCGCGGTGCGAGGCGGACCGTCCATGCTAATAAACCCTATTGGTTTCATTGGGCGACAGGGCTCGAGATGTCATTTCATCTCAATGTCGGGTAAAAGTCCCACAAAATTGGAAGCAACGTCTCCAAAATGACCTTTACAGTGTTGACGGGGACGTTAAACCTCAAATCAAACAAACAAACAAACAAACAAGGCGGTCGTTAGTTTGCAGTGTCTTAACGTCCTTTAATTGTGACCTTTCCTGTGTGACCTTTGTTACAACGCATAATGTAGTAATGTAGTAATTTCTTCATTTTGAAATTTTTACTACATTATGCGTTGGCATAGTCGACGCGAAATGAAATAAAATGTCGTTTTTACTTCATTATGCGTCGATACTAAGAGGTTTGAGCAAAATGAAAGAATTATTTCATTTTGCGGCGATGGGTGGCATACTTAATTTTACTTCATTATGCGTCAACAGTTTGTTTGTTTGATTTGAGGTTTAACGTTCCCGTCAAGACTATTTAGGTCATTTTGGAGACATTGCTTCAAATTTTATGGGACTTTTACCCGATATTGAGATGAAATGACATCTCAATCGCTGCCGTCCAATTAAAAGCAATAGGGTTTATATGCATGGATGGGCCGACTCGCAGCAGTTTTCCTGGACAGGCTTAGACCTTCTAAGCAGATTACGAGGACTATCAGCTCTGCGTGGAAGCATCGTGCAGCCCATCTATTTATACCCCCGGCATACGAAGTATTCAAGGGGGTATATAGTTTTTGTCCATTCTGTCTGTCTGTCTGTCTGTCTGTCTGTCTGTCTGTCTGTCTGTCTGTCTGTCTGTCTGTCTGTCTGTCTGTCTGCCTGTCTGTCTTTTGTTTGATTTGTTTGATTTGAGGTTTAACGTCCCCGTCAACACTATTTAGGTCATTTTGGAGACGTTGCTTCCAATTTCATGGGACTTTTACCCGACATTGAGATGCCGCCCAATAAAACCAATAGGGTTTATATACATGGACGGGCCGACTCGCAGCAGTTTTCCTGGGCAAGCTTAGACCTTCCAAGCAGATTACCAGTACTAATGTGCGGTCGGTATCAACTCTGCGTGGAAGCATCGTGCAGCCCATGTATTTCTTCAAGCCCCTATGGGCGGGGGCGCAGTGTGTCTGTCTGTCTGTCTGTCTGTCTGTGTGTGCTTTTGTGGAAGACCGTCTTTTGGACTGTTCAACTGTGGTCTTAAAGACCACTTTTGAACCGTCTCAAATGTGGTCTAAATTGTAGGAATTTAACTGTATTGCTTCCTAAGTCTTTTCGAAGACAGCTATGTTCTACCATCATTACTTCATTATGCGTCGATATGGTGCATATCAACGCGAAATGAAATAATTTTTTTTACTTCATTTCGCGTCGACTATGCCAACGCATAATGTAGTAAAAAAAAAATCAAAATGAAGAAATTACTACATTACTACATTATGCGTTGTAACAGACCTTTTCTTACTATAGTTTACGTACTACATGTAATAATGTAAACTGAATGCACACGCTGCATTTATATTAATGTTGCAAACCTGTGCAGACATGTAACAGATGGTCGATAGCTATAATCGAAATGAATGACATTTGCATAATTTCTGAGCTGCAACTTTATAGAAATTTCTCATTACGATAACACATCCGTGCGAAATAGTGCATTCTTTCATATCTCCCAAATGGTGAAATTTCTCATGAAGAATTGTGATATTTTTCTTATTTTTACTCCAAACATAGGTTATGGGTGCTCTTTAGAACCGCCTCATAGAGGCGGTTCTAACGAGTACCCACAACCTATGTCTTGGAGCAGAAATAAGAAAAATAAAAATAATTTATACCCCCGGAAACCCCAGTTTTCTCTATATAAAGTGGGGTTTAGGGGGTCTTCATTCCACGGACTTGTTCCCGGGATGTAAATTTTATTGCATCTGATTGACAGTGGGATTGAGGACAAGTTATACAATATTACTTAGTATCAGGGAAAAAGTGATATTTTCTTCTTTCTGCTCAAAATATAGATTGCGGGAACACGAAAGAACCGCCGGTTCTAACGAGTAGCCACAATCTAAATTTTAGAGCAGAAATAAGAGAAATAAGGTTTACCCCTGTAAACCCCAGTTTTACTATCTAAAATGGGATTCAAGAGAGTCAAAACTATATAGGCATGTTTAATGGGCTCCTCAAATGTTCACAAGCTATTTCGCTATCATTTACGAACGCCCGGCAAGTTTCCTATGAAATGACTACGTGTACAAGATTCAATAAGGGTGTTACGCATGACGTTATGACGTCACACGTGTGATATTACACGTGTGGCGTAAAATGATAAACTAAACCTTGACTACACTGCAGACACTCAGAATTGACTTCAACAGTAGAGTCAACGCTGTCGGGCCCCCGCCCATCGGGGCTTGAATAAATAGATGGGCTGCATGATGCTTCCACGCAGAGCTGAAACCGACCCGCACACGAGTTAGCGGATCTAGATGCCAGGCTAAGCGGTGCGAGTCGGCCCGTCCATACTTATAAACCCTATTGTCTCAATCTCGGGTAAAAGTCCCACAAAATTGGAAGCAACGTCTCCAAAATGACCTTTACAGTGTTGACGGGGACGTAAAACCTCAAATCATACAAAACAAAACAAAAGATTTAACGCTTTGAACGCATATTCTGTCATGAAAGCTGTGTACTCGATTCTTATGCGTTACACAAAATATCTTTATTCTACAGAATATCGAAAAAAAAGATCCCTAAATTGTCCTCTTTATGCCTCGACCCCGCCCATCGGGGCTTGAAGATGGGCTGCATGATGCTTCCATGCAGAGCTGAAACCGACCGGTAAACCGCTAGAGGATCTAAGCCTGCCCAGGCAAAGCGTTGCAAGTCGGGCCGTCAATACATACATATAAACTCTATTAGTTTCAATGAGCGGCAAGGTTTGAGATGTCCACAAAACTGGAAGTAACGTCTCCAAAATGACATATACAGTGTTGACGGGGACATTAAACCCCAAATCAAACAAACACAACCTCTATATGCCTTCTGACCTCTAACTCAGCAATTAACCCATTGGCGCTATAATTAGCCCTCTTGGGCTCGAGCTGCACATGTTCGTAGTCCCAAAGGTCCTCGAGCTATTCAAGTTCGACAACATGGATTTTACTTGTTGACCACATGAGACCTCCTTTCGGTAATTCAGATCACTGACAACTCTAGTAAATTAAAGGTATTAAGATCAAAAGTCATATATTACGGATTTGAGATATAGGACCAATACAGGTATTAACCGGCCCTTAGAGGGATTACGTTATCAAGGCGATAGTGTTGGGAGAATTACCCCTGTCCAGCGGCTACTAGTATAATTGTAAATTACCCTAGCTAGGCGAAATGGGGCTTTCGAGCACAAGCGCTCAGCTGAGACTCGACTGAGACTGCGCGGACGCTTCTTCGTGCACTCAGGGAAAGTTAAATTCTGTCAAATTTTGCACATTTTCTAAGAGCACATGCTTCCCTACCCATTTTCACATGCCGCGGACTCAATAATTATACGGAGAAACTTCTATAACTCGAGCACGGATAGTTCGTTTACTATGGCTAATTCGAACTCGTTCTGGAGTGCATTTAGAAAATGTCCCAAAGATCCAGATACCCATATATTTATAATCATACATGATTTTTTTTTCTCATTTTATCTTGGAAAGGTATGTTGTGTTCACCCATTAGAATTGCCTCAATGAGGCGATTCTAATGAGTACGCACAACATACGTTTATTTTTGAGAAGATTGTAAAGATATCCTAAAGTGATCCCCATTATATCTTACGACATAACACTATGATCTAACCTCAGTAATTCGAACTTCTCTTATCTCGAACAATTTTTCATGGTCCCAGAGGAGTTCGACTTATTGAAATTTGACTTTGGTTTTGCTCGGGGTACATATAACCACAACAAAACGATACAAAGCTGTCTTTCATGGCTTGTTACGACCTTTTTCGGATGAAAACCAGCTTTTGCAGCTAGGCACGGCCTGCGACCAATGAAAAGACAGGGATTTTCTAAAGAACATAGAATTGACCAATAACTACAGTGATATCCCGCTAGTGATATCCCGCTATTAAGATCGGCTTAAATCAAGACTAATTATTCGTTTAAATACATGTACATACATCGTACATCCATGCATTCACATGTATTTTAAAGTTTTTCGTTCTTTGTGTTTTCTACACCCAATGTCCACTAGTAAGAGACCACGTTTGGGACTGTTCAAAAGTGCAAAAGGTTGAATTTAACACAAGAATTTTAATGCGGGCTTGACCATAGAGCACTGATCAAAACCAGTGTTGTCAGAAGACTACATAGCTCGCCTTTGGGGGCCTAAGTTGGATGAGGACAAGTTGTCAAAAAATGATATTTTTTTCTATAGAGCAATAGAAAATTTAACCAACATAAAATTTCTAAGTCCGTTAACTTGACCGCAAGGTCACTGATGGGGTGGGGGTTGGGGCTGGTACTGTGCGAAACTTTAGACCAATATGTAACATCGGTCGAAGAAATAACTAAATCCAAGTGGTTTTAGAGATATAGAGCAATAGAAAACTTTAACCAAAACTTCAACATAAAAATTTTTAAGTTCATGACCTTGACCTAAAGGTCACTGATGGGGGGAGGGGGGGGGGGGTTGGTACTATGCGAAACTTTAGAAGTGGTTTTAGAGATATAGAGCAATAGAAAACTTTAACCAAAAACTTCAAAATAAATATTTTTAAAGTAGAAGTAAAACAAAGATCAGGAATCGATACAATTAATTTACTCCACCCATCAAAGACACCAAAGGGAAAGAAACACAAACATTAAGCGACCAGACCATAATGGAAACCTAAACAAAGGAAGGCCATAAGGACAGTTACTTTCCGACAAAATGGCCATATGGCCATCCAAAATAAAAAGACACAAGTGATACACACAGTAAGTAACAAACAACAACAACATAAATCGCCACAGAAGAACCGCCTTGGAACGGTCAGTGGAAAGATTTCCACTGGGTGGGGGGGGGGGGGGGGGGGGGCTTAAATCGATTTAACGTGGCCACAATCCTCGCCCTTACTTCCGTCGCGATTTAGACAAATAATTTGTTCTGTCCGCATGAAGGCCTCCTAACTCATCAGTGCAACATCTCCGTGAACACAAATAATCAAAGAACCACAGAGGTGAGACAACGGTGAGGACTCGACAGCAAGAAACCACTGAAATGCTGGAGCAAAGAAAACCAACAGTTAGACTCATGGCCTTGACCTAAATGTCACTTGGGTTGGGTTGGGGGGGGGGGTACTGTGCGAAACTTTAGATCAATAAGTAACATCAGCCCAAGAAGTAAATAAACCCATCAAGTGGTTTTAGAGATATAGAGCAAAAGAAAACTTTAAACAAAAACTTCAACATAAAATTTCTAAGTCCGTGACCTTGGCTTCAAGGTCACTGAGGGGGTTGGTAAACAACACGAGTTAACCCTTGTCCTGCTGAATATTTAAATATGCCACACCCACTACTGATTATCAACCACTCAGATTACTTGATGCAATTTTTTTTTAACAAATTAATAAACTGAATCTGAGATATGGGAGTTTTATAAATAATGACATGACTATTAAGTAGGGTAAAAAATGGGATTTTTGGCAAACAGAATGTACCCAGATCGGACGCCAAAGAACGTTTCAACTGCGGTTTATTTGTTCGGGCTTACGTACTCGTGGCTGTTGATCTTGACAGTTATTAAGCAATGATTGAATAAAGTTATCATCGCCAATTACAGACACCTTGTTCGGTTTGATCACTTTTATCCGTCATATTTACTGATCAGATCAACCAAGATAACGTGAGATATCTATTTATTAGTAGATATCAGAATAATAGGATTCTCATTAAGAGTGGCTTTGACAAGATTGAGGCGGACCTTGTGATGTTGAAAACTTGGTAACAGGAACAACTTATGTTACTAGTTGCATCCACGAAACTTTCTTTGATGATTAATATGAGCTGGAGCCCGGTAAAACTAGAAGAAAACCTGGAACCAGCTGCTCAAAACTAACGACATCGTTAGTTAACAAATCGGTAAAACTTTGATACTTATATTCATGCAGACAAAATATGAGCATCTTTAGCAAATGCAAAAGCTGCTCATATTTTTGTCAGCATAAATACCACTGTATTTGATATTGTACAGTAAATTTCCTCTTTTAGACCACCTTTGGGACTGTTCAAAGGTGGCTTTTACCAGAGGACCCTGTATGCGGAAATAACTTCAACTTTCTAAATAACCTTTTTTTAGAGCAGAATTAGTCTTAATTTTTGGTGGCCTTAATAGCGGATTGTTTACTCTACTTGGTCGAATACTTAACATTTTCGTTAAACTAACGATGTTTTGAACAACTAAACCCAGTGCCACCAGTGAAGACTCAGATCAGCCTGCATTTTACCCTTCATAACACATGCTTTAACCCTTTTTGTATCAAATGGAATCTTCCTCCTTATACATGGCAGGAGTCCATTTCAAAAGTTAGGGGTGTCAGGCTGTGTTTTCCTCAAAATTGATGTGGAAAATGCTGAGCTCTTTTGCAAATAGTGTAGGCCCTGATCAGACGCCGCGTTCTGCGGCGTATGATCTGGACCTGCACTGTTTGCCAGGGTACCTGTTTTGGGGTTTCCGGTACAAAAAGAGTTAAAGTTGGTTGGTGAGAAAAATAATAAAAAAATGGCTTGAGAACGCGACAAGGAAACTATGTTGTATTAAAGGGATATCCTTTGGAAGCAAAGAAACACTCGCAGAACTGATAAATATGGAGGCTCATTTTCAGTTTTTTAACTCTTATGCTTTGCAAAGTACTGCTAAACCCGTACATGCTTAGCGTTCCTATTTTGGGACATAGGCAAACAGCGTAAACCCTCATGCGGCGTCTGAGTTCTGTGGCGTCTGGTCTGGGTCTACGCTGTTTGCTTAAAGAACATTTGTATTTGTAAACTTGCCACAAACAAAAACAAACCTTACACTCATATACTTGGAAATGGACTATTCAAAACATGAGGTAGAAGACTGCATTGTCATATATGGCCCATATAAATACAGTAAAATTCCTATCTGAAGACCACCTTTGGGACTGTTCAAAAGTGGTCTTAAAGACCGCTTTTGAACAGTCCCAAAGGTGGTCTCTGACTAAAGGACACTACATGCAGAAAACACAAAAAAAATAATAGCTGCAGCCTACTAAATAAGCTTTTTATAGCAGAATTAGTCCTATTTTTAGGTGGTCTTAATAGCGGAATTTTACATGTAAACCCAAAACTTGCCTGAGATTTTCTTGTCTCTGTTACAGGCCCATAATAAATTTTAACATACTTTGAGCAATTTAATGAGAATTTTACTGCTTTGGTCAGCAGAATATATTATTTATCCTGCTCATGAACAGTAACTGGTTGTTGGCATTTCAAAACTTACGAGAAGGGCCAATTTCATGGTCAAATTAGTTGAACTTGCGATATGGTCTGTAACCTCAGGACCATACTGTATTTATTTACAACATCCAACATGAAAATGATATTCAATTTAAAACAAATCATTTCAAACATTTTTAAATATGAAAATGATCAGCTTGAAACAAAACGTACATCGTTCCGTTACGTTTAAAGTGTCCGTTTCAATGTCGGTTAAACAACAGACCATGTGGTAAAACGTTGTCGTCGGTCAGCGCTAAAGCGGGCTTTCAGTCGTGACCCGTCGTCTCTTATTCTAGTTAGTGGTGATCTGCACCTGCAGGTCCGTTGGAGCATTACACAGTACCATCGTAGTGGACAACGACGACAACAACCCCGTCGTAACTGCCCGTCAGCTTCTGTGTTCTTGTTGATAAGCAATAAACGTGTGATGGTCAAAAATAGCACGACTTCATAGATCCGCATGATGACGTCAGCTGCAAAAATCAAAGAGGCAACAATAATTCATAAATCGTCATCTCAGCGATGACTACACATGTACTTCAATAAAAAAAACTTCAATGACTCGAGCCCCGATGGCTCGTCCCCATGAAAAAGAGGCTCACCAAAGAATTGGGATCACCCACTGAATGCACAAAGAGATGCGAAAACAAATGGGACAGAACAGCGCAAAGCAGTTGCCAAATGGAAAGTTGAAAATATGGAGAAGATAATGAACTCTTGTTCTGACCCAAAGAGGTTTGCAAAATGGGGAAACCCACGATGTAAATCAAATAATAACAAAGTCAAAGCTATTGTGGTTAATGAGGAGGTCAAAGCGTCTTTATCATATGACGCCAATAAGACCATGGGTTAAATTCAGATTAAATATGCAAATTAGTTAGATACGCCCCGTAACGTTAACACGTACGACGTCCTCAAACAGTGAACAATTTTTGCAATATATATGACAAAGTAAGGAGTTGGACCTGTTTTGTTTGTTTATTTGATTTATTTATTTGTTTGTTTGATTTGAGGTTTAACGTCCCCGTCAGCACTGTGTAGGTCATTTTGAGACATTGCTTCCAATTTTGTGGGACTTTTACCCGACATTGAGATGAAATGACATCTCAAGCCCTGTCGCCCAATGAAACCAATAGGGTTTATACGCATGGACGATCCGCCTACCACCGCTTTGCCTAGGCAGGCTTAGATCCTCTAAGCGGTTTACCAGTACTAGTGTGCGGCCGGTTTCAGCTCTACATGGAAGCATCATGCAACCCATCTATTTCTTCAAGCCCCGATGGGCGGGGGCTAAAGTTGGACCTGTATGTTTGTTTGCTGAATAAAATTTAGAAACGGTAGTTCGTACCAAAATATTACGATATAAACTGCATATACACGTGTGGGTGTGCGCTGTAGCTTGTCAAATTTTCAAATCTTCTCCAGAAACTGACTTTGATTGAGCTGATACTTGATGGGTGGAAATGGCATTACATTAAAAAGTCTGTGATATGAAAACCCTGGTAAATCCAACCTTAGATTGGGAATGATAGGTTTTTACATCTGTATAGGCCTACGGCAGACTCTTCATTGCTGATAAACATAGATTGCGGGTACATGTTAGAACCCACAATCAATGTTTTAACTTTGCGAAAAGATTATAAGAATCTTATATGGGTGTGAGGGGTGGATGGAAAAATCCGTCCCGAGGGTCACTGTCCAGCATCACGAGGCTTGCCGAGTGATGCCGGACAGTGATCCCGAGGTACGGATTTTTCTATCCACACCTCACACCCATATTGGATTCTTTTTCTTGCATACCTTCCATTTCTATTGCGAATTTTTAATGCTGCTGTCACTTCGGTTACCGACGTCCGCCATTTTGTGATGATACACCAGGAATGTTTAGTGACGTCACGCATGACGACGCCGCGCATGAGGTTGTAATCAACCAGTGCATTTATCAAACACGCAATTATATTCGATTTTGGGTCGGAACACCAGGGTCAGAACATAAATTTCTATCCCAGGGTAAAATCACGGATTTCCGTGTCTGGTGTGCAAGAACACTAATTCTCATCTGAAAAATGCTTGTTTTTGAGATATGAAATAAACCCTTATGTTTAGCAACGTCTCTGTATAACATGTAACTGCATCTTAGTCTTTTTCTTGTTATAAATTATAAGAGAGAGAGAGAGAGAGAGAGAGAGAGAGAGAGAGAGAGAGAGAGAGAGAGAGAGAGAGAGAGAGAGAGAGAGAGAGAGAGAGAGAACTGATATGCCTGATATGCGAAAATATATAGCCTACATAAACTATCATCACATTAACTCTTATCATGCTGTTCACGACAACCCCTATCTTTGGAAACAGTGCAGATCCAGACCAGATGGCTTCTGGAGAACCCTTATCCTGCTGTTCACGACAACCCCTATCTTTGGAAACAGTGCAGATCCAGATCAGATGGCTTCTGGAGAACCCTTATCCTGCTGTTCACGACAACCCCTATCTTTGGAAACAGTGCAGATCCAGATCAGATGGCTTCTGAAGAAGCCATCTGATCTGGATCTACACTGTTTGGCATTCAGTTTATGGAATTGTAGCAATAAATTACATCAAGTAATTTGATTGGATGATAGAGAGAAATGGGTGTGGCTTAAATGAATATTCAGCAAGATAAGGGTTAAAAGTAATGCGTACCCCTCTAAACAACATTTTATATAGAGAAAAGTTGGGGATATTCAATATTTTCCTTATTTGTAGATCCAAAGCAAAGAGTGTCTATCATGATGAGATGGCTCATTGTGCCGTCTAATATGGATCTACACTGTTTGCAAACCAGGCACGAAACAAAGCGGTCAGAGTTCTAATAATTAAGAGTCAGCGCTCTTTTCCATTAGGACTCGGAGGCCCTTTATGGCACTCATAATTCTAAAACATGGGCAGTCCGTTAAATTTATTACACGAGTTGAGGAAAATGAATAAAATGCTCGGCAAAGCCTCGCATACTTGATAATACGTGAATATTCATTTTAGATCCTCTATGTTATGGGTGGGCTGAACATTTTGAGAAGGTGGCAGAACCTTTTTGATCAGCAGCACCGAAAGTGAGTCCATAAGGATATTCTTAGCCTTGATAATGTCTTAGCAGAATAATCAGCTTCAGGTATAAAGGGGAAATGGGAACACCTATCACATTTTCCCGCCATTTTGCAAAGGGAGACAACTTTCGGGACTTCCTGTTCGCTCTTCTATAGGCTCAGTCCCATCTAAAAAGGGTTCTACTCTGAAAGGAAAGAATTGCATTTGTATAGTAGTCGCAGGTAAGATTGACTAGGCGGAGCAATTCAGGTGTTGTCAATATATGCCAAATTCGCTGAGTCCACCAGACGATTCGGTAGAGTGCCTTCGCACGCTTTCTACAAGCGGACGAAATGGTCATATACGCCATAGCTATGCTTGTGTTATAGTCTTTCAAAACGCAGTGAGGCGTGGCTGCACTTTTAATTTGGACTATAGTCTGTGTTTTAGGTAAGTCGCCTTCAGTTGGGATTTTACATTCGGCAGATAAATTTTTTCTGAGATTTGTACTGCATCATACTAGCCACTTGCCAACGACTTCTACATAATGACATTATCAAAAAACTTATTTATAATTTTAAAATCCTGTGAAAAAAAATAAATCCGAAACCTGCTTCCCCTAAAACATGGAATAGTCTTGCCACGCTTGAACGTTGAACTCTCAGAGGTCGTTGATAAACGCACGAGTGTGTAATCGTAATGACATGCTAAAATCGAACTGTTCACTACATACTGCAAAACCATACTTGTTCATAGAATGAATGCATTTTCAATATAAAGTCGACCTTCGATTAGGACCATGAAAATTTGTTCGAGATATGGGTAGCTCGAACTACTGATGGTCACTGAGCGGCATAGTCGGGCTAACTTTTATATCAAATTCGCCGAGTCCACCCGTAGATTCGGTAGAGTGCCTTCCGCACGCTTTCTACAAAAGGCAGGTACAAACGATAGCTCCGCCTAGTCAATCTTATCTGCGACTACTATACCAAAATGAAACGCCTCATTGAGGCTATGCCAATGTTTTCATTGTATATTAATCGCAGATAAGATTGACTAGGCGGAGCTACCGTTTGAACCTGCCTTAGGAATATTCCATTAACGAAAAGGTAAACCAAGTCACCCGATTGTGTGAATTCAACTGTAACACAAGCATAGCTGTGGTGTATATGACCATTTAGTCCGCTTGTAGAAAGCGTGCGGAAGGCACTCTACCGAATCTACGGGTGGACTCGGCGAATTTGATATAAAAGTTAGCCCGACTATGCCGCTAGCCATGTAGATATCAGTGACCATCAGTAGTTCGAGCTACCCATATCTCGAACAAATTTTCATGGTCCTAATCGAAGGTCGACTTTATATTGAAAATGCATTCATTCTATGAACAAGTATGGTTTTGCAGTATGTAGTGAACAGTTCGATTTTAGCATGTCATTACGATTACACACTCGTGCGTCATGGTGCATTTTTCACATCTCCAAAATTGCTGTTTTTCTGATGATAATCCATGATATTATTCTTATAAATACTGCAAACATAGGTTGTGGGTGCTCGTTAGAACCGCCTCATTGAGGCGGTTCTAACGAGTACCCACAACCTATGTCTTGGAGCAGAAAAAAGAAAAATAACGAATACCCACTTAAAACCAAGTTTTCTCTGTATAAAGTTGGGTTTAGAGGGGTGTTCATTTCACAGACTTGTTCGCGTATGTTAGTGAGAATACAATGTCATAGTGGCAACATCTATTTAGAAAGCAACCTGTTTTAAACAAGCCTCTGTGCAGTTCCTGAAAATGCATAAACACTTACCTGTATTAAGCAAGCACCTATCATAAGCAAGCACAATTCTGTTATCCCTTAGGTGTTTGTTTAATACAGGTTGGACTGTAACGTGGTTTCCGGCATAACTTAACCCTTAAGACGCCGAGAAAAACTACATCTGAAAATGTCGTCTGCTTGGGTCGTCTGCTGAATCTTTTTGCAAAATTTTTAAAAATATTTTTGCTTACAGTCAAACAGAGTGGACCCAGATCAGACTGCAGTCTCATCTGGGCCCACACTGTTTGCAAAAAGGACTTTTAAAGTCACCGACAGACGACAAAGCAGACGACAATTGTCGTGAGTGGCATTTTATGGGTTAACGACAAGAAGAACACAATACAAACCCGACATAAAAATCCAATTTATTCAAAAACTAAGGATGTCCATTTTCCTTCGAATTTAACGTTATGCAAACATGGCGAACAAAAGAGTACCGATTTAGTATGTTACATGTTATTACCACTAAAACACATAATTTAGTATTTTTGACCTTTTACAAGTTTGAAATAATTCATTCTCTAACATTAACCCTTTTGTATCAAAAGGAATCTTCCACCTCAGGAGTCCATTTCGAAATTTAGGGGTGTCAGATTGTGTTTTCTTCCAAATTTATCCGGGAAATGGCTTAACTTTTTGCAAAGAGTGTAGGCCCTGATCAGACGCCGCAGAACCTGGGACTGCATTGTTTGCCAAGGTATCCCTTTATGGGTTTCTGGTACTGAATGGGTTATTGTGATGTGCACATTTTGTTTCGAAAATGACAAGACAAAGCCAATAAAAACTTTTAAGGGTATTTCTACGGAGCCCGGGAAGGGACATGCATTTTTAAATCCTTTTTTGTACCAAATGGAATCTTCCTCCTTATATATTGCAAGAGTCCATTTCAAAATTTAGGGGTGTCAGGCTGTGTTTTCTTCAAAACTGATTTGGAAAATGACTGAACTTTTAGCAAACAGTGTAGGCCCTGATCAGTCGCCGCGTTCCATGGCGTCTGATCTGGGCCTTCGCTGTTTGGCCGGGTACCCGTTTTGGGGTTTCCGGTACAAATGGGTTAATATGTTGTGCGAACAAGCAATAAGTTGTGCGAACAAGATATTATCTTGTGTGACCAACTTAAGCCCAACGTTTATTACATAGTAAAATTTGGGTTTACAGGGTTATACATTTTTTATTATTTCTGCTCAAAAACATAGATTGTGGATATTCATTAGAACCGCCTCATATAATGCCGACCTCGGTAGCTCAGTAGGATGCGCGTCTGACTGGCGATCAGGAGGTCGCGGGTTCGATACCTGCCGGGGTTGGCAACATTCTTTCGTGGAGATTGATCATGAAATCTTTTCTACGGTCGTTCTCTCCCTTCCGCTGATTCAAGAAGAGCAGTTGTCAGTTTCTGGCGAAAGAATGTGCATTATACAGGTTAACCGCTTACGTATAAGCCTGCTCTAGTAGTGTGGATTGGTAAACTGACCTGCTCAAAATGACCTAAAACGGTGTTGACTGGGCCGTTAAACTCCAATACAAACTGGCACCCAAGTCTCTGCCGCCCAATGAAAACAATAGGGTTTATATGTATGGACGGTCCGATTCGCGCAGGCTTAAACCATCTGAGCTGTTTACCAGTATTCAGCATCATGCAGCCCAATCTTATTCTCCTAGCCCGACGGGCGGGGCCCACATATCATTATATAGGATAGTTTAGGGTTTCTGTGCCATATTTACCAATGAGAAGTTTAGAGTTTTCGTTGACTACTAATGTCTTTAACTTGGATTGCTGGTGCTTCAAAGTCCGATGAGCACCCTTGTTACAACGCATAATGTAGTAATGTAGTAATTACTACATTTTGATTTTTTTTACTACATTATGCGTTGGCATAGTCGACGCGAAATGAAGTAAAAAAATTATTTCATTTCGCTTTGATATGCACCATATCGACGCATAATGAAGTAATGATGGTAGAACATAGCTGTCTTCGAAAAGACTTAGGAAGCAATACAGTTAAATTCCTACAATTTAGACCACATTTGAGACGGTTCAAAAGTGGTCTTTAAGACCACAGTTGAACAGTCCAAAAGACGGTCTTCAACAAAAGCACACTGAAGGTCAAAATCACAAAGAAAAAGGTTTATTGGGCGGCATCTCAATGTCGGGTAAAAGTCCCATGAAATTGGAAGCAACGTCTCCAAAATGACCTAAATAGTGTTGACGGGGACGTTAAACCTCAAATCAAACAAATCAAACAAAAGACAGACAGACAGACAGACAGACAGACAGACAGACAGACAGACAGACAGACAGACAAAATGGACAAAAACTATATACCCCCTTGCATACTTCGTATGCCGGGGGTATAAATAGATGGGCTGCACGATGCTTCCACGCAGAGCTGATACCGCCCGTACATGTGTCCTCGTAATCTGCTTAGAAGGTCTAAGCCTGTCCAGGAAAACTGCTGCGAGTCGGCCCATCCATGCATATAAACCCTATTGCTTTTAATTGGACGGCAGCGATTGAGATGTTATTTCATCTCAATATCGGGTAAAAGTCCCATAAAATTTGAAGCAATGTCTCCAAAATGACCTAAATAGTCTTGACGGGAACGTTAAACCTCAAATCAAACAAACAAACTGTTGACGCATAATGAAGTAAAATTAAGTATGCCACCCATCGCCGCAAAATGAAATAATTCTTTCATTTTGCTCAAACCTCGCGTCGACTATGCCAACGCATAATGTAGTAAAAATTTCAAAATGAAGAAATTACTACATTACTACATTATGCGTTGTAACACACCCTCATTACTTAATTTGATTACAAATAAGGATAATATTGTGTCACACTTCCCTGTCTTTTATACCTGTCATTTCTAACTCCCTAACAATCGACAATCATTGCTAAGACGCAAAGAAAAACTACATCTCAAAATGCCGTTTGCTTATGTCGTCTGCTGTTTTTTTTCAAACTTTTTAAAAATACTTTTGCATACAGGCAAACAGTGACTGCAGTCTGATCTGGGTCTACACTGTTTGCAAAAATGGCTTTTAAAGTAACTGGCAGACGACAATTGTCGTGATTGGCGTCTTTTGGTTTAAACGATTATTTCTTCCTTTGAAGCTGTCATTGTCGTCTTGTTATCTCAAATTTGACGCATAGAATCTCAGATCCTTTATCCATTTCAGGTATGTCAAGGTAATTCAATTTATGGTAATTCTTACAAAACGTCGTGTACTTTAAGCAAACAATGTGGCCCCTGATCAGTGTCTACATTGTTTGCCAATGTATCTTAAAGGTTTCCTAGGCATAATCGGGTGAAATGGGTCCTCTATTCACAGGTGTACAAGTTTAAGCGTTTGCTACCTGCTTTATCGTAAACCACCATATCAACAAATTATGTTCAAATTAATCCCTCTTCACTCGATTCGAGATACCAGGTGGTCACAAGTCTCGCGAGAAAACCCGTTTAATGTCGCATTTGAAAAGTCAATGCCAGGAACAACACTTTATATGGAGAATGCGAGGCTAAAAAGGGTATACAGTTTGGAGTTTTACGGTCCAACCAACAATCTTTATTTGATGTCGAGCCGGTCAGTATACTTAACCAATTTTCGAGCGTAGGCTTATGCATAGAAACCTTGAATAAGCGGAAAAAGAATTACCATGGTTACATTGCCGACCTGACTGGGATCGAGTCCCCGACCACCTGATCACTGGTGACCGTGCACATTTGTATCCGAGGACATATATTGTAGATGTGTGTGTGTGTGTGTGTGTGTGTGTGTGTGTGTGTGTGTGTGTGTGTGTGTGAATTCGAGTTTAACGTCGCTTTCAACAATTTTTCAGTCATATCACGACGGTGTCTGGTTGCGACAGGGAGCTCAATGCTCACTTTTATAGTGCTGCCTCACTAATGTATCATGTCCCAGACACATTACATGATACCACACCCAGTCACATTATACTGACACTGGGTCGACCAGTGCTAGCTCTACCCCGTAAATCTGAGTGCCAAGCGAGGAGCAGCTAGTACCATTTTTAACGACTTTGGTATGTCGCGGCCCGGGATCGAACCCGTGTCCTCCCGTTCCCCGGAGCGGACACTCTACCAACTGAGCTATCGGGGCCGGTCATATATTGTAGATAAGCGTAAGAAGGGCTTCAATGAGACGGTTCTCAAGAGTTCCTCACAGTATGTGTCAAACATAGCACCCATTACGCACATTACGTATGTGCATAATGTAAACTGTATGCGATAAAGTAGAAACATTTCCCATTACGTTTTATTGGGGCTGCTGTTTTTGGAAAGAATTCGCCTCCGTTGGAAGCAGTTTCTTTTCTGTAAGGAAAGCCCCCATCTCGGAAGAGAATATTTTTGTTTCGCGCAAAACTATTTTTGCTGGCTAAACCACAGAAATATAATATTTAGGAACATTATAAATAATATATTGCCACGTGGCTATGCAAACTTAACCACTGTCAGGCTGAATAAATTAATTTTGCCATACCTATTTCTGACTATCAGCCATTCAATTTATTTGATATAATGTTTCATTCAGATTTGCAAACAGTACAGATCCTGATCAGATGGTTTCTGCAGAACCCATATGATCGATGGCTTCTCCAGAAGCCAACACTGTTTGCCAATGTAGGGGCTGTAGAGTTCAGCAGGACAAGGGTTTTTAGAGGGAGTTTCTATCGATCAGTGATTTGCTACGGTTCTTCTAGAGGCGGAGCTACTTTGAAAGAAAGACATTTACTTAAAACTAGATCAATATGACATTTGTCCTAAAGCACATATTTTTGAGGGGTTTGCGAGTGGTGGCGGGTTGGGGGGAGGGGGCTTATCAGAATTGGGCGAAAACCAGGGTTCCCGTAAACTGATATCAGTCCTAGATGTTATGGTTTTGTCCAGGCTTGCCACATTTTATGCCATCATGCCAGGCCATATTTTATTTTATGCTGTCCCCACAGCGGTGAGTGACCCAATGATTAAGATTCAGCGCTCTTAACCTACTAGCCCATGGCGGCCCGTCCGATCTTTTATAAATTACAGGTACATGTATGTTGTGTGTACTCATTTGAATCGCCTCATCGAGGCGTTTCCAATGAGTACACACAACATACATTTCCTTCAATTTTCTCAAATATATTTATATCTCGAGCTATAAGAAGAATTCCCTAGGTATTATGAAAACACGCCTATTCAAATGCATTGTAAACTTTATCGCCCCCCCCCCACCCCCCCCCCCCCCCCGAAAAAAAAAACAACAAAAAAAAAAAAAACAAAACAAAAAAAAAAACATCTTTTACGGTGAAAGGCTGTGATATTTGTCTTATTTTCTGTTCAAAATATAGATTGTGGGTACTCACAATCTATGTTTTAGAGAAGAAATAAGAATAAAAGGTTTACCGTCCTGTAAACCATAGTTTTACTGTAAAATGTGGGGTTCAAGGGGGTCAAAATTATATATAGGCGTGTTTTCGTTGTGGACTTAAGATCAAATTCGAAACAGCGGTGGTCAGCAAGCTATCGGTTGTCGAGTCATTGAATGTTCAGTGTATTCTCTATATGTTTCATATGTTGATGAAGTCAGTTTTAGTTTTCAAAAATGTCGGTGTTTTAAAAAGGCGAGACTTTCTTATACCTATGGCTCAAAAGCTCGTTCCGTCTTCTTTGCAGCTGCTACAGTGCACCTTCTTTGTTACCGAATATCTGTTTTATATAGAGATCACTTCATCTGAACATCAGCGGAAGAATTTACCTGTCAATAAGCACCTGCATTAAGCAATCAAGCTTTGACTGCCTCATATAATAATAATAATAATAATAATAATAATAATAATAATAATAATAATGAAAGACTTTATTTATAGTGGGTGGCACAATTAGCTACAAGCTACTCTTCCTTGAGGCCTATTAAACAAAATATATACACTGTATACAACAACAACAAAAGTGTTTAATATATAACATACGTCATACACTGATCAGCAAGCTCCCGAAGTCAGAGGTGAAAATTTCTATCTTTATAGGCCTGACTACAGCTACACTTCCCCTCAAGAAAAGGGAAGTCCATCACGATCACAGGGGTGTGTAATGAATAACCCTCCAAACCCCACTGTACAACTGAGGCTTACATGGGTTCTCATTCCCGCCCAATGACACGTGCCCGAGCTCCAACAAACCCATATCCGGAGCACAAGTAAGAAAAATATCACAAATTTTTTTTATCCGAAACATAGGCGTTTTGGAGATATGAAAGAAGCATCACGAAAACACGCCTATATAATTTTGATCCCCTTGAACCCCACTTTTATATATAGTAAAACTTGGGTTTCCGGGGGTATACCGTATTTTTCTTATTTCTGCTCTAAAATATAGATTGTGGGTACTCGTTAGAACCGCCTCGATGAGGCGGTTCTAACGAGTGCCCACAATCTATATTTGGAGCAGAAATAAGAAAAATATCAACATTTTTCAGCATAAAATGTTCATTTTTTCGGCGATAAAGGTGGCAATGTATTTGTATAGGCGTGTTTGCGTAATGTGAACAATGTCGCACGGGTGTGTTATCATAATGATAGTACAAACCACCTCAGTTCCTTAACCCGCCCTTACCGAACACGAAATGCCGGCCTCAGTGGCTCAGTCGGATGCGCGTCTGACTGGTGATCAGGAGGACGCGGGTTCGACTCCCGCCGGGGCCGTCAACATTCTTTCGTGGAGATTGATCATGAAATCTTTTCTACGGTCATTCTCTCCCTTCCGCTGATTCAAGAAGGGCAGTTGTCAGTTTCTGGCGAAAGAATGTGCACTGTACTGGTTAACCGCTTACGTATAAGCCTGCCCAGGAAAGTGTTGATAGGTAAACTGACCGGCTCAAAAATGACCTAAATAGTGTTGACTGGGCCGTAAAACTCCAATACAAACAAACAAACAAACCGAACACGAAATGCAAGAACGAGCTCCGGCTCCTGAGTAGCTGCATAAAATGGATGTTTGATTAATTAAGAAATGAAATTTATTTTTCTGCAGTTCATGGAAGTATGAACGCAGTGGGTCGCGTGCAAAGTAAATGAACCCCGAAGGGGTTCATGTAAACTTTGCTAGCGACCCACTGTCGTTCATACTTTTATGAAAAGCAGAAAAATTAAGTTTATTTTTTATATAAATTTACATTATTTGCCCCTCATCACTGGGCGAAAAAATGCTTGTAGGGCAAACTTTTAAAGCTGAAAAACAATTACACGCTGTTTTTCTACAAAGAGCGGAGCAGCGTTGACGTCATCAACGCCCGTAGAGAACAATGGTTTAGAATGACGTCATTTAACGGCACTTAAAATCATGTGATTCGATGCGTTCATTGACGTATGAACGCAATTGTCTTCTATAGGTTTACAATAGACTTTACACTGGAAATGTAAATATCACGGGTTGGACTGTAAGATTTAAAAGACCTCGCCGCTCAAGCTGTAAACACTTACCACCTTACCACTGTTCGTCACAGCCCATCTGGGCTTATAAAAATAGACTGGGCTGCATGGTGCTTCCAAGTAGAGCTGAAACTGACCACACATGAGTACTAGGAAACCGCTTCGAAGGATTAAGCCTGCCCAGGCAAAGCTGTGTGAGTCAGCCCGTCCAGTGCATATAAGCTTTTTGGTTTCATTGGGCGGCAGGGCTTGATATGTCATTTCTTCTCAGTGTCGGAGTTTTTGACGGGGACGTTAAACCTCAAGTAAAACAAAATATACCACTGCATTTATTTTTAGCTCGGCTGTTTTCGAAGAAAACGACGAGTTATTGTCATAGCTCTGTCGTCGTCTGCGTCGTCGTGCAAAAAACTTGGACATTTAGTAATATCTCTGTCATTACTGAACATATTAACTTGAAACTCGTAATAGTTGTTCATTATGAAAAGGGGAACTCATACCACTAGGGGAGGTAACTCTCAAAATATTTTTGACACAGTTATGCCCCTTTTTGGACATAGAAGTTTTGCAAAAACTTGGACATTTTGTAATATCTCTGTCATTTCTGAACATATTCACTTGAAACTCGGACTAGTTGTTTATTTTGAAAAGGGGAACTCATACCAATAGGCGAGGTAACCCTCACAATATTTTTGGCACAGTTATGCCCCTTTTTCGACTCAGAATTTTTGTTTAACTAAAAGAAACTGCAGCCGAGCGTTGGCACCCGATGCGGTGCTATTGTTTCATTTATAAGGCAGCGAATCAGGTGGACCCAAACGCGTTGCAGTGCAACTCTTGGGTACCGTAAGAGAAACCGGCGGGTGCAACCAACGAAGCCTCAGAAAGCTATGCATCCACGCAGTTGGATCAGAGTCTTTCCCTATAAAAATGGAATTCATCTGCAAAACTTGGCGCATCCATAAAGTGACAAGTGAAGACAGTGCGTGCGTGCGTGCGTGCGTGCGTGTGTGTGTGTGTGTGTGTTTTACTTCTCACCAACAGCTAAGGTCATGCGGAGACGGGACCTCGGTTTAAATTTGGGGACACCAACCCTGGTTTATGAGGCGGGCAGTGCAACCTCTACACCACGGAAGCTTCTAAGTGAAGACTGTTATGGCTGCATGGCCCATCACATTGACAATGCCGTGTAATGAACACCCTATAACCCCACTTTAAATAGAGAACTGGGATTTACAGGATATACATTATTTTCCTTATTTTTGCTCAAAAACATAGATTGCGAGCACCCAAAATCTATATTTGGGCTAGAAACAAGAAAAATGTATAATATTTTTACATGAAAAATTGCTAGCTTCAGAGATAAGTAAGACGCCGGTTTAAAACATGTTTGTGTTATGGTGAGGATATTTTCACGTGCACTGACTCAAAAAGGCTGTGAACAATAGGGGCTTTAGGTTGGCGATTGGAGGAACAGGGCTATCTGGTGGAATGAAAAGAATCTAACACATACAAGGTTGTTGGTCGTCAAAGAAAAATCCGGGTCTCTATCACTAAGTCCTCGAAAAACAAACAAGATAAAGGGGTGATTTGGGCGATTAAATACTCCTGAATGATTAATGGCTTGGTAGTGAAGTTTTAAGTTTGGGAAATTTTAATTATTAATGAAATTATTGTATGGATAAATAGTTAAACACGGCCCCCGCCCATCGGGCCCAGAAGAAATAGATGGACAGCATGATGGTTCCACGCAGAGCTGCAACCGACCGCACACATGCACTGGTAAACCGATTAGTGTATCTGAGCCTGCCCAGGCAAAGCGGTGTGGTGCGAGACCGTCCATGCTAATAAACCCTATTGGTTGTCTTCAGACGTCATTTCATCTCAATGTCGAGTAAAAGTCCCACAAAATTGGAAGCAACGTCTCCAAAATGAACTATACCGTGTTGACGGGGACGCTAAACCTCAAATCAAACAACACAAAAATAGTTAAACAATGTCCAACGTTTTAAAAAAAACTGGTACATGCACATGAACTGTACATCGTGATACAACTCCGTGTAATGAACGGTATTTTAAAATGGGATTTATAAGCGTGTACAGTATTTTTTTTTCTGTCAGTTTTCTTAGTTTTGTTCCAAAGGATATATCGTGGATATAAGATTAAATTGCATTCCTGATGCAGTTTTCTAAAGAGCATCCCACAATCTATTGTCGAACTTCAGAGATTCGATCACCTTTAGCACTATGAAAATTGGTTCGAGATAAAAATAGGTCGAGCCACTGAATGTTTATTACATCGCCAGATCAGGAGTTATTAACCCTTTTTGTACCAAAAAGGAATCTTCCTCCTTATATATAGCAGCAGTTCATTTCAAAATTTAGGGATGTCAGACTGTGTTTTCATCAAAATTTATTTGGAAAATGACTGAACTTTTAGCAAACAGTGGAGGCCGTGATCAGACGCCGCGTTCTGCGGCGTCTGATCTGGGCCTTCACTGTTTGCCAGGGTACCCGTTTTGGGGTTCCCGGTACCAAATGGGTTAAGAGGATGGCATTTCTGTATTCTAGAACATTAAAGGCTTGATGTGTGTACTCAATGAGGCGATTCTAATGAGTACATACAGCATACCTAAGAAACTCAC
The DNA here is from genome assembly GCA_963580285.1 of Lucinisca nassula. Classification (NCBI taxonomy): domain Eukaryota; kingdom Metazoa; phylum Mollusca; class Bivalvia; order Lucinida; family Lucinidae; genus Lucinisca; species Lucinisca nassula. The sequence goes on along the minus strand of OY757019.1, from coordinate 109,533,126 downwards.
TAAATTATCCTGATTATGCATGTATGTATTTCTAGCGCTATGGGAAGAATTCTGTGGAGACTTGAGCTCGGGTTTGAACCATATTTGAGCATCCTAGTATGACCTCATCATCATCATCATCATCAGCAGCAGCAGCAGCAGCAGCACCGATTTTTGTTCTTTATTATCATCATGCATATCATCATCATCATCATCGTCATCATCATCATTATCATCATCATCATCATCATCATCATCATAATCATCAGCATAATCAATTTTTGTTCTTTATTATCATCATGCACATCATTATAATCATCATCATCATCATCAGTTTTTGTTCATCATCATCATCATCCATCATCATTACCAATTTTTGTTCTTTATCATCATCATGCACATCCTTATCATCCTCATCCTCATCATCATCATCATCATCATCATCATCATCATCATCATCATCATCATGTATAGCATCACTTATCATCATCATCATCATCATCATCATCATCATCATCATCATCATCATCATCATCATAATTACCAATTTTTGTTCTTTATTATCATCATCCACATCATCATCATCCTCATCCTCATCCTCATCATCACCATCATCATCATCATCATCATCATCATCATCATCATCATCATCATCATCATTATGTATATCATCACTTATCATCATCATCATCATCAGTTGCAGCAGCAGCAGCATCTATAACTATTATAATTATTATTATTATTAGTGGTGGTGGTAGTAGCAGTGGTACCGAAATTTGCCGTTAAGCTGTCCATTAGGCCAATCTCTTTTACCAGAAAAAGACTGAATTAAGCAATAACTAAAAAGTAGTGTTTATTGCCATCGGAGAGCAATATAACATATTGCTTTTAAATTTTTTACATTTAATAGAAAGAATGCAAGCACTGAAGGGAAAAACTTCCATTTTTATAGGGAAAATCTCGTTACTACTTCGTCTTATTAATGGGAGAAATTTCCTAACAGCTTATTTCATTAAGGGACAATGTCTCGATTTAGAACTGTTTGCTGTCGAGTGCCAACTTAATAAAGCGCTCTAGTAGGAATTAAATGTACATAACAGTTTTAATCTTCCTCGAAGCACTCGAAAGAAGAGGCTAATTTGCCTCATCATTTTAGTTTAGTAACCATTTCGATCAACTTGCGCAGCTAGATTAATTTCTTTGATGGACCTGTATAGAGACTGGTGCTCTATTCCTTTCAAATGATAATACCATTTGTCCCAGTGGAACGATGTAATCAGCGCCACGAATACAAAAACTGTGATAATGCGCGGAGGAAATCGTTTACTCTACTAGTTAATCGGAGACAAATTGAAAATTAAGTTATCAAATCGCCTCGGCTCACACTGAAGGATGCCAATTTAATCTAGACTTTAATCGTGGAAATGTTGACATATTTCTGATGAATTGGATGAATTTCCAGATGTAGATTTCTAAAGAAATTGAAATTGCTCCGGATGCAATGATAAATTCATGAAAGGAAATTGTGCTGCAACTGTTAAAATGCTTTACGAGGCAGTTATGGAAATATGATCAGCCTTTACTGGGGCAGATTGTCGGCGAGAAGAGGAAATTTCAATAATAATGGCGATTTGGGAACGCTAAAGTGAATATTTTACATTCATTTTTCAAAATCGTTTAAACCACTCAGCGCCAAATAGTTGCCCAGTCATCAGACAAATTCATATGCTTGAGAATGGCGGAGAATAATGTCATTCACAACAGGAGTACGCACCCTTGTGACATAATGGGTTCTATTCTGCCGCTGACTATGGCTTTTTTTTCGAAATTATTTCCCCCTATATAAGCTCCAAAGATTATGGGCGCTCGTTGGAACCGCCGCAATGAGGCGGTTCCAACGAGTGCTCACAATCTATGATATGGACTAATGGTAAATAAGAAATGTATTGTATTCATTTTAAATAGAAGTGAAGGCAATGATCTGGATTCGAATTAATTAACCCACAGCTCCCATCAGAGACACCAAAGGGAAAGAAACAAATATTAAACAGCCAGACCCTAATGGAAACATCAATAGAGGAAAGCCAAAAGGACAGTTACTTTCCCACAAAATGGCCATCCAATGGGCGTTGCAAAACCCATTTTCTCTATATAAAGGAGGGTTGGCTGGGATGGGGTCGATGGTGCGTATTTCACTGTGTGTAAACGAAGATGTGCATTCGCTAGGCTAGGACAGAGTACATGTAGTCAAACTCAGTCACCCATGGCTTCAGAAAAGAGCGGGTAACCAGGAAAGGTGAATAATGGTCATAAGAATAACAACGGATTTCTCTTTTCCAGCTCAAGCCCAGTCCAGTTTGTTGGGTAAAACCCGGCGTCCCAGGACGGCGTTCACGAGTCAGCAGCTACTAGAGTTAGAGCGCCAGTTTAAGATGAACAAATATTTGTCACGACCAAAGAGATTCGAAGTGGCAACATCACTGATGCTCACAGAAACACAGGTAACAATAGTTGAGGGTTTGTTTGTTTGTTTGATTTGAGGTTTAACGTCCGCCTCAACACTATATATGCGTTACTTCCAATTTCGTGGGACTTTGACCCGACATTGAGATGAAATGACATCACAAGACCTGTCGCCCAATGAAATCAACAGAAACATTACGATAAAACACCCGTTCGACATAGCGCATTTATCACATCTCCAAAAATGGCTACTTTTCTGATGAAAATGCGTGAAGTTTTTTTCTTATTCATACTGAAAGCATAGGTTGTGGGTGCTCGTTAGAACCGCCTCGTTGAGGCGGTTCTAAGAGTACCCACAACCTATGTCTTGGAGCGAAAATAAGACAAATAATATCATCCGTACATCCCCGTTAACCCCAGTTTTCTCTATTTAAAGTGGGGTTTAAGGGGGTGATTATTTCACAGACTAGTTCACGTGGTGAGTAGTGTTTTCTTGCTGTCATAATTGTCAAGTGCCTTTGAAAATGTCGTCCGTTTATGCCAATTGCAAACATCAACAGAACGAAGCATCTTAATTTTGCAAGTCTCGCTACTTTGGACATCTTCCTGATGCCCGGGACTTCTGTGGAGTGTGGGCCATGTCTGCTGATGTTGGTTCGATGGGGGACGCCTATAAGTCCTAGGGTGGGTGCCTCTTGCCTGATGCCTCCAGTTGACCTGTCTCATGAGCTCCATCAGTCGGTGTGGGCTTGGAGGGGGATGTGCTGTGTTTGCCGGGTCTTGTCGATCATCCGTTTCGGTTTCAGAACTTTGGGGTTGAGACACACTGATGAGGATTTGATGTCGGGAGGGCCTCTGTGTCGCTGGGGTTGGTATAACTACGCCTTAATTGTAATCACTGGGTCAGGTATCTCTGCTGGTGGATGATTCGTTCGTCCCCGAGGGTATCATCAGCTTAGTGCTAAGGTTGATACTGCGGTGTTGATGTCAGAACTGAAGTACTGATTTAAATAACTGTATTATATTTTTAACTTTTGCACTTTAAAATTCTATTTTTCTAAAACTAAGACTGACTTGACAGGTGAGACATGTATCTTAGCGGATTTGGTTGCCACTTTTTGTTATATTTTAAATTTTGCAAGTCTCGCTACTTTGGACATCTCCTCCCTGATGCCCCGGACGTCTGTAGAGTGTGGGCCATGTCTGCTGATGTTGGCTCGGTGGGGGACGCCTATAAGTCCTAGGGTAGGCGTCTCTTGCCTGATGCCTCCAGTTGACTTGTCTCATGAGCTCCATCGGTCGGTGTGTGCTCGGAGGGGTATGTGCTGAGTTTGCCGGGTCTTGTCGATCATCAGTTTCAGTTTCAGAACTTTAGGGTTGAGACACACTGATGAGGATTGGATGTCGGGAGGGCCTCTGTGTCGCTGGGGTTGGTATAGTTACGCCTTAATGATATTTAAAACGCATTTTATTTACGATAGTTTTACAGAAATATATAGCCCTCGCCCTTCGTGGCTTGAAGAAATAGATGGTCTGCATGCTGCTTCCATGCAGAGCTGAAACCGACCGCACACGATTCACTGGTAAACTGCTGAGAGGATCTAAGCCTGCCCAGGCAAAGCGGTGCGAATCGGACCGTCCATGCTTATAAACTCTATTGGTTTCATTGGGTGACAGGGCTTGAGATGTCATTTCATCTCAAGGTCGGGTAAAAGTCCCCAAAAAGTGGTAACGTCTCCAAAATGACATATAAAGTGTTGACAGGCACGTTTAACCTCAAATCAAACAGCGAAATTTTCACAGATGTCAATATTCGGCCATTAGTAAACGCGACGTCGTTAAGAAGTTTGTACTCGTAACGTTGCGGGGCGTGGCTAAATAATTTGTATATTTTATCCACTAGTAGATTACCGAATTTATTACATGGCGTTATTACATTCTCAGACGCGATATCATATGATAAATTTTGATATTACCGATGAAGTCCATGTGCTATAGTGTAGACTTAATTCCTTTAATATATTGCTGTTTTTTTTCGCTAATCACACTGGAACGAGGGGTTGCATGTAACCATTTCTATGCCCATGACTCAGCATTTATTCTCCCATCACGAAAACACGCCACTTGAACCCCACTTTTATATAGTAAAACTGGGGTTTATAGGGGTAAACCTTATTTTTCTTATTTCTGCTCTAAAATATAGATTGTGGGTACTCGTTAGAACCGCAGCATTTATTCTCCCATCACGAAAACACGCCGCTAGAACCCCACTGTTATATAGTAAAACTGGGGTTTATAGGGGTAAACCTTGTTTTTCTTATTTCTGCTCTAAAATATAGATTGTGGGTACTCGTTAGAACCGCCTCGATGAGGCGGTACTAACGAGTACCCACAATCTATATTTTGAGCAGATTCTGCTCTAAAATATAGATTGTGGGTACTCGTTAGAACCGCCTCGATGAGGCGGTACTAACGAGTACCCACAATCTATATTTTGAGCAGAAATAAGAAAAAAATCACAATTTTTCATCTTAAAATTTTCGCTTTTTCGGCGAGAAAGTTTACAATGTATTTGTATAGGCGTGGTTTCGTAATGATATATAATATTTTATTTCCAACTATTTTTCAGGTGAAAATATGGTTTCAGAACAGACGGATGAAATGGAAACGTAGTAAAAAGGCGATCTCAGAGTCCCAAAAGAAACAGGAAAGCGGTCATGGAAAACCGGTATCGGAGAGTGACGATTTTGCGGAATCGGATATCATAGATGAAGAGGACGATTCTGATATCGATATGTCCGATGATACAGCGATTAATATAGATCAGAAATCGGACATACTTCCGCAGTCATCGTGTGACTCTGAAAGGAGTGATTTGCAGAGAAACTTTGGTTCAATAGATTTGAGTTTAAATAATCCATATTTGCAAGGCCCGCATGTGCACGCGCATGCGCAGTGTTTCCAAGAGGAGACAACTGTAATAAATTCGGCAGTATCATGACTATGACATACCTATGTACTAAATGACCCATTTCATATCTCGAGAACAATCATTTTTCAGATTTTTGTCTTTTTGCTTTATTCTTAATTCCAGTGTAAATGTAGATTGTGGGTGCTCATTAGAACCGCCCCGATGGGGCGGTTCTAACAAGTACTTACAATCTATGTTTCGAACAAAACTGAGGAGAATAATTTATGATCATGTAAACACAACTTTTCTCTATATAAAGTGGCGTTTGCAGGGGTGGTCAATAAACTAGCGTGTTACATATGAACCCTGATGATACATCACTGAAACACGCCTATATAATTTTGACCCCCTTGAACCCCACTTTTATATAGTAAAACTGGGGTTTCCGGGGGTATACCTTATTTTTCTTATTTCTGCTCTAAAATATAGATTGTGGTTACTCGTTAGAACCGCCTCGATGAGGCGGTTCTAACGAGTTCCCACAATCTATATTTTGAGCAGAAATAAGACAGATATCACAATTTTTCATCTTAAAATTTTCATTTTTCGGCGATAAAGGTGGCAATGTATTTGTATAGGCGTGTTTGCGTAATGAGGACTTAGGAGAACGTGATATAGTACAATTATGTAAGATAAGCAGTCTTTGATTTCCCTAGAAAATGACGTATTTTTCTGACGAGATTTGCGTTATATTTTAGCTCGGCTGTTTTCGAAGAAAACGACGAGGTATTGTCATAGCTCTGGCGTCGTCTGCGTCGTCGTCTGCGTCTGCGTCGTGCAAAAACTTGGACATTTTGTAATATCTCTGTCATTACTGAACATATTTACTTGAAACTCGGACTTGTTGTTCATTATGAAAAGGGGAACTCATCAATAGGTGAGGTAACCCTGACAATATTTTTGGCACAGTTATGCCCCTTTTCGACTTATAATTTTTGCAAAAACTTGGACATTTTGTAATATCTCTGTCATTACTGAACATATTTACTTGAAACTCGGACTAGTTGTTCATTATGAAAAGGGGAATTCATATCAATAGGTGAGGTAACCCTCAATATATTTTTGGCACAGTTATGCCCCTTTTTTGACTTAGAATTTTTGCAAAAACTTGGACATTTTGTAATATCTCTGTCATTACTGAACATATTTACTTGAAACTCAGGCTAGTTGTTCAATATAAAAGGGGAACTCATACCAATAAGTGAGGTAACCCTCAAAATATTTTTGGCACAGTTATGCCCCTTTTTCGACGTAGAATTTTTGCAAAAACTTGGACATTTTGTAATATATCTGTCATTACTGAACATATTTACTTTAAACTGGGACTAGTTGTTCATTATGAAAAGGGGGACTCATACCAATAGGTGAGGTAACCCTTAAAATATTTTTGGCACAGTTATGCCCCTTTTTCGTCTTCGAAATTTTGTTTAACTAAAGGAAACTGCAGCCGAGCGTTGGCACCCGCATGCGGTGCTCTTGTCACATTTTGTGCTAAAGACTAGATTGTGGATACTTTTTCAGACAGTTCTTACGAGATCCAGCTATCTGCAGTCAAACGCATCACGACGATAACACGCCTACATAATTCTGACCCCTTTCGACTCAACTTTTATACAGTAAAACTGGGGTTTACTACGAAAGCCTACTAGGGTCAAAATAAGTTGAGAAAAAAAAATATTTTCTCGTACAAACGAGAAACTTTCTCGTACAAACGAGAAATATTCTCGTACAAACGAGAAATTTTCGCGTACAAACGAGAAACTTTCTCGTTCAAACGAGAAAAAATCTCGTACGAACGAGAAACTTTCGCGTAGGAACGAGAAAAATTCTCGTACGAACGAGAATTTTTTCTCGTTCCAACGAGAAATTTTCTCGTACAAACGAGAAATATTCTCGTACAAACGAGAAATTTCCTCGTTCAAACGAGAATTATTCTCGTACAAAAGAGAAATTTTCGCGTACAAACGAGAAATTTTCTCGTACAAACGAGAAAAAAATCTCGTACGAACGAGAATATTTGGTCAAAGTAATGACTCAATTTCTCTTAAGGCTTGTAAAGTCGATGATTGAAAACCATTTTGTAGATAACTCATCATTATTATAATAACAGTGTTTGGTTCGATTGATTTGTCAGAAGTAGTTGCTGTCCACGTGACTATTACTGATCTGTAGAAAATGGTAATTAATAGAAAATAGCTGCGCTATTCTTATCGCTGTGATATCATTGTGTTGCGTACGAGGGTTATCTATAGAATCTGGACTGGAATCATGTGTCAGGTTTGGCAAACAATGTAGAACCAGAATATGTGTCGAAGAACGCGATGTCTCATCAATGTCTTCACTTTTTGCTTACAGTACAGGAATTTAAGGGTTAAACGAAATGGGTCAGGATCATTTTTCCAGCCTACCCTTAAAAAAACAAAAAACAATCGACCCACCAGTGCTGCCAATGCTTTGGTTATAAAAAAATAAGTTGCAGTGGATAAAACTGACCCTGCCTGTAACTTGAGCTATCGGCTCTTCTACAGTTATTTATTTTATGCTCATACAAACAAAAATAAATAAATAAATAAATAAATAACGTTGTAGATTCAGTATGAACAAATGCAATTTTCTATTTTAGATTTAACAAAGGGCTGGTACATATGCTGTCATCACATTTATTTATTTATTTATTTATTTATTTATTTATTATTAGAAATTTCTTGAAACATATACACACGTACGCATGCTTTCATTACATCTACCGACCTTTAACCCTTTCAACCCTGTATATCAGTACAGATACTTTTGCAAACAGTGTAGATCCAGATAAGACGCTCATAATGAGCCGTCTTACCAGCACGAACACCAGTTGCTATCCTGCTATTGGTCTCATCTCAACCTCCTATATACAAGTATGGACGATTCCAAATACATGTACAAAGATGGAAGAATTCACCGCAGAAACTCAGAGGTGAAAGAGTCAATTAACTTCTACCCGTTGTAAAACGCCAAGTTAATCAATACCCGTGTTGGTGTTATGACAAGCAAAATGTCGTACGTACGAGAAAAAATCTCGTTCGAACGAGAAACTTTCCCGTACAAACGAGAAAAAAATCTCGTACGAACGAGAATATTTCTCATAGAAATTTTGTCGTACATGTGCATCCAGTGAAGACTCAGATCAGTCTATGTATTTGCGCAGTCTGATCAGAGGCTTTGCTCTATGGGACATGGATGCCACATGACCCATAGTGATGCTAAGATAAATTACATATGAAATTGTTGTCTGTTAACTTTCTGGTGTGAGTCAGACCGCTTTTTAAACCCAGCCCACCGGGGCTTGGAGAAATAGATGAGGCTGCAAGGTGCTTCCACGCAGAGCTGAATCTGACTGCAAATGAGTACTGGAAAACCGCTTAGAAGATTTAAGCCTGTCCAGGTAAAGTGTTGGGGGTCGGAACGGCCATGCATTTAACCCCTATTGGTTTCATTGGGCGGCAGGGCTTGAGAGGTCATTTCAGCTCAATCTCGGATAAAAGTCCCACAAAATTGGAAGCAACGTCTCCAAAATTTCCTAAATAGTCTTGACGGTAAGCGTCAGTTCAAATGAAAAGCTTAGCGGGTTCCTTTGTGCGGTAGGGCTTGACATGTCATTTCATGTCAGTGTCGGATAAAAGTCCCACAGTATGGAAGCAGTGTCTTCATAAAATGATGGGTACGTAAAACCTCAAGCCGGCCTCGGTAGCTCAGTCGGATGCTCGTCGGACTGGTGATCAGGAGGACGCGGGTTCGATTCCTGCCTGGGTCGGCAACATGCTTTCGTGGAGATCGATCATGAAACCTTTTCTACGGTCATTCTCTCCCTTCCACTGATTCAAGAAGGGTGACGTCTCCAAAATTACCTACAAAGAGGTGACGGGGACGTTAAACCTGAAATCAATCAAACTATTCAACAAAAAAATCTCGTACGAACGAGTAACTTTCTCGTACAAACGAGAAAAAATCTCGTACGAACGAGAAACTTTCGCTGTGGTACATGGATGCCACTTGGCCCATGTTTGACCCTTAAGATGCTGAGATAAACTGCATGTGAAAATGTCGTCTGCTGTTTCATCTTGCAACTTTTTGGTACGTGTCGGGCAGATCCTTAAACCCTTGCGGTGGCCCCCGCCATCAGAGCTTAGAGAAATAGCAAGGTGCTTCAACACTGAGCTGAGACCGACCGCACATGAGTACTGGAAAACCGCTTAGAAAGTCTAACCTGCCAAGGTAAATTAGTGTAAGTCGGACCGTCCGTGCATATAAACCCTACTGGTTTCATTGTCCGGAAAATCTTGAGATGTCATTGCATCCCAATGTCGGGTAAAAGTCCCATAAAATTGGAAGCAATATCTCCAAAATGACTTAAATATTGTTAACGAGGACGTTAAACCCTAGCCTAGCGGTTCCTTCGGGCGGTAGGGCAGGAGATTTCATTTCACCTCAGTGTCGGGTAAAAGTCCCACAAAATGGAAGCAGTGTCTTGAAAATGACCTAAATAGTGCTGACGGGGATGTAAAACCTCAACATACAGACAAAGTATATAGACAAACAGTAGGGACACACTGTTTGCAACAATGGCTTTTTAAATAACGCAGTCGACAACTGTTGTGAGAAAATCTCGTACGAACGAGAAACTTTCTCGTACGAACGAGAACTTTTCTCGTATGAACGAGAAAAAAATCTCGTACGAACGAGAATATTTTTCGCAGTAATGGGAAATTTTCTCTGCGGTATATGGATGTTACTTGGCCCATGTTTGACAGTTAAGATGCCATGATAAACTTCATGTGAAAATGTCGTCTGCTGGTTCATATTGCAAACTTTTTTGGTGCGAGTCGGACCGTCCTAGCGGTGGTCCCCGCCCATCGGAGTTTGGTGAAATAGTTTAGGGTGCACGTTGCGAGTTTGACCGTCTATTCAATAAACATATTGGTTTCCATGGGCTACAGGGCTTGAGAAGTCATTTCATCTCAATGTCGGGTAAAAGTCCCACAAAACTGGAAACGTCTTCAAAATGACCTAACTATTGTTGACGGGGACGTTAAGCCTCAATTCAAACGAAAAGCCTAGCGGTTCCTTTGGGCGGTAGAGCTTGACAGGTCATTTCATCTCAGTGCAGGGTCACGGTCCCACAAAATGAAAGCAGTGTCTTCAAAGATGACGAGTAGGTCAAACAAAGCATACCGGCAAACAGTATGGACTCCTACCACCACTACAGTTTCAGTATCTTGCTCAACATTGTTTGCAACAAGTAACAAGCAGACAACAAAGCAGACAACAATTGTTGTGATTGGCAGACTAAGGTTTAATAACTAAGGTAGACTTCGCTGGGCGCATATGCACGAAGACTCCTTTTGCTATGGTATCTCCGCCAAGAAACAGAGTGTTCGCATGCCATATATTACGTACATATAAGCAATGGCTACAAACAGCAGTTCGGTCCCGCCCATCGGGGCTTAAAGAAATATATGGGCTGCATGATGCTTCCACGCAGAGCTGAATCCGACCCGCACACGAGTAATGGTAAACCGCTTAGAGGATCTAAGCCTGCCCAGGCAAAGCGGTGCGCACGAGTCGGATTGTCCATGCTTATAAACCCTATTGGTTTCATTGGGCACCAGGGCTTGAGATGTCATTTAATCTCAATGTCGGGTAAAATTCCCACAAAATTGGAAGCAACGTTTCCAAAATGACCTTTACAGTGTTGACGGGGACGTTAAACCTCAGCTCAAAAAAAGAAACAAACAGCAGTTTGGCAGTTAAAGGTACACAAAGGCAATGGCTACAAACAACAGTTTGAACAGAAAAGGTATGTATCAAAAGAGGGATTATACAAATGACCCCGATTCCTATGCCTAGCACCGAATCAATGGCCATTTTAAAGGAGGTGATAAGGCGTAATTAAATTAAGAAGATGGTAAATTTCTCGTATGAACAAGAAACAAATGTCGTAGGAACGAGAAACTTTCTCGTAGGAACGAGAAAATTTCTCGTTCGTACGAGAATTTTTCTCGTTCGTACGAGAAAGTTTCTCGTAGGAACGAGAAATATTCTCGTTTGTACGAGAAAGTTTCTCGTAGGAACGAGAAATATTCTCGTTTGTACGAGAAAGTTTCTCGTTTGTACGACATTTTTTCTTGTTTATAACAAGAATCTGGAAACTCATCATAACACGTGTATTGAACAACGTGGTGTTTTACGACGGGTAGAAGTTAATTGACTCTTTCACCTCAAATGGTGGTGGCCCCCGCCCATAGGGGCTTGAAGAAATATATGGGCTGCATGATGCTTCCACGCAGACCTGAATCCGGCCCGCACACTAGTACTGGTAAACCGCTTAGAGGATCTAAGCCTGTCCAGGAACCGCGGTGCGAGGCGGACCGTCCATGCTAATAAACCCTATTGGTTTCATTGGGCGACTGGGCTTGAGAGTCATTTCATCTCAGTGTCGGGTAAAAGTCCCACAAAATTGGAAGCAACGTCTCCAAAATGACCTTTACAGTGTTGACGGGGACGTTAAACCACAAATCAACCAATCAACCTCAAATGGTGGCCGTGCTAGTAAGACGGCTAATTATGACCGTCTTTTCTGGATCTACACTGTTTGCAAAGGTATCTGTACCGATCTACAGGGTTAAAAGGGTTAAAAGTCCGCAGATGGTACCTGCTTCTTGCAATGTGTGTATATGTGTGTCAAGAAATTTCCAATAAATAAATAAATAAATAAATAAAATTAATAAATTAGCCCTAATAGAAGATTGCATTTGTTCATACTGAATCTGTAACATTATTTAATTTATTTAATAATTCATTTATATTCGCCCCCGCTCATCGGGGCTGGAAGAAATTGATGGGCTGCATGATGCTTCCACGCAGAACAGAAACCGGCCGCACACAAGCACTGGTAAACCGCTCAGGGGATCTAAGCCAGCCTAGACAAAGCGGTGCGAGTCCATGCTTATAAAGCATTTTGGTTTCATTCGGTGACAGGGCTTGAGAAGTCATTTCATCTCAATGTCGGGTAAAAATTCCACAAAATTGGAAGCAACGTTTTATTTATTTTTGTTTCTTCCCTTCTTAAGGGGAAGCGTAAAACAAATAAATGTAACTGTAAAAATGATCCTGGCCCATTTCGTTTAACCTTTATATTTCTGTACTGTAAGCAAATACTGTAGACATTGATCAATCATCGCGTTCTGCGACATATAATCTGGGTCTACATTGTTTGCCAAACCTAACACATGATTCTTGACCAGATTCTATAGATAACCCTCGTACGCAACACAATGATATCACAGCGATGAGAATAGCGCAGCTTTATTCTATAAATTGCCGTTACCTGGATTTTCTACAGATCAGTAATAGTCACGTGGACAGCAACTACTTTGCTAAACGTTGGGTCAACTGACAAAACAATCGACCCAAAAACTGTTATTATAATAATGATGGGTTGTCTACATAATGGTTTTCCATCATCGACTTTACAAGCCTTAGGAGTAATTGAGTCATTACCTTGACCAAATATTCTCGTTTGTACGAGATTTTTTCTCGTTTGTACGAGATTTTTTCTCGTTTGTACGAGAAAATTTCTCGTAGGAACGAGAAAAAATTCTCGTCTGTACGAGAATTTTTCTCGTTCCTACGCGAAAGTTTCTCGTTTGTACGAGATTTTTTCTCGTTTGAACGAGAAAATTTCTCGTTTGTACGAAAAAAAATCTCGTTTGTACGAGAAAGTTTCTCGTTCGTACGAGAAATTTTCTCGTTTGTACGAGAAAATATATTTTTTTCTCATCTTATTTAGACCCTAGTAGGCTTTCGTAGTTTACAGGTGTATACATTATTTTTCTTATTTCTGCTCAAAAACATGGATTGTGGGTACTCGATGGAACCGCCTCGTCGAGGCGGTTCTTACGAGATCCCTTAATCTACGTTTTGAGCGGAAATATGAAAAATATTAGATTTTTTTTATCTGAACATTTTCAGGTTTGGTGGATTTTTTCAGTATATTTGAGTAGTCGTGTTTTTCTAATGATTGCTCGCACACCTCTGGGGCAATGAAAATTTGTTGTTAAGGTAGGGATAGGCCGAGCCATTAAGGGTTAACCAACGCCCCAGGCCAGGAGTCATAGCAGGAATACTTTTTTCAATCTTCTTTAAAGTAAAGGTATGTTGTGTGTGCACACACAACGCACATTTTAAATATAGCATGAGCAAATTATCATTACATTACGATAACACACCCGTGCGACATTGTGCATGTTTTCACATCTCAAAATGGCCATTTTTCTGATGAAAATCCGTGATATTTTTCATATAAATACTGCAAACATAGGTTGTGGGCGCTCATTAGAACCGCCTCATTGAGGCGGTTCTAACGAGTACCCACAACCTATGTCTTGGAGTAAAAATAAGAAAAATAATGTTTACCCCCTTAAACCCCAGTTTTCTCTATATGAAGTGGGGTTTAGGGGGGTGTTCATTTCACGGACTTGTTCTCGTGATGATATCATCCCAAATATTCATGTTTTAATCTCTGCAATTACAGGAATCTTTTTCTAGGGAATCAACATCACGAAAGCACGCCTGTTTAATTGTGGCCACCTTAAACCCCACGTTTGTATTGTAAATCTGAGGTTTACAGGGGTTTACATTATTTTTCTTAACATAGATTTTGTACGATAGTACCGTCTCCCCGAGGCAGTTCTAACGAATTCCCATAAACACTCTTTTGATTACAAATATGAAAAATACCAACATTTTTCATCTGAAAATTCTATATTTTTTTTGGTAAATCTTTTTTCAATATAGTCGAATAGGGGTGTTTTTGTATTGAGAACGAGGTTGAAACAACAGTAGTAAATGCGTCATCGGTGTTTGAGCCATCGAAGTTTCACTGTGTTATTTCTGATGACAATTCGTGGTGTGTTTTTTTCTTTTTTCTGCTTGAGAGGGAAATTGTGGGTGCTTGCTGTGACAGCGACCTTGATGTGTTCCACTGTCTGTTTTCCTTTTGGAAAAATACGAAGTTGTGAAAAAAGGGAGAAAGAACTATTGCCTATTTTTACGTATACCCCCATATTTTGATAGAGTGTATCCGTAAAATAGGGGTGGACCGCTATATGCGGATTTACACACCTGAATATACGGGTACACCAGTAAAATATGGGTGTACCCGTAAAATGCTGGTGTACCCGTAAAATGCAGTTAGACCGCTATTTATGCGTGCGAATGCATATTACAGGTACGCCCGCATTTGAAATAGTGGTGTACCCTGAAATTTAGGAGTACGCCCACAAAAATTTCTGATGGGCAAGCGAAAAAACTGTGTCTTCGAATATTTGCGATCTGAGAAACACGCCTATACACATATATGGAAACTTTTACCACCAGAAAATGAAAATTTTCAAATAAAAAAATCTGATATTTTTTCATATATCTGCTTCAAACATAGATTGCACGACTCATTTGAACCGCCGAGGCGGTTCTAACGAGTACGCACAATCTATGTTTTGAGCAGAAATAAGAGAAATATTGTGTACCCCTGTAAACCTGTTTTACTTTTAACAATGGGTTTAAGAGGGTCAAAACTATATGTATGCGTAGTTTCACTGTAGGCAAACTTAGTCAAAATACAGTCATCCCTGACTGCATGGAGAAGTTTTGTGCCAATGACCATTCATAAACCATACAGTGAAGGCCTTGATCAGACTGCGCGCATGCGCAGGCTGATCTGAATCGTCGCTGCGCACATATTATCAAAATCCGCTATTCTCTGGGCGAGGCCAAATATTGTTTCGTCTTTTTTGTGTTTTCTTTTTATGACAAAATAAATTGACTGCACCATTCACTTTGTGTTTTTGTTACAACGCCTTTTAATGAAAACTCCACTTTATATAATATAAATTTTCAAAGGGACACGTTTTTAGCTCAACTGGGCCGAAAGCTTATAGTAGCTTATAGTATAGTGGGTCGTCCGTTGTCCGTCCGTAGTCCGGCGTCCGTAGTCCGTCCACACCTTTGACCAGTTATATCTCTGCAACCGACAGGCTGATCTCAACCATTTCTCATCTGTAGCATGCCTCTTGTGGGGCACTGAAATTATTATTATTTTTTTTTTAAATCGAACAAAAACTTTGGTTGCTATGGCAATCACAAGGTCCCATAGACTTACTATGGGAAAATGCTTGTCATCACCTTTAGTTTTGACCGGATCATTCTGAAACTTATATGTAAGGCGGCCGGGGATAAAATCTCGGATGAGTTCGACAATTGGCGAAGTCTGCCCGTTAATCATAGATTACGCCCCCTTGCTTGTTAAAAATGTCTATTTTTGACCTTGTCATCACCGTAGCCCCTTTAGTTTTGATCGGGTCATCAGGAAACTTACGTACTAGTAAATCAGGGTTAAAAATCGGAAAACTAGCGATGTCGGTCAATGACTCACGGAGTTATGTACCCTTATTTGCTGAAAATGCTTATTTTTGAACTTGTACTCACCGTAGCCCCTTCAGTTTTGATCGGATCTTCTTGAAACTTACAAACAAGTAAGTCGGGGATAAAAGCTCGGAGGAGTTCGAAAACTAGCGATGTCGGTCGATTACTCACGGAGTTATGTCCCCTACTTTGCCGAAAATGCTTATTTTTGAACTTGTAATCACCGTATCTCCTTCAGTTTTGATCGTATCTTCTTGAAACTTACAAACAAGTAAGTCGAGGATAAAAGCTCGGATGAGGTCGAAAGCTAGCGATGTCGGTCGATTACTCACGGAGTTATGGCCCCTACTTTGCTGAAAATGCTTATTTTTGACCTTGTCATCACTGTAGCCCTTTCAGTTTTGATTGGATCTTCTTGAAACTTACAAACAATTAAGCCAGGGATAAAAGCTCAGATTAGTTCGAAAACTAGCGATGTTGGTCGATTACTCGCAGATTTTTTACCCCTACTTTGTTGAAAATGCTGATTTTTGGCATTGTCATCACCGTAGCCCCTTCAGTTTTTATCTTCTTGAAACTTACAAACAAGCAAGTCAGGGAGAAAAGCTCGGATGAGTTCGAAAACTAGCAATATTGGTCAATTACTCTTGGCGATATGTCCACTACTTTCCTGAAAATGCTTATCTTTGACATTGTCATCACCGTATCCCCTCCAGTTTTGATAGAATCTTCTTGAAACTTACAAACAAGTAAGTCAGGGATAAAAGCTCGGATGAGTTCGAAAACTAGCGATGTCGGTCGATTACTCACGGAGTTATGTCCCCTATTTTGCTGAAAATGCTTATTTTTACCTTGTCATATCACTGTAACCCCTCCAGTTTTGATAGGATGTTCTTGAAACTTACAAACAAGTAAGTCAGGGATAAAAGCTCGGATGAGTTCGAAAACTATAGCAATGTCGGTCGATGAATCACGGCGTTATGTCCCCTACTTTGCTGAAAATGCTTATTTTGACCTTGTCATCACGGAAGCCCCTTCAGTTTTGATTGGAACTTCTTGAAACTTACAAACAAGTAAGTCAGGGATAGAAGCTTGGATGAGTTCAAAAACAAGCGATGCCGGTTGATTACTCACGGAGTTATGTCCCCTACTCGGCTGAAAATGCTTGTTTTTGACCTTGTCATATCACTGTAACCCCTTCAGTTTTGATAGGATCTTCTTGAAACTTACAAGTAAGTCAGGGTTAAAAGCTCGGATGAGTTCGAAAACTAGCGATATCGGCCACTAATTCCTTTACTAAATGGAATATGTGGATGAAACTTCACTGATATATAGACCACCATAAGAAGCAGGTTTTGTTGACATTGTCATCATCATATGTCCCTAAGTGTTCAACAGCTTTCCTGAAACTTACAAAAGAGTAAGTTAGAGATGAATGTGTTTGCAAACTAACATTATTGGCACATTACTCCCAGAGTTAAGTCCCCTTCTTTGCTGAAAATGCCTATTTTGTACCCTGTCATCACCATAAGTCCTTTAGTTTTGATCGAATCTTCCAGAAACTAGTATATATAAGTAGGTTGGGATTGAAAGTTTGGATGAGTTTGAAAACTTGTGATGTCTGCTTATCTCTCATAGATTTACGTCCCAATGAATGCTGCAAATACCTGGTTTTGACCTTGTCATCAGCATAAATCCTTCAGTAAAGATTGGAACTTCCTGAAACTTCTAATCTGTTAGCTCAGGTGAGCGATATAGTACCATCATGGTCCTCTTGTTTAAAGTTCCTTTTAATGGAAAAAATAACATTCTCAAAAATGAAATAAGGGTAAACTTATTTTTATTAGCATGTTAGACGTCATTTTTTGATGTACATGAACCACAATTTATATATTGTACGGCCATACACCAATTGCCTTTTTTATGTTCAAAAACATAGACTGTGATTACTGTTAGAATCGCCTCTCTGATGCGGCTTTAACCAACAACACCCAGTCTAACGCAGAACGCCTGAATAGCCAATAGTAAACTCTAGTGATATATTGAGTGATAAATCACTGGGCGGGGGAGCGCGACGTGAAGAGCCCCCTTTTTCAGATTTCATGACGTCATTCATTGTTACATGTAACGTCTTTATGTTATGAAAACACGTAAACACATGTGGCAAAGTCAGCTATTTTGGCGAGATTCCTTTAAACGATGGCGGAAGATAGGGAGAATATGAAGGAATCAATAGCATTCTCGTCGACTTTAAGTATGTTAGAATCGAAACAGATCAGCTCTAGTTCCGTGATTTATTGAGTGATAAATCACTGTTTGTCGGTCGGTTGTGGGTATAGACAAATCACTCACGCTACGCGCTTGTGCTTTGATCTTCCTTACAACTGACCTCCAAACAGTGATTATTCACTCAAAAAATCACTGCTAGAGCTGATCTATTAGCAGAAATCACACTTTTCATGTGAAATTTGTATATAGAACTACGTATCTGTATTTTACGCGCATAACCGAGAAATAACATAACTTTTACTCGACATAAACTTGGATGTTTTTGGGCTAAGAAGAAAAAAATCCTCTTCGCCGGGGAAATAAATCTCTTTTGCTGGAACTACTTTTTGTACAAGATAAAAGATACTGCTTTTGCAGTAAAATCAATATATTTCAAGAGGGAAAGTTTCAGTCACGTCGACGTTATTCATGACGTCATCTCAATGGCGTCTGAGAAAGTATCAACTGGCGTTCAGAACGCGTGACTTTTGAGTGGGATGCAACGTTGAAAAAAAACAACAACAAAAAAAAAAAAAAAAAAAAAAAAAACCATGGACATAACAATTGAAAAGGTAGACTTCGCGCTCATTACCTTATCGGAATTTTTACCTCCTCCGGTTTAAATCCCATATTTAAAATAGAAGAATGACTATACTATATATTACATGCATAACGAAGAAATGCCATGATTTGTTTGTTTGATTTGAGGTTTAACGTCCCCGTCAACACAGTATAGGTCATTTTGGAGACGTTGCTTCCAATTTTGTTGGGCCTTTACCCGACATTGAGATGAAATTAGTCTCAAGCCCTGTCGCCCAATGAAACCAATAGAGTTTATAACCATGGACGGGCGACTCGCACCGCGGTTCCTGGACAGGCTTAGATGCTCTAAGCGGTTTACCAGTACTATTGTACGGATGGTTTCAGCTCTGCGTGGAAGCATCATGCAGCCCATCTATTTCTTCCAGCCCGATGGGCGGGGGCGGGAAGAAATACAATGAAATTCTCAATAAATTAAAAAGGAAAATCATCTCTGGCCGAGGAAGATTTATTTTCTCTAAGGTAATGTTCAATTCGCGTCGACGCGTTGTTATTGGCGTCACGTAAGCGGCGTCTCAGAAGAGTCAACAACGTTCAAGATGTTAGACTAGGAGGCAGCGTTGTAATACAGATTGCATGGATATAACTACTGAATTGGGCGTTTTTTTATTACTATACGGTTGTTCCAGCCTGCACCCCAGAGTCAATACACCCGCCAGTGCTGTTAAAACTTTAATGATAAAAGCAGAAAATGTGTGCATCATCGGATAAGGTATATTTTCGTCCGAAACTCAGTCTAGTTTTTAATCTCTTATGGACATCCATGATTGTCGGAGATAATCCTTAACAATACACTTGATGGTTGCACCAGCAACTCCACGTAGTAGCAAGTATGTTTAATAAATCTCCCAACATTTTGATATTAATGAAAGACCCGTATCTACTAATGAATGTCAACGCAATCAATCACGTCTCAAATGTGTTTGAAAATTATTTAAAATGTGTTTATTTTCAATGGCATATCAATGATCTGATTGCCCAATTGTGCCTTATCGGAAAATGAAACTATAACCATGTTAAGATTTTAATTTCCATCCCTGTGTTTTCTTAGTGACTGTGCTAGTTATCGGAGTGCTGTAACTAAGCAAGACTGGACCAAATTTAAGCACCGTCATGCGCAATCTTGTCTTCGGGGCTTGCAAAGACACAAACCGGCATTGTCTGATAGCGAGCATCTTAAAAGTTATCGTAGAGAAACTAGATGTATCGAACTATCAACATAGCAAACAATAAGGTGCCGATCAGACTGCGCATGCGCAGTCTGATCGGCTTCTTATTGTTCGCTAATTTCATAATTAGGTTTTACCATGGCATGACCCAAATAATCTGTTTAATTAATGTCAGTTTTATTACAAAATTAGTGTTTACAATGTAATTTGAAACGCTTCGGGTACCGAAAGTTTAAGACGATATCTGGGCATTCTCAGATTGCTTGAAATTACGGAGATATAAATATAGCGTTACAAATATTTTGTTTAGATTAGTCTAAATTAGGAAGGTATTAATACACCGTTTCAAATATGTCATTCTTCCAAGAACGAGGCTTTGGTTCAGCTTAAAAGGCATTAAATTGACATTAATTTGTACATATACATGACCGTATTGAATATGATACCGGTACAGTGTTGATTCCTGTGGTTGACAAGGCGGAGCTTTCCAAGTAAATTTCGACTAAAAAAAAACAAAACAAAAGAGATATCATTTTATCGGCTGTCAAATATGTGGTGTACACGCATTATACTGGTTCTGTTAAGGTTTAGCAACAGCAAATACTCTAGATATTATAATAGCGGTTTCTGTATCATATCAGAGTTCAGCACTCTCTCAACTAGCGATCGGCCTATGCATGCTTTACCTTCCGGAATGTTCAACGGTCAAGGTCAAAATCACAGTGCATCACGAAAACACGCCTATATTATAAAATTATTTGTCTATATCGCGACGGAAGTAATGGCGAGGATTGCAGCTGCCTAAAATCGATTTAAACCCCACATTGGAATCCGTTTCACTGACCGTTCTAAGGCGGTTCTTCTGTCGCGGTTTAGTTTTTTAATGGTCTGTATCTTTTTTTTTTTTTTTTTTTTTGGTTTTACGGCCCTTTCAAGATCATTTCACTCATATTGACCCGATCGTTAATCAAAGGTGGGCGAAAACCGGAGTACCCGGAGAAAAACTATCTGACCTTCCGTTGCAGAACTTGGCGTCTCACATGTGACCCGAGCGAGGCTCGAACCTACAGTGGTGAGAGACCTAATGATCAAGAGTCAGCGCTCTTAACCACTAGGCTACGAAGGCCCGTTATGGTCTGTATCTGAGTGTGTTTTTCTCTTATATTATTTTGGACAAGCAGTTGGCCATTTTATGGGAAAATAACTGTCCTTTTGGCTTTCCGCTATTGATGTTTCCATTAGGGTCTGGTTATTTCATGTTTGTGTTTCTTTCCCTTTGGTGTCACTGGTTTAATTGTATCGATTCCTGATCATTGCCTTCACTTCTATTTTGAAGGGGTTAAAATTATATAGGTGTGTATTCGTGATGGTATTGGACTAACGACGGCCCATCATCGGCTGCTGAAGCTGTCCATGACTTTCGTTGTACCGATTTTGATCCTTCTAGTCATTGACTTTCTGAAGTAGAATCCCTCTAGTTTTTTTTCTCCCCATTTTGTTGTCAGTGTCTTTAACCTTCTTATTAAAGTACTTCACGTGGAATTTATCAAGTACTTTTTTGTGTTTGGTATGTATTCCTTTGCAATCACTAGAATTTTGCACCATTTGCATCATTGTATTTACATTTTTTGTTCAAATCTCATAAAATATATTTCCTCCTCTCAGACCTGATGAGGCCTAATTGGCCGAAACTAGCTAGTCTGGCCCAGAAAAATATTGTACACTCCACAGTTTTCAGTTGTGTTGTAGTCCTTGCTTCCAAAGGATTACTTTTCATTACGATAACACACCCGTGCGATATAGTGCAATTTTTACATCTCCAAAATGGCTACTCTTCTGACGAAAATCTGTGACATTTTTCTTATTTATACTGCAAACATAGGTTGTGGGTACTCGTTAGAACCGCCTTATTGAGGCGGTTCTAACGAGTACCCACAACCTATGTCTTGGAGCAGAAATAAGAAAACATATGGTTTACCCCCGTAAACCCCAGTTTTCTCTATATAAAGTGGGGTGTAAGGGGGCGTTCATTTCACGGAACTGTTCACGTGATGTTCTACAGAACCCATGTAGCAGTAGGTGACTGTTGTACCCCTTCCGTCACTATCTTCATCCAAAATTGTAAACAGCGGACATACCTCTACACTGACATTATATGCCGTATCAAAATGTTTCTTTCTGCAGTGCTTTTTCGTGTTCAGGGTCCATGGTTTGAATGTGTGCCAGTTTAACGGACTATATAAAATGACCTAAACCCTGTATTGAAAATTTGTCAAGTGTAAAGATGATTTTTTTTTTTAAAAAAGAAAAAGAAATTATCACTAATATGGTTGTTTGTGAGTAATTACATGAAAGCATAATATTTCGGCTTTAAGTACATGTAGCCCTATTGCTACAAACATTTAGTTTTCACAAGACAAAAACAATCACGGTGAAAACTGTCAAATTTCAAACGTTGCTGCAGAGCTGTAATTTCATCCAATGTTTCTTCTCAGCACAAATCAGTCCTTTGTTTGATCGATCCCGGGCTTCTCCAGACATTCGGATGAGTCTTTAAACCTAGGTCCCGTCTCCGTATGACCTTAGCTGTTGGTGGGACGTAAAACTCAAAAGACTCAAACTCAAACTCAGTCCTTTGTATAACTTCTCCTAACAAAACCTAGCAATGATTTTCTTTTTTTTTCCACTTCAAACTGACTAAATTTTCACCTTTGTCATCCCATGCATTTGCAGTTGAAGAAACATGTCTGCTTTTGACCACATGTGGAAACATGTAAACCAAAAAGTAGATCCTTCTATGTATTGTGGTCTGAATTGGTCATAACCTCTAGAAGATAAAATATGTACTGTTTTAATTCTTAGGATAAGAACAATGCTTCTTTCTTTTTTAAATCTCTGAGTGAACAAGTTACATATGAACCTGACAGGTTAAAGAAGTCTCATGTTTGTACTTCATCACTAGATTTTGCCTGAAAAAAGGCCTGTACAGATATGTAAATTTCCACACTTGAATTTTGTTACTGACTTTATCCTGCGGGGTCAAAAACAAACTTTCTTGGAGACTGTCTGTGAATGACTGAGGTTTTTTTTTTACACTCGTTCTTTCATTTCAACCGATTCAAGAAGGCCAGTTGTCAGTTGCTTGCCAAAAATACTTTGCACTGATTAACAACTTATGTTTAAGCCAGTCCAGAAAAAGTTAATGTCCCCATCCAAAGGATGTTGCCTCTGTTGCTAAATGCTTGAGGCCACCATCCCCGGTTTGATCCCCAACAGCGGTAATAAAATTTTGGTGTCCGAACATGCTCCTCTGGCATCATTTGCAGCGATGAATGCAACAAAGTGTACTGTCCTTCGGATCGGGACGTTACCGGAGGCTCCCTGTGCAGGGAGAACCCCCTGTGTAGGTTAAATATCCCTTATGTAATTACATGATAACTGTGATGGCTTTCATCCCGGAACCCCGGAGTGTATAATGTATACCTGCGACTCTGCTGCGAGTAATGGTCAAAGATGACAAACCGATATCAGCAGAAAGAAAGATAACAGATTGCCATAACAAAGTGCGATTTCCACACATTAAACAAATTCCTTGTTCAAAAACCGTGGCTATTATGCAAAAGAACTTTTTCAGAAAGAAATATTCTGGCCTGCAAATTATATCGATAAATGTTGTTTCTTTCTTTTTTTAATATTGTTTTTCATTTTCATAAAATATGTCACGTGACAACAAATCTTCATTTTTTTGTTTACATTGCTAAAATACGTAGTTTCCATCTTCATTTCCACAACCCATTGCGTATAACGGAATTCGAAAAGTTAAATGATATTCCTATTTTTGCATAACTGATTTCGCGATCAATGCATTACGATAACACAGCCGTGAAACATAGTGCATTTTTTCACATCTCCAAAATGGCTACCTTTCTGATGAAAATCCATGATATTTTTCTTATTTATACTGCAAACTTAGGTTGTGGGTGCTTGTTAGAACCGCTTCATTGGGGCAGTTCTAACGAGTACCCATAACCTATGTTTTCGAGCAGAAGTAAAGAAAATCATATATACCCCCATTAACCCCAGTTTTCTCTATATAAAGTTGGGTTTAGGGGGTGTTCATTTCACAGACTTGTTCACGTGATGGCCATAAAGACTTACAAGAAAGAAGAAAACATTATTGCGTCCGTCTGCTAAATACTTTGATCGCCATTTTTATTTTTCTGCCGCATCCCGGATGCTTTGATTTGACCCGTTTTATGACAATAAAGCCTTCCAATGCCGAAAACCAGACCAAGAGGAAAAGGATGACACCGAATTACCATTATTGAAGAAACATACCCCAAAACATACAATCATAATGCCGAAAACGGTCGTCGTAAATCATTATGCTAAAACAAGATTTAAATGAACCTAGAAAATAAAAAAATGCAGAAAATTCTTTCCATGATTTCACAAAACTTTTGGTGGGGGGAGCGGAGTGTGAGTCTCTTTGACCAAGTGATGTTAGAAAACATCAAAAATACAAGGACCAATCAATCATAAGAACAAATCAGAAAATCGGTCTGTCCCTTTAAGTTTGCAAATTATTGACTGCTGTTTTATTTTAAAGAAATAAATTACAACAACAAAAATAATTAAGGAAAAAATAGGATTATGAAAGTAATTATTTAAGCAAATTCATAACATCATTGAGTACTACTGACATCAAGTGCCTTTGTATTGCAGGGTTTAAAACTGTACAAGAAGGAAAAAAAAAAAAAAAAAAAAAAAAATAGGGTAAAACGATCCACAATGTCTTATTCCTATTGTGTCATAATGTAACTTTTTCAGCATTGTCATTTTGCAATATTGTCAACACTAACATTCATCATGGACAGTGCATGAATGCATTATTTTTCTCTTTAAAATTTTTGGATAAAACTGGACTTATACGTTGATAATGTATGTTCTCATATACTTTATTTTGTGGGGGTGGGGGTTATTATCTAAATGCCTATGCTAAGCTTTGTATGACAAGGTGGCCCTAAATGGACATAAAACACAATAAAAATTCACTTTAAGGAAATCTTGTCTTCTGGTATTGAAACTGATTTTGGAACAAAAATTGACCTGAACCCATATCTAGCTTTCAAAAACAATGTTACCGGTTTCTGATTTTTTTTAAATTTGTTTGCTATATAGAACACATATGTGGCCTATTTTATATGCAATATCTTGGGGTGACAAGATCAGTATCACATCTAATACTGATGATGAAAATCTTAATTTTTGCAAATTTTCATGAAAAATAGAAGAAATGTTGTAAATAAATTTATCAGGAAGATTAAAAGACATAGACACATTTACCTTTTTTGTATTATATTAATCCTTATGGAGTTCTGTTGCCAATCAAAGCAACAAAAATTGAAAATAATCATACAGCTTGACTTTAGACTGACAAGTTCACAGGTGTGTATGACCGCTACAGGGGATTACCTCAGGGACCCCTCCTAAGACCTATAGTAATTTATCAAATGAAACAAAGTTATATATATAGTTGAAAGACCTAAAGTAAACAACAACTGAAGTTTCAAGAAAATCTGTGCGTGGGCAGATTTGGAACTCCCCCTTTACAGAATTATCAGCAAGGAAAATAAAAGTTGTTGTTTTTAATCTTGTTTGTCAATTCATTCAGTTCAGCAGCAAGTAGCATACCCTTTGCCAACCCCATATCTCGTTCGCGGGAAAATAACTATTTTTATGTTTTTGACTGCATCACGAAAACACGCCTATACAGTTACATTGGTGTTAACAGGGGTAAGCTTTATTTTTCTTAGTTCTGCCCTGAAATATAGATTGTGAGTACTCGTTAGAACCGCCTCGATGAGGGGCTTCTAACATGTACCCACCATCTATATTTTTAGCAGAAATAAAAAAATATCTTAAGTTTTCATCATTTTTAGGCGGTAAAATTCACACTGTATTTGTATAGGTGTGTTTTCGTAATAGAACTACATGTGCTCTGTCCGGACAGTTAATTTACAAATGACAGAAGCAGAAAATGACTACCAGGCGGACATGTCTAGTAGTTCAAGTGAACACTTGCTTGTCCGTAGGGAAAAACCTGTGCCCCGATACATAATTCCACAGAGAAGGACACAGAGGTCAAATAAGCGACCAAACAGTAGTTGTGATTTGTTTTCGCAGGAACTGAAAGACACGCAAGAATTTTCGCCTAGATATGTTATACCACAGAGAAGAAACGACTGTACCGATAGTGAACAAGAAAGTAGTTCTACACCGTCTTTGACAAATAACTCAACAGAGCATTCAAGTCCTGTCCCTGAAGAAAGAATAGGACCCAGGAGAAGACAACGACCACAGTGGATGAGATCAAATGAATGGCAAATGTAACATTAGATATGAACTGTTCAAGTAGACCAGAAAGTAATTCAGATTGACAGAACAGAGAAAATATGTTCAAGATGGTAAGGTCGATTAAACTTTCTTATTCAACCATCCTTTTATCATAATTTCACCTGTCATCATTGTTTTAGCTGTATAGTATTATGCTATATGTCCGGCCATTGTCCCAATATGACCTGACTTGCCATATTCAAAATTCGTTATTTACCTATAGTCATCATAATCATAAATATTCATTTCATTCATGATTTTATAAACCTTGACTGTGATTTTGTAAATGTCGGGACGCCATCTCCCAGTGTGGAGTAGTATGTCATAGATCGGGTAAGGTGGTTGGGTTCAGTTCAGTCCGTGTCCTTTGATGTCAGTATATACTTACCTCAGAACTCATAGGTCAGGTAAGATTCATTTCATTTCAGTCAGTACCCATTGACATCGGTATATACTTACCCAAGATATCAAGATGTCATGTTTATATACTTACCGTGTCTTTTCATATCTCTTCACGCGTCTGATAGATCTCAGGTGAGCCGTTTAGGCTCTTTTGGGAAACATGTCTGAATCGTGTACTTTTAAAGGTGGTCCTGATCTCTACTAACACTGCATGTCCCGTTATTTACTTATATGCATGTTCTAATGCATGGTTCAATGCACTTGACACTTGACCATTCAGTAGTGAAGTTCAATACTTTACTTGTTTAGAACTACATGTATATTTGATAGAAAATATTATGTATATTTTCAGGTATGTTGTTTTATATATTTTTATAATTGTGAAAGTTTACTAAAGAGATGGGTCTCAGAGGCCTAGTGGGTAAGAGCGATGTCTCTTAGTTATTAGGTCTCTCATCGCCGTGGATGACAAGCCCCGTTCGATTGGCATGTTTGGCGCCGGGTTCTACAGGGTAGAGTCGATTGTGTTTTCTCTGGCTGTATTGACTGTCGCCTGCCTCTGATCAGAGATCAGCTCGATATGAGTGAAATAATCTTAAAGGGTCGTAGAACCAAATCAAATCAATACTTACACAAACAGGCATATATTGCTCACTGAGCTATAAAGCAAAGGATAAAATTAGCTATGTTCATGTTCAGGAAAAATAACCCATATTGTTCAGAATCAGAATCAGAATTGTTACTGGTGACACGTCAAATGACATTCATACACCAGGACCTGTGATGTGGGAAGTTAGTCCCTAGCTCTAACCAAAGAGGTAAATTTAGCTACACAATCATCAGCACCTTCAGCTGTCGAAATAATCGAATCGGGAAGGGCATTCCAATCTCTAATGGTTCGGGGGAAGAACGACTCTTTATAAATGTCAGTTCTTGCGCTAAGGGTCTGAAACGCCAACGAATGGTGATTTCTGCAGTGTCTAGCTGGGGGAACAAGGTCATCTGTTGGAATGCTGGCAGCACCCTTTAGACCTTTGTATAAAAGGATTAGCCTACTGTCTTTTCTCCTTTTCTTGAGAGACTCCCATTTTAATTTTCCAAGTATTCCAGTCATGCTCCCAGTTTCAAAGCAGTAATTGCCTGTTACAAATCTAGCAGCTCTATTCTGAACTTTCTCAATTTCATCATTAAGGACCACTCCACTGGGGTCCCAGATACAACTACCATATTCCAAGATTGGGCGAACAAGACCTTTATATGCTGCCTCTTTTACATCCTGAGGGCACTGATGAAGATTTCGTCTCAGGAAACCAAGCGTTCTATTTGCCTTAGTACACATGTTGCTAATATGAGTATTCCATCTCAAGTTGTGTGAGATTGTCACTCCAAGGTATTTAATGGAGTCCACATTCTCGAGGACCGTTCCCTCTAAGGTGTAAGAAGCCTCAACTTTATTAGATCTCTTCCTAGTTATCTGCAAAATATTGCATTTAACTGGCTGAAATCTCATGCCCCATTTACGTGCCTAACATCCTAATCCATCTATGTCAGCCTGAAGTTTCAATGAGTCATCTGTATCTCTAATTTCCCGGTAACAAACACAGTCGTCTGCGAACAGTCTTATTTCTGAGTCAATGTCAGTGGAAATATCATTGATGTACAGGGAGAACAAAAGTGGACCAAGAACGGTCCCTTGCGGGACTCCAGACAAAACTGGAGCCCACCCCGAAGATTCACCATTAACAACAACCCGCTGTTTTCTGTAGCAAAGAAAAGAATCTATCCATTTGAGGGTCTTTCCCCCAATTCCATAACCAAATAACTTAGATTTAAGTAGTTCATGAGGAGGGGTGTCAAAGGCCTTCTCGAAGTCAAGAATAAATGTGTCCACCTGTCCCCCTTTGTCCAAGATTTTTGCCCAATCATTAATAACTGTGCTTAGCTGAGTTTCACAACTGTGCCTTTTCCTAAATGCATGTTGCCTGTCTGACAAAAGTCTATGCGCGTCCAAGTGGGCCATGATGTTTGAGCAGACTATATGTTCCAGCAATTTACACAGAACACAAGTCAGAGACACAGGGCGATAATTACGGGCAAGAGCCCTATCTCCTTTTTTGAAGAGTGGACAAATGTTTGCTAAGAACCATTCTTTGAGGATTTCACCCGTATCAAGAGACTGTTGAAACAAGTGTGCGAAAACTGGACCCAACTCATTTGCTAGTTCCTTCAGGACTCTGGGATGAAGCTCATCGGGTCCTAAGGCCTTGCTGGGGTTTAAGCCTTTAAGTAATTTGATCACTCCTGCAGCTGTCACAACAATATTATCCATGAATGGGGCCGATCTTCCAGTCAATGGAACCTCCGTGAACTCAGTTTTATTAAATGCATCATTGAATTGACCAACTAATTCCTCTGCCCTTTCAGAGTCTGATTCAGCAACCCCGTCCCCTCCTCTTTTATTAAGGGGCGGGATACCTTGCCTGTCTTTCTTCTGGCTATTAATATATCTGTAGAAGTCTCTGGGATTTGCCTTTACATCACCTACCAAGTTATTCACATACAAATCATGCTGATTTTTTTATATCAGTCTTGATTTCACGTCTCAAGTTTTCAAATTTTGTCCGGAGTTTACCACTTCCCGTCTTTTTTGCCTTTGCATGAATCTTATTCCTTCTGCGAATTTTCCTTCTTATCTCTGGAGTGATCCAGGGAATAGAAGATACAGCCCTACTAGTTTTTGAGGGGATATGATTTTCGGCCGAAGTATGAATGAAAGAAGTTATCAAATCAAAATTCTCCTGTATAGACCGAGCATCTGAATGACCATTAAAATAATTCTCCTTTGCAAATCTGAGTGCATCCTTCCTCATAGTTTCATAGTCACCTTTCTGATATGAGTACACCTTCCTCCGAGGTTTCTTTATTGGTGGGATGTGAATTTTTAAATATCCGGAGACAACATCGTGGTCACTTAGTTTATCTGGGGAATGAATGTCTTCGAATTGTCCTGGCAAAGTCTTAAGGATCAGATCCAATGTGTTCTTATCACGAGTGGGGAAGTTAACAATTTGTTCAAGGCCATGATCGTTCATAATGTCAATCAATATTTGTCCTTCCGACTGACTCAGCATTGTGCCTTGTTTGCTGAGCCTGTCGGGCCAAGCAATCTCTCTGAAGTTGAGGTCACCTAGAACATGTACAGCCGGGAGTTTTTTACCCTTATGCTGCGATTTAATGCAATCCAGTTGGTCTTTAAACAACTGGAAGTTTTCGATTGTACCATTTGGTGGTCGATACCAACTTGCTACAAAGTGGGAAGTTTTATTTGCAAAAACCTTAACCCAGACCGATTCGGTGTCATTTTCAAGTTCCATGAAAGGCATGTGAGGGATGTCTCTATGAATGAGCAACATCACCCCACCGCCGTGAGAGTTCCTATCTTTTCTGTACACACTGTACTCACAAGTTTCAGGGAAAAGCTCAGATGTAGTAATTGAACTGTCAATCTTTGTTTCCTGAATAGCAACAATATGAGGTTGAGATGTATCGAGGAAAGCTAAAAGTTCAAGAATTTTCCCTCTAATTCCATTTATGTTTATACTGCAAAGTTTCAAACCTTTCACAAAATTTGACATAGTTTCATCAGCAGTTGAAGATTTGCCTCTCGTATCCTCTGACAGAGGTTCAAACCTGTTTGGCTTACTCAGTTCTACATATTCATCAAAGAAGGAGTCTGAAAAGTTACAGACCTCACATTTTGGACATATCCAGTGGCAGCTTGAATTTACCAAAGTGTCATATTCTGCATCTGAAATGAAGGAACAGTTAGTGTGTATCCACATTTCACATTGATCACACTGAATGGCTTTGTGGCCATTAAGGACAGCACCACTGCAAAGACCACAGTCAGCTTTGCAGTCTTTGCAATACCAAGTTCCAGCTCTAGATTCAATTTCTAACAATTGACTGTTGTCCAAATCAGAACATGAGGAGTGAAAGCGCTTGTTACAGTCCTCACATTCTATCCATTTCTCAGAACCTTTGCAATATTTTTTGCAGAGTCCGCAGCGAAACCTTGGGCCGGGGTTAGTTTCAATGTCTCCGGCCAAGATTAGAAGTAAAGCCAAGTTTGTACCGCGCGAGGAGTTGAAGTTTCGCAAGCCCTCCGAACACCTTCTGTTCCCATTCTTCCTTGTAAATGCCAAGTACTGGGAAATTCTACTACTACTCTCCTTAATTGTAATTGTTGTTGTAAATTGATAGAATATGTTTAGAAATGTGCTGAATTTGTCATTTCGTCATGTTTATGTTATTTACTGATATGCATGTTCTAAGGCACTTGACACTTGACCATTCAGTAGTGAAGTTCAATACTTTACTTGTTTAGCACTACATGTATTATTGATAGAAAATATTTTGTATATTTTCAGAAATGTATTAACAGATCCCTTGATTGGCCCCCGCCCATAGGGGCTTGAAGAAATATATGGGCTGCATGATGCTTCCACGCAGAGCTGAATCCGGCCCGCACACTAGTACTGGTAAACCGCTTAGAGGATCTAAGCCTGTCCAGGAACCGCGGTGCGAGGCGGACCGTCCATGCTAATAAACCCTATTGGTTTCATTGGGCGACAGGGCTTGAGATGTCATTTCATCTCAATGTCGGGTAAAAGTCCCACAAAATTGGAAGCAACGTCTCCAAAATGACCTTTACAGTGTTGACGGGGACGTTAAACCTCAAATCAACCAACCAACCAACAGATCCCTTGACATCTAAACCATCATCTTCATCATTGATTAAACATCATTAAACAGCCTGGCTGTCTTGTGTTTACTGTCCAATGTAGAATCCTTCGGTGACATGTGCACATCAAACGCGAGCCAATTATCAATTTAATTCTATTAATGGGTGGAATAAGGACCGCTATGCCAGGGTAAAAGTCGGGATTTCCTCATCTGGTACGCAAGAAAATATTTCTGTTTATTCAACCTTGTTCCTCTGTCAGAACACTGAATCAGTTTCTAGGGTATTTCGAGTCAGTCTTTGTCGCCACACAGGTTAGCATCTAGTTTTGTTTTTACTTTCACAACTGTACCTCTGGCCAGTTTGCTTCTTCTTTGACCATTGAAGATATGACGGCTTGTGCGTTCTGGATTTTGGTAGCTCCGCAATATCTGTTCAGATTTTGCTATTTGCGCTAGCTTGGTGTTGCACTTGTTTTGCTATTTGCACTTGTTTAGTCTCCAAAGCTTAGAGCGAGCTTTCCACTAAATGTTTTCAATAGGCGACAATAGTAACCTTTTACCTGCTCCCACAAAACTACACATACTAAACTTTTGAAACCTTACTTGTTTATAGAGCCATCCTAGCCCAACAAGTTAATGAGAAATTAAAACGGGGCTTGCAGATAAATTAATAAAACATGCATCATTTTAGTCCCTTATACCTATCATTTTCTCACATTGAAATAAAACATGGGATATATATCCAATGGAAGCAAGTCTGGTATTTAGAACGCAACTAAAAGCTCTGTCCCTTAGTGATAAAACCCAGTACCTCCCAGTATTTAGTGTAATGCTACCTTAAACAGTCTCATCTCGATGGCTTTACCTTCCATACTTGCTTGCAATATTAAATCATCAAACAGCTGATACATGTCAACGGCTGTTTTCATCGAATCACATCTCACATTCAGTGTCGCGGACTCAACATTTGAGACAACAACCTCTGTCCTTTTAAAACTAAGATGCAGACCATCCATTGTTTTTTTGTCTGTTTGTTTGATTTGAGGTTTAACGTCCCCGTCAACACTGTAAAGGTCATTTTGGAGACGTTGCTTCCAATTTTGTGGGACTTTTACCCGACATTGAGATGAAATGACATCTCAAACCCTGTCGCCCAATGAAACCAATAGGGTTTATTAGCATGGACAGTCCGCCTCGCACCGCGGTTCCTGGACAGGCTTAGGTCCTCTAAGCGGTTTACCAGTACTAGTGTGCGGTTCGGATTCAGCTCTGCTTCCACGTTCTGATTCAGCTCTGCGTGGAAGCATCATGCAGCCCATATATTTCTTCAAGCCCCTCTAGGCGGGGACTGAACCATACATTGCAAGCAATTAATTGTTGATGTAGTTATACCTTGTGAGAATCTGTGGATGTTCATCAATGTAATAACAGGGCACAACAGATAAGACAACTAAACGTTTCTTGCTTATAACTCTGTGTATTTTTAAACCACAGGTTAACAAGTCGGCGTAATGAACAGCCTTCTAAACCCCACTTTTTTGAGAAAAAATGTTGGGATTACGGGGGTTTTCCATATTTTTCTCTTTTGCTAAAGATTGTGGGTACTGGTTAGAACCGCCTCAGCGAGGCGATTCTAACGAGCACACACACTCTATATTTGAACTAGAAATAAGACAAAATATCAAATAATTTCATTCGAAGAATGCTAGATCTAGAGACAGGATTTAAGCCCACGGGCCTTTTCAGTAATGGTATTATTGCGCAGGCTCAGTACGCGCGGCGCCAAACGAAAAGAGGTCTAAGCGCATCCGCCCAGTCTGATCAGGGGCTTGCTTAGCACTTTACTGGTGCCCGTCTTCATACAGATCGAGATGACTGTAGAATATAACCGGACCCGATAGCCGACTTTACCTGCCCCGATAGCTGAGTGGAAGAGTGTCCACTCCCGGCCGCGGCCGTGCCATACAAAAGGCGTAACAAACGGTACTGGGCGCTCCTTCCGCTGACGCTCGCATCATCAGGGGTAGTTTGTTTGTTTGTTTGGTTGGTTTGAGGCTTAACGTCCCTGTTAACACTGTATAGATCATTTTAGAGAAGTTGCTTCCAATTTTATGGGACTTTTACCCGACATTGAGATGAAACGACATCTCAAGCCCTGATGCCAAATGAAACCAATCGGGTTTATAAGCGGACTCGCACCGCTTTGCCTCGGCAGGCTTAGATCCTCTAAGCGGTTTACCAGTACTCGTGTGCGGTGTGTTTTAGCTATGCGTGGAAGTATCATGCAGCCCATCTATTTCTTCAAGCCCCGATGGGCGGGGGTCCACATCAGGGGTGGTTCTAGGAAGATAAATGAAGACAGGAAAGTATTTGATAAAGAATGCTTTGTTTGACACAAAAAAAACTCTTCAGAGCTATTGTTTATGGTTTCAAATAAAGCTGCTTTATCTTTATTCTATACATTTCATAAATGAGTGAGTACAACTTCAAATTCAGGTTAACCGCTTAGAGGATCTAAGCCTGCCTAGGCCAAGCGGTCCGCACAAGTCGGACCGCCCATGCTTATAAACCCTATTGGTTTCATTGGGCGATAAGACTTGAGATGTCATTTCATCTCAGTGTCGGGTAAAAGTTCCACAGAATTGGAAGCAACGTCTCCAAAATGACCTTTACCGCGTTGACTGGGAAGTTAAGCCTCAAATCAAACAAACAAAGCAAAAAACTTCAAATTCAACTTCATGATCCTAAGTACTGGGAGAGATATGCCTCAGCAAACGGTGCAGACCCAGATCAGACTGCTCCCAAAGGAGCAGTCTGATCAGAGTCTACACTGTTTGATATTCTGGCTGCACCTTTTGCACTCCTTGCTGGACGATGAAACTTTGTTAAGAATATAGGAAAATTATAGCAACTCCTCAAGTTGTCCCAATTTTTAGGATTTTTACGGGTACTCCCAAACGCCACTGTGGACATCCACTGAAGAGGGTCAGAACTGGGTGCAATCGTAAAGTGTGAAGTGGTTGATAAGATGACATAAGCCAAACATTTATTTACACTATACAATGGTATCTTCGAGTCTAGGCTATGTTGGCAGGAAGCAGCTGGACAGCTGACTTATTATCGACCTTATTTATAGATCGCGGCCCCCGCCAATCGGGGCTTGAAGAAAAAGATGGGCTGCATGATGCTTCCACGCAGAGCTGAAATCCAACCGCACACGAGTACTGGTAAACCGCTTAGAGGATCTATGCCTGTCCAGGCAAAGCGGTGCGAGTCGGGCCGTCCATGCTTATAAACCCTATTTGTTTCATTGGGCGGCAGGGCTTGAGATGTCATTTCATCTCGATGTCGGGTAAAAGTCCCACAAAATTGGAAGAAACGTCTCCAAAATGACCTATACAGTGTTGACGGGGACTTTAAACCTCAAATCAAACAAAGCAATATATTTATAGAGCGTAACACATTTAGTACTAGTACTAATCTTCCATGTGGCCTTCTTTTCTTGGGTTGAAACCATTACTAAGCAATGTGGATACAGTCTCTCGCTCAAGGATACAACACTTGGCGCTTGTGGGGATCGAACCGGCTACCTCTCGGTCTCAAATCCGATGCTTTACCACTGCAACACAGCGCTCCACAAAGATCGGTAGGTCGCGGGTTCGAACCGCTTTTTGCTTGTCCCTCCTCCTGTCACATACCCCGATAATTCGAATACTGATAATTCGCTTACTATGGCAAATTCGAACTCACTCTTGCGTCCCTAGAGAATTGTCCCTATAGCTACAGATATCCATGTGGTTAAGTTAATCAATGGAGGTTTGTTTCATTTCAACTTGAAAAGGTATGTTGTGTGTACTCATTAGAATCGCCTCATTGAGGCGATTCTAATGAGTATACACAACACACATTTTTAAATATCCTTAGGCATCCCCATTATGCCTCATGGCGTGGCAGAATCAGTAACCCTCAGTAACTCGAACTGTCCCTATCTCGAACAAAAGGTCGTGGTCCCGAAGGTGTTCGAGAAATGTCATGGTCCCGAAGGTGTTCGAGTTATCGAAGTTCGACTGTGTTTCCTGTGGCTACACGAATTAGCCAGCACAAAAACATTGGGCCAACATGATACGTCGTATCGATGTCAGCCCGACATAGGCCCGCCATTCCTTGCCCTCACGGTTGAAATTGTAGATGTAGAAACCTTTAGTTATACAGTGAAAATCA
Organism: Lucinisca nassula; assembly: GCA_963580285.1. Classification (NCBI taxonomy): domain Eukaryota; kingdom Metazoa; phylum Mollusca; class Bivalvia; order Lucinida; family Lucinidae; genus Lucinisca; species Lucinisca nassula. The sequence goes on along the minus strand of OY757019.1, from coordinate 109,497,450 downwards.
GCTATTAAGACCACCTAAAATTAAGACTAATTACCCTTGTTGCATTCATTCTTTCTTTGCGTTTTCTGCCTACTGTGTCCTCTTGTCAGAGACCACATTTGGAACTGTTCAAAAGTGGTCTTTGAGACCACTTTTGAACAGTCCCAAAGGTGGTCTTTATATAGGAATTGTACTGTATGTTGCAATAAAAGGCCACAGGGAGAAGAACTACATGTATATAAGTACTTGTGCTTTCGTTCTAATCCCAAATTGTATAATAACTTGTCACATATTGTAATGATGTTATTGCTATAGTAATAAAATATGTTTAAACCAAAAGGCCACAGGCAAAGAGTCCCCCGACGTTTGAAATGTCAGTATGTGGTGAATATTTCAATAATATACCCAGTCAAAAAAGTAACTACACCAACTTCCGGGTAAATTCTAGTAGCTATCCGGTAGCCATTCAGCTACAGATGGCTGTAAACATACGAATCGGACGTTTAGCTACAAAATGCATAAATTTGCATTTGCCCATACTATTCTGCTCAAGAGTTGTCTTCCAATATGTGCCCTGAAAGGTTTTGCAAGGGATTTGGCATTGCGCATGCGCAGATGATCATTTTTATCTGAGATGAAAGATCATCTCAATTGAACATAGAAACTCACTTTACCTTTGCAATATCTCATGATATTGCACTACAAGCAAGACTTTAATTTGTGAATTTCTCAGATTATCTCCCTTTTAATTAAAAATATAGCATTTTTCAAACTGTTGTTATTTATACCTGTCATTCAGTTTTTGCAATTTCTTAAAAAAGCTCTTTGTTACCACCACTTCTGTTAACCTTGATGGAAAATAATGTAGAAAATCCATGTAGCATGTAGCACTACCAATTGCGATTTTCTAAGGAGTTTCAGTTGAAAGCAGCATCTTGCTCACACACCAAAGAATCGGAGGCCTATACGTGATCATGTAAATGCCTTTAACAAATGGAACTAAAGGTCCAATTTTTTGTGAATATAAACACAGGGTATCTAATAAAAGGTTACATGTATCAGATTTTAGAAATCTTGTGCTAAGTGTAATTTTATAGTGTTAAATCTTGGCGTTTGAAATGACTTATTGTGCAAAATTGTCACAGTGACCCCTTGGGCGTTTAAAACAATAGCACAGGCTGGCGGACTCAAATAAACAAAAACAGATTGGGCTTTCGCATGGAAAAATGAGTCCTCTACCCAAAACAAAACAAATTTCGTGTATTTTTCATTTGTAGTAACTATGGTAATAGAAGCAATTTTATGTATAGGAACTTTTTGACCGAGTATATATACGTCCTAAATAATGTTTTGAGATTTTTCACCCTTTCAAGGTTCAATCTCAAACGGTTGCAAACGTAATGACCAATGGTATTTTGTTTAAGTAGGTATCATGTAAAGGTCAAGGTCACAAATCAATTGTTTTGTATGAGTACGAAGCCCTTGTCGTAAGGAACATATGTGCCAAATATGAAGGGTTTATCTCAAATGGTTCAAAAGTTATGACCAATGTTAATGTTTCTTTAAAGTAGGTCACAGGTCAAGGTAACAGGCAATTTTTTGTATGAGTTGAAAGACCTTGTCACAATGAACCTACATGCCAAATATGACGGCTTTATCTCAAATGGTTCAAAAGTTATGACCAATGTTAAAAAACTTTAAGGTAGGTCACAGGTCAAGGTCACAGGTCAAATTTGTTTGCATGCGACGGAAGCCGTTTTCCCAACAAACCTACATGGCAAATATGAAGGCTCTTTCTCATACGGCTCAAAACGTATGGCCAATGTTGAAGTTGTCCAACCAACCAACCAAACAACCAACAAACAGACATGACAAAAACAATATGTCAATGGTATCACTACTGGGGACATAAAAATCACTTGAGCATCGATATAATATGAACATCTCCAGGTCACGGAAAAAATAACTGGAAAGTTTCATCAGCATCCCTTGAGAAATGTAGGAGGAGCTGCGGAGAAAAGAACTTCTGTTGATAAAATGGCTAAAACTGACACAGGGCCATAACTCTGGTAAAAAGAAGTCAAGCGTGACCTCGGTAAAATAAGACCCTTTTCAGGTCATGGGAAGAATAACAAAAAGGTTTCACTAAAATCCATGAAAACTGCAAGCGGAGTTGCAGAGACAAGACTTACCGTTCAAAAACTGTCAAAGGGTCATAACTCTAGTATAAATCAGTCAAGAATGACCATCTTCAGGTCATGTGAACAATGACTGGAAAGTTTCACCAAAATCACTTGAAAACTGCAGGAGGAGTTGCGGAGACAAGATTGTGTCTACGGAACAGTCCCAAAGGTGGTCCCTAACCAAAGGACATTGTAGGCAGAAAACACAAAGCAAAATTAAGTGTCTTAATTTTAGATGGTCTTAATAGCGGAAGTTCACTGTATTAATGTTTCATATGACTGTCCTTTTTTTGCTTCAGAGAGCATCACGTTCCAGTTGGTGACTTTGATACCTAATAACCTAGACGTTTCTGAAGGTGGAGAACAGTCTGCCAGATTGCCTGGAAGCCCTCGGATGAATATGCTGCAACTCCATCAAAACTTTTATTATAAACATTTATTCTCACTGTAAATATGCCTCACTCCCAAATAGGTAAATGTCCAGTCTCGGCGGTGTGTGATTGTATTTTGTGATATTATATTCACCTTATTTGCATTATCTGCTGGTTCCTAGTCTGAAGGTTATCAGTGTTGGAAAAACAGGTAACCAGACCCCCCTGACCTTTCAAGGTCAGGGGGGTCTGGTTACTTGTTTTTCCAATATTGACAATGTGCAAGCTGGGAGCCAGCAAATAATGCAAATATGGTGAATACCAACAATCCCATTCTTGGATTAAGAGGCGAAGTTACAGTTCACTTTACAGAGATTCTTCAACAAAGGCTCACGGTGCACCACTCATAGACAGATCAACTGTCAAACATGAAATGTACACAGAAATAGATGGAGACAATAGAAGATTTTACTGTTAGTGTACAGTCTTCTAACAATAGCTGGAGCAACAGTTTTCGTCGTCAATCCCAATTCAGTGTAATATGTTTTCCCTGACTTCAAGCGTTTTAATCATTTCTTTATCTTTGAAATACCTGCAACACTCGCCAGTTACATAGTTTTTAAAGGAAACAAATTGAGTGCTCTTTGTCAAAATGTAAATGTAGTTATCGACGGCGAATTAACACGTTTGCTTGAAATCTCACGCAGTTCAATTACTTTTCAGTGTGTGTGATTTTGTCAACTTAATTCGTGTCTTATCAGTTAATACTTACTAATAAACAAATACAGGTGCTTGCTTATAAACTTAATACCAATATAATGAATGAATAGCTACAAATTTATAGAATGAATGATATCTAAATAAGGTTTTGGGACGCAAATGGTTGCGAAGATTAATTGTCACAAGAGACGCAAACAAGCCAAATTTCCTGAAATGTACTAGGTGCTACTGACGGTTGTAGGAAAAAGTCACAGGAAAAAATGTCAGTTTGGGGTAGGAAAAAAAGCCACGGAAAAAAGGACACAGAATTGGTGTTAATCATGTTGTTAGCACAGCTCAATGAGGTGGTTTTAATCCGCAATCTATGCTTTTGAACTTAAAATAAGGAAATAATGACTGCTTTGTGTTATGTGAGGTACTGATTGATAAGTTTGATTCCAAAGTATTAACGATGACTAACGACGACAGAATACAGACTGAGCCCAACAAAGCGCATTTGTGTCTTCGAGCATTCCGTCATGACAAATTTTAACTGCGCATGCCCAGCCATTCAGAGGGGCCAGGGAAATGGCTTTCTGTCCGACGGTTCCTCTTGATTCACTGCTTGTATGAGCGAGCAGCGAAGGTTCTGGCGAGACTGCGCGGATACGCAGGCTCGCCTGAACCTTCGCTGCTCGCATAGGCGATAAGTACCAAAATCGCTTGACGGGGCACAGACTCATTACGAAAACATGCCTATTCAAATATATTGGTAAAATTTTACCTGCAACAAATGTAATTTTCAGATAGAAATCCTGATATTTTTCATATTTCTGTCTAAAACATAGATAAAGGGTACTCGTTAGAACAGCCTCGGCGAGGCGATTCTGACGAGTACCCACAATGTATGTTTTTAGCAGAAATAAGAAAAATACTGTATACCACTGCAAACCCAAGTTTTACTATATAAATGTGGGGTTTAAGGGGGTCAAAATTGAATAGGCGTGTTTTCGTGATGTTCCCGTCTATAAGAGTCAACACATTACGATGAGATGCACATGTGATTAAATGGCGACTTCGTTAGATATATCTTTTTCGGCTGAAAGCTTTCAATATGTTTCAAATTTTTAATCCCAAATATAGATTGTGGGTGCTCAATAGAACTGCTTCAGATGTTACTTATACAATATATGTACCCACAGCATTTATTGTTGAGCAAAGATAACGAATAATGTAACGCACCATGTGAACAAGTCCGTAAAATAAACACCCCCTAAACCCCACTTTATATATAGAAAAAAGTGGGGTTCACGAGGGTATATATTTTTTTATTATTCTGCTCCAAGACATAGATTGTGACTAGTCGTTAGAACCGGCGGTTCAAACGAGCACCCACAACCTACGTTTGCAGTATAAATAAGAAAAAAATATCACAGATTTTCATCAGAAAAGTAGCTGTTTTGGAGATGTGAAAAAAATACTATGTAGTACGGTCATTTCATATGAAATTTATGAAACGAGCCTCCGGCGAGTTTCATAAATTCCATTCAAAATGACCACGAGTGTAAGATTCTCTTTATCATATGACTACTTTAAATTGGATTTCAGCGCCTTTTAATTTGACAAGTTTTCTACGAAAAATGCATTGTTGATATGGACATCGTCATGACGTTACTTAATCCCGACAAAGTGTTCATACGATATTATCCACTGCTTATCAACGACGTCATATGATAAACCCAATTTTTCTACATATAATATGGGGTTTACAGAGGTATTCAATACTATTCACAACAAAGACTTGTTAACTAACATTGAGCTGACTGACAATACACCACCATCTTTAAAAACACCACCAGCTTTAGAAGTTTAGCCAAATGTGCTAAAATTCAAAGAGTAACTGAACTGCGAAAACGAAGTCCAATTACGCAACCTTTGCTTTTTCGCAAAAATGATTATTAAAAGAGTTCAGTGATCTTATGCCTCTCCAAATCCATAGCATATAGCATGTCTGTGACGCAAAGTGCATTTTTCCTGTCTCAAAAAAACGGACATGTTTCTGATGAGAAGTTGTGATATTTTTCATAACTTTGCCCCAGGCATGGGTTAGTGGTGCTCGGTGAAACCGCCTCACTTGGGACGGTTCTAACGTGTATCCGCGATCTGTGTTTTGCGGCGGAAATTAATAAATAACGCATGACCCAGTAAACCCAACTTTTCTCCACATAAAGTGGGGTTTAGGGGTATTCATTACACGGACCTGTTGACGCGATACATTGTGTCGTGTTTTTGACACTGTGTTAACATTTTTGTTATTGTTATCACTATTATTATTATCAATAATGAAGGTGGTGATGATTATAAATATGGTAACAACATTTTTTCATTAATATGTCATATGCGTGACCTGAGTTTGTTTTAATAAAGAACTAGTATTATTATATTATTATTAATAGACATACAGGACTAATATTCAAACCCTTGAGAAAGTTACATATGTATATAAACAATGAACTAATTGACAATAGCCCACCATCTTTAAGTGGAATCAGAAAAAAATGATTTATGAACAACAACCTTTTTTTCAAATGGCTTTTTTTTTCTATTTTTTTTATTTCTGACTTTTTTCCTGTGACTTTTTCCGTAACTTTTCTTCCGTGACTTTTTTCCTGTGACTTTTTTCCGCGCACCCTACTGACCGTAGTGGCCCCATACCGGACTTATACGGACATGACTGCTAGCTGTGCTGATAATCAAGGGAACTAACGCGTACAACACAGAAAATAAATGGTTATCTCCCCAAGGCCTCATGGTTACCTAGGTGACATCCGAACGATTTTGAGGCATCAGTATGAAGTCTGGGGACCGCTTTATATGTATTTTATAGGTCACTGTTCTAATTCATGAAAGTAGGGATAGTGTTATAATGTAACTTCGCCCCCCCCACCCCAACCCCCCCACCCGCTCTTCGGGGCTTGAAGAAATAGATAGGCTGCATGATGCTTCCACGCAGAGCTGAATCCGACCGTCACACGAATACGGGTAAACCGCTTAGAGGATCCGGAAAAAGCGGTGCGAGTCGACAAAAAAAAAAAAAAAAAAAAAAAAAGAATAATTTACATAATGATATATAAATTACAAATTGTCCAATGTATCAATTAGTACATCGAAGGCGTAACATAGCCTTTGTTATTGTTTACCGTAGTGACAACCGCTGCCCGCTGATTGCTAAGGTAAACTGGAATTGGAAAAAGGGGGTAGTGTATTTCATTTTCAAAAAGGACCAAATTATTTTTATTTTTATTTCACAAAATTTACATGGATGTGTTCACAATAAATTTGCAATTATATTCCCGGTGGCACAGAAAAGAAAAAACAATTTACAAAAACGTTATGAAAATAAATTCATCAGTTTTTGTCGCTGTATTCAGTAGTTTTACTATATATTCTATACATTTAGAGGGTGCTTCCAAATATATGTAAAAAGGACTAAAAAGTTGTTCATAAAATTGCATTAAAAATATATGTGGATATTCGAAATAGAATGTAGAATCACGAGCCGCTTGCACAGAAAAGATATTCCTAAAAGTTTTTATTTTATGGGGCAATACTTATCAAGTTCCTATATAAATCTATGTATTTACTTTAACCAACAGCAGTTACCTGGATGTCCGTTAAAGTTCGACATGTTTCAGTCGCACCTGCTTTAAGCATGGCGAAATCGTCCGTTCATTCGTTCGCCGAGCATTTTATCCAGTTTACTCCACGAGTTGAATAAATTCAATAAAACATGAACACGAGTGCAATCTTCTTTAATCATATGACATTTAAAACGCATTTATTTCATGAATTTAATAAAAAAAAGTCAATATTCCGCCATAAGTAAACGCGGCGTCTTTAAGGACGTCGTACGTGTAACGCCACGGGATATATCAAACTATAATTTGCATATTTTACCCACCAGTGGAATACCGAATATAATGCATGACGTTATTTCATTCTCAGACGCGACGTCATATGATAAAAGTGTTTTAACAGTCGTCACCGAGAAGCTTTTGAAAACTTTAGAAGTGGGACTACTCCCATTGCAATAGAAACAGATAGATATAATGGTTCGGCAATTCAAGACACCATTACGAAAACACGCCTATACAAATATATTGTAAACTTAACCACCGAAAAAACGAAAGTTTTAAGATGAAAAATTGTGATATTTTTCTTATTTCTGCTCAAAATATAGATTGTAGGTACTCGTTAGAACCGCATCATTGAGGCGGTTCTAACGAGTACCCACAATCTATATTTTAGAGCAAAATAAGAAAAATAAGGTTTACCCCTGTGAACCCCAGTTTTACTATATAAAAGTGGGGTTTAAGGGGGTCAAAATTATATAGGCGTGTTTTCGTGATGCAAAGTGTTTTAACTGTAGTAATATAGCATTGAGAACGAAATGTATATGATACTCTATTGTCTGCTGTACGATTCCATGAGAAATGAGCTATTTGACGAGATAAGAACAGTTTGTCGACAATGACAAGCGTTCTCTCATGTTAGCAAACCCGTTAATAGCAAAAGCAAGTGCCAATACCTAACAGACCGCGCAAGATTTTAAATTGTTGAATTAATAAGCTGTGACTTGTCTCTTATAATTCTGTGTGCAATGCCTTTATGTATTTTATGTTTGTATTATATACATTTGCCTGCATGTTGATATTGTACATCAAGATGAGACTCATCTTACTTCTTACTTAAATACAGTAAAATTCCAAAATTAAGACCACCTTTGGGACTGTTTAAAAGTGGTCTTAAAAACCACTTCTGAACAGTCCCAAAGGTCGTGCCTGACCAGAGGATATTAAAGACAGAAAACACAAAGAAAAATTAAGTGTACCCTTCAAATTAAGCATTTTATAGCAAAATTAGTCCTAATTATAGGTGGTCTTAATAGCGGAATTTCACTGTCCTTACTTACCAGGTTTTGGCTATTCCGTAGGACCACATCAACAAGGCGGTTCCAACGAGTACACACAACCTATGTTTGACGTGTTACATGTAATAAAAAAAATATCACAATTTTTCAGCAGAAAAATAACCGTCTTGGAGACATGAAAGAAAGCACTTTATCCGTGTTATCGTTATGGTTTACAGGCACAATGAAAACATACTCGTGTCATATAATAGAGGATCTTACACGAGTGGTCATTTCATATGATATTTATGAAACGAGCCTTTGACGGGTATAATAAATTTCATATGAATTGACCACGAGAGTAAGATTCTGTTTATCATATTACCACTTTAAATTGAAATTTATCGTTTTTAAATTTGGCAATATTTCTACAAAAATGCATGGTTAACATGGACGTCGTCATGACGTTACCTAATCCCGCCAAAGTGTTATTATTGCACGACGTTATCCAATGCTTATCAACGACGTCATATGATACAGTGCATTCTTTCAAGTCGTTTGTGATGTTTTTTTTTCTTTTCTAGTCAAACAGCATAGATTGTAGGTGCTCATTAGAACAAGTACCCACAATGTATTTTTATAGCGAAAAATAAGAAAATAATGTTTACCCTTGTAACCCCCACGTTTTGCTATATATTTTTTATTGTTTGCAAAGGTATTCATTACATCTGATTTGTTACTTTGATGAAATTTAGGAAACATTTTTCTTGCACACCAGACAAAGAAAGCTATAGTTTTAGCTTTGGATAGAGTATGAGAATCTTACATGTGTGCGAGGTGTGGATGGACAAATCCATCCCGAGGGTCACTGTCCGGCATCACGAGGCTTGTCGAGTGAGATGTCATACAGTGATCCCGAGGGGCGGATTTTCTATCCATCCCTCAAACACATGTAGGATTCTTTTTCTTGCATACCTTCAATTTCTGCGCCACGCCTGTGGGTTTTTGATATTGCAGTCACCTCGGTTGCCAACGTTCGCCATATTGTGATGACACAACAATGATGTTTAGTGATGTCACGTAACGCGATGTGACGTCGGCCTTAACGACGGCGCATATGGGGTCGTATTCAACCAGTGCATTTACCAAACACACACGAATATTCGATTTTGGGTAAGAACACCAGGGTTAGAACAGAATTTCTATCACAAGCTAAAACTATGAATTTCCTTATCTTGTGTGCAAGAATCTTATAGTCTAGTGTAAAGAAAACATTGATGATTATTTGCCTTCACAAGGAAAATTCCTGTATATGTACCCCACTTATGATCAAAAAAGTAAACTTTCAAAGCAAAATCAGTTCGGCACAGCACTCACAAGTGCAAAAACTTGAAGTAAAATCGAATTTTGTCCGTCAGCTTATCATAAAATAAATAAATTTATTTTCAATAAGGATAAAAATGTATCAAAGTATTTTCTTGATTGACAGTAAAAAGTCCAAAAATCAATTTGTCTGTATGCAAGCTGTAGGGACATTCAATTTTGACAGCATGAAATGGACAACGGCACAGACATATCATCATATTCATTTTGCAATTAAAGCATGATGTGCAATATTGGGACACAAGTTTGTCACTCATAATCCTACGGGATATTCAGTTTAAATTTATCAGGTGAAGACATGATAGATATTTAATAGGTTACTCGAACAAATTGCCGTACATGTATCGATTCATTTTTTTTGTTCGCTTTATAGAATAATCGGTGACTATAAAGATTTCCGTGAACGCTTGCTTAATTCGATTTCTTGTTAACCCGCCTGTCCCTAGATGAAACAAAAAACATCTTCATGCTCAAGATGTAAACTGTATCTTATCTAACACGTGTAAGTAATGTTTTCATGTCAGTATTTGCTGTAACGAAGGCCCTGTTTAATTTCTTGTTCCATCCTCCTTTATGTACATGCACATGGACTTGACGACTTTGAATCAAATGGCTTGTCTCTCCGTTTCTAAATAATAGAAACTTTCTATGCAATAGAAACGAAGGATGGACACTGTCTCAGAGAACTTATATTTCTCGGGCGAAAAATGAAAAAAAAATACATAGTGCTCAGTCAAGCTTCTGATCCTTTAAAATGAATTGCTCATCTTATATCTTACAATAATTCCACAGCTCCAATCATAGACACCAAAGGGAAAGAAACACAAACATGAAATAACTAGACCCTAAATGGAAACATCAATAGCGGAAAGGCCAAAAGGGCAATGAATTTCCCACAAAATGGCCAATTGGCTATCCAAAACAGAAAAGATATAAGTGATACATTAACTCAAATACAAACCATAACAAAAACTAACCGCGACAGAAGACCGCCTTGAAACGGTCAGTGAATAGAATCGACAGTGATGAAACCACAGAGATGAAACAACGGCGAGAACTCGACAGTGATGAAACCATCGAAATGCTGGAGCAAATTAAACCAACCGTTAGACCCCGATGGGCCCGACCTGAGACAGAGCATCAGGCAACAACCAACATTACATAAATTTAAATTCTAATTCTCAGTAAACCTCTAAGCTGGAACCGTCATAGAATCTGAGGCCTGTCCAACCGGCGCGCAGTTAAAGCGGGAAGCCAAGCTGTCAACCGTGATTGGGTTAACTACCATGCATGCGGCTGTCGTGTAATATTTATGTTGTACCCAATCTGGTTTATACTGAAACGGGGTGCGGAAGTCATTGCAAGTATATATTTTCTGAATTTATATACTAAGTCACCACAAGAAGAGATAAAGTCCAACATTGAATTTTGAAATTAAATAGGAATGACGTCTATAAAATTTTGAAAAGGCTTTGCGTACTTTACGATACTTTATGATACCGAAAACCTTGATTAAGAAGTATAGCAGTTAACAATTTAATACGAGTGTTGGGGGCAGTTACATCGTAATATGTATTGTCAATATTTAACAAATCATCTAAATATCTAGAAATCGAGCTAAAGACTTCAGTGATTTCAGATTGGTTTACGATGGAAATGGACATCATGAAGTCTATTTCATAACAATACAAGAACAGATAAGCCACACAAGGGGTGCGCAATTCGCACCCATCGGAATACCCACAATTTGTCAAAATAACACCGTTGTTTCATCTCTGTGCTTGTTTGGTTGTTTTTTTTACGGAGATGTTGCACTGATGAGTTAGAAGGCCTTCATGCGGATTGAACAAATTATTTGTCTTAATCGCGACGGAAGTGAGGGCGAGGATTGTGGCCACGTTGGGTCGATTTTTAAGCCCCCCCCCCCCCAGTGGAATTCGTTTCCGCTGACCGTTCGGGGCGGTTCTTCTGCCGCAGTTTATTTTTGTTATGGTTTGTCTTTTGGTGTTTATGTCGCTTGTATTGTTTTATTTTGGGTAGCCTTTTGGCCATTCTGTGGGAAAGTAACTGTCCTTTTGGCTTTCCGCTGTTGGTGTTTCCGTTGGGATATGTTGCTTCATGTTTGTGTTTCTTTCCCTTTGGTGTCCCTGATAGGAACTGCAGGTTAATTGTAACGATTCCTGATCATTGCCTCTACTTCTATTCAGTACCAAACCTTATGAAACTATTGTCAAGTAGAAAGGTGTGAGCTACACACACTTTCTGATATGACCATAAAGTATAATGCTCTTCAGATGTGAAAAAAGCAAATTTCTTACATTACATGCAAGATAGAGGGAATCTTCCCTGTGAAATGGCCATTCAATTAAATCACTAAGTTTATCTTTTATAAGATTATGCGGAAGTGTAGTGTAACGGGTGGAAAATTCATAAGCTTGAAGCACGACAACTCATTTAAGACTTCATTAGAACTGTTTATAGACCAAAACAAGATTTCTCCCTGATCTTTCAGAGACTTGTCGCAATATTTAATCACATGTTTTATTGCAGCAAAACATGCAGTTAAAGTCCCCGCCCATCGGGGCTTGGAGAAATAGATCGGGTTGCACGATGCTTCCACGCAGAGCTGATACCGACCGCACATGAGAACTGGTAATCCGCTAAGAACGTCTAAGCCTGCCCAGGAAAATTGCTGCGAGTCAGCCCGTCCATGCTATTGGTTTCATTGGGCGGAAGGGATTGAGATGTCATTTCATCTCAATGTCGGGTAAAAATACCACAAAATTGGAAACAACGTCTCCAAAATGACCTAAATAGTGTTGACGGGGACGTTAAACCTCAAACCAAACAAAAAAATGGTGGTACAAGAGCTTGCATTTGCAATAAACCGTGCTTTGTATGGTCTTTTATGAAGTTTAGATAACCAATATAACGTACGCATCTGTCTTGGCCTTCTGTAACACATACAGCAAACTTGGTTGCTGAATGACAAATCTGATCATCAACTATAGGCCTCTCTACAGCAAAAGGCTGCAGTTCATATGCCTTAGTACCTCCAAGCTGTTGCTGAAAAGTGTTAACACAGTGGAGCCGTCAAACAACGACGACATTGCTAGCAGCCTTGTCTGCTGGAGCCAAAACAAACTTCTTATGGAATTCTTGAATATCTGGTTTAAGGTGACATAAAGACGTCTTATTATTAGGAGGTAATAGGTTCGTATCTGAAGAGTAGAAAGAAATGCGTTTATGCACTAGTTTCAGAATGCTAAGTTTCCATTCTTTAAGGGCTTTATGCTCAACATACTCTCGTTTACACCATCGTTTACCAAATTTATTTAAGGCCTCAGTGATTTCTTCTCTACACTTATTGAAAACAGATTTAGAAGGAAATCGATATTTCGGTCCTTTAGAAATCATATTTCGTATCCGCCTAGAATCAGGAATAATTTTGCAATTGCCAGTAGTTATACGACCAGCAGCAGGATAGCAATACACTGAATTTTTACAATCACATGAATCACATGTATCAGGAGTGTTAGTATCAATATCAAGATCAGAAACAAGTTTATTGAAATTAAAAATGATAGAGCTAACAGGTTTTTTGTATTTATAGTAGATTATGGGTGTTTCAGTATGTTTAAAATAAGCAAAAATGGATGAAAACACCGAATTGTCCCGGAAGATACTTGGAAAATCCAAACCCTTGTTAATGAAAGATATTTTGATGTAATGACATTTGTGATTAATTTCAGAATCGCTGAAATGACGAAGAGCATGCTGAGTATAACCTATAGTTACATGTAAAAGAGCAGCATCGTATAACTGATTAGAACTATCGCAGAATCTTTTCGCCTCGGTGTCCACAATACAGAGTACAGAAACGGGTAATGAACTTAGAAATGCAAGCACAGAGTGGCGTCCATGATTATTATTATATTATGGACAGTAATTTCAGCCTGGTATTGTTTTTTTTAAAAGCGCGTAATTTCCAATTTTAATTGCAATTTTTTTGTACACGTTCGGGCATGTAATCACCTTGTAAACAAGTTCGTGACAATAAAGTACCAGGACGTTTATCGCGTATATGCCTATCGTCCCTAAAATAGGATATTGGCAAACAGTGTAGAACAAGATCAGACGTGTATGGTCGGGGTCTTTACTGTGCTCTTAAAGTACATGTATTTTAGGGTTAAAAAGTCTAAGTCAAGCTTCAATACCAGTTTTCTTAAGTACTGACCCACCAGAGCTGCCTTTATCCCCGGTATGTATTTAAATCCCCAGAGTCAATGCCTCAGTCGAACTGCAAAGGTTCGAAAACAATAGGGAATATGAAAATGTGAGTTAGACAGGGGATGTTAGAGCCACTGTGGTTTAACCCATTTTGCACCATAAACCCAAAAACGGGTGATTGACAAACCGTGGAGGCCCAGATCAGACGTCGCAGAAGGCGGCGTCTGATCAGGCACTGCACGGTTTGCAAAACGTTCAGCCTTTTTCCTAATTTTGAAGAAAACACAAGCTGACACTCCTAAAGTTTGAATTGGACTCATGCTATATATAGGAGGAAGATTCCATTTGGTACAAAAACGGTTAATAAAAGGGCAATGCCAAGACAGATTGTGGGGACATTACACAGTTATTTCTTTACGGTTTTGATTATAGTCAAAACTATTGCCCCGAGGTGCAACGGAAGACATACCGAACTTTTTCCTTCATGGGCGGCGAAAAGAATAAGTCGGGAATTTCCGTTAAAAACTGTATGGGCGATATTCGAGTTATCTCCATGTACCTTGCTGGGAATCTGTCAGGTATCTAGGTACAGAATATCCAATATTTTTCTCTAGTCGCTGACCTCAGGGAATCATTAATCATATATCTGCAGATGTGATACTTTGCTTAATAGATCTACCTGTAGGTATTCAAAGCAGCTAACTAACTTCTTGAAGTAACAACCATGCCTTAATAATAAGATAATAAAAAATATTATTATTAATATCATTAGTAGCAGTAGTAGTGGGTTGTTTTTTTTTGGACATGTAGGTTATTGGGTCATTTCATTTCGAGGCATCTAATATGAACGAACATATTGAAGAGCTACATTTTGTACAATTGCTTGATAATAATAATAATAATTATTATCATTATCATTAGTAGCAGTAGTAGTGGGTTTTTTTGACATGTAGGTTATTGGGCCAAAATGTTCAGATGCCTGTGTCATAAACATCCTTGTTAATTGGAAAGTTGGGGGTTTACAGAAGTAAATATTATATTCAAAAACACAGCTGGGTAAGACCGTCCGAATCAGGGTGTTGCAAAGAGCATCCATAACCTATTTTTGTACCCTTAAATCCCACTTTATATGGAAAAATATTGGAAACTATTGCATCACATTGGTTTGTTGTGTAATGGGTTTTGGAAAAAAAGTCACAGGAGAAAAGTCACGGCAAAAGTCACAGTTTTGGGTAGGAAAAAAAGTCACGGAAGAAAAGTCACAGGATTGGTTTTAATCATCTTCAATAGTTTTCTTGTTTCTAGCCAAAATGCAGATTGTTGGTGGTAGTAAGAACCAACTTAGTGAGGTGGTTGTAATAAGTATCCACAATCTATGTTTTGTGCCAAAAAATAAGAAAAAAATATCGATAGGGTATTGTTATTATATCCCAGTAAAGCCCAGCTTTTCACTAAATAAAGTGGGTTTAAAAGGGATATTCTTTGCTTGGGCATGTTGACCTTATCATTTTTTTTCTAAATATAAGCATATTATATATTTATTTTGTCAGTGAATGAACATTCAACATTCATCGTCTTAGAAACTCGATACTCTCTATCACATTAACAAATTTGAAGTGAAGGCAGTGATCTGTGGAATGAACATCCTTTTAAATCCCACTTTATATACGTTAAAGTCGCATCACGTGAACAAGTCCGTGAAATAAAGACCCCCCTAAACCCCACTTTATATAGAGAAAACTGGGGTTTACAGGGGTAATCATTATTTTCCTTATTTCTGCTCTAAGACATAGGTTGTGGGTACTCGTTAGAACCGCCTCAATGAGGCGGTTCTAACGAGTACCCAAAACCTATGTTTGGAGTATAAATAAGAAAAATATCACAAATTTTCATAAAAAAATGCATTTTTTTTAGGTTTGAAAAGTGCGCTATATCACACGGATGTGTTATCGTAATGCGGAAGAGTAGGTGTTGTCATTATTTTCATTGGAGACGTTACTTCCAATTTTGTGGGACTTTTACCCACCATTGAGATGAAGTGACATCTCAATCCCTGTCGCCCAATGAAACTAATAGGGTTTATAAGCATGGGCGGTCCGACTCGCACCGCTTTGCCTAAGCAGGCTTAGAGCCTTTAAGCGGTACACTATTGCCGAGGCCGACGGCCGAGGGCAATAATGCACCAGGTCGTCAACAGCACCGAGGGGCAGTAGTTTTGACTATCCTCCATGCTGATCACATGAAATAACTGTTTTATTACCCATTCCATCGAATACACTGTATAAGAGATCAATGAGCAGTGGTTGTTTTTTGAGGAGATGGTACTTTCAGTTCTAGAAAGACACCACTTTTTAATCATTCGTATTTAAACACAACACACAGAGAACACATTAACCCTGTTTTCATTTTGTTCTTTATCACACGGTTTTCGATATACAAAGATTCAAAGGAGGATTCCAAAAATGTAAAAATTGTATAGACCAATGACCGCCCAATTGGGCCGTCCAATAGTAAATAAATAGTGGACGGTTCACTCAGGTTAAAACGGGTTAAAACTCATCCTATATATAGCAAGCCATGTGCACAATAAATCTTTAAACCACAGTTTGAAATTGAAACTCAAGACTGAAGTTTTCAAATCCTAGTTTGAAAAGTTCAAACTATGGTTTCAGAGACAAATGCACAGAAAATTCTTAAAGCACGGTTACAACTTTCAAACTTGGTTTTAAACTTATTTGCTAAAACGTTTCTTCAACCCTTAGTTTAGAAACTTTAAATATGTTCTATAAACCCTAGTTTCAACGCCAAATGTACAATAAATCTTCAAACCTGGTTCGAAGTTAGAAACTCGGGTTAAGACGTCATTTGCATAATAAATAATTCATTATCGCTTACTAGGGCAAGCCGAGTCCACAGTTAATCTTCAAACCACATTTAAAATTTGAAACACCAGTTTAAAATTTTCAAAGGGGGTTTGAAATTTGAAACCACGGTTTCAAAGAAAAACTGCACAAAAACATAATTCTTTAAACTATGGTTTCAACTTTCAAACTAGGGTCTTAACTTCTAGTGCCTTCAAAATGCCGTTTTAACGCCCGGTGCACAAAAAGTGCTTAAATCCTAGTTTGAAGTTGAAACCGTGGTTTAAAGAACTTTTTGAAACCACGCTTTGAAGTTTTAAACCCTAGTTTGAAAACTTCGAACTGGTTTTCAAGCTCAAACTATGGTTTAAAGGATTATTGTGCAACTGGCTTGCCATACCTATAGCCAAAATTCATCATAACCCTTTATATAGTAGATTGCGTAATAAATGTTGTTAAGGGATACCTTTGTGATCTTTTATAAAATAATAGTATTTTGTGTTTAGTCATAACAACGGCCACAACGGGGCGATTCTATTGAGTACATACAATATGCTGTTTGGCCTCCGCCCATCGGGGCTTGAAAAATAGATGGGATGCATGTTGCTCCCACGCAGAGCTGAAACCGACCGCACACGAGTACTGGGAAACCGCTTAGAAGACCTAAGCTTGCCCAGGCAAAGCGGTGCAAGTCGGACTGTCCATGCTTATAAACCGTTTTTGTTCATTGTGCAACATGGCTTAAGAAGTCATGTTATCTCAGTGTCGGGTAAAAGTCCCACGAAATTGAAAGCAGCGTCTTCATCTTCAAAATGACCTATTTAGTATTGGCGGGGA
Source organism: Lucinisca nassula (assembly GCA_963580285.1). NCBI lineage: Eukaryota > Metazoa > Mollusca > Bivalvia > Lucinida > Lucinidae > Lucinisca > Lucinisca nassula. The sequence continues at coordinate 109,479,998 of OY757019.1, read as the reverse complement.
CGTTAAGCCTCAAAACAAATAAAAAACAAACAAACTTCGTGTTACCAAACAGCCAAGTGATCGGAACAGTCTGGAATTCGCACTAACATTCTGTGACAAAATGAATCTGAAACTTGCCTTCGCTAAAATTGTAATAGACTCATTACGCTTGAATGTTGACTCAAAGGTCGTTGATTTACTATAATTGTTCTAGTAGACACAATATATAATAAAGATGAATGTTTGCTAAAGATGTGAGAAGCTTTTGCACTTGCAAATGCTACTTACAATTGTATATTTTTCATGTTAAGGTAAACACTTATATTTGGCGGTCATTTTATTTTGGCGCTACTGGCGGTCAAGGGAAAATCGCCAAAATTAAAAACCGCCAATAAAACTCAAAAAGAATAACAAACTGGCGGTAATTTATTTCCTATACGCATCGCAAGTATGATAATGGGCGATACAACATTTTATCAAAAGTCTTTCTCTGCTTAAAGCCTTTCAGCATGCTCAAAGCAAATGACAGTCAGTGTCAAAAATTGAAGGGGTTAGTGTAAGAAGGGGCCCAAGTCCATTTTTGGAAAAATCTGGAATATTATCATTTTCAGATACATCATATCAAGACCTGCAATCTGATATATAGTTTGTTATACCTTATCTCTTTACTGGCATTAAAAATGACAATAAAATTTTTGGCAGGGTCCTAAGTCCAATGATGTATTTTTGGTGCAAGAAGGGGTCTAAGTCCGTTTTACCACATAAAGCTTTGAGTTTCCATTGTATGTATTGTCCATTTGTTTCAGATTTGTGTTATAATAAACTAATAAAGAGTCGTGATACGATAAAATATACATGTTCAACTAAATGACCGGTTTCTGCTTTTAATAGAGAAAACTTTGTTGTATTTGTTTAGTGCAAGAAGGTGCCTAAGTCCAATAAATCCTGGACTTAGGCCCCTCCTTGCACTAAACCATTATTGTAACAAATGAATATCTGCGATATACTCAGAACTATTTATGCGATTTCTGCACCATTTCAGATGACACGATAACACATCAGAAGAATTTATTTAAATTCAAGTATGAAAAATATGAAAATTTTGCAAAATATTTTGTTTTTCGCGTTGTTCTCAAAATTATAAAATTGTGACTTAGGCCCCTTCTTGCACTAACACCTTCAATTGCATAATTGATATTTATAGGCAGCTTTGCCTGTGAATTCATCGAGTAATTAAATAACAATAGAACTGATTGCCAGTTGAAAAACACCGTATATAACTTGCAAATCGCCATGTTAATGTCGCATGAATCAGACAGACAGAGCTACGTCAGAAATCACGGATTTTGTTAATAGATTTTGAAAATTGAAAATCCGCCAAATATAAATCCGCCAAAAGGTCCAGTTATAAAAACTGCCAAAATTTGCTGCCGCCAAATTTAAGTGTTTCACAGTAAATGATCTGTTGACTTACAACATCATTACTGCTGCGCAGATTGTAATGGCATATCTAACCGTGTTTAACTGCTGCATGCGTTGGTGGGTGGAAGTCAAAATCTCATACATAACCTCAGACTGAAATAGAGTTACATTCCGAGAAATATATTCGCTTTAAGCAGAGAAGAATGATTTATATCCAGATAGATCCAGTGACAGTTCAGGTCAGTAATTAGTGTACTAGGGGTCGACAGATGGATTTTCCTACTCCAATCAGACATTGCAAACAGTGACGGTTATCTGGGGATGATTAAATTGGCATCTAGCCCCAGAACATAGAACCATTTGCTAATTTAATCTACAATTTGAGCACGATTAGCTGGCAGAGGCGATGATTTTTCGATGAATTAGTCAACATCTTGTATCAATGCTTATCAAGAGTTTCAATCGGGCCTAAGATTGATTGATTAAGAAAATTACCATGAGAAAAAGAGTCAGAGATGATAGAAATATTAGAGCGCAGTCAGTTTTTCGATGAATAAATATCGGAATGCGATCCCAAGATTTCGATTAAGTCTAGAGCAGAATGGAGCATCCATAATTGCCGTTGCCAGTTTGAAAATGTTCTTTTTATCATGTTTATGTGGGTGGGGTAGGGATAGTCAGAGGGTGGAAGGATGGGGTCCGTCTTGCGTAACCCGCATCATTCTATTACATCATCATTATGGCGACAAGTTCCTGCAGTAAACACCTTGACACCAATTTATATGGCGAATAATGCATCAAGTTAACTGGTCCACGTAAATAACAGCTTTGTTTGTTTTGTATGATTTGAGGTTTAACCTCCCCGTCGACAGTTGAAAAATAGATCAAATCACCAGCGCCGGTGTCCGTGATTTGTCTACTTACAACTTACCGACAAACTATGATTTTTTACAAATCACAGACCAAAGCTGGTCTATTTCGATTCTATTAAACACGCTGAAAATCAGCAATAATGTTGTTGTTCCCTTCAAATTCTCACATTTCCCCATTGTTAGAAGAGTGAGTGAGTGAGTTTTAGTTTAACGTCCCACCAACAGCTAAGGTCATACGGAGACGGGACCTCGGTTTAAAGACTCATCCGAAAGTCTGGAGAAGCCCGGGATCGATCCTGCGATCCCTACCATTGTTAGAAGAAATCCCGCAAAAGTTATTGACTGCAACACATTCATTTGTTTCTTTTTGTAACGTTTTCGATGCGAGAAGGTGATGTTACACCGTCTAACGTCAAGGAAACTGCGAGTGACGTCATAAATTGGCAGCTTTTAATGACGTCACTCTTGTTGCAAAATAGCGCTGTGCTACATAGTTAGTTTTGAACAAGTTAAATTTACAATCAAATAAGAAAACTATCACGGATTTTTATAAGAAAAGTAGCCATTTTGGAGATGTGAATCACTGAATCGTTCACTTGATTTCAAGAAGTCACAAAATTTCTCTTGGCACCACTATCACTGATAATCTCGATTGGGGTCAACATATCTCTGAGGTTACATCCAAGGCAACTATGTCATTAGAATTTCTTAGACTCAATTTGGCTTTTGCTCTTAGACAGACAAAGGATGTTGCATACAAAACATTCGTTAGACCTCAGCTTGAGTATGCATCACCTAATTGACATCCCCATGTTAAAATAGAGGATCTTACATGAGTGTTCATGTATTATTGAATTTATTAAACGAGTTGAGGAAAAGGAATAAAATGCGAGGCTCTGCCGAGCATTTTATCCCTTTTCTTCGACGAGTTTAATAAATTCAATAATACATGAGCACGAATGCAAGATTCTATTTATCATATGACATTTAAAACGCATTTTATTCACGATTGTTTACAAAAATGTCAATATTCCGCCGTTAGTAAATGCGAAGTCGTTAAGGACGTCGTACATGTAACGTTACGGGACGTATCTAGTTAATCTGCATATTTAATCCACTAGTGGATTATCGAAAATATTACATGGCGTTATTACACGCTCAGACGCGACGTCATATGATAAATTCAGATTCAACAGTTTGAGAAGGTTCAGGGGACGGCTGCCCGATGGACCTGGGGCGATGGCGGAACAAAATTAGTGTTGGCGATATTCTTGATGAGCTGGAACGGCCATCATTTGGGGCCCGTCGTGAGCAGTCCTCTTTAACCGTCTTTTATAAGATACACTCCGATGCAGTGTCTCTTGATAAAAATAAGTACTTGACCGCTGTGACTAGTTCAACTCAAACAAGGGCATAGCAATTAAACAACGGTCAATATCGCAGGTACCAGGCCTATAGCGATGCCATGAAGAATTATTTTTTTCCCTAGAACTATTCCTCAGTGGAATAGTCTTCCCTCCTCTGTGGTAAATGCCGAAACTGCAGAAGAATTCAAAGCCCGCCTGTTGTAGATTGAGTCCAGAGGAATGCGTTTTAGTATACCTCTGTAAGCAGATTGTAAACAGTTTTAAGAACTCATCCAGTATATTTTTGTGTGCTAAATTCTAAATTTAGCGCACTGCCTAACTGAGGTAATGGCCAAGTATATGAAGATAGATAGATAGAACAAATCAAGAGATCCCTTATTTGGGGATGTCATCATGAAAACACGCCTATATAATTTTAACCACCTGGATCCCCACTTTTATATACTTGGTAAAACTGGGGTTTATAGGGGTAAAGCTTATTTTTCTTATTTCTGCTCTAAAATATACATTGTGGGTACTCGTTAGAACCGCCTCATCGTAGAACCAACGAGTACCCACAATCTATGTTTTAAGCAGAAATAAGAACACTATCACAATTTTTCATCTTAATATGTTCATTTTCGGTGGTTAAGTTTACAAATGTATTAATTTTGTATAGGTGTGTTTTCGTAATGTATTAATGACCTTTATCATATGACGTCGCGTCTGAGAGTGTAATAACGTCATGCATTATTTTCGATAATCCACTAGTGAATTAAATATGCAAATTAGCTAGATACGTCCCGTAACGTTACATGTACGACGTCTTTAACGACGTCGCGTTTACTAATGGCGCAATATTGACATTTTGTAAACAATCGCGAATAAAATGCGTTTTAAATGCCATATGATAAATAGAATCTTACATGACTGCTCATGCATTATTGAATTTATTAAACTCGTTGAGGAAAAGGCATAAAATGCTCGGCAAAGCCTCGCATTTTATCCCTTTTCCTCAACTCGTTTAATAAATTCAATGATACATGAGCACTCATGTAAGATCCTCTATGTATTAATGACCTTTATTAATTGATTATCCTATATTACACAAGGTCACCCAATATTCAAAAATCATAAATCATGTTTTTAATTGCGTCAATTAATAAAATTGTCATTAATCAAGTAATTTCGTATTGGCCCAGTTACAGGTCCTCGGTCAGCTGTATTGGCCTCGGCCTTCGGCCTCGTGCCAATACAGCAGACCTCGGACCTGTACCTGGGCCAATACGAAATCACTTGATTAATAACATTATGTTAATGACTAATAAGCGAAGACTCTTCCAATTAAGTTCGTATTGATCCATTTCCAGTCTTAGAATGTCTGGTTTGTATTATATGAGCCCCGTCAAGCGAATTTGTGTCTTCGAGCATTCCGTCATGACAAATTTTATCTGCGCATGCTCATCCATTCAGAGGTGCCAGGGATATGGATTTCTGTCTGAAGGTTCCTCTTGATTCACTGCTTGTATGAGCGAGCAGCGAAGGTTCTGGCGAGACTGCGCAGATGCGCAGGCTCGCCTGAACCGTCGCTGTTCGCATAAGCTATAAGTACCAAAATCGCTTGACGGGGCCCATATGTCGTAAGTTTACTGTTTTTGAAACAATGCTGACCCCGATCAGACGTCGTGTCTTGTGCCTTCACTGTTCGCTATATATATATACTGCCCATTTCATGTTATACTGGGCATAAATGGATTGATAGCCTTTGTCATAAATAAAAATCTACTCAACTTAGGCTCAAATTACATGTACGATCTATCAAACGCCCCCGCCAATCGCGATTTGAAGAAATAGATTGGGCTGCACGGTGCTTCCACACAGTGCTGAAACCGACCGCGCACATGAGTACTGGTAAACCACTTAAAAGGTCTAAGCCTGTCAAGGCAAAGTGGTGCGTATCGGACCGTCCATGCATATAAACCCTTTTGATTTCACTGGGCAGCAGGGCTTGAGATGTAATTTCATCTCCATGGCGGGTAAAACTCCCACAAAATTGGAAGCAACGTCTCCAAATGACCTTAATATTGCTGAACCCCAAATCAAACAAACAAAACGATCTATCAAAGGGGTGAATTATTAATTTTTTATCTTATGATAATAATATTGTACAAGTACGTATGTGCGTCCTCCGTTTTCCTATCTACCGCGGGGATGAATCATTCACCCAACAGAGTTCAATTTCTGTGAATAATAATCATTTAAATATACTATTCCTTATATGGATAAGGTAATTGAATTATCTTTGGATATACTTAGCGAACATCTCACTAAATCTTTTTATCACACGCTTTAAATTCCCTTTATAGCGTTTAGGGTTTCTATTCAAAAGTCACGATTTCAGACAATAATTTATACCAATAGCAAGTACCAGATGTATAATTATGTTACCCCATAAAATGCCAATCACGACAATTGTCGTCTGCTTTGTTGTCTGCCAAGTACTGCAAACAGTGTGTACCCAGATCAGAATGCTCCTCTAGGATCAGTCTGATCTGGGTCCACACTGTTAGAGGAACAGAATTTTAAGACGTTCGCAAGAAATTCAGCAGACTACATAAGCAGACGACATTTTCATGCGTAGTTTTTCTCGGCATCTTAAGGGTTAAACACCTGTGGATAACACATCTGTGTGACTACCTTAATTCGGATGAAAGTCTGTTGTAGTTTTCTTATTTCTGCTTCAAATATAGATTGTAGGCGGATCTAACGAGTGCTCACAATCTATGTTTTGGAGCAGAAATAGAAAAAGAATCAGGCATACCCATGTTAAATATGTCATATAAAAGGGTTATCCTTTGGAAGCAATGATGAAAGTGTGGAGTGAACACGTTTCTCTGGGCCAGACTAGCAAGTTTCGGTCAATCAGGGCCCATCAGTGATCTCTCAAATATTTTCAAAATTCTACAATGGAATCGATGATCTCAAAGGACAAGAAAATATAAACTTTATTATGATGGAGGGCAAGGATACTTTTTACGACCGCCACACATTCCAGTTTTCTCTATATAAAGTGACCCAGCCGGCATACGTCGCTAGGACAACATCAAATCAACGTCGCTGCAATGTCATGACGTTGCCCCGACGTTGATTTGACGTTTCATAAACGTCATGACGTCGTACCGATGTTGATGTGACGTCACGATTACGTCATGTGCCTGACGGGTGAGGTTTACATCATCACGAAAACACGCCTATATAATTTTGACCCCTTCAACCCCACTTTTATGTAGTAAAACTGGGGTTTCCGGGGGTATCAACCCCACTTTTATGTAGTAAAACTGGGGTTTCCGGGGGTATACCTTATTTTTCTTATTTCTGCTCTAAAATATAGATTGTGGGTACTCGTTAGAACCGCCTCGATGAGGCGGTTCTAACGAGTGCCTACAATCTATATTTTGAGCAGAAATAAGAAAAATATCACAATTTTTCATCATAAAATTTTCATTTTTTCGGCGATTAAGGTGGCAATGTATTTGTATAGGCGTGTTTTCGTAATGTGATGATGTTCGCATTTTGAACAGACTGGAGGATGCTCTCGAAGACAGTGAAATATTGATAACTCGAACACGGTTGGCTCTTTTACCATGGCTAATCCGAACTCGTTCAGGAGTCCGTACAGACGTCTTCCCATAGCTATAGATATCCATTATTTTAGTATAATTGAGTTTTCCTAGTATATCTTGAAAAGTAATATCACGAAAACACGCCCATATAATTTTGACCCCATCGAACCCCATTTTTATACACTAAAACTGGGGTTTGTAGGGGTAAACCTTATTTTTCATATTTCTACTCTAAGATATAGGTTGTTGGTACTCGTTTGAACCGCCTTATCGAGGCGGTTCTAACGAGTACCTACAATCTATATTTTGAGCTGAAATAAGAAAAATATCACAATTTTTCATCTCAAAATTTTCATTTTTCCGGCTATAAAGGTTACAATGTTTTGGTATAGGCGTCTTTTCGTAATGGTTGTATGTACTAATTAGAATCGCCTCATTGGGGCGATTCTAATGAGTACACACAACATTCCTTCAGGTTATAAAATCTAAAATATAGCCTTAAGTCATCCCCTATACCTCATTGCCCAGCGCTATCTGTAATGGTTCGAGCTAGCTATATCGGCGACATTGCATCTGATGACGTCTTAGGCAGTGTGTAATGCCTACATTGTGTCTTAATCTATCACTACTAAAAACAAAACCAAAAACTTGCATCATCACTGGTGCATATTGTCTGTCGCTGGGATATTGTATACGGCAAAAGGTATAAAAAAATGTCACACGGAGACGAGGACCTCGATATAAAGTTTCGTCCGAAACTATGGAAAAGTCCGGATACTCAGATCAGCCTGTGCGACTGGTCTGAGTCTTCAATTGGCGTTCCTTCATGCAGATGGTTTCCGACTGAGAAGGTTCATCGGCCGATTTTGGGTCGATTGTTTATCAATCGACTCCAACTGTGTATCAGTCCAGCCGAGTTACTAATACATGTATTCCAGAAGATTCCCTCTGCTATTGTCCACGTGCCTATCGCTGACCAAGTACAAAATCCAGGTAACGGTTATTTATAGCTGCGGAGTTCTTGTCCATGTGACGTCAGAGTGCAGTATGAAAAGAGTTGTTTTTAAAACAAGAGTGGCGTCAGAGTGCAGTATGTAAAGGGTTGTTCGTAAAACAAGGACTGGCGTCAGAGTGCAGTATGTTAAGGATTATTTGTAAAACAGGACTTGCGTCAGAGTGCAGTTTGTTTGTTTGTTTGATTTGAGGTTTAACGTCCCCGTCAACACTGTAAAGGTCATTTTGGAGACGTTGCTTCCAATTTTGTGGGACTTTTACCCGACATTGAGATGAAATGACATCTCAAGCCCTGTCGCCCAATGAAACCAATAGGGTTTATTAGCATGGACGGTCCGCCTCGCACCGCGGTTCCTGGACAGGCTTAGATCCTCTAAGCGGTTTAACAGTACTAGTGTGCGGGCCGGATTCAGCTCTGCGTGGAAGCATCATGCAGCCCATATATGTAAAGAGTTGTTTGTAAACCAGGGCTGGCGTCAGAGTGCAGTATGAAAACGGTTGTTTGTAAAACAATGACTGGCGTCAGAATGCAGTAAGAAAAGGGTTGTTTGTAAAACAAGGACTGGCGTCAGAGTGGAGTATGAAACGGTTGTTTGTAAAACAAGGACTGGCGTCAGAGAGCAGTATGAAAAGGATTGTTTGTAAAACAAGGACTGGCGTCAGAGTGCACTATGAAAAGGGTTGTTTGTAAAACAAGGACTGGCGTCAGAGAGGAGTATGAAAAGAGTTGTTTGTGAAACAAGGACTTGCGTCAGAGTGGATTATGAAAAGGGTTGTTTGTAAAACAAGGACTGGTTCCATATGCTGCTACACTGGCAAACAGACTGAACCCAGATCAGACGTCTCAGAACCCAGCGTTTGATCAGGTGTACACTGTTTGCCTTACATACAGGAATTTTCGGGTTAAACCATTACGAAAACACGCCTATGCACATGCACTGTACATTTTACCGCCGTAAATAAGATGAAAAATTGTGATATTTTTCTTATTTCTGCTCAAAATATAGATTGTGGGTACACGTTAGAACCGCCTCATCGGAGCGGTTCTAATGGGTACCCGTCATCTATATTTCAGAGCAGAAATAAGAAAAATAAGACTTACCCCGGAAAACCTCAGTTTTATAATATAAAAATGGCGTTCAAGGGAGACAGAATTATATAGGCGTGTTTTCATGATGGAAACAATCTAAACACCAATACTGGACCTTTTTTCAGACTACACTCAGACAATTGACCAACCCAGTGCTCTTATGGCTTCCATTGTCTACAATGTTCACGTTGTTTTAAGGGGAATGGGTACACCTTCAGGGGAGGCAACTCCTTCAAAAGTATTTTTGCTTCCCATGTCAATACGGGTCAACCCTTAAAGGAAAGAATTTGCTCTCTATCCTTAAGAGCAGACCCCTTTTTCAGTGAGACAGATCTTATAGAAAAGCGAGCAGGAAGACCCGAAATTCGTCTCCCTTTGGAAAATGGCGGAAAATTTTGCCAGGTGTATCTATACCTCTTTAGACACGTTTTCTCTTGTCACAGCTTATTTGGTATAATTTACTTTATTGGTTGTCTTGTTCTCTGACTTACTACAAGTCGATTGCATCTTGGGGCCACTTTTATTTCCTCCCAATTACGGCTGCTCCAACATCACCATAGGTCTCTATTGTAAAAGACTTGACCATTTTAGACGCATTGTTAACGGCTCTATGAAACGACTTCAATTAATTAGGAGAGCTTGCGGAGCAAATATTTGTAAAATTTGTCCATTAAGGCAGTTAAAAGGAAATCCGTTAGAACACATTTCCTTCCGATTGATTAGATTTCTGATGGTCGGTGCCGGGCTTGAGATCGATTCCCTAGATTAATTATGTTCAAAGGAGGAGAAAAACGGCTTATGTCTGGTTAGAACAAAACATTGATAAACTTACACGGCATGATATTTAACAGTTTCGATTTTTTTTGCGAGACTTGGCGAGTTCTCAGTCAGGCTTAGTGAAGGAGGCAATACTTTTTTCTGGAACTTCAGGGATTGCAAGTTTAAATTCCGGCCCTGCTGCATAGCATTCTTGAAGACACGACCACGAATTTAAGATGCATAGTAAATACATGGTCAGTGTCTTTAATAATAAAATATAATCGGTGATCCTTAGACAATTTTATAGGGCCGAGCTTCAGCGATCGCCGCGGCGAATCAATTATATTTTATAAAATTTCATCAAAAAAGACTGCAGACAGTGTGACTTGTTAAACGACATCCAGAGCCTTACGTAGTATAACGTGACGCCAATGAGTGCAACGTTTCTGACATCACCGCACCACAGAGACGTTTGAAAAAAATTGGTCGCATAAAAGTTTCTGTGCGCTTTACATTCTATATGAAAATCTGCAAATAAATAGTTTATTTTAGCAGTTTATTTTAGCTTTGTAAATTATTATCGAGATTTAGACGCACCGCAGTAACAGTGCGCAATCATTCGAACGGACCATTCAAACTAGGAAAGCCCGAGAAGGTAACAATCTAGCTGAAATTTCTGAAAATTTATTTCAATAAATACAGCAAAGATAATACATTGCAGTTTTGTTGTTTTCCCGGATAGAAAGAGGGCCTAAAAATTAGGCCCGGTCTATAAACGGTCACAGGACGTATTATAGGTCAGTGGTCGCTACCGATTATTGCGTGCAGTTATTCGACCCCGCTTATTAGGTTACTAGAATGGTTGATTGCGGTATAATTTTTTATCATAATTATGACGTCGCGTCTGAGAATGTAAAAACGCCATGAATTTAATTCGATATGCAAATTAGTTAGCTACGTTCCGAAACGTTACACGTACGGCGTCCTTAACGACGTCGCGTCCCTAACGACGTCGCGTTTACTAATGACGGAAATTTTACATTTTTGTACAAACATCGTGAATTAAATGCGTCTTTAATGCCATGTATTAAATAGAATCTTGCATTCGTGCTCGTGTATTATTGAATTTATTAAACTCGTTGAGGGAAAGGGATAAAATGCTCGGTGAAGCATCGGGCCGAGCATTTTATACCTTTTCGTCAACGAGTTTAATAAATTCAATAATACATGAACACTCAAAATTCAATAATACATGAACACTCATGGATCAAGTGAACAAGTCCATGACATGAACAACCCCTAAACGCCTGTATAAAGAAAAATGGGGTTTACGGGGGTATACATTTTTTCTTATTTCTTCTCCGAGATATAGGTTGTGGGTACTCAATGAGGCGGTTCTAACGATCACCCACAACCTATCCTTGCTGAGTCTTGTTCGCTCTTAAGGGTAATGAGAACACCTTGCAGATTTTTCCGCCATTTTTAAAGGGAGACAACAATCGGGATTCCGGTTCACTTTTCTGTAAGCTCTGTCCCACTGAAAAGGGGGTCTACTCTAAAAGGAAAACCGGCCCCGATAGCTCAGTTGGTAGAGTGTCCGCTCCGGGGAACGGGAGGTCACGGGTTCGATCCCGGGCCGCGACATACCAAAGTCGTTAAATATGGTACTAGCTGCTCCTCGCTTGGCACTCAGATTTACGGGGTAGAGCTAGGACTGGTCGACCCAGTGTCAGGATAATGTGACTGGGTGTGGTATCATGTAATGTGTCTGGGACATGATACTTCAGTGAGGCAGCACTATAAAAGTGAGCATTGAGCTCCCTGTCGCAACCAGACACCGTCGTGATATGACTGAAAAATTGTTGAAAGCGACGTTAAACCCGAATTCACACACACACACACACACACACACACACACACACACACACACACACACACACACACACACACACACTCTCTCTCTCTCTCTCTCTCTCTCTCTAAAAGGAAAGCATTTGCTTATAAACCCTATTGATTTCATTGGGCGACAGGGCTTGAGATGTCATTTCATCTCAGTGTCGGGTAAAAGTCGCACAAAATTGGAAGCGACGTCTCCAAAATGATCTATACAGAGTTGGCGGAGACGTTAAATATCTAATTGCACAAACAAAACTAAATGCCAAAAATTACAAAAAATGTACTTAAAACGCGAAATTACTATGGGAAAATGCAAAGACGACACTGGGTATGTACGGAAATTGAGAATGGTAGGGTCGGTGTTTTGATGTTTATTTTGTTCTTTATTGATATAAATATTGCAGAGCCGGGGGGGGGGGGGGGGGTCCCAATCAGGGTCGGTCGGGTTTGCGGAAACGCGGCTACTGTTTAAGCCTAATCTGAAAACGGGGGTCGAATAACTACAGCGACCCGTAATACGTCTTGTCCTCGTTTATAGACACGACCTACTTTTCAGACACCTAATAATTATTTGCAAGTGCAAACAATAGCATGCAACCTTTTATACTCGAGAAAAAAAAAGTTATAATCGTTGCTGTATCTTTTTCAATAGATTTGCAGGAATTCCATCTTTCTTGCCTCGTCGGGCTTTTCTGCTTTGAATGGTCTGTTGGAAGAAATGAGCATTGCTCCTGCGGTTGCGTCCCAGCAGGCACATGACGTAATTGTGACGTCACATCAACGTCGGCACACACAACGTCATGACCTTAATGCAACGTCACATCAACGTCGGTGCAACGTCATGACGTTGCACCGACGTTGATTTGACGTTGCCCTAGCGACGTGTGCCTGCTGGGGTCTAAACCTCGAAAATAATTTCTAAAGCTAAAATAAACTATATATTTGCAGATTTTCTACAGAATGTAAAGCGCTGAGAATCTTTTATTCGAGTGTCCATGTTCTTTCTGATGTCTTTGTGGCGGGGTGACGTCAGAAACTTTGCACTCTTTGACGTCGCGTTATGCTTCGTATGCGCACCATTACGATAACACACATGTGCGACATAGTGCATTTTCTTCACATCTCAAAAATGCTAATTTTCTGATTAAAATCCGTGATATATTTCTTAGTCACGCTGAAAAACTAGGTTCTTGGTGCTCGTTAGAACCGCCTAATCGAGGCGCTTGTACCGAGTACCCAGAGCCTATGTCTTGGAGCAGAAATAAGAAAAATAATGTATACCCCCTTAAACCCCAGTTTTTCCCTATATAAAGTGGGGTTTATGGGTCTTCATTTCACAGACTTGTTCACGTGATGTCATGGCACTGAATGTCGTTTAACATGCCACGTTGGCTACTGTCCTTTTTAAGTTAAATTTGGTAAATCATTGCAAAACCCTTGATATTTTGGATTACGGTATAAACATGAATAGTGTCTTTAATAACGACAATCTTAAAGGGGCCCATATAAAATTGTTTAAGGCCCACCAATTATATTTTATATTTAAAGTCACTAACCATGTATTTACAATATATTTGGATATTCTGAGAGGTTTTCCTGACTATCTTTAAAGATATGCTCTGTGTACTCATTGGAATCGCCTCGTGTAAACGTTCCACAAAATTGAAAGCAACGTCTCCAAAATGACCTAAATATTGTTGACGGGGGGGGGGGGGGGGGGGGGCGTTAAACGTCAACTCATAGAAACAAACAAACGGAGGAGTGTAGTTGGGATATGCAGATGTGCTGGGAATCTTTCTATATCCGTGAATACAGTCCACATGGTTGTGAGCCAAAAAGGGTGGCTGCAGGTCTGAGCTGAGGCTCTGCCATGGTTCCGGTCAGCCGGTCCTCTCATAGCAAATGTCATCAGTACTTTGATCATCTACAAATGGCAAATATACATTTTTGTATACCATTAGGTGATATTCCTTTATTACAAGTATTTTATCACATCTACGCACATGTAATATGTGTAATGCGCGCTGCACTTACCGTCGGTTTGAACGTAAGTTTTGTGGGTTTACGTCCCCGTCAACACTATTTACGACATTTTAGAGACGTTGCTTTGTGGAACGTTTATCCGACATCGAGATGAAATGACATCTATCATGTAAAGTCATACCTCCCAAAAAGACAGCTAGAGTTATATGTAGGGACGGTCCGGCTCGTACACTTTGTCTGGGCAGGTTTAAACCTTCTAAGCGGTTCAGTTCGGTTGGTTTCATCTCTGCGCGTCCCAAACTGTGTGTATAATAAGGGGCACAAATTCACGAAGGTTGTCAGCACAAATGCAAGAAGAGTTATCCATTACAACGGGCAATTTGGAGACTGTCTCACCAACTTTAATGGGCCGTGATAGGCGAAACGGGGTCTTTGCGCATTTGCGTTCAGCAATGCTTAAGGGGAATGGGAACACGTGGCAGATTTTTCCGCCATTTTTCAAAGGACTTCCAGTTTGCTTTTCTATAAGCCCTCCCTCACTGAAAAAGGGGATACTCTTAAAGGAAAGAATTTGCTCCTCAGGAGCAAATGGAGTAGCAAATTCTTTCCTTAAGAGTTGGCGCAAATTCTTTCCTTAAGAGCTGACCCCTATTGACATAGGAGACAAAAATACTTTTGGAGGAGTTGCCTCCCATGAAGGTGTACTGCGCGCAAGTATATTAAAATTACTCAAAGTAAGAATACAGCATTCCGTCACTGTATGAAGCCTTCCGTCACTGTATGAAGTGGCCATTAATATAGAGCACAGAATATATCTGCTAAGCGCCACCCAACTGTCATGGGTCCAGATTCTTGGGATAAAAACTTGTGTTCCTTATTTATCACCCAATACCTGTACAAATGCAAAAGTCGTAAGTAATCTAGCTAATACGTGCTTCTGTTAAAACAAAGAAATGAAAGTTTGCAAAGTTTCATAAAACTTTTTATTTTCTGTTGTCCCTAACTATTAGAAGTGAAGGCAATGATCAGGAATCGATACAATTAACCCACAGCTCCCATCAGAGACACCAAAGGGAAAGAAACACACGCATGAAACAACTTGACCCTAATGGAAACATCAATAGCGGAAAGCCAAAGGTCTGTCACTTTCCCACAAAATGGCCATTTGTCTATCAAACACAAAATCATTAAAGCGATAGACGCACACACTTAAAAACAAGCCATTACAAAAATAAACCGCGACAAAATTTTATTTCTGAATTTTATTCAATATCGCTATGCATTTCTTTAAAATATATATGATCATATGCTCATTTTCCACCGCTAATTCACCCGTTGTAATATTCTGCCATTGCAAGCTGCGGTCTCTTGATTTGTGATGGGCTGGAAAAGTTTCACGGTCAAGTCGATTGTAGCGTACATTTCTCACTATGAATAATCTAAATACCGACATAATTCTAGCTGTTGGTGTGAAATTTCTTCTCATTTCTCGATCAAGGAACTCGGTATATGTTCATGTTGATACTTTATTGTGGACATATTGGTGACTGAAACTAAGTAACATTATTTTTAACACATTAAACGGCTACAATCCCAATTCATTTAAGAATGAGTATAATTGACTTACATTTCATTTTGGTTAAGCTGTTTGAGCCGTACTTTAATTTCACTGTATAACCCACTGTTTGGTTGCCATAGTAACAAGCATTTCTTGAGTTTTCACTACATTATTTAAAGCAAGACAATGATTCAGTGTAATAGAGTCAGTAGCCCCAATAGCTGTTGCAACGAGACACTGAGGTCAAATGTCTGTCATTTTTGCACTGTTAGAAGCTGCTTAACCCATATATGCCTCGCGGCCCTTTTCTGGGACATTGGCAAACAGTGCAGACACAGATCAGACGCCGCAAAACGCGGCGTCTGATCTGTGTCTTCACTATTTGCTTAAAGAACACTCATTTTTGTAAAATTTCCTACAAGCAATAACAAACCTGACACCCCTATAATTGGAAATGGTCCACTCCAAACTTACTGGATGGAATATTCCATTGTCATATATGGGTTAACACCGCGTTTTACTTGTTTTCAAAGTAGTATAGTAGTTGCAGATAAGATTGACAAGGCGGAGCTATCGTTTGTACCAGCCTTAAGAATATTCCATTAACAAAAAGGTAAACCAATACTCCCGATTGTGTGAATTCAACTGTAACACAAGCATAGCTGTGGCGTATATGACCATTTCGTCCGCTTGTAGAAAACGTGCGAAAGGAACTCTACCGAATCGACTGGTAGACTCAGTGAATTTGACATATATTGACAACACCTGAATAGCTCCGCCGAGCAATCTTATCTGCAACTACTATACACAGATTGCTTAAACATGTTTTATTTGTCTTTTGGATTTATTGCATTAGAAATCAAATGCTTTGGAAATATTGCTTTAGTATATTTTATAATACAATAATCAAACCCCAAACTGGAAATTCAGTATATTTGCTATTTCTGGTAACATTGGTTAAATTCAAGTTGCCATGGAAACCAAATGTGTACAGAAAATCAAGCCACTAAACAGATAAGTGTACCATATGAAAACTGATTTACGAACTGCAGTATAAAATACTTAATTTGTTAAATGACTTAAATGACTTTATTTTGTTCACATATTTTGGCATTTTCGTAATTTCATTGGAGAGTCATTGCTTTGGTTGCCAAGGGAACAGGGATGTCATAAATTTTCCAAACTTCATTTAAACAAAACAAAACAAAACCATATCATCACGTGAACAAGTCCGTGAAACGAAGACCACCCTAAACCCCATTTTATATAGCGACAACTGGGGTTAACGGGGGTAAACATTATTTTCCTTATTTCTGCTCCAAGACATAGGTTGTGGGTACTCGTTAGAACCGCCTCAATGAGGCGGTTCTAACGAGCACAAACAACCTATGTTTGTTGTAAACATGAGTAAATAGCGCAGATTTTCATCAGAAATTTAGCCACTTAGGGATGTGAAAAAATGCACCGTGTCGCACACGTGTGTTATCGTAATGAATGTGTTATTGGCTATATCTTCGGTCCATCGCTGTTGAAATGAGATGGCAAAATTCTTATATTTAAAGCATTTTATAAGTCGCTCTTGATACCACTTGTTCTTGTTTCCAAATCAGCATAGAATATTAATGCTCCAAAAATGTTGTATTCATCACGAAAAAACGCCTATATAATATTGACCCCCTTGAACCCCCTTTTTATATGGTATAACTGGGGTTTACAGGGGTAAAACTTATTTTTCGTATTTCAGCTCTACAATATAGATTGTGTGTATTCGTTAGAACAGCCTCGATGAGGCGGTTCAAACGAGTACCACAATCTATATTTGGAGCAGAAATAAGAAAAAAAAAAAAAAAAAAACAATTTTTCATCTTAACATTTTTGTTTTTTTCGGCGGTAAATTTTACAATGTATTTCTATAGGCGTGTTTTCGTAAAGATGTCTTTTGGATTTTTATTGCACTAGAAATCAAATGCTTTTAGAATTACTCCTACAGATTACTCCTACAGATTACATTATAATACTATAATCATAATGTGGAAATCAGTAAATTCTCCATTTTTGGTAACAGTGGTTAAAATCAAGTTGCCATGGAAATCAAATGTGGCCAAAAAACCAAGCTACAAAACAGTAAACTGTTAAGTACTTAAGTCGATTAATTGACCGCCCAATGAAATGCTTAATTAGTTTAATGACTTTTGTTTCATATTGGTTCACATATAGGAGCTTTTTCTTAAATTCCCTGGAAACCGTCTAATGTGTTTTCTCGATTTTGTTCAATCGAGCGGAAAGGTTTGAGCAATTTTGGTAGAGGGTCGCCCAAGGAACATTCGAGTGAAATTATTTTATAATCCCTCTGCTGGTTAAGGAAGCCAAGCCGTTTATTTGTTTTTTGTTTTTTTTTTTTTTGTCTATTTTTAGCCCTGGCGGTCATCTTTCCGACCGGAACAGTTTGAGCAATTTTAGTTGAGAGTCACCCAAGGAATATTCATGGTAAATTATTTTGAATTTGGTTCACTGACATAGGAGCAAATGACGTTTTACGTGTTTTTTTTTCTATATTTAATTCTGGTGGCAATTTTGTTAAGCAGAGCAAAACTTTAAGGCAAATATGGTAGAGGGTCACCAAACGAACTCTCATGTGAAACTATTTTCAAATCCGTCCACTGGTTAAGGATGAGAAGTTGTTTAAAGGTTTTTGTGTTTTTTTTTTATCTGGCGGCCATCTTGCACATCTAAGCAAAACGATTCGAGCAATTTTGTTTGTTTGACCGATTTGAGGTTTAACGTCCCCGTCAACACTGTAAAGGTCATTTTGGAGACGTTGCTTCCAATTTTGTGGGACCTTTACCCGACATTGAGATGAAAGACACCTCCAGCCCTGTCGCCCAATGAAACCAATAGGGTTTATAAGCATGGACGGGCCGACTTGCACCGCTTTGCCTGGGCAGGCTTAGATCCTCTAAGCGGTTTACCAGTACTCGTGTGCGGATCGGTTACAGCTCTGCGTGGAAGCATCATGCAGCCCATATATTTCTTCAAGCCCCGATGGGCGGGGCCGGCGGTTTGAGCAAATTTAGTAGAGGGTCACCCAAGAAATATTCCCATGAACTTATTTTGTATTTGTGCTGATGGCCTAGGAGAGGAGGGCGTTTTATTTTTTCCATCATTTCTTATTACTTTAGCTCTGGAGGTCATCTTGTTAAGTGGAGCGGAACCATTTCGATAATTCTAGTAGAAGGTTCACCCAAGGAACGTTCCAGTAACATTCCCCGGCTTAGGAGGAAATGTCTTTTCAGTATATTGTTGCCAGAAACATGACGCACGACGCATGACGCAAGACGGACGACAGGCGACAATCATCGATCGGTCACAAAAGCTCATCTTGAGTGTCTTGCTCAGGTAACTTTGTAAGCTTTAAAGATTCAAAAGTCGCCATCGTGATATACAATAAACCGCCACGAGCGAAATTGTGTCCATAGAAATGTGCGCCCAGCGAAGATTCAAAGTTGCCTACGTATTCACAAATACAGAACACATCCCTGTGAACGCGCATGCGCAAGTTGCGGATAGAAAAACATCCAACGGGCGCAAAGCGCAGATCTGATCAAGCTGCGCATCCGCGCAGCCTGATCAGAGTCTTTGCAGTGCGCATCTGTCAGAACATGTGTTTTGTCTCGTTATGGTTCGGTGTTATAGATTCATACAATAAGGAGTTATCTCGAAATCACAAGCTGACGCTGTAATAAATTGTTTGTGTTTGACTTCGACCATGGGCGTAGACAATATAGACGTTGGGTTTAAACACGAAAGTACAGCCATTAGTTATTAACAATGCAGGTTGACTATATATATTTTTGATGCAACCACAAGCACATGTATAAGCTTTCTTAAGAAGAAAAAAAAGGGACCCATAACAAGTATAAGCTTTCACACAAAAAGAGGCTCACCGGGCAGAGCTCTGGCACAGAATTGCTATCACATTTGCACAAGCCCATATTTGCTGTCATATTTGTACAGGCTAATACAAAATATACATTTACAAACTCTCGACGGCAATGAACCACTGCCTACCTTATAAGCCCCATAGGAGCCTTCGGCTCTGGTGAGCTAAAACTTGCCATTTTGTTAGCAAAGTGTTTGGGTTATTCTTCAATTAGTCATCTGTAAAGTGTGGGAAAGCTGTCTACTTAACTTCTCTAACAGTTTTCAAGCACACCGTTCAATAAGATTTTACAAGCATATTGAAGTTGCACATGTGACAAAAAGTACTTTTTGACAAAATTATAACATTTGCAACTCATTATACTTCAGTCGGCAGACTTGCAAAGACAGTTAATTGTGTAAAAAACATTTTTGGCATTCACATTTAATATGTGCTAAGCTTAGACCTAGCTTTTGTGAAATCTATACGTTTAAAACATCGCCTATTGCTGTTTTATTAAGACATGAAAATAATATGTATGTCGTTAGTAAATGGTGTTTTAAAGTAAGCTATCTGAATGGGGCAGCCGATCAAAAGTTTGCGATAGCAATTTCTCTTCTGTATTTTCTATACAGTCAGTCTTTATACAGACAGTCGTTGTAATGGCAAAACTCGTTATAACGGCAATTTGAATGGGATGGCTACTTAGTTAAATGCTTAGCCTCGGTTCCGAGCGGCGTGGGCTTCCCTCGGGTTGGAAATGCACAAATCGAGTCCATATTATAAAAGGGTCTTGTAATCTAATACTCAAAGAAACAAACCGAGGTGATTCTGACAAATGTCTATAACATTTGTTTTTTTGGAGTAATAATGGGGAAAATGCCTTTTATTACTTATCTTACTCCTAACTGGGACTCTTTATGAAGGCTAATTCTTTTTATCAGTTAACCCCTATATATAGTGCATTGTAACACATTGACCTGATAAAGTTATGCTATCTCAGGACAGGTGAGCTTTATCACGTCAACGTGACATTGCACTTTTTGAATGTACCGGACAACCGGAAAAATGGCCAAAATGTTATTATAACCAGAAAAATCGAAAAAAACAAAAATCATTAAAAATCATCAAAAGAAAAGTAACAGTCAGATGATAGTAAATATACTGATCGATTATATTCCGCACCGGAATGTTGGTACGCACACAGAACAATCGGTAAGAGATCGTAAATGGTCCGTTTACAAGGTATAAACTGATAAATAGAATACCAGATTCGTGTCATTTGATATTAAGTTTATCAGGCTCGGCTTCGAGACCGCATGTAGAATCGCTCGGCTTGGCAAGCCTCGCGATTATACAAGCGTTCTCGAAGCCTTGCCTGATAAACTTGATATAAAAAGACACTCACCTGGTATTCGCTATATAACGGCACAATAATAGGGAACAAACAGTGTCGCTATCACGAGGGTCCTCTCAAAATACCGCAGGCCATACTGACCAGTGCCCAGTTCTTCAAAGCCTCTTTAGCTTAACGAGCTCGTTAGTGGTCATATTGTTAACTCTTCTAGCAAGTACAATATCGTAAATGTTGGTATTTTTGCTGAAAAAATGTGAGCAGCTTTGCGAATGCAAAAGCTACTCACATTTTTCAGCAAAAATATTAGCATATTTGCCATAATAAATGATCAACGTTTTAACGATACATTAACTAACGACGTCGTTAGTTTTGAACAACTGGCCCCCAGAAGAATGTGATCGCTTGGGCTGCTCTTTAACAATGAAAATGTCATTGAGCTATTGTAGGTCCTCTTGGCTCAAGGGAGTTTGCTGAGCCTGCGGTATAAAGTATACTTTGGTTTTATGTTCTTTTCAAGTTTAGAGTACTTACATCGAGTCGATCTTTTATTTAATCAGAGATGGACGAAACCCGGAGTACCCTAAGACCATTCCGATGCAAAATTTGGCGTCTCTTAAGTAATTAATTAATTAAGCAAGTAAGTAAGTAAATAAGTGAGAGAATAGGTACGTTACTCACTGATGGTGAGCCAGTATTCCTTTAGGCCCTAAAAGTAAACTAAACGATTACTAAAGGTGATGAATGCCCCTGTTATATGCCTAACTAGATGAATAATTTGTTTGAGATATGCAGTAAACTAAACTAGAAACTGCAACATTCGCCAGATAAAATATGCCCAAAATGTTTAAGTAATTAAAAACTAATCCGAAAGTATGGAAAAGCCCTTAATCGAACCCAGGATCCATGGTTTATGAGGGGAGTTGTTTCGCCGTTTCTCGTTAAGGTACGATGACAAGACATGATTATAAGACCAAAGGTACAGTTGCAGTCCACACCCACCTTTCCAATAAACGTTATCACAGGTGCGCCAACTACAACGAAACAAGAAAAAAATATCATCTTTTCTCACGTGTTACGAGGGCAAGACAATAAGAATCTTATATGGATGTGAGGGGTGGATGGAAAAATCCGTCCCGAGGGTCACTGTCCGGCATCACGAGGCTTGCCGAGTGATGCCGGACAGTGATCCCGAGGGTGGGATTTTTCTATCGACCCCTCACACCCATATTGGATTCTTTTTCTTGCATACCTTCCATTTCTTAAAGCGGATTTTTAATGATGCAGTCGTTTCGGTTACCAACGTCCGCCATATTGTGTTGACACTGACGGAATGTTTAGTGACGTTGCTGTGACGTCAACCTTAACGACGGCGCATACGAGGTCGTAATCAACAGTGCATTTATCAATTCGATTTTGGGTCGGAACAACAGGGTGAGAACATTAATTTCTATCCCAGGGTAAAATCACGGATTTCCTTGTCTGTGTGCAAGAAAAAAAGTAACCAGCCTATACCATTTCGAATTGACAAAGACAATCAAGATTTTCGATTTTCGTGCCTTGTTTCAATGCATGTTTTTCGCATGAGGGCAAAATTACACCCTTTTCGTGCCATTCACCCATAACATATTGAACGTAAAGCATGGCTAGCGATGTAAAAGCAAGATTTTTGTAAAAAGTTGAGTACCGTGCTGTAATTCGATGCTTGTATTTAAAGGGAAAACAGTTAGGAAATATATTTCGAGTTTACCAATGTTTATTTGTCTTCTGCACAATCGTATGCACAAGTTAAAACATGGGTTTTAGGAATTTAAAGGCGGTAGTACGTCTTTAGTAGACAAAACCAGGTCTAGACGCCCATCTGATGCCACCGATGAAGAAATGTTTAACAAAGCACGGGATCTGGTATACTGAGGTGAAAGAAGTAGCGAATGCATATCACATTCCACATGGTAGTGTTTCAACGATTTTACATGATCGCTTAGGTGTGCGCACGCTAACAGCCCGTTAGGTCCCAAAATCCCTTAGCGACGAGCAAATGGCAACCAGAGCAGCAGTATGCAGTGCATTGTTGAAGCGGTTTAGGTCAAATGAAGATGATTTTCTCTCACGTCTGGTGACTGTAGATGAGACCTGTGTCCATTATATGCCATAATATAAAAGTCGCCAATGGTCAGGGCCGGGGTCTCCGAAGCCAAAGACGTTCAAAATGCAACCCTCTGCTGGCAAGGGATGTCAACTGTATGTTGGGACGCACAAGGCGTTATGATGTTGGACTTTCTAGCAAAGAAAAGTACAATAAAAGGTGCATATTATGCATTTTTTTAAATCAACTGAGAACTGCGATCCGTGAAAAATGCCGAGGAAAATTCTCCAACGGGATTCTGCTCCAACAGAACAATGCAAGAGTCCACAGTTGCAATATTGCCATAGATGCTGTTGAACGGAATGGGTACGAGATAATAAAGCGCCACACCTTTTCTCCGGGACTGTTTCGTTTTCCCAAGCTTGAAAAAGGATATCCCTGGACGCCATTTCCGGTCCAAAGAAGAAGTCGTGGCGGTAGTTGATGAGTGGGTCGGAGACAAGGACCCTGGCTTCTTCAGTTCTGGGCTGATAGCTCTGGAAAAGCGGTGGTCCAAGTGTATCAATTTACTTACAGGGCAATTACGTCAAAAAAAGAAGAGCTCGATCTCACCCAGAAGTAAGTCAGACTGTTTTTATTGACTTGCCCTCGTATTGTCCATTAGGCCACGGAGACTTGTTCGGTTTATACATGGTGGCTTAAATCGGTTTTGCAGATATTTGTGAATAAACTGCAAAACACAATTTTCATGTTCGACCGTAAAATCGACCAGTCGTAAAATCTTCATGCATTAAAATTATTTGTTCTGTGTTGTTCTTTCTTTTTCAGTCTCCAAAAAGCAAGCGCCATCACTAGAGATAACATACAGCTGTCGCATTGTTGCGTCTTTATCGAGCCCATCATCTCGGTGTAAGCTTGTGTATTGACTTCCCTTGTCAACCTAGCATTATGGATGGAAAAGGTGAGTATAAACGGATAAACATTATATGAGCCGGGGCACAGCATATCCTACAATTAACAAGTGCGTCCAGCGAAGAATCAGATCAGCCTGCGCATCCATATAGTCTAATCAGAGACTTTTCTTGCCGCATGAAGGAGCATTGGACCCTAAGCTATCCTTAGAGCGTACAGCGAAGACTCTGATCAGACTGCGCGGATGCGCAGGCTGATCTGAGTCTTCGCTGGGCGCACATGTCTTATTGTAGGGTTTGTCGTGCGCTGGCTCATTGATGTCTTGAGTTAAAATTGCGACTGATTGAGACGGTTACATACTCGGGGTAATGTAGGTTTTGTCGTGCGCTGGCTCAAAAGTCTTGTCAGTTTCTGCTTGCGACTGATTGAAACGGTTACAAAAGCGCCCTTTAGGATAACATACTCGGGGTAATGTTTTCTTTCAAAGTTGTAAAAAATATAACGATAACGCATCCATGTGACTTAGTGTATTCGGTCATATCTCCACAATGCTTATTTTTCTGAAGAAAATCTTTGATATTTTTATTATATATATTCGAAACATTGGTTGAAGCTGCTCGTTCCATCACGTGAACAAGTCCGTGAAACGATAACCCCCATATATTCCACTTTATTTAGAGAAAACTGGGGTTTATGGGGTATACATTATTTTTCTTATTCTTGCTCTAAGACATAGGTTGTGGGTACTCGTTAGATCCGCCTCAATTAGGCGGTTCAAAAGAGCACCCACAACCTATGTTTGCAGTATTTATAAGAAAACAAAAACGGATTTTCATCAGAGAAATGGCCATTTTGAAGATATGAAAAAATGCACTATGTCGCACGGGTGTGTTATAGTAATGGAATCGCCTCAATCAGGCGGTTCTAACGAATATCCACAACCTATACGTGGGCACAGAAAACAACAACAACACACAAAAAAATGATTTATACCCTATATTAACCGCTTTTTTTCTTTATGAAGTGGGGTTTACATTACAAGGGTATCTGGTAACGTGGTTTGTACCGTGAAATGTTAACAAATTTTTTAATCATTTCTGCTTAAAACATACATTGTGTTTACTCGTTAGAACCGCCACGAAAGGAATCCACAAACTTTGAATACCGGATAATGTTTTTAATAAGATAACAAGCCATGAGGTTGTAAAAAAAAATTATGCTCAAATAACATGTGTATGAAAACTTTAATGTTCATTACCATTGAACATTATGGACGTTTGGGACACTTTTTACGAGAACAGTTCAAACATGAATGCAAGTAGAACGTTTTCTCATGCACTAATGCGAAAATCACCTGGAAATAAATATCACAGCGTAGAAAAACATTTTACCTATACATTGATACCAAACCTGTTAAAATCCGTGCACTTTATCGTTCGATAAACACTGTCTACTCTTGTATACTAATACAAAACAAATAATAATATTAATAATAATAATAATCGACCTTATTTATAGAGGGTAACACATTTAGTAAACTAGTACTAATCTTCCATGTGGCCCTCTTTTCCTGGGTAGAACCAGTACTAAGCAATGTGGATAAAGTTTCTTGCTCAAGGAAACAACACTTGCCGCTCGTGGGGTTCGAACCCGTTACCTCTCGATCCCGAGGCCGATACTTTACCACTGCACCACAGCGCTCCACTAAACATGGTTGGAAGAAGGTCAGAGTACGCCGTTGAAATACGGTCCTGTATTAAGAATCGTTGTATTCTTGGTATACGCTGCAAAGACATTTTTGATGAAATATGTTCGGTTTATGGGCATAATGAAATGTCTTTTCCGACAGTTTTTCGTTGGTGTAAGAAATTCAGCTGTGGGCTAGTCTCAACAGAAGATGCACCACATGATCGTCGGCCGAAAAGAGCAACATCTGCCCAGATGGTTGCTAGAGTGAAAGAAATAGTTGCTACCGATGCACGATACACCACTAGGCAAATAGCTAGTATGGTTGGCATCTCATTAGGAGCAGCTCATACAACTCTAAAACGGGATTTGAAAATGAGAAAGATCTGTGCTAGATGGATTCCCCATCTGTTGACAGATGAGCAGAAAAAGACACGCGTTCAGTGCGCCAAGACGTTGCTTAAAAAGTTTCCAAATTACAATGCACGGTCTTTCGCTAATGTCGTCACAGGTGACGAGACATGGGTTTACTTTTTTGAGCCAAAACGAAAGATTCGGAACAAAATATGGGCAACAAAGTATTGCAAAAGACCATTCATTGCAAAGCGGACCATGAGCGTCAAGAAGGTAATGTATGCCATATTCTTTTCAAATCAGGGCCCTGCTATTTAGGTTGCTGTGCCTAAAGGCAAATCTGTAAATGCGAAGTTTTACAAGAATAAAGTTCTTCGAAAATTGAAGAAATATTTCAAAGAACGAAGACCCGCAACTGGTTTGGCCAATGTCAGATTGCTACATGACAATGCGTCATCGCACAAGGCGTTCATTGTGCAAGACTATCTCAAGCAGGAAAATGTTGTTGAACTCCCTCACCCCCCGTATTCCCCTGACCTTGCCCCGTGTGTCTTTTTTTGTTCCCGCGGGTGAAAAAATACCTTTCTGGTCGAAAATTTGTACAACGCAAACACCTCGGTTCTGCAATATTCCAGTGCCTTCATAGTATACCTCGAAAAGACTCCCAAAATGCATTCCATGATTGGATCAGAAGACTGAAAGTTTGTATATCTGTTAAAGGTTTCAGGGGACAAAATAAATTTTTCATCGAAATCTATCACGGAATCATTTTTATGTGCTAAGTTGCATTCATATTTGAACAGTCCTCGTAGAAGACACCTGTAGGATTACAGTGATACTTCTAAATGAAATTTCCATTTATTTTAATGAGGAATAAAATGCGAAAACGTGTGTTTGAATGCCAAAGAACAGAACAAAGGATTAAAACTGTAGATTGGCCGAGTATATAACAGAAAATATTCCTGCTCAGAGCAGCACTGAATGTCATTTATTCTGCTCATAAGTTTTAAAATGCCAATATTCGTTAGCACTTTAAAACTTATTAGACAGTGTTGACGGGGACGTTCAACCTCAAAACAAACCAAACCAAACCAATGAGCAGGATAAATTTCATGCTAAATTGAATTGAGCATGAACCATATGTTATAACCTCGGGCCTGTTTAACAAATATATGCTTTGAATCCAAAACATCTCCATTCGTTCCATCACGTGAACAAGTCCGTGATTGTTTTTTTAATTGTTAACATGGAGTTTTAACGTCCCCGTCAACACAATTAAGATCATTTTGGAGACGCTGCTTCCAATTTTGTGGAATTTTTACTCGACACGGAGATGAAATAACATTTCAAGCCATGCCGCCTAATGAATCCAAAATGTCATATTCAAAGGACGGGCTGGCTCACAGCACTTTGCCTGGACTGGCGTAGTACTTCTAATCGGTTTCCCAGTACTCATGTGTGGTCAGCTTCAGCTGTGTGTAGCCCAATCTATTTCTCCAAGTCCCGATGGGCCCCAATGGGCGGTGGCGAATTGGGCCTGGTAATATTACTAAAATGCATAAGAATGTACGAAACAGCCTATGTTCAGGTTCAGAACAGTTTTACTGACCTAAACACGAAGCTAGCCGACCTCCCCAGCCCATTGTTGTCAGGGTTTTGATTTCAATGGAGCTATCCTGACGAGCTCCAACAATCTAGCATCCGCAATATATGTTGAAAGCAAAAAAAATATTATACATTTTCATCACAAAATGTCATTAAAGTAATTGACCATACACGGGTGTTTTATCATGGATTCCCTGTGGAGCCCCCCCCCCCCCCCCCCACCCCCCCCCCCCCCCCCCCCGCTGCTACCTTCACCTTTTCTACTTTTCGTATGCAATAATGCTACAAAAATAGTTTCCGAACATTTTCACTAAGACTGTACTTACAACAGTTACTGTTTTGCATCGACAACTATACAGATTCAATTCAATGGTCTTATTCGCAAATGTTTAGGGACACATATTTCTTTGGGAGTTAGGAGAATTTGATGGCAACAACAAAATTATTTGTAGTGTTTAACAATCGAAATATACCAGATCTTTTTGTGATTTTGTTAAATAATGAACTACAGCTTGCCGATCAGATGTAAGGAGACAAATCACTCGTGCTACACGCTCGTGATTTGATCTGCTTTACAGCTTACCCCTGAACTGATATTTATTTCTCAATAAATCATTGTAAAAGATCTATTACTTAAATAGTTTCAGATTTTTCCTTTATTGTTGTTTACCTTCCAAACATAAAATGTTATTTTCGTTAGAATCAACTCCGTGTTCTTCACTTTACAAGTAGGCAAACTAAATTATTTTTTTTCAGAGAAGAGGGAGATCGTTCGGAAATGCCACGCAAAAGCGAACGTGCGATTTTGTCTGTTCTCATGGTATTTGTCTCTTTGACGGTGTTCTTGTATGCGATTTACCTGCTGAAAACAGGTAAATATACCCCATGGCTTTAGGTCACATTGACCGAAGGCTTCATGGGAGCTTATTGAATAGTGGGTCGCCCGTCGCCTGTCGTCCGTCCGTCGTCTGTTATCTTTCCGTCCACAACTTTGACCAGTTATACCACTGCAACCTGTTTGCTGATTCCAATTATTTCTCATCTGTAGCACGCCTCTGGTGGGGAACTGACGACTTAAAGACACATTTTTTCCTTATTTAAAGGGGGGGGGGGGTTGGGGTTGGGGGCTCTCTAATGATCTCCAATAAACATTTCCTTCCGACCATTGTGCACATCAAAGGCTTATCTTATCTAAGTGATTATGAGATGATTATGAGCAGATTGATATCTTTAATAGGGGGCTCAATTAGGGTATTTGAGTGATAGTATAATTTACTGAGATTGTTTCAAACAAAATATTGTTTTAAATTACTTCTTTTTTATTTTAAAATAAAGTAAAGAAAAACACTAATATCGATTGTTTTCTTTACTCAGATCAAAAGTGCAAAGAAGTAAACAAACAAGGTAAATGAATTGATTAACCTCAAAATTTAATCAATCAATTTACCTTTATTCATATTTATTTATTTATTTATTATTTATATTTTGTTTTAATTATTTTGGGTTGAAAGTATTTGACACACAAATCATATAATGTCTAAAACATTAGCAATATATAGTTTCACTCAAGATGGAACTATAAAATGTTCTTTGTTTTAGACACAATCATATCAGAGAGAGAGAGAGAAAAAAAATATTTGAAGATTTTATTTTTTCACCTTTCAAGTTTAAAACTAAAATAACAAACACAATTAAATTTATTTTTCTTATTTATAATGCAAACATAAGTTGTGAATGCTCGTCAGAACCGCTTTATTGAGGCGGTTCAAACGAGTACCCAAAACCTATGACTCAATGAGACGATTCTAGCGAGCACCCACAACCTATGACTTGGAGCAGAAATAAGGAAAATTATGTATACCCCCTAAACCCCCATTTTCTCTATAGAAAGTAGGGTTTAGGGGATGTTCATTAAACAGACTTGGTCACATGATGACCACATTGTGCAAAACTGTGAGCCCCAGTTTTCTCCATATATTCAGGGGTTTTCGGGGACACTATTTTTACAGTAAAGTGGCCTCCAAATGATAGCTGGAAGTATCTTATTCATCCATTTGTTCCACAACTTTTGTCTGTACACATATGTGTTAGGCTTTGTTTTTTTTTCACTTGGCACAGACGAGAAATTATGCCAGCCTGCGTTCTGAGACAGTGTAGACCCTGATAAAGTACCCAAAATGGGTCATAAGTGGCAGTGATTCTGTTCATAGATTCTTCGGATAAAACTAGAATGATTTTTCATATTTGGGTAAAAATAAGTGTGCTACAAAAACTCCATTACGGGGAAAAGATATACAATACATTAACAGGCCTATACAATTTTGACCCCTTAAACCCCACTTTTATACAGTAGAACTGGGGTTTAGCGGAGTATACATTATTTTTCTTATTTCTGCTCAAAAACATATATTGTGTGTCCTCGTTAGAAGCGCCACATGGAAGCAGTTCTAACGAGCAGTCACATTGTAAAAACAAATTGTGGGTACTCGTCAGAACCGCTTCGCTGAGGCGGTTTTAATGAGTACCCACAATAAATGTTTAGAGCAGAACTAATAAAGTTATCAGGATCTTATCTGAAAAAAAAAACATTTTTGGTGGAAAAAAAATACCAATATATTTGAATTGGCATTTTCTGTTATGATTATAAATAATGGCTACTAAATATAAAATCGGAAAAAAGTGCTGTTGTTTCTTCCATGCAAATAAAAAAAATGGCTTAGGTGTAAATGAATAGATGTCATTTGTCAAAGTCATATTCCTAGGTAATTTATTACACTCTCTTGGTCCTCTACCCGTATGACAGCCTGAATACCCCAAGTGTATTTTATCTCAATCCTGGATTCTTTAATAAACGGTCATTATGGTGTTATGTAATCGAAAAATGTGTCTTTAAGCTTTTTGTCGAAAT
The DNA here is from genome assembly GCA_963580285.1 of Lucinisca nassula. Taxonomy (NCBI): domain Eukaryota; kingdom Metazoa; phylum Mollusca; class Bivalvia; order Lucinida; family Lucinidae; genus Lucinisca; species Lucinisca nassula. The sequence continues at coordinate 109,449,632 of OY757019.1, read as the reverse complement.
TGAACGAAAACTTCGATTGTTATGGCAACCACAATGTCCCACATACTTCCAGTGGGAAAATGCTTGTCGTCACCGTAGCGCCTTTAGTTTCGATCGGTTCTTTCTGAAACTTACATGCAAGTAGGCTGGGGATTAAAGTTCGGAAAAGTTCTGAAACTGGCGAGTTACGTCCCCTTGATTGCAGAAAATGCCTACCTTTTTCCTTGTCATCACCATAGCCCTTAAGTTTTTATCGGCTCTTCATAAGTAAGTCGGTGATAAAAGCTTGGATGAATTCGAAAATTGGTGAGGTTGGCATATCTATCGTAGATTACGTCCCTTTGATTCCAGTAAATGCATCTTGTAACCCTGGGTCATCACAATAGCCCTTAAGTTTTTATCGATAAAACTAAAAACTAAAAAAAGCCCCATCCCGCACCTGCTGCTAGCACAACAGGGTCTTACCTTACTGAAGCCCAAGCAGCAGAACGCCTCGGAACTGAAAACTACACCACACCCTTGTACATCCTCGACCTCCCAGAACCTCTATGCAGAAGTGAGTCAGTGAAAGAGTCCTACAAATGTAACGAACACCCACAATTTAAACTTGCAATGGAAATAAGACAAATACCATACTTTTTGTCAGTAAAGAGGTGTTGCTGTGGTTTATCCCGACTACGGATAGGCATACATGTACAAAAGAAGCGAGTTACACAATGTCCCTGTACAATAATGCCGCCCGAACGATACTAATTAAAATTACGTCTTATAAAACGATACGCTCAATGCGCAACGTTCTTACTGCATAACGTTAATTCATAAAGGAGAAGAACCTCAAATCCATTCTCTCCCTCCCAAAATGTCACCCATTTCGATAAAGAACTTCAATAAATAATTCAAAATAATTTTCCATGTAAAATTTAAGAAAACGTTTAAGCAAATTAAATAATATTTCATTTCAAAACGTCAATCAACAAACGTTTCTGTCTAGTATGGATTCATGCTAATAATATTAAGTGTAGCCATTTATGCATTATCTTGAGTATGGGAAAGTTTATCGGCTCATCAAGTCATTGACAGTGGTGCGGTTTATATCTCTCCATCCAAAGGACACAGCTTCGTCACTGGCCGTGTCAAGGTGCCTACCCCGACCTGAACCTTTGCCACCCGGACCCGTCTGTCGTCCCCGGGGTATACTTCCAGGATTCTCCTCAGTGGCCAATTTCCACGCGGCGTATCTGGCGAGATTACTAGGACTACCTCGCCAACTTCCCGTACTTCCCGATGCTACTTCTTTCGCGTACTTAGTCCCCGCAGCCATTCCCTCGGCCATCTCTGCCGGATATTCCGGACTAGCTCCTGGGTCCGGCGCCATGGTTTCCTCGGATTAAACTGCGTCTCGTCTACGGATGTGGGTGCAAACTGGCCCCCTTTTTGCCCATGGAGAAAGTGGTTTAGTGTCAGCTGAACGTCGTCCTCTTGGTTCGCAGACTGGTAAGTGAGGGGCCGGGAGTCGATCCGACTCTCGTTGCCGATGATTGCCGCCATCAACTCCTCGTCGGTGACGTCAGCCTGTCCAAGTATATAGTTGACTGCCATGTTTGCTGTCTTTATCATAGACTCATGCGCCCCACCGAAATGCGAAGTAAGCGGGGGATGAACATGCCACTTTACTCCCTTGTTCGCAGCCGATTTTTGTTTCGTCCAGTTCTGGCAGTAGCGTCTGCAGTTCTCGATCAGCTCCTTTAAAGTTGGTACCATTATTAGAAAACATCTCCTCAGGAAGTCATCTTCGACCTGCCATTCTGTAGAAAGCATTTAGAAATGAGTCTTTGTCGATACCAAGTGCTGTTTCTAAATGCACGGCTGTAGTGGCGAGGCAAGTGAACATACATAAGTACCGTTTTGCTCGTCGTTTGCCTTTGCCTTGTATCGTGAGGAATAGTCCACCAAAGTGTTCTGATGAATGCTTTCAGTGACGTCTGCAGTCTAGCCAAGGGAAGCGGTGCCATGATCTGTTGCTCGGCTCTAGCTTTCCGACGGTGGCACTCGGCACATTCTGGATCTCATTTTCTGATTGCTTCCCGTGCCGAGATTTCCAGTACAGAGCTGCAACGTTGCTAATGTCTGGCATATCCCAAATGCGTGGTTCCCTTTCTCGTGAGCATTCTTAACTATCATCTTCGTAAGCCAGCGTTTTCGCGGTAACATTACTGCGTACCGTACGCAGAAAGAAATCTGGCGTTTTTGGGACGTCCATCTGATCGTATTAGGACATCTCCGTCCATTTTGGTTGTTGTTTGACGGCTTCACTTTGTTAACACTCTTCAGCAAGAACTTGGTGGTACTAAGGCCTTAGAACTTCAGCCTTTAGCTGTAGAGAGGGCTTTAGTTGATGATCACATTTGTCATTCAGCAACCAAGTTTGCTGTCTGTGTACAGAAGGCCAAGACAAGCTTTCTACGTTATATTGGTTACCTAAACGTCATAAAAGACCATACAAAGCACGGTTTATTGCACAATCAAGCTCTTGTACCACCACTGAACTCTCCAAATTATCAACTTCATGTTTTGCTGCCATCAATAAACATGTGATAAAATATTGCGACTCTTCGAAAGATCAGGTAGAAATCTGTTTTGGTCGGTAAAAAATTCCGGCCCCACCCATCGGGGCTTGAAGAAGTAGATGGACTGCATGATGCTTCCACGCAGACCTGAAACCGACCCGCACACGAGTACTGGTAAATCACTTAGAGGATCTAAGCCTGCCCAGGTAAAGCAGTGTGAGTCGGACCGTCAATGCTTATAAACCCTATTGGATTCATTAGGCGGCAGGGCTTGAGAAGTCATTTCATCTCAATGTCGGGTAAAAGTCCCACAAAATTGGAAGCGACGTCTCCAAAATGACGTTTACAATGTTGACTGGGACGTTAAAACTGAAATCAAACAAACAAATCTATAAACAAGAAATATATTTAAAAAAGATAAACGGCGTAAGGCATACTGGAATATGAATATTGAAACTATTTTATGGTTCAATATGTAAAGAAGAACTGTTTTGAAATATAAACTTCAGATCTATTACGAATTCAAAAACTGTATCAAGAAGTATTTGAAAAACCCGTGCCAAATAGCATCTTTTTGTTAAAGAGTACAAAGCGTAACACTGTGCAGCCCAATCTATTACTTCAGGCCTGCCCCAACAGAATTGCTTTAACAATATTTGAAGGCCCTCTATTGAAGAAACATTCCTGTGAAAAAAAAAATCGAAGCACCCTCGGTCGCTATAGAAACTAATGGAACATAAGCACAAGCAGGCTGATTCTGGTACACGTCATGATTAATTTGTGTACTAAGTTTCAAAGCCCTTATAGTTCCTGGGAAAATTCTGACCCAAATTTTTAATGTGTAAAATTTTGAGAAAACGAAAATTAACAAGGAAAAGGACAGATAAGCAGCAGCCTGTTTCTGGTAATTTACAAGATATTGAACCACTGTCCACATCTGTACCAAACTTCAACATTGTTACGCCCGCGGTAACCCCTCGGTAAGATAGATAACTCTGTATTGACCAAACTCGAATACACAAAAGAAAGAGCCCAAAATGTGGCTCAAAGCAAAGGCAATCAAAATTTATCAGTAAAATGAAACTGTTGAAGTTGCATTATAGACTTACTACACCCCCACCCCTTTCCAACCTCCATTTGCAATAAGGCTGCAGTTAGTGCACCGAAAGATTCAACCTTAGGTGCTTATTTAAATTGGACTGAATCTTGTCAGAATAGTTCCCTTTGGAAAAGGACACGATTTTCAAATACACTTAACCATTGAGCTGAGCCTCAGGAGGGACCCATGCAATAAAGAATTTAATACTTGCAACTGGTCCCAACATTTGAGAAGACAGATTCCGAACTCGTCTTTTAAAGGTTGAATTTTAATATCTCTTCAAAGATGAAAGAGTGCACGTGATCTTTCGGTGTATTTTGTGTAAAACTTCACCTTAAATTCTTCACAATAAATCACATAACTTTCAGGCCCCTGTACAAGATCTCAGTTTACTGTACAATGACAATACAAGTAAGTTTACAATTATTTATTCAAGTATAGAGACATTTTAAAAATTGGATATAGAAGACTGGAGTCACTGCACAGAATCACAGGTCACATTCAATCATCCCAAACACAGTACATTCCCGGTCCTACACTTTGAGGATGCCACACATGGTTTTGTTTGTTTGATTTGAGGTTTAACATCCCCGTCCACACTGTAAAAGTCAGTCTGGAGATGTTGCTTCCAATTTTGTGGGACTTTTACCCGACATTGAGATGAAATGACATCTCAAGCTCTGTCGCCCAATGAAACTAATAGGGTTTATTAGCATGGACAGTCCGCCTCGCACCACGGTTCCTGGACAGGCTTAGTTACTCTAAGCGGTTTACCAGTACTAGTGTGCGGGCCGGATTCAGCTCTGCGTGGAAGCATCATGTAGCCCATATATTTCTTCAAGCCCCTATGGGCGGGGACCGATGCCACACATAGAACATCACCATCCAAGAGAGGAAAATTTACAATATCAAACTCAAAATCATCGCCACATTGTCGTCAGCCACACACCTCCAGCACAAAATCATTGCATATATCACATTTTTCAGGAAACAAACCTATCTGCAATAGATAGATGTAAATCGAAAAACGGGGCCTCGGTATCAAAAGAATTTGCTTTATTTAACTGGGGCGGGGTGTGGGATGGTGGTGGTGGTGGGGGCGGGGGGTTGTAAATTTCACCGATCAAATCATCGAAATGGGTAAATTGTCAATATTCAATAAATCATCCAGATATCCAAAAGTCGAGCTAAAGGCTTCAATGATTTCAGATTGGTTTTCAACGGAAAGGGACATTATTTAAGTCTCTGTCATAACAAAATAATGACAGATCAGCCACGAGGAGTGCGCGATGCGTATCCATCGGAATACCCACAAATTGTCTAAATAACTTAGTACCAAACCTTATATTAATATTGCCAAGAAGAAAGGTGAAAGCTTCCCAACTTTCTTACATGACCCTAAAGTCTACTATGCTCTTCTGAAGTGAACAAAGCATTTCTTACATTACACGCAAGACAGAGGGAAACTATGAAATGTCCATTCAATTAAATCATTATGAGGATGTGTAATGTAAAGGGTGGAAAATCATATTGTAGACAGACTTGAAGCACGAAAACATCTGGATTTCAATTTATTTAAAACAAACCTATTTGGGTGATGGCAAAGATGTTGCAGTTACTGGGGCTTCTAATTTGCAGTTGTTTGTTTTTGTTAGTTTGATTTGAGGTTTAACATCCCCGTCAACACTGTATAGGTCATTTAGGAGACGTTGCTTCCAATTTTGTGGGAATTAACCCGACATTGAGATGAAATGACATCTCAAGCCCTTTCGTCCAGTGAAACCAATAGGGTATATAAGCATAGATGGTCCGACTCACACCGCTTTATCTGGACAGGCTTAGATCCTCTAAAAGGTTTAACAGTACTCGTGTGCGGTCGGATTTGAGCTTTGCCTGGAAGCAACATGCAGCCCATCTGTTTCTTCAAGCCCGATGTTGACTTACAGTTGAAAAACGCCTGCTCTTCTTGCAGCAGGTAAACTTAGAGGGAGAATGTTGCGGTTTTTTTCTGTCTCTACACTTCAATTCATTTTCCCCATTCTTCACTGTCCCTCGTTTTAAATACCTCTACTATCTATTCTATCTATTTTCTACGGTCGTTCTCCCCTTCCGCTGATTCGAGAAGGGCAGTTGTCAGTTTCTGGCGAAAGAATATACACTGTTCTGGTTATCCGCTTACGTATAAGCCTGCCCAGGAATAGTGTGGATATGTAAATTGACCGGCTCAAAATTGATCTAAATAGTGTTGACTGGGCCGTTAAACTCCCATACAAACAAACAAACAAACAATATTATTTATGTTGCAATTATTTCTTCCAGGCATAAGGCATAGGCCTAGTTCCTGTTTATTTATAAAATTAAGAACATGCGATTTTACCACAGTTGAGAAGAGAAGTTGAACTTGAAACAAGTATTGTATTTAGAAAGCTATAACTTGTAAATTAATGCTCGCATTGTTTATGTAGTTTTTTCCCTTGTAAGAAAAGTCAAGCCTTTGTTAATCTTACAATTTCTGTCTGTGAAAACATGGTTGATTTATAAATTAATTGTAATAAAATGCTGCAATGATATGTTTAATTCAGTATTTAGTTATCTTATATAGCTTACATATATAGCGGCTACTGACCAGTTTGGTTTGAAATTAATAAAATTTGAAACTAGTGACTGAAAGTGCGGCCGGTAACAGAGAAGGTATATTACATACTGTAATTTTAAATGTCTTTGGTTAAACTCCGTTCAAAAAATCTGAATCATCGATTTTTTTCGTTTCTTGCTTTTAATACTCATTTTAGCCCATACATCACTATGGGAAAGTTTTAGACCTGACCCTCCGCCGATTTCTCCAGCAAGTCGTATGCCTCTGTGGCAATCAGGAAAGGCTGTGATTATTTGGAGAAAAATGCAAAATCGAAATTTCCTTTCACAGACTAAGACATTTTGACAGGTTCGGCACACTTATTTAAACCATATATAGAAGTGGTTACTGCTCTTGTAAATTACAAGGGCGTATATGGTTTATTTGCACGATCACTTCATGGAAAATCATTTAATTTAGCTGTGACACCACGTCGGATATCGGTATAATTCTTTTTGACCACTGTTGACAGTACATCGCATTTTTATCCCCCGCCGTGAAGCGGAACGGGGATTATAGGAATGGCCTTCGTCTGTCCGTCCGTCCGTCCATCTGTCCATCTGTCTGTCCGTAACACTTTCTTGTCCGCCCCATATCCCTGAACCCACTGACAGATTTTCATTAAACTTTGGTTAATTATTCGTCTCATTAAGCTGATGTGCAGAACTCATAAATGAACCATGCCGACTCAAGGTCAAGGTCACAGTTTAAGGTCACAACTTTGAAACTTTTTTGAATTTTGCGTCCGTTCCATATCTCCTTTACACTTCGAAGGATTTTCATTAAACTTTGGTCAAATTTTCTTTTGAGTGAGCTGGTGTACATGGGCCATAAATAAACCATGCTGACTCAAGGTCAAGGTCACATCTGAAGGTTAAGAGTTTGAAACTTTGGATTTTATGTCCGTTCCATATCTCCTTTACCCCTGTAAGATTCTCATCAAACTCTGGTCAATTATCCCCCTCCGTGAGCTGATGTGCAGAACCCATAAATAAACCATGCCGACTCAAGGTCAAGGTCACATTGGAAGGCCACGAGTTTGAAACTTTGAATTGTGTGTCCGTTTCATATCCCCTTTATCCTTTAAAGGATTTTCATTAAACTTTGGACAAATGTCCCCCTTAGTGAGCTGATGTGCAGAACAGATAAATAAACCCTGTCGACTCAAGGTCAAGGTCACAGATGAAGGTCAAGAGTTTGACACGTCGAATTCTGTGTGCGTTCCATATCTCTTTTACCCCTGGAAGGATGTTCATTAAACTTTCATCAAATATCACTCTCAGTGAGCTGATGTACAGAACCCATAAATAAACCATGCCAACTCAAGGTCAAGGTCACAGGTGAATGTCAGGAGTTCGAAACTTGGAATTTTGTGTCCGTTCCATATCTCATTTACCCATGGAAGGGTTTTCATTAAACTTTTGTGAAATATACCCCCTCAGAGAGCTGATGTGCAATACCCATTAATAAACCATGCCAACTCAAGGTCAAGGTCACAAGGTTGAGCCCTGATACAAAGTGAGGCGGGCAATTTGGTTGATCATCAGACTGCATTCTTGTATAGTTTAAACTTATTACTTGGGTAAAATTCAGTCATGATATTCATTCCTTCATTTTTGGGGAATTCCATTTCATTTTACAAAACATTCATCAAATTATCCCCAAGTTCTACCAGGCTACAACAGCCTGCTACAATTTATCACTTTTCATGTAGCTGATACTTTGGAAATTCATGTTAATGCTGCTTCACACTCAGTCACACTGGCTGACTGGGGAGTTACTCACACTGGCTGAGTAGCTGGATTTCACGGCAAACCGGTCACACTGGCTGACTGGATAGTTACTCACACTGGCTGAGTAGCTAGACTGACATTAACTGCAGACCAGTCACACTGGCTGACTGGATAGCTTCTCACACTGGCTGAGTAGTTCGACGGAGAATCAGCATCATCATGTTTTCCAGCCAAACGCAAGTATCGCCATTATGGCAAATGCACTGTGACAGCCGCACTGATCAGAGCAAGTGCCATATTTGTTAGCATACGATTCATTCTATCAGCAGCTACTGAAAAGTACGTCCCCCTGGTTCAGCATGGTCCGCATACCGCGTGGCCTGTGTCAGGCCCAGTAAAGATGACACTGGTACACAGTCGGAACTAGGACTTCTGGGCCAATGACTGAGCTGGTCCCATTTAGCCAAAATATAAAAGGAATAAAGAGAGAGATAATAAAAGAAAACATAGAGTACTTGTAGTTTTACTGACCCCTAAACATTATCTGTCATTAAGTCATACTTAATGAAAACAGCCAGGTGACCCATCATAAATAGTGATTTTAGGAGATAAAATTTTGTTTATGATGGGGTACCCTTTAAATCTATATAGTTTGAAGCTGCAACTAATAGGTTTTGTTTTAAACTCATACTCTGCTAAGGTATTTTAGATGGTATATTAAAGGTCGAGCTGTCTGACTTCCATAGGAAAGGTGGTGAAAAATCAAACTGATGAATTATAAAGGCTGATCAAACACTGCATCAACGTCAGTTCTGTTTGTGTGCTTGGAAGACCACATTTCTTCCATTTGCAAAGCTTTCCACCAAGACCACCCCACCACAACACGTTGCATCAGTGACATGGAGTAAGGGATCAGCTCAAGTCCCAGATGAGACCATAGTAATCAGAAAGTGTTTCAAAGTTAATGCAATGTTTGGGGAATTCCATTTCATTTTACAAAACATTCATCAAATTATCCCCAAGTTCTACCAGGCTACAACAGCCTGCTACAATTTATCACTTTTCATGTAGCTGATACTTTGGAAATTCATGTTAATGCTGCTTCACACTCAGTCACACTGGCTGACTGGGTAGTTACTCACACTGGCTGAGTGGCTGGATTTCACAGCAAACCGGTCACACTGGCTGACTGGATAGTTACGCACACTGGCTGAGTAGCTAGACTGACATTTACTGCAGACCAGTCACACTGGCTGACTGGATAGCTACTCACACTGGCTGAGTAGTTCGACTGAGAATCAGCATTATCATGTTTTCCAGCCAAATGTAAGTATCGCCAACATGGCAAATGCACTGTGCCAGCCGCACTGATCAGAGCAAGTGCCATGTTAGTGAGCATATGATTCATTCTATCAGCAGCTACTGAAAAGTACGTCCCCCTGGTTCAGCATGGTCCGCATACCGCGTGGCCAGTGTCAGGCCCAGTAAAGATGACACTGGTACACTAGGACTTCTGGGCCAATGCATGAGCTGGTCCCATTTAGCCAAAATATATAAGGAATAAAGAGAGAGATAATAAAAGAAAACATAGAGTACTTGTAGTTTTACTGACCCCTAAACATTATCTGTCATTAAGTCATACTTAATGAAAACAGCCAGGTGACCCATCATAAATAGTGATTTTAGGAGATAAAATTTTGTTTATGATGGGGTACCCTTTAAATCTAGTTTGAAGCTGCAACTAATAGGTTTTGTTTTAAACTCATACTCTGCTAAGGTATGTTAGATGGTATATTAAAGGTCGAGCTGTCTGACTTCCATAGGAAAGGTGGTGAAAAATCAAACTGATGAATTATAAAGGCTGATCAAACACTGCATCAACGTCAGTTCTGTTTGTGTGCTTGGAAGACCACATTTCTTCCATTTGCAAAGCTTTCCACCAAGACCACCCCACCACAACACGTTGCATCAGTGACATGGAGTAAGGGATCAGCTCAAGTCCCAGATGAGACCATAGTAATCAGAAAATGTTTCAAAGTTAATGCAATGTTTGGGGAATTCCATTTCATTTTACAAAACATTCATCAAATTATCCCCAAGTTCTACCCGGCTACAACAGCCTGCTACAATTTATCACTTTTCATGTAGCTGATACTTTGGAAATTCATGTTAATGCTGCTTCACACTCAGTCACACTGGCTGACTGGGTAGTTACTCACACTGGCTGAGTGGTTGGATTTCACAGCAAACCGGTCACACTGGCTGACTGGATAGTTACGCACACTGGCTGAGTAGATAGACTGACATTTACTGCAGACCAGTCACACTGGCTGACTGGATAGCTACTCACACTGGCTGAGTAGTTCGACTGAGAATCAGCATTATCATGTTTTCCAGCCAAATGTAAGTATCGCCAACATGGCAAATGCACTGTGCCAGCCGCACTGATCAGAGCAAGTGCCATGTTAGTGAGCATATGATTCATTCTATCAGCAGCTACTGAAAAGTACGTCCCCCTGGTTCAGCATGGTCCGCATACCGCGTGGCCAGTGTCAGGCCCAGTAAAGATGACACTGGTACACTAGGACTTCTGGGCCAATGACTGAGCTGGTCCCTTTAGCCAAAATATATAAGGAATAAAGAGAGAGATAATAAAAGAAAACATAGAGTACTTGTAGTTTTACTGACCCCTAAACATTATCTGTCATTAAGTCATACTTAATGAAAACAGCCAGGTGACCCATCATAAATAGTGATTTTAGGAGATAAAATTTTGTTTATGATGGGGTACCCTTTAAATCTAGTTTGAAGCTGCAACTAATAGGTTTTGTTTTAAACTCATACTCTGCTAAGGTATTTTAGATGGTATATTAAAGGTCGAGCTGTCTGACTTCCATAGGAAAGGTGGTGAAAAATCAAACTGATGAATTATAAAGGCTGATCAAACACTGCATCAACGTCAGTTCTGTTTGTGTGCTTGGAAGACCACATTTCTTCCATTTGCAAAGCTTTCCACCAAGACCACCCCACCACAACACGTTGCATCAGTGACATGGAGTAAGGGATCAGCTCAAGTCCCAGATGAGACCATAGTAATCAGAAAGTGTTTCAAAGTTAATGCAATGTTTGGGGAATTCCATTTCATTTTACAAAACATTCATCAAATTATCCCCAAGTTCTACCAGGCTACAACAGCCTGCTACAATTTATCACTTTTCATGTAGCTGATACTTTGGAAATTCATGTTAATGCTGCTTCACACTCAGTCACACTGGCTGACTGGGTAGTTACTCACGCTGGCTGAGTGGCTGGATTTCACAGCAAACCGGTCACACTGGCTGACTGGATAGTTACGCACACTGGCTGAGTAGCTAGACTGACATTTACTGCAGACCAGTCACACTGGCTGACTGGATAGCTACTCACACTGGCTGAGTAGTTCGACTGAGAATCAGCATTATCATGTTTTCCAGCCAAATGTAAGTATCGCCAACATGGCAAATGCACTGTGCCAGCCGCACTGATCAGAGCAAGTGCCATGTTAGTGAGCATATGATTCATTCTATCAGCAGCTACTGAAAAGTACGTCCCCCTGGTTCAGCATGGTCCGCATACCGCGTGGCCAGTGTCAGGCCCAGTAAAGATGACACTGGTACACTAGGACTTCTGGGCCAATGACTGAGCTGGTCCCATTTAGCCAAAATATATAAGGAATAAAGAGAGAGATAATAAAAGAAAACATAGAGTACTTGTAGTTTTACTGACCCCTAAACATTATCTGTCATTAAGTCATACTTAATGAAAACAGCCAGGTGACCCATCATAAATAGTGATTTTAGGAGATAAAATTTTGTTTATGATGGGGTACCCTTTAAATCTAGTTTGAAGCTGCAACTAATAGGTTTTGTTTTAAACTCATACTCTGCTAAGGTATTTTAGATGGTATATTAAAGGTCGAGCTGTCTGACTTCCATAGGAAAGGTGGTGAAAAATCAAACTGATGAATTATAAAGGCTGATCAAACACTGCATCAACGTCAGTTCTGTTTGTGTGCTTGGAAGACCACATTTCTTCCATTTGCAAAGCTTTCCACCAAGACCACCCCACCACAACACGTTGCATCAGTGACATGGAGTAAGGGATCAGCTCAAGTCCCAGATGAGACCATAGTAATCAGAAAATGTTTCAAAGTTAATGCAATGTTTGGGGAATTCCATTTCATTTTACAAAACATTCATCAAATTATCCCCAAAGTTCTACCAGGCTACAACAGCCTGCTACAATTTATCACTTTTCATGTAGCTGATACTTTGGAAATTCATGTTAATGCTGCTTCACACTCAGTCACACTGGCTGACTGGGTAGTTACTCACACTGGCTGAGTGGCTGGATTTCACAGCAAACCGGTCACACTGGCTGACTGGATAGTTACGCACACTGGCTGAGTAGATAGACTGACATTTACTGCAGACCAGTCACACTGGCTGACTGGATAGCTACTCACACTGGCTGAGTAGTTCGACTGAGAATCAGCATTATCATGTTTTCCAGCCAAATGTAAGTATCGCCAACATGGCAAATGCACTGTGCCAGCCGCACTGATCAGAGCAAGTGCCATGTTAGTGAGCATATGATTCATTCTATCAGCAGCTACTGAAAAGTACGTCCCCCTGGTTCAGCATGGTCCGCATACCGCGTGGCCAGTGTCAGGCCCAGTAAAGATGACACTGGTACACTAGGACTTCTGGGCCAATGACTGAGCTGGTCCCATTTAGCCAAAATATATAAGGAATAAAGAGAGAGATAATAAAAGAAAACATAGAGTACTTGTAGTTTTACTGACCCCTAAACATTATCTGTCATTAAGTCATACTTAATGACAACAGCCAGGTGACCCATCATAAATAGTGATTTTAGGAGATAAAATTTTGTTTATGATGGGGTACCCTTTAAATCTAGTTTGAAGCTGCAACTAATAGGTTTTGTTTTAAACTCATACTCTGCTAAGGTATTTTAGATGGTATATTAAAGGTCGAGCTGTCTGACTTCCATAGGAAAGGTGGTGAAAAATCAAACTGATGAATTATAAAGGCTGATCAAACACTGCATCAACGTCAGTTCTGTTTGTGTGCTTGGAAGACCACATTTCTTCCATTTGCAAAGCTTTCCACCAAGACCACCCCACCACAACACGTTGCATCAGTGACATGGAGTAAGGGATCAGCTCAAGTCCCAGATGAGACCATAGTAATCAGAAAGTGTTTCAAAGTTAATGCAATGTTTGGGGAATTCCATTTCATTTTACAAAACATTCATCAAATTATCCCCAAGTTCTACCAGGCTACAACAGCCTGCTACAATTTATCACTTTTCATGTAGCTGATACTTTGGAAATTCATGTTAATGCTGCTTCACACTCAGTCACACTGGCTGACTGGGTAGTTACTCACACTGGCTGAGTGGCTGGATTTCACAGCAAACCGGTCACACTGGCTGACTGGATAGTTACGCACACTGGCTGAGTAGCTAGACTGACATTTACTGCAGACCAGTCACACTGGCTGACTGGATAGCTACTCACACTGGCTGAGTAGTTCGACTGAGAATCAGCATTATCATGTTTTCCAGCCAAATGTAAGTATCGCCAACATGACAAATGCACTGTGCCAGCCGCACTGATCAGAGCAAGTGCCATGTTAGTGAGCATATGATTCATTCTATCAGCAGCTACTGAAAAGTACGTCCCCCTGGTTCAGCATGGTCCGCATACCGCGTGGCCAGTGTCAGGCCCAGTAAAGATGACACTGGTACACTAGGACTTCTGGGCCAATGACTGAGCTGGTCCCATTTAGCCAAAATATATAAGGAATAAAGAGAGAGATAATAAAAGAAAACATAGAGTACTTGTAGTTTTACTGACCCCTAAACATTATCTGTCATTAAGTCATACTTAATGAAAACAGCCAGGTGACCCATCATAAATTAAACTTATAGACTGCCACAGACTGGCGTATGATTTATTTGTGGTTTGTTTTGAGATTTAACGTCCCCGTGAATACTGTAAAGGTCATTTTCGAAACGTTGCTTCCAATTTTTCGAAACTTTCGTCCGACCTTGAGATGAAATGACATCTCAAGCCCTGGCGCCCAATGAAACCAATAAGTTTTATAAGCATGGACATGCTGACTCGCACCGCTTTGCCTGGGCAGGGTTAGATCCTCTAAGCAGATCACAAGTACTCGTGTGCGGCTCGGTATTAGCTCTGCGTGGAAACATTATGCAGCCCATCTTTTTCTTCAGGCCCCGATGGGGGGGGGGGGGGGGGGCAGAACTGGAGTAGGAGCTGCAGAAATTCTATCAAGAGACATATGTATGCACCAGTGCAACTTTATTATCAAATTCAAAGTACAATGTCTTTTTTCGGCCCCCGCTCATCGGGACTTGAAGAAGTATATGGGCTGCATGATGCTTCCACGCAGAGCTGAAACCGACCCGCACACGAGTACTGGTAAACCGCTAAGGGGATCAAAGCCTGCCCAGGCAAAACGGTCCGTCCATGCTCATAAACCCTATTGGTTTCATTTGGCGGCAGGGCTGGAGATGTCAATTCATCTCAAAGTCGGGTATGAGTCCCACAAAATTAGAAGCAATGTCTCCAAAATGACCTTTACAGTGTTGACGGGGACGTTAAACCTCAAATCAAACAAACAAACAAACAATGTCTTTTTTGCCTTCTCTCTCTCTCTCTCTCTCTCTCTCTCTCTCTCTCTCTGATTCGCACGAAGGTGAGCGAAACAGTGATAATTAATTTGTTACGACAGTGAATGCTATGCCTTGTGGTTAAGGCCTCGTCGGGCCGGCCAGTTACAAGTACTGATGTGAGGTCGCACCCCCACCGTTATAAGAATCGGTGGTCAACGGCCGAGCCTAGTAGAGCCATTCACCTTAAGCCGTCTTCCGATAAAGGTACCATCGAAAGATATAATGATGGGATAGAGAAAAAGAAGAAAGAAACTAGAATTGCGTCCATAGTACACGGATGCCCCGCAATATGACATTGGACATAGAAATGAGTGTTATGTATAGTCTGTATGAGGAAAACATTTATGACCTCACCTTTGAGCTACGGACCTGAGTGTTACGTATGTCACATCATCTGATAATAATCAACATTTTGGCCAGGTGATTTTAAAATCCATGCAGGAATACGAAAGTTATTGACAGGACTCAAAAAGATCATTTTTTGCTATTTGGACCTCTGAAGATGACCTTGGCCTTGGTGGCATCTACCTGGGTTTAGCAAGCCACAAAAATCTTCTGAGGATGGTTAACAAAAACGAATGTTACTGACTGGACACGGAAAATGCCTTTTGTTTGACATTTGACCCCTAAGTATGACTTTGACATAAGTCTTGCGCGCGACACATCGTCTTATGAGGGTTTTACATTTCTACCATGTACTTTTAAAAATAATATTAATGAGCTATTAATCGGACATGATAAAACACCTTTTTGACCTTTGACTTCTAAGTAGGACCATGACTTTGGAAGTACCGACTTGGCCCATTCGTGTGACACATCGTCTTATAATGATTATCATTAACGTTATTTTGAAATCCATCCAGGCATAAGAAAGTTTTTGCCCGGACACGAAAACAATCGCTTTTTAACCTTTGACCTCTAAGAACGAGCCCTACCTTGAAGGAACCGTCCTGGGCCTTACGCGCGACACATCGTCTCGTAACGGTTAATATTTCTGCCAAGTAATTTCAAAATTCATCAAAAAAAATATAAAAAGTTAAACGCTATTGCTCGAACGCGATACATACATACATACATACATACATACATACATACATACATACATACATACATACATACATACATACATACATACATACATACATACAGCATCCATCCAGCCAGCCATCCTCATCCTTTTTATCATCCACATCCTTATCCATCTATCCAACCATGCCACATCGACCCAGTCTCCCATGAGGCTGATCTTCATTTGCAAACGAAACTATGCGGAGTCACAGCCTTTAATGCTGCATACCAATTTCTAATACCGCCGACAGTTTGATTCCAGACAAGATGAGTTTCAAAGTGTTTGACCATACATGGGCGTAGCGGCCAGCGTGGTCATTTCACCCGAATGACGGGGACAAACATCCGTTCCCCCATCCACTAGAGGTCCCGTCTGAACTTGTCTTCCAATCGAATTTTCAAATGACTGACCTATAAACAGGTGGCTGAAAGGACTAAGAAAACGTATCAAGAAGAATGACCTTTCTAGAGGCTCCATGTTCATTGTGAGCCTCTATCTAGCCATTCGAATGTAAAGAGTGTCGTAATTGCATATCTATTTATAT
This sequence comes from Lucinisca nassula, assembly GCA_963580285.1. NCBI lineage: Eukaryota > Metazoa > Mollusca > Bivalvia > Lucinida > Lucinidae > Lucinisca > Lucinisca nassula. Next base: position 109,433,244 of record OY757019.1, on the reverse strand, counting down.
AGTGTCACATGTATTGGAATATTTATTATTTCACCTGACAATCATCGTCAAATGGACTTAGTCTGTGGTCTCATTTCTATGTTTTGCCATTTTCTCCAAATAATCACAGCCTTTCCTGACTGTCGCAGAGGCATGCAGTTTGCTGGAGAAGTCGGCGGAGGGTCAGGTCTAAAACTTTCCCACAGTGATGTATGAGCTAAAATGAGTATTAAAAGGAACAAACGAAAAAATCGATGATTCAGATTTTTTGAACGTAGTTTAATAAATTGTAGAGATTTTAAATACTCTCAGTGGAATTTTTTCCGGCCCTTTTGACCATCAGGCCTCAACTGAAGTCCAGTGATATGAAAAGTAGAAGTAAAACAAAGATCAGGAATCGATACCATTAACTTACTCCACCCATCAAATACACCAAAGGGAAAGAAACACTAACATTAAGCGACCAGACAATAATGGAAACCTAAACAAAGGAAGGCCATAAGGACAGTTACTTTCCCACAAAATGGCCATATGGCCATCCAAAATAAAAAGACTCAAGTGATACACACAGTAAGTAACAAACAACAACATAAATAAACCGCCACAGAAGAACCGCCTTGGAACGGTCAGTGGAAAGATTTCCACTGGGGACATAAATCGATTTTACGTGGCCACAATCCTCGCCCTTACTTCCGTCGCGATTTAGACAAATAATTTGTTCAGTCCGCATGAAGGCCTCCTTACTCATCAGTGCAACATCTCCGTGATCACAAAAAATCAAAGAACCACAGAGGTGAAACAATGGTGAGAACTCGACAGCAAGAAACCACTGAGATGCTGGAGCAAAAGAAAACCAACAGTTAGACTCCGATTGGCCCGACCAGAGACAGAGCATCAGGCATCAACCAACATTACCAAGAATTAGATCTCTCTAATTCTCAATAAGCCTTTACGTTGGAGCCGTCATAGAATCTGAGGCCTGACCCACCGGCGTGCAATTAAAGAGGGAAGCAAAGTTGCCAACCGTGATTGGTTTAACTACCACGCATGCAGTATGTCGTATAACATCCATGTTGTACCCAATCTTTTTATATCGAGAATGATTTTACGAAATTGGGTGCTGAAGTCATTGCGGTTATAAAATTTTCTGAATTTATATACTAAGTCACCATAAAATTCGGGATTCGATAGACCTTGTTGCAGAAGAGATTTAAGTACAATATTGAATATTGAAATTAAATCAGAATGGCGTCTATAAAATTTTGAAAAGGCTTTGCGTAGTTTATGGTACCGATAACCCTGATTAAGGATTTTAGCCGTTAATAATTTATTACGAGTGTTGAAGTCAGTTACATGACTACACACTCTAGCAAATCGAATTAATTGCGAAATATAAACGAAACTTGGTTGTTCAATGCAGGTTGTCTGTCAATGTACAATAACTAAAACACAACGCGTGGTTAGACTGGAGTGGGATAGCCTAGTCCCTACCCCAGTCTAGTACACTGTACAAAATTAAAAGCTTGTCTATAATGATTTACTTCATTGCATCTATTTTATTAGATAATGGATATTTTTCATTGTTTAACATCTGCATTGCCGTACTGAACAACTTTAAATAGATAAATGGCATACTTAAGTGATTATTCAGCCACAAATATATTTGTCAAACATGGGTAAACGCTATACTCACCGCTACTTTTTTGCAGAAGTTTACACATTTTTAACCAATCGCAAATTACAATTTATTCAATCGAGACTAATATCAATAAGTAGGTCAAAAGCCAGCTTATACAGCTACGCCGAAAAAAGTCTAATGCCGTTTTAAATAAATTGAAATCCAGGCGTTTTCATGCTTCAAAGTAGAAGTAAAACAAAGATCAGGAATCGGTACAATTAACTTACTCCACCCATAAAGGACACCAAAGGGAAAGAAATACAAACATTAAGCGACCAGACCATAATGGAAACCTAAACAAAGGAAGGCCATAAGGACAGTTACTTTCCCACAAAATGGCCATATTGCCATCCAAAATAAAAAGACACAAGTGATACACACAGTAAGTAACAAACAACAACATAAATAAATCGCCACAGAAAAACCGCCTTGGAAGGTCAGTGGAAAGATTTCCACGGTGGGGGGGGGGGGGGGGGAAGCTTAAATCGATTTTCCACTGACCGTTTCAAGGCGGCTCTTCTGTGGCGATTTATTTATGTTGTTGTTTGTTACTTACTGTGTGTATCACTTGTGTCTTTTAATTTTGGATGGCCATATGGCCATTTTGTGGGAAAGTAACTGTCCATATGGCCTTCCTTTGTTTAGGTTTCCATTATGGTCTGGTCGCTTAATGTTTGTATTTCTTTCCCTTTGGTGTCTTTTATGGATGGAGTAAGTTAATTGTATCAATTCCTGATCTTTGTTTTACTTCTACTTTACCTGGCCACAATCTGTCTACTTATGATTTTTCCACCCTTTACACTACACTTCCTCATAATCTTATAAACGAAAAACTTAATGATTTAATTCAAAGAACATTTCATAGGGAAGACTCCCTCTATCTTGCATGTAATGTAAGAAATGCTTTTCTACTTCTGACGAGCATAAAAATATACTTTATGGTCATGTCAGAAAGTGTGTGAAGCTCTCGCCTTTCTACTTGACAATATTTACATAAGATTTGGTACTAAATTATTTAGAGAAGTTGTGGGTATTCCGATGGGTACTAATTGCGCACCACTTGTGGCTGATCTGTTTTTGTTTTGTTATGAGAGGGACTTTATGGTATCCGTTTTTGGATGGTGATGTTCCTCGCGCGCCACCCTATGGCGTTTATATTTCGTAATTAATCCGATTTGCCAGAGTGTGAAGTGATGTAACTGACTTCAACACTCGTAATAAATTGTAAACGGCTAAACTTCTTAATCAGGGTTATCGGTACCATAAACTATGCAAAGCCTTTCCAAAATTTTATAGACGTCATTCTGATTTAATTTCAAAATTTAGTATTGGACTTAAATCTCTTATGCAACAAGGTCTTTCGGAACCCGAATTGTATGGTGACTAACTATATAAATTCAGAAAAATATATAACCGCAATGACTTCACCACCCAATTTCGTAAAATCATTCTTCGATAAAAAAGTTTGGGTACAACACACATGATATACAACAGACTGCACGCAGGGTAGTTAACCCAATCACGGTTGACACGTTTGCTTCCCTCTTTAATTGAATCCCGGTGGGTCAGGCCTCAGATTCTATGACGGTTTCTGCGTAAAAGCTTATCTTGGTTGGTACCTGATGCTCTGTTTCTGGTTGGGCCCATCGGAGTCTAACTTTTGGTTTTCCTTTGCTCCAGCAATTCAGTACGTTCTTGCAGTCGAGTCCTCACCGTTGTTTCATCTCTGTGGTTGTTTGATTTTTTTTGTGTTCACGGAGATGTTGCACTGTTGAGATAGGAAGCCTTCATGCGGACTCAACAAATTATTTGTCTTAATCGCGACGGAAGTAAGGGCGAGGATTGTGGCCACGTAAAACCGATTTAAGCCCCCAGTGGAACTCGTTTCCGCTGACCGTTCCAAGGCGGTTCTTCTGTCGCGGTTTATTTTTGTTATGGTTTGTCTTTGGGTGTTTGTGTCGCTTGTATTATTTTATTTTGGATAGCCTATTGGCCATTTTGTGGGAAAGTAACTGTCCTTTTGGCTTTCCGCTATTGATGTTTCCATTAGGGTCTGTTGTTTCATGTTTGTGTTTCTTTCCCTTTGGTGTCTCTGATGGGAGCTGTGGGTTAATTGTATCGATTCCTGGTCATTGCCTCCACTTCTACTTTGCTGCAATGAAGTTGGTTGAGACTGACCCATCTTCATTCTGGCATCTTGCTTAGACAACAGCCCCATAGACACTTTCAGATGCGTCCACAAACGTATGCAACGACATGGTATCCGCTACCATCCCGTTCTTTCATAGGCACCTTGGAATCCGTATGTGCTTTAATTCGCCCAGTTCTCCGAACCACGCACGTGCCGAAAAGGGAAGCGTTTTGGTAACCTCGTCGTCCCAATGCAAGCCGGTGGTTCACACATCTTGAAGTATCATTCCTTTTGTTCGGATGTGAACGGAGCAAAAAACCAAAATCGGATCAAACAGGGTCGCAATTTTCTACAGAATGTTCCGCTTTGTGTAGATCTCGCTGTTGTCCGGGTCGTTTTTTTTTTTAAATATAAAGTAGAAGTAAAACAAAAATCAGGAATCGATGCAATTAACTTACTCCACCCATCAAAGACACCAAAGGGAAAGAAACACAAACATGAAGCGACCAGACCATAATGGAAACCTAAACAAAGGATGGCCCTAAGGACAGCTACTTTCCCACAAAATGGCCAAATGGCCATCCAAAATAAAAAGACACAAGTGATACACAGTGAATAGTAACAAAAAACAACATAAATAAACCGCCACAGAAGAACCGCCTTGGAACGGTCAGTGGAAAGAATTCCACTTGGGGGGGGGGGGGGGGGCTTAAATCGATTTTACGTGGCCACAATCCTCGCCCTTACTTCCGTCGCGATTTTGACAAATAATTTGTTCAGTCCGCACGAAGGTCTCCTAACTCATCAGTGCAACATCTCCGTGAACACAAATAATCAAAGAACCACAGAGGTGAGACAACGGTAAGGACTCGACAGCAAAAAACCACTGAAATGCTAGAGCAAAAGAAAACCGACAGTTAGACTCCGATGGGCCCAACAAGAGACAGAGCATCAGGCACCAACCAACATTACCTTGAATAAGATCTCTCTAATTCTCAATAAGCCTTTACGTTGGAACCGTCATAGAATCTGAGGCCTGACCCACTGGCGTGCAATCAAAGAGGGAAGCAAAGTTGTCAACCGTGATTGGGTTAACTACTATGCATGCAGTCTGTCGTATAACATCCATGTTGTACCCAATCTTTTTATATCGAAGAATGATTTTACGAAATTGGGTGCTGAGGTCATTGCGGTTATATATTTTTCTGAATTTATATACTAAGTCACCATAAAATTCGGGATCCGATAGACCTTGTTGCAGAAGAGATTTAAGTCCAATATTGAATTTTGAAATTAAATCAGAATGGCGTCTATAAAATTTTGAAAATGCATTTTTGATTTTTATTTGCGTAGTTTATGGTACCGATAACCTTGATTAAGAAGTTTAGCTGTTAATAATTTATTACGAATGTTGAAGTCAGATACATTACTACACACTCTAGCAAATCGAATTAATTGCGAAATATAAACGCCATAGGATGGCGCACGAGGAACATCACCATCCAAAAAAGAAAAATTTACAATCTCAAAATCAAAGTCATCTCGTGTATCATAAATTTTGCACGAAACAAACCCATCTACAATAGATAGATGTAAATCCAAAAACGGGGCCTCGGTATCAGAAGAGATTGCTTTATTTAACTTAAGATCTGGGGGGGGGGGGGAGGGTAAATCTGACTGATCAAACCATCGAAATAAGTATTATCAATATTTAATAAATCATCTAAATATCTAGAAGTGGAGCTAAAAGCTTCAATAATTTCAGATTGGTTATCAATGGAAAGCGACAACATGAAGTCTCTTTCATAACAATACAAGAACAGATCAGCCACAAGAGGTGCGCCATTCGTACCCATCGGAATACTCACAATTTGTCTAAATAACTTAGTACCGAATCTAATATAAATATTGTCAAGTAGAAAGGTGAGGGTATCACACACTTTCTGACATGACCAAAGTGTATAATTCTCAAGACATCTTGATCTGCAAGCCACTATACCCCAAGAGTTTTTGTACAAAGTAACTAACTGTGATAACAATCAACTTCAGTCTTTAGATCTTTAACCGGGATGTCCGCTAAAACACTGGATGTGTTTAAGAGCCATTTTCGAGCATGCATTCTAGCTTTAGAAAAAGTTTTTGAAAGCTGACTGATATAACACCCTCTCTTGAGCTTCTGTCTGTACAGAGTCCATCGAGTCGTCCATGTATGTAGATTTCTCAATTGTTTCTGCAGCTATAGGGAAGTCACTTAGTATTCTGCATGCCTTCGAATAACAAACTTCGCCTGGAAAGGGGATGAATTGACACCGAAAATAACCCTGTCGAACTCGTAAACGTCCGGTGTACAGTTTTGTTTTGTTCCCCTCCATAAGAGTCTGTGATACGGTTTATCCTCGTGTAGTATACCAATCCTAAAGTACATCTCTGCTATGTCACAGACAACGTCTGAACCACAAAAGCACGTCGAATAGGTCTCGTTGCAGTTCCGGGCCCTGGTTGATTACGTCATTCAGGTATATGTTTTCACAAGTAGCTGAAGCATCAAAGACTATTCTAGTCTTGGTCGTGTCCTGTTCCGGCCTTATAACAGGAAAGCGCTGTAAGTACCACTTCGATGTTGACTATCCACTTTGTGGTACCTGTGGTACCTGTTTGACATATAGCCCCCGCCCATAGGGGCTTGAAGAAATATATGGCCTGCATGATGCTTCCACGCAGAGCTGAGTCCGGCCTGCACACTAGTACTGGTAAACCGCTTAGAGGATCTAAGCCTGTCCAGGAACCGCGGTGCGAGGCGGACCGTCCATGCAAATAAACCCTATTGGTTTCATTGGGCGACAGGGCTTGAGATGTCATTTCATCTCAATGTCGGGTAAAAGTCCCACAAATTGGAAGCAACGTCTCCAAAATGACCTTTACAGTGTTGACGGGGACGTTAAACCTCAAATCAAACAAACAAACCTGTTTGACATAGCCCTGTGCAACGTATTGTTCTATAATGTCAATATACGCCTTTGCTAAATCTGGTGACTTTTGGAGCCTCTTTTCGGTATTTTGAAGCCGTTGCAGTGGCATACGGTAGTTATCTGTGAGACTTGGCTTGTGTTTTACCCATGGGACACCAACCAGGATCATTTTTCCGTCGTACTGGATAGAGTTTTCATCCTTTCTCAAAACAAGCTGATCCTGCATTTGTAAAACGGGTGGTGGATTCAACGACGAAGCTTCTTCAATTTGCCAAAACCGTTTCAGAATGGAATTGAGCTCTTCAGTCTCCGATTGACCCCTGATAAAGTACGTGCATGAAAAATGTGTTTCTAACCTTGGTGTCTCGCTGGTGTAAGGGTTGCCTATACGAGCGTTAATCTGGCTACTGGTTCACCCGGTCGACCTCTGACCTCTTCGATCGCATTATGAAGTTTAAGACAATCCAGCCCTATTAAGATATCAACTGTGGGTCCCTTGGCAGGAACGGGGAAGTATATTTTCCTCAAATATGGCCATTTTGAACTATATTCATTCCAGTGTATGACAGGCATGTCACAGGTCACCCCGTTTGCAGTATGCGGTCACGATCATATTTACTTTATGATCGGTGCTCACAAGATTAAAACTTACCGGTTTTGTTTAGAAGGTCTCAATCTGTCCTTTTAGTGCATTCACTGCTACCTTTTCCCTCCTGCCGTGTAGCCCACGCTCCGCAACAACGTCCGTCCGAGTTGTGGTACGTTTTGCTGCTTGTCTCGTCCAACAGCGCATTCACTTTTACCGACATGTCACTATTTTTCAGAATGATTGGTACAGTTCTGAGAACTATTAAGTCTATCCTTGCACTGCTCTGTGTCATCATAGTGGTTTGCTCTCGGTGCGGCAGCTCCTTCCCGTCCGTGACAAAATCAGCTGGATCCGCCTGGACAGTACCCGGTTCTGCACGTTGTTCGCGTTGGCCAGGGTCCACACGTTTCGGTTCGATTTGGTCCCTAGCGCTACTCGCCGATGGTGCATCCCAACGATTATTCTGGTGCAGCAACCTGTGATGGGTTTCTTGATAGCCGTTTTTACCACATATCCGACTGCTTGGGCACAGTTTACCAAAAATGCCCAACGAAAACATAGCTGCGACCGATTCGCAATATCCCATCGCTCCGTTGAACTTTTCTGAGCAAATCTTTGGCATCTTAAATTCGCATGCCACCCTCTACAAACGAGACATGGTGCTTTTTCCGTACTGCGGCCATTCTGTGATTCACCAAAGAATGTTCTTTGATTTCAGTCCCTAGGCAAAGACTGTGCTGGCTATGGGTTGTCTGTATTTCCCGTTGGGCCATGCATGGTTTCTGTCGCAATCGTTTGAAACTCCGCTTCTTATAGTATCCATTTTCGTAAAGAAACTACGGATTCAGTTCTGTTGTTTTCAAACACCCATCTATGGTATCGCGGATAATTTTCTCTGTAGTTTGGAATAAAGGACCCAGCTTCGTGTAAGTTTATAATGGCTATATCTAGCAGGTCTGCAAATTTCTGAAGATCTTTGGCATTTCCGGTTCTTACTTGCCTAAAATTGTCCAAGTCCTCCAAGTATACTTCGATCTGTCGCCTCTTGTCGCTATACTTGCGTTCAAGCCGCTCTTTCGCTGTCTCATATGCCGTTGCTGAGTGGCCTAGGTTTTTGATCACATGCAGTGCTTCGCCAGATAAATATTGCCGCAGTTGTAGCAACTTATACTCTGCTGTAGCCGGGGCGTTGTCAATGCAGGCAAGGAAAGCTGCCTTCCAGCTCTGATACGTTCGTTTGTCGCCGTGGAACACTGGAATCTGCACGCGCTTTGGGTGTCTCCACAAGTCCTTTCCAATGGACGGAGCCTCCTGGTTACACGAATGCACTGGTTCAAACGGTGCTGTGTGCGGAACTAGTCTCGACAAATTTGTCTGTCTCCTAGTAATGTCCCTATTTGTCTGTTCGTAGTGGATCTAGCGGTCTTCGAAGTTCGTAACTCGCGCATTTCTATTCGTCAGTTCATTTTCTTTCGATCTAATTGCTTGATTTGCTTCAGAACGCTCGCGTGTTGACAAATTAGCAGGACTGTTCATACTTAAGATACCAGTTCTTACCTCTTGTTCTGTTTCGTGAAAACTTTGCCGCGTTTCCAGCACCTCTTTCCTGCCAGTTTCCCAAATGTTCATATTTTCAAGCCTTGTAAGTGTCTCTGAATTTACTCTCGAACGATCGTCTTGACGACACTGCAAATACTCAACCGCTGCTTCGTACGCTAAATTTTACTCCTCGACAATTTGCTCCATCTCATTCGAAACCCGCATACTTTTCTGCATCTCATTTATTTTAATGTAAAACTCGGAGATGTTCGTTAAAATATCCATGGCAAGCTCCGCGTGCGAATCCATTCTTTTGCATGCATCCTGTACCTCCCTGCGGCTTGGCAGCTCTTGTTGCCCTAATAACGAAGTCAATTCTCCTTCCGCCCGACTGAAATTCGACTTAGCCCGAGCCTCATCCTTCTTATACTCCGCCTCCAACTTCACGTCGACTGCTGCACTCCGACCGTCCGCGTTTTCTGACGACGCCATACTGAAGATAATCCGATCTTCTGTAGTTTGTTGCTGTGGATTATCCCGACTATGGATAAGCAAACAAAAGAAACGAAACTCCGATAGCGAGTTACACATTTTTTCTCTATAAATGTCCCTGTACAATAATACCGCTCGAACGATACTTATGGCGACGACGCTACTCAATATGATTGGCAACTAGCGTTAAAAATTTCATCTTATAAAACGTTACGCCAAATGTTCAACATTCGTACCGCATAACGTTAATTCACGAAGGGGAAGAACCTTATATCCAGGTGGTATCTTGTTTGTTTGTTTGATTTGAGGTTTAACGTCCCCGTCAACACTGTATAGGTCAATTTGAAGACGTTGCTTCCAAATTTGTGGAACTTTTACCCGACATTGAGATGTAATGACATCTCAAGCCCTGTCGTCCAATGAAACCAATAGGGTTTATAAGCATGGACGGGCCGACTCGCACCGCTTTGCCTGTACAGGATTAGATCCTCTAAGCAGTTTACCAGTACTCGTGTGCGGTCGGTTTCAGCTCTGCGTGGAAGCATCATGCAGGCCATCTATTTCTTCGAGCCCCGATGGGCGGGGTTCCAAGTGGTATCACATGGGCGTTTTATCATAGGGTGGCTGTGAATAATAATAATAATAATAATAATAATAATAATAATACAAAAAACGGCCACTATTTTGGTTGAAACCCGGACCCCCCCGTACAACAAAACATTTCAATATAACCAAATCTTCACCATGGTCTGTAGTTTCTGAACTGTTGGCATAAACTTGCATAAACTGATGGCGTGTCGAGAAATCCGGAGAAGAAAATTTTAAAGATTTAATTTACATTACGTACATGTAAAAAGCCTCAATTCATGTTGTAAACAACTTGTTTTCATGTTTTCAGAAGTGTGTATATAGAAGATGCAAATCAGAGATACATTTATTTCTGGAACAGTTCACCCTCTCGTCAGTCGTAGTATTTTGTCGTTTAAACACAGAAGACTAGAAATAACAAAATATTTTATTTATTTACGCAAATTTCAATATTGTTCTGATAAAAACAAAATGGAACTGAATGCAATGATCAGAAATGGAAACAAATACCTTATTTCTTCCATCCATGACTCCAAAGCAACAGAACCACGCCATAAAGCAACTTCAACGTAATTATGGGGAATGGGAACACATGACAGATTTTGCAAAGGGGGCAACTTTCTGAACTTCCTGTACAGTTTACTTTTGTATAAGCCCCGTCTCACTGTAAAAGGTTTCTACTCCTAAGGAGTAAATTCTTTCCTATAAGAGTTGACCCTATTGACATAGGAGACAAAAATACTTTTGCAAGAGTTGCCTACCTGAAGGTCTTCCCATATCTCTTAAAACATCACAAGGACAGATGTTTTCTTTCAAAAGAAACTCTAAAAGGTTGATAATAATAATAATAATAATAATAATAATAATAATAATAATAATAATAACAATAATAATAATAAGATATTAGCAGTACATACATGCATATACAAACAACGACAATGATAAGCCACAAAAAAGCATCGCGTTGGAATGATCAGTAAACATTAGGGCGTTAGGGCTGTGTGTGTGTGTGTATGTGTGGGAGGGGGGGGGGGTCGTGGCTTAGACAATTATGTAGTTCAATCCGCGAGAAGATTACCAGTGCAAATATCCGAGAACATAACCCAAAACACAACGGGAAGAAATAGCTAGAAATAACTGAAATACTGACGCAAAAGAAAACCAGTAGTTGGAATCCGTTGGTACTGATTGATTTAGTCTCCTTATACTAACACTTTGCATATCATAAAGTCTTGAAATACCCCACCCACTGAGATAACCGATAGAATTTAACAACACGTATCAATTCATTTCATTTCATTAGATATATCATTTTATTTTATACCTAGCAGTGAAAACAATGCATATCTGAAAACAAAAAAAAAAATAGAAAATAAATAAAACTAATATCAAACACTAGTGAAATGAAATCGCACTGTAGCGAGCCGGGACTACATTTTTATGCTAACGTTCTGCTATAAATATTGCATTCTGCAATAAAATAAAAACAAAATTTACATTTTTGGCCGATACCTAACATATTTCATCTCGTGTGATGAAACATCCGTATTTTCACTCGTGCTTCGCACTCTTGAAAATTCTGATGTTTTCAGCATATTCGATGAAATATATTTGGAATCCACCTCAAAAAAGTAAATATCCTCTATATTTAGAAGTCACTATATTTAGAGTCGGATACGCGTCTGTTGGTCGCGTCATCACGAAACAGGCCTATATAATTTTGACCTCCTTGAACCCCACTTTTATATAGTAAAACTGGGGTTTGCAGGGGTAAACCATAGTATTCTTATTCCTGCTCTAACAATCTATATTTTGAGGAGAAATAAGAAAAATGTCACAGTTTTTATCCTGAAATTATCATTTTTTTCTGCGATAAAGGTTACAATGTATTTGTATAGGCGTGTATCCGTAAAGTGTTCAATGTTTGCCGGGCCGGAAACATTTTGTTTCGCGGAGACTGATCATGAAACCTATTATGCGGTCATTCTCTCCCTTCCGCTGATTCCAGAAGTGCAGTTGTTAGTTTCAAACGAAAGAAAGTCCGCTGTACTGGTTAACCGCTTATGAATTAGCCTGTCCAGGAACTGTGACTAGGTATACTGACCGGCCTAATGCAACCTAAATAGTGTTGTTTTGGCCATTGAAATACTAAACAAAATACAATCTAGAGATGTTTTGCGCTTGACTGCATCAAAATGGTCCGAATTGTTTTGGATTCCTGCTGCACATACAATACGGGTGCCACAAGACAAATTATGTTTTAAAAATGAAAAATAGAAGTGAAGGCGATGATCAAGAATCGATACAATTAACCCACAGCTCCCATCAGAGACACCAAGGGGAAAGAAACACAAACATGAAACACAAACCGTAATGGAAACATCAATAGCGGATAACCAAAAGGACAGTTACTTTCCCACAAAATGGCCCATTGGCTAACCAAAACAAAATAATATAAGCGATACAAACACTCAAAGACAAACCATAACAAAAATAAACCGCGACAGAAGAACCGCCTTGGAACCAGTTTTTTTTTCAAAGTGTCAGTGCCGTGTGGTTTGATTATTTTCATAACTGAGAGTAAATTCTTATCATGTTATTGTTTTCATTACTAACAAGAAAACTGTCTAACGGCATTTACCACGTTAACAATACCGTGAAATGAGCACCCACGTTAATATGTTCTAGAAAGCGTAATCCTTCGGAAGCAAGGATTACACAACAGACCCGAAAATATGGAGTGTGCATATTTTCTGGGCAAGACTAGCTAGTTTCGGCCAATTAGGCCTCATCAGAGACCCTCAAATATTTTCAAAAATCATCAATGGAATCAATGATCCCAAAGGACAAGAAAATATAAACTACACTATGATGTAAACTCCACTTTATATAGAGAAAATTTACATTATTTTTCGTATTTATGCCTCAAGACATAGGTTGTGGGTACTCGTTAGAATCGCCTCGACGAGGCGATTCGAACGAGAACCTACAACCTATGTTTTGATTATGAATAAGAATATCACATTTTGTATCAGCAAATTAGCAATTTTGGAAATACATGCATATAAGAATGCGCTCAGGCACATGTGTGTGTTATCATTACGATGGAAGGTTTTCATGACAAAAACACGCCTATACAAATACACTGTGAAGTTTACCGCCGAAAAAAAAAAACAAAAAAAAAAAAAAAAACACGAAACTTTTAACATGAAAAATTGTGATATTTTTCTTATTTCTGCTCCAAAACATAGATTGTGGGTGCTTGTTAGAACCGCTTATCTAACGGCCCCCGCCCATAGGGGCTTGAAGAAATATATGGGCTGCATGATGCTTCCACGCAGAGCTGAATCCGGCCCGCTCACTAGAACTGGTAAACCGCTTAGAGGATCTAAGCCTGTCGAGGAACCGCGGTGCGAGGCGGACCGTCCATGCTAATAAACACTATTGGTTTCATTGGGCAACAGGGCTTGAGATGTCATTTCATCTCATTGTCGGGTAAAAGTCCCACAAAATTGGAAGCAACGTCTCCAAAATGACCTTTACAGTGTTGACGGGGACGTTAAACCTCAAATCAAACAAAACAAAACCGCTCATCTATATGTTAAAGCAGAAACAAGAAAAATAAGGTTTACCCCTGCAAAGTCCAGTTTTACTTTATAAAAGTGGGGTTCAAGGGGGTCAGAATTATATAAGCGTGTTTTCGTGATGTTCAGCACAGTTCTGGAACAGGCTTTCTCTGAAGAAAAAAACTACCACATCACGTGAACACTTCCGTGAAATATAGATCCCGCTATACCCCACTTTATATAGAGAAAACTGGGGTTTACGGGGGTATAGATTATTTTTCGTATTTTTGCTCCAAGACATAGGTTGTTGGTACTCGTTAGAACCGCCTCAAAGAGGCGGTTCTAACGAGAACCTACAACCTATGTTTTGCTTATGAATAAGAATATCACATTTTTATCTGCAAATTAGCAATTTGGGAAATACATGTATATAAGAATCCGCTCAGCCACACGGGTGTTTTTTTTTTCGTTGCGATGGACGGTTTTCATTACGAAAACATGCCTTTACAAATACACTGTGAAGTTTACCGCCGAAAAAACAAAACAAAACAAAACAAAAAAAAAAAAAAAACAACACGAAACTTTTAACATGAAAAATTGTGATATTTTTCTTATTTCTGCTCCAAAACATAGATTGTGGGTACTTGTTAGAACCGCATATGTTAAAGCAGAAACAAGAAAAATAAGGTTTACCCCTGCAAAGCCCAGTTTTACTATATAAAAGTGGGGTTCAAGGGGGTCAGAATTATATAAGCGTGTTTTCGTGATGTTCAGCACAGTTCTGGAACAGGCTTTCTCTGAAGAAAAAGTACCACATCACGTGAACACTTCCGTGAAATGAAGACCCCCCACCCTATACCACACTTTATATACAGAAATCTGGGGTTTACGGGGGTATATATTATTTTTTCTTATTTTTGCACCCAGATAAGGTTGTTGGTACTCGTTAGAACCGCCTCAACGAGGCGGTTCGAACGAGCACCCACAACATATGTATAAGAAAAATATCACGGATTTTCATCAGAAAAGTAGCCATTTTGGAAATGTGAAAAAAATACACTATATCGCATGGGTGTGTTATCACAATGAGTCCTAGAGCAACACGACTTTCACCATCTGACAACATGTTTCAAACCACAAAAGTACACTACAGAACTAGTTATCTACAGTTAAATCACTTTCTATCAAATTAAGCAAAAACATAAAAAAAAACTAGATAAAGAAGCAACTGGTTAATCATTATATTCAAATCCAACGTCCTACCTTTCTTGTGTAAATGAAGAAAAACAGAAATTAATTAATTACAAATTTCAAATGTTATACATTACGATAACACACCCGTGCGATGTTTTTTTTTTTTTTCACCTCTCCAAAATAAGGCGATTCTAACGAGTACCCACAGCCTATGTCTTGGAGCAGAAATAAGAAAAATAATGAATATCCCCGTAAACCCCGTTTTCTCTACGTTAGTGTTGATCTATTTCTTAAATATAACGCATCGCATTTAGCACAGCAACCAGCTCTTTCTTCACCGCATCAGGAAAACACGTCTATATAATTTTGACCCCATGAGCTCCACTTTTATACAGTAAAACTGGGGTTTACGGGTTATATCTTATTTTCCTTATTTCTGCTCTACAGCGGAAATAATAAAAATATCACAATTTTTCATCTTAAAATTTTCGGGTTTTTTTGGCGTTAAAGTGTTTAATGTATTTGTGTATAGGCGTGTTTTCGTAATGTAAAAAACTGACCACGATTTAACTCTGATAATTTTATAGAAAGAACACGGTATATTACAGTAGCTTCAACCGTCGTATTGAATCATGCCCCGTGGATGTTCACAGATGTTACGAATCGCTATTACGAAAACCAACCCACGAATCGCCGTCCGACACCTTACGTGATATCATCATGAAAACACGCCCATATAATTTTCAATTCCTTCCGCCTCGCCTTTATGTAGTAAAACTGGGATTTACCAGGGTATATATTAATTTTCTTATTTCTGCTCAAAATTATAGGTTGCGAGTACTCTTTAGAACCGCCCCGCCGAGGTGGTTCTGATGAGTTCCCATTATCTTTGTTCTGAGCAGAAATATGGAAAGATTCCATGCGGCAGATAAAGTTGCCGTTGTAACAATGCGTATGCGTTAATCTTTTCAGTGCCACTCACTTACATATTTTGTTTGTTTGATTTGAGGTTTAACGTCCCCGTCAACACTATATAGGTCATTTTTGGAGACGTTGCTTCCAATTTTGTGGGACTTGTACCCGACATTGGGATGAAATGACATCTCAAGCCCTGTCGCCCAATGAAACAAGTAGGGTTTATTAGTATGGGCGGACCGACTCGCACCCCTTTGCCTTGGCAGGCTTAGATCCTCTAAGCCGTTTACCAGTACTCATGTGCACTCGGTTTCAGCTCTGCGTGGAAGCACCTTGCAGCCCATCTATTTCTTCAAGCCCCGATGGGCGGGGGCAAACACTTGAATATTTAATGCCACAGACAATATCAAAATTTTAGGTGTCTTTTCTGCTTCTCAAGACAAAGAGATTAACTTAACAATGGTAAAGAAATACATTTTATTTTATACATACCAGTGAAATCAATGCATATCTGAAACAAATAAAGGTGATCTTTTCACAGTGTGAAATATAAAAGATATTTTCACAGTGTGAAAAATAACATCACCGTGTTATTTTCACAGTTGCAGCCCGGACTACCTTTCTCGCCAGAATTCATATGTTTTCTATAAACCAATTCTATAAAATACCTTGAAAAGCGCTCTTTGAACGTAAAAATGCTGTATTCAAAATGGCGATCCGTTTATGTTTTAAAACTGACATTTGTGACGTCATAGCGAGGCAAATTGTGTGATCAATTACCGTAAATATCCGCATAAAATTGTAGAATAAAATGAAAATTTACTTTTTTTTCGACAGATACCAAAAATATTTCATCTCGAGTGTTGAAAACATCCGGATAATCACTCGTGCTCGCACTCGTGAAAATTTGGATGTTTTCAACACACTCGATGAAATATACTTGGTATCTACTTAAAGAAAGTAAATATCCTCTATGTACAGTAGAACATCGATGGCTCGAACACCGATGGCTCGTTTACCATGACTGAGTCGAACCCGTTCTTGAGCCCCTGGGGAAGTCCTCTACATAAGAAATAGTGGGGGATGATTTTCGTCTTTTATCTTGCAAATGTATGCTGTGTGTACTCATTAGAATCGCCTCGATGAGGCGATTCTAATGAGTACACATAGCATACATTTTCATTAAAAACAGCGAAAAGATATCCAAAAGTATATTGTATACCTCCTGGCAGTCTCCCTCAGTGACTCGAACTACCACTGTCTCGAACAGATTTTCGAGGTCCCAAAGGTGTTCGAGCCATTGAAGTTCGACTATATGTGGATCCTCTTATTTAGGACCTTATAAAGCACCGACGAATACTGAACCACTACAATATCCTGATGACAGACGCTTCACATCCACAGAAAATTGGATATATGGAGAGAAAAGGGAAATACTAAGAGCTGATAAGCTACTGGGAGATAAACTTAAGATTTCGAACAAAGACGGTAACTTAAAAGATGACAGTTTCGGTATTGTGGAGAACACTACACCTAGTTTGAAGCAGAATATATTGTCGAATGAAGAGTTGAATGAAGCACGACTTTACGTTCGAGACCATTACGACATAATGTCGTCATCAAAACCTATCTTGCTTGTGACGTATATGCGGTCTGGATCATCATGGCTAGGAGACATCACCAAACAAGCGAAAGATTCAATTTATTTCTTCGAGCCATTCCAGCTTATTTTATTTGGAGGGTATTTTGCAAACAACCAAGTGTGTTACTATAATAATACCTGTCGGTAGGTACATATCTTATTGACAGTCCACCCTCTTTATAGATTTACCGTCGTTCGATATAACGAAAGAACTACCGACAAAATGCTCCTTTCATTGGAACTTTTTTGGGTTTGGGTTTTACGGCCCTTTCAAGATTATTTTACTCATATCGAGCCGATCGTTAATCAGAGGTGGGCGAAAACCATTTTATCATATGACGTCGCGTCTGAGAGTGTAATAACGTCATGTAATATTTTCGATAATCCACTGGTGGATTAAATATGCAAATTAGCTAGATACGTCCCGTAACGTTACATGTACGACGTCCTTATTGACGTCGTGTTTACTAATGGCGTAATATTGACATTTTTGTAAAGAAACGTGAATAAAATGCGTTATAAATGTCATATGATAAATAGAATCTTTCATTCGTGCTCATGTACTATTGAATTTATTAAACTCGTTGAGGAAAAGGGATAAAATGCTCGGCAAAGCCTCGCATTTTATCCCTTTTCCTCAACTCGTTTAATAAATTCAATAATACATGAACACTCATGTAAGATCCTCTATGGAACAAATCGTCGGTCAGGGTGAGATTGATAAATGGAGATATTCAAGAAAAGTTTCATCATTTACTCAGTATCAGTTCCTTAGTGCTGAGGTTGATACTGCGGTGTTGACCTCAGTACTCAAGTACTGATTTAAATAACTATATTATATCTTTAATTTTTGCAGTATAAATTTCTAATTTTTCTAAAACTAAGACTGACTTGTCAGGTGGGACATGTACATGTATCTTAGCGGATTTGGCTGCCACTTTTTGTAATATTATAAATTTTGCAAGTCTAGCTACTTAGGGCATCTCCTTCCTGATGCCCGGGACTTCCGTGGAGTGTGGGCCATGTTTGCTGATGTTGGCTCGGTGGAGGACGCCTATAAGTTCCCTGGTAGGCGTCTCTTGCCTGATGCCTCCTATTGACCTGTCTCATGAGCTACGTCGGTCGGTGTGTGCTCGGAGGGGGTTGTGCTGTGTTTGCTGGGTCTTGTCCATCATCCATTTCGGTTTCAAAACTTTGGGGTTTAGACACACTGATGAAGATTAAAGATCAGAAAGGCCCCTGTGTCAATAAATTTGGTATAGTTACGCATTAATTAATACTTCAAGAAACAAATGTTGTGGACATCTGTTAGAATCGCACCGTCAGGGCGATGTGGACATATGTTAGAATCGCCCCGTCGGGGCGATTCTAACAGATGTCCACAACATTTGTTTATTGGAGTGATTAAGTGGAAAATCCTTTATTATTTATTAAACTACTCTGTTTGGGTTCCTTTATAGCGACAGATTCACTTTGCGGCAAATTGTAAGGGTTTAAATTCTGTCGTTATAACGAGGGTCCTCTGTAGCTTCATAAAAATCCCGTCTCACCCTACATGCGTTTCCAATACCGTAAAACGAGGCTACGTCTGGCCTCCAGCAATTGTTGCCACATCGAATGCAGTACATAACGCGGAACCAGGAACTTTCTCAACTTCTTTAGTATTGTTTCTATGTTCGTTCTGTAAAATCCTAAGGTAAAATTAGCGTTTGCAGTAATTCTGCCTTTGTGAGAGTGCCAAGACAGGCCGCTAAAGATACATAGCACTGGTGACCTTCCAGGACCTGTATGATGCAATAGTTATTTATTGGTCTGCAATATGTGGTCACCCTCACAACCTAACACTTCGAGGTATTAACCCTCATCTTGCTCTTCACGACAACCCCTATATTTGAAAACAGTGTAGATCCAGATCAGAAGGCTTCTGAAGAAGCTATCTGATCAGGATCTACACTGTTTGGTATTCAGTTTATGAGTTTGTAGCAATAAATTACACCAAGTAATTTGATTGGTTGAACGAGAGAAATGGGTGTGGCTTGAATGAATATTCAGCAAAATAAGGGTTAAATACCATGTCCCATCTGGAATCCAACGCAGACAGGCTATCGAGATCGTTTTTGTAGCAATCCCTTCTATAATAATATAAACGGCCGTGTAATCAGCAAATAATTGGTCAGGACCTGAGATACCAGTTGTTCAGCTAGGTCATTTATGAAGACGAGGAACTGTATCGGGTCCAGGACAGAGCCTCGAGGTTCTCCTGATGTGACCGGGATCGATCCCGATTCCTCCAATTCAAGGATTATTACCAATTAGGGCCGAAATCAGCCCCGTGCTTTACCTCCGATAACATAGTGTTGAAGTTTCGACCAAATGCGTAGCAATAATTTGTTCAAGGGCCTTGCAGAGTATGCATTTGGGGGAGATTGGTCTGTAGTTCGAAGCCGGTGATTTGCCCCCTTCTAAAAAATGCTAGTCACTTTAGGCTCGTAAAAAGTCTGTAGGAAGGTTCCCTCTCTGGAGAGATTGCTCAAATATAATTTTTGATAATATGAACTATCTCTTCCCGTAGTTCCTGTAGAACCGGTAACTTTTCCATATTTAACCTTTGTCCTGCTGAATCAGGATATGTCTTATCTTTCAAACAATGTAAATCCAGATCAGATGGCTTATCTGATCAGGACCTTCATTGTCTTTCAGTTTATGCATTTGTTGCAATAATCTGACTGGTTGATAATCAGTAGTGGGTGTGGCATATTTACATATTCAGCAAGCCAAGGGTTAAGAATATTTAAAAGCTTAAAATACCACCACTGAAATCCTGAACTCTTTCACTGGAGGATTTTAGCTCAGAAAATCATGTGGGCAATCCATCAGCCCTAACCAAGCGGCATAGTAGTCGCAGATACAATTGACTAGGCGGAACTATCGTTTGCACCTGCCTTTGGAATGTGTTCTATGAACAGAAAGGTAAACCAAGTCACCAGACTGTGTGAATTCAACTGTAACACAAACAGGTAGGTATTTTCTTACCTACCCTTGCACCTTTGCTGAAAATTTATAAAACTGACAAAATACCAAAATTAATTAAAGAAACCCTGTTCTTTTGCTTTCTTGATGCTTAAACGTCATTATTTGCATGTAATATAGTTGGAAATTAGCCTTTTTAACTGTTTTTGCTTTTTTCCATCAAATAAAAAGTAGACAAAAAAAAAGACGTTTAAGCGACCTACCGACCAATACCCTTTGTTGGCATGTTAGCGGAAACACAGCTATTTTGTTTTAGGCCTTATGATATTCCTGTGATTTATTTACATGTATTTCAGCGCTTGAAGAAACAGATTGGGCTGCAAGATGCTTTCACGCAGAGCTGAAACCGACCGCACATGAGTACTGGTAAACCGCTCAGATGGTCTAACCCTGCCCAAGCAAAATGCTGCGAGTTGAACCCTCCCTACACATTAACCCTTTTTTTTTTTTGCAAAGGGGTGGTTTGGTGAGGCAAAGGGTACGCGTATCTTGCGTCACTGGGGCTTCCAACTGTTGACAAGGCCTGCTGTCCTAGCAGCCGGTAAGGGTAGAGGGTGGAATGTTGTTATTTCTTCGGTTTCTACACCGCCATTCATTTTCCTCTTTCTCCGCTGTCCCTCACTTTCATCTCTTCTACTATCTCTTTCACTTTCTCTGGGAGACGACAAAAATGACACATAAGGGTTGACGTATCGTTAAACCAAACCAATCAATCAATCAATGTTATTATCATATGAGCCCCGCCAAGCGAACTTGTGTCTTCGAGCATTCCGTCATGACAAATTTTAACTGCGCATGCCCAGCCATTCAGAGGGCCCAGGGATATGGCTTTCTGTCTGAAGGTTCCTCTTGATTCACTGCTTGTATGAGCGAGCAGCGAATGTTCTGGCGAGACTGCGCGGATGCGCAGGCTCGCCTGAACCTTCGCTGCTCGCATAGGCGATAAGTACCAAAATCGCTTGACGGGGCCCATATGACGTCGATAACGTCGTGTAATAAAATCGTATGACCACACGTGTAATAACACTTTGGCGGGATTAAGTAACGTCATGACGACGTCCATGTCAACCATGCATTTTTTTTTGTGGAAACATTGTCAAGTTTAAAGGCGATAAATTCCAATTTAAAGTGATCATATGATAAAAAGAATCTCACACTCGTGGTCATTTCATATGAAATTTATGAAACTCGCCGAAGGCATGTTTCATAAATTTCATATGAAATGAGCACGAGTGTAAGATCCTCTTTTTTTGCAACGGAAGGGCTTGAAATGCGATGAATAAACAAGAACTTTTTGAAGGTAATACAGAAATCTAATGCATGTGAAGCAAACGATTGTGTTACACAGGCTGAAGAAAACATTTGAACCAGCGCACGACAAAACCTACAATAAGACATGTGCGCCCATCGAAGACTCAGATCTATCTATCTTCATATACTGAGTCGGTCAAACTTGGCCATTACCTCAGTTGGATGGTGCGCTAAATTTAGAATTTAGCAAAAAACAACAAACCAAAAAAAAAAAAAAAAAAACACCCTCTGGATGAGTTCTTAAAACTATTTACAATCTGCTTTCAGAGGTGTACTAAAACGCACACCTCTGGATCCCAATCTACACCATGCGGGCTTTGAACTCCTCTGCAGTTTTGGCATTTACCACAGAGGAGGGAAGACTATTCCACTGAGGAATAGTTCTAGGGAAGAAAGAATTCTTCAGGGCATCACTATAGGCCAGGTACCTACGATATTGACTGTTGTTTAGTTTTGATGCCCTTGTTTTAGTTGAAGTAGTCACAGGGGTCAAGTATTTATCTTTATTAAGAGACACTGTGTCAGAGTGTATCTTATAAAAGAAGGTTAAAGAGGACTGCTCGCGACGGGCCTCCAAGGATGGCCACTCCAGCTCATCGAGCATTTCACCAACACTGCTTCTGTTCCGCCATCGCCTGCAGGTCCATCGGGCAGCCGTCCTCTGAACCTTCTCAACCTGTTGAATCTGAGTTTTAACATGGGGGATATCAGCCTGCGCATCCATACAGTCTAACCAGAGACTTCTTTTGCTGCATGAGGGAGCATTGGGCACTGAGCTATCCTTAGAGCGCACAACGAAGACTCAGATCAGACTGCGCGGATGCTGATCTGAGTCTTCGTTGGGCGCACAGGTCTTATTGTAGATTTTGTCATGCGATGGCTCATTTTTTTTCTTACCCTCTTAATTTCATTCTATTAATCTATCCTCCGGGCTGGTTGAGTGAAGCGAATATGTTGTTTATCATTACGTACATGTAGCTCCGTTACGAAAACACGCCTATACAAATGCATTGTAAACTTTACCGCCGAAAAAACGAAAATTCTTAGATTAAAGACGGTGATATTTTTCTTTTGTCTGCTCAATGTACAGATTGTTGGTACTCGCTAGTACCGCCTCATCTATATTTTAGAGCAATAATAAGAAATACAAGGTTTACCCCAGTAAACCCCAGATTTAATATATAAAAGTGCGGTTCGAGGGGTCAAAAATATAAATGGCGTGTTTTCGTGATGGTGAGGTAAGGGCAGACATCACGAAAACACGCCTATATTATTCTGACCCCCTGTTACCCCACTTTTATATAGTAAAACTGGGGTTTACAAGGGTATTTTTCTTATTTCTGTTCTGAAATATAGATTGTAGGTACTCGTTAGAACCGCATCGACGAGGCGGTTCTAACGAGTATCCACAATCTATGTTAAGAGTTGAAATAAGAAAAATACCGAAATTTTTCATCTGAAAATTTTCATTTTTCGGTGGTAAAATTTCCATTGTATATTAATAGGCGTGTTTTTTTCGTGATGGGTGGATGTTTTTAATTTCTTCTGCCTATACAAATGCATTATGAATTTTACCCTCAAAAAATGAAAATTGAAAAAAATTGTGATATTTTTCTTATTTATACTCAAAACATGGATTGTGGATTCTGCTCAAAACATAGATTGTGGATACTCATTAGAACCGCATCGGCGAGGCGGTTCTAACGAGTACCCACAATTTATGTTTTTGAGCAGAAATAAGAAAAATAATGCATACCCCTGCAAAATAAGAAATAAGAAAATGCATACCCCTGCAAACCCCAGTTTTACTGTATAAAAGTGGGGTTTAAGGGGGTCAAAATTATACTAGCATGTTTTCGTGATGATCTCTTTGTTTTCCCTTTCTCTTGGAGACCATATAAAATAACCAAAAAGTAAACTAAAAGTCAACCAATCAAACAATCGATTGCCGTAGTTTTGTTTTTTGTTTGATTTGAGGTTTAACGTCCCCGTCAACACTGTAAAGGTCATTTGGAGACGTTGCTTCTAATTTTGTGGGACTTTTACCCGACATTGAGATGAAATGACATCTCAAGCCCTGTCGCCGAATGAAACCAATAGGGTTTATTAGCATGGACGGTCCACCTCGCACCGCGGTTCCTGGACAGGCTTAGATCCTCAAAGCGGTTTACCAGTACTAGTTTGCGGGCCGGATTCAGCTCTACGTGGAAGCATCATGCAGCCCATATATTTCTTCAAGCCCCTATGGGCGGGGGCCGCGATTGCCGTAGTACATGCAAGAAAAGGCCCCCGCCCATCGGGGCTTGAAGAAATATATGGGCTGCATTATGCTTCCACGCAGAGCTGAATCCAGCCAGCACACTAGTACTGGTAAACAGCTAAGAGGATCTAAGCCTGCCCAGGCAAAGCGGTACGATTCGGTCCGACCATGCTTATAAACCCTATTTGGTTTCATTGGGCGACAGGGCTTGAGATGTCATTTCATCTCAATGTCGGGTGAAAGTCCCACAAAATTGCAAGCAACGTCTCCAAAATGACCTTTACGGTGTTGACGGGCACGTTAAACCTCAAATCAAACAAAACAAACATGTAATAAAATAATTGTCCCGAATGTTTTCAACATGAATGCGAACAAGCAAAAGCCTAAGGCGAAATAGGCACATTGAGCGCAGTCTAGCATGATTCTTTTCTACTCACAATTTTTTTTTCTGACATCACGAAAACACGCCTATATACTTTTGACCACCTTGAACCCCACTTTTATATTGTAAAACTTGGCTTTACAGTGGTACACATTATTGTTCTTATTTCTTCTCTTTAATATAAATCGGCGGTTAAGTTTACAATGTATTTGAATAGACGTGCATCACGTGAACAAGTCGGTGAAATGAAGACCCCCCTATACCCCACTTTATATAGAGGAAACTGGGGTTTACGGGGGTATACATTATTTTTCTAATTTTTGCTCCAATACATAGGTTGTGGGTACTCGTTAGAACCGCCTCAATGAGGCGGTTCTAACCAGTACCCTCAACCTATGTTTGCAGTATAAATAAGAAAAATATCACGGATTTTCTTCAGAAAGGAAGCCATTTTGGAGATGTGAAAAAATGCACTATGTCGCACGGGTGTGTTATCATGGCGTAATGGTGTTTTCGTAATGAGGTAGCTTCATGTGCGAAGCATTACGAAAACACGCCTATACAAATACATTATGACCTTTATCGCCGAAAAAATGAAAATTTTTAAGATGAAAACGTGTGACATTTTTCTTATTTCTGATTAAAATATAGATTGCGGGAACTCGTTAGAACCGCCTCATCGAGGCGGTTCTAACGAGTACCTACAATCCTTAGTTTAGAGCAGAAATATGAAAAATAAGGTTTACCCCTGTAAACCCCAGTTTTACTTTATAAAAGTGGGGTTCAAGGGGGTAACAATCATATTGGCATTTTCGTGATGTAATGCGTTCAAACACAAGTACTGGAAGAATATGTGTTTGTTTGTTTGTATTGGAGTTTAACGACCCAGTCAACACTATTTGGGTCATTTTTGAGCCGGTCAGTTTACCTATCCACACTTTTCCTGGGCAGGCTTATACGTAAGCGTTTAACCAGTACATTGCACATTCTTTCGCCAGAAACTGACAACTGCCCTTCTTGAATCAGTGGCAGAGAGAGAATGACCGTAGAAAAGATTTCATGATCAATCTCCACGAAAGAATGTTGCCGACCCCGGCAGGTATCGAACCCGCTTCCTCTGATCACCAGTCAGATGCGCATCCGACTGAGCTACCGAGGCCGGCTGGAAAAATTTAACTTGTTGGAAATGCTAGAGGTCTTTTTTCATGTGCTGGCTCAATTGTTTGGCCGATTGATCGTCATTTACTATCGCCTCCTTGTCATTGTGACGTTTGATTGTTGTGTAAAGCGGTTATGTGTAAATGGAAATACGTTCATAATCTTACAGGTCTATTAGTCTATTAGAATGTAATTCTTTAAGAGTTGAATTTTATTTTTCTACTGTTCATGAAAGTATGAACGCAGTGGGTCGCCGGAAAAGAATGAAACCTAAGGGATTCGTGTAAACTTTGCAAGCGACCTGCTGTGGTTCATACTTTCAGGGACAGGAGAAAAATTAAGTATATCTTTTATATTTATATTCTTTGCTTCTGATCACTCGGCGAAAAAAAAATGCTTATAGGTGAACTTTTCAAGCTGAAAAACATTTACACACTTTTTTCTATAAAGAGCGGAACAGCGTTGACCAGTCGCAACGCCCAGTAAGATCGTAGAGAACCATTGTTTATATTGACGTCATTTGACGTTACTGAATATCATGTGACCTGACGCGTTCATGGATGTATGAACTACATTCTTTTCTATAGGTTTACATTAGACTTTACACTGGAAATGTAAATATTAAGTAAGAAATGAAAATATTTATACTTGTATGTCATAAATTTGATTTAACTGTTATCATGCTGTTCACGACAACCCCTATCTTTGGAAACAGTGTAGATCCAGATCAGATTGCTTCTGAAGAAGCCATCTGATCAGGATCTACACTGTTTGACATTCAATTTATGAATTTGTAAGAATAAATTACAATAGTAATCTGATTGGTTCAAAGTCAGAAATGAGTGTGGCTAAACTGAATATTCAGCAAGAGAAGGGTTAAGAGAATAGCGTTTTGTTTGTCTCTCTATCTGTATGTCTGTAAAATCTGCACCGGGTTCATGTGCAGATTTACGCTTGCAGCAACTGCTGTAATTGAATGGTAAAACAAAGCAGTCTAAGTCCAAATCTTTAGGAAAACATGTCCGTAAGAAATAATGGCGTCCAACATGGTGTCAGAAATGATAAATATTAGGGAAAATGATAACATCTTTATTATTTCTGCTTTCAACATAGATTGTGGGTGCTCGTTAGAACCGCCTCAATGAGGCGGTTCTTACGAGTACCCACAATCTATGTTTTTGAGCAAAAATAAGGCAGATAATGTATACCCCCTTAAACCCCAACTTTCTCTATAAAAAGTGGGGTTTAGGGGGGTCTTCGTTTCGCGGACTTGTTATCTTGATGACTATTTCCAAGTCTGCACTCAAGCTTGCACTCAGAGACAATATATCCACCAGTGCCGTCAGTACTTTGGTTCATTTATGTGTTTCAGGTATCCACGAAGCGACATTGAAAAGCCACTTAAAGTGATAGAGACAATTCTGAAAATATTTGCCTGTGACATGCAGAGTTTACCCGAGAAGGTACTAAACAACGTCAAACGCCATTATATAAACAAAAATGCAAATTATATACGTCACAATACACAACTGTACTGTAGCGGTGAAGTCAACATAGCAGACCAAAATAAATCCACTGTTATGCATGGGATAGTAAACAGACCTATGACCGTAAATCGAATGAAGTCAACAAGAATGTTGCAGGGGAAGGTTTCCAGTGAATGCATCACTGAGGTTTGCATACATGCAAAACAAAAGATCATAAAAACGATCCGATTATCTATGGAATTCGTGGAGATTTTAATGCATTTATTGCCGAGTTTGAAGGTCATTCACCTTGTTAGAGATCCGAGAGCGATTACCAATTCCCGAGCACTTATTCGCTATATGAAATTTGCTAAATCAACAGAAGCACACTCCAAAGCCTTGTGTAAAGAGATGCACAATGATCTTCAGATTGGACAGAATCTACGCGAAAACTATCCAGGAAGAATGAAGTTTGTTGTCTATGAGGACCTTGCATACAGTCCTTTCGAGCAGGCTAAGAACATTTACAACTTCTTGGGTAACCAGTATGATAAAGCTATTCAAGCCTGGCTTTACTCTAATACGCATGCATCTATAGATAATGGTCGCTACGGAACCACACGTAAAAATTCAAATACAACGTCTTCTCATTGGAGACGAGATCTTTCATTCAATGAAATCTTGATCATTCAAAGGTACTGCAGAGACGTATTAACCAAACTTGCATTCATTCCGTTTAAAAATCAGCGGGAGGTAGCAAATTTCAGTTTATCTCCTAGACTTAAGTAGTTTACCTTATTATCAGGCATCATGTTGACTAGTCCATGTAATAAACAACCCAATATAGAGCAACTGGGGTTTACAGGTACTGCAGAGCCGTATTTAACAAACTTGTTTTCATTCCGTTTAAAAATGAGCAGGAAGTAACAAATTTCAGTTTATCTTCTAGACTTACGTAGTTTGCGTCATGAAAACACGCCTAAATTATTTTGACTCCCTTGAACCTCACTTTTATATAGTAAAACTGGGGTTTACAGGGGTAAACCTTATGTTCTTATTTCTGCTCTAAAATATAGATTTTGGGTACTCGTTAGAACCGCCTCGATGAGGCGGTTCTAACGAGTACCCAATAATCTATATTTTGGGCAGAAATAAGAAAATTATTACATTTTTTTTTGTCAATTGTTTTTAATTTTTCGGAGGTAAATTTTAAAATGTATTTGTATAGCCGTGTTTTCGTAATGACCTCATTATGGGGCATCATGTTAACTAGGCCAAGTAATAAACAGCCCTATATAGAGAAACTGGGCTTTACAGCGGAATGGAATACACATGTACATTAGTTTTGCTTATTTCTGCTACAGGAAGTATGTTGCGGGTATGTTTGGAGTATTAATATATATGTTACAAACTGTCATCAGAAAAAAGCCCCATTACGAGAACGCGCCTATATAAATGCATTGTAAATTTTACCGCCGAAAAAAAAAAAAAACACACGAAAATTTTAAGATGAAAAGTTGTGATACTTTTTTTATTTCTGAGGAGAAATAAAAGATATAAGGTTTACCCCTGTATATCCCAGTTTTACTAAATAAAAGTGGGGTTCAAGGGACTCAGAATTATATAGGCGTGTTTTCATGATGTAGAGAAACTGGGGTTTGCAGCGGAATGCAATACATTACTTTTTCTTATTTCTGCTATAAGAAGTACGTTGTGGGTAACATCTTTTGGAAATGAAAATATTACTAATTATCTTGAGAAAAGCGACCAGTTTCGAGATACGAAAGAATGCACCATTCAACACGGGTGTGTTATAGTAACGTGGTAAATAAACCTTTAGGGGAGACGATTCCTACAAAAGGATTTTTTTTCTCATTCCAACATGGGTAAGTAGTGTTGACGAGTGTGGTAGCTCAGTGGTTATTGCATTTGCCTCTGGTGCTGGAGGCCCCCAGTTCGACTCCCGGCAGCGGTAATTAAGCCGGTTTTCGAACATGCTCCACTGGCATCATTTGCAGAGTAGAATGCAACAAAGTGCACCCCCAGTAAGCATTCTACATAAATCTACAGCGGGCCGTTAGCGGCCCGTCAGGGTAGCTGACGGGCCGCTAACGGCCCGCTGTAGATTTATGTAGAATGCTAGCAGGGCCGTTTTTCGTAACGGGGCGTTAATTTGAGGCCCCTTTAGCGGAGAGAATCATCCCCTGTGTAGGTATAAGATCCCTACCGTATTACATGTAAAGGATAGCTTTAATCACAATGGACATACTAGGGTTCTGTGTTATCAAGGTAACCATTTGTGTCAAGATGTTAAAACTAAAATCATTATATGTCCAAATACACAGCTATCCCCCACGAATTGAAATGTATTGTATATACTTTGTATATACTACATTGCAGTCACCATAATCCGAGTGTATAACAAAAATCCCTGTATGTATGTGCGTATTCAACATGTGCACAGTTATGATGAGCCCGAACACAATAAGCGCCCGGCATCATGCCGATATCAGGGGTATAAATTATAGTCTGTTAACTAGTCATCAACGTTATTTGACGTAATTATTAAAACTGGGGATTGAACGGAACTCTTCCGTTAGTTTATCAAACCGTCTACGCTTCTAAAATAAACAAGTTTTTGGGTTTGACTTTCCTCCCATAATACAGTACATCTATATTTGGGTCGATCGGTTTACGATCGACCCACATTTTCTAAATGGTCAAACGGAATTCATGCAGATGTCCACGTGACCATCACTTATTTGGGAAAACCAATATTATGTTTTATTAATAGAACTTGAAACTTTGCGTTGTTTTTATCGATGCAACAAGAGCTATCTATAGAGTCTTGACAGGTAATACCCAGATCAGACGCCGCGGAATGTGGCCTCTGATCAGCAGGTTGCACAGGAACTTCACTGTTTGATTAAATACGAGTAGTAGTGGCATTTGAGGGTTAAACGAAATAGTATAAGAATGCCAGGTTGCTCACGTAATGAAAGAAAAACAATATCTTAATCCAGGCCACGATGTCACGAGACGTCTTTCGGAACATTCTATTTATAAAACTGTTACACAAATGTATGCCAAGTCGAGTAAAAGTAGACTTTTTGCACCCCTGCTAAGAACTTAATTTTAGAACCCTGGAATGTGTAAGTGCAAAAATGAGTTGCCCAGACTTTATAGGTGGTACCGTTATTAGACCTACAGCGTAGACAAAGATCGGACATAGAGTACATTGCTTCTGTTCAGGTCGACACTGTTCGCCATATGTATGCAACAACAGTTTTGAATATGATTCAGGGCCGTACGCAGACTCTGAAAAGGGGCGGGTTGAGGATGCGAATTTCAGGTATTTTGCAGAGGGCGAAAAACTGTATGAATCTGAAATAATTTCCAAAAGATGGGAGGAAGCTGCGTTTGCACCCTCCCCACTCTGTTGAACAAAATCCAAGTACTACCCTTAGACGTCAGAGCGCAGCGTAAGACGAAAATTCTGGACTGTGCTCGTTTGTGTGATTCCCGTCAACACTGTATAGGTCATTTGGAGACTTTACTTCCAATGTTACGGGACTTTCAGCTCTGCGTGGAAGCATCATGTAGCCCATCTATTCATTCAAGCCCCGATGGGCGGGGGCGGGTGGACTGTGCTCGTACACTTGGGCATTGGCAAACAGAATCTACATAATCAGACGCCACATTACGCGATGTCTGATCAGCTTAAAGTTAAACGAACAGTTCGATTCTCAGCTCAGGACTTTTTTCCCAACTTACACTCAGAGACGATTGACCCACCAGTACTCTCAGTGCTTTGATGATTTTCTTCCTTGTTTCAACTATTACTGTTATCGGTCCTATATGACCATTACTTGCAGGTGTACATTGCGAACACTCCAGGTTTACAGGGTAAAAGCCCACACAGTAATCTATCTACAGTAGAACTTCGATGGCTCAAACACCGATGGATTGTTTACCATGGATGTGTCGAACCCGTTCTTGAGCCCCTAGCGAAATCCTCTACAGAAGAAATAGTGGGGAAATAATTCAGGATATTTTAGTCTTTTATCTTGAAAATGTATGCTGTGTGTACTCATTAGAATCGCCTCGATGAGGCGATTCTAATGAGTACACACAGCATACATTTTCATTATAGAACACCGAAAATATGTCTAAAAGTATGTCGTTATACCTCCTGACAGTAACCTAAGTGGCTCGAACTACCCCTGTCTCGAACAGATTTTCGAGGTCCCAAGGGTGTTCGAGCCATTGAAGTTCGACTGTATATTCTATATTCGTGTACTTCTTACGCCCTCGCGGGCATTTCCAGCAGGGTCTGCACGTCGTGCTATAAAAAAGAAAAGACACAAGCGTGATAGAAAGTCTATGTCAAGATGATAGGTAAAAATATAGATCGACAAAATGTTCAGACATAAATGAATGACTTGGACGGATCAACTTTAAAAGGACTGAAGTATGCAGCAGGTCTTAAAAGGCTAAAACAGTTTAACCTTTATCTTGCTGCTCACGACAATCTTTCTGAAGAAGCCATCGGATCAGGATCTACTCTGTTTGACATTCAGTGTATGGATTTGTAAGAATAAATTACATCAAGTAATAGTCAGAAGTGGGTGTGGCTATATTGAATATTCAGCAAGTGAAGGGTTAAAACAGGCATATCTGTCTAGGGCTTGTGGAACTGCAACTGTTCAAACTCTGCCTTAAGTATGTAGTCACATATTTCTCTAGGATGGCATTCCACTGAACAATGGCCAGTGGAAAGAAGGAATACTTATATGCATGCTTGCCAGAATGAATTTGACGAAATGATATAGAATCGCAGTACTTTGAATTCCTATTAGTACAGAGCTAAATTACTCACGAAGGGGCACAGCCACACGGCCACTGGCTATATTGTAGAAAAGACAGACGTGCCACTGAACGTCTTATTTCAAGGGGTTGCCGGTCCAACTTGTGCAACAATAAGGAGACGTTCATTGCTCATGATAAGACGGGCTTCACGTCTTTGGACCATTTCGGATCAACCTTATGGGTGTTCCTTTTTGTATGGGGGTTCCATATGGCTGACGTATACTCCATGCATATTATAGTGATATTTCCACTGACATTGACTCAGATAAGACGACTGTTTATCATATGACGTCGCGTCTGAGAGTTTAATAACGCCATGTAATATTTTCGATAATCCACTAGTGGATTAAATATGCAAATTAGCTAGATACGGCCCGTAACGTTACATGTACGACGCCCTTAATGACGTCGCGTTTACTAACGGCGGAAAATTGACATTTTTGTAAACAATCGTGAATAAAGTACGTTTTAGATGTCATATGATAAAAAGAATCTTGCATTCGTGGTCATGTATTATTGAATTTATTAAACTCGTTGAGGAAAAGGGAAAAAATGCTCGTTTAATAAATTCAATAATACATGAGCACTCATGTATGATCCTCTATGTTTGCTATCGGAAAATTAGAGATACGTAGTACTCAGGATGATAAAATAAGTGAAAGCAATGATCAGGTATCGATACAATTAACCCACAGCTCCCATCAGAGACACCAAAGAGAAAGAAACACAAACATGAAACAGCAGACCCTATGGAAACACCAATAGCGGAAAGCCAAAAGGACAGTTACTTTCCCACAAAATTGCCAATAGGCTATCCAAAATAAAATTATATAAGCATCACAAACACCCAAAGACAAACCATAACAAAAAAAAAAAAAAAAAAAAAAAAAACGCGACAGAAGAACCGTCTTGGAACGGTCATTGGAAACGAATTCCACTGGGGTGGGGGTGGGGGCTTAAATCGATTTTACGTGGCCACAATCCTCGCCCTTACTTCCGTCGCGATTTGAACAAATAATTTGTTCAGTCCGCATGAAGGCCTCCTAACTCATCAGTGCTAGAATGTCGTATGGACTAGGATGTCCGGCACGAAAATGGGGCATAAGATTTCAGCTCGGTAAATGCAATATTATTCTGACGACTAGGGAGAGAGCCAAAAATAGAGGCTTCTTACACCTTGGAAGAAACGGCCCTCGAGATTATGGATTCAATTAAATACCCTGGTCTGACAATCACACACGATTTGAAATTGAACACACATAAGCAACTGTATATTAAGGCAAAAATAACGCTTGGTTTCGTGATGCAAAACTTCATCAGTGTCCTCATATGTAAGAGGCAGCATATTAGGTTCTTGTTCGCCCAATCTTGGAATACGGTAGAGACCCCAATGCAGAAATTGGAAATTTTCAAAACAGAGCTGCTAGATAACAAGCAATTACTGTTTTGAAACTGGGAGTATGACTAATTAAGATGTGAGTATCTCAAGAAAAGGAGAAGAGACAGTAAGCTCATTCTGTTATACAAATGTGTTGCCAGCATTCCAACAGATGACCTTGTCCCCCAGCTAGAAATGGCTTATCAGACCCCTACTACCAGAACCTCAGAACATTAGAGATTGGAATTCCCTTCCCAATCCAATCATTTCCAAGCTGAAGGTGCTGAGGATAGTGTATACAAGTGTATCTCTTTGGAGAGAGATTGGAACCAACTTCCCATATCACAGGTCGTGGTGTAAGAATGTCATTTGACGCAAAATCCTTGATTCTGATGGACCTGCTGGTGACTGTTGAACAAATAAGCACCTTTTACATGCTTAATGAATTGCAGAGGCCAAACCTTGAGGCTTGTTCTCCTGAAACATCCTTTAAAACATAATTATTGTCTCAAACCTTCCGATTTTGTGGGACTCTTACCCGACATTGAGATGACCATATCGCCAAAAGCTTCTGCTATGTATTTACCGCTGTATTGCAAAATATGCACCAGAATTAAACAACACACTTTGATTTAGGTGCCTGTACGTCTACCAACCAGTTCTCTACCTGGGTGCCCTGAAGACTGTTTCCACAAGATCTATTCTTTATTGTGATTACCTTCCTGATACCAAAGTAGAAGTAAAACAAAGATCAGGAATCGATACAATTAACTTACTCCACCCATCAAAGACACCAAAGGGAAACAAACACAAACATGAAGCGACCAGACCATAATGGAAACCTAAACAAAGGAAGGCCATAAGGACAGTTACTTTCCCACAAAATGGACAAATAAAAAGACACAAGAGATACACAAAGTAAGTATCAAACAACAGCATAAATAAACCGCCACAGAAGAACCGCCTTGGAACGGTCAATGGAAAGATTTCCACTGGGGGGCTTAAATCGATTTTACATGGCCATAATCCTCGCCCTTACCTCTGTCGCGGTATACACTAATTTTGTTTAGTCCGCATGAAGGCTTCCTAACTCATCAGTGTAACATCTCCAAACCATACAAATAAAAAAACTACAGAGATGAAACAAGGTTGAGGACTCGACAGCATACAAAGACTACAAAGGAGTTAAAGGGTCGTGTGATGTAGATCTGTGGCTGATCTGTTTTGGTTCCGTATGAGAGAGACTTCATGGTGAAAACCAATCTGAAATCAGCTAAAAACCAATCTGAAAGATTGTAATTTTTTCTCTTTTTTGGATGGTGATGTTCCTCGTGTGCCATCCTATGGCGTTTATATTTCGCAAGCGATTCGATTTGCCAGAGTGTGTAGTCATGTAACTGACTTCAACACTCGTAATAAATGGTTAACTGCTAAACTTCTTAATCAGAGTTATCGGTACCATAAACAGCGCAAAGCCTTTTCAAAATTTTATAGACAGCATTCTGATTTATTTTAAAAAATCAATATTCGACTAAAATCTCTTCTGCAACAAGGTCCATCGAAACCCGAATTTTATGGTGACTTACGAGGGGTGATCCTAGTATATAAATTCAGGAAAATATGTAACCGCAATGACTTCAGCATCAAATTTCGTAAAATCATTCTTCGATATTAAAAGATTGGGTACAACATAAATGTTATACGACAGACTGCATGCATGGTAGTTAACACAATCACGGTTGACACCTTTGCTTTCTTCTTTAATTGCACGCCGGTGGGTCAGGCCTCAGATTCTATGACAGTTCCAGGGTAAAGGCGTGCTGAGAATTAAAGAGAATCTAACTTTATGTAATGTTGGTTGGCGCCTGATGCTCTGTCTCTGGTTGGGCCCATCTGAGTCTAACTGTTGGCTTTCGTTTGCTCCAGCATTTCAGTGGTTTCTTGCTGTCGAGTCCTCACCGTTGTTTCATCTCTGTGGTTGTTTGATTGTTTGTGTTCACGAAGATGTTGCACTGATGTGTTAGGAGGCCCTCATGCGGACTGAAAAATTATTTGTCTAAATCGCGACGGATGTAAGGGCGAGGAGTGTGGCCACGTAAAATCGATTTAAGCAACCTTTGGAATTCGTTTCACTGAATGTTCTAAGGCGGCTCTTCTGTCGCGGTTTATTTTTTGCTATGGTTTGTCTTTGAGTGTTTGTATCGCTTATATTATTTATTTTGGATAGCCAATTGGCCATTTGATGGGACAGTAACTGTCCTTTTGGCTTTCCGCTATTGAAGTTTCCATTAGGGTCTGTTGTTTCATGTTTGTGTTTCTTTCCCTTTGGTGTGTCTAATGGGAGCTGTGGGTTAATTGTATCGATTCCTGATCATTGCCTTCACTTGTATTTTGTGAAAGCATATCTCGGCTAAATAATGATTTATTCAAAATAGTTTCAAGTACTCAGCGAGTGATTTTAGCCAAAATCTAAATGTAGCCACGCACTTAACCGAGAAAATGGTCAGAAACCGACTCAAGATAAGGTAGGAGAGGATAGGAAAACTAACGAACCTTACCGCCTACTGATACAACCACTATGCACTTTCATAAAGAAACAATTTCTAAGAGCGTGTACATGCATCACGAAAACGTGCCTATATAATTTTGATCCCCTTGAACCACACTTTTATATAGTTAAACTGGGGTTTACAGGGGTAAACCTTATTTTTCTTATTTCTTCTCTAAAATATAGATCGGGTTAGGAGGAGTACCCCAATCCATATTTTGAGCAGAAATAAGAAAAATATCACAATTTTTCACCTTCAAATGTTAGCTTCTTTCGGCGGAAAAGTTTACAATGTATTTGTATAGGCGTGTTTCGTAATGTAAAGAAACAATTTCTAAGAGCGTGAATGTAAAACATGTTTCTAATAAAACATCATATCTGCATCCTGACAATTTCTGGACCATCATCTGACAACAAAATGACATAATTGCGTAAAATAGGCATCATTCATCATTCTAGGCTATAATGACCTGTATTGGAGATCTTTTTTTTTTCTCAAGTGTAGGTTAGTTGTCTCAATACTGACATAAGTCAACAAGAAATGCACCAAAGAACTAAAAATGTTTTTCTGTGTCACATTGTCAGACTAGTTAAACATGTCCAACCTTTTCTGAGGAACCTCCCATCAGAGACACCAAAGGAGAAGAAAACAAAACATGAAATACCTAGACCCTAATGGAAACATCGCTAGCATCACTAGCGGAAAGCCAAAAGGAAGGTTACTTTCCCATAAAATGGTCAGTTGGCTATCCAGAACAACAAGATACAAGTAACACACACTACAAACACTAACATAACAAGTTTTAATCGCTACAGAAGTACCGCCTTGGAAGGTCCGTGACCTTGCAGAAATATTAAACCTTCATTTGATAATGTGTCGTGCGCAAGACCAAGGTGCGTACCTACAATTTCAAGGCCATACTTAGAGGTCAAAGTTTAAGAAGGGGCCTTTCTTCGTATAAAGTTAATAGCTTTCTTGTTCTTAGATGGATTTTGAAATTACTTGGCAGAAATGTTAAATATCATGAGACGATGTGTCGCGTGCATGATCAGGTCAGTACCTCCAAGATCAAGGCCATACTTAGAGATCAAGTGTAAAAAAAGGTCTTTTTCGTGTTTGGTATTTTTGTTCTTGTCCTGTCATTACTTTTCTTATTCCTGGATGGATTTTGAAATTACCAGGCCGAAACGTTAACCATCACGAGATCATGTGTCGCGTGCAACGCACAGATCGGTGCCTCCAAGGTCAAGGTCATACTTGAAGGTCAAAGGTAAAAACGGCCTTTTAACGTGTCCGGTCATTAACTTTTCCCTTTTCTGGATGAACTTGTTAAAGTAATATTGCAGAAATATTCGACTGCAATATACGATGTGTCGTGTGCAAGACCAAGGTCCGTACCTCCAATGTCAAGGTCATACGTAGAGTTCAGAGTTAAAAGAGGGCCTTTTTCATATACGGTAAATAACTTTCTTATTCTTAGATGGATTTTTAAATTACTTGACAGAAATGTTAATCATGAGACTATGTGTTGCACACAAATACAGGTCGGTACCTCCAAGGTCAAGGTCATATTTAGAGGTCATGGTTATAAAAGGGTCTTTTTTCCAGTCAGGTCAATAACGTTTTATTTCTGGATTGGTTTTTAAAGTTACCTTACACATGTGTTCACCTTTATTAATTGATTATCCTATATTACACAAGGTCAACCAATATTCAAAAATCATAAATCATGTTTTTAATTGTGTCAATCAATAAAATTGTCATTAATCAAGTAATTTCGTATTGGCCCAGTTACAGGTCCACGGTCAGCTGTATTGGCCTCGGCCTTCGGCCTCGTGCCAATACAACAGACCTCGGACCTGTAACTGGGCCAATACGAAATTATTTGATTAATAACATTATATTATTAGACAATGTGTCACGAGCAAGACCCATGTCCGTACCTCCAATTTCAAGGTCAAACTTAGTGGCCAAAGGTCGAAAAAGGGGACCTTTTGTGTACGGTCTGTAACTTTCTTATTCTTAGATGGAATTTGGAATTACTTGCCATATGAAACGATTGACGAGCACAAACCCAGGTCGATACCTCAAAGCTCAAGGTCATACTGTGAGGTCAAATATAAGAAATGGTATTTTGTTTTCGTGTCCTGTCAATACGTTTCTTATTCCTGGATGGATTTTGAGATT
Source organism: Lucinisca nassula (assembly GCA_963580285.1). Lineage (NCBI taxonomy): Eukaryota > Metazoa > Mollusca > Bivalvia > Lucinida > Lucinidae > Lucinisca > Lucinisca nassula. Next base: position 109,395,372 of record OY757019.1, on the reverse strand, counting down.
ACTTGGTACAAAGGTTAACCATCATGAGATGTTATTTAACGGACAGTGTTAATATATTTTGAACTTGATCTTCGCTTGGAAGTTTTTCCGTAACTAAATCATGTCCGCTGTATGCAAGATAACTTCATGGAACGTTTAACACATATGAATCAGCATTAGATGATATGCAGAGCGCAAGTACTATAACTCTTGCAGATATTTCCCTTCAAAGTTTTTCTGTCACAAAATCGTGTCCACTCTATAACTTTATAGCCTTTCAAGCTATCTTCATGAAACTTCAAATATTGATCAATCAACATTAGCCGACATGCAAAGAACTATTGCTCTTGCATTTCTACTTTTTGAGTTATTTCTCTTAGATGTTTTTCTGTCACACAATTGAGTCTTCTCTTTAACTTGAAAACCATTCAAGCTATCTTCATGGAACTTCATATAAATATCAATCGGCATTAGACGACGCACAGAGTGCGAGAACTATAACCATTGCTTATATATGTTTGTGTTATTTCTCTTGGAGGATTGTTCGTCACCAAAGTGTGTCCATTCTCTTCATGTAAATATCAATCAGCATAAGTTTACGTGCAGAGCGCAAGAACTATAACTCTTGTATTTATACTTATGGGTTATTTCACTTTGAAGTTTCTTATCCGCTCTATTACTTGAAAACCTTCCAAGATATCTTTCCGAAACTTTTCATAAATATCAATCAAGACTCCGACCCAATATGCACGTACTAGTAACTGACTGAGTTGCGACAATATGTTTTCGTGTCTTGATCTTACAGCTATTTTTATTAATTATAGTCATCGAAAATTAATGAAAATTTAATTTTATAAATTAGTAAATATCAGTTGTTAATTTCGATACAATGTGGTTGAAAAATTTTAATAGTGTATTGATTAAAACTGAATTGAATGCAGCTTAAATCCTCTAAATTTGACGAATTTATGCCAAACGTGCAGAAACCTATATTAGATGCCTAGGTTTCTCCGTAAAATTTACAAAAACTGTTGAACTTTTATTAAAATAGTGTTATATTTCTACAAGCAATACATTTAACTATTGTTTTTTTTTTTTAAATAAAGAAAGTTTAAATTAATTAAAGTAAGAGTTATATGCAGCAATGAAACTGTATCTTGCAAAAATCTTAAGGCTCAGCCACGCTCAGCTACGACGATATTTTTTCGCTTAATAGTTCCACTTATAGTGTAGTGACTAGTCCGTGAATATTGGGTCTGTGATCAACATCAAACGACATACAGAACACAAGAACTTTAGCTCTTGGTTTAATACTTATTTAGTTATTGCCCTTGGAAGTTTACGTATCATAAATCGTATCCGCTAAACTGTTCAAGTTCTTCTAGAAACTTCATGTGAATATCAGTTAATATTAGTCAATGTGCAGAGCGCAAGAGCCATAACTTCTGCATTTTTACTCTTTGAATTATTTCTCTTGAAACTTTGTCCGACATAAAATCATGTCCGCGCTATAACTTGAAAACGTTAAAATATCTTCACGAAACTTTATATGAATATAGTTCCACACCCCTGGCCCCTGTATTCCGATATTTTAGATGTATATAGTAGTCGCAGATAATATTGACTGGGCGGAGCTATCGTTTGCACCTGTCTTTGGAATGTTCTATTAACAAAAAGGGTACACCAAGTCACCCGATTATATGAATTAAACTGTAACACAAACAAAGCTGAGGTGTATATGGCTATTTGGCTCGCTTGCAGAAAGCATGCCAAAGGCATACTACCGAATCTTCTTATTTCTGCTCTAAAATAAATCAGCAGCGAATTGGACATTGATTGACACCCGAAAAGCTCCGTCCAGTCAATTTTATCTGCCACTGCTATACTCCAGGCACATTTTTCAATGGCAAAACTGTAATTTACAATATTTCAAGGAACAGTCCCTAGACTAAGTGCTACAAATTTGGCTCAGAGAACCTGTAACAAAACTTAAGGAATCATGGCGAAACAATTAGACATTATTGCCTTCCGAACAGCAGGATACAGAATCTGGCATTGGTAACCTTGTGACTTGGTGCAAGCCATCCTCAATACGAAAACACGATACATTGTAAACTTTACCACAAAAAACGACTATTTTAAGATGAAAAATTGTGATATTTTTCTTGTTTCTGCTCAAAATAAAGATTGTGGATACTCGTTAGAACCGTCTTGATCAGGCGGTTCAAATGAATACCACAATCTATATTCTAGAGCAGAAATAAGAAAAATTAGGTTTACCACTGTAAACCCCAGTTTTACTATATAAAAGTGGGGTTCAAGGGGGTCAAAATTATATGGTTGTGTTTCCTGATGCTTATCATTACACATTATTAGACGCATATTGCATGCAGATTTTAAAGGCATTTATGTTTGTTTGGGAGTTTTACGGCCCAGTCAACACTGTTTAAGCCATATTGAGCTGGTCAATTTTCTTGGACAGAATATAAGCGACTTGTCCACTACAATGCACGGTCTTTCGGCAGACAATAAAAAACGGTCCTTCAAAGACAGTTTAGACATTATGTTTATGCATAAAATGTATTTAAACGCCTGAATTACACAGAAAACTACATCGCTAAAGTCGCCATTGATTTTAAAGGCTCGTTTATTTCCTTTGAAAATGGCGATTTAAGCGATGTAGTTTTCTGTGTAATTCAGTTTTTCTGAAGAAGGCCACCGGCCGAAATATTAAAATTGAGTGGATATGTAAAATAAATCATATTTTCCTTCTCTCTGGAAGACTTTATACATGTTGTATTTAAAAGTATTGAAATAATCAATGTTACGTGAATAAATCGAAGTGAAAACTTTAGAAGCTCTGAACAGTGTATTCTGTAAACAAGTAATGTGCGTACTTGTCAGACTCATTACAGTGAGGCAGTTCTAACGAGCACCCTCAATCTATGTTTGAACTAGAAGTAAGGAAAATATGTGTACAATCTGAATTAGAAATCAATGGTGCTAATTTAAAGCAGAAGAGATTTGTCTTCGAAAAGGTAGTTCCAATGAGCGCCCATTTCCGATATAAGAATAAAAGCCCTGAATAGACTTCAGTTGTACGAAACGACAAAAATCTGTTAATTATGTTCAAAACGTTTGCACCGGCGTCAGAGTGGCCTGTTTGAAGCGCTATATCTTCTGATTCTTTCATCACGAAAACACAACTATATCATTCCTTCCCCCTTGAACCGCACTTTTATATAGTAATACTGGGGTTTACAGGGGTCAACCTTAATTTTCTTATTGCTACTCCAAAATATAGACTGTGGGTACTCGTTAGAACCGCCTCGATGAGGCGGTTCAAACGTATGCCCACAACCTATATTTTGAACAGAAATTAGAAAAATATCACAATTTGTCTTCTTAAAATTTTCGCTTTTTTTCGTGGTAGAGTTTATGTGCTTCTAATCTACCACGAAATTAATGGTTTGACCAAAAATGTTCAGAGGCAAAAAAAGACTTTAAAAGAGCTAGAAATACCTTTTTACGATTTAAAAATACTGCAAACAGACAAAGTTTTGTAACGGCACGAAACGAAATATAATCGCACAAAACACAAAGCAAAACAAAAGTTCAAAATAAAGGAAGGAAAAGATATTTGTGATATAGCGAAACAACAACCAAGAAAATTTTGGAAGGCCATAAAACGAAAATTTAAATCCAAATCCCCGCAATCTGAAATTTTAACAGCCGCAGATTTTCTCAGCCATTTTAAAACATTATTTGGCGAGGACTCTGAATCATCTGTCGATACTCCCCAGCCCCCAACAGTACCCCACCTCAATCGCAATGCCCACCCCCACCTCAACCTCAATGCCCACCGGACCTTCTGAATACGACCCACACCGAGCTTGATACTGAAATTACTGAAAATGAGCTGAGAGATGCTGTGTTTCACAAAAAAAACAAAAAAAGTCCAGGAATCGATAACCTGAATAGTGAGCTATTTAAAATATCTTTTGACATAATTTCCCCGTTTTTGTTGAAAATTTATAACAGGTTATTCAGAAAAAGTGAGTATCCGAGGGCATGGAGCGAAGGAATCATTATTCCAATATTTAAAGGTGGAAATATAGATGAAGCACAAAATTACAGGGGGATAACTCTCATTAACATTATAGCGAAAATTTACTCGCAAATTCTTCTTAACCGGCTGAATAAATGGTCTGAGAAAGAAAACGTAATATCGCAAAATCAGTTCGGTTTCCAAAAGGGAAAATCAACCGTAGATTGTATTTTTGCATTTTATTCCATAGTCTCGAAGACTTTGAATTCTGGTGACAAGCTGTATTGTGCCTTTATTGATTACGAAAAGGCATTTGATAAAATAGACAGAAGTTTACTATGGCAGAAACTAGCTTCCGAACATGTCAGCACGAAACTTGTAAAGGCAATAACATCAATGTATTCTGTTGTTAAATCATGCATTAGATATCGTTCGTCACTTTCGGGCTTCCTTAACTCTAATGTCGGTCTAAAACAGGGGGACCCGAGCTCGCCTCTGATGTTTATGTTGTTTATCAACGATATAATACAAAATATTAATTCTGACTTGGATGAAATCTTCACGGCAGACGGATTTAAATTATTTATGCTCCTCTATGCTGATGATGCGGTAGCATTTACGAAATCTCCGCAAGCTTTACAATCGATTCTCAATGACATTGAGTTGTACTGCAGAACATGGGGTTTAAAAATTTATACATCCAAAACTAAAACAATGATCTTTGAAAAAGGCCGACATACTAACTATGATTTTTATCTTAACAATGTGAAATTAGAACTTGTTACTTCATTCAAATATTTAGGTATTCATTTCTTTAAGACTAGGAATTTATTTCGTACACAAAAAAGAATCGCAGAACATGCGTCATATGCTTTGCATAATTTATTTTCACTATTTAGACAAGTCGAATTGCCAGTCTCTGAATAATGTAAATTATTTGACATTCATGTAGGATCAATCTTGAATTACAGTGCTGAAGTTATTGGTGCAGTTAACGCGAAAGATATTGAATTAGTCCATACTAAATTTTGTCGCTGGATTTTACATGTAAGAAAATCTACAAACTTAACCGGGCTGTATGGAGAACTTGGAAGGGTTCCTTTTATAATTACCAGAAAGCAAAAAATGATAAAATATTGGATCAAACTATTAAACCTAGATGAAAACGCTTTACCTAAAAAGATCTATTCAATGTTAAGAAACGATGCTGAAAATAATTTATCTTACAATGGCGCAAATTGGGCTTTCCATGTAAAATCTCTTTTAGATGAGTTAGGTTTAATATATATTTGGGTACAGCAGGATCACACCGATATACCATACAACTTGATACAACAGAGAATTATGGATATGTACAAACAAAGCTGGTATGCGCATATAAATAATTCATCCAGATTGCTAATGTATGCAAGATTTAAGCAAGATTTAAACATGATTTTGAAATTGAACATTATTTAGATTTTGTAACTGATAACAAATATAAGATTGCTCTAACAAAATTTAGACTGTCCTCCCATGATTTAGCTATAGAACGTGGCAGATTCCAAAATATTGAAAGAAATGATAGACTGTGCAGATATTGTAATATGAATATGATAGAAAACGAATACCATTTCCTATTAGTATGCCCACTATATACAGATTTGAGAAATAAATACTTCAAGAATTACTACTGCCATTGGCCGACGATGAACAAGTTTGATGATCTTATGTCCAAAAAATAAAAAAAAATCTATTCTAGATTTAGCAAAGTTTGTGGGTTTTATGCCATGAGACTGAGAGACTCCATTCAGATCGTCTGAAATTGTAAAAATAATGCCGAACACTGGTCATTATATGTCTCATTATTGCCTAAGACCGCTCCTATGTTAAAAGAATATTGTATATTGTGTTTCATGTTTTCACTGTTATACTGCTGATGTAGGCTAAAAACATTTTTGTAATGTTTAATGCTGAAATAAAGTTATTGTATTGTTAACAATGTATTTGTATAAGCGTGTTTTCGTAATGGGAATGACCTTTTAACAAAAAGGTAAAGCAAGTCACCCGATTGTTGAAATAACACAAAAAAAGCTGATGCGTATATGGCCATTTGGACCGCTTGCAGAAAATATGCGAAAGGCACTCTGACGTATCTCCTTCAGGGCTCAGCGAATTTGACATATATTGACAACACCTGTATAGCCCCACCTAGTCAATTTTAGATCGGTCACCGCTTCTTTATTTATCTCCCATCTCTGTCCAAAAGCATGTCTCTATCCAAATCTAGACAATTTTATGTCTCCCGTCAAAGAAATGCGATTACGATATTTTCTATAACCAGAATTACTTTTTAGATGATCTGGCATGAGTGTTGATGAAAAGGGATAAAATACAAGGCTTTGCCGAGCATTTTATTGCTTTTTCTCAACGAGTTTAATAATTTCAGTAATGCATGGTCATGAATGCCAAATTCAATTTATTTTATGACATAAAAATTTTATTTTATTCACGATTTGTTGATAAAAATGCCAATATCCCGCCATTAGTAAATGCGACGTCGTAAGGACGGCGTACAAAGTTAAGGGGCGTTTCGAACTAATTTGCATATTTAATCCACAAGTGGATTACGGAATTTATAACATGGCGTTATGACACCCTAAGACGCGACGTCATATGATAAATATTCTTTTAAAACGCAGTGGGACGTGACTGCACTTTTAATTTTGAACTCGACCATGTTTTAGGTCAGTCCCCTTTGGCTGGTATTTTACGGTGGCCGATAGTTACAATTGTTTGCTTGTTTTTTTTTGTGTTTTTTTTTTTTTTTTTTGTTTTTCATTTCGTTCTTCGTGTTACTCGACAGCCATGTGTGAGTAACTGCCTGGAATACGTACAAACACCATATTTTTAAAAATCCGAGACAAACCGAAACTTTCCTTCCCTAAAAATTTGAATAGGCCTACTCTCGTCACGCTTGGAGTCTGAACTCTCAAAGTCACCAGGTCGAATATAATCAGACTTTATATATTTTCCAATGCAATGTACGTTTAACCAATTTTGTACAAAATGGAATCTTCCATCGTATGTATAGCGCAAGTCCATATAATAATTTAGGGATGTCAGGTTGTGTTTTCTTCAAAATTTGGAAAATGACTTAATTTTTTTGCAATTACTCGCTTCGGGGTTTCTGGTACAAAATGGGTTAATAGAGAACAGCATACTGAGCTTTAAAAAGATATAGAGGACTGATGCACGATGTTTTCATTCATTAATCTTGTACACGTAGAAGCCTTGTGTAAAATTTATAATCATTGAACAGTAAACCGGAGGACCGTTCTTTAAATAAATTGACTATGATATTAAGTTCCACTCGCAGTTTCGTTTTTACATATGAGGAATAATTGCAACTGTTTTGAATATGGAGTAATATTTTCTCAGAAATGTCTCTTGGCGGTGATCAGGCTGTTTGTATTAAGCCATCAATCACTCGTGTAATCACTATGGGACAATCGGCCCCAAAATGCTTCGGTATAATGCCTAGGTCACATAGCCCGGCCGATGAGGTTTCGATGAGCGAGAGATGCGACTTTCGCCAAACACCGACCGGAATCCCGTGGTCACCGGCCGGCGTTTGGGGCTTAAAATCGCATCGGTTGGCAGCTCGGCGAAATTTAACTTCGGAGTTAAAATTCGACATTCTCTCACCGAGCTCCCTCATTGCAGCCCCATCCTTACCACATCGGAATACGCATCGGCAGGTGTACGGCTGAGGATCGGCCGGTGTTACGTGCATCTGAGGCCGCAAGAGGACAAGCTTTTGTGAACGGTCACCGACCGAGTTTCGGGCGAGGTCCGACCGATGTGAGACCGAGCCTTGGAAAACATAGTACCGGTGGGTGACCGATGTAAGGGACAGTGACCGAAGCTCGGCCGGACATCGGCCGGAACTCAGCCTGATATCGCTGCTTGCATAATAAACCGCTCTCTCCAATCCGTGTACAATATTCAGCTAGTTTTGTTTACACAAGCAACATCTCACACGAGCAACATCAGGATTTCAATGTGTACTCCCTCTTTTGACAGACTTTAAGGATGCCAAAAGTTTCCCCCCGCCCCCGCCAAGTCCGAGTTACAACGGCCGAATCTCGGCCGGGCAGTGTTCAAAGACCGTTTACAACCCGTCCGGTGATCGCACGGTGTCCTGTAACCTGCTCGGGTATCGGCCGTATATCCCCCGATGTCCGATCGACCACCGGCCGGTAGTTGCTACCACATAGGCCGAAAAAATCTCCCCTGTTAAGACAGACTCCGTACGGTCATCGACCGGTGTTTGGTCGGTCGCCTGTAGATTTCCGGACGGAGCCCGTTCACGTCACCGAGCTATGCCTCCGATGAGGGGAACTCGGCGACACCCCAAAAATCTACCGAGCTCCACCGATGCCGGACATCGGTCGGCCTATGTGACCTAGGCTTAAGTCAGATTAGAGCTTTTACTGGTTACTTGAAGTTCCATCACGCTAGTTTATCTGTGAAATGGACATCCCGGTAACTCCCACTTTATATATACAATGTAATGAACCTATGATTTGAGCCGGGCACAGCATTTATTAAAATTTGCATGTGCGCCCGTCGAAGACTGAGATCAGCCTGCGCATCTGCGCAGCCTTATCAGAGTCCTCGGTGTGCGCTCTAACGATAGCTAAGGGCCCAATGCTCCTTCATGCAGCAATAGAAGTGTCTGGTCAGACTGTGCGGATGTCCAGGCTGATTTTATTATTCGCTGAAAGCACATGTAAGTTGTAGGAAATGCTATGTCCCGGCTCATTTATTTTGCAATAAATCACAAGAACATTACGAAAACACGCCTATACAAATACATTGTAAGCTTTATCGCCGAAAGAAATGAAAATTTTAGGATGAAAAATTGTCATATTTTTTCTTTTTTTTTTGCTTAAAACATAAATTGTGGGTTTTCCGGCCCCCCGCCAATAGGGGCTTGAAGAATTATATGGGCTGCATGGTGCTTCCACGCAGAGCTGAATCCGGCCTGCACACTAATACTGGCAAACCGTTTAGAGGATCTAAGCCTGTCCAGGAACCGCGGTGCGAGGCGGACGGTCCATGTTGATAAATCCTATTGGTTTCATTTGGCGACAGGGCTTGAGATGTCATTTCATCTCAATGTCGGGTAAAAGTCCCACAAAATTGGAAGCAACGTCTCCAAAAGGACCTTTACAGTGTTGACGGGGACGTTAAACCACAAATCAAACAAACAAATGGTGGGTTTTCGATAGAACCGCCTCGAAAAATATAGATTGTGGGTATTTGTAAGAACCGCCTCATGGAGGCGGTTCTAACGAGTTCCCACAATCTATATTTTAGAGCAAAAATAAGAAAAATAAGGTTTACCCCTGCAAACCCCAGTTTTACTAACCCCAGTTTTACTATATAAAAATAGGATTCAAGGGGGTCAATATTATATAGATGTGTTTTCGTGATGACACTCGCAGTTTAATGACGTCACTCGTTGATCCTTGGACGTTAGACGGTGTAACGACATTTTCACGCGACGAAAACGTTACAGAAGGACATAAATGTATGTGCAGAAGCCAATGATATTGTTGATTTTCTTTTGCTCCAGCATTTCTGTTGTTTCTTGCTGTCGGGTCCTCACCGTTGTTTCATCTCTGTGGTTGTTTGATTTTTGTGTTCACGAAGATGTTGCACTGATGAGTTAGGAGGCCTTCATGCGGACTGTACAAATTATTTGTCTTAATCGCGACGGAAGTAAGGGCGAGGATTGTGGCCACGTAAAATCGATTTAAGCAAGCCCCTAGTGGAATTCGTTTCCGCTGACCGTTCCAATGCGGTTTATTTTTGTAATGGTTTGTCTTTGGGTGTTTGTGTCGCTTATATTATTTTATTTTGGGTAGCCTTTTGGCCATTTTGTGGGAAAATACCTGTCCTTTGGGCGATCCGCTGTTGGTGTTTCCGATGGAGTCTATTGCTTCATGTTTGTTTTCCTTTCCCTTTTGTGTCTCTGATTGGAGCTGTGTGTTAATTGTATCGATTCCTGATCATTGCCTCTACTTCTATTTTTCATTCTATTAATGGCAAATTGTTGGGAGATTTTGAAGAAAACAACAACACTATTGCTAATTTTCCAACAGATCAGGTCTAGCAGTGAATAATTGAGAAAAAAATTCACAGTTTGTCGGTCAGTTGAATGAAGCAATGCGCTCTTGAGTTAATCTACTTTACAGGCACATCTGATCTCAAAACTGTGATTTATTCTGCGCAGCCTGATCAGAGACTTCACTGTGTGCACCTGTCAGAACAGGTGCTGTGCCTTGTTATGGCTCAGTGTTATAAATACATACGAAAAGCAGTAATCTCGAAATTAAAAGCTGACGCTTGAATCGATTATTTGTTTCCTCTGATGTGTATAAAAACATCACCTGGTGCTGTTTCATTAACAACTCAGTCATATTGTTTTTGTACAGATTAACCCCGAACGGTGAATACAATTTACATCCATTACAAGGTAAACATGTTTCATATTTTAAGCTTTGCGCGTCTCCTTACACGTAACTGACGTTACGAAAACACGACTATACAAATGGCTTGTAAACTTTCCACCGAAAAACCGAAAATTTTTAGATGAAAAATTGTGATATTTTTCTTATTGCTGCTCAAAATATTGATTATGGGTACTCGTTAGAACCTCGTTAGAACCGCCTCATCGAGGCGGTTCTAACGAGTACACATTATCAATATTTTAGAGCAGAAATAAGATAAAAAAAGGTTTACCCCTATAAACCCAAGATTTACTATAAAAAAGTGGGGTTCAAGGGGGTCAAAATCATATAGGCGTGTTTTCGTGATGGTAGATAAAATAATATTAAATTGATAAGTCAGTTAGTTGGGGGTAGGGTATGCGTTTTAAAATCGCGAGGTCTGAAGTGTGTTGTATCTTGCAATTAGATTTTTTTCAATAGATCTTCTTATTTCAGTTTTCGGCATTTATTAACATTTTCCTTTTTATTTCTGAAATATGCACAATACAATAACGTATCATTGTCCCTGTTTTCTTCCCCTGGCTAGTTTTTCGCTGCCGTCGTAAGTGCCACTTCTCGATGCGTTGAATATATTCTCAGAAAGTATCTGGCCAACGTTTAAGACCACCTGCTTTGCCTGTGTCGGGGGTGGTTGGGTGAGGTAAAGGTTACGTGTATCTTGTGTCACTGGGGCGTCTAATTGATATTGGCTACAGTTGGACAAGGCCTGCTGTCCTTGCAGCAGGTAAGGGTAGAGGAGGAGTGTTGTTATTTCTTCTGTTTCTAGGTTCGATTCATTTTCTTCTTTCTCCTCTGTCTCTCAGATTGATCTTCTCTGTTATCTCTTTTCTCCCTTCATCGGTGAGACGACACAAAATGACCCACAAGGGTTGACGTGTCGTTAAACCCAAATCAATCAATCAATCAATTAGTCAATCATGTTTTAAGCGGAGTTATTTGAGTTACTGTCTTTTATTGTAAAAGACCTACAGAACATATAGTAATACCAAGAGATTTATTTTGGTGAGATATCTTACAAGAAGAAGAAGAAAAATATAATAGGTTATTAGATTGTCACAAATCAATCATACATGATAAAATGCAAATAACAACATGACACTATGTATGATTTTCGGCCGAGTCCGGTCAATGAGACACTGTGAATATTTTTACAATGAATACAAATATAAAACTTGCTATAAAAGATAAAAAAATCCTGTTAAACTGATTAAAAAACTGAGAGAAGTATAGGCGCCTCCTTAGCATCATGGACTGCGCATGCGTGGGGATGACATCACAGAGCGGCGGCCATGTTGAATATTATTGTAAGTTCGATGATTTGACCTCGGGTTAAAAGTTGAATTCAATGACACCATAGAAATACTTCTTCATTCGCTATGTATGTGTAAGGGATTAAATATCAGAGTTTTGCGACAGTTGTTCTATCGCGGTTTATTTTTATTTTGGTTTGTGAGTGAGTGTTTTTCAGATTTACGTCCCACCAACAGCTTAGGTTATACGGAGACGGGACCTCGGTTTAAAGACTCATCCGAAAGTCTGTAGAAGCCCGGGATCGATCCTGCGATGTGTAATGGTTTGTCTTTTAGTGTTTGTATCGCTTATATTAGTTTTGTTTTTGATAGCCAATTGGCCATTTTTGGGGGGAAGTTATTGCCCTTTTGGCTTTCCACTATTGAAGTTTCCATTAGGGTATGTTGTTTCATGTTTGTGTTTCCTTTTCCTTATGTGTCTCTGGTGCAAAGGAAGGGTGCTGTTGGAAAGGTTTTTTTTTTTAAATACGGGAATGCGATAGGAAGCAAGAAAACTCATTAGTTTACATTCGCTATGAACCGCAATGCATGCATAAGAACATGCAAAACAATGCAAGAGAACGTGACAGTGCAATACAGCGTATACGTGTTAGATGAAGCAAATATATGCTGTTTTTTTCGTACTGTAAATCAATGTGTCACATTGTTCTCTAACTTCGAATTCTTTTTTATATACATCGCCATTGTCTAACAATATATGTACTAAATTTTTACGATCGCACTGGAATTACAGCTGACCTTTCATCATCGGGAATGTATGTGTAAACCATTCTTATATACACGGCACATCTTTCTCATTTGTGCACTGGAATCTCTAAACAGAACGGGTAGATAGTAGGCGACCGTGTCCGTTTTATATATCGTCCATACACTCCATCCTAATGGTGGGTTTCCCACGATTTCCGTTTCATGAAACAAGTGGTTCCCTTTCGCCCATTGACTATTGCTCAGATCAACGACCATTGGAACTTTCCTTTTATCATTCTGGGGTACACTAGCGTCCAAATTACGTGCAATGTCTTGATCCGAAGTGCAGGAGCCAGTGTTCCGATGTTCTGTTGAAATGCGACCACCTGCGATCCGATGTTTTGTTCCTTGTTCCTTGTGGAGTGTACGAGACGCAAACGCAAAACACGTTACTGACGACTTGTCTATCTGACGGGGCATCGGCTTTATGTCGACTAAGATGTACGAATACGGTTTTGACAAAATGTCGTTGTAAATTTCATGGACGTGCTTTTTTATCGAATATTTTATCAGCCATTATTCCTATCTTCGTCTGTCGGCTGGACTTCGATATGAAGCCATATACTGGGCATTTCGATTGATACTGGTGTTATATTTACCCTTAGGGAAAACGCTTTGTAACAACAAGACGACGCTGGCATTTCTAAGTCTGCCTTGAGTAAATAATTTGGAAACGATCGAACTGTCTACGGTGAGATCCTTTAAGTCGTCCCAGACAACGATGTAATTATTTTTCGTGTCTACATCACTCAGATTGTTTTGAAAGTCTGGAAGGTTTCTGGAAAGGTAATGCCCTGTTTCAATATTCGTTTCATTTCTTTGAACATGCCTTGATTCTGTCCATAAAACCACTGTATTTAACGGGGATTGTTGCACACTTCGCATTCATTATAACCACTTTCTAGCAGTTGTTTGACGAAAGAGCGTTTTGTCGACATACTTGGCCACGCCGTCATAAGGGAGAATTTGTGCAGGAATCGAAACATCGGGTATGGCTCTGGTAAAATGTCGAGTCACCTCTCTGTGGACTTATGAGATTGTACCATGCTTACGCCTGTTTTTGTTCGGTTTGGGTTTTACTGCTGAAGGTGTCAACTTTGTTTGAAGCGTAGGAGAGGGAGGACAAAATGCTGCACATTTTAGGCAATCAACGCGAAGTATTTGATACATTGGGCACATGCGTGCATATTTGTACGGCATGATTAAATTTCTATTCACTCGTTCCATTCGTACGCCCTTAGTCGCCGAGCATACAGACAAATATGGAACAACCATGATTTCCGGGGATACAGACATGGTACAGTGTGAATACAGTCAGGATACAGCGATAATTAGTGTCTTTTTCGATGCAAATAAGTTCTGAAGTTAGATCCTTTGGAAGCAAGGAATACACCAAATAAACGAAAATAGCAGACTCGGTTTAATTGAGTCTGTTCATGACCATTACTGAAATGTGCAACACCGGCCACGCCCTCTAGCACCGGCTTAAGCAGAACTCTATTTTCAAAATGATACCAAATGAACTCAATGATCCCAAAGGACCAGAAAATATAATCTGCACTATATAGCAAAGGCAAAGGCTATATTATGTCAGTTACATTTCATCATACCTTGAACAGAACGCGTCGTGTTTTCTCTTTGCGGATTCGTTTGAGAATGAAGTTATTTACTACAACTTTTATGTTTTCTTCGCCGATTTCAAAACGAGGCTGTCATTTGTTCACAGCATAAGTATGATAGGTCGGTTATTAAAAACAACCAATCGGTATGTGTCGTAGTCATTGTTAACACAGATTTTACTTATTAGAGTTCATTGTCTGACAGGAGAGTGAAGGTCGGGTATGTCGTTTCAAACTTTCCTTCACTTCTATTTTGAATTGATATCATATGTGCATGTATGTATGTATGATATGTATGTATGTATGTATGTATGTATGTATGTATGTATGTATTCTTGCGTGCGTTGGTGTACATATCGGCGTGAGTTTCATTTAGTCCGTCACTGGTAAGCTCCGGCGATACGAAGGACCGAGTTATGGCTGAGTAATTGTAATATTTTGATAATGAACGGGTTTTGCCTCTCTCTGTAAGTAAAACGTGCCATTAAGGGAGATATGGTCATGTGATCAATATTCTAGTTAGCCAGGATGGGCTTCTTAAAATAGCAATTCGAACAGGTCATGTTTTGACAAGTAAAATATCTCAGACATTGTGGCAACTTTTAAGGGATTAATGTTTGACACAACAATAAAGTATTGAAAATGCATCCGGCCTTAAATAAACATGCACCAGGAACAAGTTTCTTAGCATTTGACCATTTTATAAGCAAACCGACAAATATGATACAACCAGGATATAGCGGGGATACAGCCAGGATATAACAGGGCTACAGACAGGATACATTGAGGATAGAGTGGGGATACAGTCAGGATACAGTGAGGAAATAGACGGGGTACAGTGGGGATACAGTCAGGATACAACCAGGATGTTTCTTGCAGACATGATTCGACACATTTGTACATGGAATCCCTGTTAAAAAAGACTGAAGCGTATTCGTTGTAAACAAATAAGAGTATTTCTCATTGCTTGCTTAGAAAGTTTAAAGGTTTGTTTCATTTTGAAGTTCTATGAGCGAATGACAATGCCTATCGACAGAAACTGAAGATTCAAAGATTTTATGAAATAGCAGAATTTTAATCATCCAGTCGTAATTTACAGTGGCGAATCCGTCCAAACGAGTCATTGATTGACGATAATGATATAAAAAACATTTGTTCTGCAGTCATCACGATAACTTCCGCACAATGAACAACTTTTTAACTCCTACTTTATAGGAAACGTGAGGTTTGCGGGATTATACAATATTTGTTCTTATTGTGGGTTTATAAGGGAGAGCTATTGGAACCCAAATTTTTATGGTGACTTAGTATATAAATTAAGAAAATATATAACCGCAGTGAGTTCAGCACCCAATATTGTAAAATAATTCTTCGACATAAAAAGATTGGGTACAACATTAATGTTATACAACAGACTACATGCATGGTAGTGAACCCAATCACGGTTGACAACTTTGCTTTCCCCTTTAATTGCACGCCGATGGGTCAGGCCTTAGATTCTATGACGGTTCCAACGTAAAGGCTTATGTTGGTTGGTACCTGATGCTCTGTCTCTGGTAGGGCCCATCGGAGTCTTACTGTTGAATTTCTTTTGCTCCAGCATTTCAGTGGTTTCGTGCTGTCGTGTCCTCGCCGTTGTTTCATCTCTGTGTTTGTTTGATTTTTGTGTCCACGGATATGTTGTTCTGATGAGTTAGGATGCCTTCATGCATACTGAACAAATTATTTGTCTTACTCGCGACGGAAGTAAGGGCCGGTGGAGTTCGTTTCCGCTGAGCGTTCCAAGGCGGTTCTTCTGTCGCGGTTTATTTTTGTTATGATTTGTCTTTGGGTGTTTGTGTCGCTTGTGTTATTATGTTTTAAATTGCCTGGAGGTCATTTTGTTGGAAAGTAGCTGTCCTTTTTGGCTTTCCACTGTTGATGTTTCCAGTAGGGTCTGTTGTTTCATTATTTTTTTCTCTTTGGTGCCTCTGATGGGAGCTGTGGGTTAATTGCATCGATTCCTGATCATTGCCTCCACTTCTACTTTTTATAAGGCAGAGTATGACAACAAATCAACAGGTTAACCAATATGGAGATAAAAAAGAATGTACTAAGTCACACGGATATGTTATCATAATGGTCACAGTTGTAGGCCCTCAATGACGTTGCTCACAGAGTGGAGAATAAGAGGGCCTATCTATCTACTAATACTGCGATTGGTCATCTTTGACCTTTACTCGCGGGTGAACAGTCGATCTGACACTTGATATGTACATTTTGATTAAAACTTTGACAAATGTTTATTGTCAAATGGAGCTTTCTTTTATAATAGGAACTCCAGAAATATATTTTATAACTCAAAATATAGGCAGCTATCAGTTTCATACATTTGTTCAAAATTTAATCCGTTTCTACGGTTATTGAAAAAACAGTTAATATGTGCTATCTTAATACCATCTCAAGTCAAAAACAATATTGACGATCCCTTACTAAGTAACAACTTAAATGCCATTTAATGTCCCCCTTATTGGCGAAAGGATGTAGCAACGGAAGCTTTACTGTACAAGGTATGATTTCAAACTATCTTTTCAGCAACTGACTACATCACTAATATTCCTATAAAAATAGAAGTGGAGGTAATGATCAGGAATCGATACAATTAACCCACAGCTCCCATCAGAGACATTAAAGAGAAAGAAACACAAACATGAAACAATAGACCCTAATGGAAACATCAATAGCGGAAAGCCAAAAAGACATCAACTTTCCAACAAAATGGCCGATAGGCTATCCAAAACAAGTCAACACAAGCGACACAAAGACAAACTATAACAGAAATTAACCGCGACTGAAGAATCGCCTTATGTCGCAAAACTTTGGGTTACATTTAATCCCTTTAAGCGGATTAACAAGTATTTTATTTTATGAATTCAACTTTTAATCCGAGGTCAAATCATCGACCTTAAAGTAACAATATTCAACACGGCCGCCGCGCCATGACGTCAGCCCCGCGCATGCGCAGTTCGTGACGCTTAAGAGGCGCCATAACTACTGCTTAGTTAAATTCCTCATATGGCAATAACTTTTCATACAAAACACATTTAAAAAAGAGAAAACGCCAAATGGCATTATGGACGGGTTTTTGAAAAGAAAGGTTAATCAAAAGGTAAGCCGGGACGCGGACACCCGCCCGCACGGCCATCGCTATTCTTAAGGACGGAATTTTTCTGTGACAAACCCGTACGAATATGTATGTAAATGAACATTATGATACCTTATTACAAATTCAGATTGATATTAAAAATTCAGATTGATACATGTGTATAAAAAAACGTTGCAAATCTCACAAAACAAATTGAGCGTAATAACAATATCGAACTATAATACGTGTGCGACCGAGGACGGCCTTGCAGGTACCGTCGCCAACCTTCCGCTGCCCGTTCCTGGGAATCGCATTGTCAGGGCCCCGATCCGACCACGGGGGCGCGCGCCCAAGTAAGGGAGCAGAATAAAGAAGCATGACATCACCATCTCAACCGGCTGTTCGATCAGTCCACACTCGTCAGGGGCGATATATCCTACGACCAAAAATATTCCCGCACAATGTGTACGGACCATCTTTCCCAAGCCCAGACTCGGGACATTCTATTCTAAAAAGGACCTATGTACAGAGCCGCAACGCCACCGACCGTCCGCTTACCGATTTTAATAAAGCATAACCTAAAACATAGATACTTTATAAGGCCTAAAATATAGCTGAGTTTTCTCTAACCAGATCGACACTGCTTCAGACCCCCACTCCGATTTTTTCCAGTAAAAGAACAAAAATTAAAACACCGACCCTACCAGTTTCAATTTTCGACCCTACCCAGTGTCGTTTTTGCCATTTTCCTTAGTATTTTCGCTTTTCATGTACATTTTTGTAGTTTTTGGCATTTAGTATCTTACATTTTACAAAGCTGACTTTTTGAGCATCTAAAATGAATTATAATGTACATTGCAAGTCTCAGCATGACAATTTTATTAACCCAAAAATGTACAAAAAAAAAAACAACAAAAAAAAAAAAACAACAACATAAAATAAATACAGGCCCGACCCTGTTTTTTTTTTCTTCGGGAGAAAAAATAAAACAATAGAAAAAGTTTCTCCCACCTACCGACCAAATGTTTTTCAGCATGTTAGTAGAAATAAAGCAAGCACAGCTATTCTTTGTACGCCTGGTCTGTACATAAAATGATTTGTGCATGTATCTGTAAAGTAGCTGTGTCTCTTCTTTTAATCATTTTCTGCAGGGTCTGGGCTACTTAAAATTGTATGTTTTCAGCTTGCATGATGTATATTACCGTATCTTCTGTTTTCTGGCCTGGAAAGGTAGCGTTCGTCTGAGAAGCTAAATTAAATAAATCGTATCTAATATCGTTATAGAAACTACATGAGATTAAAATGCTTTTCTTCTTCGATTTGATGTGAATTACAGTATTTTGGACAGGTATACCGACATTTTGCAATTTACAAATGCAAGTTACAACTTTCTGAATTTAGCCAATTATTTTCACTGGTCCCAACTCAGGTTTTGTTTAACATAATGCTGCAATGAATACTGACTTGTACGTCCGGTATGTTCTTATTTTACTACCGTTTTAGTCATTTCCCTCACTACTATGTTTTCTTTCCAATTTTCAATTTCGGTTTGGGTTAACTTCTGTTAAGGGGCGGACAAGCCCGCGGCTTTATCAGGGTTATCGGTTAGCATAACATTGTTTAAACCATACTCGTCAATAAATATCTTCATGCATTTTTCACAGGATTTATTAATGTTGAGAGCCCACCAATGTACGATAGAACTTCGATAGTCTATTTTCCGGCATTTTTTTAAGAGAAGTGAAGGCAATAATTTGTTCAGTCCGCATGAAGGCCTCCTAACTCTCCTTTTACACAAAAATCAAACAACCGCAGAGATGAAACAACGGTGATGAATCTACAGCAAGAAACCACTGAAATGCTGGAGCAAAATAAAACCAACAATTAGACTCCGATGGGCCCGACCAGAGACAGAGCATCAGACCCCAACCGACATTACTTAAAATTAGATTCTCTCTAATTCTGAACAAGCCATTACGCTGGAACCGTCATAGAATCTGAGGCCAAACCCACCGGCGAGCAATTAAGTAGGGAAGCTTGTCAACTGTTATTGGGTTAACTACCATGCATACAGTCTGTCGTATAACATTTATGTCGTACCATATCTTTTTTTATAAACGGGCCTCCGTGGCGTAGTGGTTAAGAGCGCTGACTCTTGATCATTAGGTCTCTCACCGCTGTGGTTCGAGCCTCGCGCGGGTCACATGTGAGACCCCAAGATCTGCAACGGAAGGTCAGGTGGTTTTTTTCGGGGAATTCCGGTTTTCGCCCACCTCTGATTAACAATCGGATCGTTGTGAGTAAACGAATATTGAAAGGACCGTAAAACCTAAACCAAAAAAAAAAAAAAAAAAAAATCTTTTTTTTTATATATATCTAAGAAAGATTTTACGAAATTGAGTGCTGAAGTTATTGCATTGATATATTTTTATATATTTTCCTGAATTTATTTACTAAGTCACCATAAAATTCGGGTTCAGATAGACCTAAATATGTTCTAAAAAGGGTTTTCTTTTGGAAGCAAGGAATACACAACAGAACATGAAAATATGGAGTGTACATGTTTTCTGGGCCAGACTAGCTAGTTTCGACCATTTATGCCTCATCAGTGACCCTCAAATATTTTCAAAATTGCACAATGGAATCAATGATCCCAAAGGACGAGAAAATATAAACTACACTATGATCTAGGGCAGGGAGACTTTTTACGGCCGCCACACATTCCCAGACAACAGCTGTATTGACGTTAAATATGTACTAGAAAGGGTTATCCTTTGGAAGCAAGGAATACACAACAGAACATGAAAATATGGAGTGTACATGTTTTCTGGGCCAGAGTAGCTAGTTTCGACCATTTAGGCCTCATCAGTGACGCACAAATATTTTCAAAATTGCACAATGGAATCAATGATCCCAAGGACAAGAAAATATAAACTACACTATGATGTAGGGCAGGGAGACTTTTTACGGCCGCCACACATTCCCAGACAACAGCTGTAGTGACGTTAAATATGTACTAGAAAGGGTTATCCTTTGGAAGCAAGGAATACACAACAGAACATGAAAATATGGAGTGTACATGTTTTCTGGGCCAGACTAGCTAGTTTCGGCTATTTAGGCCTCATCAGTGACCCTCAGATATTTTGAAAATTCCACAATGGAATCAATGATCTCAAAGGACAAGAAAATATAAACTACACTATGATGTAGGGCAGGGACACTTTTTACGGCCGCCACACATTCCCAGACAACAGCTGTAGTGACGTTAAATATGTTCTAGAAAGGGTTATTCTTTGGAAGCAAGGAATACACAACAGAACATGAAAATATGGAGTGTATATGTTTTCTGGGCCAGACTAGCTAGTTTCGGCCATTTAGGCCTCATCAGTGACCCTCAAATATCTTCAAAATTGCACAATGGAATCAATGATCCCAAAGGACAAGAAAATATAAACTACACTATGATGTAGGGCAGGGAGACTTTTTACGGCCGCCACACATTCCCAGACAACAGCTATAGTGATGTTAAATATGTTCTAGAAAGGGTTATCCTTTAGAAGCAAGGAATACACAACAGAACATGAAAATATGGAGTGTACATGTTTTCTGGGCCAGGCTAGCTAGTTTCGGCCATTTAGGCCTCATCGATGACACTCAAATATTTTCAAAATTGCACAATGGAATCAATGATCCCAAAGGACAAGACAATATAAACTACACTATGATGTCAGGCAGGGAGACTTTTTACGGCCGCCACACATTCCCAGACAACAGCTGTAGTGATGTTAAATATGTTCTAGAAAGGGTTATCCTTTGGATAAGCCTGCACCACAGTCTGACTGTTTCAAGCTTTTGTTTAAGTGAATACGAGACCTTGTCCATGTCAACCGGGTTGCACTTTCTCTGGTTGGACCCATCGGAGTCTAACTGTTGGATTTCTTTTGCTCCAGCATTTCAGTAGTTTCTTTTTGTCGAGTCCTCGCGGTTGATTCATCTTTGTGATTGACTGTTTTTACATTCATAGAGATGTTGCGCTGATGAGTTAGGAGGCCTTAATGCGGACTGAACAAATTTTTTGTCTAAATCACGACGGAAGGGCGATGATTGCGGCCACGTAAAATCGATTTAAGCCCCACCCCCCCCCCCCGCCCCAGTGGAATTCGTTTCAAGGCGGTTCTTCTGTCGTGAGTTATCTTTGTTGTGGCTTGTCGCTTATATTATTTTGCTATTGATAGCCAATTGGTCATTTTGTTGGAAAGTAACTGTCATTTTGGCTTTCCGCTAGGGATGTTTCGATTAGGGACTAGTTGTTTCATGGCTGTTTTTCTTTACCTTTGTGTCTCTGATTGGAGCTGTGGGATAATTGTATCGATTCCTGATAATTGCCTTCGCTTCTAGTAAATAAATGTCGGAAAATAGACTGTGTTCTATTGTACACAGGTGGTCTCTCAATACTAACAAATCCTGGGAAACATGCATGAAGTCATTAATTTACGAGCATGGTTTAAACAATGAATCGATTCCTGATCATTCCTTTCTCTTCTGTTTTACTATATTAGATGCATTCTTACTTGTACATGCACCTAGGAAATACCTACAAGCCTGGTTTAATACAGTTTCAATTTCTTTATGATAGCGGTTTCCCCAGATTCCGGCACAGTAGAAGAGAACAGGCATAACTATTGCGTTTACAAGTTTTGTATAGACATCCTAGCCCATTCCTCAAGCGCGCAGTGGCCAGTTGTTCAAAACGAACGACGTTGTTAGTTAACGTATCGTTAAAACTTTGATCATTACTTATGGCAAATACTTAAATGTTTTCAGCAAAAATACCAAAATTTTCGATATTGTACTTGCTAAAAGAGTAAACAATATGACCACTAACGAGGTCGTTAAGCTTACGATGTTTTGAACAACTGGCCCCAGATATTCGGTATAAACGGCACCTAAGTCTCGACTGGCTGACTTTGTTAACTCGCGAATAGATTTAGATATGTCTAAATACTCATTTCTCCAGAACCCAAGATATTTATAACTAGATACATATTCAACTTTTTTTCTCCACATCTAAAAACAAAATCTGACCTATTTTTATTCTGTGTTTTGAATGGGATATTTTTGTTTTGTGTTCATTCATAGTAAGTCTCCATGTTTTTGCACCAATTATCCAAAGTATTGAGTATAAAATGGAGTCCTGGTTCAGAGTCACTTAGCAAAACTATATCATATTGAAATATTTGTGCCATTGATATCAAAATAGAATGAATGCACTGATCAGGAATCGATAGAATTAACCTACATCAGTGACACAAAACGGAAAGAATAACTAGACTTCAATGTAAACATCAATAGCGAAAAGCCAAAAGGACAGTTACTTTCCCACAAAATGGCCGATGGGCTATCCAAAACAAAATTAAGTAAGCGATACACACGTTCAAAAGACCAACCATAACAAAAATAAACCTCGACAGAAGAAGCGCTTTCCCCACATTGCATATCACTTATGACACCAGCAAGGTCATTCACGTATATTGAAAACAAGATCGGGGACAGTACACTGACTTGCCTTACTCCCCTAAGAATGGGGAACCAGTCGGTAAATACTCATTTACTTTAACACGACATTCTACCTACCTGTATAAAGATTGCATTGTGTGTCATAATCTTGCCGTGGATGCCAAGTGATAGTAATTAATACCATAAGCAGTGTCTGTCTGTCAATTGTATCAAATGTCTTTCTGTAATCAACAAAAAATGAAATGTATCCATTTTTATTTTTATTTTTTTCTGTTTTTGATAATGCTATATAACGTGTATATGTGGTCCAGGCAGCTTCTCTTTTCCGAAAATCGTTCTGCCCCTCGCTCAGCATCTTATTTTCATCAACCATTCACATATGTTACATTTTTTACGAGTATTTAATGTTCAGAAATAATTGCTCTTATCATGCGTAATGAGTGGCACTTGTAAAATAGTTCATATTCTTATTAACCCTCCCCCCCACCCCCCCACACACACACACAAAACTCCGACCCTCGAAGAAAACATAGAATAATAATAATAATAATAATAATAATCGCGACGGAAGTAAGGGCGATGATTATGGCGACGTAAAATGGATTTAAGCTCCCCCCCCCCCACCCCGCCGGAATTCGTTTCCGCTGACCGTTCTAAGGCAGTTCTTCTGTCGCAATTTATTTATGTAATGGTTTGTCTTTAGGTGTTTGTGTCGCTTTTACTCGTATTATTTTATTTTGGATGGCCTATTGGCCATTTTGTGGGTAAGTAACTGTCCTTTTGGCTTTCCGCTATTTCTGTTTCGATAAGGTCCTTTGTTTCATGTTTGTGTTTCTTTCCCTTTGGTGTCTCTGTTGGGAGCTGCGGGTTAATTGTATCGGTTCCTGCTCGTTGCCTCCACTGTTACTTTGGTCACATGATGCCATCGGAATACCCACACTTTGTAAAAATAACTTGGTACCAAATATTATATAAAAAAAATTGTCAAGAAGAAAATCAAAAGCTTCATACACTGCACTAGTTTACCACTCATGTATAATCCTGCCATGGAAAGGTGTGGTTTAGTAAAATTATATTAGTGATGTTGACTGGGCCGTCACCCCCCACCCCCAAAATATAAGAAATAAATAAATAAAAAAAAATAAACAAAACCTTGACCAATTATTAATATGTAAAATGACCGTAGGTTAGCATTGCATATATTTTGTGAAAGTTGATGGAGCATCTTTGTGTTTTCTGTACCGCTAAAAGGTTGTAACAAAAGCAAAGGATTGGTATTGAATTTGATCGAATCCGCGACCTGTTCTGCTCGACGGAGCGAACACAACATGTAAAAGGATCAATTTCAACGACACATGACAGCTGTTTGTGTTCAATTACTTCTATATTTAAACACCAAATATGACCTCAAAATGTTTTATTATGCTTTTTAAATTATTAGAACATTTGATTAACTTCTAAAAATTGATATCATACAGTTTAACAAAAGGATTCATAATAGCGATAAATTTTACATTAAAAACAGAAACATTTGATTTTTCCTACTTTGACCCGATTGTCTTGCATCAATGCAGATATGTGAGGCATGAGCGAAGCCTGGGCTCACAGCGGAAAGACATCACGAAAATACGTCTATATATAATTTTGACCCCCTTGAGCCCCACTTTTATACAGAAAAACGGGGAACCGCCTCATCGTGGCGGTTCTTACGAGTATCCAGAATATATATTTTGAGCAGGAATAAGAAAAAAATCACAACTTCTCATCTTAAAATTTTATTTATTTTTTTTTCGACGGTAAACTTTCGGTTCCCGCCCATCGGGGCTTGAAGAAATAGATAGGCTGCATGATGCTTCCACGCAGAGCTGAAATCCGACTGCACACGAGTACTGGTAAACAGCTTAGAGGACCTAAGCTTGTCCAGGTAAAGCGGTGCTAGTCAGACCGTCCATGCTTATTAACCCTAATGGTTTCATTGGGCGACAGGGCTTGAGAAGTCATTTCATCTCAGTGTCGGGTACAAGTCCCACAAAATTGGAAGCAGCGTCTCCAGAATGACCTATACAGTGTTGACGGGGACGTTAAACCTCAAATCAAACAAATCGACGATAAAGTTTACAATGTATTTGTATAGGTGTGTTTTCATAATGAAACCTGATGTTAAAGAGTCAGCGCCCTCGGACGAGGCACGTTTTTTGCTGTTGTTTTTATTTGATTTAGGGTTTAACGTTCCCGTCAACACTGTATAGGTCATATTGGAGACGTTGCTTCCAATTCTGTGGGACTTTTACCCGACATTGAGATGAAATGACATCTCAAGCCCTTCCGCCTAATTAAACCAATAAGGTTTATATGCATGGGCTGTCCAACTCGCACCACTTTCCCTGGACATGCTTAGAACCTCAAAGCGGTTTACCAGTATTAACCTTCGGTTGGTTTCAGCTCTGCGTGGAAGCATCATGCAGCCCATCTATTTCTTCAAGCCCCGATGGGCGGAGGTGGATAGGCACGTTTGGTGTAACCATGGTGGTTTAACCCATTTTGTACCGGAAACCCCAAAACGGGTACCCTGGCTAATAGTGCAGGCCCAGATCAGACGCCGCGTTCTGCGGCATCTGATCAGGGCCTACACAATTTTCAAAAAAGTTCAGCTATTTTCCAAATAAATTTTTAAGAAAACACAACCTGACACCCCTAAATTTTGAAATGGACTCCTGCTATATATAAGGAGGAATATTCCATTTGGTACAAAAAAAGGTTAAATTCGATTTTGCAGTTATCTGTCCTCACGTGAACGAGGCAGTGAATTAACACCGCTCTAACTCCACTTAATATAGCGAAAACTGGGGTTTCCGGTGGTATACATTCATTACGAAAACACGCCTATACAAAAACATTGTAAACTTTACCGCCAAAAAAAAAAAAAAAAAAAAAAAAAAAAAACACTAAAATTTTAAGATGGAAAGTTGTGATATTTTTCTTATTCCTGCTCAAAATATAGATTGTGGGTACTCGTTAGAACCGCCTCATCAAGGCGGTTCTTACGAGTACCCACAATCTATATTTCAGAGAAAAAATTAGAAAAGGTTAACCTATGTAAACCCCAGTTTTACTATTATAAAAGTGGGGTTCAAGGAGGTCATAATTATATAGGCGTGTTTTCGAGATTATTTGTCTTATTTCTACTCCAAGACATAGGTTGTGGGTACTCGTGAGTTGGGCCTAACGAGCACCCACAACCTATGTTTGCAGTATAAATAAAAAAAAATATCACGTACTTAATTCAGAAAAGTAGCCGTTTTGGAGACGTGAAAAATGCTCTGTTTGTTTGTTAGTATTGCAGTTTAACGGGCCAGTCAACACTATATAGGTCATTTTGAGCTGGTCAGTTGACCTATCCACACTTTTCCTGGGCAGGCTTATACGTTTGTTTGATTTGATTTGAGGTTTAACGTCCCTGTCAACACTGTAAAGGTCATTTTGGAGACGTTGCTTCCAATTTTGTGGGACTTTTACCCGACATTGAGATGAAATGACATCTCAAGCCCTGTCGCCCAATGAAAAACTCTTCTACTCGGGGGGTTCTATAGGCCGCCAAATAGTAGCAATACCTACCTTAACCTTGTTGCTGAAAGCTTCGACAGAGCCAGTAATACTGGGCTCAGTGACATTATTATCACTGGCGACTTTAATTTTAATATGCTCACCCAAGATAAGAAGAAACTAACAGAGCTAATGAACCATTACAACCTGAAACAAATTATACGAGACCCTACCCACTATACGGAAAGCTCCTCATCCCTTATTGACCTGTTTTTTTTCGCAAAGAAGCAAGTGTTCTATACAGCGGAGTAATGGACCCATTTATCCCCGAGCAACTGAGATACCATTGCCCGATTCTTGCGTTGCTTAAATTCTTTCGCCCGGAATCTAAACCTATAAAAAGAAAAATTTGGAATTATGAGCGAGCAGATTTCAGCTTATTTCGTAATCTACTGTCCTCCTCTGATTTGATAAATAAGATTGAAAATGATACAGATATTGACAGTAACTTGGACCATATAAATCAAGCCCTTCGAGAAGCCAGCCAAACCTCTATCCCCAACAAAATTGCTACCATTAGACCGGACAATCATCCATGGATAACCTGTGCTATTAGAAGACTTATACGTAAACGTAAACGTGCTTATCGTAAATATAAGCAAACCTCAAACAATCACTACTGGGAAAATTCAAACATTTACGCAATGCATGCATCCGCGAAATTAGGGACTCTAAGAAAAATTATTTTGATAAACTGGAATCACAACTAACTGCCACAAATTTGAATTCTACACTGTTTTGGAAAACATCAAAGCAATTATTAAATATTTGTAAACGTGCTATAAGTATACCCTCCCTTTCACAAAATGGGGAACTTGCCGAAGAAAGTGATCAAAAGGCAAACATGCTAAATAACTATTTCTCGCTCATAACTCATATAAATGATCAGAATATCCAGCCGCCTCAGCTCCCTCTAGCTACAGACTCAGTCCTAAATTCCATTTCTATATCAGTACAAGATGTCACTGATGTACTCAATAATCTGGATGTGAAGAACTTCAAAGCATGTGGTCCAAACGATCTCAATCCTCGCCTTCTCAGAGAAGGCGCTCCGATCCTTGCACAGCCTCTGTCTATTCTGTTTAACAGATCGCTTCGCCAAGGTTATTTCCCACCTCCATGGCAGGATGGCTATCTTACACCTATCCACAAAAAAGACGATAAATTATTGCCGTCAAACTATCGACCTATATCTCTTCTTGACCCCGTTTGAAAAGTAATGGAACGTTGTGTTCATAAACACCTCTACAACTACATTTGCGAAAATCAGCTACTCACTCCATTTCAGTCCGGGTTTATTCCTGGTGATTCGACAACCTATCAGTTGTTGCATACATATCATACGTTCTGTCATAGGGGCTTGAATCATGAAAAAAAATGAAAAAAAAAAAAAAAATTGAATTTTATTTTTCTTTTTTTTTAGGGTACTATAATAGAGACAAGGGGGGAAACTTCGGCTCCATTTTTTTGGGGGTTACCTCATTTTACCCAGTGTATCTTTTTCGTAAAT
Source organism: Lucinisca nassula (assembly GCA_963580285.1). Lineage (NCBI taxonomy): Eukaryota > Metazoa > Mollusca > Bivalvia > Lucinida > Lucinidae > Lucinisca > Lucinisca nassula. The sequence goes on along the minus strand of OY757019.1, from coordinate 109,367,355 downwards.
GCAGTTTTTCAATTGCTTATTATGAATTATACAAGTTAAATATGTCCACTTTGCAACAATAATCCGCCTCTGTCTGTCACTTGCAGGAAACATGTTTTTCTCGCATGGATTAACTCAGCAAAGCAAAATTCGGCATAAACGTGTGACAAAAATTTTCAGGTTTTCATCAATAACAAGCAAACTAGTGTTACGGAGGAAACTTCTTTCGTTTTCAACTGATGTCTTTCATTTAAATGAACCTCTATTGACCAATTTGACTCCAAAATGATGTATTTGCAGCTCACAATTTAGATTTTACTATTTTCACATTGTTTTCTGTAACCGATCAAGAAAACAATCGTCGCGAAGCTTTTTTTTCTACTGATTCCGGGCTACTCTATCGATGAACTAACGACCGGAACGACCGGTGCTGTTTAATTTTAAACCGTTCGAAGTAGTGACAAACGAGCATTGTCGTTATTTTTATTCCATTTTCAACTTAACCCCAAGAGGGGACACAGACGTTGTATATTGCATATACTCCAGTTTTGAAGGCTGAAAGCGTACACGTAACCATGTAATTACGGTAGGGTTTCTTAAACTGCTCAGGGGATGGTTCTCCCTGCACAGGGGTTGGTGGGGGGGGGGGGGCTCCAGTTAACGTCCAGATTCGAAGGACGATGCACTTTATGACAGTCATACCTGCAAATGATGCCAATGGAACGTGTTCTCACACCGAAATTTTGTCACCGCTGCTGGGGATCTCGAACCTGGGACCTTTAGCATCTGAGGCAAATGGACTAACACCTGAGCTAGGTGGGTGGCTAAATTTAGGAAGGCAGAGATTAGCCGTAGTTATTTCCTTACCGGACTCAGAAAAAGTGAAATGTATTTTTTGTTGAAATCGTGGACGTTTTGTGTTATTTTCAAAACAGTTTCACTCATGCTTGTGTGAACAGAAATAAAAAAAAAATCAGCCAGCTTGTTAAAAATGCAACCAATACGTAAATGTTCAAAATGATGCAGCATGGAAACAATTTGTTCCCTATTGCAACATATTCCTTTTTATGTTTTGAAATTTTGATCCTGGGTCGCTAATGGCCAGTAAATGACAATAAGCACTATTTAGGTTGGGCCCTTGGGTCCTTTCCATCAGGGATTTAAGGGGAGAGAACCCCTACAGTGCAGCACACACATGCTTTCTCATCCGCGAGTTTCTGAAGTTGACGCTTCTATTTATGAATTCGGTCAAATCCATTGATGTAGGGATTTTGGTAGAAAAACTGCTCAATTTTTCTGCTCAGCAAGTTTGTATTAATCTGAATAGGCACTACAACTCACCACAACACAGCAAACAAAAAAGGTCAGAATAAGCTAGAGCATATCAACCTTGATTTTTTTTTGGGGGGGGGGGGGGGAGAGAGCGGAGCGGGGATCATTTTACGGTCCCTTCGAGTTTATTTCCCTCATATCGAGCCGATTGTTAATCACATGTGATCGAAGACCGTAGTATCCGGTAAAAAAAAAAAAAAAAAAAAAAACACCTGGCCTTCCGTTGCAGAACTCGTGAATGCCTTAAATAGATGACTTTTATGAAAGGTTTGAATTTGAAGTGCTTAGATCTGTTGAAAAAGTACTTGTACGTATTAGCCTAGAGTGTATTGGAAAGTAAGTGAGAAATGGGGCCTTGTCAATACATAGGACATTTAAAAATTTTGGTGCTGTTGAGTAAAGCGGCATTCAAATCTAGCGGGCTATTAAAAGGTTATAAAACGTTTTTCATGCTCAATTCAGCCGAGCGTTAAATTTGTAATGCTCGCTATTTTTAAATACTAACAGTTCAGGCAATTTTCCTGCTTAGATTTGTTTGTTTGATTTGAGGTTTAACGTTCCCGTCAACACTGCAAAGGTCATTTTGGAGACGTTGCCTCCAATTTTGTGGGACTTTTACCAGACCTTAAGACGAAATGACATCTCAAGCCCTGCCGCCCAATGAACCAATAGGATTAATTAACAAGGACCGGCCGACTCGCACCGCTTTGCCTGGGCAGGCTTAGATCCTCTAAGCGGATTACCAGTACTGGTGTGCGGGTCGGTTTCAGCTCTGCGTGGAAGCATCATTTCTTCATGCCCCGATGGGCGGGGCCGTTTCCTGCTTAGATAAGAACTGAATAATAGAATGTATGCTGGGATTGAGGCCGAAATAAGGAATTTTCAAGCAAGTTTTCAGTTTAGTTAAGTATCATGTGGGGTTTTGTCGAGCATGAGACTTTAATTCACTGAAAACGAGCCCGGAGCCACGACCGCAATATTAATTATTTTTCTCACCCAAACACTTGAAGGAATTTATTTGTTTGTTGTCCATCAACAGATTATTTTGGAGACGTTGAATCCATTTTCTGGGACTTTTACTCGACATTGAGATGAATTGACATCTCAAGCCCTGTCGCCCAATGAAACCAAAAGGTTTTATAAGCATGAACGGTCTGACTCGCACTGCTTTGCCTGGACAGGCATAGATTCTCTCAGCTGTTTAGCAGTACTAGCGTGCGGTCGGTTTCAGCTCTGGTTGGAAGCGTCACGCAGCCCATCTATTTCTTCAAGCCCCGACGGGCGGGTCCGAAAACTTTAAAGAATGCGTTGTGAATGCAAAGACTGCACAAATATACAGAACTTAATAAGCGATAAAGCACATTCACACCAATATAACACAACAAAATGTAAGTGTTTTTTGTTTTTTTTTTTTTTTTTTTTTTGACGGCCCTTTGAAGATTATTTCACTCATATCGAGCAGATTGTTAATCAGAGGTGGGCGAAAATCGGAGTACCCGGAGAAAAACCACCTGACCTTCCGTTGCAGAACTTGGCGTCTCACATGTGACCCGAGCGAGGCTCGAACCACAGGGGTGAGAGACCTAATGATCAAGAGTCAGCGCTCTTAATCACCACGCCAAGGAGGCCCGTACAAAATGTTAGTATTTTAATATTCATACCTCCTGAAGAAAATCGTCATCATTTTTCCAGTGAGCCGCTGAAGTTTGTGTCTAAAGCATCCGTTTACATGTAAAGTACAACGCATGAAATAAAAACCAGTCAATGTATATTTCATGACCTGCTTTCTTTGACACTTGACAGCATTTTGATGACAAAATGAATGTCCATTTCATTAAAAGTTGATAAGGACATGTCATTCTGACCGTTAAAATGTACATTTAAGGAGAAACTGAGGAGCTGCTCCCCTAATCGCATGGATAACAAAACATGCTGAAGAAGACGGTTTTGAAAACAAAATTACCTCCGGCTCAATGTTGATGTTTTGCAATGATTGACATAATGAGATAGCTAATAACAGCAGTATGAGGCAAAGAAAAGAAACACTTAAGAAATGAAATTTATTTTTCTGCTGTTCATAATAGTACGAACGCAGTAGGTTGTGTGCAAAGTAAGTGAACCCCAAAGGGGTTCATGTAAACTTTGTTAGCGACTCGCTGTCTTTCATACTTTCATGAAAAGCAGAAAAAATAAGTTTATTATTTTATAATTACATTCTTTGCCCCTCATCACTGGGCGAAAAATAAATGCTTATAGGGCAAACTTTTTAAACTGAAAAACATTTGCACGCCATTTTACTACAAAGAGAGGAACAGCGTTGACCTCACCAACGCCCGTAGAGAACCATGGTTTAGAATGACGTCACTTGACGTCACTGAAAATCATGTGACTCGATGCGTTCACGGAAGTATGAACTACACTGTTTTCTATATGTTTACATTACATTTTTTGTTTATTTATGAGCCGGATAAGTGTTATACCCTATCAGTTGAGCATGAAAAAAAGTTTTATAATCCTTGGGCCAGGTTGGTGCAGTTTAGGTCTGTACACCCTTCTTTCTACCTCTGGAATGAACAGTACACAATATGTCCATATCCCTCTACTTAATCTTAAGACCTCCACAAATTTTCCAAATATCTGAGAGAGAGAGAGAGAGAGAGAGAGAGAGAGAGAGAGAGAGAGAGAGAGAGAGAGAGAGAGAGAGAGAGAGAGAGAGAGAGAGAGAGAGAGAGAGAGAGAACAGCAAACATTAGACTAAATACACGTTGAACCGCTTTTTCCTTGGTTTCAACCTATCACAAAGAAAAAAAAAAAAAGAAGGAAAATTCCTACAGGCCTATTGCCACCAAAACAGCCATTGTTATTTAGGTTAGGTAACAATATTAGAACACACGCTGAAAGTCGTCAGTCATTCCGACCACTATGAATCCAAGTTTGCAAAACAATTTCAAATTATTTCTAGCCGTATCTCTTTTAACTTATATTCTGAACCGTTTGGCTTAACACTTCTTCATTTTTTTTGCTTAGCTAACCGTCCACGTGTACCGGGAAAACACAAGGCGACGAAATCATATGTGCACACGTTCTTTAGCACTCTGCCAAAAACACATAGATTTTATACGGCACCCGTTGTGCAAGAAACTGACAAACATTTCCCTTCAATATGGAGCCCTCTACCAATCTCCTGAATAACGTGGGTTGTGCCCGTCCCAGCCTGGACATAAACAAGGCAGGTGTGCCTTTTTTATTATCAGATCTTAGGCCGTCTTCTGCTTTTTAGTAAACATTTTATGTCCTTTTCTGCGCATGTGTCAAAACAGTTGCAGCGGCTAATTGGAAGTTGACCGCAAAGCGATACAATACAAAATTCCCAGGGCACAGCCCATTATACGTAGAAACACCATCCAGTTATCTTATCTGCGTAATACGTGTATACCTAGTCCTAGCAGAATATGTTAAATTGAAAAAATAAATCAAAGGAGAAATCAAGGCTATCAAACACATTTTAACAGTAACAACAGCTACTCCACTGCCGGACGTAGTTTCCAAAGTTCCGGATTATATCTGTCCTGCACGTCCCGCTTATTAAACACGACGATTATGGCAAGCGCCCGGGTTTCTGTACCGATCATTGACAGAATACTGCGAAAAGCGAAGCAAAAGTTGCAAAATATACATTTAGAGCTGCGAGTACATCTTTTTGGATTCAAATTGGCAAAGGCAGCTAAAGTTAAATGAAAGACAACGGGTGAAAGCGAAAAAAGTTCCCCCGGTATCACTAGTTCGGTTGTGATTGATGAAAACCTGAAATTTTTTGTCACACGTTTATGCCGAATTTTGCGTTGCTGAGTTAATCCATGCGAGAAAAACATGTTTCCTGCAAGTGGCAGACAGAGGCGGATTATTTTTGCAAAGCGGACTTATTTAACTTGTATAATTCATAATAAGCAGGTAAAAAACTGCATTTGCGAAAAAGATACACTGGGTAAAATGAGGTAACCCCCCCAAAAATTTGAGCCGAAGTTTCCCCCCTTGTCTCTAATATAGTACCAAAAAAAAAAAAAAAAAATTTTTTTTTGTTTTTTTTTCATTTTTTTTTTTATGATTCAAGCCCCTATGGTTCTGTGAAGCTGTCGATTCTGGAAAAGAGGTCCGTGCGGTATTTTGCGACATTAGTAAGGCGTTCGATAGAGTCTGGCACCGAGGTCTCCTATACAAACTCTCCCGTATAGGCTGTTCTGAACAAGTTCTCAAATGGTTTTCTAGTTATCTCTCAGGCAGACGTCAGTGTGTTGCTCTGTGTGGGACCATATCTGACTGGGCCCCAGTCCATGCTGGCGTCCCCCAAGGTTCCATTCTTGGTCCCCTTCTCTTTCTCATTTTTATTAAGGATATTGTGATGAATATAAACTGCTCTATCCGCCTATTCGCAGATGACACGAGTTTGTATATTGTTGTTGAACATCCACAGACCGCTGCTATTACTTTAAATTTAGATCTAGAAACTATATCCATATTGGCTTCGGACTGGCTTGTCGACTTCAACGAACGCAAAACAGTATCACTCTTAATATCTAAAAAGCACAATCATGTGGCCCATCCACCTCTTATAATGAACAATACCCCTCTCACCGAATTTACCTGTCATAAGCATCTTGGCCTTACCTTTTCAAACACCTGTGACTGAACTGAGCATATCAATAGGATATCCGAGACAGCGTGGTCTAGAATAAACCTTCTTCGTGCACTTAAATTTCGATTTAATAGGAATGCACTTGAACGTATGTACTTTGCTTTTATACGGCCTTTACTCGAGTACAGCGACGCAGTCTGGGACAACTGTACCAATGAATGCAAAACGCAGATAGAGTCTATTCATAACGAGGCGGCAAGAATAGTAATCGGAGCAACAAAGCTCTGCAGTATCCAAAAACTTTTATCAGAACTTGGATGGGAAACCCTACAAGAACGGAGGACCAAACACAAACTTGTTATTCTTTATCAAATCTCCAATGGCCTAACACCAGAATACCTAACTGACATACTGCCACCCCTTGTAAGAGACTCGAATCCTTATAATGTACGCAATGCAAACAGTATTCAATCGATTCGTACTCGCACTAACTTGTTCTTCAACTCATTTTTCCCGTCCACTATTAGAGCTTGGAATGATCTGGCTGAAGACATCAGGGCTGCCAATTCCGTTGCATCTTTTAAATATCGCTTAAACAGAAATATTAAAAAACCACCGAAATATTTTAATGCCGGTTCAAGAATTGGCCAAATTTTACATGCCCGCCTACGCATGGAATGCAGCTCACTTAACTCACATCTATATAGTAAAAACATTGTTTCAAGCCCTTCATGCGAATGTGGTGCCTTTGAAAGTTCTTACCATTTTCTCTTCCAATGTGCCAGGTATTCGGCAATCAGAAATACTTACCTGAATAATTACCTTCACAATCATTCTACACGTGAGTTACTTTATGGTAAAGAAACGTCAACCGACATTGACAATGAATCGCTATTCCTGAGTGTGCAAGAATATATTTTAAAATCTAAGCGTTTTGGATGAAGAGAGCGCCAATTTTGGTACTATATCTCAACTTTTATGAAGAAAGATATCCGATATTATCCTTCACGAGAACTGGAATAATCTATGTGTGTCCGTCCGTCCGTCTAGTTGTCTGTCTGTCTGTTTGTTTTGTCCGTCCGTCTGTCTGTCCGTCTGTCTGTCTGTTTGTCTGTCTGTATCTCGTTTATCTGTCGACTGTGTTTGTTTTTCTCGAATTGTCTGCATGTCTGTTGCCAGTCTATTTTTGATGCATTCGATGCTTCTAAACACTCCCTGCCTGTTTTTGTATTTATTCTAACCAGGAGATGGCCACTGCACAAGCCTTGGGCTTAATGTCAAATCCTGGATAATATATATTTGTCTGTTACATATTCATGTCATTGAAGCAATTAAAATAAAGTTTAAAGCAAAAGTTATGCCCAATATTAAGGATTTTTGTTTTTTTTAAAATATGGTACCACTGGAAAGGTCTTGTGATAAGGTATACACATGTGAAATATGAAAGCTCTATCTATTACCATTCAAAAGTTATGCCCAATGTTAAGGTTTTTGTAGACAGACAAACAGACAAACAGACAGACAGACAAAAACTATATGCCCCCGAATCTCTTAGATTCCGGGGGCATAAAAATATAAAAAAGATGAAAATTTCCAGACAAAATTTCTGATATTTTTCGTATTTCTGCTTAAAACAGATTCTCGATACTGGTCACAACCGCCCCACAATCTACGTTTTTGAGCAGAAACATGAACAATAATATATATCCCTGTAAATCCCAGTTTCAGTAAAAAAGTGGGCTTTCAGGGGGTCACAATTAAATAGGAGTATTGTCATGATGTCAGAAACGTTTGTTAAAAATGTCTTTCAAAATTGATGAAATACGCCTCCAAATCAAAATTCTGGAAATAGTTGTCATATATATTTTACCATAAGGAAAAATGTAACTTTGCACAATATTTATGCAGAAAGGACAGTTGGAATAGAACATGGTGGTAAGGTCGGGGTTAATGAAACACTTTATGAATGTGAAAGGAGTCATTTAGAAATGCTACAATATGCATGGTGACATCTTATCATGAGGAATGGAATCCTATTTAAGGGGAATGCGAACACCCGGCAGATTGTTTCATCATTTTTCAAAGGGAGACAACTTTTGAGACTTCCTGTTTGCTTTTCTATAAACCCCTGTCCCACTGAAAAAGGGGTCTACCCTCAAAGGAAAGAATTTACTCCTCAGGAGCAAATTCTGTCCTTTAAGAGTTGACCCTTATTTACATGGAAGACAAAGGTCCATTTGCAGGAGTTGCCTCCCATGAAGGTGTTCCAATTCCCATTAAAACTTAATTTGCAACATATCTTATCAAAAGGCTAGAACTTAGAAGCCTCCGCGGTGCAGTGGTAACGTTACTCGCCTTGTAAACCAGGGGTCGCAGGATCGATCTCGGACTTCTCCAGACTTTTGGATGAGTCTTTAAATCGAGTTCCCGTCTCCGGATGACCTAAACTGTTTGTGGGACGAAGTCTCAAACACTCACTCATTTTATAAAAAGCTTCAAGCAGTGTAACGTGGAGTTGCTGCAAAGCGCTTTTGCAGGAGTTTTCTCCCCTGAAGGTGTTCCAATTACCCTTTAACAACAAATTTGCAACATATCTTATAACAAGAAAACGCCAAATGGCATTGTGGACGGGTTTTTCGGGGTTAACAAAAAGGTAAACCGGGACGCGGACGGCCGGCCGGCCGGCCGCCTGCAATGACATCGCTATTCTGAATTTAGGAAGGAATTTTTCCTTGAAAACCCGTCAAAAAATTCCAATTTTCCACAAAAATGTTGCTCCTTGGCATCACCTTGAAAAAAGGTTAACCAAAAGGTAAACCTGAAATTAAAAAGTTATATAAAGTTCCAAAATGCCAATTTCCCACAAAAATGTTGCTCCTTTGTGGCAATAATGGATTGCATATAAAAGTGAACCACCCAATTAAACAACAGTGCTAATGTGAAAGCAATCCAGTGGATAATAAAGGTAGTACATAACTTTGAAAAAAAGGTTAACCAAAAGGTAAACTGGGACGCGGACGGCCGAAAAATGCCAATTTCCCACAACAATGTTGCTCCTTGGTGGTAATAATGGATTGCATATAAAAGTGAACCCCCCCCCCACCCCCAATTAAACAACAGCCCTAATGTGAAAGCAATCCAGTGGATAATAAAGGTAAACCGGGACGCGGACGCCCGCCCGCCCGCCCGCACATACATCGCTTTTCTAAAGGACGGAATTTTTCCTTGAAAAACCCGCCCAAAAAAGCAGTGTAACGTGGAGATGCTGCAAAAGTCGACTTGTAAGAAACCTTTCGGTATGAAGCGAAAAGGAAGCATTCAAAATGTCCCTCAGAAGGCTTCTACACAGAGGATCTTACATGAGTGCTCATGTATTATTGAATTTATTAAACGAGTTGAGGAAAAGGGATAAAATGCGAGGCTTTGCCGAGCATTTTATCCCTTTTCCTCAACGAGTTTAATAAATTCAATAATACTTGAGCACGAATGCAAGATTCTATTTATCATATGACATTTAAACGCATTCTATTAACGATTGTTTAACAAAATGTCAATATTCCGCCATTGGTAAACGCGACGTTGTTAAGGACGTCATACATGTAACGTTACCGCACGTATCTAGCTAATTTGCATATTTAATCCACTAGTGGATTATCGAAAATAATACATGGCGTTATTACACTCTCAGACGCGACGTCATATGATAAAATCAATTACTAGACGTATTAATCTCGGATACCTTATTACTGGCATTACAGCCTTATTTGAAAGCGCGTTTTCTATACATAGTGAAGGCCCGTTCATGGTGGAAAATTAAAAGGAGAAGCGATCAGGAACTGAGTCAATCAGATCATGAGAACACACCTATATAATTTTGACCCCCTCATACCCCACTTTTATATAGTAAAAGTTGGGTTCAAGGGGGTTTACATTATTTTTCTTATTTCTGCTCAAAAACATAGATTGTGGGTACTCGATAGAACCGCCTCAACGCAATCTATGTTTTGAACAGAAATAAGAAAACTATCACAATTTTCCTCTTAAAATTTCTAATGTTTGGCAAAAAAATCGGCAATGTATTTGTATAGGGGTGTCATCGTAATGGATCCCAAATTACCCGTTCATGGTAGAGTCTGTTTTCAAGACATTCTGATTGAAAGGAAAACACACACACACACAAAAACCAACTTGTCACTTGCAAAAGACTTAAACAGTATACATATGAGACCTTTGCTAATGAACTCTCGCCAAACTTTTTAGGGACATGTCGGCTGAGGCATGCTAGTACAGTGGAATTCCACTATAATTAAGACCACCTAAAATTAAGACTAATTCTGCTTTAAAAAGCTTTTTAGTAGGCTGCAGTTATTCTTTCTTTGTGTAACATACAGTTACGCTGGTCAGAGACCACCTTTGGAAATGTTCGAAGTGGTCTTAAAGACCACTTATTAACAGACCCTTAGGTGATCTTAATATAGGAATTTGACTGTAGTTGTGTAATAAGAACATTGTTTCAGGGTAAAAGGGCGAGGCGGTTTTAACGCGTATCCACAGTCTACGTTCAAAGTAGAAATATGAAAAATATCAGAACGTTTATCTGAATTTTTTCCGTTTATGGTGGTACAATTTTCAATATACTTGAATAGGCGTGTTTTCGTAATGTTGGGTTGAAAAAGTTTTATTTAGCTGTTTCTTTGTGTATTTTGTTTAGAAGTCAGTAATTAAAGACTTTTAGACCAACCAAGGATCCTTCATTTACTAGCCCTTTATCCCAAAACGTTAGCAAATACATTATTCATACAAATGTTTTATTGAACAAATAAAACCTCTGAGCATACGAGTAGCACTTGACAAACTGAATAAAAAATAATTTGAGTAACTCCTTTTCGCTTAAACCCACTGAACCTGGCATCAGTCGAGATTGATCATCATTGATCTGGCAATAATTTTGAAAACACAACGTTCGACCGAGACGGGCCTGGAATAGACGATGATTATAGTGTCGACCCATGCATCCCCCAACCCCCGTATGGAACCACCGCTGACCGTCCAGCAAGAGCTAAACACGTCCGGACACAATTTGCAGAACCTTCAATGCGATTTAAGACAGGCAGAACTTGAGGCCAAGAGGAAGCGCCTGGTTGATACTTTCTACAACGAAGTGAGCCATCCCTTTGGGCAGGATCGACTGTAGCCAGTTTGGGATTGATGCCGATGGCAAAACACTCTACTGGACCACTAGCGACAAAAAAATATCTCTTTTACCTCGACGATGGGAGGATTCCAGTTTTTGGCCTTATTAACATTGGTCACAAGATATGGAAAATATGGCACATATGCAGTGCAGAGGTCACCAGGGCCCACTGGTTACACCTCTGGAACAGCTAGGACATCACATCTTAGTAACTCCGCTGTGAGAGCACTCCGACAAGCAGAGGAAGCCCTTCCGAGCGGCGCGAACCTCGAGGACATGGAAATGAAAGGCCTCTGCAGCGTGGCTGTTGCCACAAGTCAAAACATAGAATATGAGACCGCCTTGTCAACAAGAGCTGATCATCGAATGGGTCTCGCGTGGATCGCAGATCTTGACGGGTTGAAAAGGGCAATAACTAGAGAGACAGACGAGTTAGCGAACAACATGGTAAGTTGTCGAAGACCAGAAATACGAAGTAAAATATCACTTGGCCAGGAAGCGCCGAAAACTAACGGAAATGGACGACCCGAAATTCAACAAGAGATTCGAGACCGAATCAGAAACCTTGAGAGTACACTCTCTGACCTCGAACTTGAAAGACAGACAAACCTCAAAAACCTCGCTACGAACGGAGCAGATATCCGGTGCCAGATTAACAAACTTCTTAGAGCTTTTAGGCGGTTCCTTCATGAAGACACTACGCTAGCTATTCGCATTCGCCCACTCTTTCGAGAGCAAGGAATTACAACGTCGAGCCGCTGGGTTAAGTATGATTTTGATATCCAATGGGCCTGAACTGCGAGTTGTCAGAATCACTGATTTTTATTGCACAAACATATAATAAATAACACATAATATATACATGTATATATGGTACCATAATTCTCTACCTCCCCCATTCTTATGTTTCGTTTCGGTAAGGATGGATGGAATGAGAACACTCGGTTACTATATATATCAAGTCCACATAATGGATCACAAATTGTATAATTACCTCTATCAGCATAGGTTCTCTACCGTTTATGTCCTTTTTTTCTATCTTTCACATGTATGTATTGTTTCCAATTTCACCATTACATGTATAACTCTCCTTCTTGGAGAAAACAAAGTAAACAATTTATTACGATACCCATTGCTGCAAATCAATCTTTTATTCTGACGACCCGCATGTTGGACCAAATCATAAACTCTGTTTCCACTAGACACATTGAAGTAAATGTTGTTATCGAACTAGCCTATTCAAATGTATTGGCAAAATTTTACAACCCAAAATAAAAACCAGTGTTTCAGCTGAAGTGCACGACCCGCCGGATGCTTTTAGCTTTATGAGTGTTACCATATATGGGTATGGCAGCCATTTTGGTCATTTGACCTGGACCTAAAACGGTTTCCCAATAAATGCGCCTTATTGTAAGGAGCAAAAATATATCTTATACTTTAGTACTGTATTCTGAATCGTTTGCAGGATAAAATGCATTTCACTTTTCCAATACAAAAGCATATGTGTCAAAGTTGACAAAGAAGGTCAAGGTCAACCCAGGGTCGCCATTTTAAGCAATTTATGATGGGCCTACGTCCCAGATGCTATTTATCAAGTTTCGTGGAAATCTGCCAAGTGGTTCTGGAGAAGTCTATTTTTGAAGGGTTTTTACCATATATGGCTTGGCGGTCATTTTGGTCATGTGACCTGGACCCCATGAGCAAATTTTGGTTTCCCCCATGCCATACAGGCTTCATATGAAATTTGATTTCAATCGGCCCAACGGTTTCCGAGGAGTGGCAGTTCGAAAATTTTCACATTTTTCGCCTCGGCGAGGCTATACTAAACGGAATGTAATATTTCGCAAGTTCATTGGTTAGATCTCATTGATATCCATCAGTATGCCAAAAATTGTTCAAATATTCCAAGCGGTTGAGTCACTATCACCAATTTTCACAAACGGGTTACGGACGGACCCAAAGAAGGTCAAGTTAAACCCAGGGTCACCATTTTAGCAATTTATGATGGGCCTACGTCCCAGATGCTATTTATCAAGTTTCGTGGAAATCTGCCCAGTGGTTATGGAGAAGACTATTTTTGAAGGGTTTTTACCATATACGGCTTGGCGGCCATTTTGGTCATTGGCAAGATCTCATTGATATCTATCAGTATGCCAAAATTGTTTAAATATTCCAAGCGGTTAAGTCACTATCACCAATTTTCACAAACGGGTTACGGACGGACAGACAGACAGACCATATATGGCTTGGCGGCCATTTTGGTCATGTGACCTAGACTCCATGAGAAATTTTGGTTTCCCTATCCCATAGAGGCTTCATATGAAATTTGATTTCAATCGGCCCAACGGTTTCCGAGGAGAAGCAGTTCGAACATTGTCACATTTTTCGCCTCGGCGAGGCTATACCAAACGGAATGATATATTTCGCGAGTTCATTGGTTAGATCTCATTGATATCCGTCAGTATGCCAAAAATTGTTTAAATGTTCCAAGCGTTTAAGTCACTATCACCAATTTTCACAAACGGGTTACGGACGGACCCAAAGAAGGTCAAGGATAACCCAGGGTCACCATTTTAGCAATTTATGATGGGCCTACGGCCCAAATAATATTTATCAAGTTTCGTGGAAACCTGCCCAGTGGTTCTGGAGAAGACTATTTTTGAAGGGTTTTTACCATATATGGCTTGGCGGCCATTTTGGTCATGTGCCCTGGACCCCATGAGCAAATTTTGGTTTCCCTATCCCATAGAGGCTCAATATGAAATTTGACTTCAATCGGCCCAACGGTTTCCGAGGAGAAGCAGTTCGAAAATTTTCACATTTTTCGCCTCGGCGAGGCTATACTAAATGGAATGTAATATTTCGCAAGTTCATTGGTTAGATCTCATTGATATATATCAGTATGCCAAAAATTGTTTAAATATTCCAAGCGGTTAAGTCACTATTACCAATTTTCACAAACGGGTTACGGACGGACAGACAGACCATATATGGCTTGGCGGCCATTTTGGTCATGTGACCTGGACCCCATGAGCAAATTTTGGTTTCCCCCATCCCATACGTGATACAGCGAGTTCATTTGCTGACCACAGTGAGCATGAATCGGTGAAATTAATCTTGATTTGAATAATAAGGACCAATAATAAGCTGAACAAAATGCCCTGGGCTAGTTCACGTTAACAATTGGATTGCAGGTTTCACAACACAGTTAGCAGGCGACATCCGAGCGGCGACGGTTTGACGTCATCGTGACGCCAAATCAGCACTGAACCGGCGTTTTCCATTTTGTACCGGTTTTGTAAGTTTATCAAGAAAATTGAAGGCTTGAAGTCAAATTGGATGAAACAACTTTTCCAGTATGGCGGTCTGTCCCCCTGCCCCCCCCCCCCCCCCCCTACCCCCCCCCACACACACACACACACTCCCTCGTATGTCGTTTCTCGTTAAGAAATATACAGACCCGTAGCCTTACAATTCGAAATAACTGTCCAGTGGGCGCGCGACATTCCGGCGGCGTCGGGCAGGCGTCGATCAGACGTCGATGCGATGACACGATGTCTCGTCGATGTTGGTCGGGCGTTGTTTTGGGGCCGTATGCATGCTGGGTATGTTATCATAAGCTCTTGAACTCTGATTTTTTAATTATATTCTATCTCCTCTTTCTCGCCGTGAATAGAATTGAGATACATGTATAGAATGTGATTTTAACATATTGTCATCATGGAGTCACTCAACCACCGGAGTAATTGAAATCGTTATTTTCCTCACACATCATCATTGTGAATGATCTGAGATGCTTAATAAAGTTTTGTTCTGTTCTGTTCTGTTCATAGAGGCTCCATATGAAATTTGACTTCAATCAGCCCAACGGTTTCCGAGGAGAAGCAGTTCGAAAATTATCATATTTTTCGCCTCGGCGAGGCTATACTAAATGGAATGTAATATTTCGCAAGTTCATTGGTTAGATCTTATTGATATCTATCAGTATGCCAAAAATTGTTTACATATTCCAAGCGGTTAAGTCACTATCACCAATTTTCACAAACGGGTTACGGACGGACAGACTGACAGACTGACAGAATGACCGAATGACAGAATGACACGGTGATTTTAGGGCACTCTTAGAAATCAACCGACTTCAGTCGATTGCTTTTTCTGCGGGTCGTGCAATTCTGATATTTTTCCTTTTTGACACCGAAACATGGACTGTGGGTACTCGCCAGAGTCGCCTCAGTAGGGCAGTTCTGGCGGGTGGCCACCGTCTGCATTTTTGAAGGTAATGAGAAAAACAGTCCATACCCCTGTGAGACTCGGATTAACAATATAAAGGTGGGACTCAATGGGGTACATATTCTATAGGCGTGTTTTCATGAGGGAAGTGTGAACATTTTTTCTTTTTTCTTTAATTTTTTATTCCTTCTTTCTTCTTTTTTTTTTTTTTTTTAGTTTTCTGGACGAAGCGTCTTTTGGTCGCAGTGACAAACTTTGGGGCTGTTCAGGGGTGGCCATAAAGACCACTCTTGAGCGGTCTCGATGATGGTCTTATGCCTTATCTTGCTGTTCACGACAACGCCTATCTTTGCAAACGGTGTGGATCCAGATCAGATGGCCATCTGATCAGGATCTACACTGTTTGAAGAAGCCATCTGATCAGGGTCTGCAATGTTTGGCATTTAGTTTATTAATTTGTAGCAATAAACTACAGCAAGGAATTTGATTGGTTGATAGACAGAAATGGGTGTGGCTTAAATGAATATTCAGCAAGATAAGGGTTAATAAGGGAAATTTACTGAATACCAGTGAGTCGACTGTCTCTGAGTGCGGGATAAAAAATAGCTCTGAACTGAGAAAAAAAAAAGATATTCGTTCAGTTTTTAGGCGAAGAGTAGACCAAGATCAGACGCCGCGATCTGCATCGTTTAATGTTGGTCAACCATGTTTAAAAGGTCCAACACTTGAGCCCTGTTTGGGTGTGGATGACCTTTCTGCGTAAAATTGAGATCTCACAGTGTTGAATTGCTATATATATATATATAGATCCGATTGGTCGATGATATCCACGCGGACTTCAATACTGAAGAGTTTTTCTGCTTAGTAAATGCAAGTAGATAGAAAACAGTCGACCCAAAAAATGTTAATCAAGGCGCCATACCTGCCAATCAGTCTGGAATACATGTACATGCTATTTTTGTGCCACATGCACCTTTGCATGAGACAAATGTTTACCTGTTTACACACTTTATTTTCCTTACCAGAGGGTGCTGGCCCGTTGTTTTGCCCGATGAACTGGTTGGGTGTGTCGTGGATCAGAGCAAGAGTGGGGGAAGCATCGCAGACTTGTTTATTTTAAAAGGGAGGTCTGTCTCTCTCTCTCCTCTTTTTTTTCTCATGTTTTGATTGATTCGCACACTCAACGGGCTTATCAGACGAATCGGCGGGTCGGTGCGAGTAACTATAACTTACCCAGCTGTCAAGTCTAGAATTTTAATCCATGGCATAGTAATATTATCCACTTAAATGTCACCCTTTTCACACTTATGTACTTAAATATCATTCATCAAATACGGGTACAAGTACAAATACGAGCGACCTTGTCTGCAGCACGTGCATTTTCACAGTTCAATGAATTAATGGGCCGACTAACCAAGGGAAACAACTCGTCTAGCGTATATTAAGCTTCTTACCTTTCATTAACATGGTTTATTATTATTATTATTATTATTATTATTATTATTATTATTATTATTATTTCCTCTTGATTTTCAAAGTGGACTTTTGCACCACATTTCATTCGTTACGTCTGTTTACATTGTTAAGCAGATGACCGCTAGACAACGAGGATCCTGATCAGAAAATAATAGGCATGTCCATTGTTTGCTTTTACTCTTGATGTCCGAGCCCAAGTTATGGATGCTGGGCGTGGTTAGGTCAATTCTTGCTGCCATTTTAAGAACATATGAGTTTTATCAAATTTAAATATATATAGATTTCTGATGCTCATGATTTACCAACTTACTAACCAACGTTTTGGACAACGTTTACATGTCATTGTACGTGTTTTGCTATTCTTTTCATTCTTCAACCTTTTACGTATTTGTGGTAACGGTACTCAAACCTAGTGTTTAAGTATTTATGTGTGCACATCAAATATCCTTGTGTTCAGCCAGGCTGCCCCTTTTATAAAATCTGTGTACACTTTCTCTCCTAATGGGGATTGACATTGAAACTTACAGGGCAGCTATTGGGATATTCTATACTTCTTCCCATAAATCACTGAAGCTACCTAAGAAGGTTATTAATTTTAACCTTCGTTTTCATTATTACTGTACTCTGGGTATATTTGCCATGTTGTCATTGGGCTGTTATCTAAAAAAACGACAAGTTTACATTTTATAAAATAATTTTGCTGATGATTTTGTATGGATGTACTTCCAAACCCAGGCCCGAACCAGTGCTTCAGCTGAAGTGCACGACCCGCCGGATGCTTTTAGCTTTATGAGTGTTACCATATATGGGTATGGCAGCCATTTTGGTCATGTGACCTGGACCTAAAACGGCTTCCCCAATAAATGCGCCTTATCGTAAGGAGCAAAAATATATCTTATACTTTAGTACTGTATTCTGAATCGTTTGCAGGATAAAATGCTTTCTCACTTTTCCAATACAAAAGCATATGCGTCAAAGTTTGACCTAGGCAAAAAGAAGGTCAATGTCAACCCAGGGTCACCATTTTAGCAATTTATGATGGGCCTACGTCCCAGATGCTATTTATCAAGTTTCGTGGAAATCTGCCAAGTGGTTCTGGAGAAGACAATTTTTGAAGGGTTTTTACCATATATGGCTTGGTGGCCATTTTGGTCATGTGACCTGGACCCCATGAGCAAATTTTGGTTTCCCCCATCCAATAAAGGCTCCATATGAAATTTGACTTCAATCGGCCCAACGGTTTCCGAGGAGAAGCAGTTCGAAAATTTCACATTTTTTCGCCTGGGCGAGGCTATACTAAATGGAATGTAATATTTCGCAAGTTCATTGGTTAGATCTCATTGATATCTAACAGTATGCCAAAAATTGTTTAAATATTCCAAGCGGTTAAGTCACTATCACCAATTTTCACAAACGGGTTACGGACGGACGGACAGACAGACAGACAGACCATATATGGCTTGGCGGCCATTTTAGTCATGTGACCTGGACCGCAGGAGCAAATTTTGGTTTCCCCCATCACATAGAGGCTCCATATTAAATTTGACTTCAATCGGCCCAACGGTTTCCGAGGAGAAGCAGTTCGAAAATTTTCATATTTTTCGCATCGGCGAGGCTATACTAAATGGAATCTAATATTTCGCAAGTTCATTGGGTAGATCTCATTGATATCTATCAGTATGCCAAAAATTGTTTAAATATTCCAAGCGGTTAAGTCACTATTACCAATTTTCACAAACGGGTTACGGACGGACAGACTGACAGAATGACACGGTGATTTTAGGGCACTCTTAGAAATCAACCGACTTCAGTCGGTCGCTTTTTCTGCGGGTCGTGCAATGCAATATGCAAATTAGATATCATGCATCTCAATGCTCGAAGCATACGTAACAAAATAGATTATATTCTCAAATTTGTCTGATTCATACCAAATTTTATGTTTCTCTGAAACACATTTACACTAGCTTACTGCAATTAGATGGTTTTGAAATGCCCATTAGGATGTTTTCGCATTTACTGATGATGAAAAGGCCCATCTACTCAACGATTATTTCTGCACAATATCTTCGCTTGACGTCTGAAATATCGAACTCCCAGATTTCAATAAAAGAACAGACTCAAACCTATCCAGAATAGCTATTAACACGTCCGAAATTATAGCTGTTTTAGGTTCCCTTAAGCTAAACAAAGCCTCGGGTCCTAATGGCATAAGTCATCGTATGCTAAAGTACACATCCAAAACAATTGCAGTACCTTCATGCAAACTATTTACTCTGTCATCTCGTTCAAAATCGTTTCCAACTATATGGAAACTTGCACATGTCATGCCCATTTTTAAATAAGGAGATCGGTCGGTAGTGAGCAATTATAGATTAATATCACTTGTAAGCTGCGTTGGTAAAACATTCGAAAGAGTTGTATTTAAATATGTATATGTCGTAGTCCAAATAGGAATTTAGCCAGATTCGGAATCTGGCTAGACCAAATAGGAATTCTTATTTGGCCTAGGCTGATTCCGAATCTGGCTAAATTAATATTTAGTTTAGCAAGATTCCGGATCTGGCTAAACTCTGTTTAATCCAAATAAGAATTCCTATTTGGCTAGGCAGATTCTGGATCTGGCTAAGCTGGTTAGGCCAAATAGGAATCTTGTTGTTCTATGGATAATGTATGGCTGGATACATCTCATACGATGTTGAAAGCTCTGTGGCAATCCTTAAAAATAATTTGTCGGGTGTTGTAGGAAGCAAGAGGAATATAAAATTTCATTCTGAGGAAAAAGAAAGAAATTTTATGAATTCTTTTTCATGAACAGTCATAAAATTGTTTGGGCAGATAGTCATATTTAACTGGGCTTGTAGGGTGACATAACAAAATATTGTAAGGTTGGTCCCATCTTTTAAAAAGCCAAATAAGATATGATTTATCATTCTATAAGACCAAATCCAATTTATAAGAACAAAGTCATTAAACAAAGTTGTCTTTTGTCATCAACTATTGTTTTTATCTACTCATTTAAGACACAATATTGATATTTCTTTTTTTTAGAGCAGGAATAAGAAAACTGATCATGATCCTCAGCTTACATGTACTTTCCCAGTATAAAGGAGGTGGTTAATTGGGACTTTAGGGCATAGAATTGGTACCATTACAGTAAATCTTACCGGCCCCGATAGCTCAGTTGGTAGAGTGTCCGCTCCGGGGAACGGGAGGTCACGGGTTCGATCACGGGCCGCGACATATTAAAGTCGTTAAGAATGGTACTAGCTGCCCCTCGCTTGGCACTCAGATTGATGGGGTAGAGCTAGGACTGGTCGACCCAGTGTCAGGATAATGTGACTGGGTGTGGTATCATGTAATGTGTCTGGGACATGATACTTCAGTGAGGCAGCACTATAAAAAGTGAGCACTGAGCTCCCTGTCGCAACCAGACACAGTCGTGATATGACTGAAAAATTGTTGAAAGCGATGTTAAACCCGAATTCACACACACAAACAGCAAATCTTAATTTAGATAGTCAGATCATGATATGGAAAACATTTTATAGCATGATATCATACATCATATTAACAGGTCTGTGTATTAAATGAACCCCCCTCCAAACCTCACATGAGTGGAACAGTACTTATCCAAAAGCTCATCGAATTTTTATTTGTACTCCAACATTTTTTAATGTTTCATTAACTAAGACACTTTCATGTACACTTGTTACCTGGAGTCTAAGATACTTAATAATGAAGAAGAATCCATGAGAGACCAGTTGTAGTGATTAAACTTTATTTCATAAACACTTATGAGATTTTCTTTCATCTTTTGTTACTACATAATGTTAGTATAAAAATGTCTTTCATTGTTTTTCACATTTATTTAAATTAGGCAGATGATCAGTTTAGCATGTGAGTAATTAGCCAGGGTGGTCTTAACAACACATTATTCAAGACAAAAATGAGTCCAGTAAATACTTATTATTATCTAGTTAAAACAAATCTATCTGAAATAAAAACTGTTTCTGAAGCTAAATAATCAATATTCAAACAATGTAAACCAAGATTCCTATTTGGTCTAACCAGCTTAGCCAGATCCAGAATCTGCCTAGCCAAATAGGAATTCTTATTTGGACTAAACAGTGTTTAGCCAGATCAGGAATCTGGCTAAGCTAAATATTAATTTAGCCAGATCCGGAATCTGCCTAGGCAAAATAAGAATTCCTATTTGGCCTAGCCAGATTCCGGATCTGGCTAAATTCCTATTTGGACTACGACATATACAATCACCTTATCGCTAATTCACTTATATATCAATACCAGTCAGGATTTTTACAAGGTCACTCTACTGGACATCACTTGATTGAAGTGACTCACCAAATATGTTTAGCGCTAGAAAAATATGAAACCAATTGCCAAACTTTTTTGCGATATTTCTAAGGCGTTCGATCGGGTCTGGCACCGAGGATTACTACTGAAATTGGAAAATTATGGAGTGAACGGGCACATATTACACTTATTTGAAGATTATCTAAACAATAGACGACAAAAAGTTTTAGTTAATGAACTATGTTCATCTGAGAAAACTTTATCGGCAGGCGTTCCGCAAGGATCCGTTCTCGGTCCACTGTTATTTTTAATTTATATTAATGACATTTCAGATGACTTAACTGGCTTAGCCAGACCTTTTGCAGATGATACATCCTTGAGTTATTCGTCCACAAACCTACAGCAGATCGAAATTGTATTGAATGAAGATTTTTGCAAACTTAGTGAGTGGGCAAAGAAATGGAAAGAACCCACGAAATATTCTTAGTTCGAATCAAACACAACTGCAGCAGCTTAAATGCCGATCTAAACCGATTTAATATTGTCCCGAGTCCATTTTGGACCTGTGGACCAAACATTGAACATGCTTATCATTATTTCCTTGACTGTCCATTGTACCTGATTCCATGAAACCGATTAATAGCGTCGCTATCCCAGGTGGACATCAACACTGAATTGCTAATTAACGGTAATGAATTTCTAAACCCAGTAACAAATCGCCAAATACGCAAGTCTGTGCTACAATTTATAAAGGAAACGGGAAGATTCAAATGAATCACATCAATATGTTTGTATAGGTTTTTTTGTGACGTTACCACTTGTCTTACTGTTATTTTTGTATCTCTTTTGATTATTTTAAAAACATTCCTGTTACACCGTTGTACCATATGTGCTGCTATCTGTTAATGTTTAGGGAGAGGATTTACTAACGTTGTATAACTTGTATCCAATCCCATTGTGTTTCATGCAATAAAATATCTTTAATCTAATCTTGGCTCCTTGGCGTGCTAGGAAAGACTGTGAACTGGCTCGCAGAGAATTTGTGAACCACAGCAATGCTCGTGGGACCATGCTTCTCGTGGCTGCTGCCCGTTGCAACGGCTATTGCCCGTTGGGGTGCCATCTCCTGGCTATTGCCCGTTGGGGTGCCATCTTGACGACAGACAAAGTGCAACTATACCGATGACGATTCCACCAGCAACGAGGGCTATTTTCACATATTAAGGGCCTTTGCTTTCCTTCGTTGCTATGGTTGTTCCTTCGGAACCCTCGGTGCTGGCTGTCTCTCCGCAACTGGCACAGGAGTATCAGACGTGCCGTGTGGCCCGTTGTGAACAGCCTCGGCTGTGGGTGCGAATTAGCATTCGAATGTTTTATCGCCTTTGCCGCTGATCTGTTCCGACTGGTTTATCCTCGCGTTATGGCCGATAGCAACGGCAGACCCAGCTATGATAACTTCGTTTTTATAACCCTGGATGTTTCCCGGTCGTTCGGTGACAGGTATAGTCCGATCCAAAAGAAGAAGTCCAGTGAGGTTGATGCATGCATACTGGAGCGTTTTCTGACAGCGTGCGATCCTTGCCGGGACTTCGACGGGAGAGCAATTACATCTTCGACGTTGGCTAGGAACTACTTTTGAGCGTCGAATCCCGTCCCGGCCTTGAGAATGTTCGAGCGCGTCTGGGTTTGCGCTTCCATGATGGCCCAAACATACATCCGTACTCAGTCATTGAGACGCTCCATGACCGCTTTAGTGAAGCCGTTCGGCTTGTCGAGGATAAATGATGTCCAGGCTCTTGAAATGTCAGGGTTGTATCTGTTCGAGTCTTTTGGGTGGAAGAATAGGCCCAGTGCTTGGTGCTATATTCTATATTTACCATTGACATCCACGGTCTAACTTCTGCCGCCAGTCAGGGTGAGATGACACGCCGAAATCGGTGTACAGCCACTTGTAGACCCTAGCATCGTAAGCTTCTCATACCAAGAATATAAGAATTTTATATGGGTGTGAGGGGTGGATTGAAAAATCCGTCCCACGGGTCACTGTCCGGCATCACGAGGCTTGCCGAGTAATGCCGGACAGTGATCCCGATGGAGGATTTTTCTATCCACCCCACACCCATATTGGATTCTTCTTCTTGCATACCTTCCATTTCGCAGCGCTGATTTTTTAAGCTGCAGTCACTTCGGTTACCAACGTCCGCCATATTGTGTTGGCACTGCAGGAATGTTTAGTGACGTCACGTGACTAGCTGTTACGTCATCCTTAGCGACGGCGCATACGAGGTCGTAATCAACCAGTGCATTTATCGAACACGCGATTATATTCAATTTTGGGTCGGAACACCAGGGTCAGAACATAAATTTCTATCCCAGGGTAAAATTACGTACATGTATTTTCTTGTCTGGTGTGCAAGAATGTAATTTTTCCCCATGAATGGCGACGCGCAGTGATGTTGTAGGTACGAAAGGTGAAGAAACCTTTGAGTAGCGGGGTCATGGCTTGACAGTGGTCCTCAATCGAGACGCCGCATCCAGCAGTGGTGCACTAGAGAGCGAAGCTAAGTTGACATTGCCACCAATCGACGGGAGTTGCTTCCCAGGAATTTTAAGCCTTATTCTACCTGTATGTCGCGACGGGGCTCCTGGGGAGCGGGGTATTCTGGTACCGGGTGAAGTCGTCTGAGAAAGTGGACTGAAAGTAATCTCCATTGTTCTCAACCGTTATCTGTTGGTCGGTCGGTCGGAGAAAGCATTGGTTTCTCTTTGAAATGTCCGCCCGCCCGATATTTCGCTGCACTGTTAAACGAAAACGCCTTTGTGTCCATGCCTCGGTTAATATGTATGTTACCCTAACCGTCGTTGAAAATAATCAGCCGGTCTTCATTGTCAGGACCTTTCTGTTTCCGCGGGCTGACCGGCGGTTGCTCTTTGTGAAATTACGTATTACCACCAGTGGATTAACATTAGCGCCTCGCTAGGCTCACACGTGCAAACTACGTCGGTACCTGATGGGTGTTACAATGTTTGTAAAGTAGAAGTAAAACAAAGATCAGGAATCGATACAATTAACTTACTCCACCCATCAAAGACACCAAAGGGAAAGAAACACAAACATGAAGCGACCACACCATAATGGAAACCTAAACAAAGGCAGGCAATTAGGACAGTTACTTTCCAACAAAATAGCCAAATGGCCATCCAAGGCCATCCTTCAATGGTAAGCTTGATGAACAGGTGTTCCGGCATTCGGGTGCCGAACTCTATTTGCATGCGCCAACAGGTCCTTTACCGTTGATTGTAAATACAGGTCTGGTCTTTGGCGGTCGGCTGGCCAAACTCCTGTTGTTGTTTTTTTGTATTTTTTTCAGAACAAATCGAACCCGGCAAAACTTTTTATAGCAGACAAGACACACGGATTTGCTAGGTATCGGGAGATCTGCATACACCTTGATGAGATAAGCACTTCAGATAATCTGCACATTGGTCGCCCCCCTATACTGCTTAGATCTGTCACCGTCGAGAACAAAAAGTGTGAAGATGGTCGGACAGAGACATTCCGAATCTTGCAGTACAAATCTTTCGTAAGGTTCTGATTCACAGCTGACCATTTCACTTAGAGATGTGAACGGGATAAAGTTAAGCTTCGATTACATGAGCACGACATACATATAAGAGATTGTTAGCGCGGGTGACCCAGGGGGCGTCAGAAGATGCCCAGGGATTGCCGCTTTTACCGACTTTGGCGACATTAAAGGCTTCGACCAAAAGGGGCAGGAAAATGGGGTGTATGCGTTCCAGCTGTCCGAAGGGATGTAAAAGACAACGAGGGTAGCCTAAGATGCGCAACTGAAATTCGAAGATGTTGACGTCTCAAATGCAGTTCCAAAACAAACTCACACGCTCGCGTGTACTGGGAGCAAGTTGGTTGTCTTTGCCGAGCCCGTCCAGCAAACAAGGTGGCTTATTGGTATCAAACTCTCGTCTCGATACGTCGTGACTGGAATGCGGTCTGGAAGATAATCAAGAGCGGCATTCGGCTATGCTCTTTTGTCCCTGAAAGATAAACAGTGTCATTATAGAAGCTAATACGCTAAAACAAGAAATAGTTGACGGGGTGTTCTAAAATCCAGTCCAAATTCTCTCGAGCGGATATCATAGGTTTAGGGTTACCAACGTCGACAATTCTCCTCGAGTTGTTTCTCAGAGACAGACCTGATGATTTTCTTGATGTGTTACCTGGCCTCCAGACCAAGTGGCGGCAGGAGGGTTGGAGTCGATATATATGTAAAGGAGCCACCTCAAGTGAAGCATACGTTATAGGGTATATATAATCAGGCCGAGCACTGGTTTTTGGGAATAAAGAAGATCATTTTCAATGAAGTTGATTTTAAAAGGCTTCGATTTACGCCTTGCGAGCTCATTCCAGATCAAACCACGGTCATTCATTTAAACGTATCGGTTGGTAAAAAAGGTCAGACCTTATCAACACGATGGGCCTCTACCGACCACTTAAAGTAGAAGTGGAGGCAATGATCAGGAATCGATACAATTAACCTACAGCTCCCATCAGGGACACCAAAGGGAAAGAAACACAAACATGAAACAACAGACCCCAACGGAAACACCAACAGCGGAAAGCCAAAAGGACAGCCGTTTTCCCCCAAAATGGCCTATAGGCTATCCAAAATAAAATAATATAAGCGACACAAACACCCAAAGACAAATTTAATTTTGATTTAAAACCAGAAACAATCATAGACTTCTGCATATAGTCGAAGTCAAATTCCGTCTCGAAAACGAAGAACAATTCGGAGGCTCGCTCTACAATAAATATCGGCGTGGTGTTAATGCTGTTGATGGTTTCGACACCAAGCTTTCGGAGACTGGTGTGGGCTTAGCTGCTACCGGTCTTGACTATTGTCAACAGTAATTGCGGTGCCTTTCACCCTTGGCCGTGAAGCTGGGGCGATTATGTGTGGGTTGCCGGGTCCGGTGGGAAATTGATTGGCCTGAGGCTCCAGGCCAAAGGCAATTAGCATGATCAGATACGTGTCCTGGCTGAATTGAAGCTAATCTCCATCGCAGACCGCATTTCAGTCACCCTGAACGACGACAAGATATTCGAAGAAGAATTTCGTCTGGTTTTGGCCGAGGTTGACAAGTACAATCAGACAAAAATTGAGTATCGCGGGCGACAGAAACGGGGCGTTGGCTTGTCAGAGGACGATAAAAGCGGCTATTGCGGCGTGCGAACGACGGACGAAGCGATGATGACAGCCCGTTCCAAGCTGATGAAAGAGCTCCACGAAGATGGCAACTCTTAATAAATATTTATTGCTGACAGGTGCAGGCTAATTAGGACCCAAACGAACTGTTCCAACGCAAGCCCCTCACGACTAATAACAATACTACTAATAATAAAAAAAGGAGTCTACGGGATACGAACCCCAAAACAACAAAGGTCTTTCGAGTGTCCTGGTTATTGACGTTTTGTTAATATTGATTTATTCGGTCTGCTTTTCCTTTTCCTTTATATATATATATATATTATATATATATATATATATATATATATATATATATATATATATATATATATATATATATATATATATATATATATATATATATATATATATATATATATATATATATAACTATGAAAAAAATAAAGAAACACTGGAATAAAAGTTATTTTTCCTGTATTTTTAACAACCGGTTTCATCCATGATGGAATTTTCAAGTTAACAATCTATTCAATGGAAAAATAGTATATATACATCACCCCATTGAGATTTTCTACCATTGCCACGTGATCCTTACTGATATATAGGGATTTATCCCTATAAACTGAAAACTGAAAGGTCAAAACATTTCCACAACATCAACATCCAATGTCAAGCTTCAAACCATTATGCCTAGCTGTCGTAGTAGCTGAGGTGGGAAAATATATAATAAGATAATATGGTGCTCCCTTAATAATTCTTAGCAGTATACCATTACGAAAACACGCCCATACAAGTACATTGTAAACTTTACCGCCGAAAGAAAAATAAGATGAAAAATTGTGATACTTTTTCTTATTTTTGCTCAAAATATACAACGTGGGTACTCGTAAGAACAGCCGAGGCGGTTCTAACGAGTACCCACAATCTATAATTTAGGACAGAAATAAGAAAAAATAGGGTTAGCCCCTGTAAACCCCAGGTTTACTATATAGAAGTTGGTTCAAGGGGGTCAAGAATTATAGGCGTGTTTTCGTGATGTATGCTCAATAAGTTGATTTACATGTTTGTTATCGCAAATGCTTGATCCAACCTCCTAGGATGTATGGAAGACATTGACATTTAGTTTACGCAAATACATTTAAACGTAGTTAAGTCTCATGTCTTTGGAAGTTGACTACACAGTGGGTCAATGGAAATCCTTGAAACCTTATTTGTATCATGGCCTACTATTTTTCCATTGAAGTTGTCCATAACTTTCATTTGAAGACAAAGTGTGTTAGGCGGGGCTTAGGCCAGTTGGTTAGCTTTGGTTACCTATGGCTGCAGGTGTTGTATAATTATATTCAATATACCACGAATATGTCAAATCAGATTGAGGATGTAATTTGTTGTGATTAAAACAAAGAGAAACAAGATAACTAAGCATACAGGCACTTCTTTGTTAACAGCTGTAATGGAAATAGCGTTTTGGCAATATTTCATGTTAAAATGCTGTGGGTATTCGTTTGAATGGCACTGTCTAGTTCTAAGTATCACGTATACGGGTTACAAAGCACGGTTTATTGCAAATTCTAGCTCTTGCACTACCACTGTTCTTTCTAAATTATTAACTTCCTGTCTTACTGCTATTAAAACGCATGTGATTAGATATTGTGATAAAGTTTTTGAAAGATCAGGAAGATATCTGTTTTGGTCTATAAAAATTCTAATGAGGTTTTAGATAAATTGAAATCCAGACATTTTCGTGCTTCAAGTCTGTCTACTTACGATTTTTCCACTCTTTACACTACACTTCCTTATAATCTTATAAAAGAAAAGCTTAATGATTTAATTGAATGGGCTTTTCACAGAGAAGATTCTCTCTATCTTGCATTTAATGTCAGAAATGCATTTTGCACTTCTAAAGAGCATAAGAATTATACACTTTGGTCATGTCAGAAAGTGTGTGATGCCCTCACCTTTCTTCTTGACAATATTTATATTAGATTCGGTACTAAGTTATTTAGACGAAATGTGGGCATTCCGATGGGTACGAATTGCGCACCTCTTGTGGCTGATCTATTCTTGTATTGTTATGAAAGAGACTTCATGTTGTCGCTTTCCATTGATAACCAATCTGAAATTATTGAAGCTTTTATCTCCACTTCTAGACATTTAGATGATTTATTAAATATTGATATATCAAAATTTTATAGACGCCATTCATATTTAATTTCAAAGTTCAATATTGGACTTAAATCTCTTCTGCAACAAGGTCTATCGGAACCCGAATTTTATGGTGACTTAGTATATAAATTTAGAAAAATATATTACCGCAATGACTTCAGCACCCAATTTCGTAAAATCATTCTTCGATATAAAAAGATTGGGTACAACATGGATATTATACGACAGACTGCATGCATGGTAGTTAACCCAATCACGGTTGGCAACTTTGCTTCCCTCTTTAATTGCACGCCGGTGGGTCAGTCCTCAGAATCTATGTCGGTTCCAACGTGAAGGCTTATTGACAATTAGAGAGATCTAATTCAAGGTAATGTTGGTTGGTGCCTGATGCTCTGTCTCTGGTCGGGCCCATCGGAGTCTAACTGTTTGTTTTCATTTGCTCCAGCATTTCAGTAGTTTCTTGCTGTCGAGTCCTCACCGTTGTCTCACCTCTGTGGTTCTTTGATTATTTGTGTTCAAGGAGATGTTGCACGGATGAGTTAGGAGGCATTCATGCGAACTGAACAAATTATTTGTCTGAATCGCGACGGAAGTAAGGGCGAGGATTGTGGCCACGCAAAATCGATTTAAGCCCCCCAGTGGAAATCTTTCCACTGACCGTTCCAAGGCGGTTCTTCTGTGGCGATTTATTTGTGTTGTTGTTTGTTACTTACTGTGTGTGTCGCTTGTTCCTTTTTGTTTTGGATGGCCATATGGCCATTTTGTGGGAAAGTAACTGTCCTTATGGCCTTCCGTTGTTTAGGTTTCCATTATGGTCTGGTCGCTTAATGTTTGTGTTTCTTTCCCTTTGGTGTCTTTGATGGGTGGAGTAAGTTAATTGTATCGATTCCTGATCTTTGTTTTACTTCTACTTAACTAGAAGAAAATAGCGTGCATGCACAGATACAGTCCTTTATGAAATCAAAAATAAGCCTGAATTAATAAATCTTTCTGGATTTTTCACAAGGAACCAAACACAGTGTGCATACACTGATAAATAAAACAATTTTTTTCTGTGACAAAGGAAAAGTCTTACAGGACTTCAGATAAGGATGAGTAAAATGGATACTCTATTTTCTCCTGGTTAACGCATATACACTATACTTAGTGTACAGATATCAAAACTAGACAGTGCCATTCAATGCATACCAACAACATTTTAACATGAAATAGTGAAACAAAATGTTATCCCCCATTACTGCTGCTTGTCAGTAGCTCAAAACAATGAATTGCCCGTATCCTCAGTGATCTTGTTTCTCTTTGTTTTAATCAAAACAAATTATACCCAAAATCTGATTTGACATATTCATGGTATTTATACAACACTTACAACCATGGTTAATCATAATTAACCAACTGGCCTTAGCCCCGCCTACCACACTTAGTCGTCAAATGCAAGCTCTTGAAAATAATCACTAGACAACTTCAAAAGAAAAAAAGTCACGTGAGGCCATGATACAAAAAGAGAAACGCCATAGAACGGTCACTCAGTATATACTTCTCGGGGGAAGCCCCTCGATGAATCGTGACACTGTTCTACATCTATTACTTATATGGAGAAATCTGTGGCGTACAAGGGTATTAGTTATTTTCTCAATTTATCACAACTACATTTATACTCACAATGACTGGTACTTACAAAGAAAAGTTGATCAACGTAAGGCAGGCCTTATCTCTAATGGGATGTTCAAGAAGAGGTTATTTCGTTAAATTAATTCGTGAATTTATAGGCTGACTCTAACAACTATTTTTTATATTTTCATATTTTTACTTTACAACCATGTGTGCCCTTCTGCTGATTGAATAAGCCTGCCCTGATAAAGTGTGGATAGGTAAACTGATCGGCTAAAATGACCTAAATAGTGTTGCCTGGGGATTTATACTCCAATACAAACAAACAAAACAACCGTGTGTGCTCGGTAGCCAGAACCGCTTCAATAATATAACGCTGATTTGTCTTTATACATCACGTGAACAAGTCCATCAAATGTAGACCCCCTATACCCTACTTTATATAGAGAAAACTGGGGTCTACGGGGGTATACATTTTTTCTTACTTTTGCTCCAAGACCTAGATTGTGGGTACTCGTTAGAACCGCCTCAATGCGGCGGTTCTAACAAGCACCCACAACCTATTTTTGCAGTATTTATAAGATAAATATCGCGGATTTTCATCTGGAAAATGGCCATTTTGGAGATGTGAAAAAAATGCACTATGTCGCACGGTGTGTTATCGTAATGCATGAGGTCAACAAGTCCGTGTAGTTAACAACCATGTTATTCCCCACTTTACATGAAGAAATGGTGTTTACAGAGGTTTACAATATCTCCTTATTATTGCTAAAAATAGATTGTGGAAACGCCCCAAATGAGGCAATTCTAACGAGTACCCATAGTAACAAAAAACATCTGAAAAGCCATATGAAATATGCCATTTTAGCACACGTGTCTTTTGGTCCAGTTTAGTATCTTCTCAAATGAACATGTGCCCATTCATTCTCAAATGAAGTTCTTTTGCAATCTTCAATAATTATTATGCATTGCAGAAAGATTTAGCAAACCGGACGACCTACGCGCTACACGTGCTCTTTCATTTTGCGTGTGCTTATTGAAATCACTTTTCCAAAAGTCGACGACTGTGAGCGAACATCAGTAGCAACAGTAAGAACTGTTCCGCGAGTGATAGTCACAGTTTCCGAATCGACAGCCTTCTCTTTCATTTTTTTCGAATGATTACAGCTAAGAGTCTGGCCATTTTACATTATGACAGCTAGTAATTGAAATATAGAAACGGACCGTAGGTAATCATCGGTGACGCGCTTGCACAAAACTACTTCTGATTGGTCACTATTCTTGGACTATGACGCAATAAGGGTAGAACTGTGATTAAGCATGCCGAAAAGTTTTAAAAACTGTCTGGCTGTTTTGCTCAAACTCTTTGCTAACGCACCCGTACGACACAGCGCATTTTTCACATTTTCAAAATGGCTACTTTTCTGATGAAAATCCGTATTGTTTTTCTTATATATACTGCAAACAAAGAACCACATCATCGGGGCCCACAACCAATGTCCTGGAGTAGTAATAAGAAACAAAATATATAACCTGGTAAACCCCAGTTTTCTCTATATAAAGTAGGGCTTAGAGGGATGTTCATGATGTCTTTGTTTTCAAATGTAACCTTTATAGCGATTCAGCCAGCCCTCTTTATACCGATATTCGTTACAACGACAAGACCTGTAATTACGATAAATTCAACGGAAAGATTCTTCATGTCAGCCTCGGTTCTGATCAGCATATCCCTCCATACGTCGAATCATTATTCATGAGATATTCTTTTAATCTAATACATGGTACCCAAGAAACAAATGATATGGATTTTTGAAAGAATCGCAATTCTAACAAATATCCATGACATTGGTTTCTTGGAGTAATTAAGGAGAAAAAAAATCCTTTATTCGCTTTAATACTAGTCGAACTTCAATGGCTCGAACACCTTAGGGATCCCTAAAATCTGTTCGAGACTGGGGTAGCTCGAGCCACTGAGGTTACTGTCAGGAGGCATAACGAGATCTTTTCGGTGATCTATAATGAAAATGTATGTTGTGTGCACTCATTAGAATCGCCTCATCGAGGCGATTCTAATGAGTACACACACCATACATTTGCAAGATAAAAGACCAAAATCTCCTTAAATATCCCCCACTATTTCTTCTGTAGAGGATTTCGCTAGGGGCTCAAGAACGGGCTCGACCCATCAATGGTAAACGAGCCATCGGTGTTCGAGCCATCGAAGTTCTACTGTACTTATTGGGGTTCTTCACAGCGGAAAATTCTTTATCACGTTAACATGTGAGGGAAAAATTCTGTCGCTATAACGAGGGCTCTCTGTATTGTTAAGCTTGATAAGCTGAATACTTTCGAAGTTTTGTTTTGTTTGAATTGAGATTTTACTTTTTAGGTCACTTTGGAGACGTTGCTTCCAATTTTGTGGCACTTTTACCCGACATTGAGATGAAATGACATCTCAATCTCTGCCACCCAAACAAACTAAAAAGGTAATATGTAGGGACGGTCCGACTCGCACCACATGTCCCAGTCAACACTATTTAGGTAATTTTGGAGACGCTGCTTCCAATTTTGTGGGACTTTTACCCAACATTGAGTTGAAATGACATCTCAATCCCTGCCACCCATACAAACCAAAAGGATAATATGTAGGGACGGTCCGACTCGCACCACTTCGCCTGGGCAGTCTTAGACCCCTAAGCGGTTTACCAGTACTTATGTGCGATAGGTTTCAGTTCTGCATGGAAGCATCATGCAGCCCAATCTATTTCTTCAAGACCCGATGGGTGGGGGCGATATTACTTTCGAAGTATATACATGCAGAAGTATTTGTTAATTAAATGTACATCTGCTGCTATGTTTAAGATAGGTAAAGTGTTTTCTTTCAACAAAGATAATTGGTTCGATTGAAAATGATATTGATTTTAAACTTTTGATATGTGATAGCTGACGGAGAAAGTTAATTGGTCTCTGTATACCAAAAGGGATGTACGATAATAATTGTATCACTTCATGATTGATAATGGTAAACAAGCATTCGGTGCTCGAGCCATTGAAGCCATTGAAATTTCAATTAAATTTAAGTTAGGTTTCGATTCATCATCATCATCATCATCATCATCATCATCATCATCATCACAATCATCATCATCATATTTGACTTACTCTAAAAGCGTTTTTTCGTAAAAGGTTTCTTCGTCTCAGCGACCCGATAAACCAATAAAAGGGAGAAAGGCTTTTTTGAAGGAATTTCGTTCGCTCCTTTTTAAATAGGGTTCTAATCTTGAAGGAAAGAATTTGCTCTTCAAGGAGAAAATTCATTTCTTTATACAGGTATACCGCTTTTTACAGGTCTTGTTTTTATAGCAAACGCAAGTAGTAAGTCCCGAAAGTTATTTTTCTCGCAAAAGAAGTGGACAATCTCAATAGGATCGGTTACATGTAGCAGCTTAGTCTGATATGCGTCTGACTGCTGACAGATAAGGAAGCCTCGTGTTCTAACGTTCCCGTCAACACTGTAAAGGTCATTTTGGAGGCGATGCTTCTAATTTTGTGGGATTTTTACCCGACGTTGAGATGAAATGACATCTGAAGCCCTGCCGCCCAATGAAACCAATATGATTTATAAGCATGTACCGCTTTGCCTGGGCAGGCTTAGATCCTCTAAGCGGTTTACCAGTACCCGTGTGCGGGTCGGTTTCAGCTCTGCGTGGAAGCATCATGCAGCTCATCTATTTCTTCAAGTCCCGATGGACGGGGGCCAGCATAAAAACGCTTACATTAGGATCGGTCGGGTTAGCGGAAACACATCACGTGAATGAGAACCCCTCTAAATAGAGAAAACTGGGGTTTACGGGGGTGTTCATTATTGTCCTTATTTCTGCTCAAAGACAGAGGTTGTGAGTACTCGTTAGTACCGCATCGATGAGCACCCACCACCTATGTGTAGGTATGAATAAGGGAAATGTCACAAATTTTCATCAGTAAAATAAGAATTATGGAGATACGAAAGAATGCACTATGTCACACGGATGTGTTATTGTAATGCATGTATTTTTAAGCCCGGACACAAACACACATGCAGTTCATGTATTGCATGTATACATTATGGCTAGCCAAAGGTTTCAGGGATACGCTTGAAACTTATTTATTTACCCTCAAATTCCATTCAGTTGCGTTTGATAAAAACGTAAAAAATGATGAATGTTTTGGCGTTGGCGCTCAAATCTCTGTTGGTTGTAATTCTAATTGCCTGTGGTGAGCTTTTTAATCTATCGTTATATTACATGTAATAATGAATATGAAAGGTTCATCCTTTGGAAGCAAAGAATACATCACAGAATGTAACAACTCCATACAATTTCATCTTGAAATTTTCGTTTTTCCGGCGGCAAAGTTTACAGTGTTTTTGTATAGGCGTGTTTTCGCAATGTGTATACAGACCACTTTTGAACAGTCCCAAAGGTGGTCCCTGATCAGAGGACATTGTGGCCATCAGAAAACAAAGAAATATTAAATGCATCCTTCAAAATAAGCTTTTAAAAGCAGAATTAGTCTTAATTTTAGGTGGTCTTAATGGCGGAATTTCACTATAGTTTATTATTTTTCTTATTTATGCTTTAGATAGGCTAGTCATAGGTATTCTTTAGAACCGCCTCACTTTGGCGATTCTAACGAGCACCCATATATAGCCTATGTTTAAAACAGAAATAAAACAAAACTCATACATTTCATACAAAAAACAACTTTCAAAGATACGCAATAAATAATTTCTTTCTTATGAGATAGGATATGTTTTACTTTTAAATCAGGTCAACTAGTCCGTGAAATGAACATCCCTATAAACCCCACTTTTTATAGAGAAAAGTGGGATTTACAGCGGTGTTCATTATCTTCCTTATTTTTTCTCAAAAACGTAGATTGAGAGTACCCATTAGACCGCCTCAAAGAGGCGGTTCTAACGATCACCCACAATATGTCTGGATTAGAAATAAGAAAAATATTGAGATTTTTTATCTGAAAAATGCTAGTTCTAGAAATGTGTTTTTGATTTGAGGTTTAACGTCTCCATCAACACTGTAACGTTTGTGGGACTTTAACCAGACCTTGAGATGAAATGACATCTCAAGCCCTGCCGCCCAATGAAACCAACAGGGTTTATAAGCATGGACGGTCCGACTCGCACTGCTTTGCCTGGGCAGCCTTAGATCCTCTAATTGGTTTACCAGTACTCGTGTGCGCATCGGTTTCAGCTCTGCGTGGAAGCATCATGCAGCCCATCTATTTCTTCATGCCCCGATGGGCGGGGGCCGAGTTCTAGAGATAAAGACGTTGTCATTTTATTGTAGTAGTAGTAGTAGTAGAAATAGTAGTAGTTGTATTAGCAGCAGCTGCAACAGTAGTAATAGTAGTAGGAGGTGGAGGGGGAACAAGATGAGGAGGTGGAGAAGAAGTAGGAGAAGAAGTGCGAGTAGGAGGAAAAGTAATAGTGGCTGCCTTTGGTTGAGTAGTAGTAGTAGTAGTAGTAGTAGTAGTAGCAGTAGTAGTAGTCGTAGTAGTGGTAGAAGTAGGAGTTGTTATATTAGCATCAGCTGTAATAGTGGTAATAGTAGTAGTAGTAGTAGTAGGAGGAGGCGGAACAGGAGGGGAACAGGATTAGGAGGAGGAGTGGTAGGAAGAGAAGTACGAGTAGGAGGAGAAATAATAGTGGTTGCCTTTGGAAGAGATGTAGCAGTAGTAGTAGTAGTAGTAGTAGTAGTAATTCATTCATTCATTCATTCATTCATTCATTCATTCATCAATTCATCATCTTTATTTCCTCCAGCAATAGGAGATTGTGACAAATATATGAAACTAGTAAAGAACCAGTGCTTCAGCTGAAGTGCACGACCCGCCGGATGCTTTTAGCTTTATGAGTGTTACCATATATGGGTATGGCGGCCATTTTGGTCATGTAACCTGGACCTAAAACGGTTCCCCAAATAAATGCGCCTTATCGTAAGGAGCAAAAATATATCTTATACTTTAGTACTGTATTCTGAATCGTTTGTCTCACTTTTCCAATACAAAAGCATATGTGTCAACGTTTGACCTACGCACAAAGAAGGTCAAGGTCAACCCAGGGTCACCATTTTAGCAATTTATGATGGGCCTATGTCCCAGATGCTATTTATCAAGTGTCGTGGAAATCTGCCCAGTGGTTCTGGAGAAGACTATTTTGGAAGGGTTTTTACCATATATGGCTTGGCGGCCATTTTGGTCATGTGACCTGGACCCCATGGGCAAAGTTTGGTTCCCCCCATCCCATAGAGGCTCCATATGAAATTTGACTTCAATCGGCCCAACGGTTTCCGAGGAGAAGCAGTTCGAAAATTTTCACATTTTTAGCCTCGGCGAGGCTATACTAAATGGAATGTAATATTTCGCAAGTTCATTGGTTAGATCTCATTGATATCTATCAGTATGCCAAAAATTGTTTAAATATTCCAAGCGGTTAAGTCACTATCACCAATTTTCTCAAACGGGTTACGGACGGACAGACAGACTGACAGACAGACAGAATGACCGAATGACACGGTGATTTTAGGGCACTCTTAGAAAATCAACGGACTTCAGGTTGTCGCTTTTTCTACGCGTCGTGCAATTGCTCCATGTTGGAGCAAAGGAGAAAGCGCTGTGGAAAACAACTTTTGTTACCAGGTTTCATAATTTTGCATGTCTTTAAAGGGTTGGACCTGATACAAGAGCATAATTAGCCTTTTCCTTACTTATTCATTATAAGAAGATTTTCTAAGGCCATTCCCAATTGACGCCAGTGCAAATCATACTTCGCGAGCAGGTCATAAAGAGCATTTCGCCGCAAATTAGCAACCGAATACTTTAGTAATTTCGGATATCTTCAGAATTATCTCTGTGATAGAGGATCTTACATGAGTGTTCATGTATTATTGAATTTATTAAACGAGTTGAGGAAAAGGGATAAAATGCGAGGCTTTGCCGAGCATTTTATCCCTTTTCCTCAACGAGTTTAATGAATTCAATAATACATGAGCACGAATGCAAGATTCTATTTATCATATGACATTTAAAACGCATTTTATTCACGATTGTTTACAAAAATGTCAATTTTCCGCCGTTAGTAAACGCGACGTCGTTAAGGACGTCGT
Organism: Lucinisca nassula; assembly: GCA_963580285.1. NCBI lineage: Eukaryota > Metazoa > Mollusca > Bivalvia > Lucinida > Lucinidae > Lucinisca > Lucinisca nassula. The sequence goes on along the minus strand of OY757019.1, from coordinate 109,330,026 downwards.
ACATGTAACGTTACGGGAAGTATCTAGCTAATTTGCATATTTAATCCACTTGTTGATTATCGAAAATATTACATGACGTTATTACACTCTCAGACGCGACGTCATATGATAAATATCTATCTACAATCAGTCAATGGCACAAAACCCGATTGTTCGTTATTATCCCCTCTGCGAACAGTCATATGTCCGATTCAGTATCTGTGTAGATAGCATTAATAGATAGGGAGACTAACAGTGGACCGAGAACATTCCCTTGCAGGACCCCAGACAAAACTGTGGCCCACAACGAAGATTCACCCGTTAACAACAACTCGCTAATTTCTGTAGCAAAGAAAGGAGTCTATCCATATAAGACTCTTCCCAACAATACCGTAATCAGATATTTTGAGTTTCAGTAGTTCATGGTGTGTGTGTAAAAAGCCTTCTCAAAGTCCAGAATGAATGTGTCAACCTGTCCCCGTTTGTCCAAGATGTTTGCCCAGTCATTAATAACTGTGCTCAGCTGAGTTTCACAACTATGCCCTTTTTCTAAATGCATGTTGTCTATCTGACAAAAGTTTATGTCCATCCATGTAAGCCATGATATTTGAGAAGACTATATGTTCAAGCAATTTACATGGAACACACGTCAGGGACACAAGGCGATAGTTACGAGCAAGAGTCCTGTCTCCTCTTTTAGAGAGTGGGCAAACGGATACAGGTTCATTAAGTAAACGAGGAATTGCAGTGGTTTGTACACAATTTCTCAAGGGCTAGCAATCGGCCACTCCAGCAGTAGTCGAACAATTTCCTTGGGTTAATGTTGCGGTTTAAAAGTACTCGTGTGCGGTCGGTTTCAGCTCTGCGTGGAAGGATCACATAGTCCATCTATTTCTTCAAGCCCCGATGGGCGGGGCCGGTTTTACTATTTAATCCATATTTATAGATATCCATTATTTGATTTCTAGATATCCATAATTCGAATTATGGATATCCATAAATAAGCCGAGTATGGGATATCCATAATTCGAATAATGGATATCAATAATTCAAAATATGGATATCCATTATTCCGCTGTTTTATGGATATCCATAATTCGTTTTATGGAAATCCATAAATCGAATAATGGATATCTATAAATCAGGCTGAATTTAATCAGATAGATTTATGGATATCGATAATTCGGATAATGGATATCCATACTTCGATTTATGGATATTATTAATTCAGATAGATTTATGGCTATCGAATAATTCGAATAATGGATATCAATAAATCAAAATATGGAAATCCATTATTCCGCTGTTTTATGGATATCCATATTAAGAATTAAGGATAACCATAATTCACTGCAAAAGCCTTTGTTTTCAGCCATTATTTATTGTATTTATTTGCAAAAAGGAATTATTGATATCCACAATTGTTATTATGGATATCCATAAATGGATTGAATTATGGACATCCATAATTCGACTCAGTGATATCCATAATTCGAATTATGGATATCCATAATTAGATTTTTGGGTATTCATAATTCGAATTAATGTTATCCATAAATCAGCCGCATAATGGATATCCATAATTCGAATTATAGATATCCATAATCGAATAATGAATATTAATAATTCGCTTTATGGGTATCATTAATCCAGATTGAAGTAAGGATATCCATTACTCGAATTATGGATATCATTAATTCGAATTATGGATATCCGTAAATAATTATGGCTAACCATAATTCGAATTACGGATATCACAAATTCAATTTGAGGATATCCATAAATGATTACGGATATCTATAAATAGGGAGTAAATAGTGAAACGGCCCCATATAAATGTTACCAAGAACATTTTTGCTGGCAAACAGTATGTAAACAGTTTTCTTTCCGACCATTGCAGGGGCTTTATGAGGGGCTCGGCGAAATTGAAAAATCTAAAAGAAGCAAAGTAAGATGGCACACTTTTATTTCGCGTCTTTTTTTCTTTGAAGTCTTTACTGAGTATATGAAAGTGATACCCAGGCCATGTACATTTGTTTAAATCATAAATACAAGGATTTTAATTGTGGAAGGTTTTGCTTGTCTCTACCTCCAAAAGGTCAATTTTACAGAAAACTCCTGACCTCTTCTGGGAAGAAGAATTTGGGGAACGGTTTTTGATAGGATACCGGGAAACGTCACAAGACAGAATGTGCATATACCTTGTGACGCGTGTATGAGAATATCAATAAGTAACCAGCTATGTCGGAAATCACTGTAAATTCCACCCCCTCCCAGACCCACACAAAAGCACTTATTGGGTCGATTCTTTGGCAATCGACCCAAAGTTACTAAGCACAGTGCTTTCATCGTTGACGCACACGTATTCAAATATATTGGAAATTTTACCATAAAAAAAATTGAAAATTTTCAGGTAGAAATAAATTTGATATTTATCATATTGCTGTTCAAAACATAGATTGTGGGTACTCGGCAGGCGGATTTTCGGACATCTACAATCTATTTTTAATCAGAAATAACGGACATCTACAATCTATTTTTACGTATCCTAGAATCAGGTATAACATTCAAATTGCCAGTAACAATATGATCAGCAGCAGGATAGCAATACACTGAGTCTTTACAATCACATGTATCAGGAGTGTTAGTGTAAATGTCAAGATCAGAAACAAGTTTATTGAAATTAAAAATGATAGATCTTACAGGTTTATTGTATTTATAGCAAATTGTGGGCGTTTCAGTATTTTGAAAATAAGCAGGAATGGATGAAATAACCGAACTTGTTCCGAAGATACCTGGTAAATCTAAAAAATCCGAACCCTTATTAATGAAGGATATTTTGATGTAATGGCGTTTGTGATTAATTTCAGAATCGATGAAAGGACGAAGAGCATGCTGAGTATAACCTTAAGAATAAGAGCATGGTCGTATAACTGAATAGAACTATCGTAGAATTTACTCGCCTTGGTATCCAGAATCCGTAATACAGAAATGGGTAATGAACTTAGAAAAGCAAACATTGAGTTGTGTCCATGATTCAATAATATTATCGACAGTCACTTCAGTCTGGTATTGTTTTTTTAAAAGCGCGTAATTTGAGTTTACAATTGCCAGTTTTTCCTGGGGCCTTGCGATCTAGTTTTACGCTTTCGACAGTCCAGAAGCGAGAAAATATCAAAGTTGGGCATATTAGATAAATTACCCTCATGATAAATGTTGTCATTAAAGCCCGATGGAAAAGGTGTCTGTAATAATTTAATTCATTTTAAATCAGTTTTATGCCGTTTTATAATTTTAAACCTAGCTGTAGAATTTACATCATAATATTTTTTTTCAACAGGCTGTATAGAAATATCTTTAATAGAATGAAATGTACGTCTGAAAAGTAAACAACATTAGCACATGGACTGTTTAATAGTATTTTTATTATTAGCTACCGGTTTCAGATCTTCAGGACAATAATGGCGTCAAACTATATATATATATGCTATTCCCATATATATATATACATACATATATATACAGATACATATGCATACACTCATGCCAAGCCGATCGTTAATCAGAAATGGGCGAAAACCGGAGTACCCGGAGAAAACCCACCTGACCTTCCGTTGCAGAACTTGGTGTCTCACATGTGACCAGAGCCAGACTCGAACCTACAGCTGTGAGAGACCTAATGATTAACAGTCAGCTAACCCACTAGGCCGGGGAGGTCCGTTAAGTGATTGCTAATCCAAATCGAAGCGGTGTATCCGGAGAAACCTTTGCTAACAAGGATCCGCATAAGACCCGAGCCAGGCTCGTACCCACAGTTGAGTGACCTAATGATTGAGATGGCTCTTATCCACCAGGCCAAGGAGTCCTGACTTGACATGCATGCACGATGCAGGCTAAATAAGGCAATGTGCACCGTCCTGATCAGGATGTTAACTGCAGGCCCCAAGTGCTGGGAGAACCCCGCTCCTGAACCGTGTAGAAATTCGTCCCGCACAGTAACGTACACAGGTCTACGAGTACCGACAGCAGTTTATTCTGATTCTGATATTTGATTTGAAGTTTAACGTCCCCTTCAACCCTATATAAATTTTATGTATTATGCCATTTTGGAGACGTTTCCAATTTTGTGTGACTTTACCAGACATTGAGATGAAATGACATCTCGAAGTCTGCCGCCAAATGAAACCAGTAAGGACTGTCTGCTGGTGTGGAATTGTCAAAGGATGTGTCAACAGTAAACAGTTCTGATTTTGATTGTATGCATGGAAGGGCCGCGCCCAGGCAGGCATTGACCTTCCAAGCGGTGACCGCAGAAACTCGGAATGAACAAGACGATTGCTGAATTCAACCGTGTCCGATTCCATGCTTTCATGAACCCGAGCAAAGAACACGCACATGGTTGATGACAATGGAGAAACACAATCTCCGCACAAAGCTCCAATCCCGAGAAATTCAATACAAATAACCATTGCAACAATGATATAAACTGTTCATGCAAATTCTGCACAAACCAAAATATTAAGAGTAAACTTACCTTCGCAGCTGAAAACCGATTTGGTTTTCCAGAACTTCTTCTTTTTTTGCATTGAACGATTTCGCAAAAAGAGGGGGTTTCAAGGTCGGTCAGCCTAAAATAGCCAATCACCACAGATTGACGATTTAACAAATGGAAGCAACTCTAGGTAAATTTGTCATGTAGCCTTCTTTGAAGGTACAGTGCCTATGTACAGGCAGTACAACATCCTTAGATTAAATGTGCCTTCCCAAAAATAATGCAATTTAATTCATATTTGGAATCAAATTAGATTATTTGCTATAAATACAATAAACCTATTAGAAACACAATATTCAACTTCAATAAAATTGTTTCTGATTTAGATATTCAAGCAAACAATCCTGAATCCTGAAACTGTTATAAATCATTTTTGTCTCTCCAGCTGCTGGTCATGTACTTACCGACAATTTGAAAATTATCGAAGACTATAGAATACGAGCAATTATGTCAAAGGGACCTAGATATAGATTTCTATCGAGTATTGATTTTTTTTTCTAAATGCGGATTCCTTAAATGAATTCTGTAAACGCTGATGTAAGAGAGAGTATGTTGAGTCTACTGCTTTGAATAACTGGAAACTCAGCATCTTTAAAGTTGTTGATCGACGTATATCGTTTTATTCAAATGGTACGCATATTTTACCTCGTAAACCAAAAGTTCTTTTTAGGCACCTTAAGCATGGTATCCAAGAATTCCACAATAGGTATGTTTTGGTTACAGCTGACAAGGCTGCAAACAGTGTAATTGCTGTTTGTTGGCTCCACTACATTAATACACTCAGACAAGAACTTGGTAGTACAAACACCTACGTTCAGGTTCCTGAAGATGAAACTACTATCGTCAAAGAACATCTTCAAAGCATACCAAATTCCAATGTTAGAATAACGGAAAACCAAGATAAACTTCTTACATTATACTGGTTACCGAAGCTTTACATAACTTCTTATAAAGCTCGTTTTATAGCCATTTCTAGAAAAGGCTTACGAATATTCTGGCACTAACTTGTTTTGGCCTATAAAAAAATGAAGTTTTGAATAAACTGAAAGCAAGAGGTTTTTGGTGGATCTAGTTTGTCGACGTACGATTTGCCTACTCTTTACAAATTTCACCTCATAATCTGATGAAAGAAAAATATTTACTTTAATTGAAACTTTTTTTTCCGCGAAAAGTGTCTGTATTTGGCCTGTAATGATAGAAATGCTTATTTTGCTTTTTCAGACTACAACAATTGCTATGTTTACTGGACATGTCAATTGGTTTGCGAGGCACTTTCCTTTTGTTTTGATTATATGTATATATGGTTTGGATCTCAATTATTTGAACAAGTAGTTGGTGTTCCGATGGGTACAAACTGTGCTCCCCTTGCTGCATATATCTTTCTGTTTTGTCGGGAAAAAGAATGCATGTTGTCCCTTTCTAAAAACAAACAAACCGATGTTATTGAGGCATTTAACTCTACCTCTCGATATTTGAATGATCTTTTAAATATTTATAATGTTTATTTTGATCAAACGGTTGGTCAAATTTATCCAAAAGAATAACAGTTAACTAGGCTCATTCTGATGACTCTGAAGTCCATTTACGAAAACACACCTATACAAAATCATTGTAAACTTTACGACCGAAAAAACTAAACGTTTAAGATGAAAAATTGTGATATTTTTCTTATTTCTGCTCAAAATATAGATTCTGGGTACATGTTAGAACTGCCTCATCGAGGCGGTTCTAATCGAGGCGGTTCTAACGAGCACCCACAATCTATATTGTAGAGCAGAAATAACAAAAAATAAGGATTCTTTCCCTTTGGTGTCTTTGATGGGTGGAGTAAGTTAATTGTATCGATTCCTGATCTTTGTTTTACTTCTACTTACCCCTGTTAACCCCGGTTTTACTATATAAAAGTGGGGGTCTAGTGGGTAAGTATGATATAGGCATGTTTTCGTGATGGGATTTACTTATGACTGTTTCTAATGGCACTGTCTCTTCCAAAATTTACAATAAAAGAGATGATTTTAATTTTGAAATTGTAAATTTTCCTTTCTGGGATGGTGACGTCCCTGAGGCTATGTCTTATGGGGTTAATATCAATATCACCCCTTAGGTTACACTCTGCTTCTTCTGTACGGATTCCCCATTCTATTAAGAACTTTAATACTATGTTGCCTTCGGTATTGGTTAGACCCTTAAATTTGTCTTCTGTAACTTCAGTTAATCTCAAAGGAGCAGGCAATACCAATGTTTTTGGGAGTAGTCTTCGTATAAGACTATCTCCTCTCAAATCACCCATCCTTCGAAAATATACTAATCCGTGGAAAAGAAGTGGAATGTATTCTAGTATTTCTAAGTGCAATGCCAAGAGGTGCAGATGTTGTTCGCATTTAAGCACTGCGTCTACCGTTACTTCATCTGTAAACGGTAGACGCTTCTCTGTAGTTAACATGTCTGATTTGACATGACAGTCTACAGATTTAATTTATCTAATTACTTGACGTGCTGCAAACTGTAATATGCAGTACGTCGGTCAAAGTAACCGCATGCTTAAAACTAGATTGAACGAGCATTATCGTAGAATGAGTAAGCCTAAGAAAACTGACACTTTCTTGTACCGTCACTTTCGACGTACAGGTCATTCTGTAAATAACATTATTATACAACCAGTGGAAAAACTTTATTACGATGCAAATTCTACATCTAGATTCAAAATAAGCAAAAGACATGAAGCTGAACTGAAATGGATTAAATTTTTACAGACCCCTTTTCCACTGGGATTTAATGACAACATTTATCATGAGGGTAATATTTCCAGAATGCCGGACTTTGATATTTTCTCACTCCTGGAATGTCGAAAACGCAGAACTAGATCTCACGGCACCAGGAAAAATGGTAACTTTAAACGTAAATCACGTGCGTTTAAACGAAACAATACTAGACTGAAGTGACTGTCAATTATATTATTAAATCATGGACGCCACTCTATGCTTTCATTTTTAAGTTCATTACCCGTTTCTGTTTTACGTCTTCTGGACACCGAGGCGAATAAATTCTACGATAGTTCTCATCAGTTATATGATGCGGCTCTCTTAACTAGAGGCTATACTCAGCATACTCTCCGTCCTTACATTGATTCTGAAATTAATCATAAACGTCATTTCTTCAAAATATCCTTCATTAATAAGGGTATGGATTTTATAGATTTGCCCAGTATCTTCCGTGAGAGATCGGTGCTTTCTTCCATTCCTGCTTATTTTCAAAATACTGAAACACCTATAATTTGCTATAAATATAACAAACCTGTTAGATCTATCATTTTTAATTTCAATAAACTTGTTTCAGATCTTGATATTGATACTAATACTCCTGATTCATGTGATTGTAAAAACTCAAAGTATTGCTATCCTGCTGCTGGTCATGTAATTACTGGCAATTTGAAAATTATTCCTGATTCTAGGATAAGGAATATAATTTCTAAAGGACCGAAATATCGGTTTCCTTCTAAAATTGATTTCAGTAAATGTAGAGATGAAATCGCTGCTTCCTTGAATGAATTCGGTAATCGATGGTGTAAGCGAGAGTATGTTGAGTGTAAAGCCCTAAAGGACTGGAAACTTAGCATTTTAAGACTAGTGAATAAACGCATTTCTTTCTATTCTCAAAATACTAACTTATTACCTCCTAAGCCCAAGACGTCTTTACGTCATCTTAAACTAGGCATTCAAGAATTTCATAAGAAGTTTGTTTTGGCCCCTGCAGACAAGGCCGCTAACAACGTCGTTGTTGTGTGACGGCTCCACTATGTTAACACGCTTAAGCAGGAGCTTGGTGGTACTAAGGCCTATGAACTTCAGCCTTTGGCTGAAGAGAGAGCTATAGTAGATATACATGTTTGTCTTTCAGCCACCAAGTTTGCTGTGTGTGTTAACGAAGGCCAAGACAAGCTTCCTACGCTATACTGGTAACCAAAACTTCATAAAAAACCTTACAAAGCACGGTTTATTGCAAATTCTAGTTCTTGCACTACCACTGAACTTTCTAAATTATTAACTTCCTGTCTTACTGCTATTAAAACGCATGTAATTAAATATTGTGATAAAGTCTTTGAAAGATCAGGAAGAAATCTGTTTTGGTCTGTAAAAAATTCGAATGAGGTTTTAAATAAATTTAAATCTAGACAGTTTCGTGCTTCTAGTCTGTCTACCTACGATTTTTCCACTCTTTACACTACACTTCCTCATAATCTTATAAAAGAAAAGCTTAATGATTTAATTGAATGGGCTTTTCACAGAGAAGATTCTCTCTATCTTGCATGTAATGTCAGAAATGCATTTTTCACTTCTAAAGAGCATAAGAATTATACACTTTGTTCATGTCAGAAAGTGTGTGATGCCCTCACCTTTCTTCTTGACAATATTTATATTAGATTCGGTACTGAGTTATTTAGACAAATTGTGGGTATTTCGATGGGTTCTAATTGCGCACCTCTTGTGGCTGATCTGTTCTTGTATTGTTATAAAAGAGACTTCATTTTGTCGCTTTCCATTGATAACCAATCTGAAATTATTGAAGCTTTTAGCTCTACTTCTGGATGTTTGGATGATTTGTTGGGTGTTGATAATACCTATTTTGATGGTTTGATCAGTCAGATTTGCCCCCTGGGGCTTCGGTTGGATGGGGCAAATTCTTCTGATGCCGAGGCACCGTTTTTGGGTTTGCATCTATCTATTGTAGATGGATTTGTTTCGTGCAAAATTTATGATAAACGCGATGACTTTGATTTTGAGATTGTGAGTTTTCCTTTTTTGGATGGTGGTGTTCCTCGTGCGCCGTGCTGTGGCGTTTGTATTTCGCAATTAATTCGATTTGCTAGAGTGTGTAGTCATGTAACTGACTTCAACACTCGTAATAAATTATTAACGGCTAAACTCCTTAATAAGGGTTATCGGTACCATAAACTACGCAAAGCCTTTTCGGGGTTTTATAGACGCCGTTCTGGTTTGGTTTCGGAATTCGGTGTTGGACTTGGGTCTCTTCTGCGGCAGGGTCTATCGGAACCCGAAGTTTATGGTGACTTAGTATATAAATTCAGAGGGATATGTGACCGCGGTGGCTTCGGCACCCGGTTTCGTAAAATCATTCTTCGATATGGGAAGATTGGGTACAACGTGGATGTTGTACGACAGACTGCATGCGTGGTGGTTGGCCCGGATCGCGGTTGGCGGCTTTGCTTCCCTCTTTGGTTGTGCGCCGGTGGGTCGGGCCTCGGGTTCTGTGGCGGCTCCAGCGTGGGGGCTTGTTGGGGATTGGGGGGATAGTGTTGGTTGGTGCCTGGTGCTCTGTCTCTGGTCGGGCTCGTCGGGGTCTGGCTGTTGGTTTTCTTTTGCTCCAGCGTTTCGGTGGTTTCTTGCTGTCGGGTCCTCGCCGTTGTCTCACCTCTGTGGTTCTTTGGTTTCTGTGTTCACGGGGATGTTGCACTGATGAGTTAGGGGGCCTTCATGCGAACTGAACAAAGTTTTTTGTCTGAATCGCGGCGGAGGTGGGGGCGGGGATTGTGGCCGCGTGGGGTCGATTTGGGCCCCCCGGTGGAAATCTTCCACTGACCGTTCAAAGGCGGCTCTTCTGTGGCGGTTTGTTTGTGTTGTTGTTTGTTGCTTGCTGTGTGTATCACTTCTGTCTTTTGGTTTTGGATGGCCGTGTGGCCATTTTGTGGGAAGGTGGCTGTCCATGTGGCCTTCCTTTGTTTGGGTTTCCATTGTGGTCTGGTCGCTTGGTGTTTGTGTTTCTTTCCCTTTGGTGTCTTTTATGGATGGAGTAAGTTAATTGTATCAATTCCTGATCTTTGTTTTACTTCTACTTTTTATATGCCACAGCTTATTCGTTTTGCTAGAACTTGCTGTCATTTTGATGAATTTGATGATCGAAAGAGAATTTAAACAGTTAAACTTCTAAAACAAGGCTATCGGTATCACGTTTTTAAAATTTTATTGTCGACATTACGACATTATTTCTAAATATGGCATTTTTTGAAGACACTTCTGCAACAGGGACTGTCGGAACCTGAGTTTTGTGGGGATTTAGTTTTTATTTTCAGAAGAATACTTGGTGGTGATAATTTTTCTGGTCAGTTCAGAGATAACAATAATACTCCGTGTCACTTTCTATAGTACAAGAAGAGTGGTTATAGCATGTATGTTATGCGACAGACCAAGTGTTTGGTTGTCGATCATTTTACAGTTGACATTTTTACTTCGCTCTTCAGTTACACGGCGGTAGGTCGGACTCCGGACTCTTTGGTGATGGTCCCACTCTATATCCTTTAAATTAGCGAAGGGTGGAGTCGGATATTTCCTGGTTCGACCCTCTGTGATCTAACTGGTGGTTTTCTTCTGCCCTGACGTCGGATTGTTGTTGAGTCCTCAACCCTGATTCATGATAATATTAATCTATACATAATCATTTTACCAGGCATTTTATCATGCGGATCAATTTATTATTGTTATTTTGTATGATACTGTACTGAAACTGCGGGCGAGGACTGAAATTTCCTAAACTCCGGAGTTGAAGCTCCCAAGTAGTTTTACTATTGACCGTCCCAAGGCAGTCGTTCATTTGTAGTGTCTTATTTGTTATTTGGTTTTGTGCCGTTGGTTCATGTTTCGTCTTTTTTTGTGTGTGCCTCCGTGTCGCTTTCTATAGGTGACTTGAGACGCAGCCGTTCTTAGATTGTGGCCTTTCCTGAGTGGCCTTTTCTTACTAGTTTATATACTCAGAGGCAATAAAAAGTATACACTTTTTAATTTAGAATACCGGATCTTGTATTGCTGTGTAATAAAATATGCCTATGTCCGCTTTACCCAAACGTCCAAGTTTGTAAAACTCCAATTCTTTTCCTGTAACAGTCATCCATGAAAGAGTTATTGCCCTTAATTGAAAATCAATATTTCCAATAAAATCTCATGTTGTACGCGACATTCAAATCTGTGGCCATCACAAAAGTCGTGTTCGAATGTTCATCGATAAGGCCACATCATTACTTTGCCATTAAACCCAAACAAACAGCTTCAAACTCAATTTGAATTTCTGCATGTTCCGGATTATCTCCCTTTCAATTAAAGTCATAGTGATTTAAATGAGTCTTTTTTCTCAGGTCGTGTAAGAGATATTCATTTGAAACTTTCGCATACTCATTGTTTTGCTCGGCATCTTTATGTTTACTCCATAGTAAAACCTCTAAAATTGCACAATGGAAAGTTAATCTCCAATACAAATCCTATAGAAACATAATGCATTTAATAAAAGGAAGAACGTAAAAGGCGAAAATGTCATTTTCTTGGAGAAAAGATGTTGCATTTTACCTTTTGTTTAATTTCAATATGCGACATATTCTTGCCAATCAGATGCCATTCTTTAAATTTTTGCATGAAAAATCATTTATTGAAGAACCCTTATTCGAAACACATGTTTAAAGGGGAGCTACTCAAGACGAAATATTGGATCAGACCCCCTGTCCATATCCAGTGACACAATTTCATTATCCGTTAATCAAATTTAACGTAAAATGCTGCAAATTATGCGGCAGTGGTTGTTCTTATTTATGATACCTCATATGTATGTAGAGAGGGAGAGATTGGGACGCAAATTGGCATTCAGTAACCTGTATACTTACTTTTGCCTCTCAGTATATATACCTGATAAACGGATCTTTGTTTTTTTTTTTATTTTATACACGGATCCGATATACATATTGGGTCCGAATTTCATTCCACTGATCCCCCTAGACAAAACCTGTAGAATTTGACAAACTTGTATCGTAAGGGTAATAAAATTACGCTATGATTATGAAAAGTGGTCGAGGCAAAGGACTTGCTAACAAACGTATCTTTCTTTATTTCAGGACGCCACTTTAATCGACAACATCAAGTTCAACCGCCCAAAAGAATGAAGAACAATTGTGCCAAGGTTTTATTGTAAGTTATTGTATATCGCCACAGATCGGTCTATCGACCGACTCGTCCGTCCATCCATCTGTCCGCCCGTACACCCACCTGTCAATCTACCTGCCTCTGCCTGGCTGTGCATTCAGTCGTCCAGTCAGTCTGTTTGACCTTTGTCTGTCTGTCTACATCGGTCCTCCCGACTGACTGACGGACTGTCGTTAGTTCTATCTTATTTTAGATTTTTTGTGTGTTTTGGCTATTGGCACTTTCATGATCATTTCACCATATCAAGGAAACCGACAAATAAAGGTTGGCGTGCACATTTGATCCGAGGGAGGCAGAACGCTAGTCAAAACAGGCTCTGATTCTTTGACGGTTCCAGCGTAAAGGCTTACCCCAGTGGAATTCGTTTCCGCTGACCGTTCCAAGGCGGTTCTTCTGTCGCGGTTTACTTTTGTCTTTGGGTGTTTGTGTCGCTTATATTAGTTTATTTTGGATAGCCTATTGGCAATTTTGTGGGAAAGTAACTGTCCTTTTGGTTTTCCGCTATTGATGTTTCCATTAGGGTTTGTTGTTTCATGTTTGTGTTTATTTCCCTTTGGTGTCTCTGATTGGAGTTGTGGGTCGATTGTGTCGATTACTGATCATTGCCTCCACTTCTGTTTTACTGAGAATTAGAGAGAATCTAATTCTATGCAATGCTGGTTGGTGTCTGATGCTCTGTCTCTGGCCGAGCCCGTCGGAGTCTAACTGTTGGTTTTCTTTTGCTGCAGCATTTCAGTGGTTTCTTGCTGTCGAGTCGACACAGTTGTTTCATCTCTGTGGATGTTTGATTTTATTGTGTTCACGGAGATGTTGCATTGCTGAGTAAGGAAATAGAAGTGGAGGCAATGATCAGGAATTGATACAATCAACCTACAGCTCCCATCAGAGGCGCCAAAGGGAAAGACACACAATCATGAAACAACAGACCCTAAAGGAAACACCAACAGCGGAAAGCCAACAGGACAGTTACTTTCCCACAAAATGGCAAATTGGCTATCCAAAATAGAATAACACAAGCGACACAAACACCCAAAGACAAACCATAAAAAAAATAAATCGCGACAGGAGAACCGCCCTGAAACGGTCAGCGGACACGAATTCCACTGGGCGGGGGGGGGGGGGGGCTTAAATCGATTTTACGTGGCCACAATCCTCGCTCTTACTTCCGTTGCGATTGAGACAAGCAACTTGTTCAGTCTGCATGAAGGCCTCCAAACTTGAGAGAAACCATAACAAAAATATACCGCGACAGAAGAACCGCCTTGGAACGGTCAGTGAAACGAATTCCAATGGGAGGCTTAAATCCATTTTACGTGGCCACAACTCTCGCACTTCCTTCCGTCGCGAATTTGACAAATACTTGGTTCAGTCCGCATGAAGGTCTTCTCACTCATCAGTGCAACATCTCCGTGAACACAAATAATCAAACAACCACAGAGATGAAACAACGGTACGGACTCGACATCAAGAAACCACTGAAATGCTGGAGCAAAAGAAAACCAACAGTTAGACTCCAATGGGCCAGACCAGAGACAGAGCATCAGGCACCAACCAACATTACCTTGAATTAGATCTCTCTTATACTCAATAAGCCATTATATCGAATCGAATTAATTGCGAAATATAAACGCCATAGGATGGCGCACGAGGAACATCACCATCCAAAAAAGGAAAATTTACAATCTCAAAATCAAAATCATCGCCTTCATGCGGACTGAACAAATTATTTGTCTAAATGGCGACGGAAGTGAGGGCGAAGATTGTGGCCACGTTAAATCGATTTAAGCCCCCCAGTGGAATTCATTTCACTGACCGTTCTAAGGCGGCTCTTCTTTCGTAGTTTATTTTTGTTATGGTTTGTTTGAGTGTTTGTATCGCGTATATAATTTTTTGTTTTGGATAGCCAATTGGCCATGTTGTGGGAAAGTAACTGTCCTTTTGGCTTTCCGCTATTGATGTTTCCATTGGGGTTTGTTGGTTCGTGCTTGTGTTTCTGTCCCTTTGGTGTCTCTGATGGGAGCTGTGGGTTAATTGTATCGATTCCTGATCATTGCCTTCACTTCTATTTTAAAGGAATATCATATGTCTGTCAGATTGTCTGCCTGTCTGTTTGTCCGTAAGTATGTGCCCCTGTCTGTCAGTTTGTCTGTCTGTCTATCTGTCTGTCTCGTGGGTCTATCTGTTCCTTTTCTGCTTAACATTCGAGTCAAGACGATTCGTCTTGGCAACACATTTAGGTGATCACCACCCCATAACTTAATAAAGACATGTGCGCTTAGCTAAAATTCAAAGAAGCCTAATTATCCACTCGTTTAGAAAGACGCTCGGACTACATGACGAAGTGTTTGGTTAAACGCGATCACACACCCGTGTATCAAAGTGCATTCTTTCACACTTGAAATGGTTGCCTTTGAGGACAATTTGTGATATTTAGTTTATTTATACTCCAAACATAGGTTGTGGCTATTCGTTAGAACCGCCTCTATGTTTCTGAGCAAAATAAAGAAAAATGACGAATATCCCTTTAAACCCCAGCTTTACTATATGAAAGTGAGGTTCAAGAAATCGTTAGATATGCTTTTCGCCCGAATTCGCTGACATTATCAGTCTGAACAATGTCGAACTGGAGACAGCCCTGAATTATCATTTGGAGACTCGGACCGGCGGCATCATCCATTTGGTACGTCTGATATTCCAAAGGCATCACCTACCAAATCATTACTGAACCTGGGAAATCCTGGCCGTCCGTGACACCAGTTTCTGCTCGGTATCCTGGCAAGTAATTGATCGCTTGTTATTTAATGTCATGTATTCAATGGTATGCCTTCAATTCTTAGATGTTGATGGGTTCTGATCAGTTCACACCCATGCATATATCACAATTATCTTCATAACCCTCTGTTGGTCGTGAGGGAATATCGATTTACTTGTCACCTGGGTCGGGTTCGCTACCTGGACAAAACCAACCGACAAAATGTACTAAAATGCATGTAGCCACTACATATAATTTAATATGGAATTGTTTCTTTGAAAGCGGCGCAAAATCATAAGTGTTTAAATTAATTTCAGTCTTTGCCCGTCAAGGTAATATATTTTTCTTTTTTTTTAAATGTGAATAATATTTGTTGCTTCCCTGGTGTTTTAGGTATTCAATGGACCAGGTATACTTCAATCTAAATGTAGGACAAATTGTTGTAAAATGCATAGAACTGCACTTTCCTACCATTAATGCGAAGCATTTGATGTTTAAGTATTTTTATGTCGACAACATTCCACACTTAACACTGATATAATTTTCATAAAAAAATGAGCAATGCGAAATTTCTTCCCTGTATGGCCGAATCTGCCTTACCTGATCTGTTCTTGTATTGTTATGAAAGAGACTTCATTTTTTTGCGCTTTCCATTGATAACCAATCTGAAATTATTGAAGCTTTTAGCTCTACTTCTAGATATTTAGATGATTTATTAAATATTGATAATGCCTATTTTGATGGTTTGATCAGTCAGATTTACCCCCTAGAACTTCAGTTAAATAAAGCTAATTCTTCTGATACCGAGGCCCCGTTTTTGGATTTACATCTATCTATTGTAGATGGATTTGTTTCGTGCAAAATTTATGATAAACGCGATGACTTTGATTTTGAGATTGTAAATTTTTCTTTTTTGGATGGTGATGTTCCTCGTGCGCCATCCTATGGCGTTTATATTTCGCAATTAATTCGATTTGCTAGAGTGTGTAGTCATGTAACTGACTTCAACACTCGTAATAAATTATTAACGGCTAAACTCCTTAATTAGGGTTATCGGTACCATAAACTACGCAAAGCCTTTTCAAAATTTTATAGACGCCATTCTGATTTAATTTCAAAATTCAATATTGGACTTAAATCTCTTCTGCAACAAGGTTAATCGGAACCCAAATTTTATGGTGACTTAGTATATAAATTCAGAAAAATATACAACCGCAATGACTTCAGCACCCAATTTCGTAAAATCATTCTTCGATATAAAAAGATTGGGTACAACATGGATATTATACGACAGACTGCATGCATGGTAGTTAACCCAATCACGGTTGGCAACTTTGCTTCCCTCTTTAATTGCACGCCGGTGGGTCAGGCCTCAGATTCTATGACGGCTCCAACGTAAAGGCTTATTGAAAATTAGAGAGATAATGTTGGTTGGTGCCTGAGGCTCTGTCTCTGGTCGGGCTCATCGGAGTCTAGCTGTTGGTTTTCTTTTGCTCCAGCATTTCAGTGGTTTCTTGCTGTCGAGTCCTCACCGTTGTCTCACCTCTGTGGTTCTTTGATTTTTGTGTTCACGAAGATGTTGCACTGATGAGTTAGGAGGCCTTCATGCGGACGTAACAAATTATTTGTCTAAATCGCGACGGAAGAAAGGGCGAGGATTGTGGCCACGTAAAATCGATTTAAGCCCCCCAGTGAAAATCTTCCACTGACCGTTCCAAGGCGGCTCTTCTGTGGCGATTTATTTATGTTGTTGTTTGTTACTTACTGTGTGTATCACTTGTGTCTTTTGGTTTTGGATGGCCATATGGCCATTTTGTGGGAAAGTAACTGTCCTTATGGCCTTCCTTTGTTTAGGTTTCCATTATGGTCTGGTCGCTTAATGTTTGTATTTCTTTCCCTTTGGTGTCTTTCATGGGTGGCGTAAGTTAATTGTATCAATTCCTGATCTTTGTTTTACTTCTACTTTACCAAAACTATTCGTTCACATGAGTAACTCAATAAGATCATTATAAATAGCAAGGGAGATGCCGTTATTATAATGAGCGTGACTAATTTACCTGGACAAACAGGGGACTTTATTCATGTTAACTGAAGCATATTTCTCTATATGCAAAGCGTATGGGAGTATATAGCTCGCATGTTTCCCGTCCATCTGGCCGTCTTTTCTTGTAACAGTCACCGCTCGATATCTTGGGAAGAAATTGTTAGTCATCGATAGAATATAACGTGCATGATGATATTAAAATGTTTGCTTTGGTTATTATTTTAACGGAGTAACTGTCCTTGACTGTTCGCAGAAAGTGTTATCCGGCCAGTGTTTTGTGAAAGAACGGGTGTATTCTGGTCAATTTTCATATCTAGAATGATACTGACAATACGGCGGTTTGAGTTTTGTATAGAACAGGTCAGTCCGGAGTATCGCGTGCAAGAATGACAACTCTGTTTGTCTTCCTTTTCCAATTAACTACCCTGATCAATATTATTAAACATGTCGTTTCCGAAGCACAACTATGGAACCGTTTGAAATATTTTAAAGATCCTCGGTAGGATAATAGAACAGTTCAGTGCGAAGTGTCATGTGCAAGAACAATAACTCCGCTGGTCTTAATTTTCGAATTATCTCCCTTGATCCATATTTCAGTGCGGAGTGTCCCGTGCAAGAATGACAACTCCGCTTGTGTTCCTTTCCGAATTGTCTTCCCTGATCCATATTTTTTTACTTCATTTTTGTTTCCGGAGCGTAACCCCTCAACCGTTTGAAATATTTAATCATACTTGGCGGTTCTTCTGTGGCGATTTATTTATGTTGTTGTTTGTTACTTGCTGTGTGTATCACTTGTGTCTTTTTATTTTGGATGGCCATATGGCCATTTTGAGGGAAAGTAACTGTCCTTATGGCCTTCCTTTGTTTAGGTTTCCATTATGGTCTGGTCGCTTAATGTTTGTGTTTCTTCCCTTTGGTGTCTTTGTTGGGTGGAGTAAGTTAATTGTATCGATTCCTGATCTTTATTTTACTTCTACTTTGGTAGGATTATAGAACAGGTCAGTGCGGATTGTCACGTGCAAGAATGACAATTAATGTTGTCTTCCTTTTCGAATTATCTCCGCTGATCCATATTTTTACTTCAGTATAACTCCTCAACCGTATGAAGTAGTTTAATGATACTTGGTAGGATTATAGAAAAGGTCAGTGCAGAGTGTCCCGTGCAATAATGATAACTCTGCTAATAGAACAGGTTATGACCGAGTGTCTCGTGCAAGAAAAAAGGATATTTCTTGTTTTCTCATTATCTCCCCTGTAATTCATTTCTGGCATGTAACTTGGTATCCATTAGATATAATTTCATGATACTTGGTAAGGAAAGGAGAAGTTAAACAAAGATCAGGAATCGATACAATTAACTTACTCCACCCAAACCTGATTTTCGTGGGCTTTCCACATTTCTTGTTACGTATAGAAATATATTGACAATACCTCGCTTGGGATTGTAACTCGTCATCATTTGGTAGTTTATACAAGAGTAACTGCTATGGGTTGTTTTAAGAAAATATCTTTCGTTCTATATACCGTGAAGGAATTGGTGAATTTCGACACAATTCTCCATCCGGCATATATTCACAGCATTTCCCTTGCGACTGATGCTAGTTAATTTTCGGTAATGCATACCAGGTATACCAGCCTTCATTGTCGACACAAAATGGTTCTCGCGATTTCACTCAATATTGTTACGGATCGATGGATAACTCATCCTGTTTAGACGTCTCTGAAATGAAAAAAAAAAAAAAAAAAAAAAAACCTAAATATTCTGAAAGAGGGGGTAATCCTTTGGAAGCTAGCACTACAGCACAGAACTGAAAACTATAAAGTGTACAAAATTTTTCTGGCCCACACTAGTTAGTTTCGGCCAATAAGGTCTCATCACTAAACCCTATTAAATATAGAGAACATTTGTGTTACGGGGGTATACATTATTTTCCTAAGTATAATACAAATAGTGTCCACTTAATACTTGCGAAGCAAAATGCTAGAATTTTACCTGGCTCGCCAATCGTACTAGAGTTACTGCCATTTATTGTCATTAGAATATGGTTTCCGCTCAAGCAATTGTGAATTAATTGATGGTTTTTGATAAGTCACATGCAGAACGATGCTGGCAATCGTCTATGGTTCTTTATGGTTGTCTCCCAGCAGGCAGCGCAAACAAAGCAAGATACTAGTATTGTGTAGTAATATTTGGAAAAAGTACTCACAGTTTAGAAATAATCCAATTCGCAATACGTGTCCCACTTTGTGAAATTCATTCACAAAAAGTCAGTACACGTATTTTCCGTGCATTTCAATATTGTGACATTTAGCGGAGGTGTGGTCAGAATACACTGCGCAGTGAAGCGGCTTGTTTATTGGCTGACCCGTCTGAGCCAATCATACGTGACAACAGAGAGTTGATAGGTGAAAGACAGCTGTTTCAACGCATTGTTATCTATCTATCTATCTATCTATCTATCTATCTATCTATCTATCTATCTATCTATCTATCTATCTATCTATCTATCTATCTATCTATCTATCTATCTATCTTGTTCCACGAGTAACATGCCAGATATGCTAGATTGACTTTGATTTTTGTCTCCCACCGTACACTGATTATGCTATATCCCAATTCTAGGCACCCTCGCTATCTATTATCATCGTTCACGTATATTTTTCGTGCATGTGGGTGTGCGAGTGAGTGAACTGTCCTACGCTGCTGTTACACTATTTTTGTCTATTCTATCGGATGTATTTGATATTGAGAGAATAAAGAGCTTTTGACTTGACTTTGACTTTGTAAATTGTAAGAGTTGGCCAATTATATACATTAAAAAATGACGAGGCTTGGTTTCCTCTTAGTAACTTCTGTTGGCGGATCGGGCCCCTCGGAGTCTAACTGTTGGTTTTCTTTTGCTCCAGCACTTCTGTTGTTGTATGCTGTCGAGTCCGCAACCTTGTTTCATCTCTGTAGTTTTTTATTTGTATGTTCTTGGAGATCGTAAACTGATGATTTAGGAAACCTTCATGCGGACTAAACAAAATTAGTGTATACCGCGACAAAGGTAAGGGCGAGGGTTGTGGCCATGTCAAATCGATTTAAGCCCCCCAGTTGAATTCTTTCCACTGAACGTTCCAATGTGGTCTTTCTGTGGCGGTTTATTTATGTTGTTGTTTGTTACTTACTGTGTGTATCACTTGTGTCTTTTAATTTTGGATGGCCATTTGGCCGTTTTGTGGGAAAGTTACTGTCCTTATGGCCTTGCTTTGTTTAGGTTTCCATTATGGTCTGGTCGCTTCATGTTTGTGTTTCTTTCCCTTTGGTGTCTTTGATGGGTGGAGTTAGTTAATTGTATCGATTCCTGATCTTTGTTTTACTTCTACTTTACACATTACTCATTCTTATCCTCGTCTATGGGAATATAATGACTGGTTAAATGTATCTCACGATATATATAGATATATACATATTTTTTTTGGGAGGGGGGGGGGGTATCTGTAAGTTTTGCATAATGCCGTTTCTAGTTTTTTGCCCCCCCCCCCCGCCATTTTTAAATGGGAGAGGGCGTGGGGGCGTACAGTATCACCGCTGTCCGTCCCGAACGTACGAAATGGTTTCCGTGCGATATATTTTGAATACATTGGTGGATTCGATTCATTTTTCATACACAAGTATATAATAATAAAATACAGGCCAAGTAAAGCAATTAATATGAGAGTCATTGCCTTTTTTCAAATTCGTTTAAACTTTAAAAATAGTTTCCATGCGATATCCTTTGAAAACACTGGTGGATTGGATTCAAATTTCATGCACAGGTATATAATCATACAATACAGGTTAATTAAGGAGGGTCGCGCATAATTGATTCTGCCGTAATCAAGTACGAATTTTTACCTCAAAATAATATTAGTTTGTATTTTGTTTTAATGTGTTTTCTGGTGCTTTTGTTGTAAACTATTATGCGACTTCATAGACTACTTTCCGGTCTAGTTCGCATAGCTGCAAGCACAGAAAAATAGAGGGATAAACAGAATAACACTGTACTTTTCCAGCTACTGATTTGTTTCCTCCGATTGAAGCCCATCAGCTTTTCACGGCACATCTGACCTCTCTTTAACGCAAGATGTTTACTTTATTTTTTCAGTGGTGTCAAAAATATAACCTCGAAGAGCCTGCCGCTTCATATATTCCATGGTCATACTTTGCCAACACAAACAAAACAGTGAATCAATAGTGACGTTAACTTTAGTTTGCGTGACGTAATATAATGGAAAAAAAACACTGCCATATTTACCCACCTAGTTATTTGTATGCACTAAAAATGCAGACACAACTGTAATGCCTGGCAGCGCACATTTCTCTGTTAATCTAAGTTTAAATTACTGTTAACCCACATCAGTGAACAAATAGCCTATTACAGAACCTACATTTAGGATCTTACTCTCAACAGATTCGTACACATGGTGGGGGAGGGGGCGGGGGTTAGAGAGAGAGAGAGAGAGAGAGAGAGAGAGAGAGAGAGAGAGAGAGAGAGAATCAAAATCGAGGCTCGCACATAGGAATCGAGGATGGAGAATTGCATCAGTGTGCTTTGTCGTCCCAAAATCTTCTCGTATTGTTAGTCTTACAATACATAGTAGCCGATCCCCGCCGATCTGGGCTTGAAGAAAACGATTGTGCTGCATAATACTTCCACGATTAGCTGAAACCAATCGAACATGAGTAATAGTAGACCGCCCTGCCCAGGTGAAGTGTGCAAGACGGACCGTCCTTATAAACATACAGATTGGTTTCATTGGCCGTCAGGTTTCATCTGAATGTCTGAATCCAATAGTTCCACAAATTAGGAAGTAAAGGCTCCAAAATGACCAATATCATGTTGACGTTAAAATGACATCTCAAGCCCTGCCGCCCAAAGAAACCAACAGAGTTTATATACATGGACGGTCCGACTCGGACCAATTTTCCTGGGCTGGTTTAGACCCTGTAAGCGGTTTACTAGTGCTCATGTGGGGTCGGTTTCTGCTCTGCGTGAAAGCATCATGCAGCCCAATTTATTTCTTCAAGCCCCGATGGGCGGGTGCCGGTACATTGACAAAGTTCTGTTATGATGGTGGCTGTGTACGCATACAAAGGCTCTGCGTGTCACAGCCTAAACCATCATCTTTATATGCCATCACGAAAACAAGCTTATATTATTTTGACCCCCTTGTACCCCACTTTTATATAGTAAACTGGGGTTTACAGGGGTAATCCGTATTTTCCTTATTTCTGCTCCAAAATATAGATTGTGGGTACCCGTTGGAACCGCCTCAATGATGCGGTTCTAAAGAGTACCCACAATCTATATGTTGGGCAGAAATAAGAAAAATATCACAATTTTTCATCTTAAAATTTTCATTTTTCGGCGATAAAAGTTACAATGTATTGGTATAGGCATGTTTTCGTAATGCGAAACAGATCAAAGTGAATTGTTCTTGCATGCCCTGACGATTATTATCGTTTCCTTATGTTTCTCTGCACTGATTTGAAAAACATTACGTATAAAAGAAGGGACACTATGAACGTAGAAGTCACTGTGTAAGACAAAGGATTTAACTTATATCTGGATACGTAAGTCTTTAGTGATGTACAGACTGATACGAGTCGGCGCTTGCAAAAAAATCAGATCTACATTCACAGGATTCTCCCTATTGATTGCGCTAAGACTGCAGAGACGTTCATGCGATCCGAAAAGTCGGTCAGCCTGGACGGACGTGCACGTACAGAACTGATTAGCCTGTGCATATGCACAGGCTGATGTGAGTTTTCGCTGGTCACACAATTCTCATTGTAGTTTTTGTCGCGCGCTGTATCATATGTAATTGGCACATTTGGTGTCTTGTATGGGAGGTGTGAGGTAATTGTATTGTTTTACGTTATGTTTTGAGACTATAAAGGACTGCGTAGAGACGTGGTGTCGACGTCGTGGTACGCTTGAAGCTACTGTGCCTCAATCTTTTATGAGAAGCCGTTTCATTATTTTTTATTACACTTTTTGTTTTTTTTGGGGGGGTGGGGGGGGGGGAGGGGTTTGAGAGCAACGTGACATTGGAATCGTCTATTGACACCAACTGTCTAATGAGGCCATCCACAATCATAGTTGGCCATCGTAGCGACTGTACGCTAAAAAAATCGTTAGCTGCTTTACACGAAAAAATAAAAAAAAATCGGATTTGGAATCATAAGTACCTTGTTCTGCACAATAATGCATCAGAGTTTTAGTCCATTCTCGCTCGCGGCGACCATTATTTTTTCAAATTTTGACTGTTTTGTGGTCAGTTTACACATTTTTTTTCTGAATTAGCTAACATTTCAGGTCAATATGGCATGAAAATCTTGTCACTGTCAAACTTTTTCTAGCTGTTTTTCTATTTTCCCCATAACTTTGGCAGGAACTCAAACGAGAAAGAAAAAAAAAATAACATTTTTTGCATCAGCATATTGCATATTTCTTTTTATCAATTGCAACCCATTTCATTCGGGGTTGGGGTAATAAATTGGCAACAAAGTATGATAAAAATATCCAATAATCTTTCCAAGGACAATTGATCACATAATACTAACATTTTTGACCTTCTGTGATGATGTTAATAGCTTTATATACTTTAACCATGAACAAATGATTATATTCCAATTTCAGAAAATGCATTTTTGGCCAGAAAAATCAAATTTTTACACCAATAATCTTATAAATGAAAGTGTGTTTCAATTCGAATGAAAGAGTTTGATTCATATCACATTTAGGAAGCAAACTTACATGTATGTGCAATAATAAAGATATGATCTATCTTATTGCCATTTAAACACTATATTTGGTTTTTCAGTCATTATTATTGGGGGTGGGGATGGGGTAACTTATTCTGCACTACTTCATCCAGATGCATAGTAACAGGGGCGGGGGGGGGATTCATGCCTATTTCGTAAATATAAATATAATTAATTTATAATATGTGTGAAAAAAAGAAGAAAAATCTAATGACGACGAATCCATCCTTTTATCAAATATAATGAAAGTTGCATATCAAAATAGCAAAAAATGCAGAAATGGCCCTATTAAAATAAGTGTTTTGACAAAAAAAAAACTGTGAATGAGTTTGTCTTTCATAGATAAGTACGAAATCATTTCCTTATCCTGGTCTCTGTTTTCTTTAAACAAACTGGGAGATATTCTTTTGCACACTCGTTATCGATACTTCGTCAATGAATGGGATAATTCTTGAAACATTTGATAATTTTGAAAACAGTACCTCTCTTTAAGGTTAAAAAGCTAGAAAGAAAGCATAGTATGCTTATATTTTATACCGGCAAAGGAAAGCAGAGAATTCAAGCTACAAAATATAAGCAAATAAAAAAATCTAAAGACAAGATGAATTACTAACCCCCCCCCTTAAGTTCGATTTCAGTCATGGTCCTTTTTCAACTTACTTGAAAAATGGTTTACGTGCGATATATTTTAAAACGTTGGTGGAGTTGGTTCATTTTATTTTACACGGGTACATGTACACAATCATAAAATGCAGGTCAAGTTTGATTCCAGGTAAAATCCGCCAATTATTATGAGAGTTATGGCCCTTTTTAACTTCATTTTTACAGAAACAATGGTTTCCATGCGATATCGTTTGAATACGTTGGTGGATTGGATGCATATTTTATACACAGGTATACAATTATAAAATTCAGATCAAGTTCGCCAATCATTTTGAGTGTTATTGGCCATTTTCAACTTCATTTTTACTTGAAAATGGTTTTCGTGTGATATCTTTTAAAGACATTGTTGGATCGGATTTAAATTTCATACACAGGTATATGATCATAACATACAGATTAAGTTTGATTTCAGGTATAATCCGCCAATTATTATGAGAGTTATGGCCATTATATAACTTCATTTTTACATGAAAAAATGGTTTCTGTGGAATATCTTTTGAAAACGTGGGTGGATTTGATTCATATTTTATACACAAAACAGGTACACAATCCTAAAATACAGACCAAGTTTGATTCAGGTAAAATCCGGCAATTATTATGAGAGTTATTGCCCTTTTTCAACTTCATTTTACATGACAAATTATTTTCCGTGCGATATCGTTTGAAAACGTTGGTGGATTGGATTCATATTTCATACACTGGTGTATAATGATAATATACAGGTCAAGTTCGATTTCGATAAAATCCGCCAGTTATTTTGAGAGTTATTACCCTTTTTAAACTTCATTTTTACTTGCAAAATGGTTTCCGTGTGATACCTTTTGAAGACATTGGTTGGATTGGATCAAAGTTCATGCACAGGTATATAACTACACAATACAGGTCAAAATAGAAGTGACGGCAATGATCAGGAAACAATACAATTAAGAAATAACCCACACCTCCCATCGGAGACACCAAGTTTGATTTCAGTTAAAATCCGCCAATTATTATGAGAATTATGACCATTTTTTAACTTCATTTTTACATGAAAATGGTTTCTGTGCGAAATCTTTTGAAAACGTGGGCTATACAATTATAAAATACAGGTCAAGCTTGAATGTAGGGATAATCCGCCAATTATTATGAGTTATGACCCTTTTTCAACTTTATTTTCACTTGAAAAACTGTTTCAAAGCGATACCCTTTCAAAACGTTGGTTGATTGGATTCATATTTTATACAAATGTATACAATCATACCCACCAGTTATACTGGGAGTTTTGGCTTCGTTTTTATTACCAATAAAAATGTCACGTGTTTGCTATCTTTTGAAATCATTCTTAGACAATTTACACTGGATTTATATTTTTTACAGAAGTATATAATCATGAAATCCAGGTCAAGTTTGATTTAACTTACTAGGCCGATTGTTATGACACTTATGGCCCTTTTTCAACTTCATCGTTTTGCATAATGCTTAGTTCCGGGTGACGATGACCCCTGGGCGGAGGCAACTGTGTCATACTGACACAATTCTAGTTGAATAACTGATTCTTGTCACCTCGAAAACTGATATCTGAAACTAATGCCAGTCAAACAAATTTTCGGGTAAGAACGTTATAGTCTGGTGTTCTTTGATTTAAACATGATTTGTTAGTTATAACATGATGCGGGCAAATGTGTTGGACCACAAGTTCTGGCAGTATTAGTTACGATCTTTCCTGAGTACAATATACAATTTGAAACAATTTCACAGATGACAACATAACACCATGAGTAAAGAGAAGATTAATGAAGAGAAGACATTTTTATACCGCAACCAGGCATTCAAGTAACCTAATAAATGGGGTCGAATAACTGCACGCTATAATCGATAGTGACCTATAATACCTTCTACTAACCTATAATACGTCTAGCGACCGTTAGAGACCGGACCTACTTTTCAGGTCACTAATTTACAAGTGTAAACAATAACATGCAACGTTTTATACACGGAAAAACAACCAAATAGCAAGTTAAAATCTTTGCAAAATTTATTTAAACAAATTTTCATAAATTTAAGCTAAATCCTTACCTTCTCGGGCTTTCCTGGTTTGAATGGTCCGTTGGAATAATTGCGCACTGCTACTGAAGTTGAGTCTCAACCTCGGAAATAATTTCTAAAGCTAAAATGAACTATTTATTCGCAGATTTTCATACAAAATGTAAAGCGCTGAGAAACTTTTATTCGAGCGTCCATGTTGTTTCCAACGTCTGCGTGGCGCGGTGACGTCAGAAACTTAGCACTATTTGACGTCACGTTATACGTGTGCGCGCCATGGCACTGGATGTCGTTTAACAAGCCGCGCTGTCTGCTGTCTTAATTGCTTAAATTTGCTCAATTATTGCGAAATCCCTTGATTGTATTGAGTTGGGGTATAAACTAAATACATGATTAGTGTCTATAATAATAAAATATAATCGGTTCGCCGCGACAATTTCATAGGGGCGAGTTAGCTCGCCCCTATAAAATTGTCTAAGGCTCACCGATTATATTTTATTATTAAAGACACTAGCCATGTATTTACTATATTGAAATAGCAAGTAGTGAAAGTGAAAATGGCAAAATAAGTAGAACGTTTTGAAATACGTATGTTTGCAATATGTGATACTGAAATAATTGGAACACTACAAACAGAAACATTTCACTCCAACACGAAAACACACCTATATAATTTTGACCACCTTGAACCCATTTTATATAGTAAAACTGGGGTTTGCAGGGTATACCTTATTTGTCTTATTCCTGCTCAAAATATATATTGTGAGTACTCGTTAGAACCGCCTCATTGGGTACTGGTTAGAACCACTTCGATGAGGCGGTTCTAACGAGTACCCACAATCTATATTTTGAGCAGAAATAAGAAAATTTTTACAATTTTTCATCATTAAATGTTCGTGTTCTGTTTTTTTTTTTTTTTTTTTTTTTTGGCGGTAAAGTTTTCAATGTGTTTGTATAAGCGTTTTTTCGTAATGCGACCTCGCGAATGGTGGTAATCTATATAATTATTGTTTACATATCAAATTGATGGATGTGTACCCTTGAGGCCGTCGGTATCCTTTATGTACTCCTGAACGTTGTTAAAATCAGCCAATTAAAATCAAAGCACAGAGATTACTGGTGGGTCGAGTGTATGCTGGAGAAATAGTCGTGGTCTGAGACTTAAACTGTTTCATTTAACACTTAAATTCCAGTTTTTTTTTAGCAA
Source organism: Lucinisca nassula (assembly GCA_963580285.1). Classification (NCBI taxonomy): domain Eukaryota; kingdom Metazoa; phylum Mollusca; class Bivalvia; order Lucinida; family Lucinidae; genus Lucinisca; species Lucinisca nassula. The sequence continues at coordinate 109,302,035 of OY757019.1, read as the reverse complement.
AAGTGTAGACCCTGATCTAGGTCTACATTGTTTGCCAAGCCCAGCCCATGATTCCAGACCAGAGTCTACAGAAAACCTTCTTACGCATCGATAAGAATAGAGAGGCTAGTTTCTATAAATTACCATTACCTGGTTTTCCGTCAAGTGAGTGATGGTCACGTGGACTTCAGCACTGAAAAGATTACTTCGCTTTATAACTCTGGGTCGATTGATAAATAATGACCCAAAAATTATTTAAATTTAATGGATGAAAACTGGATGTACCGAAAGAGTTTGCGCAGTTCATTTGAATATTTAAGAGCCATTTTCTGTAACCATTTGAATTTTTACATAGGGTCGTTGCACGCATAGTCACCGATTTTGCTGATACTTTCCTATCGTCTATGTTGTGACCTAAAACCAAGCTAACAATGTTCCATTCATCCCTATACACAACCGTTGCTATGGCAACGCCAGATGTGTGTGTGTGAATTCGGGTTTAACGTCGCTTTCAACAATTTTTCAGTCATATCACGACGGTGTCTGGTTGCGACAGGGAGCTCAATGCTCACGTTTATAGTGCTGCCTCACTGAAGTATCATGTCCCAGACACATTACATGATACCACACCCAGTCACATTATCCTGACACTGGATCGACCAGTCCTAGCTCTTCCCCGTAAATCTGAGTGCCAAGCGGGGAGCAGCTAGTACCATTTTTAACGACTTTGGTATGTCGCGGCCCGGGATCGAACCCCAGACCTCCCGTTCCCCGGAGCAGACACTCTACCAACTGAGCTATCGGGGCCGGTAAGAAACGCCAGAGTATATCTGACCAA